>JARHVA010000775.1:930000-2305000 GCA_037957365.1 Torreya grandis | reverse complement strand
AGTAGTGTTTTTTAAGTGGTACATCAAGGGAGTTATCCTTATCTAGAGATTCACCGCATTCCTAGGCTCACTCACAACCTAGAGGTGTTTCAATTATGCCACTTGGATGAGACGAGCTAAGACATCTCCTTAAAGGGTACAAATCCAAGTGATAATAGGAGGTCTTGTGAAGTTCCTAAGTGAGGTGTGAAGGTTGAGTGTCTAGCCTATTCATTAGTTTCATGCTATAACCTTTTGACTACTCTTAGCTTAAGAATTCTTCACAACCTTCATGAGAAACATTGATGTAGAGAGGCAGTTTTGGAGTAGTGTCATGTTTAGGTTACTCTTATGTTTGAAGTGCATTTGTAGTTGGTTGGTAGTGGTTAAATCATAATTGGTGCATCACCCCCATTAGAATAGTTTTCTATCCCTTTTCCTAGAAAGTGGTTGATTAGTGTGTAAGCCTAAGTGATTCATTAAGGGGATTTATCCCTTTAACCTAGAGATTCACCTCTTTAATAGGTGACCCACAACCTTGAGGTGTTCTTATGTTATTATAAATTTGGAAGGCTTGAACTACCTTCCAAAGGGTGAAAATTTGGTTGATAATAATTTTGGCAAACTTGGTGGGACTAAGGTTCAAAGTAGTGTAAGAATTCTTGGTGTTGTTCTTCTACCTATCAACCTTTGAAGGCATTAAAAAAATCAATGGTGACTCCATGCATAATCATCTAGTTCTAGAAGCCCAGTCACTTGTTTCAAATAAGTTTTATCTTCATTTCAATGTCTTGATTAGGTAGTTAAGGTTGAGTTTGAAGTAGAATTAAATTTCATGCAAGTTGGTTAAGCTCATCAAACTTATATCACTCCTTATCAACCTCAACATAATTCTTACAAGTCTTATAATGAACCTTGCCAATAGTATGGTGGTCTATATTAGTTGTATAGTACTCTTTACCAGCCTTCTTAACAACCCAACTAGATGCCTCAGTAGCCTTATGAATCTTTACATCCTCCTTACCACCAAGAATCACTCTTACCCTCTTTATAATCCATATCAGTCTTATGATAAACCTACATCATCCCCATATGGCTATGATAATGCATATAAACTACCTTGTCTTCAACCATGCTATCCTCTTCCATTAACTTCCTAAGCTTTTCAAGATGGAATGGATGAAATGGAGAGTAAAGTACTAGAATTATCAATAAAGGTTTATTCAACTTCCCAATATGAGGAAGTGATTGGGTGGTTTGTAGTTGTATCTGATGATCCATTAGAGAGGAATGAGTTGTGTGATTTTGTATTGAAGAGGATGGTGATTTGGAAAATTCAAAAAAATGAGCTTGATCAAGAGTTTCAAGAGCCCCTTTGTGTTTCTTATTAGCCTTCCTATGCTCATTATGCTCATGAAAACATTGACTATCCTCAAGTAGAACCTCTAAAAGAACCAATTCAGTCTCCAAGAGAACTTACTAGTGTCAAAGTCCTAACTTGGGACCAAGTAGTGAAGTCTTGGGAGAATCAAGAATAAAAGAGCTAAGTTTAAGAGATTGAAAATAAAAGAAAACATTGAGCCTATTCACTTCCCATTTCCCTCTCCCCAAGAACCTCTATCTTTCCCATCTTTAAGGTCTATCCAAGAAAGTTTTAAAAACAAGAAGCTCCTAATTGGGAAGGTTGAAGATAAATTTGTAGCTATTGAACAACCTCAAGAAGTCCATGAGAAGAATGAGGTGCTTGTTGAAGATAATGAAGTGTCTATTTACAAACTCAACTTGATTTCCCTTCAATAATTCCTTCAAGAATCCACCATATCTAAGACCCCAAGTTGCAGGAGTTTTCCCTCCATTTCTAATCTAATTCATAAGCCATATACATCATACCTCATACTCCCTCTCCAAATCATGAACCTATCCATCAATCTCCCACCATCTCCCCTCTTGAATAGGAACCTATCATATGGGTAACAAATGAGGAGGAAGTTACAGCTGAAATTGGATGCCAAAGAGAGAGTGAAGAAGATAATTCAAACATATAATATGAATAATTCACCATTGGTACTCCACTTGGTGTGTCACCCAAGGAGTCTTTCTAACTTCTTTTATGTTTCAAATATTTTAGATCAAAATCCAAGTTATTGCACCCATCATACATTTCAAGTGGTTTTTTTTGTGTAGGATCAGCATGGTTATGCCAAAATTAAGCACCACCCATGAATAATGTGACTATTAATTCTTATTATTGTGGATACTTTTTAATTTGTGTAACGTAAGGTGTTTTTTAATGTGTATGTTGTATTGGTCCCATATTTAGTAATGATTGTAAATATCCCACATAAATGTGAGGAACACCATACATTTGCTCATAATGTTCATTTGGTACCTTAACTTCCTCATTTATATGTGGAATACAACTTTTGTATTTGGAAGGAGATATGTTAAGTTTTTTTAAATGTGTGAGTATGAATGACACATATCTATGAACATCATAATGTAAGTAGGTAAATTATTTATATTGTTTATGTAATGATCTTTCCCTTAATGGGAAAAGAAGACCTTTACTAAATATAAATTGTAATTTCAAATTTGAGAGTTTAAATGGTAATGCATATGATGTAGTTTCAAATTAAATAGAATAATCTTGAATGGATTCATCATCATGTTGTTTGAAATTGTGAAAATATTCTATTGTAAGTATAGGCACCTTGTGTATATTTAAATCCAAAATAAGACATTTTTTAATTGTGAAAAAGTATTTAATAAACCTATAGGTAAGCTACAAAACCAATTGTGAGCTTTGTCGATGATACTCATATGAAAGGATTTTATAAATAGTTTGTCATCTTTAGCCCATTAACCAAAATAATGTACATATTTAAAAATGTGATAAAAGGGATCTTTATGACAATAAAAAAGTGGTAAATATAATAGTTTAAAACCTTACAGATAAATATAGTCAAGTATACATTATACAATCAATTGATTATGGAATGAGTTAATATTTGCGTTAGCCTTATGGTTGGACATTTCCATTTGAAGTATATATACTTTTATTTGAAGCTCTATAATAGAACTCATCATGGACATTATATCATCATTAGGCATGTTAGTGTTTGGAAAAGGTGTTATCATTGGTTCTAATCCACCACCACTTTTTAATTTAGTCATATTGGTATTATCATCCTCATGAATAACAAATACAAGCTCAACATCACTAAATTTAGGATAAGTTGGTAAGGGTATTGGATCATCATTAGGCATGTTAGTGTTTGGAAAAGGTGTTATCATTGGTTCTAATCCACCACCACTTTTTAATTTAGTCATATTGGTATTATCATCCTCATGAATAACAAATACAAGCTCAACATCACTAAATTTAGGATAAGTTGGTAAGGGTATTGGATCCACATTTGGAAATGATATAATAATAGTAATTTTAGGTGTCTTTGGTAAAGGTGTTTCTGTTAGAATATTATAAGTTTTTTCCACTTTAAGTTTATAATGCACCCTTATTCATGGTGGTTTAATTTTATTGGTAAAAGAGTACATGATATCTTTATTTACCTTTCAAAAAAAATTGATATAAAATGAAGGAAAAAGATAATTATCACCCTTAATGAGGGGGATACTATTTAGAAAGGTTTGAATCATAGTATTTTGAATTGATGTGCTTGAAATAAAATCTTCTTTATGAATAGTTTGTAAATCATCCATGATATCCTTATGGATTTGGGGAAAGTTAGCATGATTTAATGAAGGAACATATTGTTCATGTGTAGCCAAGTTGATTGTGTAAAGTAATGGAAAAGGTTATCTATCCTCCTTAATATTATTCAACTTGTCTCTTAGAATGGTGGTGGCATGGACCTAGTTAGATGGATATTAGCTATCACCATTTTTAGATCTAAGATGACATACTCATGCATTGGGAAGAAGAAAATAATAATCAATCTTTACTCCTTATTTGAAAGAGAGTTGGAGAGTTACATAATCATAGTCATAAAAAAAATATATATCATCCATGATGAAGGAAATAAAGTAAACAAATATTAGGGCAAAAAGGGAGAAGAACATCTATTATAGGATATTTATGTGGAAATATATATCATATATTTAGTTCACCAAATGTTTAACCCTATATTTGATTTGGTACAAGGGTACACTAGGGTTAAGAATATATAAATGAATAAGGACAAGGGTGATAAACATATCTATAATGGGACAATTAATTTGAAAACTCAGATAAACATTATTCTAAATTTAAATACTAAGATATGCAAAATGTAAAAAGTATAGATATTGATTAATATTGAAATAAAATAAAAATAAGAGTACTTAGCTAGTTTATTATGCGTATGTAGATCTAGGCTAAAATAGGCTAGAAGTGGACTAGATTAGGATTTTGTAAAATTTGTTAGACTCTTGTATTTTCATGTTGTGGTCTCAAATTCTTGCATCGGATCTAGATGGTTACATCAATATTACTATCTGAGTTGGACATAGATTTATATTCTAAAATAATGAATAGATCTAGATTTGACCACCTAGAGCCTTTTGGGTTTTTATCACCTTTATTATGGTGTGTTTAAATCATGTGCACAATTTTTTGCTCTTTATTAAATGGTCATAACCCTAGCTTCCTCACTCTTGGAGTGATTATGGTAAAAATAGGTTATTGGGCACATAGTGTCAAGCTACCCTAAGGACCCATCTATAAATGGGTACTATGTGCATAACCAATACTCTAAAGATGGCCTCATACTTATGTATTTATCTTTTACATGTTGCCTTGTGTGTGTATGAGGATGAAATGTGTGATAATCAAGTACATAGAGTGACCTAGTTTATAACTTGGAAAATATGGCTTATGGGATGTTACTTCAATACTTTAGGCCTATGAGTATACTAATCTTATGATTGATATGGAAATAGGGATTAATAGGGCATAATTACTCATTTTAATGTGTGATTGAGTACTCTTGATAAGATGCCTTGTGAGTTCCCAATGTTTTCTAGGTCTTTTATAGGTGTCTAATGAATGAGGGTTGATCTTATATTTATCAATTATTTTTGAAAATATATCACATTAAATTACTTAGGTAAACATCTTGGATAAATTTCATTTGAAAATTGGATGACTTTTGGACACTATACACTTAGTTTGAAAAGGGACACTTGCATCGATATAGGTCTTTGATTGGGATGCAAGTGAACATGAAGCTAGAGAACATGTACAAGTCCAAAAATGAAAGAGAAGGATAATTATTAGGTTTATATCATTTTGTATAATATTTAAGGCCTGATCATCAGAATAATAATGTTCAAACTAATAGATAATCAATTTAGGCATAAATATATAGGAATGTGAGACTTTAAACAATGGGAAGGTCTTAAAACTGAAGGGTAAATCCATGATAGGTATTTTCCAAGTGTACAAGACTAAGGTGTTGTATAATTCAGATTTAGTGTCTACATAAAGACCTACCATGGTAGTGGCTATACTTGGCATATTGGAAGAGGAACGGAGAGAATAATTCATGTATTAACTTTCCTCAAATCCTATCAAAATGGTACATGTAGGTGATGGGAGACATCCTATGTGGGGTCCCATGATGAGGTTGTAAATGACTATGGGATTTTTGCCCCTATGTTGTGGGTTTTCATAGATAAATAGGATCATTTCAGCAATGTAATAAATATTACTCTTATCCTCAACCATGGGCATATGGGGAGGATAGTTAAAAAGATATAGAGGGTGGGAGTTAAATAATGAATTATAATAATGTATTCTAGTGTTACATGAATATTATTTTTATCTTGATTATTGATAATATTAAAGTGATATTTAGGAGCTTTATGGGATTTTTTCAAATCCATCATATTGTGACTAATAGAAGTGGCTGGAGGTGCACTAGTGATATAATTAATGTGAGTAGTAATATGAGTAATTTGAATATGTCCACTAGAGGAAAACCCCACCATAGTAGTGGTTATACCTAGCAAAGTGGAAGAGGAAGGAAGAGAAGAAGTCATGTATTGACTTACCCCAATTCATATCAAAATGATATATGTAGGTGATGAGGGACATCTTATGGGGGTCTCATGATGAGGTTATAAATGACTGTAGGATCCTTGACCCTATCTTGTGGGTTTTCATTGATGAATAAGATATTTTTGGCAATGTATTCAAGATAAGTCTCATCCTCAACCATGGGCATGTGGGGAGGATAGTTAAAAGAATATAGAGGTTGGGAGTTAGAGAGTGAATTATAATGGGTTGTTCTAGTAGTTACATGAATATTAATTTTGTCTTGATTATTGATAATATTAAAGTGATACTTATGATGTTTATGGGAGTTGGTAAAATCCATCATATTATTTTGTGTTCTTTGTTCCTAACCATCAAAGGTTTACTACATGATGGAGGGTTGATTTGAAAATTATATCAACTAACTCAATAAAGTATAAAATGGACTATATCCATTATGGTCAATGTAGTTATATAGATATAGATGTCAAACATAAAATATATCGAGCATGGTTGATGTAGTTAATAAATGATATTAAAAAATAAAGATAAACAAATGTATTATATCAACCATGGCCAATTTAGTTACATAGACTAAAAGGTAAAACACATAATATATTGAGCCTAGTTGATGTAGTCAGTAACAAAAATAGTGATAAAAAAATGTACTATATCAACCATGGTCAATGAAGTTACACAAACTAAAATATTGATATAAAACTATATCAAGCCTTATTGATGTAGTCATATCTAGGTAAAATTTAATAGTATTATAAAAAAATTGTATTGGTCTTAAGTGATATAGTATGATAAATAGAGGCAGAGGAAAAAGTAAAATCAATAGACTATATCGAACCTAGTCAATGTAATATGTTCACATAAATACAACTATATCGATGTTGGCCAGTATAGTTGGAACACATAACATAGAATTATATCGGCATTGATCGATATAGTCTATATACATAATAAAGTAAAAATCAAAAAATTATAAATTTAACTATATTTACTAACTATTTATCTAGAATGAAGATCATGTAGATATACTAAAAGGATGTGACTAATTTGTATGCCCTCGAAGATAGTTGTCTATTGGATAGTGTCAACCTAATGTTTTAGAGCACTAACTATGGATTAATTATCATTGCCATATCTCACTAAACCTAGTTTTAAGGGTAAGCTAAGAGTAACTTCCCAGTACTAACTGCTAAATGGTGTGCTAAATAATCAAATGGATAGTTGACTTCCTAAGGTTTAATAAAAAGGGAATCTTAGGTATTTATGATATACAATGAATTATGTGGAAACTAAATTCCATGTTTATCTCTATGCTATTTATTATTATGGGGTAAATACCCTCGTGTCATGTTATCTGTAAATAATAGAAAAAGATTGTAAATATATTACCACACAGATATTCACGATAGTAGTTAAGTAGTTTGAAAACTATCAGAACACTATTTATAGGGAAAGCCAAATAAAAGTATAAAATCAATGTCAAAAATAAATTTACAATATTTAGTTAATTTAAATAAATAGGCAATCAACTTTAAAGGAAATGCTTGATTAATTATGGAAAATAAAGGCTAATTTACCTTGCTTATGATAAAAAATGAAAAGCACATAGGACTATATCAGCATAGGATGATGTATTTGTTCACACAACACATAAATCTATCAATGTTGGTTGATACAATTTGTGTAAATATATATTAAAACATGAAGAATAAACTAAATCAGATAGGGTTGATATAGTTTGTTACAAATAAGTAAATACAAAACTATATCGGCCAGGGTCAATATAATTTGATAGGGAGATGAAATGAATTTATATCTAAATTTTACAAGGATGATATAATTGTCTAAGTAGAATAAATTTTGATAGAATTAAAAAATTATCTATAGAACTAAATTGAGTTGCTTAATAAATTTAAGTATAAAAATGAGTAAACAAAACCATATTAGATTGGGTCAATATAGTTTAACATAAAAATAACCTAGTCAATAAAACTAGATCAAACTTGGCCAAAAAATTATGTTGACTAAAGTAAATAATGTAGATCTGAGTTTAATATCGTATCAAATTACGTCAATGCATCTTGGTAGAAAAACATAGAGGAATAAAACTATATCAACCTACATCGATATGGTTTCCTAAAAACACATAGCAATTAGATTAGATCAACTTACATTGATGTATTCTACTGAAAATATAGAGGAATAATATTATATCGACCTATGATGATATAGTTTTTTGAAAAATAAAAAGAATGGTTAGTTCACATTGGGTTTACCAAAATGTATGCAGTGAGTTATGGTTGACCTACAACTTATCCCATCTAAGAGATCTAGACTCCAATAAGGTAAATCAATTAGAGCCCACTAAAACTTAATGTATTGGGATATGAAAAAATGGATCCACTAAACCTAGCAAGAGAAGAAATTATTACACAACATCAATAGAAAGGGTTCCAAATCCTTTAGGCAATCAATATATTGAAATAACCTAAATAGGTCTTTTAATGTTGGAAATAATCTAATCTAGTATTTCCAAGCTAGGAACACAAATAAGGTGGATTGTTGAGAACAAACTAAAAAGGGTAAGGAACCATGGTAGGCAAATGAGGGCCTAGGTTACATTCATTCAAAAAGTAGTTATACATTCATTCAAGCTAGAAATTATGTAACTTCTATCTATCAAATGAAAGAGCTAGGTTTAGAATATACTTACCTTGAATAAAAATTGTTGAGTCTCAATCTCCTCTTTGGCCATAATCTAATCTAGTATTTCCAAGATAGGAACACAAATAAGGTGGATTGTTGAAAAAAAAATAAAAAGGGTAAGGAACCATGGTATGAAAATGAGGGATTAGTTTACCTAAGGTCAGAAATGGTAATTTTGAAAAACCCTATAGCCACACTAAGTTTAAGTATAGAGGATATTTAAACAAGGAGTTATACATTCATTTAAGCTAGTAATTATGTAACTTTTATCTATAAAATGAAAGATCTAGGGTTAGAATATACTTACCTTGAATAAAAATTATCGAGCCTCAATCTCCTCCTTGGTCAATGGTGTTTTACAAGATATTTTTGTGGTTGTGAGGATCACAAAGGTTGAATCAAGATCTAGGTTAAAAGGGCTCCTATTGTATCCAAGATTCCATAAGACAATTTTTTCCCTCCAAGATAAAATCTAAGTAATGGCTTCTCTAAAGGTATTCTTAAGTAGAATTATGAGTAATGAAAATGAGAAAATGAATGTTCCTATCTTGGATTGAAATGGGGACTTGTATTTATGGTGGGGAGTGATCCTGACCCTTCCTAAAGTTCTATCCAACACCATAATCTAACCTCAATGTAGTTTAAAATATGATTTTTTAACCTTGAACTAGGTCAGTCAGGGCTAATTTAGTTACACAACATCTGTCGTAGCTTTTTTACTACATCAACCTGGGTCGAACTAGTTTAATTTTTTTTAGAATCAATAAATATTACATCAAGTCAAGATGATATAATCATGAAATATGGTTCTTGGTATATATATGGTTTATAAGGAGGAAGATTGATTTAGGGATCAAGTATGAGGGAATTGTATTGGATATAACCATGATAGATAAACAAAAATGTCTCTCACAAAGCACTAATGGTCTAGTCACCCCTTTCCCAATACACCCTTTAGGGTGTGCACTCAAATAGATTGAAACTCAATATGTCATTGTAAGAGAGAAAATGCTAGTAAATGATAAATTTTTAAAAATATTATGTATATAGGAGTGACTTTTGGAGGAGGGTTTATGACTGGATGTGGTGTTTTAGATATCTTGTCAAAACCAAAGTAGGAAAATTAATGCTGAGAGGTGATTTTATCTTCTAAAATCTTGGGAAATACTAATGATTACATCATGTTATTTAGATTAAACATATTCATCTATGTGAAAATTATATCTTTGAGCTCACTGATTAAATAAATCTTTAAAAATTCATCATTTAACCTTTGGTTTGGTTGGCCAACTCATCAAATTCATCTTGATACTTATGAACAAGAAATCATCATAAGCACTAGGACTAACTCAAGCTAATAAGAGTTATAAAATATAATCCCAATTGGATTATGTATGAGAGATTTTATAATATATGTACTAAAAAAAAAATTCCTTTTCGAAGTGAAATGATACAATGGTTACCTTGTCTACCTGCAATGTATTATGCGAGATGAACTATTGTTTGACATGGTAAATCTAGTTGATTGGTTTTATACCATGAAAATTTGGAAATTCTAATTTGGGTCCATGTAATGTCATTCATGATATAAATACACATTCATAATTCCATTCATTAAGTCTCTTGGAGAGCATGGTATTTTGTGTATTGATGTCATGTAGTCACCCATTCAAATTTGTGAGTCAAGAGTCGAGCTGAGATTAGATTTTAGCTCAGAGTACCTCAATATTTTTTTCCATGGCTTGGATTTATACACAAGTGATAGCCATTGACAAAAGGGGTCTTAGGGTGTTTAAAAATACTTAATAAAGCTATATGTTACATTTATTGGTTCGATGAAATAATCACAATAGTAACAATGAAAAATATTTTTTTACGAGAATTTTTTTTTGAAATTTTGAAATACCTATTTAAATGATTGTCTTGATGTGAAAATCCTAGTGGTGTATTTTCCATATATATACATAAACTTATTGTAGTACCTAATTGTTATAATTGAAACTGTTAAAAGGGTCAACATGTTTCAGAATGGTTACTTGTACTCATTTTAATACCCATAAGGGTTAGAATATTTTATAATGGTTACATAAACTTATGGTAGTAGCTAATTGTTATAAAAAGTATATATATATATATATATATATATATATATATATATATATATATACTTTTTATAACAATTAGCTACTACCATAAGTTTATGTAACCATTATAAAATATTCTAACCCTTATGGGTATTAAAATGAGTACAAGTAACCATTCTGAAACATGTTGACCCTTTTAACAGTTTCAATTACTATATTTTTGTCAACTAATAGAATATGATATTATATGTTACTATAATTTTTAAGAAATAATAATCATATCTATGATATATGGATTCCAAGATTATAGGGGAGGATAATATAGGGTCTATTTGGTATGAGATTTAAAATATACTAATCTCATTTGTAAAATAGTGTCAAGTCAATATTTTAAAGTGCTAACAATGAAAAATAACCATTATGTATCTTGACATCATGTCTTTAAGGCATGGTGCAAGTAACTTCTCAAGCTAATTGCTTACATATGCATTGCATAAATAAAAGGCCAAGGGTTTCCTATAACTAGGTTGTGGAAAAAAAATTGAATGGGTCTTCCTATATACCTGTAGTTACATGGAAGAAAAAATTAGTGTACAACACTATCTAATGGCTTATGTACTAGGGCATAACCCATCACTCCACACAATCAGGTAAAACTTCATTTGATAAGCCCAAAATAACAACTCTTTATTAGTTTTAAAATTATTAGGACACATTTTATAACTTAAGGAAAGAAGAGAGAAGAGAAAAAAATGGGAAGAAGCCTAGCATTACCACCTTGTTACCACTTTTTGATAACCAAAATAACAATCGGGTGAGGTGAGAGAATATAGTGGATAGAAGTAAATAACCCTAAACCATTATAAATTTTATGTGAAAAAAATCCTTGGAAATATCTCTAATACTAGATGTTAGTAAACTACTTATAGATAAGTTAATATAATATCATAATATAAATAATATTCATGAAATGGAAACATAATAATAATAATTTATTGAAAATGATATAATATCATTACAAAATATCACAGACCTCTTCAATGGTGAACATCCTTTGCATGCAACTCAATACAAAATATTCAATAGATGTCCTTTCCTCTTACACAAGCCATCTATTTAACTTATTATACTCAAAACAACTACTACCTCCCATACATGTGGGATAATTACAAAAATAAAATTGGGTGATTTATAAGGCATATGCATTTGTGATTTTATTAATAATACCTAATACAAACTAAAATATTAAGGATAAAGTGGTCCTAACACCCACCTAGTATGATCATGTAATTGTGGTCCTTTATTATATGTATGCAACTAATTATTTGGATTTAATAATTGAAAAATGTTTTCTTTGACTTATATTTATTATCCTTCATACTTGGATTGTGACTGATCCCTAAAGGCACTTGGCTCTGTCAAAGTGGATTGTCTTGATATCCTCATACAAGTTTTAAGTAACTATAGTTAGTGATTATAAAGTATATTTCACAAATGATTTAGGCTTGAGACTATTATTTTTAGATCTTCAAGGGCCTGATCCTTGAGATCCACCCTAAAATTAAGGAATTAGTCTTTAAGAGAGACATCTTGATCAATACCTTCAATCAATTACACATCTTTTTCTAGAAGAGGGTCCTGAATATGATATTGAGATAGTGATGGTGTGGTAATAAGCTAATAAGTGATCACTTTTCCTTTGGTTTTTGAGTGATTATTCTAAGGTCAAATTACATTAGTATTGCCATTAATTATCTAATTTTATCTCTAGTAAGAAATATTTTAAATTGTGAAGGAGTTAATAATATAATATGACATAGGTAGTCTAATAAACCATATAATTTTAAAAAAACTTGACTGCAAAGTAGATTTCAATACACTCTCACTCCACCTTGATGTATCAAATCTCATAATCTATCAAATGGAAACTAAATATTAAATGGCATATTATTTAATGGCTCATCTTGTTGTTCTAGCACTACCCTAATTAAGATGGGTGTATATTATGCATACATGATAAGAAGATGATCATTTTAAAGTGGTCATAAATTAGGAATATGAAGTAAATATTTATTCATGTTATCAAAGTCTTTTTGACAAGTATCAGTCCATTTAAGTGCAACACCTTTCTTAATAATGAAGTTTATCAAGTATGTAAAGTAAGTTAACTCAAAAACAAATCAATGGATAGCCCCAAGTCTCTTAAGGTAAGTGAAAATGTTAGGAATGGATTAAGGTATATGTATGTTATGAATAACATTGATCTTATAGGTATCCAATTCAATCCCTTGTAGTGAGACTAATAATCCTAATTTTTTTTGAAGGTAACAATGAAAACATACTTATGAGGATTGAACTTAACTTTGTACTTAATAAGGCAATTAAATATGATATCTAGGTCATGAAGATTATTTTCATGACCCTTAGATTTGGCTATAAATTCATCCACATAGGTTTTGATTCTTTTTTGGATGACATCATGAAATATGTGGGTCATTTCACAGTGATAATTTTATCCATCATTTTAAAGGTTGAATGACATCTTAACATAGAAATGTGTTCCCCAATATATAGTGAACGTGATTCTAAGTTGATCCTATGGAGTAATGTGAATTTTAATTTTACCTTGAAAACCCATCATTGAGGTAAATTATCTCATAACCAGTTGTGGAATCAACAATAAAATTGATTGGAGGTAAATGAAATTTGTCCTTATGACATGTTAAGTTGATATTACTAAACTCAATACAAATGTAAATGACCATAGTGAATTTTTTTCAAATAGATACTATGTTGGATACCCATTTTTATTAATACATGGGTCATATGAACTTAACATCTATGAGCTTGATGACTTCTTTGTGACACAAAGTGGATAATTCAAGAGGTAACTTCTTTTACTTTTGGTGCATGGGTTTCACATCTAGATATGTCACTATGTTATGGAAAACTATGTTATGATATATGTCAATCATGTCCTTCTATGACCAAGTAAATACTTCATGGTCATTGTCTAAAAATTGTGTTTTTATTCATGAAAAATTACCTTAGAGATAATAATAGACTTGGGATTTGAAGCTATAACAAAGTTAACTACTTGAGTTTATTCAATAAGCATTACATTTCCATATTGAAAATGATATAGATCATAAGAAATATTATAAAGAGGCTCATGATTAGGGTCAACACTAGCAAAAAAATTATGAAATTATGGATCCTTTTTATTAAAATGGCCAAGCTTGTGATGTTGGCAGGGAAGTTGAGGATTTCTCACATGAATTAATTCTAAGATAACTTCGTCACTAGGAAGCATATGTAATGGGCCATAATATTTTTGACATCTAATTCAAGATTGATAATCTAGTTATCTTTGCTATCAAATTTGAATTGGATTTGTCTTATAATAGTGGTTGTAGCATCTAAGGTAATTTATGGATCTAGATGATAAGTTAATGACTTTTTTGTATGGTATTATCTTGGTCAATATAGTTTGGTACATAAGAATAAGGTTGAACTATATCAACATGATTGATATAGTTACTTGAGGTAGTATATATTTTAATTGTACTAGGTTATTTTTTATAGTTGGAATAAATTGGGGATGATAATGGAACTATATCAACATCTTTTAATGACTGGTTAGGGTGGTTGTGTGAAAAAACTAAATTGTATCAGGGTGACTGGTACAATTGTAAAATTGAGGAATGGGATAAACTATATCAAGTTGGTTAATGTAGTTAGTAGGGTTAGAATTTTTTTGAAAGGTATGGAGCTAGCCAATACTGTAAAGATTACTAATAAATTCAAAAAACTATTAAACAACCCATGGAGTGTTTTCCAATTGTGGGTTGACAAGAGTAACATAAACTTAAAGTTCTAAGTCTTTCTCATTATCACAAGAATCAAAATATATATGAACTAAATGAATGTATCTATTATAGATATAAATTTTATAAAGGGTTTTTTTAATAATGAATTACATCCAAGCTTTGGAAACTATGTAATAATCATAATATGATGGAGATATCTTACATGCATGTGTGATTTGTTGTGAATTATCATTGGAAGCATTTTTGATATACACACCAAGTTATTAAATGTTTAAGGGGATAATGATAGAGTATCCTAAAATAGTTTAGTCACCCTAAAATCATTGAAGATGAAGCCATCTTTTATATATGAATATTCATGGGCATTGCATAGGAGTGGACTTCTAGTATCATTATCGATCAAGGGAATGGTCATATCTCATGGTAGAAAAGATGATGGAAGTATTTTGATATGTAATAAATTAATTTATGGTTGTAGTAGCCTAAATTTGGTCACGAATACTTGATCATGATTATTTTAACCCTCATTATCATTAATTGACATGTTCACTTAATTGACACTTATTTCATAAATTTGACTTATCCTAAGCGTAAGAGGAGACCTAATTTCATTACAAAGCTATCTATTTTTACCTATAGAAGTGATATTACTACTGAAAAACACATTTATGCTTTTGTATTCCTTGGATTAGACCTCAAATTTAAAACTTTTCTTGAAGGGATATGAATACCCAATAATACATGAATGCCCAACATTCATGTCTATGTCTGTCATTTCTATCCTTTCACAAAATAAAATCATAATACAAAGAGGGCAACACCCCTAGGGGAATATTTTATATTTATAAACTCTCTAATAGGTATTTTCATCACTTGAACCATTATAAAATCACATTCAAGTCATGCATTTCACACATCTTTACAAATCATATCAATTCTACTACAAGTGCTCAATTACTTAAGTGCACATTGATAAAAAAGTTCCATATTCTTCCCAAATCAATTTCTAAGCACTTCAAGTAATCATGAGCCAAGTCTAAATTTAGTTTTATGTATCCATAGCCAAGCATGAACAAGTATTCAATCCACATATATATGCATTCATATAGTCAAAGGATCAAAACTTTATAAATCACTACATGGAGATTTGATTCCTCTTCAGAGTATTGGTATGTAGGTAGCACTGAAAATAATCAGATGTTGAGGTCTATCACAACTCAAACCACTAACCCATTTTTAATCCTTCACATCCATTTATCTCCTTGTGGCATAAAACTAGGGTTTACAACTTAAATAAGGCACATACATGTCTCTTGTATAGTTATGAAGGGTAAATTATCACAAGAAGACCTAACTATCACTATCATAACTAATTATTATGAAATTTCTAGTTTTATTCAATAGAAAGGATTGACCAATAGGGATAACAAAAAACATATCTCATGTCCTATACTTGGAATTTTTTATCCTTGAGGGAACTTAGATTTTGTAAGGTTTTTGGGTTTTCTACATTTTATTTGTTTTTGAATTCTATTTTCCTATCCACTCAATTGGAAAATCAAAAATATAAGTTCATCTCTCTTCTACATAGTTTAACCTAGTTAGTTAATATTTTACTTTTTTTTTCAATCATTTGTCTTCAATTTATTATTTAAAATTATATTTATAGCACCATGATTTTTTATATTCCATTTATATAATTATTTATTAATCACCACTTTAATTTGAAATCAAATAAAATAGTGGTATTACAAATAGTTTTTAACTCATTAGGTTTATTATCAGAATTAATAAGAGTGACACGCAAATCAAGATGTATTTGACAAACTCAAGAAGAAGATGATTATTTATTTGATAAATGGTCAAGATTCAACACTTGGTTTTATGATTAGGTAGTTTTAGACCCCATGGGTTGGGATATGTTTCATGTTTATAATTTTTGTCATCATTATTAAACTTAATACATTGGTTACCAGAAAATGTGATAGCTCTCATGCGATGATCCCAAGAATAGCCTAATAGAATACTATAAGATACTAGAAGATATAAAACCATTAACTTGGTGTGTATTGTTTTGCATCCAATGGTAAGAGGGATCCAAATACAACCAATAGGGGTTTTATTGGTTTTATCAAATCCACAACATGTGAGTCTTATTTATTTAAGGTCTTCTTTGGAATATCCAAGTTTTTAGATTAGCCAAAGGGAAGTAATGATAATTCTTGAGACTTCATCCACCAAAACTTTCCTCATTAATTTAATTTTATTACAAACTTAATAACAATCAATGGGTTATCATCTCAAAATGTAATTTCATCATCAAGCATGTATTCTTATGGAAACTTGATGGAAAGTTTATTATATGAAGAAAGTTTATAAATGGTTTAATTACATGGAATTACTTAGGTACAAGGCCTTAAAAAGGTTTGAGAGGTGATTAAATTTTTGTAGATGGGGTTTTTTTTATGTCTTTTAATTGTTGCATGAGAATTTTCTAATGATATGGTGATGTTGTCATGATTTCCATAAAAGGAATTTTGTAAGGCATATAATTTAGTTAATCTAAGTATTTATATTATGATTTAGGGATAGATACATAACTATTTTTATCTTGATTGGTAATAGTAACTTTAAGAGGTATTATATTATAAGGATTAGATGTATTATGTTGAAGATCTGATGGTGGAACATTCTCATCACTAGGTGGTAAGTCAGAAGGTGTAGCTATGGTAGTATTATCCTCAAGAAGTTCTTCAAGAGAAGGATTTTTAGGTTTAATGATGAGATATTTATGAACAAGCTTATGACATTAGTTAACCTTTTCCTACATTCAGAAATTGGGAGTTAGTGTAATAATGATCATAGTCAACATCAATAGTATAAGAAAATTTGTTTGAATGTTGTGTATTAAGATCAAATGTTTTAGATGATTTTTGAGGTTTTTTATTTATGGATTTAGGATTAAATTATTGATTCTTAGATTATTTGAGGTATTCATTATGATGTTCTTTGGTTATGAGATCATGATTAATTTTTCCTCCCAAGACGATATTTACCACTATTTTTTTGAGTGCACAACATGTCTCATAAGAGTGACCAATATCAGTATGAAACCAACATAAATTATTAGGATAATAACATGATGGAATGTTAGTAATGTAGACATATTTTTTGGATGGGGATAAAAACTTCTTAATTTTTTTCATACTAAAGGGAGGGAAATATGGAAGTTGATTATCTAATTGATATGCTTTCATTTTGGATTGTAAAGGCTTATTTTGAGAAGGATTAGTATTAATTTCATTGGTCAAGGTTAGAAAATATTCTTTTTTGATGTTTTGAGATGCTTCAAATTGTACCATAGTTAAATCCTATCTTTTTTATTAGTCAAATGCCTCTTCTAAAGTTTTGGGAGAGAATATCCTAACCTTATATTAAAAAGGGTCCTAAAGAGAATTAATAAATAGTTTAACAATATTATCATCACTCATGTTATGGTATGCTTTATGTGCTAATTATTTCTAATGCTTAGTGAAATTATGGGTAGATTCATTAGGAAGTTTCTTAGCAGTAGTTAAATTGCTAATAATATTTCCAAGAAGTTCATTATATTGGAATTTCTTTACTAGAGCATTGACTAATTCTTCTAGTTAAGTAATGGAATGTTGAAGAATTTGATTGTACCATTCTAGCACATCTCCAATAAAGGTTTTAGATATAAGCTTAGTAGTAGCATAATCATTGGTTTGAACCCATTATTTATATAGATTGCCAAATCCTTTCATATACAAGGAATGATTGGTAGTCCCATCATATTTGGGAGTTGGAGAAATGTTTCCAATATCTATAGCCACAATGAAGGGATCTAAAGGTTATTTTTAAAGATTTTGAAGCATCTTATTTTGAATTGGTGGTTGAGGAATAATGTTTACATTCACATATCCAAGGGGAGGTGGGATGTAATGTTGATTTTGTTTATTCATGATGACTTGAGGAGGTCGATTAACAATTTTAAAAATATGGTTTTTCAATTAGAGAATTTAATTGCTATTAAAATCTTACATAGGATTCATTTGTTAAATCATTTGTATAAGGATTTGTGATGAATTTAGAGGAGGATTGGAATTGGGATTTTGATTACAATTAGTTAGATAACGGTTAGAAGATGATAGAGGATTAATATTAGATGGGCGATCCTAAACATTAGTTTTGAGAGGAAGGTTCCCAACATTGGTGTTGGTTTCCCCAACTATTGTAGTAGATAGGGGAATCTTGTTAAGACTTTCATTCTTGTTTAGAGAAAAATGGTGTTTTAATCATGGATATTAATAAGTTGTGCAAGATGTCCTAGATTTGATGTTTACTTGACTTGAACCATGTTACATTCAATAGATCTGAGATGATGATGAGGTAATTTGCACCATGAGCAATTATCATCAAAACTAGAAAACAAAGGGATGAAAGCAAATCCCATATAGAATATTAATATGGTGAGGCTTGTAAGGAAGATTCCAAAAGGTGACATCATCATGAAAGGTGTTAAAAATCTAATGTGAAAAAAGGATAGTCATAGAAAACTAATGGTATTGACAAGTTCATACATTTATTTATTAGATTTAAATAATATATTGTATCAGGTTGGCTCATATATTTAGATATTGAGTCTAAAAATTAGACTATATTGGATTGATTACACAGTTTGGTAAAAAGGTATGACCAACTAAACTAGTGGTTAAGCAAAAGTTCTATGTCAAGTTAGAAGATACAGTAGGAAATAAACTAGTTTAAACTAGCCAATGTAGTTAGATATAAATGTAAAACTATATTAGGCTATTTGATGTAATTGGAAAGACACATAGAATTCTATTGTGTTAAATGATGTAGTTATCACACATAGATTGGTATCGAGCTAGCCAATAACTAGTAATTTGAATAAGTAGTAGTAAGATAAAAATAACAAGAATGTATTACTAATCATGGTGTGTTTGAATTATAGGTTCTTAGATATATTGATCCTAGACGTAAATAATGAACAAGACCCAAATGGAATTGACTATGAATGATTCTACCATCCCATAGTAGAATTATCTTGTCTCTAAGGTACATTGATATTAATTTCTTGGGACTAATTGGTTACTTGTGGAATACAAAATTGAATGGATAAAAGGCTTCCAAAATACTAAAAACCAAAACCATAGGCATCTCTAGTATACCATGAAGTATGTGGAAACTAAAATGTGTATATAATGTTATCTAATGGATTGTGTAGTGGGAAAGAATCCATCACACCATAATTCTAGTGAAAATATTGACCATTTGGCCCAAAAAGATAACTCAAAACACAATTTTGGGAAGAAAAGAGTAAGAATAAAAATAAATATGATTCAAATCAAAAAATAAATTATAATAGTAAATTAAATGAATAAACAATAAGAATGATATCAATTTGGTTGATATAATCAAAAGTAGAAACTGATCAAACAAAATTGTATTGGGTTAGCCAATAAAATTGGCATCAAACATAGAACTATACTGGGTTAGTTGATATAGTTAGGAAAAGACAAAACTATATTGTTCTAGTCAATACAGTTGGAAGCAATTAAGAAATCATATTAGGCTGGGTAATAAAATTACTAATACTACTGAATAGTATCAAGCTAGATGATATAGATAGATTGAAATTAGATGATAATTTTAAATATGTCTCTAAGAAACTACAAGGAAAAATATGAAACTGATCCAAACAAGGAAGAGATAATATTCATGTGGGGTTCACCAAAATATATGCATAGGTTAGGATGACCTATAACTATTATCTTGCTCTCAATAGACTAGGACTCAAAAAAGGTCAATTGAATAGAACCTACATATACTTATATTATCAAGTAAGGACTTATCATATATAAAGATTTAGTAGAGGGTAACCTATAATTCAAATGCCAAGAGAAAAGGAATTCAAATACTAAGCCTATGACATAGGGATATAATTCTTATTATACATCAATAAAGGTAAATGATTGTAACTATGTTTGTAAAGGGGTGATTTAATTTTGTAGGGTTTATAGAGTTTAAGCCCTAGGTTGTTAAAGAGTCTAGGTATAGTAAATAAGGGTAGAAATATACAATAAATATAACCACTAATGTGTAATAGAATTGACCCAGTTTGACCTTTCTAAAAATTAAAATAAATGATGTAAACAAGTACTTAGCTAGAAATTGACTAAGATGAGAGATATGGAGGCTACAAACTAGTATAGGAGCTAATCTAAGTGTTGTGGATAGGATCCAATTGTCAAAACCCTTACTGGATAGTATTAACCTAATTGGATAGTAGTGTCATGTGTCACTAGTGTCCTTATTTTGGCATTAGTGTCCTCTATATAGACTATTATGAGCTTCTAAGTGTACCTGTGTTTAAGTGTACCAAGTCTGTTCCTATGTACATGAGTTCTAATTCCCTATAGGTGAGTTATTTTGACTAATTTTGTATGAAAAACCTAAACCTCCATATTGATATGGCATATAATTGGCACAAATATCAAAGTGTGATGTTAGTGAGGTAGGCTAGACATCCTCAACACCCCACTATGATGAGAGTTACCTATATACCAATACTCCAAAGAGGGATTAAGACCAATGTAGTTCTCCCTACCTAAGTACTGGTGGAAGTGGAAGTGAGGATATTATGAATACTAATTTGAGTGATTTGAATGTTATTGAGACTATAAATCTAAGTAGTTTGAGCTTATAAATGATGTAGATGGATGTATGCATAAGTAGGGAAGAATAGGGATTAATAACCTTCATTATGCACAACTTTTTCTACGTTAATTTGTTTAATTTGTGTATGATTTCCATATAGTGGATAAAGGGATTTTATACACACACACACACACACACACACACACACACACACACACACATATACACACACACACACATATATATATATATATATGTATATATGTATATATATATATATATATATGTATGTATATATACATATATGTATATATATATATATATATATATATATATATATACATACACACACACACACACACACACACACACACACACACACATTGTTTTAGTGTTTTTGCAATTCCTAAAATAGGTCTAGTTTGACCCTAATTAGTTATTCATTTGAAAAAATATCCATTGGTAACAAAAGGTGGGAAAAGGACAATAATTCCCAAACTAGGACACTAGCACCATGGGGTGCTACTATCCAAATTATGGTTCTATTTTTTAGGTGGTATAACTTGAGGCATTATATGATAAGATGTTAAATTGAGGGTCTATTACTACACTAGGGATGCATGTGGCCTACACGAAGGTTAGATAAGTGTCTAAATAGGCCCTAAGATAGGTTTAGGGCTAAATTAGGGATGGGTGGTCTTAAGTCACACTCTTATCATTCAAGTGTCATTTGTAGATGATTACATTCCCCCCCCCCGCCTTATTCTAGAGATGTAGAAAATAAAAATGACTAGGATAAAGGAAAAAAAAACACACCTAGACTTACCTAAAAGCTGAAGCCCATGAATCTGGATATGAGTATGTGAAGCATGTTCCATTACATGTCTTACAAATTAAATGTGCATATATTAGTCCCTAATTAAGAGATATCAAAATCAAAATATAAAATTGAGTAAAGAGATAAGAAGAGGAAAGAAATGAATATGCCTTACTAGGTATGTGAACCAATGTATAAACCTAGTGATAACCTATGTGTCTATGTGTAGATAGTGATCAATCAATGAATAACTTGGAGTGAGATGATGGATTTCTCAATATCCACATATGGGTGGCTCAATAAATCAGTTTGATTTTGACTCCATCATTTCCAACCCCTACTTGGTGGATCATGACCTATGAATAGATTGGATTAGACTAATGGTGTGTCTAATCCTCTCATGTAGGTGGTTCAATAAATCAAGTAGACCATGAATCCATCATTGCCTACCCATATGTATTAGATGCATATGAAACTAAACATGCATGATGTAATGAAAATTAGAATTATATATGTTATTTCTATGACCACTTGAGAACTCTGGATTATAAAATAGCTTTGGGCCACTTTAAAATATTAGGTATCTCTAGGCCACTTGGGAATGCCAACCACTATAGATGGATTAAGGAATAAATAAGGTGCATAACCTGGAAAATAATATTTGGTGTGAACAATCTAGATAATGGCATGGAGTTTGTCATTCCATCTGGTCAACTAGTGTATAAGTGACCATACAAAAATAATGTGCCACACATAGGCCCCCAAATCTGATATTTGAGTATATAAATTATGGATTATTTTTAATAATATGTATATGAGTATTTGAAAATGAAACATGAATAATCATTTCATGCATGATGCCCCCAATTTGAGAAAACTAGTATGAATCTGATCTAAATTGAGCCAAAATTTGTAATCTATAATTGAACCTATGCAAACCTAGACTATACTTATTATAATTTTCTAGCCAATCTAGAATTTTTTGAAACTGAGGATACTGGATAGTAGTACCATATCTTAGGTAATAACATTGGTGGTGCTAGTTTCCCAACTTGGGTGTGTTGGGCCCCTTTTCATACTATGTAGTGGATCCATGCTAACTTAGCAAAAACCTAGGCATGAGGCAATCATGGAGAATGATTGTTATTTTTTCTTCTAGTAGTGCCAGCTGGCTATTAGCTAACAATTCCAATTATAATCTAGAAGTATGTGCTTAGGATAGTAATGGGACATTAGCTATCTTGAGTAAAGAAAAGTGGCTCCTTTTGAATCAAGCAACATCAAGAAGTGGGTGCACAAGACAATGATGGGCCATTAAAGACAAGGCATAATGGAGACTAGGATGTGTATCTCTAGCACCAACTCAATGATTAGCATGCTCCATTCCCCATGATCTTAGGACACCCTGAAGCCTATAAAAGGAAGCCAAATTTAGTTTAAGGAAGAGATGAAATAGAGTAGTGGAGATTTGGAAAATTGTTTCTAGATAATTATCATTAGTGATAGAACTTAGTTTGAGATGTTGGTTGACACTCCCCTTTATAACACCTAAGCTCACCTATGAGCCTTTAGGCTTGTGAAGGTTAAGTCAAGTTTATGTGCAATACTATTGAAGTTATTTATATTTTTTATATTGTATCTAATGAAGAATTCTTTGTGCAAATGGTTAATGAACTAAATTGTTAAGTCTTAGAATGTTTATTGATTTCATGCTTTATTATGTTGAATGTGTGGTTGAGTTCTCACAATTTATTAATTAGACTCATTCATGGTAGACTTGTAGCTATAAATGAACCCCGTACTGAGATAGGAAATATGATAGTATGGGTAAGACCCTGCACCCCAAATGATACCAATGCCTAAGTGCAAGACCATGCCTAAGTCACCTAACTAGAGAACTAATTGGCCCTCAAGCACCTGAATGTCAATGAGCCTATGAAACCTAAGGATTATGCCAATGAATGAATAACCATCATTGCACTAACCCAAACCCTTAAAGAATAGATTTTCACCATTACACAACTATCCTAACATAGACCCTAGTCCCTTTTCCACTATGATTTAGGTGAGAACATAAGGCTTGCACCTTATGTAAATTGATGCCATTGGAGTCGATTACTAAATGTTGATCACTATATGACTAATCAAGGCCTATGCCTCATTGAAACAAGCCTAAAACTGACCTAGATAGCTAGGTAATGCATGACTAGGCCCATGACTAAAAAGGCTATTTTTCTACAACATTTTAGTTTCATTAATGGGAGCTATTAAATTTTGTTACTACAATGGTGTACTAGGATAATGCTCTAAATCTCCCTTGAGAATATTGAGTGCTAGTTAGAATGAGTGGAAGATAGTTTTGCATTAAGGTATCCAACTTATAGAGTGTATAATGTAAGGAAAGGGGTCTAGAACCACTTGTATGATGCCCTATAAAAGGTGTTATTTTACAAACTACCAAACCAAGTATACTACTATTTGGCTACATATATGACCCATAGAAGCCAAAGTTATCGATAGTTCTTTGAGTGGATGAAATACCACCTATAAAGGTTTGAGAACTTAAACACCAATAGACTAGAGTCATAGACAAATGGTGTCAAGGGGTGTTGAACAGCTATGTGTTTGATTTTATGGTATCAACATAATCCTTCCCTAAAGAAGTAGAGTACCAATTTTTATACAAGATTAGAGGTGTGTTTATGTAATAACTTGACACCAAACTCAAGAAGTTAATGGTATATTCCAACTTCAAAATAGTGAGGATGGAAGGATAAATTCCTCTTGTGTATGATCAGTGCAATGGGGAAGAAGTGGATGTATAGGTGGGGTACAATGGAAGGAGATGAGTATATTAACAACTGAGGGCTTAGGAGTTAGGCTTATAATAATAGAAAGCATGGAATGATAGAAGATATATAACTTAGAAGTGCTAAGAGGACTTGTAGTGAGCAATAATGACATGGGGAAATATCTCTTGAATGGTAGTCACACCCAGAGGAAGGAGCCCTTAAATCCTTAGAACAAGCTCCACAGTTGATGGATGAATACTTGGGGTCTATTTAGAACTTGACCATTTGATATGTGTCAGATGAAGCTACCCCCTTTAAACCAATAGTGTGAGATCATGCACCAAATTCCCTAAAGGAAAATAAAAGATTGATAACTAAACTGATTATTGATTCAGAATTTGATTGTTTTGTAAATTTAGACCATAACTTTGTTATTAAATAAGTTATCCCATATGAAGAGGTAAGTGAATATACCTCTAAACTTTGAGGTGCTAGCTTAAATAGATATAATGTGAGTGTAAACACCTAGTTTAACCAATTTCAACTACATATCCTAGGCAATAGATCATAAAAAGTGTTTTTATACCACTTGTTGGTAGCATGACACCATCATATTTTATAGCACCAGTAGTAACCATCAAACTAGCACCTAGCCTAATGGATGGAGACCTTGGGGACTAACTCTAGGATAAGCATTGTATGGAAAAGTGTCTCAGGCACCAACTACTCCCTACCTTTAGATTTATTATGATATAGCCATGTGCCTACCAGAGTATCAATTTGTAGATAACTCCATAGATCATGTGCTCAAGTGTGATCTATAATAGTGAACCTGAGGAATAACCCAATCTAAGTACAAGGTAACCCAACTTGTTACAACTTTGCTTGATCACACCCATACTTGGTATAGTAAGTTTGATCCTAACCAAGCTATGGTTGATTATGACACCCTAAATGGAGCCTTCTTGAAGGAGTTTGATATACTTGAGTTTGAGTAGTAGAGAATTTCCATGCTCAAGGAGATCAACCAAGGGTTATCAGAGAGTGTGTGCTTGTATGATGATATATTCAAGATGCTCCTTTCTAAACTCCCTTATGACATTCACCCCTCCTAACATGTGTAATGGTTCATTAAAGGACTCTAATGCCTTTTAGAAGAACATTATCCATGAAAACATCCATAGATCTTAGAGAAGCACTTGAAGCCAAGCTTAGGATTAAGGTAGTTAGGAGTACTAATATAAATAGTAGCCCATTCATGGAGGCATAGATTGGGTCTATGGCCTCCCAACTATAGAATTTGATTGCTAGTTCATCATAAGACACTTGAAGTATGTTATGGTACACTGAGTGTGAAATAGAGGGGTATAATAGAAATAACTACCCTTAGAAGAATGTATGCACACTTCTTATAAATTATGAAGTTTGTCATAAGGTGTATGATGTTAGCAATTTCCCCTATTATAACACACTATTTAGGCTAAGACAACCATCTACTACAACTTGTGTAATGCCTGCACTCACAACATAGCTGACTATCAAGTAATTGATAAAATGTGTTAGAACATGGAGAGAGGTGCATGGCAAGCAACTACAATAGCCAAAGGGTAGGTGAACTAGGGAAATGAGGGTTATGGCCAATAGAATGCTAGCTATGGGAACCAAAGAGGTGTCATAGGGTGAGGTGGAGGATGTGGTGGAGGAATAATCCCATTGTAATTGTGTTACAAGTGTGGGTCGATTGAGCACTATCATCATGACTACCTAATACATCTAATGTGTGGGTATTGTCTAGGATTGCATGTAATTAAGGAGTACCTTGAATTGTACAAAAAACTAACCCAAGGAAAAATGGGCATCGATAGGGTGCAGAGATGATAACATGTGAGCTTAAACATATGAATTAGGCTCTAAAGGCACAACTATCATGCACATAGCCAATAAAGGTGCAGGTAACCACATAGAGTGGGTTCACCACTCAGCCACCAACTATGCCAACCAAGAGTTTCATCTAGAATATGGTGAATCAAGCTGCACTGAGTACATCATGTAGCTTGAGCCAAAAACTACACCCTACCCTAACTTAGTGTCTCAAAAGGATGTCCTACAATAAACCATGAGCATAATACAAAATTTACAAGGAGAACTCTAGTTGGCCATAGGTATAGAAATATAGGCTACCACCTCATGTAGAAAGTAAGATAGCTCAGAGGTTGAAGTATAGGAGCTAATAGAGATCATGTGCCTTCTAAAAATGGATGGGATACTTCCCCTATTAAATTTTTTTCTCTTAGAGCATGAAAGGAGAAAGCCAAGTGAAGTTATTGAGCCCCATATAATTGAAGTTGATGTGATACATTTGGAGCAAGCACATAAAGTAAGGCATACTTAGAACATAGAGTATGACCAAGAGCTACTAGTAAATGAAAATATCAATAGATGGTCCATCTATAAGGTACCGATAGACACTAGTGTAGAGGTTAATATCATGACCAATAATTCATGGGAGAAGATGGGTAGGCTAGCCTTAAGGCCTTCTCCCCATGTACTTTTTATGGCCAACAAGACCTGAGCAAAATTGATCAAAATTCTATAGGGTTCCATTATAGATATTATGGGCATCAAATTCCACACTAACTTTGAGGTTAGTAAGTTATAATAATGGAATAACTACCTAGCACTTCTAGGAAGGCCTTGGTACTACACAAACAGTGCAGATATGCACCTCAAGAAGTGATGCATGACCTTTAAGAATGGTAAGAAAAGGGTAGTGATCCCCCTTTAAAGTTACCAAGGACCCTCATATGTGGAAAGCATTGATTTGGAGGATGAGATCAACCAAATTTATAACATCATGGTGAATGCATTGAGAATATACATCCTTCTAATCAAGGGGTGCTTTCTTGGGAGGATCGGTAGTCAATCTCAGACACTACTGACATTACTTGTAATTGATGGGTTGAAGAGGCATATGAGACCACTAGTCATAGATGTTGCTTGGTGCATGCAAAGGCACCAAAGCCCGTGAAAATTGGCTAGGTCTAGATTGATCACACTCTTAAATAATGGGTCTCATTCTAGGAGAAAAAAATAAAGAGGCTACTCTACTTGAGCAAAGTAAAGGTTATAGCACTCCCAAAATTTGAAGGGAGTACCCTAGTGGAAAGGTATGTCCATGACCTTAAAGTATGCATCCCTAAAGAGATAGACATAATGGGTACACTAGTGTATACCTTGAGAATCACTGTCACACATTAGTGGGCAACACAAAGGTTTAACTTATCAACTTGGCCATAGGTAAAGGTGGCCATGTGTACTAGGTTCAAGAGGAGTATCTAGAATTTGGATATCTTGGCATACTCTAGAAAATCTAACCCCATAGCACATATGTGCATATATAAAAAGACATGGACTGAATACATCATGACTACCCCAAAGAAATTATGGGTGTATACCTTTTACAGGACTCTCAAGACATAGGCATGAGCATGGTAAGTGGTCAATGATATGTGATGAGAGATAATCAATTAAGAGGCCCTTAAGGAAAAGTTTGTGCATACCTTTTCCTTTTCCTTGTTAAACTTATAACTTTTCAAACTATTACAAGTAATTTTAAGGGCAATGTTTGAAGACACCTCCATCCTCAAGGAGAACTTGAAAGACATATTTGGAGAAAAAGGGTTGGCACTCTCAACCTTCTTTGAGGAATAAATTCTCAACAATGACTAAAGTGAGGAAGAAATGAAAATTAGGAGTGCTACTAGAAAATTTGACCACCAAAACAAATCTCATGCACCAAGTGGATGATAGCACTCCTAGCAAAGAAGACCCCACTCATCTTTGCATTGAGATAATACAAGAAACTTGGCAAGTTGAGGACTCACACTAAGAGAAGAATGAGCCATACCATGCCCCACTAAAGGCCATAAAAATGGATATCATCATAAAAATAGAGCTAAAGATGGCTACTTTAGGTGCCTATTAGTTTGACATAAAACTGACATATATCATAGACCTCTTGAAAGAGTTCAAACACTTATTCCCTAAGACTTATCAGGACATGAAGGTCACCCACCCATGCCTTGGGAAGATGAGCATAAATTTAATCAATAGTTTAGGACTGGTCAAAAAGTGCCCCTATAAGATGAATCCCAACATCTATATCAAGGTCAAAATAGATATTAATGTTATGTTGGGTGTAAGGTTCATTTACCCTATGCAAGATTCTAAGTGGGTGAGCCCAATGGTAATAAGAATCAAGAAGGATGGGTAAATTTACATTTATGTTGATTATAGAATGTTTAATTCCACCTATATCAATGACCCTTCCCAAATTCATTCACTGATGAAGTCCTAGAAGGCGTTGTAGGTTATGAAATCTACACCTTCACTGATGAGCTCTATAGCTACCACCAAGTCTAAATTAAGGAGGAAGACAAGCCCAAAACAACCTTTATGACAGAATGGGGTTGTTTTTCTTATAACATGATACCCTTTGGACTTAACAATGTGAGATTCATGTTCTTTAGAGTAGTGATCACTGCATTTAAATATTTCATCTATAGCTTCTTCCAAGTCTATCTCGATGATTAGATGGTGTATGGCCTCATTAAGGACCATTGTGATAACGTATGCCTAGTGTTTGAGAGATGCAAGTAGCTTTAGATATCCTTGAAACTAAAAATTTCATCTTTGTAACATCATTTATAACCCTACTCAGGCACATCATCTATAAATATGGTTTACTTATCGATCTAAAAAAGATCATCATCATCATTTAGTTACAAATTCCTTCCACATAGAAAGATGTTCATGCCTTTTTGGCCACTATGGATATTTAAAAAAAATTATAAGGAGCCATGTTAATATTGTGTTACTGCTAGTAGATATTTTTCACAAGGATGAAGCTTTCTACTAGGGCCAAGTGTAAGAGGATGCCTTTGAGACCCTAAATGTCAAATTAGTTAGTGTGCCTATCTTACAATTCCTAGACTAGATAATACCTTCTCATTTTGATGTCAATACTTATGGCTCTATGATTGGTGCCATTTTGGCACAACCTAGTGAGGGTAAGATGGATCATCCCATCTCCTTTGCCAGTAAAAATTTCACCTCAACAAAAAAATTACATGATTACAAAGTGAGAAGTGCTCACCATGGTTTATGCCTTGCAAAAATTTAGACAATATTTGTTAGCAACCTCATTCATCTTTTTCACTGATTATAAGGCACTCAAGTACCTTGTGAACAAGCCTATTTTACATGGGTGCATATGTAGATGGATAGTTTTATTCTAGGATTTCCAATTTTACATTATGGTTAAGCCTAAAAATCAAAACTTTGGGCCAAACCATTTATCTCATATTAGTTTTGGTAATATAGTGGCACCAATTGAAGATGACATGCCAAATGCATGATTGTATAGATTTTAGCACATCCCCAAGGATTTAGTGGAGATCACCACCTTTATAACATCTAGAGTTGTCCCTAGACTATGACAAATAAGGAGAAGAAACAACTAGCAATTCATGCCACCTGATTTCAACTCATTAGCAAAGAACTATATAAGCTAAGTAGAGATTAAGTGTTGTTCCAATGTGTCTTGCAACATGAAAGAGACCCCATATGGTGAGAAGTGCATGAATGCATAGTAGGAGGACATTTCACTAGAGATGCAATGGTAAGAAAAGTGTTTTAATTAGGGTTGTGGTCTCCAAACCTATTCTAAGATACCAAGGATTGTGCCAAGGTATGTAACATATTCTAGGACACAAGGAAGCCTAACCAATGAGATGAGATGCCCCTCATCCCCATTCTTGCCTAGGTGCCATTTGAGAAATGGGCCATTGATTTTATTGGACTAATAACTCCTATAGCATGATGCACAAGTGCAAGGTATATTCTAGTGGCCACATATTATTTCACCAAGTGGGTTGAGGCTATGATGATAAAATATTACATAGATACCATAACCATGAACTTCATCTAGAAAACATAATAAGCCAATACAGGTGCTTGCTTAGTTTGATTAGTGATAGGGGCACTCACTTTATCAGTGAAATGGTGTGCATCTTATTGGTTGAATATATGGTGGTGCACCACAAAATGACCTCTTATCATCCATAAGCAAATGTCATAGCTAATGCTTTTAACAAAATACTATGAACATGACTCACAAATATATGTGACATTAGTTTCAAGGATTGGGATGATCAAGTATTGGTAGTGTTATGGGCATATGACACAACCTAAAAGCACATAAACAAGGCTACACTATTTCAACTAGTTTTTGGCACTAAGGTGATCCTACGAATGGAATTATTGGTATCATCATTATGCATCATGCATATTGGTTTGTTATATGACCAAGAGTCACTGAACACAAGGTTTAAGGACTTGGATCACTTAGATGAGACATGCACCCAAACCAAGTGGAGCTAGTAAATAGAAAACATACACTAGAATCTCTAACATGACAAACATATAGATAACAAGGTGATAAAAAAAGGAATATTCATTTTGATCTATGATTTCAAGTATTTCAAGAACCTAAGAAAACTACAAATAAGGTGGATGGGCCCCTATATCATCCACCACATATTGGAGACAAATGCATACAAATTACACACATTGACTAGTGAAATGCTCCTTGGGCATTTCAATGGAAATAGGTTGAATCCATATCAGCAATAAGATGACACTTGTGTTATGAGAACACTGACTTCTTGGTCACTAGTCAATTTTAGTTAAGATGACCAAAATAATGTTTGGAATAATCCAAATAGTATTTTTGTTTTATTCTTTGGGAAGTAGTCAAAAGAGTATATAAGTGATGCTTTGAAGGCCATCAAAAAAAAAATTCTACCACTTCACTCATAGTTCTAGCTAGGTGAGTTGAGCACTTATGATTTCTAAGAGCCTAAGGTAAGACACCTAAGTTCTAGGTGAATGATGATTGTCAATTTCAAATAAATAAATCACACCATACCACTATGTACCAAATACTAGATATATAACACTTTCAAGCCCCTAGGTAGACATTTTTCTAGCCTTTCATGTATAATTCCAATTGGGTGATTCAAGCCCTTATGCTTTCTAAAATAAATTGAGGCTAGACATCTAAGTGGTGGGTGCATGAAATTCACCAGACTAAAAAAACAAGATGCATAAAATTAATGTGAATAAGAGATAGATTGTAAGGCCTTTAGAGGCCCAAGGAAGAACTACTCTAGCACTTCCATGCATAATGTTAGTTAGGTGAGTCAAACCCATTTGCTTTCTAAGAACCTGGGGCCAAACACCTAAGTTTATGGCTGAAATTAGGTTACCAGACTTGGAAGAAATAAGATCTAAGTGAAGATGCACAACATGATCATGCATAAGAGAAAAAGTGGAGATGCATAATATGATCATGCATAAGAGAACCAGAATAGGAGAATCAAGTGCTAGAGGGCCAATGCAAGGGATTTATACGGGGTAGGATAGGACAAGGCAAGATGAAGCGTAAGAAATTAACCAAGATAGATAAATGTTCTTAAAATAGAAGCGTAGAAAGAAGAGAAGAAGGAACCATTGAGGTTAAATCATGTACATGTGAGGTTTTGCACTCAGGTTACTATATTAAATGTGAAGGTCATGCCAAGATAACTAAGCATAGAAGGGGAATCATCATAGATAGATGGCATCCACCTAGATTTGAGTGGGAAGTGATTGTATGAACCATATGTCACTTCACCAAAACATCATTAGGAGCATTAAATGAGGTGATGGTTAAGGCACAAAGATTTTCATTAAATAAGTTAGTGGTAGATTATTTTCATGGATTTTTAAAAAATTTATGGAGTTCAAGAAATCTAGATGCTACCATGCCATTAATGTACCTACATTAAATAGGGTAGATGAAAGTAGGGTATAAAATGTTATGTCATAGACTGGTTTTAATTACAAACATTGTGTGAACTTTATATGTCAATCAAACCAGAGTAAACCAATGAACTAGAGCTCTAAAGCAAAAAAACCATACTATAACAAGAATGTGATCACCTTTAGGCACCTAAAGTGAATGATTGTGAAGCAGGAGACATTGCACTCACATTGAGATTGGTGTAGAAAGGTGTGGAAAGAGATTTATGTAGGGATCAATCAATGAAAAAGTGAGTTACCTTCAAGGATTCCATTAATGGACTATTAAAATCAAAGTTGAAGGTATAATAATAGATCTTATGATTTTTAAAAAACCAAAAACCATTCAAGGCTTTAATAAACTTAACCTTTTATGATTTAATACCAGTAGGTTTAGGATGGTCAAGAAGCAAAAGAGAATGGGTTTATAGTAATAAGACCTAAATTAGGTGCACTTAGTACTAGAAGTAACCCCTACAATAATAGTAGTAACATTGATAGGAGTAAATGTCACACAATTTGACACTGAGGAACTGACAAAGATGTATTATCAAATGATGCAATTTCCCTTAGAAGTCTTAGTGGGGTAAAATTGACATTCTTTTGTGTACACCTTCCAACTAAAGGAGTACAACCATAATACTTCTATCCATGAATAAGACCTAGCATTGGATTGGATGGTTAATATAGGGAACAAGATGAAGTAGGGCACAATGCTATTTGATGTCTCAATTTGAGACAAGTTGATGGCCTCTGATGCAACTCATCTATATGAGTTGCTTTGTTTTGGAAACAGAGAAGAACTTATTCAATTCCTTGTTTCATGATTCCATAAAGACCACATATACTTTGCATGGAGGAGCATGAAGATATCAACATGCCTCATAAGAAGGATAACTAAGATCCCAGATGTAAAAAAATATATCCATGAGATGATGAGTGATGATGAAGAGGTAGAGCATATGGTAAAGATCTTGAGTTATTACAAGGGGGGATGCACATTACCCATCAAATATTGTAAGGACCCCAACACAAGAGTGAAATCATACCTCATAAGCTCAAAACTTTACCCCAGTGTTTGATGGACCAACGTCATAAAATCTTACCTCTATGTCTCCTATCATATGGTATAGGGTATAAAATTTAACATTGCCAAATTTATTACTAAGTAATTTGTGAAGAATGTGCTAGAATGCCACATGACATAGGGGACCTTTAGGTGGGGGTCTATTCTAATTCTGATGGTCATGGAAGAAATTAGGATACTGAATGGGGATAAAGATAATCTTTGGATTTTTCCAAAACACAATAACTCCCTGATGCAGAAATATAAGGACTTCACTTGCCCCAATTCTTTTAACGTAAAATATAAAAATCGTGTGATGGGGTGGTGTAAGAAGTATATAAAGGAATTTATATTAGAATGGTGTATTCCCTAGGATATCCCCAAGAGAATGTATGGGATGGCAACCTTTGTCATTATGCATCATTTTTTCATGGTCCACTTGGCACTAGTCAATGGCAATAAGTTTGAAAAGTTGAAGCTCTTATACACTTTCTTGACCAATTATTTTAGGGATGTGCTCAGAAGAATCTATGATGCATAACAATTAGATATTTTGATTATGGAGATAGACATGGAAAGTAAAATTTTATGGTGCTAATTTATGTGCCTAGATGGAAAATCAACAAGAGATGAAGAGGATGATTCAAATCATATTGACATTTACCCTCTTCAAGAAGTAACCATACTCAAACACATCCATAACATATACTATGATATGAATCCAAGGAGAAATGGCCCTAGCACTGAGTATATTTAAACCCCCCATTAGGATCAGGGATGAAGGAATGTTGGTGCTTGTTAAAAATAATTCTCCGAAGAAGAAGAAAGGGGAGACACTTGGATAGAGGAGTGTGTCAGGTTTAAAATTTCCTCAAGTGATGAATTTTCTCCATCAACCCAAACAAAGAAGCATGTAAGATCATGCCAAAAACGTTTCCTATCTTAAAGGAGAAGCAAAATAAGCCAAAGTTTCCATCTATGATGCCCACCATCACCCTGGTAGACATAGAGTTGTAGGAAGAACTAGAGAAGGAGGTAGAGTTGGGGAAGGGGGTGTATATTATGCCTAAAAAAGACTCCTAATCTAGTGAAGAAACTCCCTTTCCACCCCAAAATGAAGAGGCAAGGTAGGAACAAGCATGGAGGAAGCTATGCCTCAGCAATGCAAACATTTAGAAGGCATGGGAGATGCAGAAGAGGAAATAAGAAATGAGGAAGTCCAAAATGATAAAAGAAGGGATTAAGAGAGCTGAGTTAAAAATTACATGATAGAATGATAAGTGGAGGAAGATCCCAGTAAGGTGATAATACATGAGGATATCCAAGGTAGCACTAATATCACACTTAGAGAATTAAGACCATCAAGTGCACTAATCAAAGAAGCCACAACACAACCTATATAATATGAAGAGGAGTTAAGGTGCAAATAGGAGAAGATGAGCCTTAATTAGGATCATACTAAATAAATTATAGAGTTTCATCACAAAATAGAGGCCATGAAGGCAAAGTTTATGACCCAAGCACAAATTGACAAAGTTAAGGCTAAAGAGATAAGGGCCAAGGAGGAGAGAACTATCATGATCATGAAAAAGAGGAAGGTGGATATATAGAAGGCATAGAAGGAAAAGGATAGGAAAGAGAAAGAAGAGAAGAGGGTTTCCATAGGCATGGAACCCATAAAATTTAAAGTAATAGAGGCACCTAGTGGCCACACCAACCCAATAGAGGAAGCTACATAATAGGTGTACCCTATTACTGAAGGGATACTTATAGAAAAATAAGAAAATGTTGGTGTCTCAAAGGAATAAATAGAGAGGGAAAGGAAAAATAAATTTGGCACTAGGAAAGAACCTAAGGAGGTTCACACCAAGGAGATATAAGAATAAGAAGTGGATGAATGGGAAAATTTTGAAGAAGAAGAAGGCACCGAAGAGGGTAGTAGTACCAATGAAGAGGAATAGGAGTAGATGGGGCTAGCCATCAAAAAAAGAGGAATTTGATCCAAGCTACAAGGAAAAGGCATAGAAAGGGTATACATAGGATGAGGATTTCTACATGTTAGATTACATGTCCTCCAGAGCTGAAACAACATTGATACACCACCAAGTGTCCTTTACACTTGGTTACTATATGGATGACCCTCACTTTGAGGTGATATTAAAATTGATATGGAGTGCCAAAAAACTAGAAGAGGGGTATGAATACCAACTTTTCAACCCTTGGGATATGAAACCAGTAAGGTAGTTAATGCCCTCCTTAAAATAGCCTCTGAGGTAGCACGAAAGAATATTATTAATGGTGTTTATGCCATAAAATGGAAAGATATAACACTTAAGGTTGAGAAATAACTTAACACCATAAAGCTCAAGCTCCATTAGTTGGCCAAGCTCATGGAAGAGGTATATCCATCCCTTTTGGATGGTGTTGACACTTCTAATATTTTAGAATTGGATAAGGTATGCACATTGGTAGAATAGATACTCCCTTAGAGGAAGTTGACACTGAAAGAGAAAGAAGACCCTTGTGAATCCATAAAAGAAAGAGCTCAACAAAAAACTTGATCAGGTAGAAGACCTCTTTGCTAGGCTAGAAGAGTACATAGATGATGTTGATGTCATCTCTTATAACTTCTTCACTCAATCATTAGTTATGAATGTGCACCTCTAAAAGGTGAAAAGGGAGGATGTATTGATGAATCAAGAATTCACTATCATCAAGGCTAAGCACACGTAGATCATGGCATAGGCAAAAACTTTGAGTACCCAGCTGAAGACCTAGGATTAAGACCTAGAGGAACTCTTCTATGCCTTTTAGACAAAGGCAAGTGAGTCAGGAGCCATCCTAAATGGTAGGGTCCAAAAAGTGAAGGAAAGGCTAGAGGTTTTTAGGAAAGAATTGGATAACACTAACATGCTTGCAATCAAGGCTACCTCTACAAAGATTGATAGTGCCATTGAAGAAATCAAGATCACAATCCAAGGCTTTGAAGACTTTAAGGTAAAACTACAATAGAGCATACTCAAATTTTGTGCAACAAAGGCATTGGAAGGATAGTCTAAGGGTAGACTAACATTTTTATATGGGGTAATATTGGGACCATTTTTGTGCTAATTAGTGGATCCATGCCAACTCATCAAACACCTAGGTGTGATGCAATCATGGTGGATGATTTTTATTTTATCTTCTAGTAATTCCAATTGGATGATAGTTAAAAACTCTAATTGGCAACATGAAGTGAGCACATAGGATAGTGATGGGATATTAGTTATCTTGAGTAAAGACAAGCAACTCCTTTTGAATCAAGTAGCATCAAGAAGTGGGTGCACAAAAAAGTGATGGGCTATTGAAAACAAGGCATAGTAGAGATGGTAGGATGTATACCTCCAGTGTCAACTCATCGATCATTGTGCTCCATTCCCCATGATCCTAGGATTATTTGAAGCCTATAAAAAGAAGCTGAAGTCAATTAAATAAAGAGATTAAATAGAGTAGTGAAGATCTATAAAATTGCTACTAGATAGTTATCACTAGTATTAGAACTTAGTTTGTGATGCTAGTTGATGCTCCCCTTGGTAATGCCCAAGCTCACCTATGAGCCTCTAGGCTTGTAGAAGCTTAAGTCAAATTTATGTGTAGTACTATTGAATTTATTTTTATTTTTATTTATCATATCTAATGAAGAATGATTTGAATGAATGGTTAATGGATTAAATGGTTAAGTCTTAGAATGTTTATTGATTGCATGCTTTATTCTATCAAATGTGTGGTTGAGTTCTTGAAAGTTCCTAACTAGACTCATTTATGGTAGACCTAGAGCTAGCAATGAACCCCACGTCAAGATAGTAAATACATTAGTATGGGTAAGACCCTATACCTTGAATCACACCCATACCTAAGTTCAAGACCTTGCCTAAGTCCCTTAACTAGATAACCAGTTGGCCCTTAAGTGCCTAAATGTCAGTGAGCTAATGAAACCTAAGGATTGCACCCATGAATGCATAATATTCATTACACTAACCCAAGCCCTTGAATAATAGAGTTGAGACATGGCATAACTAGCACAACATATACCCCAGTCCCTTCTCCATTGTGTTTTATGTGAGAACATAAGGCTTTCACCTTATGTATATTTATTCTAGTGTAGTCAAATGCTAAATTTTGAACATCATAGGACTAGTCAAGGCTTGCACCTTGTTAGAACAAGCTTAAAATTGACCTAGACAACTAGGTAAGCATGTGACTAGGCCCATGATTGAAGAGGCTACTTTTCTACAACAGGGTGCAAATGTCTAATTGTTCTAATTTTTTTGAAACTAAAATTAGTCTTTGTGCCATTTTTTCCTTCTATATTTTCCTAAAACTAATATTTGTATTCTATACTTGTGTGTTAAAAATTGTACTCTTAGTGCATTCAGATAGACTAATCCCTATGATAAACCTCTATGAATGACCACTTTTTTAGGGGAGTTGTTGAACTTGTGAAAAAATTAGCCCTAAAATAAAAAGCTCTATAAAATATGTGTTAGCTAGAGACATATATGATATCTGGATAATAAACTAATAAAATGTGCATACATAACATTGAATTATAAGATAGTCTGAGCATAAGTTTGTAATGTGTGATGTAGGTTAGATCTAGAACTCATAAGGTTGTAAATATAGATATAAAAATTTATGTGAAAAAAAAATCTAAGTAATAATTGAGTATATACCTAAGGTTATGGGTCATGATATCCATCATCACACCCAAGGAGTAAGGGAAGATGCATGAAGTCCCTCATGACATTTAAACTTGGAGTGTGTAACAAGCAAAAGATAATTTTCATGGATATGATGTATATAATAAAACATACATATAACACGCATGAGTCACACAAAGTAGGACAAGAGGAAACAATAGAAGAGACATGGGCACATGTCACTCAATCTGAGAAATCAAGACATACAAGGACATGTTTAAATATCCACATATGCAAACAATAAGCAAGTTGGCTTAGATCCACATGAAATGACATGTTTAAATTTACATATAAATAATAAATAAGGCACATACAAGGACATGGGCACATGTAAAAATCATACATATAATGAAAAGAAGTGGTGTAGAGCCATGGACCAATGGTATATTGAAATGTCCTCGAATAGAATAAGCATAGAGACACAATCAAGTCTAAACTAGGAAAGCTAGAAATGAAAGTATGCATGAACATGTGGTAAAAATATATATAAGATATAATATGTACATAATTTAATTCTAGAATAGCATTATTTGGCAAAAAAAATTGAGTGTGTGTAGGATGATCAATATCAAGATATAACAATTCTAAATTTGTGATGTAGAGTTTAGAAAGATGTAACGTGGCAATCAAAACTATTTATGGGATGCCCCCAAATGGGAAAATTCATAAAATGAGGAACCCATGTATCTATGTAGATGCTCCCATTGGGTAGATAGTAGTAAATATGGATCTTTGTAGTAGACATGGGTCTTATAAGTATTTATGAACCCTCAACAAGAATAAGTGAAACATATATGTATGATAAAAATGATTATACTAAGATAGCTAGCATATGTAGTATATGACAAATATAAGAAGTATAATTATGGCAATTCATACAATCTATAATTTATATTTTCTAAGTAAATATTTGAATATTTCATTATTTTTTTATTTTTTGGATATAGTTTATGTATAAGCAACCTGAGAAAATTAAACTATATATGAAGAGCAAGAGTGAATGAAACTGTGTACAAATAGTGAAGAACATACTAACTGATGAGTCTCATGAGAGACTCACTATTAATGTGGTCTATGTCAAAAATAATAATGGTAACCTCTTGTGTAGTGTGGTTGATATGTTGTAGTTGAATTGAGTTTCAGTATGAATCTGAGTATTATTCATTGTCAACATCATAATAAACATAATAACATGGAATGCTAGTGTTAACTTCTGTTGTATTTGGATGAGCATAGGGCATTACCTCATACTATTGAGTTGACCTTTTTGAATTATGATTTTCAATATTAACTATGACTGTGCCCTTTGAAACTGTGCTTATTGTAGGCATATGGTACTTTGGAGGCTCTTTTACTAGAAAACCTCTTTTGATAATGCTTATTAGCTTAACATTATTTTGACTTTGAAACTTAAGTTCTTGCTCTTTTTTTAACATTTCCTATGCATCTAGATATTTTGCCTTGATAAATTCTATTTTTGAATGATTTGCCTTAGGATGTTTAATAAATACCAAACCTTGTTGACCAATATTATCAACTACTAGAATAAGAGTAATGATACCTTGGGCATGTTTGCCCAACCCTTGATCTTGATAATCAAATTGTTTTAGATAATTTTGACCAAACCCATACTTATTTTAAAGTGGGACCTAATTCTAGAGAGGCATATTTGTATCCTTCACTTACTTTACCTATGTTTGTTGTATAATTTCTTGCTCTGATTTTGCTTTGTGAACCTTTTTTTGTTCTGATTTATGCTTTGGTAACCAATTTTTTACTATTTCAAAATTTTACCCCTTTTGAATATGTTCTTATATCACTATGGATTTATTAACTTATTTATCTTCTGTAGGTTCCTCATTTTCAATGATGTGTTGTATATTATTTTCAATGCCAAACATGAATCTATGTGATGACCATGCATTTTATGGTATGCACAATAATATATATATATATATATATGTATGTATATATATATATATGTATATATATATATGTATATATATATATGTATATATATATGTGTATATATATATATATATGTATGTATGTATATATATATATGTATATATATATATATGTATGTATATATATATATATGTATATATATATATATATATATATATATATATATATTGGATATAGATGAGGTAGGTTTATCAACTTATCTTTAATTATTTGCCTTAAAATATCACTTGAACATCTATTTTATCTTTGAATACTTTTCAAATCACTAGTTATAAATACACTGTGTTATGATTTTTGATTTTGATATGTAACATTACTTGACACAAATTGACTAGGTTAAAATACATACACGTGATTGAAACTAGTGTGCCCTAGAGGATTTTGTCTTGTAAAATAATTTTCCAATGTAATTTTTTATGTAAGTTTTGAGTCTGATTTTATAATTCTACAATGAGCTTATTCATAATGATAATTGATCACATAAAGTCTCACAAGTGCAAACCGTAGTTGTTTGTAATTGAACGTGTAGGGTCACACCATATAGATAATATATGGGAAGGGAAAGGTTTGAAGGATGGATACTCACCTCATGGAGGAATGATATCATGGACCTAGTTAGAGGGAAAATAGATATCATCCTCTTGGAGATAAGGAGGAAAAAAAGAATCTTATTTATCCATGAAATTTAGAAATTCAACTTGGAAGAGGGATACTAGGGTAGAATATATTAGGTCTGAAAACCCTAACATAGCCAATAAAAATAGGAAACAAAAGGATATAAACCCTAATAACATCTATGGATAGGGTTTGGATAATATTCAAAGTAAGTTGGGTTCACCAAATGATTTAACTTTTTAGGGTTTATGGAGATTAATCCCTAGGTTTTTAAAGGGTCTATGTAGAGTAAATCAAGGTATAATTATAAATTAAATATAGATGCTAATTTGTAATAGAATTGACCTATTTTTACCTTTATAAAAATAGTAATAAATGATGTAAACAAGTACTTATCTTAAAATTCACTGAGATGGGAGATTTGGAGGCTATAAACTAGGATAAGAGTTGATTTGAGTGTCATGGATAGGATCTAGGTGTCAAGATCCTTATAGGATAGTATCCCTCTAATAGTATAATAGTGTCATGTGGTACTAATTTCCCTATTTTGGTGCTACTGTCCTTTATGTATAACTATTTTGAGCTTTTGGGTACACCTATGTTTGAGTTTGTCAAGATTGTTCTTATATACATGAGTTTTAATTCCATACATGTGACCTGTTTTGATTGATTTTATATGAAAACCCTAAACCTCCATGTTTTTATGGCATCTAGTTGGCACAAGTAATAAAGTGTGATTTTAGTGAGGTAGGTTAGATATCCTCAATACCCCATAGTGATGAGAGTTGCCTACATACTAATACATTCAAGAGGGATCAATCTCAATGTAATTCTCCCCACCTAAATGTCGGTGCAAGTTCAAGTGAATATATTATGAATGTTGATTTGAGTACTTTGAATGTTCTTGAGCTTTTAATTTTTATTAATATGAGATTAGGAATGTTATATATGGTTGTATGTAGAATTAGGATAGAATAGGGATTGATAACCTTGATTGTGCACAACTTATTCTGAATTTGTTTGTGTAATTTGCATTTAATTTCCATATAGTGGATAAAGGGATACAATTCATGTATATATATTGTTATAGTTCTTTTTTGGGTCTTAAAAGAGATCTAGGTTGACCCTATTCATTTAAAAATATATCTATTGGTAAGAAAAGGTGAGAAATGGACACTAGCACCCAAACTAGGATACTAGCACCATAGGGTGCTATCCAAATTATGGTGATAGTTTCCAAGTGGCTAAACTTGAGATGATATGGGCCAAGATGTTAAAATTAGGGTCTAATACTACTTTAGGGATGTTTAGGAACATGATTTGCCCACATAAAGGCTAGATAAATGTCCAAACAGACCCTACGATATGTTTAGGGATAATATAGGGATGGGTGGTTTCAATTAACACTCTTATCACTCAAGTGTAATTTTTAGATGATTATAAGGGGTATAAGTAAAATAAGTGATGGTGAATTGATTATAAATAAGGTAAGGTGAAATGATCAACTAGATGGGGATATATAAATCCTAAGGTGATAAATGGATACCCTAAGAAACCCTATATCTATACTAGCTAATTTTTATAAGAAGGATCTTAATAAAGGATACACACATACATCTCCAAATTAATAAACATATCTAATTTAATAAGTAAAAGGAAGAGTTTAGGGATATAAATACTTAATTTGGGGTGAACCTTTTGATGATTCAATCTCCCACTTTGACTCAAGTAGAGCATTGTAAGGATGTTGTAGGTTAAAGACCTCAAATTGTCTAATGAATACCTAGATATCCTTAGTTAGGAACTCCCAATGACTTCTCTTATTGATCTCAATGACACCACAACACAAGACCTCTAAGATAAGTTTCTAAACAACTAACTCTCAAGAATACTTCCTTAGGGCATAATGTGAGCATATATAGAGTGTATGCCATATATATTATTAGGAATGAATTATATATATCTAATACCCAAAACTAAACTTGAGCTCTAGGCCAATGGTATCGACTAGGATAATAGAGTTAGAACATAGAAATTATCATAATACAATATGAACTAGGTGAATATAGTATAAATGCCAAAATATAGACTCAAAACTATATCGAGCTAGCCAATATAGTAAAAGGAAGATAAAAATAAGAAATAAACTATATCGACCAAGTCGATACCATAGGATATATGGAAGCTAACAAATCTAGATAGAAAGTAGAAAAAGAGGAAAGACAAATAGAGGCTCAAAAAATCCAGACTAATAATAGTGATGGTGAGATAGAATACTATGCAAACATATCTCAAAATTTACCATAAGATGATCCCACCCCTTTCCCAATCTACCCTTTAAGGCGTGAAGTAGCGGATATTGATGTGTCAACAAGTCATTAAAATAGAGCATAAATAGTGTGATAAAGTGAAAATATCATGTTTATATAGTATCCATGTAATACATATATAACTAAGATCAAGATATGTATAGTCCATGTAAATAGATCTATATGATAAATGTAAAGTAACAAGGATATCACTTGAGACCAACTATAAGATACTCCCCTAATATAATGTATAACACAAATGGGAGAATGCCCTTAGGTGTGGGCCTACATGTTTCTACATAACATTTTTAAATCAATGATAATATGTAGCTTATATATCTTGCATCTCACTCACTAAAATAATACCATGAGAAACATGTGTATAACATGTATATGTAAACCTATATCATAGGTAGATAATCATGATATATAACCATCAACAAAGGCAAATTATTTTTTTATTTTAATTATTTCTAAGGCTTTTGCATTTTTTAAATATTTTAGAAGAAATAGATAACACGAGGAGGAATAAAAGAGGCACAAGATAGAATAAATAAGGATAGCATAATCAATAAATAAGGAATCTAAGAGGCACAATCAGGAAGAAGGCCAACAAGCAATCCAAGGGGAAATATAGAAGAAATAAGAAGAGGAGGGTTCTAAACAACTTACAAGTTCCTTAAGAAATAAATGAATGTTAGGACAAAATATCTCAATATATATGTTTTCATCATCAAGAAGGTTTATTTAGGTGTTTGCAATGGGATCAATAATCAAGGAAAAGGGATAAAATTACATTACAAGAAACATAAACCAAGGGGATAAAATAATTTTAATGTAAACTAGGGACAAAACATAAATGTAAAATCTCAAAGAAGATGAGGCAATACACAATATCAAGGGAAGAAGGAACCCAAAAGGCATGACATGTAGAATAAGAATACAAAAAAAAAATATGGTATAGTAATATATATTGATGAGGCATAATGGATAGGTTAGCATGGATAAATGATGATATTAGATATGAATTTAAAAAGGGATGTACATTATAATTGGGAGTTAGATAAATCACTATAAATATCATAAATATGGTTATGAGTTGTATAATAACTTGAATCATTATTCTAAGAAGAGCAATTGGGGGAATGGGCTTGAGGAGACACATTAACCTCTTGAAAATCAACACACATAATTAGTTTGGATATTTATTTGTATATTTTAACTCTTTATAGGAGCTTTAACATGAGTTGAGTCAAAAATCCAATATAAGAACTAGGAACGTAAAGGAGTGGCTATTATAACTTGTGGTGATGTAACTATATGAGTTATAACTCAAAGACTTGTGATATAAGTATTCAAAGATCTAGGAGTTATAAATTGAGGAGTCAAAACTATATATGAAAATACCTATATGAACCATAATTTCATGTGATGAAATTGTATCAGATATTGTATGCAATGCGTTAGGATTGACCTACAACTTATCCTATCTAAGATATCTAGACTCGGTGAAGGTAAATCAAATAGAGCACATTGATACTTAATGTATCAAGATATGATTAAATGGATGCACTAAACTTATTAAGATGAAATATCATTACACAACATCAATAGATAGGGTCATAAAGCCTCTATGAAATCAATATAATTAAATAACCTTAACTAGGTATCTAATATTGGAATTAATCTAATCTAGTATTGCCAAACTAACAACACAAATAATGAAGATAGTTAAAAATAAACTAAAAAGTGTAAAGAACCATGGAAGGAAAATGGGGACCTATGACACCTAAGGTGAGAAACAACAAGTTTTTAAAAACCCCGTATTCACACTAATTATAAGTGTATAAGAGATTCAAATGAGGAGTTATACATCCATTCAAGCTAGTATTATGCAATTTCTATCTATCAAATGAAAGACCTAGGGTTAGAATATACTTACCTTGAACAAAACCTATCAATCTCAATCTCCCCCTTGGCCAATGGTGATTTGCAATAGATTGTTATGATTAAGGAAATTACTTAGATGATTCACAACAATATAATTATATATGGTAGAATTTTAAAAAAATAAGCAGATCCATAACAACAATTGGTGAAAAAGTAGAATACTTGAATATTATGACTCAGCCACTTTTATGGGGAAACCTCCACAATAATTCAATGATAATATATTTCATAATTTGATGATAAAAGGATAACCACTAGATCCTAAATATACTCTAGTTAGTCATGGTTATTTTATAAGCCAACCATAATGAGAACATTGTGAAATGTAACAAGCTAATATGAAGGTGTGTAAGCCACAAGTAAGCTACACATATCCCTAGATGCACTATAGGTTAAGGGTGTAGCTGGTTATAAGGAACACAAAGGATGAATCAAGCTCTAGGTTAAAATAACTTCTCCTATTTTATCTAAGATTCCACAAGATAATGTATTTCCCTCCAAAATATGATCTAAGAAATGACTTCTTTAAATGTAGATGTAAGAAAAATTGTGAGAATTGATAATGCAAAAAATAAGGTTCCTCTCTATTGGATTGAAATAATGGCTTGTATTTATAGTGGTGAGTGATCCTAAACCTTCCCTATTTTTTAGCTAACACCATCGGCCAGCCTTGATATAGTTAAAAAAATGATGGTTTAACCTCAAAATAAGTCATATATGGTTTACTCGATTGTAAATAAACTTTTATACTACATAAAATTGAACCAACTTAGTTTTAAAATTAGAATATTCAAGAAATACTACATCGATTCATGCTGATATAGTCAAAAAATATGGGTCTTGGTATAATTAGGGGTTATAAGGAGGAATATTTCTTGGGGGATCACATATGAGGAACTATAATGGATATAGGCATGGTATATTAAACAATAATTTCTCTCTTGAAGCACAAATGTTTTTCCCACCCCTTTCCTAGTGCACCCTTTAAGTCATTCACTCAGGGAGATTGAAACTTGATAGGTTGCTGCAAGAGATAAAATGTTAGTAAATGATAAAGTTTAAAAATATTGTGTATATAGATACCACAAGAGATTGAATGGTTTTCTTATCAAGAATAAATTTATCTAATGTCTAACATTATTTATGATGTGGGATGAGTAACTCATGTGTGCCATAAATAATATATACTTTGTTATCATACACAAATGTAAGGCATCAATGCAATGTGGAAAGGATTGATATCATTTGATTTATCCATATGCATCCATGTAATATATCATAATTCCAACTATTTAATAATATGTAGAACCATATTAATAAGGTCATATTCCCAATAATTATTGGTAATGGAATACTACTGATAGGTGTCCATGTAATACCATCATAGTTCTTAAGTACCATGGTTGTGCCAAGTAATTCTCATTGATTATACCCTATACTTTCAAGAAATGGCATTGTAAATTTTGAGATTTCACTAAAACCATCAGCTATCATGATTTCATGTGTGATTAAAGGATGTGAATCAATAAAAACATATATATAGAGTGGACTATTATTAGAATCATCCTTTGGAATAGATCATAAAATGTGATAAATGGAGTTTGATTTCATGAATTGGTGGCCATACCAATAATATTTTCTAAAGGATGATCAATAGAAATAATTTTTTAATGTATAGGTTGAGCCATGTGAACATTTTGTATTGTTAATTTTTTTTAATCATTGATAAGGCATAACAACAAACAAATTCATTTAATTTTATATTATTGACTTCAACTTATATGACATTGATATCAATTGTATCTCCTATCTTATGTTTTAATGAATTACATCCATTAGTAGAATGTCTTGAATCTTTATGATAGTCAAAATACGCATGTACATTATATCCTTTATGTAAAGTTTAATAATTATATAACTCACACTACAGAAGTCAAAATATCATGTTGAATTTGAATAACCTTTTAAGTATTTGGTGAGAAGATTAAAATAACCTTCTAAATTTCTTAAGCTCTCTACAAGGTGGAAAAACTATATCATCATGTGGTTTTGAAACTAAATTTACATTTTTTCCCTTGTTATTGTTTTGAAATGTGTGAACATCATTAGCCTTAGCTTTGTACTTTTTTCCTTGATATTTGGAGTTATTGATACAGTTATGAGAATTGGACCCATATTTGATCATGTTATCCTCTAAAATCTTAGTCCCAATATTGTGAACCATATGGATAATCTCGTTGAATGATTGGAAAGTGTTGAATATAAATTTTTTATTTGAGTAGTTGAATAAACTTTTTGATAAAATGATCTAATGTAACTCACCACTAGGTATTTAGCAAGGCATTTTTGTAAATATAGTCTTGGATTTAATTACATATTCATTGACAATCTCATTATGTCCTTGTTTGATTTGAGAAATTTGAGAAAACATGACATTTTGGTTAATATTTTATAAAGAAATAGATAATAATATATCTCCTAAATCATTAAATTGATGCACAAAACCTGTAGGTAAGGTATATAAATAATCCAAGGCATAGTCCTTAATAATTCTAGGAAAAGTATTGGTTGTTAATAAATCATCATGATAAAATACAAATCATGAAAAAAATAAAGATTTAATGTTTTGCAAAGGATCATCATTGTCATGGTGTAACTCAAATTTAAAAAATAGAAAACCTATGGGAAAACGGTGAATGAGGATTTCATGATCTAATGGGTTATGTAGTATATCTTGAGAAGTGACCACATGGCTAGGTTTTTGAGATCCTTGGAAAATTTACTAATTTGAGTTTGTGTATATTAAATAAATTTTTTAAATTAAGCATATTTATATGTGGATGCATGTGTATAAGCCAATATAAGATTAGCATTTATTAGAATAGATGCTTTGATATTTTATTATGACTAAGACTAAAAGATAAATCATTATGATCATGTTGAGATGGTACATTAGCCATTGGAGGTATAAAATATCAAGTAGGCTATTTATAATATGGATGTTAACCTGAGGAGGAGTAACACTAGATGGAAGCATGGGAGTAGAGTAAGAACACTGAGATCACTAGCCTCACCATCATAAGTAGAAGTAGATCCTCCAATAATAAAATTAAGAATATTCAAAGGATCATTTGTAAAAATATTAAGTGTGGATTCCTTAGCCATTATTATTTTGTTTCATTATTTAGTAACAACATAAATCATTAAATCAATTTCCTTAAAGATAGTCTGAATTAATCTAAATTTGGTCATGAATATTTGATCATGCTTATTTTATCCCCTTTTACCATTAATTTACATGTGCATTGAATTGACACTTATTTCATGAATTTTACCTATCCTAAGAATAATAAGAGACCTTTTTTCAATACAAGGACATCTATTATCACCTAAAAAAATGATATTACTATTGGAAATACCTTTAAGCATGTGTATGCTCTGACTCAAACCTAAAGTTCAACACCTTTCTTTAAGGGACAAGAACACCCGGCAAAATAGGAATACCCAACATTCATGTCCCTATTTATCAATCTTTTCCTTCCATCTAAATAGTAAAAATTTTAAAAATGAAAGCGTCATTAGGGTCGATCTTTAGGTTCTAAAACTCTCCAATGGATCTTTTTATTTCTTGAAATACTATTAAATTGCATTCAATTGATTCATTTCAACAACCTTAACAAGCTTATCAATTTTATTAAAAGAGCTTATTTACATAAGTACACATTGAACAAAAGATTTCTATTCTTCCTAAATTAGTTTCCAAGCACTTCAAGTAGTCATGATCCAAGTTTGAATTCAATTTTATACAACTCTATCTAAGCATGATCAAGTATTCAATCCAAATCGAGATGCATTTATATAGTCAAAGGAGCATAATTTCACAAAGCACTTAGGTGGGAGAAATATATGGAGGTTTGATCCATCTTCTAATTATTGGTATGTAGGCAACACTCAACACAATGAAGCGTTGATGTCTAGCACAACTCGAATCACTAACCCATTTTTACTCCATATCATTTGTATCCTTGTGCCACATAATCTAAGGTTTTGAATTTCAATAATTTATTTGTTAATTTTTCATGCAATGCTGAAGATAAAATTATCTCAAACATGCATAGTTTACACAATCACATAGGATTGTTCCTTAATTTTAAACATTCTAAAAAAATATAGGAATGTCAGCCTAGGACATCAATGCCCATCACTATTGACCCTACTATGCATACATATTTGTACAACATCTCAGGATCAATGTCATATAATATTCTAGGTTTTCATCCTTATCATTGTTTTTGCATTTTTATAGTCAACACAGTTGACCAAACACATAAAAAACAAAGTATATATCTATTTTTCATAGTTTATTCTTGTTCACATTCATTATATTTAATAAATTTCAATTGATTGATTTTAGTTTCCTATTTGTAAGTGTGTTTAAAACACACTACTATAATATAACTATTTATCAAAATTAGGATTAATCCACCATAGTTAATTCAATTCAAGATAAAACATTTAGTGAACCCATTTATTATTCAAACATTGTCTAAACCTAGGTTTTTCTTAGGGTTTCAAGATTATAATATTTTGAAATTTTGGCCCTAATGTTTCAAAAAAATTATCTAAGGGTTTTAAAATGTTATATTTGTTTCTATGCATCTCATTTTTTATATCATTGCAATATATTTTTCATGTCTTTTATGATGGATGATATAGATCTCTTTGATGACTATGATAAGATAAATGTTCAAAACTTATAACAAGCTTCATTAATGTAATATTTTTTCAAGTCAGGCATAAAATGGCAGTAAGAGTAGTAATATATTTAAGATATTATAAATCTTCCTCTTAACTCTCAAGATGGTGATAGCTATTATTCCTCTAACAAGGTCCATGTTTTCACTATTCCAAGAGGTAAGTTGAACAACCCTAAACTATCAAATTAATGTAATCAACATCTCCTTCATCAATACCCTCCACCTCCCAAAATATTCTTGATAGTGATTTTATGCATGTTCAATCATAAGTACCTAGGGTGTGTCTTTATGAATCCCTTAAATATCAAATCATCACTATGAGAAGGTCAATAGAAGAGTTATGCAAGAAAAATCAGTATTTGGTTTCAAATAAAACATCATGTTAAAATCATATCACATTCATAAATAATCTAAATTATTCTAGTTATAATCATGGGTTTTCATCTTCATTTATCAATTTTGTTTGTAATAAGACTGCATATCAATATTTTAATCCAAAAAAAAAACATCTACAACTAGTGATTCAAAAAGTGCACAAAAGGCTAGTAAGATTTCAAGTGAAAGTATAGGTTAAATGTTTCAAAATAATGTTATAAAATTACCTCATTTATATCCTCTATGAATATCAAAGTAATATTTTACATATCATAAAATACATGAGCATCATATAGATTATTGTTTTCTTTGAAAAATAAAATCCAAAGTATCATTGATAGTGGTGATCTTATAACAGATAAATCAATTAAGAAACCCACTCATAATGCATCTTTTAAATAACAAATGAAAGTATATCAAGTAAAAAAATAAAAAAATATGGATACAAAAGGACACTTTAGAGCAACAAAATATTTCAATGGGAAAATTAGAACAAAATAAATTTTAAAAATAATAAAATCGAAAAGTGAGAGTATATGAGGAAATATGTTCCAAAGAATAAAAAAACACATATGTAAAAAAAATATCATAACCAAATATCCAAAGCAAGAGATTACTAAAAAATATAATGGAACAAATGTAATTTCTAAGGATGCACAAGAACAATATGAAGATTTTCAATCACAACAACAATAATTATAAAAATAGTAACTATGTCAAGTTAAACAAGAAAGCATATTCAATAAAGAGTTTCTAATAAAATAACTTGAAATTCAAAAAAGGAATACAAAATCTAATGTTAAAAGTGTAATTTTAAAAGAGGCAATTACAATAACTTATTCATCGAGAACCTTTCACTATCACTATTCACATAGATGGTAATAAATTTATTGATGTCAAAGTTATGGACTATAAAAAAGGATTTTTTGTTTCACATCATTTAATTCCTCTCTTGGATATAAGTTGAAAGATGTAGAGAAAATTATTGCATTAACATCAATCATAAAATCAATTGAATTAACAATAATTTTTTGCTTCCAAATAATGTTTTATTAATTTCCATGTTATTTTTCTTACTACATTAAAAAAAATCTTGGAGATTCATGGTGAAAACAATAGGGGTAATGATCGATAGAAACAAAGGTTACATTACATTTGATCATGAACATAAGATCATTTACATTTCAAAAGAGGGAACATATTTATAACAATAACATACAAATGAAAATGTCTCTCAATCAAATATAACTAGCACAATCATAGAAAAATAACATGGCATATCATTCATGATGAAGCAAAATAAATTTGAAGATTCAATACCATAGTATGGGGTAGTTGGTTTTACATATACATATACAAAAGAAAGAAAGAGTATCACACTAAAATTTCAAGATCAAGATGAGAGTTATGACCATGATAATGACTTAAAAATATGATTAGAATGATACAAATAATATGCAAGATGAATATGGAAATATAATTGAGGATCGCAATACATGATATATTTTCTAATTTTGATCTACACACATTTGGCACATTTCATTCTAGACTATTATTCATTTACCACATCTTATAGATTGTTATGTTCACATGGGTGAGATCATTGGGTAGCTTATTGCATTTTAAAAACATTTTAAAAACACATTAAAACATATTTAAAATAACATAAAGTCTGATTATACATAACTTATATACTATTGCATCTTATTCTACCATTTGCTTGTATATGTGATCACTTGATCCCCTCTTCTATTTTACTTTATAGATCTATAAAATATTAAAACAATGTTTAATCTTGATAACAATCACGTTAATCTATCTTCATGTATAATTTTTTCCATAATTTCATTATTTTTACTATAGGACAAAATTGACTAAAATAGGAAAAAAATGTCAATTTCTACTATCCTAGTGGTCTATCATATCATTTTCATCTTTATAATTATAACCTACATTTATAGAACCCATTTATCTAATTCTATCAATTTTTAGATTATTCATGCAATATCAGTGATAAATTTTTAGTTTTTCATGCAAAATATCTTTATTTTCAAGCTCTATTGTTCATACATGTGACATCTTTCGACAAGTGTACATTTGACGAAATGAGATTGTATAGTCAATTATTTTCTTAAAATTTTTAGTCTCCTACATATTTACAATAGTTCTAATTCACATTCCATAGGCAACCAATTCCTTGTATTGAGCTATTTCAATCTTTATTAGTCTATCATCTTCATTGACACTTATGACAAAATGTCCACATTTGGTCTCCTTTATTATTATTTTAACACCTTTTTTTTCATTTTAGTCTCTAAATTTGTTGTTTTAGTTATTTAAAAAATACAAAAAAATCATATATTCTAATTTTTTTTTAAAAACATTCACATATTGACAACAAAATACAAAAATATGACTTGAACATGATTCAAAATCTATTTTACATTTTTTAAATATGTTATGTATCTCATGATTAGTAGATAAAATATTCCAAATATATAACACATGCATTTCATGGGTATCTATGAGGTGTGGTGCAAGACATACAAGCATTTTCATAGATTAAGATGTTGGACTCTCTTCTACCTATTGGCCTTGCTAAGTTGGGGACATATTACGCACAGGTGATAATATGTAGGTGTTATCATCATATTAGCCATAAATTGTTGAGATTTGAATTATTTAAAAATATCTTTCTAACATTTATATCTTACATAGTCAACATTTACATGTTATATATTAGGATACGATCACATGAAAAATGCATAGCTTAGACTACCTTTGATAATTCTATTATATAATCACATGAAGTATGCATAACTTAGACTACCTTTGATAATTCTATGTTCCATTTATGTTATTTATTTGTAAATAATATATTATAATTTTGATTCTATGTTGTTTTGGTCCTCCACCCTTGTGTGGTATTTTTTGTTTGATGCATCTTTATGAGATCTTATGTGTTGTTTACAAAATTTGAACATGTCATTACTTTGGCCATTTTACCTATGTGTGTCTTGTAACATTTGAACATGTCCTTGATTTATCCCTTGGCATTATATATGGTTTTAAACATTTGAACATGTCCTTTATTTTTCCTTTGGCCTTATGTGTGGTGTGAGACATTTGAACATGTCTTTGCTTTAGGCCTTGGCCCTATGTGTACTATGTGACATTTAAACATCCTTACTTTTTCCCTTGTCCCTATGTGTGATGTGTGACCATAGAGCCTATCCTTGCTTTGGCATTTGGCCCTATGTTTGTGTGATGTTTTAAAATGTCACTTACCTTCAACATAATTCATGTCTATCATGTGTGTAATTTTCACTCTATGACATTTGAACATGTCCCATGTATGTGACTTTTGGCTTTGTCACTTGAAATTTCTATCATTTGTGATTGTTATGTGTGTGCTTGTTGATATTTATGAGTTTGATAAGTATCATGATCCATATCATGAAATCCTAACATACTAACATATTAATTCCATGAGCTTCATTGATATATTATATAAGCCTCACCTCCTAAGTTTTATACATAATTTTAAACCTTACTATGCTAACACTTTTCCATATGATAGAATTTTAAATGATTACATATTTAATACATGTGTTTTAAGTTAAAATTTATTTTTATATGAATGAATTTTCAAGGGAAAAATCCCTTATCTCAAAATGGGGGCATTTTAGTGGACTTCTCATGCATGAGATAAGCCATTTTCGAGAGCAATCACAATGTCAAAGTTTTAATTTGTAAATTAAATTATTGGCACATATTATGGGGGAATGTTCCATTGCATATAAAATCCTATTTATAGTTTCAAAATCATAGTTTCAAATTTTTAAGTTTAAAAAATAGTTATTGGCACATATTATAGGGGCATATGCCATTGCATATGCACTCATATTTTGAATCTCAAGGACAAAATTCACATAGTTTCAAAGTTTTAATGAGCATTTGTAAATGATTTAAAATTATATAATTAAAATGAGGGCATGATATTTTTATTCCATGTTTATTAGCTATAGACATGGTAGGATCATGGATGTACTCCATTCTCTTATGATCATTTTATCAAATACTAGAATTTTTCAATTGAATCTACAAGCCATCTATAGTGGTTGATTTATTTTAGTTGCATAGTCAATGAATTAGAGTCACTAATAAATAAAACACTGTGTTTGAATTACTTATAATTCAAACCCATTTACATCTTGGGGTTATAAAGATGGGCAAAAATAATCAAGTTTCAACATTATTTAATAAGCAATATTTTCACTTCAAAATAGAAAATGTAAGTTGGGGTTTGATCACCCTGAATTATACCAATGGTTTGGATAAGGATTCATATTTTTCAAATGTTTCATGTGAGGTGTATACAATCCTTTTAGGCCACTCCCATGTCTAAACAAATTTCAGCTTGATTTCTAAAAAACTTTGTAAATTAAGCCTAAAAATCACTAAACATCCTAATTCATCTACACATTAGTTGTAAGTGCCTAGAATTGCATCAAAGCATACCTATTTGGTATATTATCATGTAAATAATGATAAATTCTCACATATTCATCCCTAGTTAGGCTACAACCTAAAAAATTGACATTTTTGATGAATTAAGTCAGGTATTTAATCCAATCCTTGAAATGACCAAAAGCCTAAGAAAAAATAATTTAAAAAAAAAAAAAAATTAAGTGATTGGTTAAATAATAAATGTTGAATTAGTGAATTTATAATTTCCAAAAATCAAAATTTTAAATATATCAAAAGGAAATTAGGTCATGATGATGTCATCATCCTCAAACTCAAGAATTAAAAAATATCAACATAAATGCCATGAAAATAAGAATGTTGAGCCATGCCTCCATAAATTCATAATTAAGGACATTATTTCTTTCATTTGGACTCTCAATCCCAACCCAAGGTTAGTCTAAAACTAATCATACCTAGTTTGGGGTTAGTTTGAAACCTATAAATACAAGGTCTCACACTCACTTCCAAAATCTATTTTAAGCCAAACTTATAATGCAAAATTGATGAAGAGAGAGATTCATTGCCAATACATGCCAAATCTAAAACTAAAGTGAAAAAATAAGAGGTTCTTCCCACAAATCAAGAGCATTGATGAAGACTCCATTTGGACACAAGTCAAACATAAGCCAAATTCATGCCAACAAGCAAGCTCTCATTGCAAAGAAGGTGAACATAAGTTATCCTTTATTTTATCATTGCATTGGCTTTTATTTTGTTATATCACTCCCCCAAGTATATAGGTTTGGGAATTATTTGTATTAATCTTATTTTTTATGTATATTCTACTAACAAGTGACTAATGCATTTTTCCCTTAGATTGCTATTGTATACATAATGGCATGTATGGTGGGACCACGCACTGCACACTCAACATAAGAGAATTTTTGGACCTCCTAAGAGACAATAAAAACTCATTTTAGAAATTAATTTTAGAATTTTTCCTTCAAATTTCATGTTTTTTATTTACTGCTATTCATTGACTTCAACCTAACAAATTGATGACTTCACCAATTTTCTACATTATGTGTGTTACTATGTTTTTAAAGGATATCGATAAATTTGATATTGTGTATTGATTAATTTGATGTAAAATAATGAATTCACTTTAAATAATGACTTTGACATAAGAAACCAATGACTTCACTACTCACAATTGATGACTTTGCAAGGTAATAGTCTATTATGTGTTCAGTGACTTTGCCAAATTCTATGTTCTATGTTTTTTTTAATGGTGACTTTTATTTGTTTGATAAATAGTGACTTCACCCTAAGACTAAAAACTTGAGACCTTAAAATTTTGAAATTACTCTTTATTGAGGTAATCTAAACAAGCATAAATCAATCCTCTAATGTTTTCTACAAAGAATTAAATAAAAAAGAAGAGGTTTTACATGCTAACAAAATTATTTCACTTATATTTTGGTGCTTAAAAGAATTTTTCAAGAATTTTTTTTTCATTTCAAAGTTAAAAAATTAAGTCCAAACTTCAATCACACTTCAAATAAGTGTTTTAAAAAATAATAATCACATTTATACTTAGAGCTCCTAAGATCATTTTCCTTTTCTTCTTCTTTCAAAAAATCACTTAGTTAGTTTCATCTTAGTAAATCATTGCACATATGATCTCCCATTGTCCTATTTAGGGAACTTAGGTGATAAAAAACATGTGTTTTTACTTTTTTTATTGAGTCAAACCTAAATAAATATTATGTATGCTCTCCCCTTGTTCCTAGGGACTTGGGTGACTCAAAAATGACCTAGTTCTGCCTTTATTGTTTCATTTTTGGCTTATGAGTGGTAATTAATCACCTTATTATGAGTTATTTATGTGGGTATTGACCTAGGTTTTCATTTCCCATCATTTTTCTAACCCCACTCTATAGTGAAGGATATAAATTGGGCACATCATTGGATTGGATAGTGGTTGAGCGGTTAGCCTAACAAGTCAAATGGATTCCTAGTCCATCCAATGATCTAAAAATTAGAGTTCACTAAATAATACATAGCTAAATTATTTTTTTAAGGAAAAATAACCTTGCATAATAATCTAGATGGTTTAGATCCAACAGACATGTATTTTATGAATGAGTGTATCTAGGCACTTGTGGACCATCTAAATAAGCCAAGTTCAAAAATTTAGATTAAATAACCCAACTTACCTTGGATTATCCTAAAAAATATCAATTTTATTTAGTTTTCTAAGTTACCTACCATGTATCATTTATTTAGAGACAAAAGGGAGATTAAAGAACTCTACCTACATGTACTCTTTATTTTTTGTTTAATAATTAATTATTTTCAAGATTGGTATATCAGTAAAAGTTTTGACAGATAATGTATACACCTAAATTTTCTCACTTCATTTATCATCACTAATATTAATATTAGTCAACACTAATTTCAATTATCTCATTTAATTCCATCTTAATATCACCTCTTATAGTAATTTATCTAATATCCCCCTTCATTCTTCTTCATTCACTAAACTTATATTATCCCCATCAATTTATTAATTAATCTAATCTTGTCTTATCCACTAACTAATCCCACTTATCCATTATTTAGGAATTTAAAATTCCCATGACTCACCTACCCACCTACTCTAGCCTATTACTAGGCTCTCCTACATCCCTAGTCCCTAATCACCTATCCTAATCCCTTACTAATCTTTTTTAGCCCCTAAAGGATTCTAGAATTTTCTAATTCTAGAATCATTTATATCATAGCCCCTTTCTCTCTAAAAACCTATATTATATAGGCTTTCATGGAAATTTTAATTTCTTAGATAATCCTCCACCATTCATCCTCCTATACCCAACTTTTAATGTTGGCTATTGATCTTCCCTCCTATTTAAACACCTCCACTCCTTCATTTTGAAAATAATAAGAAAATCAATCATAAATCCATGAATCCATGCTATCAACCAAGTCATTGATCAAGTTATCATTATGCTTAAATTCTGAGTCAACTTATAAGCAATCTCAATCCATAATCTTTTAGTCTTTTTATTGTTTGAATACTTATTTGGAGAAATTAGCTTTTAGGATCTAATGCATGTATGAATGTTTCATTTTTCATCACATTTTGTTTATAAATGGCTCTAGGTTTTTATGGTAGATTGATATTCTGATTGATTTTGGTCAATTTGCACATCCAAACCTATTTCCTCAAAATTTCCATATTACATTTGGTGACCACAATGAGAGAAATCCTTCAAATTAACTATTTTGCATGTTAGAAATGTGGTGATAGCTTACAAGACTGGTTGGACAAGGAGAAAGCTCTAAATTTCATCAAATTTTTCACATCCAAATGAAAGGTGATTTTTATTTATAAATTATGATATTGCATCTACATTTTTGACATTTAAAGTGTAGTTTTGTACTAACTATACTTGATAATCATTAATGGCTTGCTATTTTAATAAGGTTTTGATATTCTATAATAATGCATCTCAAAAAATGTGATTTTTTAGGATACTTACAATTTTGATATATAAAGAGTAGTTTTGAAAGATATAGTTTTAAAATCCAAGTAATTAGTCCTATACACATATTTTGCTTTATATAGGTTTATACTAACTCATTTGTCTTGCAGGGTTAAATTTAGAATCTATCAATCTTAACTTTACTAGTTATGTTATACAAATCAAAACCACTGATTCATAGTCATGTTATTGAAATGTAGTTGTGTTTTTTACCTTCGTAAAAGGCAATTCTAACCTTTGTATTAAAGTCACTAATCCTCACTATTAACCTTGGTTGTCTAATAATTCTTCTATGTCTACTTGATTTTTATTTTCTTATAGGAAGGGGAGGTGTTGCCCAATTTGATATAAAACATCCCTAAATATTTATTTTTCTACCTGGCACAATATTACTTTTTTTGAAAGGTGATTTTGTTTAAAATAGTCAGTTTCATATAGTAATAGTTGGATTTGACTTAAATAGTTTAGAATTTAACATAGTCTTACCTTTATCACTCTGAGAACATTCCTCTAGAAAATATTAATCATTTTTTAAAGAATCAAGTCTTACATTGTGATCATTTTTATGCAAATTATTAATCTGTTGTTAAAAAATATTTTTTGTAAAACTACTTTTCATAATAAATGATATTGAAAAATACAATCAGTTTTGGTTATAAATAGTCAGTCTTGAGTAAAATAGGTCAAAAAATACATTTGGTCTAAATATAAATTTATTTTATCATTCTATATATATTGATCAATAGTCTATAACTGTAATATCCCCTACCAATAGGGAATATAAAAAGACAAAAGCTCTGATACCACTGTAATATCCCTTTGGATACCAAAACAAAAGCTCTGAACAAAGATACAATTTTTGCCAAAATAATTTCCAAATAAATAAATAAATCACAATATAATCTCTCAATAGCAAATCAAAGATCTTATCACTTGTTCTTCTAGACGATTACACAATTGAGTCTCTGTCATACAAATAAAATAATATGAAATATTCTGTCTTAAGCCCTGGGCTTTTGCAAATCTAGAAATAAACCCTGAATCTAGAACAGCTTGGCTTTCTATGTCAAAAACACAGTCACTGACGTCGGTTATACTATCGTCATCGGTCAACTGGGGTCGTTAACCTACCGACGTTGGTGATAGGTCAGCCGATGTCGGTTGCTATGGATCTCTGCCTGTCGATGTCGATCTATGTGTGAATCTGTACGAATCTATACGGACTTTGTATGGCAGCCAGTAAAGCACACCCTATTTGTTTTAACCCCTGATCTGAAGATATATGGCTCTAATATATAAGATCTCTATCTATATAATTTATTAAATCAAAACATAAGGAAATAAATACCTGAAATCCTTGTGATAACTTTTGTGTGAAGTTATCTCCCAAATCTGTAAACCTCTATGATAACTTCTATATGAAGATATCTCTCAAATTGGCAATAGATCAGCTAATATTTCACATCCTCTGAATCACACACACTGAAGAGTGGACGTTCTCCAATGCAGATGGAATCTTAGAACCCTTAGCTCAGTCTTCATAGAAGAATTCTTCAAAATCAATAGTCAATAATCAATCATAATCAATAATGGCCTCCATGAGAAACCCTTATACCTCAAAAAGATGTGCTTGCCCTAATTAGGGTTTCTTAAATTAGATTAGGGTTTCTTAATTAAAAATAGGCTAAAGAATTAATATTTGATTAAATCAATCAAATATTAATATCTCCCTCAATACATGTCCAATCCTCAAACCGACTAAAGCTAGTGAATCAAGGAGTGATTCTGCACATGACCATACCAAAATAAAGGTGCTCTACTGCATGTCAAATATCCCTAAATAATAGGAGCTCAGGCAAAATGTGTTTGAAAGAGCCCAAATGAAAGCCAACTGTAGGAATTCTACTAATCGAAGCCAAGCCAAGCTCCATTATGACCCTCTATCCATCCCATCAGCCTACGAAGGTCAGATAATAGGCTAATCATCAAGTCTAAAGATTTCACCTAAAAAGGGGACATGACAATTCGCCCCTCCTGAAATTGCTTGTCCCCAAGCAATGTTGAAACAACAAACCAATCAATCCACCTGTATCCCAAATGTAGTCATGCTTTATACTGATGACAATCAATGCAAACTCTTGTAATATCCTTTGAAATATAACCAAGAGGAATCCACAATCAAACTGGCAGATGCAACTCAACCAATCTCTAAAATCACAACTGCCCTAGATGTGTCGATACTACAGACTATGTAACTTGTAACTACTAATTCCATCTACAAAAGATGGTACCAATCCATCCCATAACTGATCCCTCTATAAAGGTGGCACGACCAATTTTACCACACTATCATCGGTGTGAGAAGAATCAATCTAGAGACTCGACTCCACTGGTATCCCAAACTCATCTGAACCATGTACTCCTAAATCTTGAACATGTGTGTCAGCGTCAACAACATGCTCCTCATCAGTAGCTATAGAAACATACTCATCACCAACACTCAGTATACTAACATCTGAGTACACCTCCACACTTTGAATGCAATCATTAGACTCATCCTCACTGTCTAACACCTATGAAGATAATGCAGATAAATCATTACCTGAAGATGTGTTAATGTCTCCCTGTACTAGATCAGCATGTCTGTCAAACTCATCATTCAAGTTTTTGCATGTCATAGGGAAAGTACTATGATCCTTAGGCCTATCAATTAAACTCTTTAACCACATACTAGCTATAGGTGACACATTTTCCTCTTTTGTCCAAACATACCATAAATCTTCTACCAAAATTTTAGAAATTTCATCCTCCTCCTCAAACAAGATTGTGAACATGATATAGTGCATTGATGCTAATACATCACTGGAATGAAACTCATCCAAAATATTCCAAAATATGTTAAACATCCTATGAATGTCACCAATACAACCTACTAACATCGTAATGTTTTCAAATCCATACCTTGCAAATATTTCAAGTAATCTTGCCCTCTTTGAGAAATGAGGGTCTCTAATGTCATCCAACTTTTCGAAGCTTTTTACCATGGCATGAAGTACCTCTCTCATAATCTGATCATCATAAAAATTAAAGCCAGCTATTATCCTCATGATTTCACTAATGCAAGAGAGAGCTGCAAGTCTTACCACCTCATCATGATGTCTCAATAATCGGGGCTTCACCAACGAATCAAATGCTAGAGATAACGATGTTTGCATATCATAAGAGTTTGACTGATCAACCTTGCCTAAATAAGTTTCCGACTCCTCAAAAGTTTTTAGAATGTCCTCTGTTCACTGAAATGGATTAGCTAATTTCTTCTTTGCATTGTGCATTCTTTCTTCCAAATCTTTGTCTCCCATTAAAGCCATACTAATAATTGAATTCAATCTGAAATAACCCAATCAAGCTGGCAAGAACTTGGCTTTGATCTACCCAACAAGATGGTAGGAATTTGGCTCTGATACCACTGTAATACCCCCTACCAATAGGGAATATAAAAAGACAAAAGCTCTAATACCACTGTAATATCCCTTTAGATACCAAAACAAAAGCTCTGAATAAAGATACAATTTTTGCCAAAATAATTTCAAAATAAATAAATAAATCACAATATAATCTCTCAATAGCAAATCAAAGATCTAATCACTTGTTCTTCTAGATGATTACACAATTGAGTATCTGTCATACAAATAAAATAATATGAAATATTCTATCTTAAGCCCTAGGCTTTTGTAAATCTAGAAATAAACCCTGAATCTAGAATGGCTCAACTTTCTGTGTCAAAAACACAGTCACCGATGTCGATTATACCATGGCAAGATTTAGATTTTTACCATGGCATGAAGTACCTCTCTCATAATCTGATCATCATAAAAATTAAAGCCAGCTATTATCCTCATGATTTCACTAATGCAAGAGAGAGCTGCAAGTCTTACCACCTCATCATGATGTCTCAATAATCGAGGCTTCACCAACGAATCAAACGCTGGAGATAACATTGTTTGCATATCATAAGAGTTTGACTGATCAACCTTGCCTAAATAAGTTTCCAACTCCTCCAAAGTTTTTAGAATGTCCTCTGCTCGTTGAAATGGATTATCTAATTTCTTCTTTGCATTGTGCATTCTTTCTTCCAAATCTTTGTCTCCCGTTAAAGCCATACTAATAATCGAATTCAAATAACCCAATCAGGCTGGCAAGAACTTGGCTCTGATCTACCCAATAGGATGGCAGGAATTTGGCTCTGATACCACTGTAATATCCCCTACCAATAGGGAATATAAAAAGACAAAAGCTCTGATACCACTGTAATAGCCCCTACCAATAGGGAATATAAAAAGACAAAAGCTCTGATACCACTGTAATATCCCCTTCAAATAGGGAATATAAAAAAGACAAAAGCTCTGAATTGCTTATCTGATTATTCTAAAATTTTGTATGAAATAAGAACAAATTGCATTTTTTGCAAAATATCTTCAAATAACTAAATCAACCACAATATAATCTCTCAATAGCAAATCAAAGATCTTATCACTTGTTCTTCTAGACGATTACACAATTGAGTCTCGGTCATACAAATAAAATAATATGAAATATTCTGTCGTAAAACCCTAGGCTTTTGCAAATCTGGAAATAAACCCTGAATCTAGAATGGCTTGGCTTTCTGTGTCAAAAACACAGTCACCGACGTCGGTTATACTGCCATCATCGGTCAACTGGGGTTGTTAACCTGCCGACGTCAGTGATAGGTCAGCCGATGTCAGTCGCTGTGGATCTCTGCCTGCCGATGTTGGTCTATGTGCAAATCTGTATGGATCTGTATGGACTTCGTACGGCTGCTAGTAAAGCACACCCTGTTTGTTTCAACCCCTAATCTGAAGATATATGGCTCTAATATAGAAGATCTCTATCTGTATAATTTATTAAATCAAAACATAAGGAAATAAATACCTAAAATCCTTGTGATAACTTTTGTGTGAAGTTATCTCCCAAATTTGTAAACCTCTGTGATAACTTTTGTATGAAGCTATCTCTCAAATTGGCAATAGATCAGCTGATATTTCACAACCTCTGAATTGCACACATTGAAGAGTGGATGTTCTCCAATGCAAATGGAATCTTGGAACCCTTGGCTTAGTATTCACAGAAGAATTCTTCAATATCAAAATCAATAATAAATTCATAATCATCAATGGCCTCCCATAAGAAACCCTTATACCCTTAAAAAGATATGCTTTCCCTAATTAGGGTTTTTTCTTAAATTAGAATTAGGGTTTCTAAATTAAAATTAGACCAAATAATTAATATTTGATTAAATCAATCAAATATTAATATCTCCCTCAATACATATCCAATCGAGCCCAAACGAAAGCCAACTAGAAAAATTCTGCTAAACAAAGCCAAGCCAATCTCCATCAAGACCCTCTAACCATCCTATCAACCTATGAGGGTCGCATAATAGGCTAACCATCAACTCTAAACATGTCAACTAAAAAGGGGACATGACAATAACTATTTTAACTTTTAGGTTTATAGTGCTTTTTCTTGAAGTTGCAAAACCAGATACTGTAACCTTCATTTTTGCCTTTTAAATTGTGATATTGACTAACCATATATGGTTTTTCATAACTATACAGTTGTATTTAAGGTTAATAAACTATCAAAAAAAGTATATATTATCTCATTGCATTATTAGCAAAGAGATGTGGTTTTGTAGTTTTTGGAATTGATTTCGGATAGTCTAACTATGTATCTACAATTTTACCATATGTAATTATGATTTTGAATTAATTATTGCATTCAGTTTGTCCTTTTTGAATGAATTTTTTGAGACACTTTTAGTGAATTTTTGAGTCATTCTAATGGTTCTACAAGTCCCAAATTGCATTTATATTTGGAGGTGTTTCCCCTTGACCCTCCCTAGTACTACAACCAAGAGTGCATCTAAGGCACTACCCCTAAACCCCATAAGGGGTGATTCCCCTTAACCCCATAAGGGGAGATTCCCCTTAATCCATCAAGCAACACTTCTCCTTGACCCCATAAGGGGTGATTCCCCTTGACCCCATAAGGGGTGATTCCGCTTAATGCCTTAAGGGCCACTTCTCCTTGACTCCATAAGGGATGATTCCTCTTAATGCCTCAAGGGACACTTCTCCTTGACCCCACTGGGGGCTTTCTCCCCTAGACCCTCATGTTGTATCCCCTCATCCAAAAATGTTATAGTGAAAAATTACAAATTTTTAAGTATTTTTATTAAGAATTAGTGGAATAATATTGTGTTTTTTACTGGGGTGAATCTAATGGCAATTTTGTCTTGCTATCATCTTCTCTTGTAGGTCATATGTTTTTCTAACATTTTTTCTTGCAAGTTTCCCCTTAATATTGCCAAATTAAAATTACCAATCAATTTCTTTGCAGGTCACTTGTCAAAGATATTTTGGCATTTTGAAAATCAAATTGTAAATATATATATATATATATATATATATATATATATATATATATATATATATATATATATATGTGTGTGTGTGTATATATATATATCACATCTAAATTAATCAATTAATAAATCTTTTTGTATGATTTTATGTCACCTGAGTGTTATAGTGGTGTCTGTTCTCCTCCTTACATCCTTGTGTCGATTCTTGAGGATAAAAAATCACTAATAAACCCTCCCATTTTTTTATGGGAAATGTGATGTGGAATTGATACCCACACACTTACCATAGTATTAGGAGGATAATGACCATGGATTTCACCACTATGCACTAATCCACACTTTGTGTTTGATGGATTATAAATACAAGTGATAACTAGCATTAAGCTAAGTGGTTAACCCCATATAGGTCATCCATGAAGGGGAAGAGTTAACTATATATACCAGGTATTATACAACACCTTACACAAACTTAGGCCCCACCATACCTAGTATATATCGAAGACACCCCTAGAGATCCCATACAACCTATCATAATACCTTTCATCCATAATAGGTGACTTGTTGCTAGAGTTAGTATTAGTTCCCAAGTGACCACCATGTGTAGATGGGGTTGAGAGGGTTTGATAGATTTTGTAATAGGTCACAAGCCTACAACCTCACTTGAAATGTTATTGGATGGTGTAGTCATCAACTTATACTCCCAATAAATTTACTAATCTTAAGCCTATGGTCTACTTGCTTGGGTCTGTGTCATGTTAAACCAGTGTTATGTATGAGCTAAGTCAATCTTTCATCCAAAATTATACATGGCTACCTAGGCTTTTTATATCATTATCTTATACATCATTATTATCTTGAATATTCTAGCCATATCTCTATCATGTACATAATCTTCTTGTATAACCTTATCTACTTCACTTGTCATCATAACTTGTATATCCATTTATCTACTTTTATATATCCTTAATATTGCATGATCTTATCTATCTTATACATCTTATCATCTTATCTCAAACATATCTTAATATAATTTTTTTTGGCATCCAAACATCTTCATATTATCAAATCCATTTCACTTCATCTAGTCTTACCACATCTAGATAAATCCTATCTTACTTTATTAATTTTTTAGGTCACACACTTATCCAAATCATAGTCATCATCCCCCAATCATCATTGCATCACCACTCAGAATCACATAATCTGTAATCCCTCCATTTATTCCCATCTACCCCTCATCACATAATCTTATATTCATATAATCTTGATAAAATTTGTCTTAGACTTGAGCTAGTCCTTTTGTGGTCCTTACATTGCATCCTATCACTCTAGTCCACTATCATCTTCTTATTGCATATCATATTTATCAAATTTCATACTTAGTCGATACCCTTTTAACAACCTATCACTTTTTTAGTTTGAATCTAGCATCTAATCATTAATGCAATCATCTCTAATCTAGTCATCTTGCCTATTTATAACTATCACCCATCAAATCATCATATTGTTAGTTTGAATGCAGGCACTAGTCAAATCCCCATACTTTTTACTATCTTGAAAACAAAGCATTGTAAATAGATCATTAGAACTTATTATATTATCAGTTTGAAATATGATCCTCATCTTATATTATAATCCTTTTAGTATATATTTTCCTCATCATCATCTATCATACTAGTTCAATCATTTGGACTTACTTTATTTGAAGACCATCTTTTTATCTAGTCCCTAATCTACCTTCACATCAACCTATTTTTTTTCATTTATCCACCTCCCATCCATCATCCACTCAAATGGTTTTAGACCTTATTCTCATAGAATAATACCTATTTTCCAATAAGGATGAGATCCTTTTACAAACCCTAGAAATGGGTGCTCACCTATCTACTGACCTCAATCCCATTAAGCCTAAACCAATGTCCTAATCCCCATCTATACCTAACCCATATGTTATCCCACCATGATCTACCCCATTATCCATCCATCATAACCATAATCCTCACACCCCTCAATATACACGTGATAAGGTCACTCTATTTAATGAATATATCTTTTCTAATAGGGATGAGGTCCTTTTACAGCTATTGGAGATGGGTGACCACCTTCCCAATGATTTTGAACCCCTAAACCTAAGGTCATCTACCAAAAAAGTGCCTCATAAACCCTTATCCCCATCTAATTATCATGACAACCAATCCCATTCTAGTCCCCCATCCACTAGTCCTAGTCCTAGTCATGATCTTCTTAGTCTAAAGATCACCCTATTTAATAAATATATTATTTCAAACAAAGGTGCATTCCTCTTGTGACTCCTTGAGATGGGTGCCCAACTTACAAAAAGTATTCACCCCATTTAGCTCACCTTACCCCCAGTTCATACCTACCCATAGTCAAACCCTGTATTTACCAATCATAGTCCATCACAAACCTCCCATCCTACTAGTAAATGAAAGCCTATATTTTCAACCTCATCATATCCCAATATTATGTCATCACCATCACATTTTCCCAATCCTCAATCTAATACTTCCACATCTAACATTATAAATAATCAATATACCCCTCTCCCAATATCTATGGAATCCTTATTTTGGAAATTGAGGTCCATAAGCATGATTGTCTACATGAACACAAGGCCTCTAGACTTGTCTAAACATATTCCCTCATGTTATCAAGCATAATGATTTTTTATATATCATAAAGTCCCATGGAATTATATTAATAGATGTTAACCTTTTAGATAATATGTCTAACAGTTAATTGATAATGGTAATATTGAAATTGAGGTTAAATCTAATGCATCCACACCTAGGAGTGCACAAAAAGGGGTATGTCAAGAAGTGCTTCCCAAGTATGATCAAGATTATTTCCTCCTCAATGATGGTCATGACTCTAATCCTATCCATCCCATAACCATCCTTAATTGAGCCATACCTATGTCCTATTTACATCACATCTCCCATCTTCAAAAATCCTTTAAGCCTAAAGTACCCACTTACAAACCCAAGGTGAAGGAGGTACATTTGGATAATGATGCTATCCAAAAGGCCCTCTTTATGGCCACTAGAAAATCATCTATTGATGACATCACCTCATCAACATCCTCACTAAAATTAGCATCAAAATGGTTAGGACCATGTTTGACATCAACATTTAAATAAGAATCCATGTCATAATCATCATCCCTTATAGATAATTAAAGTCATAATAGCACCTATCTCTTCGAGGATGTCTCTAATTTTGACTAGTTAGATGGTATGACTCTTGATCCATCCTAGGATGATGAAATTATAACACAATTGTTAGATTCTTTATCAGTTAAATATCATCAAGTTGGATATGAATCAACTTTAGATTATAATTATATAAAGAGTCTTAGTGATCCTTTTGAGATTCTTGATGACACTTTCTCTGACATCGAGGCTAGGTCTCCTAGTAACTCTTGTGAGGATTATGTTTCCCATCATCCCCTTGATCCATCCCTTTTACCACACATCCCTAATCATCCACCTATTGTTAACAATCCTTCCATCCCACTCCCTAAATGTGACAAACACAAATATGCATCATTGTATTCCCCACAACAAGAAATCTTGTGTGAGACAATGATCCAAGCCCATAATCAGTTAATCAAGTCAATTTTGATCCAAATGTAATCAATAAAAGTCAAGAAGAATATTGTAATTGACCAAGTCAAAAATTACCCTTTATCATAAATATCTTTGAGGTTCTAGGTGATCATAAAATTCAAAATCATTATCACATATCAAGTCAAAGATCACTTTCCTCTAGTGAAGCCTAAAATCAGGCACTAAGGAGCAATCAAAATCCAAGTTACATATCAACAAGTCAAAAAGACTTCAAAATTTATAGCAATATGATCGATAATCCTCTTAATGTTTGGATCAAAGATCAAAATCAATAGGTCTTGGATCCTTTACTCTCATAATACCAATCAAAAATATCCTCTATAATATATCCGATAGTGTATGCAACTATTGAACCCCATTTATGCTCCCCATACAGCCCCATTATCCATCACAACCAAATTACTCATTCACATCCTATGCCCCACCATCAAAATCAAGATAGAAACCCATCCATATAATACATCAAATCCTTGGGTAGCATCATCTCTTCTACGGATTACAAATACACTTGAAGGAGATGTCCAGAGGATGTTAAATCAAGAATCAAGAAAGGTAACAAGGACATCAATACATCTAGCATTGATAATATAGTCCTTGCATCACACATCTTTAGAATAGGTGTTGGCTGGAGATTATAAAAATGTCTACAACCTACATCTCGCATGCCTCCAATAAATTGAGATGCCACAAATAAATTCAAAAATTCAAATAAAATAATAAAACAAAAATACAAAATTGTTCATCCAATGGTGAAATATAGTCTTCTAGTGCCTTGGGAAAGTACCATGATGAAAATCGATTTTTGATGTCATGGTAAAATAATTTATTTTACACATTGTACTTCAAAACTTGGGGCCAAATTCATTCACATAAAATCCCTTGTCAATCCCATTCGTGTCATATCCCTTTGTCCATTATTCCTACCCATCATATCTTGCATCATGTTATCCCTTTTCCTAGTCTTGACCTTTTTAAGGATGTGGAAGAGATCTTGATAAATGTTTTAGAATCATCTTGTCATATCCTCCAATGAATACTTGAGTGACTAGATATCTGATCCCTTCATGATGTGGTAATTGGAGATCCATAATCCACTCTTCCTTGGTTCTCATCTCATTTTATACATCACCATCATCTTTTTGTCATTCCATACATACTTATCCTAGTTTTTAGGCTCGGTATTCCCTTTTCTAGTAACCCTATTTGTATAGTGTGCATGCATATTCCAAAAAATCCCTAAAAATTGAAATATGTCAAATATCCAAAAAAATCATTAAACATGGAAAAATTAAAAAATATTCCTAGATGTCTTATCTTATGCCTATTCTCCCATTCACATCCATATCCATGCCCTTCATCTCTCATCAGCAATTCAAATTCACCTCTCACATTATTGTCTTTCATTCCAAATTGGGGTAAATATAGTCTATACTAAGCTAACATTTAATTAATCTCATTTTAACTTGATAAGTCTTATATCTCTCATTTAAATTCCCAACATAGTCTAATATAAAATCCATATCCAAATCCTAATCCTAATCATCATCCCTAGTCTAATCTAAGTATATATATTATCCAAATGTATATCCTTAACCCATATTCACATCATGATCATCCTAGTCCAAGTCATCACCCAATCAATCCTCTCATTGGCTCTAATCAAGATAATCAACAAGATATGTATCACAATGCATCTTGATGTGGATAATTGTGTGGGTTGCTCATCTTTTCTATGTTGTTTGACTTGTTTATATGTTTTTTCTTTATTATATATCTAATTGTCATATGTTTGTCTATGTTTCTTTTTAGTCTTTCACCATGAATCTTTTTATCTATTAGGCAATGAACTAGGATGATATGATGACACCAAAAGTTATAATGATGATTTTAGGTGCCATAAATGATGTAGAGTTTACTATTTGCCCTTTTTATCTATACTTGGTCATACTTATATCATGGGGCATAGTACCAAGTGATATATCTATCAAATTACGTAGACTATGATGAGCCTTACCAATGATGTCTAGATCATACATTCATCATTCCTCATATCCTATATCACTTATAATAACCTATACAATTTTTTATCCTAGTCCTTTATCTTTAATCCAATTAAAAATTGTCTCATCATTTATCATCACATTTTATCATCTTTTTAGCCATCAACATATAACATCTCATCTCCCATCATTTATCTTAATCTAACATCTACGTTTCATCCTCTATCTAAAAACTAAAATCCATACTCATCATCCTTCCCTAGTCTATATTATCATCTATCATCAACATCTCAAATGTCATCATCCTCTGGTGTATATAGTCATCCATCATCTGAAGCTAGAATTACATCTACCTGAAGTCTTTTCAAGGTCTATGTAGGTAGTACTTGGACACTTCTTAGTGACCAAGGATAGATCAACAACCATTTTCCCATCCCTTTCATATTTTGGTCACTCAATCATATCTTTTCATGTCTCTCCTCCCCTTAATCATATTACTCAACTTCAACTTTGAGCTATACTCATCATTGCTCTTATCAAATCATTGTCTTATCTTGGCCTATAGCTCTCCCTTTCATGCATCCTTATTTGGGATATGTCAAAATATTGTGGCCTTTTATCTTATCACCATCATGTTATATTTTATTCCCCCTTAAAATGTGTTGAAAACCATGACACAATCATTTCCACTCCTTGTGCATATGTCCTTGCCAGGGGCATCATCATTTTATAACTCATTGCTTAGTTTGAGTTCATCTAATTCAATGTCTATCTCACATCTTGCATCCCATCCCCTTATCTATTTGTTGCATCCCAACCCTTGTTTCATTTTTTGAGTGGATGTACATCTCATTCTTCCCTGCATGTCCCCTTGAGAGGGCATCATATCCACTAACATAATTTACTAAAATTCATCCATGAAATGGTTTTTCTTTGAAAGACCATTACTCCTTCTAGTTCATCACTCACAATACCATTTCAAATAGTGGTAAAATTTATACACCTGAAATTTCTCACTTCATTTATCATCACTAATATTACTATTAGTCAACACTAATTTTGCTTATCCCATTTAATTTCATCCTAATATCACCCCTTCTAGTCATTTATCTAATATCCATCTTCATTATTCTTCATTCACTAATCTTATATTATCCCCACCAATCTATTAATTCCTCTAATCTTGTATTATCCACTAACTAATCCCACTTATCCATTATTTGGGAATTTAAAATTCCCATGACTCACCTACCCACTTACCCTATCCTATTCCTAGACTCTCCTACATCCCTAGTCCTTAACCACATATCTAATCACCTACTTAATCCCCTACTAGTTTTGTTTAGCCCCCAATGGATTCTATAATTCTCAAATTCTAGAATCCTCTATATCTTATCCCATTTCTCTCTAGAATCATCTATTCTAGAGGCTTCTGAGGAATTCTAATCCTCCACCATTAATCCTCATATACCCAACTTTGAATGTTGACCATTGATCTTCCCTACTTCCTTTTAATTAAACACCTCCACTCCTCCATTTTGAAAATAATGAAAAAATCAATCACAAATACATGAATCCCTACTATCATCCAAGTCATTGATCAATCTATCATTATTCTAAAATTTTAAGTCAACTTGTAAGCAATTCATAGATAATCCTTTAATCTTTTTATTATTTGAATCTTGATTTGGAGAAATTAGCTTTTAGGATCTAATGCATATATGAATTTTTAATTTATCATGGTATTTTATTCCTAAATGGATCTAGGTTTTAATGGTATATTTATGTTTTGAAATATTTTGGTTAATTTTTACATCTAAATCTATTTGCTCAAAATTTCCATCTTACAGATACTATTCACACTTTATGTCAGTTTTAGCATAGGAGTGTGTATTTAGGTGCTACTTCTACTTTTACTTATATTGTCTGAGTATAAAATCACTTTTCCAAATCAAATGAATCATAATGTCAAAAAAACACATGTTTGACACACCACTTTGCACAAATAAATGTTATATTATCAAAATTGGTTCAAACTAGTTGCCTTGCTTAAAGCAAGGTCAAAACCATTGTGCCCTTATTTCTAGATAGTATTGTTACACTAGTAGTTTTTTCCTAGGTGAGTTGAATTTATCATCAAAAAAGTTTCAAACATCCTAAAAGTGTGGATCCAATTTCAAATAGAGTATGGTTATGTTGTTCACATAGACTTACAACCCTTTTAGCAAGAGTTAGGTTGCCTTATCAAAATCAAGTCTAGAACCCACTACTAAAAATATATCTCAATAAAACTAGTTTATATTCGACTCTTGCTTACCACTTAAACTTGAATGTTTTAATTTTTTCACTTAGTTTTGATACTTGAGTTATCTTTCCAAAGTTGGTTTAGAGACATATGCCTAGAACAATTTCAAACTTTCTTATGATTGCAAGTTCCTTTTAGACCAAGTTCACTTTTGGCCTAGTTTCCAAGTTTAACTCAACCAATTACACTCTTTATTTTAGACCATTGCCTTATATTTAAGTTCATTTACAAGACTAGTTTATTTCCTTTTTCCAAAGACCTGGTGTAATTTCATTCTTAGAAAAACTAAATTTATTTTTCCTTTAAATAGTTTAAGACCTTTTTTAAATACCAATTTCACATTTACATTCCAAATTTTCCTTAGACTTATTGTATACCTTTACCAAGACCATGTTCATGTTTCACTTTTATACCGCTTTCTAAGATCTAAGTGTATTTTTCATGATAGTTTTAAACTATGACCAAGTTTATCAAAGTTTCCCTTTTGGGCCAAGTTTTAATCATTTAAAATGATAGGCCCATACTTTTATAAGACACTTTCCAATGATTCATCCATGCCTTGCTCTATATGTATCAAAACCATGTATAATTTATAAAATGAAAACATTGTCACAAGTGATCCTTTTCTGCAAGATCCTTATGTAAATGACATAGCATATGAAATAGATCCATACCCTACATATGATACCCACTATATAGAGTAGGGATAAGACCCATTATCACATTATCTTTCAAATACACCATATTATCAAGGTAAGACTAAGACCAAACTATGAAATACCTTTCTAGTATACCACCTAATATGGAACAGGTCCAAAAATAACAACCTTCCTATGTGACCACTCAAACTCAAACCACTTATGATACTTACTTATTTGATCATCATCTCTTAGAAAATAGAGATAAAATCCTTGTTAGATAAGTAGAGGTAGATGCTAAATTATTGGCTTTTACCTATCTTGGTTAAAGCTCTTAGTAACTTGCCTACCATTAGACCATTCAAACAAGCATCATCTATCCATAACCATGCCCTCGTACCAATTCATAACCAAGAGCTTGTTGTAATTTCAAAAGGAAAGTGTCAAGTTGCTGACCAAATAGCATAAATGCAACAAGCATACCAAACATACCTTAACTTGGCTAGGAATCTTAATTTAATGACCATTTCTATTACACTGCTCATAAAGCTAACTCTAGTAACTAGGTTGCAAACTGATTCATCAAGCTATACCAATACAAATGCAAACCCATTCATATAATATACCTAAGTTGGGAACATGATTAATACCCCACTCATTTGGGAAAAACATGTGGCTCCTACATGAGAACCTTTGAAAAATGTGGTAAATGACATGTAACTATACCCCAATCCACACCAAGTTGGGTCGCATGTACAATAGATCAACTCATAACAAGTTTTCCCTAAAAAATATTAAGTGGTTCACAATAGTAGGTGGCAATAATGTCTAGTTATTAAACATAAAAAATAATTGCTACTACATTGATCTCTTCCTCAACTACACCATAGGTAAAAATTAATCAAATGTAGACCAACTTTCCACCCTAATAGGGGGTGACCAATCCTCCACATCAATAGGTGGTGAAAATTATTCCATCCCAACAAGTGGAAACCAATGTTCCATGATAGCATATACTAACTAACATTTCACCACAATAATTATTAAATCCATTGTAAATGTTTTCTAATCAACAACATATCTTTGTTAGTCAATATTCATTGGCAGCTAGTCAACAAGTGCCAAACATTCAACAAGTACCAAATAGATAACAAGTGTTAACCCAATAATAGGGGCTTAATACTACTATGAAATCATTGCCTCTTACCCAATAAACACCTCACATTCAATAATGTCCTAATACACAACACCTTTAACAATAGACCTTTAACCAATAATTAATGCCTTTTATACAACAAGGTTTGACTAGTCAATAACATGTTCCTATTCAAACTCATCATGCACAATACATTCAAAAAAGCTAAATACCTCCATCCTAGTAGTAATTCCCTCTAAACCAAAGTTTGTATTATTAATTATAGTTAGAATATTTACCAATAATGTGAATTATATCATCAATATAATCCTAACCAAAGGATATGTATTTTGGGTTGATCGATCAACCAAACTAATATTATGCAATACCACATTCCTCCATTATACCCTAGACAAGACAATCCACCTTTAACTACCCAGCCATAACCACAACAAGCTTTACTATCTATCTTTCTAGTTCAAGAACTAAAACAAATGAAGGATGCAATTTTAGCTATTTAAACTAGGAAATAGACCAAAAAATGAAATTAGATGAGGTATGTTCATATACATTTAACATGGAGTACTTTAAAATACCATTTCTTCCAAGTTATGAGCGACCAAAGTTTGATAAATACAAGGGTAAAGGTGACCCTAAGGAGTATTTGAAGGAGTTATTTGTTACTTGTCATCTAGTGGCCTATAGAGACATCTACTTGCTTCTCGTTTTCCCCAAAAGTTTAGTTGGATAAGCCTTGGAATGGCTTATCAAAATTTCAAAGAATTATATATCTAATTTTGATAACCTTTCAAACAAATTTTAACAACATCTATCCTATAAACTTGAGTATGAGTTTACAGTGGTTGATTTGGATCAAGCTAGACAAAGGATTTGTGATAGCTTTGAAAGATATTTACAATGGTGGAGAGCACTTGACAGTCATTTCAAGCATAATTTACCTGATAAATAGTTAAAATCTATGTTTACCAAAAACTTGTATAATGAGATATCTTATCATCTTAAGCTTCAATGTGCTCACATATTTTAGGAGATCATTTAAAAGGCTATACAAATTGAGAAGGTCCTTATCAATAAGTGTATAATCAAATTGTCTTTTCCTAATCATAATTAGAATTAGAACCAAAGACAAAATCAAAATCAAAGCCAAAACCAAACTCAGACATAGGCTCCTATACCACCTCGGGCCAATACTTTTTAAAAACCCAAAGCTTATAATTATAATAATAATGTTATTAGTAATGGAGTTACTAAATTGTGCCATGTCTAAACCATGCAAACATTGTCTACCCAACCAGCTCCATATACATGATCAGATCCATATATGTAGCCAATCTTAAAAGATAGTTAGCTCTATAAATGCATCTAATTCTATGTATGAAATCACTCCCACCTCCTCTAAGAATAATACCTAATGATGGAATAGTTAGTGATCTTAGAGAGCCAACTGAGTCAATATTTTGAAAATTATCTATTTCCAAGATGATTAGTTGGCCCATGATTATATTCCCTAATTGGTATAAAGAACATGAATTCTATGAAAATCACCGATTAAAATGGCATTCCATACAAGAGTATGTGTGAAATTAAGTCACCTCATTTAGAACATGTTATAAAAGTATAATGTCACCTCATATAATTAGAAATTCACCTCATATAATTAGCAGAATGTTAAATTAGATATTGAGTATGCACATATAGTGACATCATCCTATCAAGTCTACATCCCTAGGTTGACATTTAAATGAGGTAGAAGGTACAGATCCATGGTTGCTCTCCTTTTTCATTTTAATCAAGACAAGTATTTCCAATTGTGAATTGGTTTCTAGTCATTTTTGATGCCATTGTCAGGTAAGGGTGTCATAAACTTGTAATATTCAATCTTGATAGCATTTTTTTCTAGATGTTTATTGTTATTTTTCCAAAGCTCACTATTTTTATTAATTTAATTATTTCCCTTTTTCATAGTTTAAATTTCCCTTTTTTGCAAGTAAGATAGTGTAAATTTCAAAACCCCCATATTACTAACCCTATGCAGGTATGGTGGGCAAAAAGTTTTTAAAAAAAAGTAGTTGATGTATACAAAGTGAAGGGGACTATTAGGAACATTTTTGCCTAAATCTTTGAACATTGTTGAAAGATCCTAAATACATCCTATAGTAACTGAAGAACATGAAGGAATTCTTGAAGATCACTTATAGTTGTCAATAGAAGAGGTTGAGAAAGAAGAATTTTTTGTTAGACTGGTAGTGAAAGCTGGAGATCTTGAAGAAGTTCATACCCTCATAAGAGATCCATAGGCACCACCTCTGATAATTCCCACCTTATCACCTCATACTCAGGAATCTAAAGTTTGCTTCCCTCCATTAGCCAAATTTCTTGCTAAGGAGGCATTCAAATCTATTATTGCCCCTAGAAGAAACACTAGGCCAATAAAATATTCTAATTTAGAAAGACTCTTTGCTGAGACACTAGTGAAATCTTCTAAAAATTCCACACCATCCCCATTATATAGGAAGATATACATTCCTATATAAAAATATAAATTATCCATCTTCTACACCCTAATAAATGAGATAATTGATAAGAATTTTGAGCATTGGGTAGCAACAACCTCTCGTCTACCAACATAGAGTATTCATGGGGAATCCTCAGGAAAAGACACTACCAATGAGTCTACTACTTTCATATTTCTTATCATTACTCCTGATGTAAATGCATCCATGAAAAATATCCCTCACTCTGACCTCCCTACCTTTAGATTAAAATCATCTAAGGATCCAGATACAATTATTTTTGAGTTTGACATCTTATGTCACAGTTATGATTATAATCAAGATGCTTAGAAAATCAAATTGTTTCTAACAACACTCAAAGATGTAGCACTTATATGGTTCATAGGACTTGGAAATGATGTCATTTTTACTTGGAAAGAAATAAAGGAGAAGTTTTTTATGAAATACCAATACTATTATAGGGGCAAAAACTATAGGAGAGATGACATTTTTTGAATGACACAAGTTGATGATGAGTCATTGGAGGAATATATGGAAATATTTTTGTTTAGATTACAAAAATCTAAGTAGACTACAATGGACAAGGAATTAGTCAAGCTAATATTCTTGAAAGGAATAAGAGATGATTATCTAGAAGCACCAGATCTAATGGTTGGTGGTGATGTTTCTACATTGCCATTTGATGAATTAATGATTCTATGTATGAACTACTCCAAATCAACTATGAATAAAAATAGGGGTAGAACCCTTCCTATAACATCTGTTGCAAGACTATCTAAAGGTGAAGTTAGCAACCTACTCTAGGACATGAAGCAAGACATCATCAGTCACCTAGATACTTAGCTTGATGCATTACATACATGAAGAAAGCAAGAAGAAATTGAGAAAGCCTTAGCCACCTAGTGCCTTGAATGCAGAAAGAAGAAGCCAAATTGCACATGACATTTCATGAAGGCTTAGGTAGCCATTATCATGAGGAAAATATTAAGATAGTAGAGCTACATGCCATAGGAGAAGATGAAAACTAAGTGTTTTTCATGGCTCAATGGAAACTGTGGGTACAAAGACTAGGTATGCCATCAAAATCTATGTTTATAAATTCTCAATTTTCAAATAATCCTCAATATAGTTTTTGGATGAATATACCCAATCCAAATTGGTCCTAAACAAATTGGTAGCTACCCCAAAATCAATTATGGATGCAATAGAATGGACAACAACCTCAATAGGGACAATTCTAAAACCAACAATGGTTGTATCCCTCTAATCCATGGCAACAACAATGGAGAGGAAATCAAGGTTTTCCTCAAAAAATGCAACCACAACAATACGCCATAATGCCAAACACTCAGTAATCTATTTGAACCACTCAATTACCTTCCCAACATATCCCCAATCTTTCCAATAAGTCAGTTCAACCAACACAATCCCTTAAAATAATGTAATATCCAACATACACCTTATATACTAATCAAGTTCAACTTTGCTAAAGTCATATTCTTCCATAACCCACCTCACCCATCATCATATAACACTTTGAACCAGCTCTATTGCATTCTAAACCACAGCTATCCATAGCCAATCCTGAGCCAAGTCTATCAAAAAATTAAAAAAATTGACAATCCTCCTTTTCTAGAGAGATCAAACATCTCACCTCCTGAATAAGAACATGAATTTGATATCTTAGGACAACTTTAAAATGTCTGCATCAAAATCCCACTCTTTCAATCAATAAAGGATATTTCTATCTACAATAAAGTTATTCAAGATCTATGTATGAAAACTGGGAAGAAAGATTATAAAATAATCTAGGTCATTTGTTAATTAGCAAATATTATGTTTGGAAACATAGTTCCCCCAAAATATTCTAATTTGGGAAGCCCTTTGGTTAATGTTAGCATCCATGACCAGACCATCTCTAATACTTTAATGACTCGGGTGTAACCACTTATGTTATTACCATGGAGACCATGTAGTAATTACAACTTACCACTCTTCATCCAACACTTACCATCCTCTAGATGGCTAACAGATCAACTATTAAGCCTAAAGGAATTATTGAGAACCTTATTATCACTATGGATTCTTGAAAATATCCAATATACTTTATTGTCCTATAGTTAAAGAGTAATTTGAGGCATTATACTCCCATCCTTGGTCACCCATGGTTGGTTACGATTGATGCCTTTATTGGTTGTAGGTCAGGAAAAATGCTAATTTCTAATGGAAATGACACCAATAAATTGGTGTTGTATTGACTAGCTTAGCCTTCTTCAAATGATGAACAAATATTTTAGATTGATGACCTTAAAGAAGATATCTTTTTGTAAACTCTTTGCATAATTTACCAGAGTCTAGCTTTGTAGGCCCAAGAAGAAGACACTATTCTTATTGGTATCTTGAAAAATACCTATCGATAGGATTCCTATAGCCACAAACCTATTGGAATGTACACCATGCCCTCTTTAGAATACTTTTCCTAAGAATGATTTTTCTAAAATTGCAAGAGATATTTGGACATTCCATCAATTACTTCCCCTTAAATGTAATTATGCTCCTTTAATCACCAATGTAGAGACCATGTTGTCTTTACCAAAGCAAGTAGACATCCTCCCAAAAAAACCTCTCAACATTAGCACTTATTTAACACCCCAACAAGAAAGTTAGTTACTTAAAATGCTAAGAAGGTACACAATAGAATTTTCCTAGGATTACCATGACATGAGAGGAATACCTTGGGATTTATGCACACATCACATTTACATTAAATAAGATTGTAAACCTATTTGCCAACCTTAATGATGAATGATCTTATAGTCAAAGACATTGTCAAAATAAAGTTACAAAAAATCTTAGATGTAGGATTTATTTATCCTATCTCAAACATCTAGTGGGTCTCTCCCTAGTCATTATCCCTAAGAAAGGAGGCAAATAGTGTATTTGTTTTGACTATTGGGATTCTAATGTTTCTACCTAGAAGGATCACTTTCCCCTTCCATATATTGATCAAGTATTAGATATGTTAGCAAGGAAGTACTTTTTTTTCCTAGATGGCTATAGTGGTTATAATCAAATATGAATTGTTCCACAAGACCAATATGAAACTAATTTTACTTGCCCTTGGAGAACCTATGCTTATGTCATCTTACCATTTGGTCTCTACAATACCCTAGCTGATTTTCAATGGGCTGTGTTGAGCATATTTTTTGATGTCTCCCATGACTATGTTGAAATCTGCATAGATGATTTCACTGCCTATGAGTAGACATTCAAAGAAACACTAATCAACTTGGATAAAGTTCTTCAATACTACCAATACCATCAATTATCTTTGATCAATGAAAAGTGTTACATGCTTATGACTGAAGGGATTATGTTGGGACATCACATACCCCCTACTGAAATTCAAGTTGACCCAACAAAGATAAGCATAATCAAGGATCTACCCACACAAAAGAAGTAGAAAGATGTTAGAAGTTTTTAGGACATGATGGTTATTATAGATTATTCATCAAATATTCTAGTAAAATTTCTACCCCATTATTTGGATTGCTTACTAAAGATACTAAATTTACATGGATTAATAATTATCAAACTATCTTTCAGTGACTCAAGCACCTGCTCATAACAACTCCTATTCTGAGAGGGTCTAATTGGAAGAATATTTTTCACATTCATAGAGATGCATATGAAACCACTTTAAGAGCTATCCTTGGCCAAAAAGATGAATCTTTGAGCTATGCAATCTATTTTATCAACAATAATCTTCAAGGGACTAAACTTAACTAAATTATAATGGAGAAATAATTTTTGGCCATAGTCTATGCCATCAACAAATTTTGACACTATATTATAGGTTATCAAGTATTCATCCACACTGATCATGAAAAAATAAGGTATTTAATGAATAAACCTATTGTAGCAAGTAGGGTAATTTTTTGGTTGCTTTTTCTACAAGAATTTGATATTACCATTGTGGATAGACCTAGTAAAGATAATGTAGTAGCTAATTTTCTATCTCGATTGTAAAATGATGAACACAATCCTATTATTGATGATTCTTTTCTTGATGAACATTTATTTTTTGTAACAATTCAATCTTCTTGGTTCAAAGATATTGGAAACTCTCACTCACTAACTTCATAAATAATAACATCCATCTCTTCTTCATGAAGCAAATCAACCTATTCCTACAGCTGAAGGGTATTTCTATCAACCCTTCTCAAATATTTTCTAAGAATAATAAAGCTTCTTGTAGCCAATAATAACCCATTCATAATGGCTTAGTTTAGGCTAAATAAAATCCTACCCTCTATATTATTGTGATTTTAGTTGAGTTTGGACAATAAAATCTTTAATAAAAAACAAAAAAATTAGAAAATTCAGTAGTGAAAACGTTTAGGCATTACTGACAGATGTTGTCTTAAAAAACCAAGTCACTAGTTGATCGACATTTGTTAAAAAAAATGAAAAAGAGAAAAGGCACTGCTATAATAAAAATGTTTTGTTTTTTAATTATTTTCTTGTAGATTCATTCCCTTGGAACAAAAATGTATTTTCCTTCTTGCTATAGGATAGAGAACTTGTTGCAAGATAAAAACTTACTACTGTAGGAAAACACTTATTGTTGTAAGACACATATCTTGCTACAAGATGTATTCCTACATTTCATCCTACATCAATAATTTACTCCCACTCAAATTATAGCATATACCATGATCACCACTTCACATCATCATTTTTATATTTATGAAAGGTCTTTCTATAGGTAATATAGTAATTATTCTATATTTATTTCCCATCATAAATTTTAATTATTTTTAAAGATAATGAGACTTAATGATATCAATACACCACTATATTCTCTCCTTATCATGCCCATTTAGTCTTTATCATTATTGATTTGACCATTGACACAACTGCTACTACCACCCCTTACTCTTCCCACAAGTGTTTTATACATGTTGGCTTCATCCCATGAGGACAAGTGATAGATTAAGTTAGATTTTTCATTAATTTAAAAGGATTATTTCAACTCCAAAATCAAAATTCATAAATCATTTTGACATTGCCCAAAACCCCTACTAAGAGTACTATACTTACAACTCACACAATATAGGAGGTGATTTGTTGAAACATGAACCATTAGATATTACCCCCTTGACCAACAACTCAAAAATCTTGGCCTTATTTTGGCATATAGGATGGGCACAATATTTTGAGAAAATGCAGTCTTTGGATGAAGAAATTATGGAGGAATATCTTGGTATATTGTGTAATAGCTTGATAACGGTAAAGGGGATGGAAATCAAGTTGACAAAAATATCCATCAGCAGAGTAATGGGACTACCCAGAGTAGAGGAGGAATGGCAAGACAAATATGATGTTGAGGCTGAGAGATGAAAGTTTAGCAGAGTAAATAAATGTCTAGAAACCTAAAATTAGGGCACCACAAGGTTGTCTCTACTAGGAATATGGGCTAAGGCTATTGAATTTATCTCTAGATGTTTCATCTATGAAGGAAGGTATTCTATGTTGCATGGCCTACACTTCAATTTCTTCAATCATTTGTGATATAGAATGGAGGTAAAAAATCCCAAATTTTTTCTTCATATGATCACCAAAATGTCAAAGGATTTTCAAAAAGGTAATTCTAAAGCTCTCTCCCACCATTGTCTCATCTAGTTACTTTTTCAAGATTGTTTGTAAAGAACTAGACCCAACATCAGTTAGGAGGAATTTTTTAAAGTACCAGGAAATGAAGAGAGTGATAGATAAGGAAATCAATTAGAAGAATAATTGGAGTTTGAAAAACAAATATTAGAATAAGAATAAGAAGAATATCTCCCTTTAGAACCATAAGAAACTTTAGTAGAAAACCTTCATGCAGCCACACAAGAGAACCTGTGGAAGAAGGTATTCTTACAAAAACATAAGAACCTACAACAAGGTATGAGGGAAAGAAAAAGAGGAAAATCATTCTCTAACCTGATTAAAATGAGTTTGAGGAGGAATTCCCATCTTCTTCTAATAATACCAAAGTAACCCCCACTCCTCGTAGATCTCATAGATTGATGAGAAAAATGAGAACTAAACCTTCTTCTATTATTCAAAAAATGAAGAATCTGGGGAAGAATGGTCTGCTAGTAGTAATGAATCTTTAGAGATTGAAATAGATAAAGAAGAATGTTCTCTAGTATTTAATCAAGAAGAATTAAAAAAATTCAAGCGTAGTTTTGAAGAATTCCATGAGAAGCTAATGTAGGAAAAAATAGAGCAAGTTGAACACAATATTGAAGAAATGCATGAGGAAGAAGAGCAAGTTGAACACAATTTTGAAGAATTATGTGACAAACCAATACAAGAAGAATTAGAATAAGAGTTGCATGAGGAACTTGTGTAGGAATAATCTAAACACTTAGAGCAAACTACTACAATATAAGTAGAATTTCCACTCTTGAGCAAGCCTTGCATGAAATTGAGAGACTAAGGAAGTAGCTACAAGACCAACCTGGTGGAGGTTTGGATGCACTTGCTATAGTAGAATGTCAGCTATAGCCCTCAACCAAATATCATCCTAAAAATAACATTTCATAACCTTTTTTAGAGGTCAATCAACAAGAAGAACATAAAGCTACCTCTAAGGCTAGGTATCACTCCTATTTTGTAATATCTTCTAAACTATTGAATTAGGTGGATAATCAATTTGAATCTCTAAAGGAACTAAGGAAATAAAATAAAAAATTTAAAGAGTAAAATAAGTTGAAGGAAGAGAGCATAACCAAATTTAAATAGAAAGCTGAGGACATGGCTGGCATAACCCAAGAACTCCTTGATTGCAGGCCTCTTGCAAAAGTTTATTCAGTTTATCTTGAAGAACAATGGCACAAGTTCATATTTATGAGAATTTATTATGATATGTCCCATGAAGTTATTGATCCCCTTTCCTTATTTTATATTTATAAAGTAAGTTCATAGGAATAATAAGCATAATTTTGTGAGTTCTACCTGCACAATTATACTATTCCATATGATAGATAATAGAATCTCAATATATATGTTAGATATCTCCAATTGTAAGTATTTTCATCATACTTATTGAATGAACAGAGAAGAAGAGAAATCAAAGAAAATAGGAAAAAGGAAAATAAAAGCCAGTTACTTATCAAGAGTGAATCAATGGCACCTGATGTTGTATTAGCTAAATGGGATGATATCATGTTGAATAATGAAGTAAGAACTTGGCTTGGAAAGAAATGTGAATCGGTCCAAGATTTTTATTTAGGATTAAGAGCTTTTATTGGTCCTAATACAAGAGAATGATGCACTAAATGTTAGAATGAACTCACCCCAACATTAAGAAAGAGAGAAACATATTCCCCTTTTAATTTAAACACAACATTTACTAGGACCATAGAATACATTCTTATTATAGGTGACATGGGATCATAATTACTAAACCTAAAGTTTCAACTACCTTTGTTCTAGTATCATGTTTTAGATTATCAAGACAAAACCCCAGTGGATGAATCTAGAGAAGCCAAAATTTGGCAACTATTTGAACAAAGATGTAGATTTTATGCTCACCTTTCTAGTTGTGCCATCGATCCTATGGATTTCAAATTTATTTGTGAATTGAGAATGAACAAGTATGGTGCTCAAGGTTGAGCAAGATCTTAATTTAGGGGGTCTGATGATCCCCATAAATGTCCTATTATTATGTCTATCTATTGTACTCATCCTTCTTATTTACCATGATTTTGAACATTTTCTCATATAGTTTCCTATTTTCATAAACCATATAGCATTATGTTTTAAAAATATTTTAAATAGTTATAATTATGTATTAAAACTAAATATATGATGGTTTCCTATTGCTTTAGGATGATTTTATATAAAATGTGTTTTGAAGATGTTTTGGATAAATAGGTATATAACATAGAGCATCATGTAGCAAAAGGAATCTCATTACACAGACCATCATGTAGCCACTACATAACCAAAGCCACAGATGAATAGATTTTTATTCTCTTCTAATTGATTCATAGAAATGACTCTAAAATACATAGAGCTCAATAAAAAAGTGGTTTAAGAATGAAACAACCTTGTTTTTCCTGTAGCAAAGTTGCAAGATTCATATGAAGGATATCTTTAGCGAAAGGAACCTATTGGAGTTTTTGCCAGAATCTAGATAATCTGAGTGTAATGGAGACGTGATCACACAAGATGAAGCAATTGCACACCACATAGATGCTAAAGCAATCTAAAAATAACACAAGAAGATAAATTGCACAAGACAAAATGGAGAAAACCAAAATCTGATTAACATGAGATGGCCAAAATGAGGACTACAAATAGGAGAGTACGTAAGTAACTCCTCCACAAAAGGTGGACAAGGCACCCCAAGAATAAACTGTAACTCCTCCATGAAAGGTGGTGACAAGGTGCTAAGAATAGAGAAGTAACTCCCATCAAGGGAGTTACTTATGACACCTATGACACACACCTCCACATAAGCTAGCCTATCCCACAAATGTAAGAAAACTCCATGTATGCACAACAAATACAATTTCCCTAATTAAAAAATAGGGAAAAATAAAAACCTACACTAATACCCCCCCATAAGTGCAGCTTAGGTGGGCAGTGTGGAAATAGAAAATGGGTCTCGACAACTAGGCCTGATGAGGTACCCATGTACAAATGCAATCTCCCATAAGACAGAGAAAAGGAGAAAACCCTTAGTAAAAAACTCCCCCCCAAAAGAGAGACATAAACGAGAGAAGAGGCTAGAAGGCCCCCCGTGAAGATGATGTTGCTACAGATGTGGACCACACCCCAAGAAGAGCTCATAGATGAATGAACTTTCTCTCAGTGAAAGGTTTGGTGAAGATGTCTGCAACTTACTCCAAAGACTGGCAAAATATCAAGTCAATGATCTGACTATGAATAAGCTCCTAAATGAAATGCATGTGAATCTCTATGTGCTTGGTCTGCTGGTGCTGAACTGGATTCCTACAAATCTAAATGGTACTCTAGTTGTCACAATAAATGATGGTGGGTTGCCTGATAGGAATGCCAAACTCAAAAAGTATCTCCTGAAGCCAAATAGCCTCAGTAGCTACATTAATAGCTCCCCTATACTCTACCTCTATGGATGATATAGCAATAACATTCTACTTCTTGCTAGACCAACTGATAGGACCAGAACCTAAAGAGAAATTGTAACCAGAAGTGGACTTGTGAGTCTGTGAATTTTCAGCCCAGCCTGAATCTATATATCCAACCAAGTCAACCTCTATGCCAAATTTGTAATGAATCTCATATCTATGTGAACCTTGTATGTAATGCAAGATCCTCTTAGCTACTTTCTAATGTAGTTCATGAGGTTCCTGCATGAATTTGGAGATAAGTCCCACTATATATGATATGTCGGGCCTAGTGTGAGTCAAGTAGATGAGACTACCAACAAGTTGTCAATACTGAGTGGCATCAACCAATGGTGAAGAACAATCAACCTCAAGCTTGACTCCTAATAGAAAGGGAGTCAGAGATGGCTTACAATTAGCCATGTGAAACAGAGCCAATAAGTCAAGAGCATACTTAGGCTGTGTAAGAGAAATCCCTGAATCTGACTATGAGATCTCGATGCCAAGGAAGTAGTGCAACAAACCCAAGTCTATCATGTCAAATCTATCCTAAAGAGATGCCTTCACCACTGCAATAGCCGATGAAGAACTCCTAGTGATCAAAAGGTCATCAACATATAGAACCAAAATCAAGAGTAAATCATCCTGCTGTAAGAAGTAGACATTGGGATCAGAATGGCACCTAGTGAAACCCGCTGTGAGAAGGAAGGAATCCATCTTGGCATACCAAGCCTGAGGGGCCTATTTGAGGCCATAGTTATATTTCCTAAGTCTGCATACTAAGGAAGAATCCTAAACAAATCCTGGTAGCTGCTCCATGTAGATCACCTCTTCTAGGTCTCCATGAAGAAAGGCACTCTTCACATGCATCTGATGCACATCCCAACCATGTGTTGCAATAATAGACAAGGTGAGTCAGATAGACATCATCTTTGTAATGGGTGCAAAGGTATCTGATTAGTCAATGCCTACCACCTGTGAGAAACCCTTGGTGACCAATCGTGCCTTATACTTATCAATCAACCCATCTACTACAAACTTGGTCTGATATATCCACCTACATCAAACCATCTTTCTTCCCTTAGGAAGTGAAGTCAAATCTCAAGTGTGATTTTTGATAAAGGAAGAATATTCTTCCTCCATAACATTATCCCACTTAGGTACCCCCGATGCCTCTTGAAAAGTCTATGGATCTGAAACTGTAGCAAAGAAGGCATGTGGATCTCTCTAAAAACCCCCCTAGTATGTCTGTCATCTGTAAGATCTCCTGCCCAAGTGCCAACACTCTCAAGTGTCTGTCTGGCCCAAAGTGGCCCAAAAGTGGGCGAGTTAGGTGCTAACTCCTCATCCTCTGACTAACTAAAGGTGGATGACTTTGTGTTTCTACTTGTTTTTTGCTTTTTCACATTCAGAAGAAATAAGAAACTAAAGATAATGGTCAGGGGTTAGATGATACCCAAATGAAGTTGTGCACCATATCCAGATGATTGAAGGAGCTCCTCTTTGGCTATGGAGGATGACACCTATAGATAAGAAAGACTTAAACAAAGAAAATGTTAGATAGATATATGGTGGACTGCCAAGCAAAGCTCAGTCCCAGAAGTGCAAAGGCTTCCTAGAGGGATGACAGTCCACTAGTTGATAAAAAGAATGTCAGATAAAGAGAAATAATGAAAGACTAAGAAATAGAAAGTAGACAATGCATACCTATATTCTGCTATAAGTCTCCCAAAGTCATCGATGCTAGTTAGTTTGTCATCATCAGTTGGTTGATGTTGTTGATGTTGGTTAGGATGCCAACATTGGTAGGGGCAATGGGCCTTGATGCCGATGTCGATAGGGGCAATGGGCCTTAGATGGGTTTCAAGGTATGTTTGTGGTCAACAAAATGGTCTGGGAGATTGAAAAGGGTTGTGTAGGGATGTAGGAAAGTGGATAGAGTCTTAAGAAGGACAAAGGTAGGGGACAGGTTGTCAAAATGAGTCAGGATAAAAGAAAGGCTTTTCAACCTCTCCAGGAAGAAAGCTAGATTTGGTCTCAACAGTACTCAGAAATAGCCAATGGACTAATTACCAATGCATTTTAAAAATATTGAAATATAAAACAGAAGAATACTTAGCTCTTGGTGGAGAACCAAAAGTGTAGAAGACTTGTTCTGTTATGGCTGATGTAGGAGACCTCATGCAACATTTCAATCTAGTGTGGAGTGAATTATGTAGAGTTTCTTAGCCTAGAGAGTGATGATAGAATGTTGATGCCTCATCCTAAAGCCTGCCTTTGATGTTTTAGAGTCTGGGAGAGAAAGAATTCAGATCTGGGAGCCAGAGAATTTGCATTTGGGTCTGTAGTCAAGGTCAAAATTTAGTTTTAAGCAATCGACATCAGTGATACCACTGGTGTTGTTCGACTATTAACCAACGTCAGTGGCTAGAGAATGGGAAAAAATGCTATTTTAAGCCTTTTGCCCATTCTTTCATCTACCAAATTTGGTTGTCATTGTTAAATGGTCCAAAGGCAGGTTTAATAGGCATGAGAGTTAGTGGGAGAGTTAAAATTAGGTCTTAGGTAATTATGATTAGTCATAGGGTGATAAATGGCCTAAGAGCTAGGAATCCAATGTGAGGTGTTTAGGGTGGATTATTAATTTAAAATAAGTATTTTAAATTAATAAAGTATAGGTTAGGCATGTTGAAGTTAGAAAGGGACCAAAAGGGGGGGTTGACACTATTTTGGTGTCTACACTTTGCATCACTATCCTCACTGTCTGAACTCAAAGAAGAAGATGATGTCTTTGGCTCAAATACCTACTATGGCTGATCTGAATCTGATGAGGAATCATCATGAAGAATTAGATCTGATGAGGGAGTAGAAGTGTCAAGTGTTGAGTCTCTATGACTCTCTTAAAAATGGACACTTCTCTCGATGAACAACTCATGAGTGACTGGATCTAGAAGGTGATATCCCTAAATACCATCTAGATATCCTACAAAGATGCAAGGCTTGGACTGTCATTCCATAGCTTTGTGCTTCTTCTTTAGAATGCGAGCCATGGCTGGGGATCTAAAAACCATGAGGTGCTCAACATCAAGTTTCCTTTTATGCCAAGCTTCAAAGGGTGTTATCCCTTTCAAAGCTTTGTGAGGAACCCTATTTTGAATGTAGCAAGCATAATTGATGGCTTCAGCCCAGTACTATGGTGCTAAGGATTTGGAGTGAATCATATAACTACCCATCTCTTTCAAGAACCTATTCTTGTGTTCTATAACCCCATTCTATGAAGGACTATAAGTGACTGTGTGCTGTAAATCAATCCCCTCTATAGTGCAAAATTGCTCAAACCTGATGCTGACATACTCCCCTCCATTATCAGTTTGAAGAATCTTGATGGATTACTCACTCTATTTATCAACAAGAGCCTTGAAGTCTAGAAAATTTTCAAACACTTTAGACTTTTGTTTGAGAAAATTTATCCAAATGTACCTAGAGAAATCATCAATGAAAGTGAGGATGTACTTGGCCCTTGTGAAAGATGGTTTGGGAAAGGGTCCTAATACATCACTATGGACTAACTCCAAAGGTTGTGAAACCCTCCAAGCTTTGCCTTTGTCAAATTTTGCTTTGAGATGCTTCCCAAGGGAGAACCCCTCACAAAGTCCTTTTGATAATTAGACATGAGGCAAGCCAATGACCATGTCATTTTTGCAAAGTTGCTCAAGATAGCAGTAGTTAAGGTGGCCAAACCGCTTATGCCACAATTTGCTAACTCCATCTAAATGAATCAACAATGTTGTTGGAGAAGAATCTGATGCAAAATGTGAGAAGGTGTATAACCTTGCTTGGTGATCTACCCTACCTATTGCCACTATAGTATCACTATGCAACTCCCTGATAGCCATTGAATCTGGTGAAAACTCAACTCTCATACCCCGACCAATGTGAATGATTTGGTACACTAATAGGAGATTGGTTGAAAGAGAAGGAACACTTAGAACATTATTGAATGTTCCACCTTCCATTTCAACTGACCCTCTCCCTACAACAAAAATAAATGTCATCACCCAAAGTAATTGAAGTCATGCTATAAGGCTCTAAAGATGAAAAGTCAACTAGTGAAGAGCCCATGTGGTGAGAAGCACCCGAGTCGATGACCCATGAAGATGTAGACGCTGCTATAGCTATAAGGGCCTTGCCCTTTTCTTTCTCCTTACCCTTGCCTTTTGCCTTGGTATAATCTTGGGTAGATGAATTTTGCTTGATTTACTCAGGACACCTATGTTGTTCTTCTCTAGAAGATGAGTTAGGTGATCTATTTGTTTCTTCATGCATTTGTGTTCATCATGCCCTGTCTTTTTAAAATAGGCACACTTAACCTTCTCCTTCTTAGTTTTAGCATTGGAGGATGAAGACTCAATGTTGTTTTTGGCAGGATTGGTGTTTTCTTTCTTCTTCTCATGGTCCTTATTCTTTTTCTTCTTCTCCTTTGTTGAAGTCTTGTCCTTACCATTTCCAGCTATCAAAGCTTGGGGTTGAGTAGACTTCATTGTGCCCATTTGAATTAGCTTATCTTGCTCCCTAGTCAAGTTGGCAATGAATGAATTCAAAGAATGCATTTTCCATGTAGTGCCAAGGGCACTTTTTGTGGCATGGAAAGTGGAGACAAAGACTGAATAGATTAGACCTAACTTTGTGAGAATAGAAAGTAAGAGTTGATCATCTTTCTTCTCTATCCTGCATTCTTTCAATTGCAATTTAAGGGCCTTAAACTTAGTGAATAAGTCCTGTAGGGTGTCAAAGTTGCTAGGACTTAGACTTATGAGTTTGTTTTCGAGCTCATGACCTCTCATCTCATCAAGTTTTCCAAATAACTTTTTTAAGGTGTCCCATATGTCATTGGGAGTCTGGGAGGATTCTAGATGGAAGAGAAGTTCTAGAGACATAGACAAGCTTAGTAATCCATAGGCTTCATCACTACGATTGTACCACTTGACCTTTTCAGCATCAGTGTTTGGTTCTACTTCAATACCCATGGTGATCCTATACAACCCTTTACTTCTGAGAATTATTGACATTTTAACCTTCCATTTATGATATTTGAAGGGTTTTAAGGGTTTAAGTTGAAAATAATCCATTTTTTAGCTAAATTTAGGTGAAGTTGTGTTGATTGCAAGTTGTGAAATTATGTAGAAAGGAGAATGAAAGCAAAGATTTACAAGTTGTGGAAAGCAATCACACCCCCACTAAAATATTTAGCCCCCCCTAAATATGAAAGTTCATGCTCAAAAGACATCTGACTCATTTGAGAATGTGTCTTAGAGCAATTAGTGCAAGACTAAAGCAAACAACACGTCGGACTTAGTCGAAAATGCGTCCTGAGAGACCCAAATTTTTGGCACTTTATAAACTAGTGCATTTTTGACAAATAAAAAGCCTACACCATGGAGAATTGAATTAAAAACACTTTTTCAAAAAATGGCACCCAAATCTGAGCTACCGTTTGCAAGATATTAAAGGTTCAATTTTCCCATAAACTAGTGTTTTTGCAAAAAAATGCACTAAAACATTAAAAAAATGATTGTTATGAGAGAGAAAGTGGCCTTCCAACCACTCATTAGATTTGGCATGGAACAAGGAATCCAAAGGAGGTTTGTGTGAGGGGGAATTGGCCTCCTGCCAACTCAGGCCTCACCCTTCATCTTCGTAGGTCGAAGATACAAATTAAAATTAAAACCCTCAAAATTACCAAACTGTCTAAAAAACATAATATTCAGTCAAATTGACTAATTTTTGTTTTACAAGTCAATTTTTAACTAAAAATAAAAGTTTAAGATAGAATATAATAGAATGGCAAAGTGTTTAAAGGTCCACATGGGACGCCAAACAAGAAGAGGGTGCCTTTTTTAGTCCAAATTTTAGTAGAAAAGCCAAAACAAATGTGCAGACCTATTGGATAGACTATCTAAGGCGTGGTAGAATATTTTCACAAAGAACAAGGGTGATCTACTAGTTTCAAGATAGCAAACAAAATAGGGAGTGGCATTCCAAAAAAAAAACAGTTCTTAATTTTTTGCAAAAAAAACTTGCAAACCTGGATGTCAACGATTGAAGGCACCTTACTAGAAGGACATCTACTACTACGCCTTACTGGAACTGACTACTAATATTACGCCTTGTTGGAACTGATGCTACTGCTATGCCTTGCTGGAAAGGAAGCTACTAAAACTGTGCAAAGTTGCAGAAGCTTGGAATGACCTCAATCAACCTTGGAGAGTGCTGCTCCTCCCTCTGCTGCTCCACACAATAATGGCACCCAAGCAGATAAATAGATGAACTAGCCCCTAAAGTGAAAATAGCCAAGACACCCAAAGACCAAGGATTCCCAAGAAAATGATACCAGAAATGATATTTTTTTAATTTTAGATCAAATCTTAAAAAAAAGAGAACTCCACTCCTCTTGATTTCAAAATGAACTAAAAGCATAACCATACAAATGATTACCATTCTTGATCTGATACCATATCAGAGTTGTTGCCAGAATCCAGATAATGTGAGTGTAATGGAGATGTGATCACACAAGATGAAGCAAGTGCACACCACATAGATGCTAAAATAATTTGAAAATAACACAAGAAGATAAATTGCACAAGACAAAATGGAGCAAACCAAAATTTGATTAACATAAGATGGCCAAAGTGAGGACTACAAATAGGAGAGTATGTAAGTAACTCCTCCATAAAAGGTGGACAAGGCACCCCAAGAATAGACTGTAACTCCTCCATGAAAGGTGGTGACAAGGTGCTAAGAATAGAGAAGTAACTCCCATCAAGGGAGTTACTTATGACATTCTTATGACACCTATGACACACACCTCCACATAAGCTATCCTATCCCACAAATGTAGGAAAACTCCATGTATGCACAACAAATACAATTTCCCTAATTAATAAATAGGGAAAAATAAAAACCTACACTAATAGAACCAATTTCTATTATCAAAATTTGAATGTATCTTAGAATATAAATGTATTTTTTTCCATAAAAAAATCTCATCTATGGTATATAAATATGTAGCAATAGAGTTGAGAGATATATATCAAATAGTATATGTTGAATAGAGATTGTTAGAAGTATATTGTGTTAAGCAATTGTGAGTGTAACTTCATGTAGCAATTTATATTATACTTTTGATTAATATGAGTGATAAATTTTGAATTCAATTTAGCATTGTAAGATGAAGGTTTTAAACTAGAGTTTGAAGGAGGAAGGGCCCCCTTTGGAAGGCTACAACAATAATCCAACCCATCAAGTTAGTTAAACATGTTATTTGATTTCCTTGAGCATTATGTGTTGTATTTCTAAATTGTGTGATTTACATTCTTGTTTAAGATTTGTTTTTAGAATCTTCCCACACATAATAATTTATTTTACTATACTTTTATTATGTTTCATTTCAAGCATTTCATTTACTACACTTCAACATCTTAGATACAATTAGCAAAATAACAAATTAGAGATTGAGTGTGCATATATAGTGATGTCATCCTTTCAAGTTTATGTCCCTAGGTTGACATTTAAATGAGGTATAAAGTATAGATCCATGGTTAATCTCCTTGTTCACCCTTATTTGGATGAAGCAAATGAATACACAAATGCCACAATCATATTTGGGTCTGAAATCAGTGAAGAAGAATAATGGGCCTTTAAACAAACTATCCAAGAATGTCTTAAGGTATTTATTATATGTCCCTTACCACCTTTAGGTGATTTTGATTCATCATGTTTTGGAGAATTGGATGATCCAGTCTGATTAAAAGACTTTGACATTACCAACCAATTTACACCTTTGCTAATTCTTCTAAAAGATGGTTCAACATTCTTAGTGGAGAATATTTTTTAGGTCAATATTAGAACACCAACTAATCCTAAGTGGATAAAACTAGGTGTGTCCTTCATTGAGGAAGATAATGAAGTCCTTGCATCCCTCCTTAAAGATTTCATCAAAAAATTTACATGGGTTTATTCTGACATGTCAGGTTTAGACCCCACCTTAGTTGTACATCATCTTATTTTACATCTTGATGCTAAGTTAGTCAAGAAAAAACTAAGGAAAATTCATCTTCTTATTATCATATTATTCAAGTAAAAATTAGATAAACCCTTATATGCATGATGCATTCATCCTATTGATTACTCAAAATAGATCTCTAATATTATGCTAGTTAAAAAAAAGACAAAAGGTATCAGATTGTGCAATTATTTCCATGACATTAACAAGGCCTACCAAAAATATAACTTTCCTTTACAGAATATCAACATGATTATTGACTCCATAATTGATATGAAATGGTTTCCCTCATGGATGATTTTTTAGGATATAATAAAATGAAAATTACACTAGAAGACCAACACAAAACAACATTCATCACTCCTTAGGGAATATTTTGTTATTAGGTCATGCCTTTTAGTCTAAAATGTGTAGGGGAAACATATTAATGGGCCATGATGGTAATTTTCCATGATATGATGCATGATATAGTTAAGGACTATGTCAATGACATCTTGGGTAAATCCAACACCCATGCCAAACATTTAGTTGTGCTTCAAAAGATATTTAAACAACTTTGGGAGTTCAAGGTTAGACTCAATCCTAAAAGTGCATATTTGGTGTAGCTTCTAGTAAATTACTAGGCTTCATGATCTCTCACCAGGGCATTGAAGTTGATCTAGCCAAAGTCAAGGCCATTACCAAGATGCTACCACCATCTACTTTGAAGTAAATCTATAGTTTATAGGTTAAGATATAATCAATCAAATGCTTCATATCATAACTAACCAACAAGTGCCATCTATTTACTCATATACTAAATAAGGGCACTATTTTTTTTAAATGTTGATTTCTATAAGGCCTTGAACCAATTGAAATAATACCTAGCCAATCCACCTATTCTATTTCCACCTATGCCAGACAATCCATTGTTACTCTACATCTCTAAAATTAAAAATACCTTGGGGGTACTATTGGCCTAGCATGATAAACAAGGGAAGGAACATGCCATATATTATCTAAGCCACACATTGGTCATGTATGATAAAAATTATACACTAATCAAGAAAGATTATTTAACTATGTTATTTGTAACTCAAAAAATGTGGCACTTCATACTAAATAATATGACCATTGTCATTGTCAAAGTGGATCTTCTCAAGTATCTATTGACCATTTTATGAATCTTGTATGCCAAAATCCCTCCCTCCCCTTATTTTGCCTTGAAGCCTTTTTCTTCATGACCTTTTGCCCTGAAACTAGGTCTTAACCCTTTAAAAATCAAGGAAAAAGTTGTTTTTGTCTAGGTGAAGGTATTGTCTCATCAAGCATTGGTCTTTTCCATCACTCACAGAGCAAATCAGGTTCTCAAAATAGCATTACTTGTAAGCTTTACAAGTAATAAGTAGGATCACTTGACAAACTTGAAAGGGTAAGGAAGCATCAATCAAGTTTTGAGATGTCTTTAATTCAAAGATTTTTGAGTAAGTCCTTCAGAAGAGCCCAAATTGGTCTTAAACGCTTCTCAAGGCAAGTGTTCTTCTGTGGAAGGCACCTGGGCATTCTATAGGTTCATTTGCAATTTCCCTAAAGGGTATGTGCCCTTGCAAGAGGTACTTCAAAGATGAAATAGGCCTTTACAAAAAATTTTAAGGGTATGTTTGAAGGTATAATAGACCTCATAGAAGGCTTTTCATCAGTGTGAATGCCAATACAAAAGTTTCAAAGGGCACTTTTGGCTTGAAATGCCCTTGTAGAGGGAAGCTGATTGAAGAAAAGGGGCAAAGACAAGAATCTCAAAGGGAACTTGCCATTCAGGAAAAGTGACAAGTAGAAGGAGATTTCCTTTATATATTTTGTTTGAAGAAAAATTGAAGAAGGCAAGCCAAGGTTAAATTCCTTCGAATAAAATGTCTGAAGGAATTCCTTCAGATATTTTATTCAAAGAAATTTGATAGTCACATAGAGTTTCAAAGGGTAAGTGTCTTTGTGGAGGGCACTTGGTCAAGAATATGGACCATTTTCATTTTTTTAAGGGTACTTCCAAGCTCAAATGGCCCTTATTGAGGGCACTTTAAGAAATCAAGGGACAAAGACAAAAGCTCAAAGGGCACTTGCCCTTCGAGAAAAGATAACACTAAAAGAAAGAATTCCTTCAGACATTCTGTCCAAAGGAAAGCTCAGTAAAAAGGGGTCAAAACAAAGAGATATCAATGGTGAATTACTTCAAAATAAATTTTTTTAAGGAATTTAGAAATAAAAGCCAAAAATCTTGAAGAATGAAAGAATTAGCAAGCAAGAAAAGGAACCTGGGAGAAAAGAAAAGCCAAGCCCAAAGGCCTAAGATATAACAAGCACCCAAAAGCCCAGATGGCTCAAGATAAATGGGAAATATCAAGGTAAAATAAATCAAGGTGGGTAACATAGAATGTGGCCACATGCACAATAAAAGAAAATCTCAAAACATTCCAAGTGGCATGACAAGTTAAAGTGTAGACCCAAGGATGAACTAGACCAAGGTAGGTGGCACAGGTGTCATCAGTAAGAAGAGTAAATTCACTTAGGTGAAATAGTCTCTAACAAAAAACCAATAAAAGGATTAGTTTTTAAACTATAGAGGAGAATATCCTATGTTTTCATGATTCACCATTAATGCATAGCGATTTTCACCTAGCATTGAAGAGAGCATGGCCCAATCAACACAACTTAGGGATGGCCTTGTCAGTTACTATAAGGAGTATCCCATGATTTTGTAGGCCCAAGATATCAATGGTAGCAACTTGGACATCTACAACATGGCTCTCCCATATGTAATTAGAAGGATATGGTAACATCATGGGCTTGTGATCTCTATAGAAGTGTTTAAATCAGTATGGGTTTCCATCCCTTGACTTGTCAACTATCTATTTCCAAGATCTCTATATATTTGTAACTTCTCATTTGAGAAAGGATCTCTCAACATTGTATGGCAAAGCCCTGAATAAATTTACCTTGAATCAAAAGAATCATTTTTACCTCCATTTGAGCTTTTACTTTTGCATATGTCTATGGTTTTATCTTATGTTAAGTCATTTTTCCTTTTCATGCTTTCATAAGTTTATGCCAACATATCTAGTGTATTATGAGTTCTCTTGTAGGTCAACAAGAAGTGTCTAGCTCAGAGTATAGATGCATGTGAACAGACTATCCATAGTGTGTCTTAAAACACCTCTAGTAGTTCTTCCTCCCTATATCTCCATAAGATCTCCTATTAAATCACTAATGTAGGAAAGGCTCTCATTTGAACAAAGTGTATGTTTGCTTCTCTCTGGTGTAAAGTGTATGTCAAAGCTGAGTAGACCAACTAGTTTGGTGTATTAATGCATTAGTTAGGTTTTGATTTCAATATTTCTCTCTCTTTTCATCCCCCCCATTATTAGTAGTAGGAAATCTAGGGCCTCAATGTGCATCAAGGGGAGCGATCCATTAACCTAGAAATTCATCCCTCAAGTTTGCAACCCATAGTAAGAGGAATGTCTCCATGTGTCGAGTAGAGGAAGAGAGCTAAACCTCCCTTTAGAGGGTGCAATTCATAGTGTCAATGATTTTTGGCATGCTCAGTGGGATAATTTTTTGTGTCCTTCAAGTTTCAAGATTGGTGTTGGTCTTGATATTGTTAAAAAATCCAAAAAGAGCTATATTCAGCACCTGGTGACTCCATTTAGGAACTCAGTCTCTAGTTAATGATCAGCCTAGCATCCCATGCCAAAGGTCACTACAAGATCTTCTTCTAGGGGTGTCCCTTTTGAATTTATTGAGTTGCCTTTAAACTCAACAAAAAGGCTAAGTTTTGAAAATGCCCACCCTTATGTAGAAAGCCACCTTCCTAAACCAACCATAAAATACACCTACTCAAGGAGACTTTGGTTGAATCCTTTCATAGCCATAGTAGCCCTTGGGCCTTTCCCTTTTATGGCCTTTAATGGTCAAAGTCCCTTGAACCTTCAGTAATATGACCCAATTCTAGGGACAACTCTCAAAAGTGTTCCTCCCTTTAGTGGAGAGGGACCAATCACTATTGTTGATCATATTAGAAACATAGCCAACCTCTGCAATATTAATAATATCACTAAAGAAAATGTAGCCATTAGATTGCTAGCCTTGTCCTTCAAAGGGAAAGTTTTGGACTAGTATGGGACCTTGCCTATGAACTCAGTTGGCTCATGGAATGAGTTAGGGACCCTCTTAACCAATAGATTTAGGGGAAAAAGTGACCATTTGTCTCTAGCTAAGTAATTAACCACCATGAAGAGAGCCCCACATGAGTTTATGCAATATTTTAACACTAGGTTCCAAAAGACTTGGGATAGAATCCCAATTCTTGTGAGGCCAACCCCAAGCTATTATTTCCTTTACTACTTGAAGGCCCTAAATAGTGGCATTGCTATCATGATATAATCCATGGGTGGGAACACTCTACCTACTACTTATGAGATAGCCATAGCTAATAAAAATTACCTTGTTTAAGTAGAAAAAATAGCTCCTAGACCTCATATGCCACTCTTTCATGATTTACAGCCGTCACTCCAACATGTTGTGCCCACCCTAGCTCCTCTACCTAATCAAGAGAAGTTGATTACTACCCTATAAATGATCTCCATGAAGTTAAGAGCCTATTGCAGAGTGTTACCAATGAGTTAGTTTCCCTCAAGAGACAACAAGCTCAGAGTTATAGGCCAAATCAAGGCTACCAATAGTTTGGACAAGCTAATAGGCCTCCCTTCTAGAATTATAATCAAAGGCAAGGTAAAATTACACATGTCAAGCCTTATAAAATCTATAATCCAAATACCCCTTCATCTTCCAAGGCTCTTGTCCCCACTTAAAATAATTTTGTGCAAGAGCAACCCAACTATCAACCCTTAAAACATGGCCAAGAATAGGTTGCCTATGCCAGTGAGCTACCAAATCAAAGAATGATTGCACAAGGTGATTAGGTAGCCCAATTCTCAAATTTTAATATGTCAACAAAACTTGGGATGGATAGTAGGTAGGCTCAATCTGATTCCACTCTTATGAATCACTTGGAAGGAGAGTTCTATGTAGTCAACTATGTGGGGAGCACAAATGATTAAAATGTTAGTGTTGTAGCCAACACTAGGTCCAAAAGGAGTGCCATTGATGAAGCTCAAGTAACCACTCAAGCACCTACAATGTCTCTTTCACCACAAAAAAATCAAAAGTTTCCCAATTATAGGCCATCAATTGCTGCGTTAGCTCCTCAAGTTGCACCATAGGTTACAAATGTTCCCAAGGAGAATTCTAAAGGGGGCAATCCTTTAATCAATGTAGTGGACTGAATAAAAAAAGATACACATGAACATCTCATTGTGGGATTCTTTATCACTACTAGGACAAAAGGATATACTCCAAAAGTAATTGCATGGGCTAGGTGAGTAAGTTGTCCCAACAACAAGTGATAATGTGTTGATAGTAAATGGGGCTCCTCCCATGGGAAGTCAAGAAAAGAAAGATGATAAGTTCCCTCCCTTATATTTGTCCCTAATTATTGGTGATTTCTTGGTCCAAAATTGCATCATTGATAGTGGAGCAAGCACCTTAGTTATGCCCAAATGCATAGCTGATAAGCTAGGCCTCGAGTATGAGCAAATGACCAAAGGATTTCTATAGTTGTATGGATCACTAGCTAAGACCTTGGAAGTCAAAAGAGGCTTGAATATAACTCTCCATGCTTGTCCAACCTTTTCAATTCCCCATGATTTGGTAGTGGTAGATGTTCCTCCTTACTTCACTCTTTACTTGTCAAGGGATTTCACATCTAAGATAGGTAGATACTTGGTAGCCAATTGGTCTTACATGGTTTTTAGTACAAAGTATGGAACTAAAGTAAAGATTGAGTTAGAACCCATCCATAAGGATCATCTGGAGCCATACTCACCTAAAGTGGTGAATGTGAACTACATAATCCTTGATGAAGAAGAGCTCTAGGTGGACCAATCTCCATCATCTTCCCTTGTAGGAATTGCTGACCTACTCCTAGATAATTGGGGAAATGACAATTTTGAGCATGATCCTTACAAGTTCATTAAAGAATCTGGTATTGGATTCTACTGCATGTATGAGAAAGATGCTTTTATGCTGAAATTGATGAAGATAGATCAAGAGGACTATGGTTTATGGTAGCTATTATTTGATGGATCTAGAAGCAAGTTGGGAGCTGGTGGTAGGGCAATGATAGTTTCACCTTTGAAGGATAAATACTTCTCAACTTTTAGTTTTTAGTTCTCCTACACTTTCAATGTAGCATAGTATGAGGCCCTTGTTCATGTCCTAGAATGGGCAAAGAAGAGAGGAATTAAAGAATTGTAGGTGTTTGGAGATAGTGAGTTGATTGTGAACCAAGTGAGAGGTCAAATCTTGATCAAGAACTCCATACTCAAGTTTTACAAGCACAAAGTATGGGACCTTGTGGAAAACTTCACTACTTTCAACATCACTTCCATTCTAAGAGAGGAGAACAATCATGTGGATAGACTAGCAATAGTTGGTGCTCAGTTTGATATCCCAAAGGGGGTGAGACAAAGCAAGAATTAACATCATTTAATAGGTGATCATGAGGCCCTCCATACCAAATAATGTCACCAATTGGTAGGTGTTTGAAAGTGACCAAAAAATAATACTTTTATTGTAGGAAGAAGTTGAATTCACTTCCAAAAATTAGTCCAAGTTGTAGCAGCAATATGATGGGCAGATTGTTTAACTAAAGACCAACAGGATTCCTAAAGGTTTGGTGAATCTTGAGAGCATCTTCAATGAAGATGACCAACTCAAGAAAGAAAAATCAAGATTTCCAACCAAGAAGTAAAATTATGAAAGGGTAGAGATCTACAAGGATAAGCTACTTGCACTTGGGAAGGTGTGTACCAATGAGGAAAAGCATGTTTTCATTATGTTATGTCAAGAGTTTAATGATGTCTTCACTTGGGAGTATGGTGATTTAAAGGGCTTTGATCTAAGCTTGTACCAACACACTATTGAGCTAGAAGAAGTTGCCAAACCCATAAATCAAAATCAAAGTCCAATCAATCCAAATATTGTGCCTCTGATGAGGAAGAAACTCACCAAACTGATCGATTCTAGGATCATTTTCCCTCTCAAACACTCTTCTTGGCTGGCCAATTTTGTCCCTATTAGGAATAAGAATGGAGAGGTCAGATTGTATGTGGATTTTAGAGACTTGAATAGAGTCTCACTAAGAGATCACTATCCCCTTCCAAGTATGGAGCAAATTCTTTAGATGGTGACAGGTAGTGAAAATTTCTCTCTCCTAAATGGCTACTTTAGGGAAAATCAAATCCTAATACAAGAATGTGACCAATACAAGACAACCTTAACCACCAAGAGGGGAACATATGCCTACAAGAAGATGCCATTAAATTGTCAAATACTGGAGCTACCTTCCAACATGCCATGGATATAGCTTTCTAAGGTTTGATCAATGACATTGTGTTATTTTATTTTGATGATGTGACAATCTTATCTAAAGAGGCAAGTGAACATTTAAAGCACCTAAGGTAAATATTTGAAAGGTGTAGAGAGTTTGACATCTCTCTCAACCCAAATAAATACATGTTTGTCATCTATGAAGGCAAGCTCTTAGGCCATGTCATTTAAAAAGAAGGCCTATCCATTGATCTAGAGAGGGTGCACGCCATCTTAGCATTGTTCTTTCCTAACCACAAGAAGGGCCTAAAAGGTTTCTTTGTTAAAATAAATTTCATTAGGAGATTCATTCCTAACTTTATTGAGCTGGTCAAGCCACTAACTTCCATTTTAAGGAAGGATGAGATGTTCATGAAGACAACAAAAAGAAGAGAAAGCTCTAAAGGCATCAAGAAAGCTATCACCCAAGCTCCTACCCTGACTAGTCCAAACTTCTCTAAGGACTTCAATATATACACCTTTAGGAATGAAGAGATAATCTTTGTTATGCTCACTTAAGCAAAATGGTGAGAATTTAGAACAACCTCTTACATTTTTTACCCAAGGTTTAGAAGGCTATGAGGTTAGATACACGTATGTTGAGAAGTAGGTGCTTACAGTCATATGAATTTTGAATAATTTTAGACATATGTTGTCTAACAGTAGAATTCACATCATGGTGCCACATCTTAGTATAAAAGACTTCTTACTAAGTTCAGACTTGACTGAGAAAAGGGCAGGTTGGATCACCAAAGCAATAGAGTATGACATAGAGATCAAGACCACCAAAATAGTAAGGGGAAGAGGGATGTGTGAACACCTTGCTAAAAACTTGAAAGAGCTAAAGGAGGAAGTTTTGGTACTCCATGATGAAACTACAGTAGTTGTACTTATAGTCATGAAGAGCTGGGCACAAGACATGGTTCATTTACTTTAAATTGGTGAGTATCCACAAGGTCTTGATAGTACTAAGAGGAGGTATTTTAGACTCCAATCTCTTCCTTATTTCCTAGTTTATGAAGTTATATTTAGAAAAAAAATTGTATGTTTATTCTTGAGATGCATTGATTTAGACCAAATCGATAGGGTACTGTTCGAGTTTCATGATGGACCAGTTGGTGACCACTTTGTTCCCAAGGCCATAGCTACAAGGATTATGAGGGTTGGTTACTTTTGGCCCAATTTGTTTAGAGACACTCATGCTTGTGTGAAGAAATGTCAAAATGTGCCTTATTTGATGGGAATCAATGATTGGCTACCATGCATCTTCATCTTATTTAGGTGGAATAGCCATTCATGCAATGGGGTTGGCCTTCATAGGGTTGATCAATCCTCCTTCTAATGTTGGCCACAAGTGGGTTTTGACTACCAAGGATTATTTTATAAGATGGGTAGAGGACGTAGCCTTGAAAGAGGCTAATGAGAGTGTAGTCTTAGACTTATATGAAGGCATAGTGACAATATTTGGGGTCCCAGCCATAATCATTTTAGACAATGCATTCGCTTTCTTAGGAATGAAGACAAGTGAATGGGCATTAAAGTATGGAATCTATCTCATCACTTCTTCCAACTACTATCCACAAGGGAATGGGCTTGTTGATTCCACAAACAAGAATTTGATTAGGATCATAAAAAGGATAATGAAGGAAAATCAAAGGACCTGACATGACAAGTTGAAGATAGCTCTTTTGGTAGATAGGATCACTCCAAAGAAGGTGATCAAGAATTCACCATACACACTTGTGTATGGAAGGGAAGCTAGAATTCTTATCTCAATTGAGTTACCAGCCTTAAATCTTTCCCATCAGATGCAATTGATGGAGAGTGATAGCCTAAAAGTCAAGTATTGTGAGCTAATGGAGCTTTAAGAAATGAGAGACCAAGTCATGGATGTAATGACCAGTCACCATCAACAAACAAAGAAGCATTTTGAAAAGAGGTTTATGCCAAGGAGCTTCTCAGAAGGTGACATTGTCTTGAAGTGGGATAAGGACCAAGCCAAGCCTAGAAGGCACATGAAGTTTGATGCCTTATGAAGTGGCACATATGTCATCACCTAATGCAAGAAACACCATGCTTTCCAACTCTCCAATTTGGATGGTAAAGAGCTACATATCCCAGTCAATGGGATATATTTTAAGCATTGTTATTAGGTTTCTTTTCTCATGTACATAATTTCCTTATATTTCCTCATTTTCCCTAAGTGATGTATGCATGTGTGTAGTATTTTTAGCCTTTGTGTGTGTTTTTCCTTGTTTTTTGGGGTAAAATATTTGTTGGTTCTTAGGTCCTTACAAGGTTGTTGCCAACTTTTCAAGCTACATCCTGACTCCATGCCCAATGGAATTTTAGGCCACCAGTATTATCAAGCATAGAAGGCATGCTTCCCCTATGAGATACCAATTTTTTGACCATTTTATGAATCTTACATGCCAAAATTACCCCTCATCTTTTACCTTAAAGCCTTGTTCTTCGTGACCTTTTGCCCTAAAACTAGGTCTTAACCCTTTAAAAATCAAGGAAAAAGTTACTTTTGTGTAGGTGCAGGTGTTGTCTCATAAATCATTGGTCTTTTCTAACACTCACAGAGAAAATAAAGTTCTCATAACAACATTACTTGTAAGATTTACAAGTAATAAGTAAGAGCACTTGATAAACCTGAAAGGGTAAGGAAGAAGCAATCAAGTTTTGAGACATCTTTACTTCAAAGCTTTCTAAGTAAGTCCTTTGGAAGATCATGAATTGGTCTTAGCCACTTCTTAAGGTAAGTGTTTTTCTGTGGAAGGCACCTGGGCATTCTATAGGGTCATTTGTAATTTCTTTGAAGGGTATGTGCCCTTGTAGGAGGCATTTCAAAGATAAAATAGACCTTTACCAAACTTCTAAAGGGTATGTTTGAAGGTAGAATGGACCTTGTGGAAGGCTTTACGTCAGTGTGAGGACCAATACAAAAGTTCTCATGGGCACTTTTGGCTTGAAATGCCCTTGTGGAGGGTAGCCAATTAAAAAAAAGGGGCAAAGACAAGAAGCTTGAAGGGAAATTGCTCTTTGAAAAAATTGACAAACGGAAGGAGATTTCCTTTGGATATTTTGTTTGAAAAAAAATTGAAGAAGGCAAGACAAGGTCAAAATATTTCAGACAAAATGTCTAAAGGAATTTCTTTGGACATTTTATCCAAATAAATTCAATGGTCACAGAGAGTTACGAAGGGTAAGTGTCTTTGTGGAGGGCACTAGTCAAGAAAGTGGACCATTTCCATTTTTTCAAAGGGTAATTTTGAGTTCAAATGGCCCTTGTGGAGGGCACTTTAAGAAAGCAAGGGATGAAGACAAAATCCCAAAGGGCACTTTCCTTCGGTAAAATCCAATGATAAAAGAGAGAATTCCTTTGGATATTTTATCTAAAAGAAAGCTTAGGAAAAGGAGCCCAAAATAAAGAGAGATCAATGGTGAATTCCTTTGGACATTTTATCTAAAGGAATTCAAAAAGAAAAGCCCAAAATATTTAAGAATGAATGAATGAGCAAGCAAGAAAAGGAACTTGAGAGAAAAGAAAAGCCAAGCCCGAAGGCCTAAGAAATAGCAAGCACCCAAAATCCCAAATGGATAAAGACAAATGGGAAATAGCGAGGTAAAATAAATCAATGTGGGTAACATATAACATGGCCATGTGCACAATAAAATAAAAGCTCAAAACATTCCAAGTGGTGTGACAAGTCAAAGTGCAGACCTAAGGATGAACTAGACCAAGGCAGGTTACACATGTGTCATTAGTAAGAAGAGTAAATGCACTTAAGTGAAATATTCTCTACCAAAAAACCAATAAAAGGATTGGTTTTTGAATTATAAAGGATATTAGCTCATGTTTTCATGTTTCACCAATAATGCACAGCCAGTTATGCCCAACATTGAAGAGAGCATGGCCCAGTCAACACAACTTGGACATGGCCTTGTCAATTGTTAGAAGGAGTATCCCATGATTTTGTAGGCCCAAAACAACAAGGGTAGCAACTTGGACATCTACAACATGGCTCTCCCTTATATAATTAGAAGGATACGGTAGCATCATGGGCTTGTGGTCTCTACATAAGTGTTTAACTCGGCATGGGTTTCCATCCCTTGACTTGTCAACTATGTATTTCCAAGATCTCTATATATTTGTAACTTCTCATTTGAGAAAGGATCTCTCAGCATTGTATCGTGAAGCCTTAAATAAATTTACCTTGAATCAAAAGAAGCATTTTTACCTCCATTTGAGCTTGTGCTTTTATATATGTCTATGGTTTTATCTTATGTTAAGTCATTTTTCCTTTTCATTCTTTCATAAGTTTATGCCAACATATCTGGTGTTTTATGAGTTCTTCTTTTGCAGGTCAACAAGAAGTGTCCAGCTCAGAGTATAGGCACATGTGAATAAGCTATCCATAGTGTGTCTTAGAACACCTCTAGAATTTATTCCTCCCTGTGTCTCCATAGGATCCCCTGTTGAAGCACTGATGCAGGAAAGGTTCTCATTTGAATGAAGTGTATGTTTGCTTCTCTCTAGTGTAAATTTTATATTAAATTTGAGTAGACCAACTAGTTTGGTGCATCACCATATTAGTTAGGTTCTAATTTTAGTATTTCTCTCTCTTTTCATCCCCCCCATTATTAGCAGTAGGAAATCTAGGGCCTCAAGGTGCATCAAGGGGAGCTAGCCCCTAACCTAGAGATTCATCCCTCAAGTTTATAACCCACAGCAAGAGGAATGTCTCCATTGTGTTGCATGGATGAAGAGAGTTGAACCTCCCTTCAAAGGGTGCAATCCATAGTGTCAATAGTATCTAATTTTAAAAATAGATTTACAAGTTTGTATGGCTAAATGTAGTATGCTTCTAAGAGAGTTTGAGATTGAATATGCTAACCAAAAGGCCATCAATGGATAGATAATTTCATATTATTTCATTTAATCTCCTCTTCCTAAAACTCAACCACTTATGTTTGGGTTTCTGGATGAGTTCATCATGACTATAGTAGAAACACCTCCTAAACAATAGTAATGGAAATTGTATTTTGATAGTTCTTTCACATCTCATGGATCATGATCAAGACTATTATTAAAAACATCATAAGGGGATCTCACTCCTAAGTCCTTTTGTATCAAATTTCTTGTACCAATAACATGGATAAGTATGAATCTTTCATTATAGGGCTTTGTCTATTAGTATAGTGGAACATTCAATATCTACTAGTTTATGAAGAGTTGTAGCTTATCATTATTCAAGTCACAGACTAATTTTATACCAAGGACAATAAGTTTGTACCTTATAAATCCATGGTAGACACTCTCAAGCAACATATTACCCACCTTCAATTTGAACAAATACCTTGGGACAATAACAAAATAATATATGCCATGGATACAATTGGTTTTATGATCTGTATAATAGATAAGGAAAGATATTATCAGTTCTTCATTGAACATCTTATAGTGCCTAATAATGAACCCTCAACTATTGAGATGATATATGATATTTTTTGTCCTATTTCTACATAATATTTCAAATTATATAATTATCTTCATAACCAAGTCCTTCCACCCGACCTTTATTGTAAACAACAAAAATCCTTCACCCACCAAGCCTCTCATTATACCTTAGACCTATGCTCTATCATAGAAGTTTTGATGGAACTCTACTTTGTTGTTTAACCTTGATAGAATATAGACTATCATTAAAGAAGGTGCATGAAGGAATTTTTGGGTCCCACACTAGTGGGGCCATCCTTGCCAAAAAGATACTACATACAGGTTATTATTGGTTGACTATGGAAGCAAATGTAACTGCTTATGTGAAAAGGTGTAAAAAATGTTATAAGCATGCAAATTTTATACATGCTCTAGCCCAAACACTCAAGCCAATGAATACACCCATTTTTAATGTTAAGACTTGACCTTGGAGTAAATATTATCCCTATTTATTCAAATGGCCATAAACATATCCTTATTAAAATAGAATATGTCACTAAATGGGTGGAATCCATTATCCTCACTTACATGACAAGCAAGCAAATATCCAAATACATTTTCAATCACCTTATCCACTACTATTATGTCCCTTTCAAAATTATATTTTATAATGGTAGTTCATTTGAAAATAAGGATGTCAAAGCCCTTTATGTTGAATATAACATTACCTAACATTTTTCCACTACATATTACCTACCAGATAATGTCCAAGTAGAGGCATCTAACAAAACCATTCTCAAGATTCTTGAGAAGATAGTTAATGATGATATTCATGATTGGCACTTGAAATTTTTCCATGCCCTCTAGGCTTACTAAACCAATTTTCATATTCCAATAGGATCTGCACCTTATTCCCTAGTTTATGGTACTAAGGCCATTCTTCTTGTTAAGGTGTAGTTGCCTTTTCTACGCATTTCATTGAAACATATAATTGATGATGAGTATTACAAAGTAACTCATTTGTAAGAGATGGAATTACTATATAAAAACATGTGATATCTATGAATAGTCTTCAAGCATGCCAAAATTGGTTGCATGGTGAGTATAATAGGCATGTGAAATACAAAGAATTTGAGCTTGGTGATCTTATAATAAAAAAATTTAGAAGAACACCAATGTCAAATGCAAGAAAAAGGGTAAGTTTAAGCCTAATTGGTTAGAACCTTATGTGATTGTTGCTAATTATGGTTATAGAGCATACCATTTGGATACACTAGAAGGAGATGAAATTGATGAACCAATGAACATAACACATCTCAAGCTCATTTTCACTTGAGTGATCTAAGGTGTTATCTATGAGGATCATTTAAGTTATGTCATATCATCACCTTATTTCTATTGTACTATATACCCTTTCCTCTTGTATCTTCCCTATTGGTTGAAGTTTTTATTTACCTCCCCTATTACTGTTTTAACCTTGGTTCTGATTCATTGATACTTTAGACACTTTCAATGATTAGATTAGGATTTTTTTTAGTAGTTGATTTAGTATCACAAGGGGCAATATCTTAGGGCAATATGATAGTGGTTTGGTAATTACATCCTTCATTTTATCAAGTGTTCTTTATCACTTACCTATGTCATTGTTCCATATAGCCTAGGGGATACCTACATGTGCCATTATTTCATATATCCTAGGAATGGCCTTTTACCATGCCTTACCTTATTGTTGTTTCATACGCTACCATTTGCCTATTCACAAACATGATGTTACTTAGTCAAATTCCTAATTATGGGTGAACTACAGTGGCTTGAGGTCCATTTAATGTATGTTAGTAGCACTCAATATTTTTTGAGGTCAGCTTGACCACCCTTATTCAACCACTCTCACCATTTTGAGAGAAATTTAAGCAACACTCTTACCATTTTATGAGTTAACACATTATGTATCTCATAATCCTCAATTGAGTTAAGATGCCTAAATAAGCCTCTAAAATTAGGCCTTTCATATTCTATCCATGCTACTTAGGATGTGCATCTCCTAGTCAATAGGTATAACTAAAGCTCCTACTCTCTCATTAGTTTAAAATTCATTTATGCTCTCACCATTTTACAAGCTTATTTTTGTTTTGATCCTTAGACATAGTGAACACTATGAATTATCAACCAAGTTTATTTGTGAACACTTGCCTTTTATATTCTAGTGTGGTTTTAGCCTAAACCATGCTCTTGCAATTTATTGAATTCCTATGCCTAACATTTTCACAATCATGAATGTAAATCTCCTTTTGTTTTACAATCTTGCCATTTTGTGATTCCATTCCTAGTTTCATCTATGATCAATATCTTTTACTTGTCATCAATTTTATTCTATCCCATATCTTTGGAGAATTACATTTGGCATGAAGTCTATATTGGAACTCATGTCCATGGGACTATGTAGGTAGCATCCAATTATTATTGCATTTGAAGTTATCTTGACCACCCCTTCCTTATTTTTATATTCCCCCTAACCATCCTAGTTTCATTGTTCCATATATCCTAAGGTCAAATTTTTGCCACTCCTACCTTTGTCATTGTTCCTTGTAGACTAGGGAAAACCTTTATTGTCATATATATGTCATTTCTCCCTATACCCTAAGGGAAACCTTTGTGTTGAGAATAACACTTCTATTACATGTGCACAAACAATTAGATTAGTCATTTGTTCATTTGCTTTAGATTAGTTATTTGTTCATTTTTGCATTAGATTAGTTGTTTGTCTTATTTCTTCCTTATATTAATCTTCATTACATTGTATTTTCAATTGTATTCATTTATTGTATATGCCTTGGATTCATGTGCCATATTATATGTTGTCTATTTCTCTTACTTGAGCTCATTTATTTATTGTTGGTGCTTTAGCTTGGTTGTTTATTTCATTTGCCTTAGTTTAGTTGTTGACTTCATTTTCCTTTTTAATTAGTTGATGACTAATATTATTTATTTCATTAGTTTTTTAATTCCTTAGGCTATTTGTTATTTCCTTGTTTATTTTATTAGTTTATTTATTTTAATTGGTTATTGGTTGATTTCTTTTCATATGCCTCTTTTCCTTGATTATCGTAGGATTATTACATTTTATTTGTATTTGAATCTTGATTAACCATGCCTTGTACTTGAATTATGGATATTTATATTCATTATTGTTGTAACATCAATTTTCACCCTTGAAGAGGTTTTTTCAATACCTTTCCAATTGAGCCACAATATGGGAACAACCCTAGGCTATGGGTTACCTATGGTGGGGTTGAACCTCTGGAGAAGGTCAGCTTCCTCTTGATGGATCACCTAAAATAATGTTTACACTGAGAAAAGGGTTAGAAAGGGGGAATAGGGATCCTAAGAAATCTAACAAGGTGATGCACCAAATTAAGTGAGAACTCACACAAGCATGAAATATACACTGAAGAAGTAAAATATAGTACTATCTCTCACAATCTCAAAATCTAGCTAATTTCATAAGTATTTCATACACTACGTTCAATAAGTAATGAATGAAGCTAGGATGAATTATAAGACTCACACCAAGCTTACATTAATGGTATAAAGAACATAAATTCAGACTTGTAATCAACTAGAAAACACCCTAAAATAGTCAAGAAAGAAGGAAAATGGGCATGGAAGATTCTCCTTCACAATGCCATCATGTACAAGCTTACTAAACATAATTTAAAAGAAAGAGATAGGAAAAGAAAGTCTTTATTAGCTTAAATAGGTATTTCATACAAGTTTTGATAGGATCTAGCCTTATCAAATGAGAGTCTTTGCTCTTAAAATATTGAGAGAGAAAATATTATCAAAAGTGAGAGAGTATTTTTATAAAAATTGAGAGAGAGCTTACAAAATGAAAAGAATGGGTAATATATGAAAAAGGGAGAGAGAAGAGGGAACATGAGTATATAAATCATTAATTGAGATGCCACCTTTTTATGAATGCTCCACCACCTTTTTAATCAAATCATCACTAGATCTCTATTGATAAATTAACTTTTTATTTGTCCCAATAGCCCTCAAATCTTCTTATTGGCTAATAAAAAAGCATTAGAAGACAATAGTTGCCAAAGGTGGTGATTCATGATCTTTATTATGAAGGAAAACCCTTATGCACCCTAAAAATCTATTAAATTCTACAACTAATTTATCCAACCACCATATCTCCATCTTAGGACTCTACACCATCTTCACTTGCTTCATTATGAGGGCAAGTTCCTTATATCCATGTACTCGATAGAGTCATGCCCAAGTCTTCTCTTAGTGGATGTAAGTACCTATTTTTTGAGGATGTGGCCATGTCTAATATGAGACACTTTTTCATAATCATTCATATATTCCCTTGTTCCATCCTAAATATAGATCTTTACTATATATTTGAAAACCAATCCAAATTATTGGTTTTTGTAGAGTCAATATATTGACAAAATCCATTTATGTTTAGTCTTACTTCAACAACTACTAGTCCATCTTTGATCTCTATATTAGGCCCTAAAATACATATTATGCCTCCACTAAGCTTTAATGGTGATGTTTGATCTTAAATAATCCACTTTGGTTCAACTTGGATCATGTTTTGACCACAAATTGAAGTTTCATAACTTTGACCTTTGATTTTGACCGTTGATCTCAATTTGGGCTTGGAAATTATGATAGTTTTGACCTTTATTATTAGCCATTGATCTTGATATAGGCTTCTCATCTTTTGGCAACTATTATCTCTACATTCATTCTTTAGGATCCTACTGACTCTTTGACCTCTTGTGTATCATTAATCTTGGTTTATATGAATGAATGCTAGCAATAGATCTACTACCAATTTAATGTGCCTAAGAGACTCATCACTCACCATTAGATCTACTTTGCATAATATATCATGCACCATTGATCTATTTGGTCCCACTAACACTATCAATCAAAATTCACCATTATATTTGATCTTAACTCCTGAGATTTGTACACTTGTCATTTGCATATTTATGCTAACCTTTTGATGTAACACTCATTGTTGATCTTTAATGCATAATCAAATTCACATCATTATATCTTTGGGACCTACTAAAAACTATCAAATCACTAATATCTATTGGATTTTATCTGACAAACACCAACCATTGATCTTGAAACATTTGAATTCAAATGGCTATTTCTTGAATCTTTAACTTGATGTCCCCACCCACATTTCACTTTGCAAGTCTAACTTTGAAGATTTATATTTTGAGATAGAAAAGACATCAAGATATGAAATTTATAGAGGATGATCTTAACACTAAAATCATCATTTCTATGTGGTTTTTTGGCCTAAGAGGCTTTCCTAAGTGCATTTATTAAATTCTCAATAAAGTTGATCTATCTATTTTTACATGATGTGCTTATGACATTTTGGTTATTATGGACTTGTGAAAGAAACTATTATCACTTTAGAAGGATCCAATGAACTTATAAGGCTATGTGTAACCTATTTCATGCCCCTAAATTCTTGAAATGCCATGAAAACTTATTAGTATTCTCACTTTGTAATCCTAGTCCTATTTCCAAGTTTACTTTCTAAAGATCAACAAACTGTACTTTAAGCTTGCTTAAAGTGTTTCAAAAAATTTGAAAGTAATGTGTGATATTTGGACCACTCATTACATCCAAAACTCTATTCATCTCATCCATTGAGGCGGAAGCTTTGTATGTAGGCCAACATTTTCCAACATTTATATCAACATCCTGGGGTTGCATGGTTGTCATGTAAGAGAGTACTAGCCTTGAACTAATCCATTGTAGTCTTTTTATTTCTTCTCAATTGAAACTATTGTGATATTGATAGAAGGTTGACCCTCTCTAAAACCTCCTCTTGAAGCAAAAAGGGGACAAAAGGAAATAAAATAATAACTGTGGCCAAGGCACTTATTGAAAGGGAAACACATAACTAAAAGAAATGTGCTCAAAGCACTTTAGAGGAAAGCATAAAAAACTACTCTAATATGTTACAATATGATAAAATAGATGTAAATTATTCTAATAAGAAGGTTTTAAATGAATGTCATTGACTGGGATGGGTAATACCTCTCCATCTAGTTGAGCAAGCTAAATAGCATTATGCTATTTACATCCATGGATCAAATAAATACCACTCCACAAGCTGTCAAACTTGGTATGATTACCTAGTTTAGCCTAATTTGAGTCCTATTTGATGAATAGGTCCCCTTCCTTGAAGTCCCTTATTGTGGCTATCTTTTCAAAGTTTTTTTACTTGAGCTTGGTGTGACTCTAATGTCTTCATTACAAAGTCCCTAGTCTCTTCAAGCTCCTTGAGCTCTATCATCCTTACATTCATGGGCTCACTCTCCATAAAATCAAGATGATGGGCTAACTCTAATGTAGGAAGTTCAAGAGAAATGGGAAATTTGGCTTCCCTTCCATATACAAAGACATATGAAGAATTGTCAATGGTAGATTTGGGAGTCACTTTGTTAGCCCATAACGCTGTCCTTAGCTTTGTATGACACACTCTTTGATTTTCTTCCATGGTCCTCTTGATAATCCTTATCAAGTTCTTGTTTGTGGACTTTTCTAATCCATTTCCTTAGGGGTAATAATTATAGCATGTACTAAGGTATATTCCTAGCTTAAGTTCCCATTCACTTATCTTCATACCAATAAATGCTAAGGCATTATCTAAAATTATAGTAACTGGGACACCAAACCTAGTTACTATGTTGTCATAAAATTCCAATACTACCATCTCATTGGCTTCTTTCAAGGAAATGGCTTACACCCATTTATTTAAGTGGTTATTTCCTATGATCACCCATTTGTGTCCTACACTTGAAGGTGGATTTATCATCCCTATGAAATCTAAACCCCATTACATGAAGGGTTACTCCACCTTGATTAGGATGAGTGGAAGAGTTGTTAATCTTTGTTTGCCTAAAAATAAAGCACACTTCTAACACTTCTTGACCCTTGCATAAGCATCCCTAAAGAGGTTGAGACAATAATAACCAACCTTATTTTTTCTATTGTTGTTCTTGGAGCAAAATGGTCTCCTACAAGTCCATCATGAAACTGCTCCAAGAGCTTTGTCACTTGATTATCATCAATACACCTAAGAAGTACCCCATTGAGGTCCCTTTTAAAAAGAACACCATTAACCAATGCATAAGTTATGGATTGAAGTTTGAAATACCTTATTTTTTCTCTATCTAATCCTTGAGGGTATTCTCCTATCATTAAAAAATGTGCCATTTCTTAGAGCTAGCTTATATGAAGTGGAGTTATATCTGCCTATGAGTTATCTTATGTCACCAAAACAACTTCTTTATCTTCTTGGATATCTTATACCATATTCTCACACAAGCCTTTTCCTCTTACCATCTTGGTGAATTTGATCTCCACATCATACTCCATGACTTTGGTAATCGAGCATGCCCTTTTCTCATTCAAGTCTTCATTAAAGAGGAAGTCCCTAACTCCAAGATGAGACACCATAAGATAAACCTCACTATTGAAGAGCATTGGTCTAAATTTTTTTAGGCTCCTTAAGGTTGTAAGACACTACTTTTCTATAAAAATGTATCTTACCTCATATCCATCTAGTCCTTGACTAAAAAAGGTAATTATTTTCTCAACTCCTTCACCATTCTTATGCATCAACATAGTTGATATGTTTTTAATATTGGAAAAGGTGTATAATATGAAATCCTTTGAGAAGTTAGGATTCATGAGTGAGGGTGTTTGGGCAATGGCTTGCTTGATGGCCTCAAATGTTGATTTACCTTCATTTGAACAAGCAAACACTTAGATGTTCTTTAGCATGGTAGTGATGGGTTTCACTAGGTTTACAAAACCAAGTATAAACCTTCTTATAAATTTTATCTTCCAAAGGAATCTCTAGATTCCTTTCTTGTGTTTAGGTAAATAGAGTGTTAAGATAACACTTATTCTATCAGTTTCAATGGATAACCCTTCCTTTGAGACAATGTGACCCAAAAGTTTACTTCATGAACAATAAACACACATTTATTTGGATTTAAACAGATCCCATACTCTCTACATATTTCAAAGATAAACCTTAAATGATGTAAGTGTTTATTGGCTTTCTTGGAGAAAACTATGATGTCATCCAAGTAGACTAGTACCATTTGATTCATCAACCCTTGGAAAGTCATGTCCATTTCTCTTTGAAAGTTTTCCTCAGCATTTGACAACCCAAAAGGCATCTTTTGGTAAGCATATGTGCCCCACTTGGTGGTGAAGGCAGTCTTGTATTGATTTTCTTTTATCACAAGAAACTAGTTATATCCTGAATATCCATCCAAAAAGGAGAAGTGTTATGAACCAACAACTATTTGAAGTAGTTGATCCATGGATATAAAGGGGTAGTGATCTTTCAAATAGACCCCATTTATATCCCTAAATTCAACACACAATATAATGTCCCCACTCTTCTTCCTCTTAGGTACCAAATTGGCTACCTATGAGGAGTGCTTAATAGGAAAGATGATCTTAAATTCAATTAATTTGGTCAATTCCCTCCTCATAAGCTCTTCAATTTTGTGGTTGATAAGCCTCTGCTTCTGATTGACAAGCTTGGCATTAGCCTCCAATTCTCTAATAAGTTGGGTCAATTTTGGATCAAAACCTCTTAGGTCACTATATTCCCAAGCAAAGATGTCTAAATATTCTTTAAAAAGTTCTTTAAAAGCATGCCTTTTAGCTTTAATGCATACCTTCCCAAGCTTGAGGATCTTGTCTTTGAAGATAAAGACTCTTTCATAGTTCTCTTCACTTGTTGACATCTCTACCTTGTCTTTTCTCATATGGTCTCCCTCATGGAAAAGACCTTTAAGGGTGACTAGTCCTTTATGAAGCTTGTTGGATCTCAGCTAAACTATTTTCTCCTCATACTGATGTTGAAACTTTTTCTAGTTTGTGGAGGATAAATTTGCTTTTTATTATAAGAAACAAGCAATTTTTTGTCATTTTTAAAGAATTTCCAATGAGATTCATTGTCTAGCATTGATGGTCTTACCACTTCTTTGACATGTGGCTATACCTTGGTCATTTTTAACTCATTTGGGATATCAAATTACGCTCCCATAGCTGCCAGCCTCTTAGCTGTCTATTTTAGATTCTTGGTATTGCTTGGATGTTAAAGGCTTAAAAATCCTCAATTAGTTCCCACACTCTATGTTTATAATACTTAATCAAAGGTTTCTTGGTGATATTATATCCTCTAACCTAGAACACTATAATCTCACTATGTCCATAAACTTGTAACTACTTGATCCTTCTCTTATTAGCCCATTAAAGACCATGGATAAGGACCTCATACTTTGTTTCATTGTAAGATCAATTGAATTAGAACCTATATGAAGAGAAATACTTGTCATTTGAGGTGGATACTAGCATTGCACTTGCACCCACTCCATGTTTTCTCCTTAAACCATCAAGGAATAGTTTCCATAAGCCACTAAGATTTCCTTGAGGTCTAATTAGGTATGGCATAGATTTATTTACTTCATGTAAGTAGTAGACACCCATATCCCTCTCCTTAACACCTTCTAAGGGGTCAACTAAATGATTGTCATTCCATAGTTCATCCAAGAATATGTTTGGTATTTCCTCAAGGTGAGTGTTTAATTCTTAACCAACCATATATTCATCCTTATCAAGAATAATGAAATTGAGGTGTATGTTATTTGTCCCATAAGGTTCTATGTGGAATTGTGAAATGGGCTCAACTTAAATTTTATAGACACTTTGGTCTCATATCTTGTTTTGAATGCCATATATGACCAATATGATGCCGAATAACCTCCAATATTTGTTTTGAATTCTTTAGATATGCATAGGAAAAAGTGGAGGGGTACATCTAGGATCAAAACATTTTGAACCACTAAGACAATAGGACAAGCATGTAGGGTCAATTTGAGGTTTTTGATTATGATAGATGGCCTAGTGGAAGAACCATCAAGTTGTAGAACTCCTTTAGACTAGGGAACATATTTTAGACCAAGTTGATTAGTTATGGACTATGGCATTATTGAGGTACTAGCCCCACTATCTATAAAGTAATTATATACTAGAGATTCACCAATTATTACTAAAATATATAAGGGAGGGAGTTTGATTACGTTACCTAGTTGCCCTTCACTAGGTCCTTTGGTTACATTGGCAAGAACCACATTCTCCTTGACTGGTGGTTTCTTAGAAACATTGATTTTTGACAACCCTTATTGAATGATGTCTACCTAACCTATCATGGAGAGCATATCCCAAATTGGCACACTCATATTGGACCTTTTCATTTGTTCCACAATGTTTATGGGTGAACCACCAACCTTTGGTTGTGCTTTGGGAGCCACAACTACACCTTGAGTTTGTGAGTTTTAAGGGGCAAAGACATTCCCCTAATTTTGATTCCTTAGAGATATTAGAAACTTTGGAATAGAATCAAGTCTATTTGTCTTTGATATTGAAGGAGTATTGTTAGGAGACTCTTTGACTACTTCCTAATTACCATCCATGTTCTTTATTGTGAACCTTGTATTTGCTACCACTAGAATGTATTCCTAGCTAGAACTAGCCTACTGATTGAGTACATAACACTCTTATTACTCATAATTCACCATTTTACCACCCAACTAGCTTGGTCCTTAATCAAGGTTTTGACTTTATAAAGCCTCTTCTAGTTTTATCATCATGGGTGCCTATATGTTCTGAGTCATAAGAGCTTGGTTGTATCCATAATTTTTAGCCTGCTACCTTTGATTACTGAAATCTTGATTTAAGTCAGTGTTTAGGATAATGGATTTCCCAAAAGATTGATTCCAAGGCATGGTCTCCTTAGCTTCTTGAAAAATATTATTTTGAATTGGGACCAAAGTGTTGGAAGTATTTATAGCATCTGGATTATAATTGCTCTGCCTATTATAACTAGGCTACCCTTATCCTTGGTTCTAACCTTGGCCTTAGCTTTGGAATTTTCCTTTATAGGGTGGCCTATTTAATTGATAATATTTTTTTGAGGTTTATATGAGGTTTGATAAGTCTTATTGAAAGCTTGTTACCTCTTAACATTCACTAGCTCATTTCCCAAGGATTGAAGCATGCTTTTAAGCTCTTGAAAGTTCTTATGTTCTTGGGAATCACTAGACTGACTAGTGGAAGAATTTTCTTGATTTGGTGAGGGTATATAAATGATTTTAGGAATAAGAGGAATGACATCAAGGGAAGGAATAAAATGAGGGGGTGGTCTAATTTCATAGAATAAGGGCATTGGTGGTCTAAATGTAAGCTTGTCATCCTGCAACAAATAATTTTATACTCTAATTACCACCTCATATGCATTTGGAAATGTGTTTCCCCCCATATATTAGATAATCACTCAATGTCATTGTTTAGGGCCTTTAAATAGTATAGGAAGGTAAAGTTATGGGTAGGCCTATCAGAGACTAGAATTCTATCCCAAGTCTTTTGAAACCTTTTGCTGAAGTCTTGTATAACTTCATGAGGTTCTCTTTTTATTATGGTCAACTGCTCTGCAAGTGACAAATGGTCACTTTTATCCTCAAATATTTTATACAATGCATCTCCTAATTGGTCATATGATGTAATATAGTTAGTAACAAGGTTTTTATACCAATCTAAGGCTTTACCTTTGAAAGAGATGGCTAATAACCTAATTTCTACAGTTTACTCATTGATATCATGAATGTTTTAGAAGTTAGCTATATCCATGATGTGTTTATAAGGGGTTGTATCTTGGTCTCTAGAAAAATAAGGGACACTTTTAAGAGTTACTATTGGAATAATATCATATTGTTGGAGGTCTAAATGAATTTGGCCATTAAAATCCATAGAGGGAAAAGTTGTAGGGGTTACCATGGTAATAAAGGGGTGTAAAAAAGATCTTCTTGTAGGGGCAGGCCTTGAAATTGACTTAGGAACAAATTTACCTTTATATGGGTGTGTATTAGCAAATCTTAATCTTTTTGTTGAGTTCAAAGGCAATACAATGAATTCAAAGGGAATACCTCCAGAAGTTGACCTTGTAGTCACCTTTAGCATGAGATGTAGTCACTGCTCTGTTACTAAAATGTTGAATCTTATTTTGGAGTCACCAAGTATTGTTGCTTGGAAGATATATATACTATAAATTAATCAAACCAACATCAAACTTTGACCAATCTTCTTTGAACCTGTGTCCCATTAGGCATGACAAAAACTATTGTATCATCAATTTACACCCTTGGAGAGGTTTCTTTAGGTTCTCTCCAATTAATCCACAATACGGGAACAACCCTAGGCTATGGGTCACCTATGGTGGGGTTAAACCTCTGAATAAGAACAACTTCCTCTTGAGAGATCACCTAAACTAATGTTTACATTGAGAAAAGGGTTAGAAAGGGGGAATAGGGATCCTAAGAAATTTAACAAGGTGATACACCAAATTAAGTGAGAACTCACACAAGTATGAAATATACACATAATAAGCACAAGGTAGTACTACCTCAAATAATCTAAAAATCTAGCTAATTACATAAGTATTTTATACACTAGGTTCATGAAGTAATGAATGAATCTAGGAGGAATTTTAAGAATCACACCAAGCTTACATTAATGGAGAAAATAACACAAATGAAAACCTACTATCAACTATAAAATGCCCTTAAATTTTCAATAAAGAAGGACAATATGCATGGAGGATTCTCCTTCACAATGCCATCATACATAAGCTTACTAAACACAGTTCAAAATCAAGAGATAGGCAAAGAAAGTCTTTATAAGCTTTAAGAGGTCTTTCATACAAGTTTTAATAGGGTCTAGCCTTATCAAATGAGAGTCTTTGCTCTTACAATATTGAGAGAGAAAATCTTATCAAAAGTGTGAGAGTATTTTTCTAAAAATTGAGAGAGAGCTTACAAAATGAAAATAATGGGTAATATATGAGAAAGGGAGAGAGAAGAGGGAGCATGAATACAAAAATCATTAATTGAGCTACCACCTTTTTATGAATACTTCAACACCTTTTTGATCAAATTAGCACTAGTTCTCTATTGACAATTTAACTTTTTATTTGTCCCAATAGCCCTTGAATATTCTTATTAGATAATAAAAATTCACTAGAAGACAATAGTTTCCAAAATTGGTGAGTCGTGATCTTGATTATAAAGGAAAACCCTTAGTCACCCTAAAAATCTATTAAATCATATAGCTACTTTCTTTGACCACTAGATCTCCATCTTGGGACTCTATGCCATCTCCACTTTCTTCACTATGAGGTCAAGGTCCTTATATCCATGTACTTGATAGATCCATTCCTAAGTCTACTCTTAAAGGTTATAAGTACCTATTTATCAAGGATTTAGCCATGTCAAATATGAGACACTTGTTCATAATCATTCATAACTACCCCTATTGCATCCTAAATATAAATATTTACTATATATTTGCAAACCAATCCAAATTATTGGTTTTTATATAGTCAATATATCAATGAGATCCATAGATGTTTAGTCCTACATCAATAACTATTATTCCATATTTGATCTATGTATTAGGCCATAAAATACCTATTCTACCTTTATTGAGCTTTAATGGTGATGTTTGATCCTAAAAAATCCACTCTGGTTTAGCTTAGATTGTGTTTTGACCTCCAATCAAACTCTCATAAATTCAACCTTTAATATCAACCATCGATCTCAATCTAGGCTTTGAAATTATGACACTTTTAACCTTTATTATTTGTCATCAATCTTGATCTAGGTTTCTCATCTTGTGCCAATTATTAGATCCACATTCATTCCTCAGGATCTTATTGACTCTTTCACCTCTAGTGCACCATGAATCTTGATCTGTATGAATGAATGTGAGCCATAGATCTACTACCAGTTTAATGCACTTAATACACTTATCATTAATGTATTTATCTTTGAAATTTTCTAACTTTTTAACCCATCACTCATCATTAGATCTACTTTATATGATAGATCATGAACCATGGATATATTTGGGCCCACTAAACTTGCCAATCAATGTGTACCATTAGACTTAATCTTAGCTCTCAATATTTAGACACTTGTCACTTATGCATTCATGCTGACATTTTGACTTGATGCTCACTATTTATCATTGATGCATGATTAAATACATGTAGTTAGATCTTTGGCACCCACTGACAATGTCATATTTCCACTCACCATCAGAGATTATCTGATCTAACATTAACCATTGATCTTGTAACATTTGAATTCAAATGGCTATTTCACGAAGCTTAAACTTGACATCCCCATGCATGTTTCACTCTGCAAGTCTAACTTTTAAGCTTTATATTTTGAGATATAAAAGACATCAAGATATGAACTTTATATAGGATGATCTTGGCACTAAAAGAATCGTGTCTATTTGGTTTTTTGACCTGAGAGGTTTTCCTAAGTGCATTTATTAAATGATCAATCAAGTTGATCTATCCATTTATACATGATGTGCTTATGATGATTTGGTTCTTATAGACTTGTGTAAGAAATTGTTATCTCTTTATAAGGCTCCAATGAACTTCTAAGGCTATGTACAACCTGGTTCATTTCCTTGAATGCTTGAAACACCATGAAAACCTATTGGTCTTCTCACTTTGCAATCCTAGTCCTATTTCCAAGCCTACTTTCCAAAGATCAACAAATTACACTTTAAGCTTACTTAAAGTGTTTTAAAATATTTGCAAGAAATATGTGATCTTTGGACCACTCATTCAATCCAAAACTCTATTTAACTCATCTATTTAGGATAAGTTTTGTACGTAAGCCAAAATTGGCCAACAATTCCTACACTTAATTTATTGAATTATATTTACACTTGGTATTTTATTTTTCATAAATTACACTTAAGTGATTTATATTTACATTTAAATTAAGTTTTCCATACTTAAGATACACATTATTATTATAGTTTTCTATAACTATGATGTATAATATCACAAGATACAACAAAAATCAAGCCAAATGATCTTTCAATCAATGTTATCAACAATACCTCCCCTTGTTCATAATAGACCTACCCAAAAAATTCAAACCCATAATAACCAAGTCATAGTGACTATATTATGTGTTAACATAGACATGCATCTCTAAACAAGCATATAATACTAGTCATCAATATGAGTAGATAAAAGTAGAGTCCAACATATAATATACGTGGCATATAGTGAATGAAAGAGCATACATGTTTAAATGGAAATAAACATCAACATTTTAAATTAATCAATATAATCATGGAGCCATGGCCAATCATGATAAAGTAAATAAATAGATCATTGCATATATATCAAAAATAATAAACAATTCATGTGCAAGTCTTTAGACCAAATATGAATATCATACATCCTATAAAATAATGTCATATAAATTAGGACTATATATAGGTCATAATTCCAAAATATAAAAATATCATATATCTATACAACATCATCTCTGACTCTGAGTCCATAGGTCCTTTAAGATGTGGTATTGGTGGTCCTGGTGGTGGTGGTGGTTATGGTTGTTGTACTGATCAACTTTATGTTATTGTCTTATGTGTCCTGGTCCTAAACCAAGATGACCTACTACTATCCCTATGTGCATAACATACCTCAAAATTAAGGATATGTTGACCTCTCAAGACTACAGTATCATAAGCTTGTGTATAGTAGGATGCCTCATCCTTAGCCCAAAGGATCTCATAAACCATACTAGAAAACCCTACCTGTGAGTTGTTAGCTATCTAGATAACACCCTAATAGGGGTTAGATTCATTAAATTTTGACCCATACCTAGACTAACATGGGAATGGTCTAAAGCTATGGGATTCCTATAACTATAACAAACCTCTAGGATTTTTCACGAGGCTAGCTCCTCATATTTTATAACTTGGGCCTTTGCTTCTAAAACCTAAAAAAAATTGGTTGGGTTGAAAAGAGTTAAGAAGTTTGCATAAAGTAAAACCTATTATAATATGTGGTGATGTACTAATAATTTATCAAATCCACTCTTAAGCTTGGACTCCTTAACATACTTATAAACTATGAAATAATTTAATGCAATGCTTACTATAGTTTCTATGCAATAGTATTTTGTATAGAGGTCATTTTGATACACTTAGACTAGGGAACAATGAAAATAAGGTCTAGTTAAATATATTTAGTTTTGGTTGTCCATTATATCTTTAAGAGATCAATGTTGAGACACATTATATGACCTGGAAATAAAATTTCTAGCACATAGGTTGAGTTTGGTCATGCAATAGGAAGATAAAATTCACATTTGTATATTAAACAAACATAGAACACTAACTACCTATTATAAAATGACTATATAAATACTCTATTCACTTCTCCAAGAGGTGTCAAATATAATTCTAGCAGAGTCTAGTCATACCAGCCTTAAGGATCCCAATAATAGCTTGAAGGCTATATTTATAGTAGAAGGGAAGCATAAGAGAGGGATTTTTGGTACTCAAAAAGGGAATAAAACAATCTCAAATACATTTGAAAAGTTGTAGAGTCACTCAATTCACTCTAGTCTATTGCATCATTACAATATCTTCTTTGTGGTGCTCCATGGTGGCTGCAATAATGAGATCCAGTCATTTTCACTCTATCTTGATGTGAAACTTCTCATGATTGGTTTATTGGTGCATGTCAAAGTAAGAGAAGGTTCATTTTCATGTAGTTATATTAGGTGATAAAGCAATTTAAGTCTACATGTCCACCTTTATAGGTTATTAATGGTGTCATCTAATCCCAAAATATCTACTCCTAACCCAAAGTAGACCATGCCCAATCTCAAATCCATTCATACTTGCTTGCCTTGGTCAAGAACTGACCCTTTGACCTCTATCTAAGTTATTTGGGCTCTCCTTAGTTTGATTAGACATTGAGAACTAACTCAGATCTTTGACTTCTTGACTCATCTCACTCTATTAATCTACCTGATGCAAGTGAATGCAATGCATAGATCTTCTGCTAGGACTCACATGCTTGTGTCACTTATTGATCATGCTTTTGCACTTAGGGTTCACTAACTCTTTGACTTTCTCACATGTTATTGATCTTGACTCCATGATTGAATGTATGACATTGATTTGATATGGGCCCATTATCCTATCTTTACTTGCTCACCATTAGATTTGCTTTAGGCACCCAAGATTTGGACATTTGTCAAGCCTGCACTCAGTAGGGGACCCCTTTGATGATTTTTAAATGCAAACATCTATTTCCTAAGGCCCAAACTTGACATCTATGTAAACATCTTTGGATTTTAAAATCTAAATGGCTATTTGCATGGGCTTGAATTTGATGTCTACAAGGCCATATAGGACTTTTAAAAATCAAATGGTTATTTCCTAAAGCCTAAAATTGATGTTTGCACAACTATCTAGATAAAAAATCCCATGGGTTATTTCCTTTAGACCTTTTACTGGACAATTCTTTTGAGCTTTTTATCTCAGCCACTTTATCTAGAGAAATTTGTTTGCCTTATCTTTGCCCTAAAAAATTCTTATAGACAAAATGTTTGAAAGAATTCAAGTATTTAGGGTCTTTGTCTTGGATAGAATGTCTGAAATAAATCATCCTTAGTCTTCTACCTTAAAATAAAAGCTTCAAATGAAATCCACCTTCAAAAAAAATGTCTTAGATAATTTTCCTAAAGGAATTGTGCACTTAGAAATGTCCTTCGGCCTTTTTGAAATAGCCCTTTGCCCTTTGGAAAGTGTCCTTCATAACTTTGCCTTAGTCACTTTATTGAAATAAAAAGACCCTTCAATATTTTTTTTTGGTCTACCTTGTTTAAGACTTACCCTTCAAAAATTTTGCTTTGGGTCACTTTGCTTCAAAAAGTGTCCTTCAAGATTTCTATTTTTGACCATTTTCTTGAGAAAAGACCCTTTGGGATTTTTTTTTGCCACTTTTCTTTGAAATATAATGACCCTTCAGAGGAATTTATTTGGTCCACTTTACCAAATAAATTCCCTTTAGACCTTCTGCATTAGACCCTTTGGTGAAGAAAATTTCCCTTCAAAACTTCTATTTGGTTCACTTTCTTCAGAAAATACCCTTTAAGAAGATTGTTCAGATAATTTTCTTGAAATAAAATACCTATAGGATTTTTAGATGTAGAAAAATTATCTAAAATAAATAGGTCTTCAATAAATTGTTGTGTAACAATTTCCCTAAGAAAAATTTGTCTTCATCTTTTGCTTCAGACATTTTGTTTGAAAGAATTCATGCCTCTATAAACTTTACCTTGGACATTTTGTTTGAAATAATTCATACACTTTGCCAAAATAGGTTTTGAAGGAGTTGAACTTAGCAAAATAAAATACCCAAAATAATTGAGCTTTAGCCCAAAGACTTGGTCCCATAAAAGGGATTTTTTTCTTAGTTTCTTTGGCCTATAGGCTCTTCTAGACTTGTTCACAAAACTGTTGTTTGAACTTCAAAGCTCTAGAAATCAAATCATCTTGTCCATCTAGTCATAATCTTGGTATGTGGTCCAAAAATACCAACATGAGCTAGCACCTTGTGCCTCATTTTTCTCATGCTAGAGCCTTTACACATCTAGTAGGGTCTGGTCCCTCTCTAATATATCCTAATTTTTTATTGTCTATATTTGTGGCTATGTATGTGTCATTTAGGCCACCTCCACCATTAGTTGATCAATATATGACTAAAAGAAAGTAATATAACCATCTCTTTGGGTCACTTGAGCATGTAGATAACCAACTCTCATCTCTAGGCTCTGAATCTCACCTAACTTGGCCACAATCTCCTTCTCTAACATGGTACTATCCCTAGCTACTCTAACTATACCAAATGGCCTTATCTATCCTAGATTTATAGATTTACTTATTACACCTACTAAGATGGGTCCACCATCATGGATTGTGTATCATCCCCCTAATCCCCCCATCATATCCATCATCATTATCATAATTTCCCTCATTGTTATGCCAGCTACTACTGGTACTATTGGCACCACTTCTCATCTCAACCTCAACTTTTCTCTCCTCATTTATGTCCATATAATCACCACCCCTAACATATACCTTCACATCTTATACCTACACAACATGTACCTATTTATCCTAACCCTATCTTATTACTTGTATTGGTGTTATCAATCTCAAAGAGAAAATATGTACTCACCATAGAATGTAGGATATAATCACACCTACATCTATTAAGCCACTAGCATAGGCCCATGGATTCCATGGAACTCTCCCATAACTACCAATATCCATGCTCCTAATAATCACTGAAGCCACATGACTAATCTCCTAAATACTATGTGCAAACCATCTTAGGTCAGTAGGGACTTCTTGTAGCATGCTAAACTATCATAAAACTAGATCAAGTCTATACTCCTTGATAATATGGGCTTGAATAACTATCAAGAAACACCAATAAGTTATGAACATCATATAATAATCATCTCATGGCCACTATAGCTGATATGGTAGGTAGGGATGCCAAATGAAGAACTTAGTTATCAACTCATCCAACATACATTAAAATAAATATATCTCCTTACAGTTTCCCCTATAATTTGCACTTATATGAACTTGGCCATATACCACTAGATCTTATGGGCCTTATACCCATCTCTAGCCAATAGGACACTCAATAGCTATTGGCTCCCATCCCCAAACCTAGAAAAATGTCAAAGTGCCAATACTCTAGCCTCCTTGATAGGCCATGATGTGCAAGTCTATTTATAGTTGGGCCAATAATATTATACCCCAAGAAAATATAGTTATATCATCCATCATATCTAGGATCACTCTGCCTAGGTCCATGTGAAAGAATCAACCACTCTTGTCAAGTAGTAATATGTCACTGACAATAGTCATAAGAATGATGACCTCCCTTTCAATTAGTGCTAGTGGTGATAGGTCCATTGGGGATAATTAATTTGGTTTTATCTTAGTATACATCTCTATCATATTAATGTCAACCTTCCCATGGACCATGGGAATGTCTCTATAACCAATCAGGTCACCCAACATAACCTGATGTTGTTTAGACTCTATCCAAAATAATCTCTAGCCTTTCGTAGGTAGTTTAAGGATATATCAAGTATCCTCAAGCATCATTATAGCCTCCCCTATTAGTAAGTATAATGTAGAATTATATAAGTGCCATCATTCTTCTAGTGTACTCAAATAGGCCTGATCTACTCTAATCATAGCCATCTTAGCTATGTCATGTAGATCCAAAATGTAAAAATTACCACCATGTCCTTCATCTAGATATGTGGTGAATGTAATCAATGTGAGTTTTACTCATGCACTATCAGTACCTCCTCCTGCTCCTACAACCATATATAGATCTATGTTAGCCTACACTACTATATATAAAGTACCTACCTAATGCATGTTTTCCCTAAAGTTTCCCTAACTAGTGTTTTTTGACAAAGTCACCATTTTCCCTAGAAATTATGGTGAAGTCATTATTTTCATTTTGCATGAAAATAGTTAATTCACCTATTTTAAGCAAAGTCATTGATTCAGTGTTTTCTAAGTTTTTTTGTTGAAGTCATCATTTTTTCCCATGAAAATGGTAACTTTGCCTATTTTTAGCAAAAATCATCAAAATAGAGATTTCCACTAGATTTTGGTGATGTCATCAAAAGGTGGAAGGCAAATCCACCATTTTCTTACCATGAAAATGGTGAATTCATCAGTTTTCTTCCTAACCCTATCATTTAATGTCTAATAAATGACCAAAATGCTCAAGCGAGGTGATTTACCAGTGGCCTATCATGTGGTGGTTACCCATGCTCCCTCACTCAATCGTTCACATGCCTCCATCCTTATCCATGCGTTATTTTTCATCTCCATTATCTTTCTAGGTTAGAGCTCTAATTTATAAATGGTTTGGGTGAAAATGAAAATTTTCACCCCATAGAGTGAATATATAGCTCAAAAAAGTTAATTTTTCACCCCTAGTTCCTAAGGTTCCTTCCATTTATTTCATGGTGTCTTATTTTGGACCCTATGGTTCATTTTTCATATTGTTCATTGATAAATTCATTATTATTTGACCATTTTTATCACCAAACCATGTTATTGGGCCTTTTTAGAGACCCATTAAATATCACTATTTTTTGGTTATACCACATACTAGTTCAAGTGTGTTTCTTTATACTATCATGTCTTCTATATTCATGTTGTTATTCTCTACCAACTCATCATTCATCTATATTATAGATTCATCACATGAAATCCCGTTTACCAATTTTCTTAGATATGAAAAATTATTTTGACTAATTATTGATTTATTCTACCTTACTAGGGCAAAATTGCCTTTAATACATGAGCACTATGCCCTAGTAGGGTAAATCACTATGCTAATTATTAGAACCACCTTTGGGAAAATCATTATTTTGACCCATCTACCCTATAGAGACAAATCATGATACCATTAATTATAACTATCTTTGGGCAAATAATTATTTTGACCCCTATTTCTATTAGACAATTTCATTTATTCTTTTTGAGGACCTATTTGATGACACTATTTACCACCTGATCCCTTGAGGTAGCATTTAGGGTTCATCAACTACCCTCTAGGGCATTATCCAAAGTAATAAATTTTTCAACATAATGATTTTTTCATTCTTTGAGAAGATGTTAATGTGCATGTGTCTTTTAATGCCTAGTTAAATATGAGCAAAATGTAGACACTCCTTTTTGGCCACTCCCATGTCTAAATGGACTTTAGATTGATTTCTACCAAACTATGTAAATTAAGCCTAAAAATCATTGAACATCCAAACTTCATCTGCATATTGGACATAATTTCCCAAAATTATGTCAAAGTATCCCTATTTGGGGCATTACCCTGTATGCAATGATAACCTCTCATGGATTCATCCCCAGTCAGGTTATGGCTTAGAAAATTGACATTTTTGACCAATTAAGCAAGGAATTTAATGTAATCCTTAAAATGAACAAAATCCTAAGCATAATTAATTAACTAAGTAAATCAAACTAAGTGCTTAGTTAAATAATCCATATTGAATTTATAATTTCCAAAAAACAAAATTCAAAAAATATCAAAGGGAAATGAGATCATGATGATATCATCATACTCAAAGTCAAGAATTATAAAATATCAACATAAATGCCATGAAAATCAGAAATGTTGAACCATGCCTCTATAAATGCATAATTAAGGATATTATTTATTGTATTTGGACTCCCACGCCTAACCCAAGGTTAATATAAACCTAATCATACCTAGGTTTGGGTTAGTTTGAAACCTATGAATATAAGGTCTCATGCTCACTTCCAACAAGCTCTTTTAAGCCAAACTTATAATGCCAAATTGATGAAGAAAGATATTCATTGCCAATATATGTCAAAGCTAAAACCAAAGTGAATAAAGGGGAGGCGTTTCCCACAAAGTAAGAGCATCGACAAAGACTCCATTTAGACACAAGCTAAGCACAAGCCAACATCATGCCAACAAGCAAGTTCTCATTACAAGGAATATGAAGGTAAGTTCTTTATTTTCTCATTGCATTGGGTTTGATATTATTATATCACTCCCCCAAGTATCTAGGCTTGGTAATTTTTTGTCTTAATCTTGTTTTTTATTTTTATTCTACTAATAAGTGAATAATTTATTTTTCCATTGGATTCCTATTGCATATAGGAGGCACCAATTCTCTAATGCTCTATGGAAGCATCATTACCAAGAAAATTCACAAAAATAGCATGGATGTCATGAATATAAGTGTATACATTCCATACTCTCATTTTAATTTTTTAGTTTACTAAAATATCAGCAATTTTTAATTTGGCAAATTTAATTTCAAATTACAATTGTAAAAATTCAAGTTAAATTTCAAATGTTCAAATTCAAGTTTTTGAAGTAAAAAAATAACTACTTCATGTGTTTTTCAAGGTTTTCCAAATAGTATGGTACCTATCATGAGTGAATTATACAGCTCAAATACACAGTGCATCTTACACATTAAGGTATGTTTTTCCTTTAATCTAGTAATTGAATTTCTATACTAAAGGTGGGGGGAATATTTTAACCTAAATTTGGTCATGAATACTTGATCATGTTTATTTTATCCCCTTTTACCATTAATTGACATGTACACTTAATTGACACTTATTTCACCAATTTGACCTATCATAAGCATAGGAAGAGAAATTATTCACTACAATGTAATCTATTATCACCTACATAAATGATATTACTGCTGAAAACACCTTTATGCATATGTATACACTGACTCAAACCCAAATTTCAACACCTTTTCTGAAGGGACATGAATTCCCAACAATATAGAAATGCCTAACATTCCTATCCCTATCTATCAAACCTATTTTTCCATCTAAAAAATCAAAATTTTAAAAAGGAAAGTATTCTTTGGGTAGGCCTTTAGATTCTAAAACTCTCGAATGGGTATTTTTCCATCTTGAACCACTATAAAACCACATTCAATTGATTCATTTTAACAACCTTTGTAAGCATATCAATTCTATTACAAGATCTTATTTTCTTAAGTGCACATTGAAAAAAAGTTTTATATTCTTCCTAAATTAGTTTTTAAGCACTTCAAGTGGTCATGAGTAAATTTTTAATTTAGTTTTATTCAACCCTAGATAAGCATGATCAAGTATTCAAGCCAAATCTAGATGCATTCATATGTTAAAGGAACATAATCGCATAAAGTAGTTAGGTGGGAGAACTATAGGGAGGTTTGATCCCTCTCTATAGTAATGGTATGTAGGTAACACTAAGCACAATGGGGTGTTGATGTCTATTACAAATCTACTCACTAATCCATTTTTACTCCTTCATATCATTTGTCTCCTTGTGTCACACAAGCTATGGTTTTGAAATTCAAGAAGCTATATGTCAGTCTCATGCATAATTCTAAAGACAAAATTATCATAACCAAACATATTTTACATAATCACATAGGATTGTGCCCTAATTTTTAGCATTATTAAATAATATAGTAATAATAGTCTAGGATAAAAACACCCATCACTATTGACCCTATTGGGAATATATGTTTGTACATCATCTCAAGATTAACTTCTTAGATTATTATGGGTTTTCATCCTTATCATTGTTTTTACATTTTCCCAATCAACATAGTTGAACAAACACATCAAAAATCTAAGTATGTATCTATTTTACATAATTTAGGCATGTTCACATTTATTATATTTCATCAAATATAATTTCTTGCTTTCATTTTCTTGTTTGTAAGCATCTTTAAAACACCTTGTTATATTCTAACTATTTATCAAAATTAGGATCAATCCATCATAGTTAATTTAATTCAAGATAAAACATAGTCTTAGAAAAATTTTCAAAATCAACATCATAAATAATATCAAAGTTTAATAGATAGTTAACAATATAAGGATTGAATTATAAGCATTAATATTTTTATCATAAGCATTTTCATTCAAATCATCATCATAAGAACCACAATCATGAAAAAGCATGAAATCTGGAACATATTTATATTTACCATTCATATTTTGATTGATTTAATTACCAATAACATTAAGAGAAGTAATTTCACAAATAAGAACTCATTTTTTATTTTAGATAAACACAAGTACTAAGCAAAAGAAGCTAAAATAAATCACAAGTAGCATCACTCAGTCTATAACTTCACCAAATTTAGGTTAGTGATTTAGGATTCTTAATGGGCATAACATGTAAATATTAAAAACATGAAATAATCTAGGGTTAATGATAAATTTATAATAAACACACTTAGATATAAAAATTATATTGATAAATGGAAAATAATAAATCAAACTTGAGAGAGATGACAAACTAGTTAACCTCAAGGTTGAGTGTTTTCAAAGAATGGATAAATTCACCAAAATATATAATTCATATTTGTGAGGTGAATGGATACAAGAATGTATGGATAGGATGAAGTAACAAAAATAATCAACACTAAGGAAAAAATTAGAAAACTAGACACTATAGGGATGAGTGTTGTGAAACCCTAGGTTGGATAATCAAAATATCAAGTTCACCAATATGTTTTACCTAATTTTGATCTTAATTCATAAATGATACTAAGTCAAATAGGTAAATATAATTCGTAATGGAGATCTAAATTAATTAAATAATGAATAATAATTAGATCGAACTATACCCAAAATATTGACCAACAATATAATGAAATGATTGGATAAGCAATGAAAATGAAAGAGAGAGAAATGAGACTGAAACAAACACAATTAGGTAATTAATTCTAAATTTTTGAATTGAGATAAGATTCTATAAGGGATTACATTTCAACTTTGAGAGTCTAACTATGATCTGAAACTAGGTTAGAATTGGTATAAGGTTGATTTTTCCAAGTTAGATTCTACCTTATGATTGTTGTATATATAATTAATTGTGTCCTTTGTTATTTTTTGGGCTCTATAACTTTTAAGGATACTTCACTGACTAAATGTTTTCCCTTATCTTTTATAACAACAATAAATTATTTAATGCTACTAGGTGTGAAAAATAAATAGATATTAGAATTCTAAAGATTTAGAATAATCAAAAATTTTGATTTTGATAATTTATAATTATGTAAAAATAATATTTTTAGAAAAAATAAGAATAAATATACATATCTCAAACATAGATCTCTATTTATTATTTTAGATATTAGACAAAGAAAATTAGTAAAAGAGTTGAATGTGCATGCTCAGGATCATGACTTAAATTTGAAACAATTATTAGATAAGTCTAGTGAAGGAAGATACCATAAGCAATTGATCATGTATGTTGACTATGGACATGTCCACATTGACTATGATAAAAATATAACTATGTGAACTGGCATAAATAGGACTGTGATGGATTAGAATAAAAAATAGTCATTTTGATTATATCCGAACAAGTTCTATGTGAAATATAAGACAAATTCTCAAGATTATAGCTCTATATTTATGACTCACCCTAGAAAAGTTAGAAATCCTTGCAAGTAATAAGCAATAATAAAACAAGATATATATGCCAATCAAATGAGTTGATTATCAACTAGATTATAATTTATAAATATAAGTGGTCTATGTATACACATAATATTTTCAAAATTTATCAATCTTGATGTTTTCTCTCTTGCAAGAACCCATCGAGTCTCAATCTCTCTAAGTGTATGCCTTAAAGGGTGTATTGGGAAAAGGGTGGAAAAATAATTGGTGCTTTATAAGATTATTTTCCCCTATACCACCACTTTCAACCAACATAAACTTCTCTTATACACTTCCCTAAGCTTCGACACTTCCCTTACACACTCCTCAAATCAATTCATCACCTTAATCAACACCTACCTAAGCCAAAAACCCTTTTTGACATTTACCTAACTATGTTGGCCTAGGCCAACATTATACTCAAATTAGTATTAGCATATTACATTTTTAGGTCAACCTCAACCAACCCAGATCAGGACCTAACTTGATTTTATTAATTAATGATATAGGGTTAAATTGGGTTGACATTGTCAGTTAAACTTTCAAAAAGGTTTAGAGTTAGATTCAGCTATATATACACATTTTTTTCACCATTTCTTAGAGAGAGACAAAGTTAATTATTCAATTGTGCTTATTTATAACCTTCTCTTCCACCATTCTACTTGAGTATTTATTGTTTAAGATTTATACTTGGAGAAGACTATTGTCTTTGGCCTATCTTAGTGATCCTTACAAACCATAAAAACCTCTTGAAAATCACCTTTTTCCAAGGGATAGATTGAGTCTTGATGGGTTCATCTTCAAGGTAATGATCTCTAACTTTACTCCTCTATTTTAGTAGATAGAAGTAGCATAAGTAATGGCTTTTGAATTTATTTATCTCTCCAAGAATTAGGTTTATATCTACACATATATTAATTATAAGTATTTTATGCATGTTTAATTTTATGTTTATTTCCCCCATTTTATGCCATAATATTTGGTGAGCACTAGGTTAGATTTTACTTTACTTTGTATTTAATTTATGCATATAGAAAACATAAGACCTGGCTATGATTATTGCATGGTGTTGCTTGATTAGAGGCTTCTATCTAGTGATGTTATTATGGTAAGAGACCCCTTGGTTAGCTATAGAGGATCCATATTTTTTATGACCCCAATTTTATAAATGTACCAATAAGTGGAAGTGTAAGTGTGATTTATCTTTTTTGAGATAGGATTGATTTGTAAGTCAACTACATTTTTCCTTGTATACATTCTGGTGAAATCAAAGTGAATATAGCCTTTGTAGGTTTTCTTTTATGCATTTATTTTATTATCATCTTATATATTTTATTTATTTAGTACTATATCTAACCTGTTGATACAATCTAACAATCTATGTGAAGGTTTAACACATAGTAACTCCAAATCAACTTTGTTTTCTCTATGTAGGTCTTCTCTAAGTACAAGTGACTGGATCAATTATCTCGTCATAGTTATCTTATTCAACCATAGTATTTTATACTTTGTCAACCCAATCAACTATGTTTGTAGTTCTCTTTTTTAGCATACTAGTTTAGAGACTTAATCAAACCAGTTGACTCTATTTGCAGGTCATTTTTAATACACAGGTTTTGTAGAATTCATCAACCTAGTTAACTCTGTACATATAATATAAATATCATCATTTGAAAAACACAACATGAAATTTACAAATTAATCATCTTTAAGATTAATTCTTACCTTCTCTATCATTTCTATTTTTCATTTAATCTTATTTTTCACAGTTTGTAGTCTATAAAATTACAACCCTATAATGAATTAGGTTGACTAGTTTGACATAGTTTCATAGCCTATCTTGTCTCTAAAAGACTTAATTAACCTATTCAATTATGTTCTTCTAGATCATGATTCTACATATCAATAGCAACCCTGTCAACTTTATTATGTATTATTTGCATACAGTGTCACCTGAACCAACTTTGTACTCTTCATAATCAAAAGAATTAAGCTATTTTTCTAATAAATAATTCACTTTTCATTTTCAGTTGCTTTCATGTTTATATTAATAAACATAGATTAATTAGGTGGTTTTCAATTTACCAATTTAGTCATACTATTTTTCTCTTTTATACACACTTCCAAAGCACTTAACACTAAAAAACATTAAACATTTTCTTCCCAAGGTCTACCTACTTAGATTTCATCACCAAGGTAGAAGTTGACTTGGTTTTTTATCCAAGTATAAACATGTGGTTGATTATATATGTTGTAAAATCACCTAACACCATTATCACTATAAGATTATGAAGTGAGGGGGTAGGCCCCAATACCAAACCAATACCATCACCAATATAGATCCCTTTTAGCCTAAACTACTTGAAACTATCCATATATTGTTTTCTAGTTCCTTGTTATAGCCAACTCCCTATCACATTTAATTCAAATTTTATTATAACTTAAAAACATTCAAGAATGACCAATTAGCTTAGAATTTACATTCAATTTTTTTTGCTTTCTCTTTGAGCATTGTATTTTGTAATGCAAAACTTGTACTAACTAGTGTTAGTGCAAGATTTGTGTTGGGTGCTACAATTAGATCAAACACATTGGTCTAATTTCATGTTTGTTCAGTTATATTTTCTTAGTTTTTATCTTGAAAAAAAATCTTGTTTTTAGAACATAGTCATCCTTGTTGACACATTCTCTTATAGGGTGTTTGTCTAGTTTACCTTCAATACATAGTTGCCCTATGCAAACTATGAATTTTTTAGCCTATTTAATGTCTCCATCGATAGTACATAGTTAACCTATCTAACTATGTATCTTGTTATCATGCCTCAATTTTATCATATGCATAACATAGTCAAGTAGCTCAATTATGTCTTTTGCATCCTATTTTTTACCTTTCCTACAGACTCAGTCAACCCTATCAACTCTATACCTCTTGGCCAATATTTTTTTGTATTTGACTAACTTTGTCCTTAATTTTCTTCTTTAATTTTTGATTTTATATTCTACCTTCAATCATAATTAAATCTCTTATCAAAATATTTTTGGATTACCTAAATCCATTTAGACGTTATATGGGATGTTCTTTTCTTCCTACCTTCACTACCCAAGAAGATATTCACTCTTAGAGCACATTTTCTCATCCCTCAAATTTAGACTACAATATGATCCAATTCAGTCCAAATAATGAGATTGATGGATCATATCCATTATATACTTCTCAAGATAATTTTCACTTTAAGGCACCTTACTATACTTTGGAGGCAATTGACACAAGCCTAACAAACAACCCCATAATAAACCTTCTCAACACCAACAACCCACCTCCTACTAATCTACCACCTAGAAACCCTCCACCTAATACCAATTCATGGAACCCCCCTCATACCAATCCTAATAATCCTCCTCCCAACACTAACCCACTAATTGATACAAATCAATTTTTTGCACAAATAGTGTAACAAATGAAAATCATGCAAACATTTAATACCTCTAAAATGATGTAACTATAACATCATTTGATAAACATATTTAATCAACCTCTTATTCTTCTTCCCCAATATAATCACAATTTCATCCCTTTACCTCTTAAATATGTCATAAGAAATGTCATTCCCCAACCTATTATGCCCAAAAATAGGCTTTAACACATTCAAAATGAATCTTTGGCCCCTTTCATTGTATTTATTTATATTGGTAATATATATCCAACTATTAAATATGATGGGATGAAAGACCCCACATCTTTTCTCAAATCACTCAATAATATTTATAAAGAGTGGATCCAAACTAATACCTTCACAAATACCAAACTTTTAGTTAAAACCTTCATGTGTGATGTATTAGAATGGTATAACCAACTCCCCTAACATTCTATATGGAAAAATGAGGATTTAGTCAATCCTCTAGTTAAGGAATTTCAACATACTGATCTTCTAAAAAAATTCCTTAGTCATTTCATTAATGCTAAGAAATTCCCTACCAAATCATCTCATGATTTTATAAAATGATGGAAATATTTGGCTCATAAACCTGATCATAACATGATTGATGACAACTTATTCAAACTTTCCATCACTACCTTAGCACCTTCCCTCCAATATAAGGTTTGAACTTTTTCTCCCCAAACTTTAAACGATGTTATTGATCAATCTAAGAGACAAAACTTTTTAATGAAATAATTTGAACCTAACACTAAAACAATCAAGGGATCTTTCCAACACTCAACTGATGTAATCACTAGTAATCCTCTTCCACCAAAACCAAGACTATTCAAAATGGAAAATCTCCAACCTTCCCATACACCACTAACTATGAAACAAATGAAATACTTTTAGTTCCTTAAAAACCATTCACATATGCTAGTAAACCACTTACATGGTATGACCCTAATAATTTTTTTTGGTTTCATGCCAATATAGGTCATTCCCATGAAACATGTTATGGGATTACAAAAAAAATCATTTATTCTTTGTTAGGAGATACATTAAATCATGATGCCATGATCAAAATCTGTCATCATGATTATTTCAATGCTTCTCAAAAGAAACAAGCTTTCAAATATTATTCCTCTAAAAATATAAATACTTTTTTTACATCCAAAACTCAACAATCAAACTAGGATATTTGTGTGATTTATGCTAATTATGATCAATACTATACCAATTCCCAATACATGAATGTGGCTAAAGTCAATTATCAACATAAACCCACCCATAAGGATCCCATCACAAAACCAAAGAAACCACCACTCAAATAGCAACTTTTTAAAGATACTAATATTACTAACCTACCTTTAGAAACTAATGAGGAACCACTTACTCAATCCAAACCTCCAACTGCATCTCTTTCTACTAAAAATATTTTATTTTCCAAGCCTCCTATTGGTTCTTCCTACTCAAAAATTTATTTGAATTTATTATAGGAACTTAACTTTATTCCTTGAAAAATAACTCTCATGGAGTTAGTTCTCACTTCTCCTTATCATCATAAATTCCTAATGCAACTACTATAATAAATTTAAGAACATCTTCCTTAGAAGTGTAACAACCTTCTCATGAGCCTCCACTAACAGAAGTTCATACCATTCAAACTATTTATCCTTCTTCAAAACCTTCTATTGAATTCCTTAAATAAGACATGATTAATGATGAAATTATATTTTGAGCTGATGATCCACCTATCTTTATTAAAATAACCATTAATACTACCCTTATTTAAAATTATTAGTAGATGAAGGTTTAAGAATTAGTGTAACATCTCTTTGGCTCATTCAACAACTTGGGGATGACAAAGATCATCTCAAGAAACCTCGTCTAAAATGTCATGGATTTGACAAGACCAATCAAAAGACAATTGGTTGTATTTGGCTCCCTCTTACTATTGGACCCAAAATTATACATACCAAACTTATGGTTTTTGACTTATCATTATCTTATAATATATTCCTAGGTCACCCATAAACACATCGTATGAGGACTATTGCCTCTTCTGGTAGCCAATGTATCAAGTTTATTCATAATGGAAAATGGTATAAATATGAGGACAATCCTAACCCATGGAGTATTCATCTTCCCAACCCAAAATCTTAGTATCAGATTCCAACTATTCAAATAATTAATAGTGCACCTTTACTTGAATTTGTAAATATGAATCCATATTTATAGGTCACTCTTTCTAATTTTAATGATGATGAGTCAAATGATTTACAAAAAAAATATAATAATACCAAACTACCTCCTTACATTTTAGACTGTCTCCCTCCTTCCTTGTTACGTTGTGATCATACCATCCCTCTCATTGATGAGATCACTAATTTCCCTCCTCATGTAATGCACATGAAGTACATCTTACATAGAAGATGGTTTCATTTGTGATGAATATGGAGTAGCTAGGTTATTTCAAGACACTTTAACCATGTCACCTCATAAATTTAGCGATATAGGTGTATCACTTTTTGATGTTTATTTATAGACACAAACATGTACTATCACCATCACCTATGATGATAACTACATTATGGCCCAAGCTCAATCATGAGACTTCAGGTTTTAAGACTATCAGTAAACCTTATCTAAAATACATGATTTTAACTAATATGTTCATACTATTTCCATGAATAATGATCTAGAACCTAAAGTTTATGTACCTCTAATTTATTCTCCGCTTCTTGATACTCCTTGGGTTGTTCAAAAAATCTTACCTCTCAAAAATTTGGAACTTCTAGAACCTTCTATACCTCCTATCACACCAATCACTCTACTAAATCCCCTCCCTACCAATGATTCTAAAGATATGCCTATTATCAATCCTATTGAATCCCATCAACCTTCCTCCATAGTTACACCTACTCCTAAGATCACCCTTGATGCCAAGGTAATAGATGTACACCATATACATTATGAATATGATCATAATGGTAATAAAATCATTGATCTTGAAGTATACATGGACTACTATGGACTTTTACTTACAATACCTAGTAATGAATCCATACTTGAGTTGATCCATGTTTAAAAACCTCAACTTCTTTGGAAACATCATAAACCTGGGAATTTCAAATGAAAGTCTCCTCATTTTAATAACTTTGTTGTTAGCATCAATCCCAAAACCAATCCCATTTCTTCTCTTCCCAATACACCATATCATTTTCAAGATGAAAATGCTATGATTATTGAATAAATCATGAGAAATAGAATATGGCACACCCTTAGGTCCTCATCCTATAATAGTTTCTAGATAACTCACACCAATTGAGTATGATAACTTTAGTCTATTCTTTGATAAATATTGTGATACTTACATTTAGTCATATGAGGACATGTTGTTAAACATTATCATTGATAGTTGAGTTGTTGGAATAAGTATTGTCATTGATGTCAATCCAATGTCATTGATGTCAAACATTCTTGTAAAGGTGTATGATAAATTAAGCTTTAATGTATGATGAGTTCTTATGCTAGCACAGTGAGTACATATCAATAAGTAGTGATGTGAGAGTACTAGTTGATGAGTGTTAGCTATATCATTGAGATCAACATGAGTAAGTACAAGTCAGTATGTCAAGTATCAAGTATCTTGTAATTCTTTGTATGGACCTTGTGAGATGGTATGTGCAGGTATCATGATGAAATGAGTGAGTTCCAAATAAGAATTTATATGCTTTGAAGATCTATGTAAGTAGCTTTGAAGATGCTCCAAATGAGATACAAAGACTCTTAGTAAATATTCAAATAATACTTGATATTGTTTGAGCATGAGAGAGATTGTTTGAGTTTGTACATGAGGTGTTTATGGCCTTGCAATTGATTAAAATATTAGCTCTGAAGATCTATATATGTAGCTTTGAATATCCCAATCGAGCTTCAAATATCTATAAACATCTCTAAAGATGCTCAGAGTGAGCCACAAATATGATCTATTAAATATCTTAAGAAGAGTAATTGTATAAGGTTGTTTGATCATACATAAGAGTCATTGAATTACTCAGGAGAAGTTTCAAGGTGAAGTCTATATGGGTAAGTACTTCAATCCAGGTCTATAACTAGACTAGTTCTAGATCCTACTTGGCCTAATGAGGCATCATGAGTTATTAAAAAAACACATGAAGAATTTCTAATAGTAGTTAATCATGATAGGAGATTTCATGACATATATATGAAGTGATAAGATCTTGGATAGTGGTTAGAAGATTAATTTTAAGACCTAATAAGACTTACAGGTCAAGGAATAGAAATCAAAAAGAGAGATGGTATCCATATGAGGTATCAAGATTAGTTTCCAAGACATGGGTCAGTAGGTGATAATTGAAAAAGGTGATTCAAGATGTATTAATTATGTTCATAAATTTTTAGGTTAGAGTTTGAAGGTTAAGGCTTAAAAAGTGTTTTAAGGTCTCTTGAGTACACAAAATGAAGATTTGTCTACCAAATAAGGTTTTTCAAGAACTCATTGGCATGTGTATCATCCACATGAGAATATAATATGTTAATGGTAGATGATTAAGGGTTATAACTCAAATTTCCAAGCATTGGTTTTTATAAATAGTAGTTAAGTTTTATGAATGATTGTTAAGATTAGAAGTTGGTCTAAACCTCAAAGAACCCTAAAAATGACTTGATTTTGAAGATATTATTATAAAAATCTCAAAAAAAATTGTTTTTGTCAGCTAAGTGATTGGAGTTTGTATTAAACTATCTAAGGCATCTCTAGGTGTGATTAGTTTCTCAAGAGATTGAGTAGACCCTACAAGCAAGTACTTATTTTTTGGAGATCTATTATAAAAGATACAGTTGACCAAGTCAAAGTTGCTAAGTGTGAGAATATAAAAGTTTGAGACTTTTATTTATTTTTCATTAAAGTTTATTGAAAAATTTTATATCTTAGGTGTGAAAATTTGGTGATCTAATTTGGCCTATTGCTAATAGACCTCATAGTGCAGATACAAAAAAAAATTAGGAAGAAGTGAAAAGTTGATTCATAATGTGTTTTCATGTAATATTAATATATTGAAGTGTTTTATGATGTTTTTTATGACTTTAATAATCTATAAATGCTTATTATAAGCCTCTAAGTCAATTTAAGAGGATGGAACATTGAAGACAAAAAGGCTTATCTGACTGAGTGGAGTCTTTGAGAAAGAAGATCAATAAATTAGTCTGCCAGACCAATAGTTGACATTATCACTTGTAATATATTTAATGTGGGTTGATATAAATATGTTATAAGACATTATTCATGTATTTAAATCCTTTGAGTATATTCAATTGTGTCATAAGTTCATGTTTCCTTGACTGTGTTTTGAAGTCATTTGGTAGTTCTAAGTGAGCATCTTGTAGAGAAGTGGTTGAGCCTATATACCCTGAGTTGAAGCATAAAATGAATTTTTTTATGACCCTAAGTTCATGAGGTTTATGAATATATAATTTTTTTCCATGATTGTTTGGCAAAATTGAGTATATACCTTAGTTGTTCAAGATATATTTCCTATATATGTACAGGCCTTTTATAAACAATGTTTTGAGAAAGGGTTCAAGTGGTGGTTAGAATTAAAATGTGTTTTGGACCTAAATTTAAGTTGGATAAGGTCTATTATATTGTAATATGATGTTTTTATACCATGTAAAGTGTTTATATATGCTTTAATAAATATCAAAGGGTAACGTGTTCTTAAGAAGACCTATTAGGTCTCCTTAAAGCCTAAAAGAGGAGTAAGGGATAATTGATTCATGATTAAGTCATGGTATTTCAATATGATAACACATATTCATGGATGACCTAAGTGATTTAAATGTGTATTTGACTAAGAATGATATGATCAAGTGACTTGTATAAAATCAAGGTAGCTTAGGACTATTTATATGATAAGAGAATGTAGAGAATAAGAAAATGATATAGATCTTTGGTGAGAAGAAGGATGTCATATGAACCATAAAATATATGTCATTACTATCTAATAGAGGTTTTACATATGAGGATCAAGTTCAAAATATTTAATCAATCTATGAAGAGGGCTAGTTGAGCAAAGAGGGATACAAGTCAGTTTAAGAGGGATAGAAGTGAGTGAAGAGTTAAAGAAGAAGATCATAATCTATTGTATGAGAAAAAAGGGTTTTTTAAGGTGATTGATTGTATTAGGTGGATGAGTTGGTGCTGAGTCATCTAAGGGGTTGGCACTTCCTTGCAACTGGGTACTTGCTAAAAGCCTAGTAAGTTGGTGTTGAGTTATTTGGGGTTGGTGCTCCATATGAAGTGGGTGCTTCACTAAAGATTTATGTTTATCTTATAGGATTGTATTCCATTTTATTCATCATTTACTTTTATTACATTTAAGGGTTTCCTATGTATATTTATGTTCATTTATTTCATGCTCTTATGATTTTGTGTATATGCTTGTCAAGATGTGTATGCTTGTTAGAATGTGATGCAGGGGCATCCTATAAGGACCCCAAAATGATCCATCTTTGTATTATTTATTCAAATGTTTGTTTCATAATTTTTATAGGTTAGTATTAGTTCATTTGTGAAGTCTAGGGTGACTCAAAGTGCATAGAATTTGAATTTCAAGCTTTCCCACCAAAACCTTCCTTGAGCAAATTTGAATTTGTAAGCCTTGTATAAGGACTTATATGCATTAGTGAAGGTTAAAAAAAAGTGTGTTAAAATTTTTTAAGGGTAATGGAATTACAATAGATCCATAAAATGTCATGTTTCTAGTATCTTGGCTCCATACACTTTGCTCTTATGTGAAAATCAAGAAAATGTTATGTAAAATAGTGTTCCATTCAAATAGTTTAAAGGTAGGGGATAAACAAGATTTTGTATGCAGGTAGAAGGGGAATTTTAATATGAAAAACACCTATTTGAATGAATATGTGTTTTACTAAATTTGGGAAACTATATGTTTAATTTCTTAAATAGTAAAGGTGTCTAGATTAAGGGAAAAATTAGTAAATAAAATGTGTCTTAATTAACCTACTAATTTATTGAATCTAGAAGTGCTTAATTTATTTCTAAAAATAGAAAACAAGGTGATAGAGAGTAAAACTTGGCTAATTTTGGGCTAAGACAAAGGAGATAAAGACTACAAATTATTGATCTGGCTAGCCATACTATCAAAAATAGGATCCAAAAGTCTATTTTCTACATAGATAGGAGCACCACTGATGGAATACCTAGAGGTCTATCACTATAGTCCAAGTTTTAGCACTGTAGTCCTTAGTGTCTAAGCTTTTTGAGCTTTTTGGGTTTTGTTCATCTTCTCTAGGAGACCCTATAACTAAAATATTGAGTCTTGGTTATTCATGAAGATCCATGTGTAATTGATTTTATCTTCAAGGATCTTAGTTCCTCTTCATACTTTATAGGTGATCTTGCATCTAACTAGAAAAAGGGGTTAGTGTGTAATATACACTAAATGAACAATCACAACCCATGTGTGGGCACTCTACCTACATACCAATACTTGGAAGAGGGATCAAGTATAATGTAGTTATCCCAATTTGAATGTGTATTATGCAATCCTATGTATGAAATGCAAGTGTATGTGAGTTTAGGAAAGCTTGAGATGACTCATGACTATTGTAGGAGCTTATATAGGCTAGAAATAATAGTGGTTGGTTGTATATAGAGAATAGGAATATTTACTTGAGTGTGCTTTAATGTATTTATAGATTGTGCCTTTTGAATGATTGATAACCCTTCTAAATGACCTTTGAATGGGATTTTAAGGGAAACTAGTGATCTTGGGTTAGATGAACTTCCATTAGGATAATAAGGTAAAAGATAAGGATTCATGAAAATTTGACTGCTTGAGGCTATTATGGACTTGGAAAACAATGTTGAAAAGTGGACACCCTTGGTCCCAATGTTATAGTCAAACTTATGGCACTATTGTCTAGGGAAAAATGGACCCTAGGGGATAGATCTATGCCTGGAAGAGGAGTTCAGGATAGTAGGGGATGAATCTAAAAGGCTTAAAATGACTAAGAAATAATTAAAACATGCCTAAGTAGGTTGTGTAAGTGAGTAGGAGAGACCTATGGTTTGGGTGTCACAAGTCATGCTCAAGTTGTACAAATTGTATTTTAGTATGACTACATTTCCCCCCCCCTTTATTATAAGTATGTATCAAAGTGAAATACTAGGATAAAGTAGAAAAATTGAAGTTTAGTTGAACTTACCTATGAGACTAAGCCCAAGAAGTTGTGTGATGTTGGGTTGTACATAGTGAGAGCATGTTGTATTATGTAAGTCTACAAAAAGGAAAGAAAAAATAGATCAATTCTTAGTGGATATGCTATATCTAAAATAAGAATGTATAAATCTAGGTAAAGAGAGAGGAAGGAAGAGAAATAAATGAATACACCTCATCAAGTACATGAACTAATACAAAACATGTTATGTTATTGCATTATGTTGAGTCATGCTGGAAGTATATTGAATCAACAGTTATATCGATGAATGAGTTAAGTGTCAACCCCCTAGAAGTTGGCTCAATAATTCAAAGGTAGGCCCTTTGGCTCCATCATCACTAACTATGTGAAGTTAATTAATCATTCATGTGTTAATCAATGTTTGGACCATGTGTCCAATCCCTCTTAATAGGTGGCTTAAGAATATAAAGGTTAGCTAGACCTTTGGCTCCATTATTGCCCCATGATGTGAAGCTGAATGAGAAAATATTAGTATATATGAATTTCATATGAGATGGCTCATGAATCCCATGAATGTGATGTGATCTGATAATGTTGGCATAGATAGTTGAATGTAAAATGGAAACTAGGCTACTATTAGCCACTTTGAAATATGGAGATTGGACTTGTATAAAATCCCCTCCTAAAGTTGGAATCAAGGGTTAGGAAGCCACTCAAGAACTCAGGTAGGTGGGAATTAAACTCATATGAAATTTTACTTTAATGTGATGCCAACCACCTACAGATGGATTAAGGCACATAACTATTAGGAATGTGTAAGAAAATACAATAAACTCATACATAGAGAAGTCACATGTGCCACGCACATTGCCCCCAATAATCGATGTCTAGAACATAGATTTTGAACTGAAAGTTGTATCAACTATCATGTCTAAATTGAAAATGGAAACCCTCATGCCATTCATGATGCCCCCTATATCTATATTGTCTAAGTGAAATAAGTGTTAAAAACTATTGATTTTTGGACTGAACTGTACTGATAAAATTATGATTAAACTCACCTCTCTACTTGATTCTAAAAAAACTAGATATTTTGTTGTTTGTATAATAGCATCAAAAATTGGACACTTTGGGGTCTAGCACTATAGTTCCATTTTTGGTTTTGTTGAATAAAGCCAAAACTAATGACTGATCTAGATTCTTTATTGTTTGCTTGGTCTCATTTGCCTGTGCTAAGTTATATATTCTAGACTGTACTATTCTTGAACTATTTTTTTAACCATTAAGAGCTCTGATCTCTATGATAAAACCCCTATTTATTTACCCCTCTTTGAAGGCTATAAATGAATACCCTACTATGACTACCCTCAAAATAAGAATCCCTATAAATGTGTTAAGCTATGAAAACATTTGATATAGCATTGATATACATTATCTCAAGATATATTAAAATTTATAGAGAGAGATTGTTAGATCCACAAGGGTATGATTAGATAGATATAACAATATAATATCATGTGCATAAGAGTAAACTAGAATTTTAAATGTTACTTTTTAGTGGCATGGAGGGATGGAGAATGATGTCCATTATGGCATCCAAAAATCAAGGTAAATGCATGATTGAAATCATGGCATTGCACACAAAGATAAGCAATCAAGAAATAAGCATACAAATCAAGAAACAAGGAACATGTAAGGGTGGCCAAGGGTCCATATAAGCACACAAGGCATATTCAAATGTTACATACACACATAATGGGATCAAGTAAAGATTGGCACAAGGGCCAAAAGCACATGAAAGGCACATAAAAAGGACATTAGCAAGTGTCTAAAGGCACACACATATAGACATGAACAAAGGACATTGGACAATGTCCTAAAATGCAAGTAGGAAGCAAACAAGAACTAGAAAATACAAAAACATCTAGATAATCAAAGTGAAGATTGGAAGCATGTAAAGTACTAGAAATATAAACGTGCATCTAATTATGGAAAGTAAGAAGCAAGAGTATACAAGATATGTAATACAAGACTAATGTATATAATATGAAATACAAAAGTGTGATATATGATAATGGATGTTGATGTGATATCTATGTAAGCAAGGAACATCCTACAATAAGATGTCTAGAGTGTATAGTGTAAAAATGGCATAACCTGGATGGTGTAGTCATGTAGAGTATGCCCCTAGTGGGTAGATGTATCGATATGTAGCTAGAATGTAGAAGTAACTTGCCCCCTCGATGGGTGAAATGAAGAACTCAAGGATCTGGATGCACTACACATACTCAAAGAAGATCAAGTGAAGCCTATTAATATAGATAAATTGACAAACAATAAAATAGAATATTATAATGTAAGTCTAGCATAATGGTTAGTAATGTAAAACATATATGATGCATACAATTGACATGTTTTTGTATTTTTGAAATATTTGAGCTATGTATAATCAAGTATAAGAAACTATGCACAATCAATACTAGAAGGAATGATACTAATCTAGCAATCTCATGTGAGACTCCCTATCATGGTGTCTTGTATCAAGGAGTGGAATCGTGCATGATCATGAAGCATGATGGAAATGTTGAGATTGTGGCTTTAAAATCTATATATGTTGTAAATGATTTGAAATATTTAAAGTAAAAACTAACTATGGGGACCCTTTATAATTTTAAAAAGTGGATGCAATTTTAGGGCTCTTAGGGACCCATTCGGAAGTAAGAAAGACTCATTGAACATGTGCTCTATGTGTAGATGCATGAGATCTCAATGAAACTACTCTAGGTGTGAACATTGTAGCTGGAAGCTATCTAGAATCTTGAAGTTGTGGAGGTGTATGAAACCTCTACATTGGTGATGGATATCATATCTGTGTATGATGCTGAATTAGAGAAAAAAATTGCGATAGAGCTAAAACTAGTAATGCAACTAAAATTAGCTTTAGAACTGAAACTAGTTTTAAAATCAGAAGTGGAAACTCATATAGAACTCTAGTAACTATGATAACCTGATTAGCATAAATTAATTTTATGTATTGATGTACTATAGATGTAACTACTTGGATTTTTTGTATCCAAGGTCTACCAAGTAACATGTCAAAAAATCCCACACTAGGAACTATAGTAAATGAGGTGGTCATGTGTGTAGGACCAACCTGTAGAGGAATGAGGATCTCAACCAATGTAGTCTAACTATGTCCACTAAAACCACTGATAACTATACTTGTTGGAGTAATATCCTACTTTGTATAACCCAAGTGCTATAATATTTTTATAGTACACGTGTTAATGCTAGATCCATTATCAATTAGAACACTATGAATGGGATGACCATGAATAAAAGATCTAATGAAGATCACATGATAGTTTGTGTCATCCTCAATAATCTCCTACTTGAAAAAGGAGATGGAAGGCCAAACTAGAACGTTAGAATGAAAAGTACCAATCATGTGGCTCAATGAATGTGAATCAGCTACTAGTGCCCTATATGTAACTAGTGGAGGATATGCTTGATATGCATGACGTAAACCTAATGTGTCTTATGTCTCTAACTTGCCATGTTTTGGAAATGGTGTTAAAAACATTTTTAGTGGCTTATCCTACATTGGTTTGGCTAGACGAGGCTCAGTTAAAATGTCTAGATCAATTTGATTTCCATCAATTAGATCCTATATCTTATGCTTGAGACTAATACATCTATTTTTAGTATGGCCTAGTGCCCTATGATAGTCACAAAATGCATTTTGATCATAACCCATGGAAGAGGCTTTGTTGGATCAATTTCTTTGATAGGAGGAAGAGATATGATGTTAAATTCTAATAACTATTATATAACTCTAGCTAGAGGAGCTGGTAGATTTGTAAAAGGTCACTGAGGAGGTGTTGATAAAGTGCCTCTCTATGAGGGATCTAAAGCTACAATAACTGTCTATTGAGTCAGTCCTTTACTATCATTGAATTTGACCTTATATGGGGCTTTATTGTCACTCTTATTAGTTGTATCTAGTGCACTTGTCTATCTAATTTTGCCCATTAAAATGAGTTTGATTTTTTTTTTTTAAAGTGTGACACAATTCATTGAAAGCAAAGAAAAGTTTGAACATGATTATCTTGTGCAAAACTAGTAGAAGACTCTATTTGAAGAGGTCTTGTAACTCCTGATCTACCATAGGGATAGTCATCTTAGCTAATATGGTCTTGTATCTGAGAACATACTTAGTGAGAGGCTCATTTGATTTCTATTTTTGTTGTGTAATTTGGGCATATAGAACCTTATCACCAATATTGATACTGAAACATGTTAGGAACATGTCAATAAGAGAATTAAATGCATTAAGCAACTAATTTGATAGATTTTAAAACCATTGTAATGCATAATCCTTGAGCTCATTGGAAATAATTTAGTTAATAGCCAGTCATTCGGTACATAATCCAAACATGCTGCATGAAAGGCTCTCAAATGTGTCTCTAGATCACCCTTTCCATCATAAAGAGTGAGATTAGGTTGTACAAATCTAGGTGGCAAGGGTGTAGCAGCTATATGTCATGCCAAAGGTGTATGTAATAGAGTGAAGGAGTCTAATGCTTGTGTAGATATAGTGGTACCTTGCTCAAGATGTTACACCTTGGATTGAAGAGATCAAATCTCTTGCACAAGGGTTGCCACATCAAGAGATAGGGATGTACTAGCTACAACTAGTGGCATAGAATAAGGTTGGGATACTATAGGGGGTTATTATGACATAGTTGCCCCGTAGTGTCATGTGTAACTAGTGGATCTATAGTTTGAGAAGACTGACCATTGGTTACCTTTTGTTTTTCCTCTTGGAGGATTCTAATCAGGTCATCTTTCATATCTAGATGTTTGGTTAAGTGTTAGTGAAGCTCTCTTTTATCAGTTTCATCAAAGCTAGTATATTGGGCCATTATTAAAGTAGAAAAATAAATTGAAATGTGTTTGAATGTTTTGAAATAAGTTGTAATAGGTAATGTGCTAAAAGTGTAAAGTATTGGATATAAGAAATTCAAAATTCTAAAATATTAGTTTAGAATTTGTGCAAAAAAGGATACAAATCTACCAAACATGTAAGGTAATACCATAAAAAGCAAAGTATGAACTAGTATATGCAACTAGGGATTTTACAAAAATCTTATTTTCAAAATACTATGAACTTTTGATTTTGAAATTGATTTTTTGAGCTGAGTATGCAAGATAAAATTTGGGAAATTACTTGCTTTAATGGGACCTAGTAGATGCAACTAGGGTTTTGAGACATTTTTTTGGGGAATTACTATGAATTTTTAAATTTTGAAGTGATTTTCTGATTTTAATATTCAATCAAAATTTATAGAAAATAAGTGGAATTACTTGAAAATTACTGGGATTTAGTTGATACAACTAGGGTTTTGAAATGATTTTTTTCAAAATTCATGTAATAATTTGAAATTTTTGCTATAAATTTATAGAATTGAGCTTGAAAAATTTAAGAAAAATCTAAAAATATTTATAAAATTAGCAATATATTTTTCTTATTGGTTTGAAATTATTTGTATGCAAATAGGACCTAGTATGTGCAAACTAGGGTTCTAGTGAATTATTGCAAAAAAAATCAATTAATTTTTAGTTTTCTAATTTTTAAATTCAGGAAAAATCAAAAAATTATTGTAAACAATTAGAAATAATTAGCCCTAGGGTTTTTAAGCAAAAATTTGAAGTAAATAAAGGGGTTCACCAAATGTTTTACTAAATTTAGGAAATTATATGTTTAATTTCCTAAATAGTAAAGGGGTCTCTATTAAGGAAAAATTAGTAAATAAAATTTACCTTAACTAACCTACTAATTTATTAAAGCTGGAAGTGCTTAATTAATTTATAAAAATAGAAAACAAGGGGATAGACAGTAAAACTTAGTTGATTCGAGGCTGAGATAGAGGAGATAGAGGCTACAAATTATTGATCTAGCTAGGTAGAGTGACAGAAATAGAATCCAAATGTTTGTTTTCTGCCTAGATAAGAGTGTTAAAAATAGGACACCTAGAGGTCTAGTGTTATAGTCCAAGTTTTTGTGTTGTAGTCCTTATTTTATAAGTTTTTTAGGTTCTATTCATCTGGTTTGGAAGACTCTATGCCTAAAATATTGAGTCTTGGTTGCTTGCAAAGCACTCTGTGCAATTGATTTTATCTTCAAGGATCCTAGTTCCTCTTTATGCTTGATAGGTGATCTCTAAGCTAACTGCCAAAAAGGGTTTAGTGTGTAATATGTAATAAACATGCAATCACACCTCATATGTGGGCATGATACCTACATACCAATACTTTGAAGAGGGATCAAGGCCAATGTAGTTCTTCCAATTTGATTGTGTATTGTACAATCATGTATATGCAATGTAAGTGTATGTGAATTTAGGCAAGCTTGAGATGACTCATGATTAGTGTAGGAGCTTGGATAGGTTCAAATAATAGTAGTTGACTATATTTAGAGAATGGGAAGATTTGCTTGAGTGTGCTTTAGTGTATTTCTAGCTTGTGCCTTTTGAATGATTGCTAACCCTTCTAAATGACATTTGAATGGGTTTTTATATAGAAACTAGTGATCTTGGGTTAGATGAACTCGCATTAGGTTGACAAGGGAAAATATAATGATTTATGAAAATATGATCATTTGAGGCTATTATGGACTTGGACAAAAGTGCTAGAAAGTGTACACCTTGGGTCCTAATATTGTAGTCCAACTTATGCCACTATTATCCAGGGGGAAAAGGACCCTGGGGGATAGATCTCTACCTGGGAGAAGAGTTCAAGATAGTAGGGCCTGAATTTAGAAGGATTCAAATGACTATAAAATAGTGAAAACATTCTTAAGTGTGATGTGTGAGTAGGAGAGACCTAGGGTTTGGGTGTCACAAGTCATGCTCAAGTTATACAAATTGCATTTTAGTATGACTATAATATGAATATGTACAAACCTTATTTGTGGTCAAATTATTATTGTTGATCATTACATGTGTTTATATTGATGAATGAAAACATTTGAATTTATTCTCAAGTATGAATGAAAGATATCAGTATGTATGTTTGAATATAATACACTCAACTTCTATCCTTGTGAATCTTGTTTATTATAGACTGTGATATCAGTTTGGGAAATGTGATAAAATCTATTGACTGAATTAGTGTTCTTGAATAATTTTAAGAAGTAGTTTGAGATTTAAATTTACATAGAAATGTGTTCAAAATTTTGAAGAAACCAAGATAAGAAACCTCTATGGAATTGACTGCTAAACCCTTGACATTGTATGTATTATTATGTGCAGATGTGTATCTATAGGTTTAGAGGAAGGACCATAAAATACCATCAAAGTGGAATAGATGAAGTTACATTGTGAACTTAGTTTATAAAGTAATATGAATATGAAATGAGAAATAAAATGTGAATTAAGGTTCTTGAAATAAATAAATCATTTTTGAATTACATCAGTCATATGGAAACCCTGGTTCATAGTCAAAGAACCTTGTTAAGAGTAATGTGATCATAGGGAAGTGTAACTAGTTATAGAAAAATGGATGGAGGTGAAATAGGTGTGAATTTTATTATAAATAAGGTATGAACTTGATATAATATCCCAAGTGAGGCCTTATTAGACATTGAGTGAGGTTTCAATGTGAAAACCTTGTAAGAGCAGTCTGCCCTGTTTGTAGTCTATCAAGAAATGAAACTAAGGTAAAGTTGATTGAAAAGGGATTATGTAAAGTGTGGTGATATTTTAAGAATTAATTTATTGTTTTTATTCATGAGGAAATATTTAAGGGTTTTTCATAAAAGAGGAGGATCTAAATAAAAGGTTTAAGATAGTCAAAACAAAATATATAGTTTGTAAGGAATAGGCAGAATATTTACATTCAAAGTCATTAAAGGAAAACAAAGGTAAACTTAGAAAAAGCCTAGTTTATAAGATTTAAAAGGTTAAAATATACCCATTCATATAAATTTTATCCTTTTAATTCTTATATAACTTGAGTTGTGCACTCTTGTATGGTCTCGGCCTATGGGCAAACCTAGAAACCCTAGAACTAGGGTTTGGATGATATAGACCATTCTAACCACATAAATTTCATATAAAAATTGTGATTAGATGAATTTTAGTGTGGGTGAAATTATTTAGGAGTTTATATATTCATCCCATACATTTTTATACACCTAGAGTGGTTTGTTTGAACACTAGACCTAAACAAGCCTAAAAGGCCTAAAAAGAGATATGAAAAGGGACTTAACAATTGTTTAAATATTGAATTTGATTTTTAAGGTTTGGGGATAAAGAGTTTATGGAAAAGGTTATCAATAACAAGGTAAATATTTCAAATTTTTATAATTACAATTCTGTATAAAATAAATTAGTCCACAAATAGGGCTACTAGGAATGCTGATAGAGTAGGCAAAATTGGACAAAGGTAAGGATAGGTGTTTAGACAAGTGAGTGGAGTGAATATAGATTATTAAATGTTTGTAATGAGGATGTTTATGTGTTTTCAATTAGATATTGAATCCAATAACCTTGGAGAACAAATTACCTATTGAACCATGATAAGGACTTTTGAAACAAGATAGAATTTGTTGATGAGAGGAGTTGAGAGTTGATAGAAGTTGGTGAGTTCATTAATAGAAATAATGGGTAATTAAACCCCTTACAAGTAGGATCAAATAATTTTAAAGTTAAATAACAAAATTAATTTGTAAACCATAGAAAGAAGGATGAGTATAGAAGTTATTATCAAGAAATGGAGGATTTGAACAAGGTATATAGAGGTGGATGAACTATGCTCTACATCATTATGATATTAGAGCTGGAAGATTCTTTGAGAAGAGAAATTATAGTAGCAAGCATGACAAGGTACTAGTTTTTTTTTTTCATTTGATGTTTTGATTTGATGTGTTGAAGTGTATATGAAGGTTGAGAGAATTTGGTAGTAGCCCTATAGCCAAGTGAGGCTTAAATAAAAGTGAAAGAGCTATTGATAAAGCTTGAGAGAGAGAGAGAGAGAGAGAGAGAGAATCTCATAAATAGATATTAGAAGAGATAAAAGGAATATTATAGGTATGACAAGAGGAGAAGTCCCAGGTATGGACAAGAAAAGTGTAGACACCAAAATCATGTCGACTCCCCTGGTCACTCCCCGTCTTATTCTTCTTCGCCTATTTAACCCTTGTCGATCACTTGTTTCACCAACCTTGACCCTAGCAGCATGTAACAATGAGCACAGAGCTAAAGCTAGACTCTATCCCCATTGTGCACCTGCCGACGACAGTCTTTACCTGGCCGATATCACCGACATCGGTCACTTATCGGCCGACGTCGGCAATCCTGCCGACGTCGGTCACCTTGCCGTTATCCGTTATCAGTTATCATTCAGTTTCCCGAAACGGTTGACGAACCGTTTCTGGAACCGTCCCCCACCTTCATCAACCTCTGCCAACCATTCGAGACCAGACCCAAAAAACGCTATCCTGAACGCTATTCGAAACGCTGATCAATCGAACCCCGAGCAATCATCAACCTGCGAACTCTCGGCATCAACCCACTCTCGGCATCAACACTCTCGGCATCAACCAATCTACACAGACAACTCTAACTATGGCTTTCATCGTGTCTTTTGGCAGGTAAGTATTTATTCTATTTATTTTATTTCTTCCTTAGTTATTATTTATCAGTTCTATTATCCTGATTCCTCAGACCCGACCCGACCTTACCCAGACCCTGTCCCGACTCTGTTCAGACCCAGCATTCCTCGTTTACATCTCTGCCCCTGTCCCGACTCTCTCAGACCTTGCCCAGACCCTGTCCCGACTCTCCCAGACCCTGTCCCAAACCTGTTCAGACTCTGTCTAGAACCTGCCCCTATCGACGCTGGTCACTACCCCGACCGACGACGGCACCTTAACCGACGTCGGCACCTTCCCAGACTGACGCCGGCACCACAGAGACTGACGCCGGCAACTGTGCAGAATACTGCTGCATATCAGGTACGCTTTTTTTATTTTCTGTCATTTATTTCTGTCATTTCATCTTTTATTATTTACTTTCATCCAATATTACACCTTTTATCAGTGGGTTGATATCCTTTTAGGGAGTCTTCGTACTTCCGGGATCGGGCATTCGCCTGACAACCCACCATATCTTTGACTAACATATTTCCATGTTTTAGTCTCTTTTTCGCAGGTGTCATTCCTCCACAGCCAAAGAGGAGAATCTTCCAACGTCTGATTTCGGTGCGCTCAACTTTATCAGGTACTTCTAGCCTTAACCATTTATTTTAGTTTCTTATTTCTTCTTTGAATGTAGAAAGCAATTTTGCATAGAAACATTCTGGCACGCCCGGTGGGACCCTAGGTCCTCCTTGGGTTCTTTCTTTCTTTCGTTCATTTAGGCACATTAGGTTTCTTCCTTTTCGTCTCCTTTCGTCTCTTCTTAAACGACATCATAAGCAGAACTAAAACGAACATTTTTTTTTCTTGCACTTCTAGACTAGCTAAACTCATATTCTTCGACTCTTTCTCCATTCGTCTTCATACGAACAAACATTTCGACTTGGACATTAAAACACTTTGCATTCATTTCTGTTTGCCTGCATCTTTTAGACCACACATAGTAATTAAACTGCATATTGAATTAATCTAGATCACTTCATGTTACACGACCAAACCACCTGCACAAAACAAACATTTTAACTTACCTGAGACAAGGCCCGACTGGGATTTCATCCCCCAGCGGATACCTTACCCATCCCGGTGACCCTACTTGGATTTCATCACCAAGGGGGAAGCCCACTCCGTTCTCTGGCGGAGTATAATCTCTAGGCGAGGTATATCTTGGCTAAGCGAAACCAGCTAACCACTGGAATCGTGAAGTGAGGGGAGCTTGCTCCTTAGCACTAGGCCACGTACCAGACCCTAACACAGACTTCTTGAGCACCATAACAAAACCCAAAACCTTCCATAGACTTCTTCTAGGACCCGACTCACAAAGCCAACCTCCCCAAACACACATTCTAAGGCATAAGCCACTATAATCCTAATAATTTACTTCTAGGGTTTTTAGGATCTGCTTGTGTCTTCATCTTTTTAGTTCTTATCTGCTTGTTTGAGCGTGTAAGGACGTTCTCTCTTGCCTTTTATGGTTTTGACACACAGTCAAACCAAGGCCCTTTTTGACCACTCTGGCCGTCAACTGCTTTCATCTACCCCATCTCTAACCCGTCCTATCATGGAGTTCCACTCAGAGACTGAAAGAACTCCTACAGGACCGACCCTGACCCTGACTCAACTTCCCATCATCCCTGAAGGGGACCAGGATTTTAAAAAATTCTTGGACCTCAATACCGCAGCCCTCCATAACTATCTCGCGAGAAATCCAACGCGAGACCTTTCGGGTGACATGGCGACGACATCGACACCATTCGCCACCCAACCTTTTTTGACTCAGCCTTTTGCCTCAACCGTTAACTCAACCATGGCCAATACGAAAAGTTTGGCCTCTTCGTCTATTTTTAGACCGACCTCCATCGGGGTTTCGTTACCCCCTCAATCATCTACAAATCAACCAAGTTTTACATCGCATCAGAACTTGATTGTCTCGACCCCTTACACTCTTGTGCCCACAAATGTAGGAGTGCTAACCTATCCCTCTACCAGTGCCGCTATTCAACCACCTTTGGCGGTGCCTAGTCAACTTATACCTTCGACCTTCATGACGCAACCACCCTTAACCTCTACTTTTGCCCCTGCGACTAGTCATCCGTACGTTGCACCCTTATTGGTACAACCGACTACGTCGCATACCTCCTCTAGCCTCTTTCAAGCGCCTTACAACCTTGGGGGCGTTCCATCCACCAATCTGTTAGCAGACGTCATCAAAATGCTGATGGATAAAATGTCCAGTCTCGAAGCTTCTATCTCTGGTTCAAATAATATCTCTTCATATGACCAGATTTATAACGAGCCCATTCATCCTTCTGTCCCTATTCGACCATACCCCAACCATTGGGAGCTTCCTAAATTTACTCGCTTTCAGAGTAAGGAAGACCCACAACAACATCTATGGGCATTCAGACATGCCTGTTATCTTATCGCCCACGATGATGCGTTACTTTTACGCACGTTTCCTATGTCTCTTTCTGGCCCTACCCTTGACTGGTATAGCTCCCTTGCCAGACATTCTATCTTTTCCTTCATTCAACTCGCTCAATTATTCATTGACCATTTCTCAATCAATATCACTAAACAAGTCTCGATCACAGACCTTTACTCCATTAGGCAATTTGATGACGAATCAGTAGTTGATTTTGTCGCCCATTGGAGAGACTTGATCAACCAGCTCTCTTTCTCCTTGCCTCAACCCGAGCTCATTGAGCTCTTTTCCCGAGCATGTGTCAGTCACATCTCATCCACCTTGCGGGTTCAAACATTCCACACTTTCGACGAGGCCTTCACCATGGCCCGAAAGCTTGAACTCTGCTCTATTGAAGAAGATAAGGTCAAATTATGTAACACTAACACAAGAACCAATGACCATTCTTATTCCAGACCTTCTTCTGCCCACTCTCAATCTAAGGGGTCGGCAAACACTGTCATCTTTAGACCATCATCTTCAACAATAACTAACCGACCAACATCTTCAACATTAGACTACATCAATAAACATTTTCAACGTCAATCCATACAACGTCAATTCACTCCAATTGGAGAGTCATATGCCTCTGTCTTGGATAAACTCGTCAAGCAGGGGGTCCTCAATCTCCCTTCAATCCGACCACATCAATTCAACCCCTCAACACCTATCCCTGCATGGTATAGGGAGAATCACTTTTGTAACTATCACCGTGTCAAAGGCCATGATACGGATCACTATCAAACTTTTAAAAACCTCGTCCAGAACATGCTAGACAAGGGCGATCTTATCTTGGATAACCCGAACGCACCGCCCAACCAAAACCTCGACATCTTCAAACAACCTTTTCCTAATCACCCGCCTACTCAAGACAACATCCAAACCATGATCAATGACCCTCAAGACCATATACACACCGTTAACATTATCTTACCTCTTGTCCCTGACCAACCTTCTTCACAGGATGAAAGACCCTCTTCTCCTATTAGTCCTCCATCTATTTCTCCTATATTGGAGGACGCCTTGATCACACCTATGTCATTAGCCCCACCTTCATCCAAAGACCTTAACTCTCCTACTCCTCAAGCACACGTAGAAGGCACGATCATCCCTACCATCTGCCCACTTGAGGAGCTACCCTCTCCTATTTCTTCTCCACCAAGAGAAGACCCTATCTCTTCACCCATTTCGATTGAGGAAGACCCAGTCACGGTTTCCTCTTGCCCTTTGCCTGAGATTGTTACATCTCACTCACCTCCGTCCACATCTAAACCCAAACCCGTATCTAACCTTGCCTCGCACAATAGTGGCCCTCGACTCAAACCCACGAAGACCATTAGACCACACTGGAGGACTCCTCCCCCACCTTCGTCATTACCTTCAATCTTGGGCCCGCATCCGTCCACTTTAATTAGAGTGCTTCCTACTCCCATCCTTCACAGAGGCACGTCACCTCCATTACTCTATCAACCTGTCAAACAATATCTCCCTCAAATCATCGACCAACGTCTCTTACGCCTCTCAAACCAACATCATCAATCCTCACTGCAATAAAATATCCAGACCCGTTAGCAGGTTCTTATACCTTATTGTTACGGCACTTATTGCAGTCATCTCGCCTCAACCTTCTGCCTCTCAAACCATATCATTCTCTCGGACCTAAACCACCTTGGTTCGACGACACTCGTATTTGTGCGTATCATCGCACACCTGGACATGACACGGAGCATTGTTGTGCCCTCAAGGTCGCCATTCGCCAATGTCTGGGGAATGACACCTCTCTTCTTGACCACGTTATCAAGCCTTCAACACCGCCCCTCTCATCAACTCTCGAATCAAGACCCTCTTGGTTCGACAACTCTAAATACTGTCACTATCATCATACTCTGGGACATGACACTGAGCGTTGTTGCACTCTTAAAGCTGTCATTCATCACCAACAGAGAAAGGATTCCCTTCTCATCAAGGATCCTCTAGACCATCCCTCCCACAAATCATCAACACCAACTCATACCTCTCCAACCTCATCACCTAAATCGGGATCTCCACGCCAGGTTCTGGTTCCTTTGTCACCTTTAACCCCCTTATTCGACATCAACACAGTCCATCTGACCACTAAACCTCAACCGACCTTAACCAATCCATCAAACATTCTCCCTAGCTGCTGGGGGAATTCAACCTTCATCCAAACCTCGACCAATTTTTCAACACAGTCTCGACCACATATCAATCACTCTTTCAACTTAGCCTCAACCAGACTAGCAACCAAACATTTAACCCGACCTCAACCAAACATTCGACCCAACCAAAGACCAAATACCAACCAATCAACCCTTGACCAACCATTGACCAACTATCAAACGACCAAATCTCAATCAAACATTGATCAACCTTTTTATCCACACATTCAACCAGTCTCGATCAATCAACGACCATATCAGTCAACTTCACATCCGTCCACTCATCCATCAACACGTGACCAATATGGAGCAAAGTAAATGAGGCAAGTTTGCTCCTAATTGGCTCAGACCTTTTATTATCACGCACAAGTATGGATCAGGGACTTATCGTCTGTCTTCTCTTGATGGACGCCCAGAACCTGAGCCTCTTAATGCGTTACATCTGCGACCGTTCTATTGCTAGTCAAGTACTCATCCACTTGACACTTAACTTGAGCTCGTCCCTTGAGCAATCCCCGTCCTCTTAATCCTACCTCCTTTCAACCCTATTCCTCTTTATGCGGTATGGATGCTTTGTCCTCATAAAAGGGAGTCCTTGACCTTCTATAATCTTGTCCATGACTCACATTTCTGTCAAAACAAATCAAGATGTCAAAACATATCCATGGTCACTATATCTATATCAAAATCAAACAAACAGACTACTCCCTCGAAGGACAGCTGTACTATCATTGCTATAATAAATAGACTGCTCCCTCGAAGGACAGCTATTCAAAAGCCCTTTATATTAAACAAAAATCTAGACCACTCCCTCGAAGGATGGCTATGACTAATCTGGCAATAAACAGCACTATTTTAGAAGCTTCTCGTATTGATCAGCTTCACAACCTGACCACCAAACAAACGACATCTCTATGCAGGCTTCCCGCATTGATCAGTCTGCGCCAACAAAAAAAAAAAAATTGAATAAGTCATGGACTTGACTTATAGTTGTCTCAGGGTCTCCTATAAAAAGGGGCATCGTTATCTTTGCTCTTAAAATGGGTTACCCTTCTTCCTCCTCCTATCACCCGCTCGAGGGACTTCGAGCTCGCTTTAATGTCGAAGTGATTCGATTACCGCTCTAACATAACCACGGTCAACGACGTCATGCATGAATGGGGCTCTTGGTTCTCATAACCCCTATTTATGCTATCTTTTTGGTCCTTGTCAATGAAAGAGCAATATGCTTTTCACTTCTTCTACACTTTGGTCACATTCACCTTCATCACTTGTCAATCGACTCAACTCAACTCTCTTTTCAAACCATCAACTTGACCTAGCCTATTCACCCTAGTTTCTATGGACACCAATACACATGGAAACTATCGACCCACCACAATTTATGTTCAGCATAAACCAATACTTGCTGAAGCATAAATGAACCTCAATTCATTTTTAGCATACATCCATCACGAATATGGAATGTTGCTAGGGATGAAAAACCCCTCAACCAATGTTGCAAAATACACCATTTGGAAAAGGCTGCAACATCTTTTTTTTCCTCATCATTTCATCCAATCATCGACCAATCTATCAACCATTTTAACCACCTGTCTACCACTCGGACGCTTGGTCTGAATTACATTGGTCTGAGGCCCTATCACCAGGGCTATGTAGGCAGCACTCAGTTGACATGGGGTCTTCTGAGGTTAGCTCGACCATTCTCATTTGTTCGTCTCTCTGATGGACAAACCTTCTTTCCTTCTTTTAACCATAATCTTGTCTTTGACTATGACCCATTTTATCCCTTTGACCCTCCCTCCCTTCTAGGGAGAACTACATTGGCCTGAGGCCCTATCACCAGGGCTATGTAGGCAGCACTCAGTTGACATGGGGTCTTCTGGGGTTAGCTCGGCCACATCCTTTCGTCCATTCCTCCCCTCGTCCACCAACCATTAGAGATCATGCCTATCTCCGCTGACCTCGACTACTTCCAAGACATTATTGCCTTGGTTGTTTTTGTATGTATGCTACCTCATGACTGGTTAGCAGAATTGTGCGCAGACCTTTTTTGGACCCTCACAAGTATAGGATCGCAAACCGGTTGATCCACACTACTTGTGGCTTTTTTGTGTTTCTAGAAGCACTTCCTGAGCCCGAGATACCTGGAACACGACGACCATTTGGAGCTTCAGCTTAGATTGAGTGACCCAATCAACAGATGACTAAATGCTGGGGCCCGGTTACTTTGATTTTGGCACTCCTCGACCCTTGACCTGCGACACTTTTGACCTGACCATCTCGTGCAGTGGTATGCGCGTAATCACGACTTTTGCAGCATTCACCCTCACCCCTTTTTCATCCACTCTTTGTCAAATCAGCACCCGAATCTCGGTTCCTTTCCCTCGACTCCTGCTTTGAGGGGGAATACCTCATCCATAATCAGGGCAACCTATCCACTTCCTATTTTTGTCTTGCAGTTCATTCGAACAACCAACAAGATGAAATCAACCTTATCCCTCACCTGGGGCAATCACTCCTATTTTTGTCTTGCAGTTCGTCCAGAACAACCAACAAGACAAAAAGGGGCAAATGTAGACACCAAAATCGTGTTGACTCCCCTGGTCACTCCCCGTCTTATTCTTCTTCGCCTATTTAACCCTTGTCGATCACTTGTTTCACCAACCTTGACCCTGGCAGCATGTAACAATGAGCACAGAGCTAAAGCTAGACTCTATCCCCATTGTGCACCTACCGACGACGGTCTTTACCCGGTCGATGTCACCGACATCGGTCACTTATCGGTCGACGTCGGCAATCCTGCCGACATCGGTCACCTTGCCGTTATCCGTTATCAGTTATCATTTTGTTTCCCGAAACGGTTGATGAACCATTTCTGGAACCGTCCCCTGCCTTCATCAACCTCCGCCAACCATTCGAGACCAGACCTAAAAAATGCTATCCTAAACGCTATTCGAAACACTGATCAATCGAACCCCGAGCAATCATCAACCTGCGAACTCTCGGCATCAACCCACTCTCGGCATCAACACTCTCGGCATCAACCAATCTGCACAGACAACTCCAACTATGGCTTTCATCGTGTCTTCTGGCAGGTAAGTATTTATTCTATTTATTTTATTTCTTCCTTAGTTATTATTTATCAGTTCTATTATCCTGATTCCTCAGACCCGACCTGACCTTACCCAGACCCTGTCCCGACTCTGTTCAGACCCAGCATTCCTCGTTTACATCTCTGCCCATGTCCCGACTCTCTCAGACCTTGCCCAGACCCTGTCCCAAACCTGTTCAGACTCTATCCAGAACATGCCCCTACCGACGCCGGTCACTACCCCGACCGACGACGGCACCTTAACCGACGTTGGCACCTTCCCAGACTGACACCGGCACCACAGAGATCGATGCCGGTGACTGTGCAGAATAGTGCTGCATATTAGGTATGCTTTTTTTATTTTTTGTCATTTATTTTTGTCATTTCATCTTTTATTATCTACTTTCGTCCAATATTATGCCTTTTATCAGTGGGTTGATATCCTTTTAGGGAGTCTTCATACTTCTGGGATCGGGCGTTCGCCTGACAACCCACCATATCTTTGACTAACATCTTTCTGTGTTTTAGTCTCTTTTTCGCAGGTGTCATTCCTCCACAACCAAAGAGGAGAATCTTCCAACGTCTGATTTCAGTGCGCTCAACTTTATCAGGTACTTCTAGCCTTAACCATTTATTTCAGTTTCTTATTTCTTCTTTAAATGTAGAAAGCAATTTTGCATAGAAACAAAAAGACCTAGTTGAATCAAAATAGAGAGAGAGAGAGAGAGAGAGAGAGAGAGAGAGAGAGAGACAGAGACAGAGACAGAGAGAGAGAGAGAGAGACCAAGTGAATAGTCAAGATGTGGCAAGAGAGTGAAGACTTGTTAGAAAGAGGTATAGGTTTAAGTGAGGCCAAGGAGTTGATATAAGGATGAGTCTAGAGGTTATTGACAAAAAATGGAGGATTTAAACAAGGTATAGAGAGATGGATGAACTATGATTTACATAAGAATGATTCATGTATGTTTAAGTGGAATTGAATGAAAAGTTTTAAAGATTGATTCACCCCCCTCTTATTAATTGTGATTATAATAATTTGTATTAGATATTATTCCTTTTAATTAGGTCTAAAATCCTAAAGGAGATCTTAATAAGCAAGGATGACTAGTCAGTAAGCTCAAGGTGGTTTTTCTACCAGTAAAGCTCTGTTATTCAATGGATCTAACTATGCCTTTTAGAATGTCAAAATAAATATATATCTAATGTCACAAAGACATGATATTTGGTAGTAAATTGTGGATGGTTATATTTCACCTCTAATTCCACCAATAGATGTAGTAGGTAATAAGGCTGGTGAAAATAACTCCAAGCAAATGAATACCATTCTTTGTGGCCTATCAAAGGAAAACCTTGTAAATTTAATACATTTTGTATCACCCAAAGAAATATAGGACAAATTAAAGACCATATAAAAAGGAGACACCAAGTTGAATTTAACCAAGTTTCAAACTCATAGAAGATAATTTGAAAGCCTGAAGATGAATGAATATGAAACTATTTCATCCTACTTATTGAGGGTTGATGAAGTTGTCAATATCATTATATGATTGGTATAGTAAGTGAAAGATTTTATTGTTATTCAAAAGGCATTGAGATCACTAATTCCTAAGTTTGACTCTAAGGTGTCTAAAGTAAAAGAGATGCAAGATTTGGACAAGCTAGAGATGGATGGGCTTCATGGCATCTTGACTGCCTATGAGATGAGAACAAATGAAAGAAGGCCTCCTAAAAAGGAAGTAACTTTAAAATTTGAAAAGAAGTCAAAGGCCAAGAAGGTTAAAGATGAGGTATGTTCAGATATTGATGATGATGAACTAATATCTATGTTTTCTAGGAAGTTAAGGTTTGGCTTAGGTAAGTACAAGGGTAAGTTACCCTTCAAATATTTTAGCTAAGGTAAGATTAGTCACTTTTCATCCAAATGTCCTAACAAGAATAAATTTAAGCATAATTAAGGACATGATTAACATCATGAAGATTATAGAAAGCCTATAAATGTGACAAAAAAAAATTATATTTTGAGAAGAATGAATTTAGAAAAGGATTATTCAAAAATAAGAAGAGTTTTTTTACCAAAGAAGACAGATCATCTAATGTAAGTGATTTAGACACATCTAACAGTGATTATGGAAGTAATGAATTTGAACATGATAGTAGTGAAACTTTATTCATAGGCATATAATTAGAAAATGAGGGTTGTTCAAATGTGAAAGGAATTATGGTTGATTTGGAATCAGATGAAGAAGTATACTATGATAGTGAAGAAGCAAAAGCTAAAGTGGATTTTGATGTTGAACTCATGAGTACCTTATAAGAGTTGAAGCTTGTGAATAAGAAAAAAATGAAACTAAAGTCATTAGTTTAGAAATATGAGGAATACATTACTTTGTTTAAATAAAGACTAAGTGGAAACACTAAGGAACATGAAGAGATCATCCAACAAGTAGAAACCTATGTGGAGATTGTGACAAGAAGCCTAAAGGTTAAAGAAGAAGATTTCATTAGATATGAAACTAAAATAGAATATATGAAAGCTGATTTGGATCAAGCATCTAGAAAGGTGAAGAGCTTTGTGAAATTTGAAAAGATTACTAAGGCTCTAAATGATATCTTAAAAATCCAAAAATATGAAAGTGACAAGACAAGTCTTAGTTTAAAATAAGACCAAAAAGAGGCACCTCAAGTCAAGATGAATAATGTTGAAGACAATAAGGTCAACATGAAAATACCTATCAAACAACCCAATGTTATAAGGTATGTTAGTTATTTTAATGGTTACTATTTTGTATGCAATCAGTTTGGTTATAGAGCAAGATAATGTAGAAGACCCTCCAAAAATGAGTGGAACTATGTAAGGGATCACAATTCACATCATAAAAATGGTATGTATAAATTGGTTTGTTAAAATTATCATAATATATGACACATTACAATATTTTGTCCTAACAGAGTTAGAAAATAATCAAGTAAAAATAGGAAGTTTAAAGCTCCTAGAGTACAAGAAAGAAGGAAAATGAAAGTATAGAAACCAAAGGCAGTAAAAATAAGTCATGATTAGTCTACAATATCAAGTGGAATGCTTGCCAAAATAGAGCATGCCTCACATGATAAATCAATTAAGGAATGCCCATTGTCATCTCACATTGATGATCAAAAGGTTAATGATGAGATCAAGCCTATAATGATAGTCAAGTCTAGAAGGATGTTAAAGAATATTCAGTCTTATAAAAATATGGAGATTTGGGAATCACCTGAGTTCATGTTGTTTTAGTGCCCTATGAAAAGTTGTGGCTCCATTAAGCTTCATGAAGACATTATTCTATCATCAAAAGCATGAGGTTTCAGTCAAAAAACGTTTATTTTTTAGAAGATTCCTAGTTGTCTATGTTTCAAGCAAGGAGATGAAGATGGATATTATTCATTCTTGTGTTGATAGCTCTATGGTTTGAATTGTATTATGTAGCATGATGAGAGATCTAAGGCCATTATTAGGTCTATGAAGTCAAAATATGCAAACAATTGGTAAATAGGAGGTAAGCTTTTGATATTTATTTATTTGAGTAGTTGAGTTTGATCTGTGAAGGTAAAGTGGGAGTCCCTAGTTTTGCATCTAGTATCAAGTATTAAATAGCCTTGTGTATAGTGAAAATTTTAATATTCTTTAGTCATAACAAGGAAAGTAAGTGATCTGAGTTTTTAATTCTTATAATATAAGATATTCTTAATCTAAGGGGGAGCTTAGTAGCTCTACATTATTTGTCAAGAAAGTGACTGCTTTGTGATATCCATGGGATTAAGGAGAGATTGTGTCTGAGATGCTTTATAGACTCTAGTTTTTGAGATTTTGATGGATCATCTAGGAAAGTGACCTGATTGAAAGACATTTTTGAGAATGATTGTCATAAGTGGTTGCCATAGTTTTTAAAGACTATGTACCATCTAGTGTATTTGAGATATAATATCAGCTCAAAAGGATAAATTATGGTTTTGTTAGTTACAAGTGACCTTTTATGTCTATTATTTATATAATTATGGTGGATGCTTAGTTTGAGAGGGAGTTATTTAGGTTGTTGATTGATCATGATCTGTGTCTTGTAATCTAAGTTCATTCTAAAAGAGATGAAAGTTGTGAAATATCTTTGTCATTAATTTTAAATGGGGAGAAAGATCATAAAAGGCAAGAAAAGGAGAAATGTTAGAAAGAATGAGAAAAGGCAAGAACTAGGTCTAAGAGATGATTGTCACCAAGAGTGGTTGACATACTTTTCTAAGTGTATTTATCATCAATGACAAAGGGGGAGATTGTTTAACATTGTCATTGATTGTTAATTGTTGGAATAAGTGTTGTCATTGATTTCAATTCAATGTCATTTATTTTAAAGGTTCTTATAAAGGTGCATAGTCAATTAAGCTTTGAGGTATGAATTTCTTATTCCAACATAGTGAGTATAGATTAGTAAGTAGTGATGTGAGAGTATTGGCTGATGAGTGTTAGTTATATCATTGAGATTAACATGAGTGATTATAGGTTAGTATTTCAAGTATAAAATATCTTTTAATGATTCATCTAGAGCTTATGAAATGGTATGTGTAAGTATCATGATGAAATAAGTGAGCTCTAAATAATAATTTGTATGCTCCAAATGTCTATGTTGAAGACCTCTGTAAGCAGCTCTGAAGATGATCTGAATGAGCTAAAAATACTCTTTGTAAAGACATAAATAATAATTGAAAGTGTTTGAGCATGAGAGAGGTTATTTGATTTTTTACATGAGGTGTTAAAGGCCTTGCAATTGATTAAAAGGTCAGCTTCAAAGATCTATGTATGCAGCTTTGAAGATCCCAATTAAGCTCTGAAGATCTATAAATGGATCTAAAGATGCTTAGAGTGAGCCAAAAATATGATATATTGAAGATATAAATAATATTTATTGTATAATATTTCTTCAACATACATAATATTCATTGAAGCACTCAAGAAAAGTTTCAAGGTGAAGTCTATAAGGGTAAGTACTTTAGTCCAAGTCTACAACTAGACTACTTATAGGTCATGCTTGGCCTAATGAGGCATCATGAGTTGTTGACAAGACATATGAAGAATTTTTGACAATATTTAATCATGAGAGGAAATTTCATGATAGATATATGAAGTTATAAGATCTTGGACAATGGTTGCAAGATTAGCTTTAAGACCTAATGAGACTTGCAAGTCAAGGCATAAAAAGCAAAAAGAGAGATGTTGGCCAGATGAGGTATCAAGATTAGTTTCTAATACATGTAATTGATCATTAAAAAAGTTGATTTACATTTTATTAAGTATTTTCATAAAATTTTAGGTGATATTTTAAAGGTTAAGGCTTTAAAAAGTGTTTTAAGGTCTCTCAAATGCATAGAATGAAGAGTTGTCTACTCGAGAAGGTTTTTCAAGTGCTCATTGGCACATGAAACATATACATAGGAATATAAGTTATTAATGTTAGATGAGGAAGGTTTATATCTCAAATTTATAATAATTGGTTTCTATAAATAAGAGTTAAGTTTTATGAATGATCGTTAAGACTGAAAGTTGGTCTAAACCCTTAAACAACCCTAACAATGACCCAATGTTGAAGATCTTGTTCTAAAAATATTAGAATGGTTTGGTATGTTAATATAAGTGATTGGAGGTTGTATAAAAATCTCCCAAGAATATCTAGGTGTGATTATTTTCTTAGGAGAGTGAGTAGACCCTACATGCAAGTACTTATTTTTCGGAGATATGTTATAGAAGATAAGAGTTGAACAAGTCAAAGTTGAAAAGTAGAAGAAAATCAAAGTGTGATACTTGTAGTTATTTTTCATGAATGTTTTTGGATTGATTCCATATATTAGGTGTGAAAATTTTGTGATCCAAGTTGGCTAATCAGTAATAGACCTAGTAGTGTAGATAGTAAAAAATCAGGCAAAAATGAGAAGATGATTCTTGATGTGTTTTCATGTAAGAGTGATAGATTAAAGTGTTTAATGATGTTTTTTATGAATTTAATAATATATCCATGTTTTTTAAAATCTTTTAATTTAGTTTAATATGTTTTAACATTAAATCCAAAATGGCTTATCTGAATGAATGGAGTCTATGAGAAAGAGGATCAATATATTGGTCTGCCTGACTAATAGTTTCCATTAATACTTGTAATTTATTTGATGGAGGTTTCTCTAAGGATGTTATAATATCTTTTTCATGAATTTAAATACTTTAATTATATTCAATCAGGTGTCATAATTTCATGTTTCCTTGACTATGTTTTGAAGTCAGTTGGCAACTCTGAGTGAGCATTTTACAAAGAAGTGGTTGAGCCTGTATACCTTGAGTTGAAGCATCAGATGAAGTTTTTGATGAACCTAAGGTCATGAGGTTTTTGGATATGTAAATTTTTTTCATGTTTTTTTATAAAAATTGAGTATATTCCTTAGTTTTTCAAGATAGATTTTATGTGTATGCACAGGCCTTCTATGAACAATGTTTTGAGAAAGGGTTCAAGTGGTGGTTGGACCTAAAAGGTGTTATGGAAATAAAGTGAAGTTTTCTAATGTATATTAGATTTTCATATGATTTTTTCCTACCATGTGAGGTTTTTTTATATGATTCAATAAATATCAAAGGGTAATGTGTTGTTAAGAAGACCTATTAGATCTCTTTAAAGCCTAAAAGAGGAGTAAGGTCTAATTGAGCTATGGCCAACCTAATTTATTGATTAATTCATGATTATAGTATGTTATTTTAATATGTTAAGACCTATTCATGTCATAACAAAGTGATTTTAATGTGTGTCTAACTAAGAAAGATATGATCAAGTGACTTGTATAACAGCAAGGCAACTTAGGCCTATTTGTATGCTAAGAGAGTGTAGAGAATAAACTAATGATATAGATCTTTGGTGAGAAGAAGGAGGTCATGAAAACCATTAAATATATGTCATGAATATATAACAAAGGTTTTTCATATGAGGATCAAGGTCAAAAGACATAATCAAGCCATGAATAGGGCTAGTTGAGTGAAGAGGGATAAAAGTCAATTTAAGAGGTATACAAATGAGTAAAGAGCTGAAGAAGAAGATCATCATATATTGTATGAGCAACAAGGGTTTATGAATTTTATTAAGTGTATCATGTGGTTGAGTTGGTGCTAAGTCATCTAGGGGTTTGGTACCTCCTTGTAAGTGGGTGCTTACTAAAATCCTAGATGAGTTGGTTTTGAGCTAGTTAAGATTAGTGTTCCATGTGAAGTGGGTGTTTCACTAAAGATTTATGTTTATATTATAGGACTATAGTCCATTTTATTCATAAATTGGTTTTATTCCCTTTAAGTATTTCCTACGTATATATTGTGTTCATTTGTTTCATGTTCTTATGACTTGGTGCTTATGCTTGCTAAGATGTATATGCTTGTTAGAATGGTTCATGTATGTTTAAGTGGAATTGAATGAAATTTTTTGAAGACTTGTAGTTTAAGTTGGTTTTTAAGTCATTTAATTTTTCAAGAACTTATCTATCTATCTAATTTATTTATAGACTTGTTAAAACTAGGCACAAACCTAGACTAAACCTATACTGCTCAACATTTATCACTCGACTGCATCAACATCATTTCACATAAGGTGCAAGCCTTATGCGCTCACCTAAAGAATAGTAGAGAAATAATCAAGGCCCACATTGGGCTAGCCATGCCATGGAATAACTCATTCTTCAAGATACTTGGTCATTTCAACAATAGCATTGGTAAAGTTATTGGTGCAATCCGTTTTAGGTGGAGTCTAATGGTGTGTAGGCGCAAAGCCTATATGAGGTTGGTTATGTAGTTTCATGGATGCAAGCCTCTACTTCCCTTAGCTTACAATCATTCAAGCACTTGGAGGGCTCAATGGAATATTTTTAGATTGAAGGGCCATACTCAGGCTCACTCTCTTGACATAAATATCATTATTTGGTGTGGGGTCTTTCCCGTACTTAGAATATGTCTATATAGTATACTACCATCATTATTTTCATAGAGATGCCATTAATGCTCTGAACCAAAATATTACTAGAACTTATTATTCATATATTAAACTAAGCATTATAAATATTACAAATATTACACAATCAATCTGCATTCAAAGAATATAACTATAACCATATAAACCAAATAAACACTCAATTAAGGGAAATGCCATTCTTCATTAAACATATTTAGATAAATAAAGTACACAGCAAATGTAATAGATCAAATGCTCATTTAAAGATACTAAAGACCCAAAGGCTCACAAGCAAGCTTAGGCACTACAATATGGAACCTTGAAGGCATCCATTCTAGTCCTAAGTTTCTATGGCAATTGCTTTGCTATTTTTGGAACCAATTATGTAGAGCTTCACTATCTAAAATTTGCATCCTTTACATACTATTTTGAGCTTAGCTTTATAGAACTTAGAAGCATCTCCATACTAGGATGGAGGGTTCACACTAGGTGTTGATTTGGAGCCTTGGTTGATCATTCTATTGGATCCATCACTTTGCACACTTTACTCTCTAGTCGACATGTGCATCTACTTATGAAGATGTCCTAAAAAATTGAGCACCAAGTAATTACTTGCTAGCTAGCATAAGATCTACAAAAATTCCTCTAGCTAACATAAAAGGTCACAAAACAACAAGCATTCCAAATGATCACCTCATGCCAAGATATCTATTGAGATGGCATGGATTCAAACATAGTCAAAAAAGGGCCTAACATTTACCCCATATAAAATTTCTAGTTCACCCTCAAACTAGTCTTTTAACACCCTTGATGCACATAACTCTGGCACACTCTCCTTTAGTTCAGTAGTCAAGTCCTCAAAGCCCTTAATGGTGAGCTTGATTTCTTCAATGTCACTATCTATATATTTTAAGTTGGTGCTAAGCACAAGCACATACATCTTTTCTAATTCTTTTTAGGAGGCCTCAAAGTTTGCCTTATCTTTGGCAACTCTTCCATCCATGATTTATCCTTATTCAAAGGCCTCCATTTACAAGGCATGGAAGAGTGCTTCCAAACTTTGTTCCTAATATTTTATTTGAGTGCTCAAGGCATTGACCTTTCCCATTATTTATATATGCTTTGATCTACTTGTAGTATATACCTACACCATTAGCTCCTCTTTCTCCCCCTTTGCCTTTTTGAGGTGTGCATCTATGAATGATTCCTGGTTGGAGAAGCTATAGAAGATGGTGTAAGTATCATCTTCACCCTATTGAAGTTATACAAAGAGTTCATCCACCTCTTTGATATTTACATCTAGATCTTATTTTATTATAATGCATGGTTCCTCCTCTTCTTCTAGTGTTGGCTCTGCCTTCAACCTTGGGATAATTTGCTCCACTATCATGCATACTTTATCGACCTCTAAAAGATTCAAAGTGTCAACATCATCCAAGAGGGATGGCTTAGCTTCCTCTACATTCTTAACCAATTGTTATAATTTAAAATTCATGGCCTTTACTTCCTCCTATACTTATACCATGATCTTCTTCCTTATTTAAGTTCTAATATTTTTAATGATGTTCTTATGCACTACTTCAGAGTCCATCCAAATGTGTGCATTGGCTAACCGAACTAGGTTTATTGCATGGTAGTTTATGAGAAGGGAATCATGCCTTTCTTCTAGTTCCTTCATTCCTAGTATGGACTTTTATGGCACCTTAAAATGAGGCTCATCTATATAATGGTCAAAATAAAATGATAGTTTTTGGCATGCCCTTATTGTGGTAGCTTCAGGAGGTATGTACTCAAACATATAGTAATCTTCATTAGTCCACCCCTTCTGTGCTTTTTCTCTTAGGCTTGGCTTAGTGCCTTCTTCCTAAGTGATGGCCAACTCCATCTATTCTCCTTCCTCTTCATCAGCACTAAAACTCTCTTTAATTCTCCCTCTAAGGTTCCTTCCTCTTATTCCAATAGGGGTTCTTCCTTAAACTTATCCCCTTGGTCTATTTCTGCTTCTACCTTGGTTCCAGCTTCATCTTTCTATTTCTATTGGGTTTCTTTAGTGCTCTCTATTTACAATTTAAAGGCACCAGTATTTCCTTCCTTATCTCTAAGCACCCCTTCACTACTTAGGCATGCCTATGGTGTATCTTATTCTTTTATGCTGGTGGGGGAACTAGGTACCTTTGTTGCTTTCTCCTCCATTGGTTTCGCACTTGTAACAACCTTCTTCTCTTCCTTTTCTTTCTTGGCCCTTTCCTCTTGGGCCTTATTTTTCTCTTTCTACCAATTCTTTATTATTTTTAATGTCTTTTCTTCTTCAACCTCAACCTTCTCAATCTCTTCTTGGGTCATGTTGGCTACCTTCATGGCCTCTCTTTTTTTTCTCTAGTGCCAGCACCACCTCTATTTCTTCCTCATTGAGGCCCATTTTCTTCCACAAGATTATATTTTCTTCCTTAGTTTGTAGAGGTTATGTGGAGGGATATTTTAATGAGGTATTGGGTGGCTTTCTTATTTCTCTAATCATGGTGATAGTACCACCTTCTAGGGCCTCATAAACTTCTTTAGCATTGGGCTCTTATTTTGTTGCTTCTTCTTGGATTATGTAAAATTTCATCCCTACTTATTCCTCTTCCATATCTTCATGCACCTCTTATGCTTCCAATTCCTCATGAACCTCTTGTGCCTCCATATCCACCAAGGTTATTGTGGGCATTGCAAATATCCCCTTGGACTTATCTTTCTTATCCCTTTTCTTTGGCAAAGTAATCCCTAGCATGAAGGCCACACATTTTTTTTGGTTCAAAGGGAGTGGCTTCATCATCATATGTGATATTGAATCCAATATGTTCCTACATATCCTCAAGTGTCTCTCCATTTTTATTTTGGTGAGACTTCTTATGCACTATCAGTGATAGCTTCCCTTCATCATCAATCTATAAGGGGGAGGTCATTGTCCTTATCAAGGTATACACCCTTCTTTCTTTGCTTCATCTCATAGTATATCATGTGGATGTGCCCAAGTATGACGTACTTTTAGAGGGGATGGATGTTGGTGTAATATAAGCCATCCTCCTCATACTTGGTCACTTTCCCTCCTAGGTGCACATATTAGCATTATAACCTACTCTATTTTAAATCCATGGCCTTGATTAGGATGTATAGCTACTATGTATTAGGAATCATTTTTAGTTAATACATGAATTATTAGGCTAAGAATGCATAGGGTAGATTCAACCAATTTGATCATTTTCCATCTATGAGTGACAAGTGCACTACATAGAAGTGTTTCATAATAGCAAAGGTTATCTTTATAAACATATTCTGATGGAGTTCTTTGGGGATGCACCATTTTCACCTAAATTCTTTAATATATTGGGTGCACCACCCCATTACTCTAGTCTTGTACTTTTGGGATAAGGTTGGGGGGGTAGGTGAAGTTTTGTTACTTTAGTTTCGAGTGATTGTGCTCTAGGAAGACCCAAAGGTTTTCCTCATCACCATCTATCATGTCAATCTCATCCATTATAGTTAGAATTAACATTGAACCCCATCAAAAGGTCTCTTGTGCTTTATGACACTCTAGCATGTTCTTCACCATTTCCTCTATAGTGAAATTTGATATATTAAACTTTACCCCTTGTTCTATGTAGTGGGTGATACATAGGTAGGCCTTGGTGATGTATATCCATTGATCATTGAGGCAAAGTTTTGAACTCATGAGGCATGTATCTACCCTCATTCTAGGGTCCTTAATGTCTTTTATTGGTAATGTAAACCCTCCCTTTTATTACCCTAGAAGTTTCAAAACCCTTTGAACTTTAGCATCATTATCCATCATCTGGTGGATTTCTACATTAGAGTCTAAGAGCCTAGTGATTCTACCAATGAGGTTGGCTAAAAAATGTATGTGTCTCCCTATAAAGTAGAAGTGGTCCCCATGGAAATGTGAGAGGAATAATTGCATGAGTTCCTCCAACTTCCCAAAACATGGTAACTCGTAGAGTTGAGTTGCATTGGTGGTTGAAAGTTTGTCTTAGATGGAGACATCAAATAATACCATGCCTACTTTAGTCTTGGCCCTCATATCAACCACCTAGTCTTGTGTTAGATATTGTACATTAAATAAGGTGTGGTGGTTATATTATTTAAGATAATAGGTATGCATGAAATATGCCTATCTCTTTCCTACCAAGACCTCCTTAGGAAACTACATCTCTTGATAGGATATTTTTGTAAGCACCTCTATATCAACCTCAATAATCCTAACTCCCTCTACTAGTTGTGCTTTCTTCTTTACCAAAACCACTTATTTTATCATACATGACCTCTTGGCATCCTTATATACTATGATAGACTAGAACTCATGTGTTTCTTCCCCATTTTGAACCAGCAAGTGTTGAAGTATAGTCTATTTACTTTGCCAAAGCCTATAATTTTTGTTGATGCTTCTTATAGTCACAAGATCTATGATTGTGACTTCAACTCTTGAGTTTTGTTTGCTATTAATGGTATCCTTGATGTCACTCTATTTTTATTCTTCTTGGTTCTTACACAATTCATGCCCCACACTTCTCTATGCCAATCTCAAAGGGAATGTAAATCCTTTATCTATTCAATCATTCACTATTGGTGTATGTGGGTACTTAAGGTCTCACTATAGTAGCATTTTCTTGCTTTGGCTCTAGTTTTTTGGTTGGCTCTGGTTTATTTTTATGCATTGTAGTTCAAAATTATCTTAAGATTTATAACCTAAACTAGTCATCCCTTTATTGTTTTATACCCCTAATTCATCTACCTTCTTAATTGCAAGTGAGTAATGGCATGGTAGTACCTAGACTTCTTAGAATTTGCTAAAACCTATGAAATCCATAAAAATCCTCTACTATGTATGCATTCAATGTAGATCTTTATGCCTCCACCATCACCTTAATAAATTCTCTTAACATTATTTTTGGTGAAGTGACATGTAGTTCAAATGACCACTTCCCACCTCACTTTAGGTGGATGCCAACTTATCTTGATGATCTTTCTCATGCACTTTGTTCACTTAGCATGACCTTTTAAATTCTTTATGGAAGCTTCGGTGCAACACCTCACATGCATATGATTCAAGATCCATGGTTATATCTTCTTTTCCTATTGTGATTTCATTTCAAGCACACTTTCCTATCTTGGTTGATTTTGATGTGCTTTAGTCTCTTTACCTCTACCCCATATAAATCACTTACACTAGTCCTCCAGTACTTCACTCTTTGATTTTGATATATTTTGCATGATCATAGTGTATGTCTTCTTTCTTCCTCTTACACATTTTCATCTTGTGCACCCCTCTTTATTAAGTGGTCCTCATATTTTCAAATTTTGGTGAGTTATATTCACCTAGAAACTTAGGCATCTAGCCTCATGCACTTCAGAAAGCATCCGTGTTCAACTCACTTGACTAGAGTTATGCATATAAGAGATATAATATTTATTTTATAGGCCTAAAAGTTTCACTTATTTACTCTTCAAGAACAATAATCACAAAATACAGGGAAATGTTTGGCTCATACCAAATGTCATTTGGGTCAGCATAACACAACTGACTTATGACTGGGAAGTTGGTGTTTAATGTCACAAGCACCATCTTATTTCTTGTATGACTTTAATATGTTACCATTGAAATGCCCAGGGAGAATTTCACCTAAAAACATGTACAACATGCATACACCATTTTCCAACATGTTGTGGATAACATATGGACCCATCCACCTAATTTATAGCTTTACCAGGTTCTTAAGGTACTTGGAATCATAGATCAAGACCAATTATCATTTAGTTAGTACCTTGAATTTAATATGCTTGTCATGTCATAACTTATGGCATGCCTTCTTGATCTCATGGCTCTACCTTGCTTGGGTGTGTACCTCATCTAATTACTCCAAGTCCTTCAGCCTCACACTTAATGATTCTTTGTCATCCAAATGACTAATAGGTTCAATGTACAATGATGGCACCAAAAACTCCATTGGTATAATTGACTCTTAAAAAAAAACCATTTGGAATGGTGTAGCCTTGTTTAGGCAGTTGTAGCTTATGTGGTATGCCCATAGAATTATCGACACTTGATCATCCCAATATTTGAGACCAACATCATATATTTTTTGAGGCACATTCCCAATATCTTATTAAATGACTTCACTATGCCATTTATTTGGGGATGATATGGGGAGATCTTGTGGTGCACCATCATGTACTCAACTAGTAGGATTTTCACAATTTCTTTGAGTAAGTGTGTTCCTTTGTTGTTAGTTAAACTGAGTGGGCACTCATAGTGACTTATGATGTTCTCCCATATGAATTGTGTGGTAGTGGTGGAAATGCATATTTTAGTAGGTGCTACCTTGACCCACTTTGTTAGATAATTGATGTCCACTAAAATATATATTTTACCTATGTGCATTCTTATGGGAGTGATCGACCCAATAAAATCAATGGTTCATTTTTTAAATGGTGCTTAGGCAAGAATAGGGATGAGAGGTATCTCATCCCATAGTTTTAGCTTCTCTATGTGCTAACATATGTCACATGCCTTAGCACAATATTTTAAATCTTAAAATAGGCTTGGCCACCATAAAAATGAATGTAGCACTTTATGTGTCATTATGTCTCTAGCATAATGGCATCCTATTATCCCCTCATGCCCCTCACATAGAATGAAGTATCTTTCATGTTATAAAATAAATTGATACAAGACTTCATCTTGAATTAACTTATATAAATCCATACTAATTATCTAAAATGGGGTAGTGTGAATGGTAAGCTACTTCTTCTCTTTGGTTATCATGGTCTGGGGTATAAACCTAGACATTAGAAATATGGCTATCTCTACCAAGTCTTTGGGAATGTGTTGGAATATATAGAGTTACACATTTAACATGTCATCTTCAATGGGTATTATTGCATCACCAAATTTGATGTAAGATAAATGGTCTAGTCTTGAGTTCTACTTCCTAGGTTTTACCACAACTAAGAACTAGAATTACTAAAACATAATATCCATCTATAAATGCACCCATGGAGAATGGGCTTATTAATAAGGTATTTAATTACTTCATGATCAGTAAAAATATGAATGGGGTTGCCAATAAGTATTTCCTAAATTTTTGGAGGGCATAGACTATGGCCAACACCTCATGCTCAGTAGTTGTGTAATTTTTCTCTACTAGGGTTAATTTTTGACTTGCAGAGGAGATAGGATGATCCATCTTACCTTCACTAGGTTACAATATAATTACACTAATTATAGAGCTAGATGCATTGAGATGGACATATAATGGAGTTATCTAGTTTGAAAATTGAAGGATAGGTACACTATCCAACTTGAGCTTTTGAGTTTTAAAGGCATCCTCTTATGTTTCACCCTAGTGGAATGGGCAATTATTATGTAATAGATCCTTTAGAAATGTTATGATCCTTCTATAAATCCTTATAAACTTTATATAATAGCCATAATGGCCAAGAAAGGCATAAACATATTTCTTTATGGAAGGGGTCTAGAGCTATACAATAATAGCAATCTTCATGGGGTCATCGAACAGACCATCTTTGCAGAAGATGTCCCTGAATAAGGTTCTAATGGTGTCATGATGATACAATTTTTAAATTTCAAGGATATTTGTAGCTATCATCACCTTTCAAACATGAGGTGAAAGTTATCATAATGGTCTCTCATGATCCCATACACAATCCTATCATCAAGGTACACCTAGAGGAACTTATGGATAAAATCCTTAAATGCAATGATGACCACTCTGGATAATATGGTTGGAATATTCTTGAGCCTAAAGGGAATCATGTTATATGTGAAATAACCCCATTATATTGTAAATGTTATCTTAGTCCTATCTTCCTCTTCAATTTGGACTTTATGGTATCTAAATAAACCACCAGTGAAGGTATAAATTTTGTAACCTATGACTCAATCCAAGACTTCATTAGTGAATGGAGTCAAGGAGGGGTCAGTGACACAAGTAGTGTTTAATAGTTAGTAATCAACACAAATTTAGATGTGCCCATCCTTATTAATTATAATAATAAATGGGCTCACCCATTCTGACTCTTGCATTAGTTAGGTTGCTCCTATGGCCAAAACACCATAAATCTCTATTTTGACCTTAGCACAAAGATTAGGGTTCATTTTTTAGGGGTGATTTTTTATAGGTCATGCACCATCCACTAGATTTATGCTCATTTTTAAAAGGTATGGGTGGGTTCCCTTTATGTCCTAATAATTACATCGAAACAAATCATGAAACTCTTTTAGGAGATCCACTATTAGTGGCAGCTCTGCATCAGACCAATATGTGCCCAGAGTATCCACCTTTGGTTCTCTTCCATGCTGATATCAATTTGGGTGGTCTTGAGTGGTGCATGGTAGGGATTATTTCTCTCTTGATGTGTATTCTCAACTTGCCTACTCCCCTTAGTTGTTTTGATGTGGAGATGAGTAGGGTCTTCCTCGTCAGGGGCACTATCATCCACTTGGTGTACAAGCTTCCTTTTCCTTATCAAGGACATCCAATTTTATGCTTTCTAGACATCCATATACTTATCACTCAAGTCAGTGTTAAGTGTTTACTCCTTAAATAAAGTTAGTTGTGATAATATTTTCTCCCTGAACATATCTTGTAGTTTCTCCTCTAATATTGTAGTGTCCTCAAACACTACCCTTCAAATGATTTATAATGGCTCAATAAACTCTTAGTTATGTGAGAAAAAGGAGAAGGTATGCACAAACTTCTCCTTCAAGACATCCAAACTAGATACTCATGGTGCATTTCATTGACCACATACCAATCTCATACCCATGTCTTTAAGATTCTATATAAGGCATACACCCACAAGTTCCTCAAGGTATTTTCACCATAGTCAATCCATGTTTCTTCACACAAGCGTATGTGCACTATTGGGTCTGAATCACTAGAGTATGAATAAATGTCCAAGTCCTCATTAGTTTTTCTAAATCTAGCGTAGATATCTACTTTTACATCTTTCCAAGTTGGCAAGTTAAGCCTCTACACTACACACAAATGAGTGATAGTGTTTCTCAAAATATACACTAGTGTGCCCATCTTATCTACTTCCTTTAGGACATAGGACTCTAGGTCATAGACATATTATTCTATAGGATTTTTCCATCATATTATGGGAATACTAAAAGTTTACCTTTGCTTAGGTGAAACATTCTATTTCCTTTCTTCCTATTACAAGGGACCCCTCTTTGCAAAGTATGATTGATTTGGACCTAGCCAGTCCTCATAAGTTTTGGCACCTTAGTTCTCACTAAATGGCACCTCTAACTAGTGGTTTTGTAAGCTTATTTAACCCATCAGTTATAAGGTACATTGGTAATGTCTAAGGTTGATTGTTCATCATCCCAAAAAATCACTCCTTAGTCATTAGGGTTGATGTTTTTGGCTCCTTACATCATGATATTGTAGATATGGTTGATCTCATCCTCAAGATCAACACTTGTTATATAAGGTGGTCCTTGGTCACTTGAGAAGGGGATCATGACCCTCTCATTGCAATTTTCAAAGGTCATATAAAACTTCTTGAAATGCATATTGGAATTATTGATATAGTACCATGGCTTACCCAAGAGTGCTAAATAATTATCTTGCTCAGCAAAATCAATCACTTCAAAGTTAGCATGCAGCTTTGTGCCCATAATATCTATAACGATGCCTTTTAAATTTTTGATTAGTTATGTCTTGGATTTGTTGGACATAAAAAACACATTAGGGGAAGGCCTTAAGGCTAGTCTAACCATCTTCTCTCATGAATTCCTTGTTAATATATTTACCTTAGTGCCTATGTCAATGAGGACCTCGTATACAGACCATCCATCACTGGTGGAATTCACCAGGGTCTCTTGATCATACTCTATGTTTTATGTATGCCTGACCTCTCATACCCTTTCCATGTGTAATGTAGTAATTTCAATTGGATTATAACTAACATTCTCTAAAATTAAATTCTTCAATAAGGGAAGCATTCTTTATATTTATAAGAGGTACATGATCTCTATTAGCTATTATACCTTAGCCTCCTAGTTATCTTGCTTCTTGTAAAAGGCACCAACTCGCACCTCTAGATATCATGCCAGTTGGATTTTTCCTTATATGTTTTGAATGGCATTAATGGCCTATTATAAGACATATTTATGACATGCAAGGTTAGGATAAGGCATAGCTTTGGGTTTTGGCTACATGATACACTCAGTGTGACTCAGTTCCCCATATTCTAAGCACAAATATGGTACTAGCATAACTAGTAGCTGAGTGGTGATCCCATTACAAATAGTCACCTACACCTTGACTTTCTCTAAGTTAGTTTGTTGTGTCTATAGAGCCCATTTCTATACTTTTATCTCATGTTGGATCATTCGTGTGCCTTTATTTATGCTAGGATAGCATTATGTTAACTTTTTATATAAGTTGGGGCATTCTTCAACCTTGTGTGTTCTTCGACAATACCCACATGTTAGATGTGTAGGGTAATTACACTAATAGTGATTGATCAAACCATACTTATAACATGATTCTGATGGGAATATTCTCCCACCACATCCTCCACCCCACCCTCTAGTACTACTTTACATCCCATAACCTGTATTCTACTAGTCATAGCCTATATTCTATTCACCATAGCCCTCATTTCTTTGGATTGTCTACCCCCTAGCTATTTTAGTTACTTGATGTGTGCCTCTCTCCATATTTTCATTCATCTCATTAATTATGCATCAATTAATTGTGGTATGAGTGTAGGTGTCACATAATTGATAATATATGGTTGTGTTAACCTAATTAGTGTGTTTTAATAAAGGGTAGTTACAAACATCATGTGCCTCATGACAAACCTCACAACTTTGAATCAATGTGCATATATTCTTTCAAGGTTAGTTATTCCTATTATGGCCTTCTATCTTGTATTCAGTGCACTATAATCCACTTCAATCATATTGTGATGAAATAGAGGTTAGTTTTTAGAGTTGGTTGGCCATGGATGCAATATGTGCTTCTATGAATGGGTTGATCCTAGTGTCAGTACTTTTGATTACCTTAGCTCTAAGTGCAAATATAAGCTTTTATTGAGGATCGATGAATGTCTTCATAGAGAGCACTCTTCTGAATGGTACTAGTAATCCTCTAATGAACCATTATGTGTTCTAGGAGGGTTGAACATCATAAGGAAGCTTAGAAAGAAAAGTTTTAAACCTAGCATCATATAGGTGTATGTTCTCTAATAGCCCTTGGATAATTTCTTTGAGTACAGTGATGCTTTACTATTCAAACTCAAGTATGTCAAATTACTTCAAAAATGATTCCTTCAAGGTGTCATAAACAATCATAGCCTACTTAGGATTAAATTTCCTATACCAAGTATGAGTGTGATCAAGTAGAGTTATCAGAAACTATGTTGCCTTATGTTATGACTAGGTTATACCTTGAGCACACCATTTAAACTCATATTTTAACACATGTTCTATGGCATTTTCCATGTCATGATATCCTGGCAAGTGCATTTCCATATCTTAATAAATTTTTTGTGAGGGGGACACTAGCATCTAAGGCACTTTCCCCTGGTACTTATCCTAGTGGTGGTCCTCTAATGCATCCAACCACTAGATTAAGCATTGGTCCTATTATTATTAATAGTTTTGATGATGAAGAAGGTGTTTTAATACTGACTTATGGCACTAGGCCACTTCTATGGGCTATTGCCTAGTCTACATAGCTAACATTGGCTAAATTGGAATGTTTGTGCTTACATTCTGAGTTGTCAAGCTAGCACCCAAATGTCTATAAGTACCCTCACTCAATTAATTGTAAAGAACAACTCATTTAATCACAAAATTATAGTCCAAGTCTATAAAATGGTCAAAGTTAATGTGGATATCAAGGTTAGTTATCCCTCTTTTTTTTTCTCATGAGAGATCCAACACATGAACTACCATCATAGGTTCAAAGGGGGTAGGCACCTCTGATGCATCTTCAATAGTTAAATTCTATAGGGACCCTATACATTATTCACCTATTGATAGTTGAGATAGATCTATAGCTTCATTATTCCTCTGTTCATGTTGTTGTAATTCAAGAGATCCTTCCCTATGCCCTTCCCACTTGCTACATGTTCTCTCAGCACTTCTAGGTTCTAGATATTCCATCAACATATGCTTTCTTGTATTATAAGTCTATCACCTGAACTCTCAGGTGTCAATTTTTTTATCCCCTTCCATTGAACTTCACCTACACATCCCCTTCTTCTTTATTGTGTTGCTTACATGTGAAAGGACTTTAGCCATCAATTCTCATAGTTTTAAAGCCATAATCCACCATCAATTTCTTAAGCATCATGCCAAATTATTTTATAAACATGCCTTTAGGATCATGTAATAATTGATACTCTATTTATTCAAGGTAGGACTACATCGGTACTATGAACTCAATCACATAACTATTCAATTCTCCTTTCCACCATTTGTCTATAGCTATGGTCCAAGTGGCATCAAGGTTCCCAAGATTTTCTAAACACTCATTCATCTACTCAAGGTGTTTATTTTAGCTTCATCTTATATGGGTTACATAAGCATCCAACCATCAATATACATACTTAGGTATTTTTTAAAAGAAGACCTCATACAAAGCATCATATAGGTTATTCTGGATCCACTTCCTTAGCTTATGTTTTTTATAGGATGGATGCTTCAACGTAAATTTGTCTTCCATCTATTATAGCTAGCACTAGATTTTCTCAATGGAGAGTTAGATAATTATTCTATTGTATCATTATAGTAAAAAAATTCAACATGGGTCTTAGCAATAGAACCAATTGTTATAGTTTAAGCTAGTTTTTAAGTAATTTACTTTGTTAGGTACTTATTTGGATATATAAGTTAGTTTTAGACTTGTTATAACTAGGCCCAAACCTAGAATAATCATGTAGTACCCAACATTTGTCACTTGACTACACTAGCATCAATTCATAAAATGTGCAAGACTTATGTGCTCACCTAAAGTATAGTGGAGAAATAAAAAGGGCCTATGTTTGGATAATCATGTCATGGTGTAACTCATTCTTTAAGAGACTTGGTCATTAAAACAATGGCATTAGAAAATTTATCGGCACAAGCCATTCTAGGTGGAGTTGATGGTGTGTAAGCACAAAACCTATATGGGGTTGGTTACGTATCTTCATGGGCACAAGCCTCTAATTCCCTTAGCTTAGCATTATTTAGGCACTTGGAGGGATCAATGGAATACTTTTAGATTGAAGGGTCATACTCAGGCTCACACTCTTAGCATAGATATCATTGCTTGGCATGGAGTTTTTCCCATACTTATATTATGTCTATATAGTATATTATTGTCATTATTTGCATAAAGACACCATTAATGCTCTGAATTAAAAGCTTGTTATAACTTAGTGTTCATATATTAAACTAAGCATTATAACTATTAAAAATATTGTGAAATAAATGCTCATTCAAAGAACACAACTATAACCACATAAAATAGATCAACACTCAATTAAGGGAAACACCATTCTTCATTAAACATTATTTAGATAAATAGAGTACACATCAAGTGGAACAAATTAAATGCTCATTTAAAGCTATTAAAGGCCCAGATCCTCATAGGCAAGATTGGGCACTACAATATAGAACCTTGAATGCATCCATGCTAGTCCTAAGTTTCAATGGCAGATTTTTTGCTATGTCTATAACTAATTTTTTATAACTTCACTATGTCAAAGTCACATCCTTTACATATTGGTTCGATCTTGGCTTTATAAAACTTAGAAGCATCTTCATGGCAGGGTAGATGGTGCACATTAGGTACTGAGCTACATCTTTAGTTGATCATTATGTTAGCTCCATCACCTTGCACCCTTTTTACTCAGTCACCACATGTATCCACTCATGAATATGCCCTAAAAAACTAGGTGTCAAGTAATTGCCTACCAGCTGGCACAAGATCTATGAAGATTCCTCCAACTAGCACAAAAGGTGATAAAACAACAATCATTCCAAATGATCACCTTACACCAAGATATCTACTAAGCTAGCATGGATTCATACTTAGTTAAAAATGGGCCCAACAAGATTGATTCACCCTCCCCTCTCAGTCATTATGCTTCTAGCACATGTGAGGTGTATACCATAGTATCATTATGCACAACATAATCACATACCCAGAGGCCAAACTTGTTTTGCAAAAACAATAGAAATTTTGACCCAAAGATTTCACACTATTCCATAAATAAATTATCAAACTCTTAGATGAAAAGTTTATTAACCCTGTGGACTAGTTCAAATGGGTGTCAAACATTATTCACATTTACAAAAAATTCACCATGTTTATTTGTATGTGCAACGACTTCCACAATCTTAACCTCACTTGTCCCAAAGATAATTTTCCATTACCTTCAATAGATGCCATCATAGATTCCACTATTGGATATGAAATGTTATCACTCATGGACTATTTTTTGGGCTATAACCAAATTCACATAGCCCCCAAAGACCAACACAAGACAACATTCACCATGGAATGGGGCATATATTACTATGTTAAAATTCCTTTTGGCCTTAAAAATGTTAGAGCTACCTATCAGTGGAATATGGCCCACATTTTTTATGATCTTATACATAAGATTTGGAAACCTATGTGGATGATCTTATTGCCAAATTGAAAAGTCACACAACCCATCTCTCTAATCTAGCCATCATATTTGGTCAAGTAATCAAGTACAAAGTTAAACCTAACCCCTAAAAATGTGTCCTTGGCATTACATATAGTAAACCACTAGGGTTATTAGTTTATCTTCATGGTATTGATGTTGATCCTACTAAAATTAATGTTATGGTTAGCATTTCCATTCCTTGCTCCATTTTGGACATTTATACTTACCTTGGCATGTTTGGGGCTATCTGATGATTCATCCCTACAAAATATTATTGCATATACTCTGTTCATTCCCTTATTAATAAAGTTCATGCTCTTGAATGGATTGCTCCCTATCAAAAGGCATTTGATAACATGAAATAATCATTGTTCCATTTGTCTACCCTTCTTCCACCTTCCAATGATCATCCTTTGATTTTGTATACTTCTTCTATTCTAGTATCAATTGGGGAAATGCTTTCCTAACAATATGATACCAGTATAAAATATGATATTTACTATATTATTCAAAGTCTTATTGATTACAAAAAATGTTATACTCAAGTAGAACATGATTCCCTCACTTTTTATTTTATAGATGAAAATCTTCATCACTACATATTATATCAGACAGCCTATGTCATTATCCATTCCAACCAACTTCATCACTTTTTCTCCAAAGCATTTCTACCTGGAAATAGAATTGACAAGTGGATGGTTCTCTTAATGGAATTTGACCTTCACATCATAACGCAAAAATTTGTCAAAGGGTAAGTTATTATCGACTAACTTACAATGGCACCCATACCCACTAAAAATCACCTTTAATATATTCTCCCTAGTAATAATCAAGAAGATATGTATATCATTATCGATACTACTAAATCTAAAGTAGTTATTTAAGAGATTCTTAAAGTCACCATCAATTTGCATGAAAATACCTAGAACCTACATTTTGATGGAACCAAATGTCTCCAAAGAGCTAGGGTAGGTTATATTCTAACTAATCCTCATGATAAAATAATCCATTTGATATTATGGCTAACCTTTGATGTCACTAATAACATGATAGAATATGAAACATTAATCCTAGACATAAAAGCAACACTTGACGTATATATTCCATATATACACACTTTGGGTGACTTTCAATTTATTTGCCATTAGGTTAACCATGATTACTAATGTAAAAGTTAAAATATTATTGCTTATCATCAAATGGCTACAACCCTCACCAAAGAGTTTACCTTTTTTACCATTAAGCCCATTCCAAGAGATTAGAACTCTATCACTAATTCTCTTGCTTCTTTAGCATCCCTATTTCATCTGCATCAAGTACTTAATAACTCCCAATTTCTTATTCAAAAAATAAATTCATCATCTTCTATCTAATCACAGGATTCATTTATTTGTCACATTGAAGCTATCACTATTCAACAAAGCCCATGGTATAAAAACATTATCCAATTCCTTCAATAATAAACTTATCCTCTAGACATGAATTCTCATGAAAATAATAGAATTCAAAAACATGTTTTTAAATATGTCTTTAGATACATTACATTTTATTATTGTAATGTATAAGGTACTCTAATCTATTGTGTAATGAAAGAAGAGGTCCCTCTTCTCCTTGAACAAGCACATGGGGGTATTTGTGGTGGTCACTGTAGTGAACATGATACAACATACAAATGTCTATAAATGGGATAATTTTGGCCTATTTTAGAAAAGGATACTATCTATTTTGTTAAAAAGTGTAGTCCTTGCCAACTTCATAATGATCTAATCCATTTATCACTAGTTAAGATCCAAACTATAAAATATCCTTGGCTATTTTATATGTGGGGTTTGGATCTCATCATCAAATTAGTTTGGTCATAAGATGATCATGTTTTTATCATCACTACTACTAAATATTTTACCAAATGAATAGAATCCATGCCTCTTGTGAATATCATAGAAACCACAATCTCTAAATTTATCCTTAAACAAATCATTTGTCATTTTGGATTTCTCCATACTATCATTTATGATAATGGTGATAATTTAAAAAACAAGGATGTGAAGTATTTATATGTTAAATTTAAAATATCCCATAAAGTCTCCACGCCTTACCATCCATAATACAATGGTTAAGCTGAGGCCACTAATAAAATTCTAAATAAAATCTTACAAAAGACAATTAGATAAACCTGCACTAATTGTTATCTTCATTTATATCCCACACTTTGAACCTATCGTACTAACATAGGGCAACACCATTATCATTAATCTATGGTCCTGAGTCCATCTTACCATTAGAATTCAATCTTCCCTCCTTACATATATCTCTTCACAGTATCATTCCTGATGAATAACTACATGAATCTCACCTTCATGCCCTTGATCTTTTTTATGAACACTGTCTAGATGCTCTTCAACATAACTACCAATATAAGGTTCATATCACCAAACAACATAATAAAAGGTTAAAGTCTGTACTTTCAGTGTTAGTGATTTACTCCTTAAGTTAGACTATACCCATGATAAATAATCCAAATACGTTGTAAGAACCCCATAGAATTTAACTAAAAATAGGTTTAAAAAATTAAATTTTAACTTCGTCAAATCAAACCAAATCAATCTCAACTAAATTTACGATAATTGATCTTTAACTATATGCATTTGAATAATTCATACATTTAATTTGATTCATTTATTTAATGATCAATTAATAATAATAATATGAATTCTATAACCAATTCATTACATATTATAAATCTACAAAATTATAATCTCAGCAAAGTGCTAAAAGTTTACACTAGAAATTATATAATAAGACCAGCCAAGTATTGAATGATAAAATGTAATATTAGTCCCATTATATGATGTTATACATCTGAATATTAAAATACATTTATACAAAGTTACATATAATACATGAGTATCCATAAACTTACTAATATACAATAAGTAATCATGAGTAAAAGTCTCTATTGATTAACTATTAGAGGAAAGGGAGAGCATCATCAAAGTTTTTTTCAACACCAACCGTGGACCATAGATACCCTACATGATTGACCAATTAGGGAATGACCATCCATTCATATATGATCATATGATAATGGTGTAGGTATTGATAATTCAACTAAAACCCATATTTTGTAAGATAAGTATCAAATACAACATATCATAAAGAATTTTGTTCCAAAATGATATCATAAATACATACATTTAAATCAAATATGTGAAATGATAAAATTTAATTATAATATTATTTTGGCCAAAGTTTTCATATAATTTTAAGATCACCTAGATCAATCATATTCACACACACAACTCAATCGAATTATTTCAATCTACATACTAATGACTCTGAGTAAGAGTGTGAAATCCTTTTCACATATTTAATTTCTTAGTGTCATTAATACCATATTTAATTAAATAAATCATATATAATAATCCATAAATTTCCATATATATCCTCATACTATTACCATAGTATATAAATACAAATAAATCACACATAAAATTCATCATATGTTTTATAATAACAACTAATTAATAGCCTATTGCTTATATTTTTCTAAGTTCCAATAACAGCCTAATGTCCATTACTAAAATATGGATCTATTTTAAAAAATTTACTTCTCAATCAATATTTAAGATAATCAAGTTACTGTAAGTTCATGTATAAATACTCTTACATGTGTTATAATGGAAGTAAACAAAATCAGAAATTTCACACACTATTCCAAGTTTTAAACAATTTTCATTAAAACATCTAATTTTCACCCAACATCATCTACCTTCTATTCAATAAATAATGACTGATATAACCACATTATGATTCAATGGCATACATCTCAAATCACATATAAATACTTTTGTTTACATTATACAAATATCTATACTCATACCAGGTACTCTTGGCCATTCTAAATATTATGATCATATGAACAAATGAATAAGGTCTATGATAATTAAACACTATTTTTTTGTCCCCTTAACCATGCTACATTACTCACATATACACCTATATACCTTATATGTCCATTTATATATATGGATAATAAATCTCTCATTCACTTAATTTCTAATGGCAAGCTACATATAAATGATCATATGTATATATATATCTATGCGTATAATTCATAGATAATATTTTTTTTTTGAGTTTACCCTTCATACTGAGTTCTTAACTTAAGATAATGTTAACTTTATATAAAATCAAAAATAGGGTACAAGTTCATACTCAAGTTTTCAAATGTAATTATTTTAAAACTTACTCATCTCAACCTGCAACATTAAACTTTTGTACCTAAATTTCATGTCTATGAAAGTATTAAAACCATTAATCACATGGTTACTTTCCACACAAATTATATGATCAACCAAATTAATTCTAACCAAACATAATTCATATATGCACCAAAACAACACTTATTTTCTTTATGAATCAAATGACCCAATAAGAATGCATTAAAATATTGAAACACCAAATGCAACTACCCTGAAGTGTACCATATGGTACACTAAGTCCATGAAAAAACATTCAACACTGTGATATTACTATCTTCGTGGCTTACTAAAATAGTTCATATACAATCATGTTAATAATATGCCAAGGTTGAATTTGATCCTCCAACATGAATTCACCTCCATAGATTATACGTCCATGTTGTTGAAAGGATTTATACCAAGAATGTTTAACAATGACTTTAAAGAGTAAAAAAATTAATGAAATCAAAAAAGAATAGTACCTCTCATGGAACAAACCACAAATGAGACAAAAAATTTAAATTAGAAAATCAAACATATTGGAGAAAAACCTATGTGATCTTGTTAAATGGCTTGCAATCAAAATCTCTACAAATTTAAGATTGAATCAAGGGTATAAGAGAAGAAGAGAGAGAGATTCAAATTTTTAATGAGAAAAAAAGGAGAGGAGAGGCTCCTTTATAGAGCTATAGGAGGAAAATTGGAGTTACATGGAATCCTATTATTACTTGACAAGCCTTCTACGTGTGTGTCACTTATGACCTATTACCTTAAAGAATGGAAGGAAGTGTATGCCATATGAGGAAGGAAAAGTTACATGCAAGTAACTCTAAACCTAAAAATTGGATTAGAGAAGAGAGTGACATCTCATAAATATAAGAATAAAATACATTTACAAATATAATAAATGCACATATAACTAAGACTTAGGATAAGCTTATAAATTTAGGAAGGACCCAAATAAAGTTAATTCTCTAACACTCTTCATTAAGCTTAATTTAGAGTTACAAATATGGAAAAACCCTTTTACAAATAAAGAAGATGATACTCCCCCTTAATAGAAACTTCCTTCAAAAAAATTTATAAGAGAAGAAAGAAGAAAAGGTGCTACCAAAAGTCACAAGGATGAAGTGTGATCACTAAGAATCTCCAAAAATACTCTTCAAACAAGATGGTCAATCCACTATAGAATAAATATCAACCAAAAATATTAATGATCCATAATCTTGCAAAAAAAGCTAGTTAACATCTATCTTTTAAACTAACCAATATGTCAAAAAATACAATCTATATACATAAAGTAATAAAAGTAGATGTAAAAGTAAAATTGAGAAAAGACAAATTTTATCATAAAGTGCATTAATCTACATGAAAAAAATTTAGTCACAAAATCTCTAATTAATGCATATATTCTTTGCAAGAAAAAGTAAAAAATGCATATAAGATTTGAGTTAATTAAAATGGACATAAAAAAAGATGTCACTTGTAAAAAATATTTTATGTGAAGCATTAGATGAATTATCGCAAGAAGACATATCAAAGTCTTTAGAAGATCTATCATTTTTAAGAATCCAAATAGTTTTACCCTTAAAAGTAGGAGATTTAGACATTTTCCAACAATGTAATGTATTATGCATGGATTTATCATAAGATTTGCATGGATGTAATTTTTAATATTTGTATATACAATACCCATATTTTCTACAATGTGCACAAAGTTTATCAATTTTAACCAAAGTATGAGCATTACAAGTAGTGTAATAAAAATAAATTGCATTATAAGTCCCTCGATGCAGATAACAAGAAGAGGTCAAATTTGCATTAGAAGCAATAGAATTATTAAAAGCAAGACTTACAGAATTTGCATTAGACATAGACAAAAGAGGTTCAATAATATCATTTTCTCATTTATCAAATACACCACCCAAATAACCCATTGTTTGCATGATTTTTAAGTCAGAGTTGATAAAATAAGTGTTTAAATAAGTTTGAGTTTATTTTAAAATATAATAAGATCTATCATCATTAGAGATATTATCATTAGCAAAAGATAAATTTTTTTCATTTAGAGCATCAATATATTTTTGCATAGTTTACATTTATTCAATAAAATATGCTTGTAAAGCATTCAATATTTTATTTTGATATGTAATTTGTTTATTAAGAGCAACTATTTTAACATTTATAAAAGAGATAGTTTGTATAATGTGCTAAACAACAAAAAAAATGGCTAATTTAAGAGTTACGAAAATAAATATCATAAATTATATTAGCTTGAAAATAAAATTAATGACAAGTAATTTTAATTGATCTAACGCACATTTAAAATAATTATTTCAGTTTTAAAAAATGAAAGCGCTAGATATTTAGAGTAATTAACTTATAAATGTAAGTCCACCAAAACATAAAAAAATGTGCTTAAAATAAACTATATCATTAAAAAAACAATTTAAGTTTTTGTGAAGAAGAATTAAAACTATAATATTCATTAACCAATCATAATAAATATTTGTGTAATTTTTTTTTAAAACATTAAAATAAATAAGTGTAATGAAAATTAAAGCTTTAACGAAACTTCTTGCATGACATTTAAGAGTTTTGAAATGATGTCACATAAAAGACAAAAGACCAAAAAAAAACTTAAAAAGAGTCCTTCATCATGGAAATAAAATTTAAATTTTTGATTTTGATTTTTGAGAATTACATAAGATTAGATTAAAGCATAATGAAAAACATTTTTTTTTAATAAAATCTTATTAAATAAAACTTATCATGTGTCATTCATTCAAAGCTTTTGTTTGTTTTGAAATAATAAAACTTAAAGATAAGTTATTAACTTCACAAGCCAAATGCAAGTCATTATTGTTTAATGAAACATGCCACATGTAATGAATTTAAAGACATCAAAATGAAAAAAGTTTTACGTATACCTGAAGAAGATTGGGTTTGTTCCAAATTTAGTAAAGTGTCACATAAGAGTTCAAAATTCCATGTAATTTGATGATTAAAATGGTATGAATAAAATTAAATTAAAAGGTAACATCCATAATTACCAATACCTATGAGCCATTATTAAGTAGACTTGAAATAAATGCTTATGTAACCTTGCATTACATCAAGAACCACACCAGGCACCATGTATTTGTAGAGAGTTAGCTCTAAACAACTAAAATTAAAATTAAAATGGATACACATCTGTAAAAGTCTGATAAAAAATAGAGAGATAAGGGTGAAATAAAAGAGAAACTTTACTATACCAAAAAAAATGAAATATCATAGAAAACAAAGTAGATCAGAGGCATAAGGAAGGATGAAGATACAATGGTCAAAAGAGATGTCAAGAGTAGGAAAAGCACAAAAATAAATGTTTCTGATCAGACAGGTGACTCACAGAAGATGAAGAGAACAAGAATTTTGTGTAGACCTAGTAAAAAAATAAATGAAGCTACATTGTCTGTAAAAGAAACACTAGTATCTAGAAATAAAAAACATATAATAGATTTTTTTTAATTTAAAAAAACTCATTTTTTTTCAAAAAATGTAGTCATAGTTTTGAGGATTTATCTCAAAGTATGATTTGGGTTTTTGTCAAATTTTTATAGTTTGATTCTAATTATAAAATGAAGAAACTCATTAAATTTTAGAAAAAAATAGTTTTTCAATAAAAAGATATAGTCATTTGAATATGATAGATTTTAAAATTCAAAAAATAATTCTTTGGATTTTTATTTTTTATTTTTTAAATAAAAAAATCAAAATTAAACTAGAGAGCATGAATATGATAAAATGGAGTGCTTATGCATAAAATTCTTTTATATAAACATTAAATGATATAAACTTGAAAAAAAAAAGGTTAGAAGGTAAAAATGGAGATTAAAAAAATTGAACTTCTTTCAAAAAACTTTACACAACACTCACCAACAACGTTAAAACAACCAATGCTCTAATACCATGAAAAGATTTATGCTTAGAATATTTAACAATGACTTTAAAAAGTGTAGAATTTAATGAAAGTAAGAAACAATATTACCTCTCATAGACCAAACCACAAATGAGACAAAGATTTTAAAGTGGAAAACTAAATGTACCCATGTGATTTTATTAGAAGGCTTACAACCAAAATCTATACAAATATAAGATTAGCACGAGAGAAGAAGAGAGAGAGCTTCAAGTTTTTAATGAGGAAAAGGGGAGAAATGGGATATTTTATAGAGAAAGAGAAGGAAAATGGGAGTTACATGAAAACTCATTATTATCTGACAATCCTTCTATGTGTGTGTCACTTGTGGCATATTCTCTTAGAGAGTGGAAGGAAGTGTGTACCATGTGGGGAAGGGAGAGATACATATAAGTAACTCTAAATCCAACAAGTGGATTAGGGAGGAGAGTGACACCTCATAAAGGTAAGAATAAAATGTATTTATAAATATAATAAATGCTCACATAAATAAGATAGAGGATAAACCTATAAACTTAGGATGGACCCAAATAAGGTTAATTCTCCAACAGTTGTCATATTTAAAATTTTAAGCCATAACCAATTTATTAAAAATATAATAAACAACTGAGACAAGTTTAAAATATATAGAATGATAAAAATGGTTATATGGTATCAATAATTACCCACAACCAATATACACTAGCAAATAGGGTAAGTTCAACACAAAACCCATGTCCCTTATTTCTTTATATTATTGAAACCTAGAGGTGTTTGCTACAGATCTATGTCCAAGTTATTTACCATAGTTCACAAAATAAATAAACACAGCAGAGTATATCAAGATAAAAATTATAACCATGTTCATTTCCATTACCCAAAATAATTATGTTCATGATATAACTACTTCAAATTAGTGATTTAATTATGTGGATAGATTTCTCCTTCCACAGGGTCGAATCCTTGATTTCATTATAGTATACATAAATTTAGTAAAACATTATAGTAACTATTTTAAATATTCAACAATAATCCAACACTAACATCAACATAGTTGTATAAGGTAATTTAAATAATAAACCCTACCTCTTTAATATGCCTCTAATGAAAACTATACACCTTGCCTTTGCCAAACCATTATTCTTTTTATCTATTCCTTTTTTGTCGACCACTGATTTTCTTCTTCTCATAAAATCTATATATTTTATCATATCTTTTATTGTCTGCATGCCACAATAATCCTCTCTTTTCATGGCCAACCCTTCTCTATAATTAAATCTCAATAAAGACTCGTTATAAACACCATAATTTATCAGCATGGCCGACATCTCATAGTCTCAACCAAAAATAACACAATCCATAATACAATCTCAATAAAACTTCTACAATTAAACTCTAGTTCCCACTATGCATGACTCGACTCGTCCAAAAACATAATGATAGCTTACCCCAAATTTAGGGTTGACAACCAAATGTTAAAAAATGAAATAATTAATTAATAATTTGAATTATATTAAAATAATGACATTAAATAATTCAAAAGTTTATGATTAATTTAACCTCTTTTTGGGTGTTATAAATAATATCACCATGGATACCCCTAAATTCCAATTCACCTATGACTCAATTTTTTAATGTTTAAATAATTAACTGTATTTATTAAACTAGAAATAGTCATCTATATCGTTGTCACTCATAATCTTTTTTTTTACAATAAGTTATTCTATTGATTGTTTATAGGTACTCGATAGAGTAAGGAGTTTTCAATGAAGGGTTAAACATGTAGTCAACAATCCACATAGTAAAGTTTTTTTAAAAGATAAGTATAACTATAATATTTTAGAATGGCATAAAACATCACAATCATAATGAACACTCACAACTACAACATATTAATATTAGCATCTAATCATAGATCAAAATCAGTTAACATTATAAAACACTAAATAAAAATGAGATTAGAACAAATAAGTAACCATCAAATCACAAACAAAATACATTTAACTATTCTACATGGTGTGTGCAAGGCTCCTCATCGAATCTTTATACCCCAAACATAGTCATCTATTGCACCCTCTTTGATGATACTCTCCCTCCATGTCTATCTACAGAGTGGACTATCTCCTAAATCCACTTTAACAAACGTAAATAGTAGTTATTTTGTATCAATAATAACAAAAAAAAATGTTCTTAAAGCACAATAGTAATGAATTATCATAATCAATATATACATAAAACTTATGTACAACTAACTAATAAGCAATGAGTCATGCAATATCATTATATATATGTCCATACATCAACATAAATAAAATTAACTTGTTGCAGTAATAAATTAACCATCAATAACCACATTAATATCATTTTAGTAAGTAAATCAAGTTTAGTGAAAAAATTAGGATGTAACATCATTTCCCCTTAAAATTGATCATCATCTCGATGACACTTATTTCAAACCATAGTTTTAAAATTAAATAGTATATAATAGAAAATCAAATAACATCAGTAAATATTAAACAAATAAATATGAAAATAATCTATAGAACTCATCATAGTCCTCTTAAGTGACACTATCATCATAATATTGGTCCCACTAGACCTTGCACTTTGACACTTCCTATTATGCAAACTAAGTTTTTGAGTGTTAACTATTCTGATTAATTATACTATGACAACCCTAAAATCTAAAACATGTAAAACATTTAAATCCAATACATGAGAAGGATCGGTTGTATACTTTTTAAGATAGGAGACATGAAAAATATTATACAAGAGAGCTACAGCTGGTGACAAGGAAATCCTATATTCTACAGGATTGATCATTTCTAAGATTTCAAAGGGTTCTACATATCTTGATGATAACTTTGTTGATTTACCAAAATTAATCAAGATCTTTTGAATCTTAACCTATAGAAATACTTTATCACCAATAGAAAACTATTTTGTTATCCTTTTCAAATCAACATAAATATTATATCTATAATTTACCTCAGTCAACCTTCACCTTATTGATTTGACTTTATCTTCCATTTTTATAAGCATTTTACGACCAAAGACTACCCTATATTTCAACTTTTCCTAGTTGATTGGTGTTTGACACCTCCTTCCATATAAAACTTCAAATAGATCCATATTTAATGTTGACTGGTAAGAGTTGTTATAAGCAAACTCTACCAGTGGAAGGTACTCCTCCCACTTATATTGTTGATCCATATAATACATTTGAAGAATATTTTTTATAACTTGGTTTACCCTTTCTATTTGTCCATTTGTTTCCAAATGATATGTAGTACTAAAATTCAACTATGTGCCCAAAGCTAAATTTAGAGTCAACTAAAGCCTAGATGCCATTGTCATATCTCAATCAGAAATGATCTTCTCTAGAAACCCATGTAATTGATACACCTCTTTTATAAATCTCTTTGCAAGAATATGTGCATCATCCATTAGATTACCCGATGTGAATTGGACTACTTTGGTTAGTTTGTCAACTACTACCAAGATCATGTCATGCCAATTTTGTGATAATAAAAAACCTTGGACAAAGTCTATAATAATTACCTACCACTTCCATTCTATTATATCATGAGGATATAACAATCATGTTGGATGCACATGTTCATTCTTAACACATTGACACTCTAAACATCGAGACACAAAATCTACTACATCATTTTTAGTTCCCTTACAAAAATAGAGAGGTTTTATTTCATCCATGAGCTTAGTCACTCCAGGATGACCTGAATAAGGGGAATTATGCAATTCTTTTAGCAAAATGCTCCTCAAATTCTCTCTATCAGGTACATACATTTTATCATTATACCTTAAAATACCATCATTCTCCAACTTGAATCCTTAAACTTAGAATTTTGGGCATTCTCTAATAAAACTTTTTTAATTTATTCATAGAATTAATTTCTAAGAGATAATTTAATTACTTGATCATGGAAAGTACCTCAGATAGTAGCCAAAGTTGTTATGTACCTTTTATAACTAAGGGAATCTACAACTCTATTTTTATTTACCCTTGAAGTATATAATATCAAAATCATAGTCAGATAAGAACTCTAGCCATCATCTCTAATGAAAATTAAAGTTCAATTGATTGAAGATATATTTAAGCCCCAAGTTATCAGTCTTAAGTTCAAATAAATTTACCAATAAATAATGCCTCCTAACTTGCAAGGCATGCACTATTGCAACAAGTTTTAAATCATGTGGGGCATAGTTTGACTCATATGTCTTTAGCTTCCTAGAATTATATGTTATAAATGAACCATCTTGCATAAGAAATTTAAAATCATGCCCTGATGCATCTATAATCATCAAAAACTGACCATTAGACATGGGAACTCTTAGCATAGGTGATAAAGTAAACCTCCTTTTTAACTCTTGAAAGGATTTTTTGCACTTGTTTGACTAGGTAAAACTCTTATTCTTCTATTGAAGAGAGGTGATTGGGTTAGATAGTTTTGATAAATTTGGAATGAATTTCTTGTAATAACTTGTCAATCCCATAAAACATCTCACTTCATGCACATTTTTATGTGTTAACCACTCCATTATGGCTCTTATCTTTATCAGATCAATTGAAATTCTATCTATGAAGATAATGTGACCCAAATAATGTACTTTCCTCTTTGATTAATTCACACATGGATAACTTACCATATAATTTTTGCTTCTACAAATGCTACAAAACCAACTCCATATGTTTTAGATATTCTTATTCATTCTTAAAATAAATGAGGATGTCATCCAAAAAAACTAACACAAAATGTCCTAGATAATCCCTAAATACATTGTTCATGAGATTCGTGAATGTTGGTGGAGCATTTGTTAACCTGAAATGAAGCACTATAAATTCATAGTGTCTATATTAAGTTTTAAACTTTTTTTTGGGAATATCTTCTTCTCAAATTCTCAATTGGTGATACCCCACTCAGAGATCTATCTTAGAGAAAACTATTATCCCACGTATTTGATAAAAAATATCATCAATGCAAGAAAGACACTTGTTCTTGATTGTTGCCTTGTTTAAAATCATGTAATAAATACACAAATTAAGGGTATTATTCTCATTCTTAACAAACACCACTACTACACCCCATGGTGACACACTCGATTGAATCAACGCCTTGGATAGCAAATCTTATAGTTGAGATTTTAACTCAACCAATTTTGTATTCATCATCCTATAAGGTACCTTAAACTATGGTTCTAAACTAGGTTTGATGTCTATCAAGAAATCAAACTCATGTTTGGGTTGTAAGCACAATAATTCCTTTGGAAACACATCCTAAAAGTTATTAAGCAAAGGATAATCCTCAATGGAAGATTCCTTAGATTTTTCTATCTCATTCATTTTAACAATAAATTATTGATATCTTTTTCTGTGAGTCTTCTTAAGTTAAATTACATAAATCTACCTAATTTTTAACTCCTTTTTATCTCCTTGAATATGATTTTGATTCCCAAAATCATCTTAACATTCTACCTTCTTAAAATATCAATCTACATTTGTTTTATGCTTAGCAAGCCAATTTACTCCTAGGATCACATCATAGGATCCTAGTGGTGTTGCATAAAAATCTACCATCAATTTCAATTCAATAAATTTAATCTCAAGTTCTATTAATCACATGTTAACTTTTACTTTGGCCTCATCCCTAAATTGAACTAATTTTACATTTACCATAATACTATTTTTTATATACAACTTATTTAACATTTGAGGTGAAATAAAATGTTATGTAGCTCCAATATCAATAAAAATGGAAATGGGATGACCAAAAATATTGATTTTAATATCAATAGGTGAGACTTGAAAATCAACTTGATGATTGTTAATAATCACGTAGAATCTCTACTGAAAGTTCCCTTGTTGCATAGTACCATTTGTTTTACCTTTTGCCTTTCCTTGAGTATGTACCTTGGCATAGTGATCATCCCCACAGATGAAAAATATTTCAGGTGGTCCTTTTATTTTAGACTATTGGTTTTTCTTGAAAACTAACCTTGAAACCACCTTCCATTTTCTTTCTACTTGAGAAGTTACTGAATTTAGCCTTCTAATTCCTGAACTAGTTTTTGGAATTTCCATTTCTTTTCTAGTTCGTCTTTTTAAGAGTGGGTTTGGAACCTCCAAATTTTTTCTTGAACTTTTCTCTAACCTAAGTAAGAGACTTTAGATTTAGCTCCTACTTTACTAACTTCTCAAAGACTTGATACATCATAGATGGCCCATGCACATCTACCTCATATCCTATTTGGTTTTTTAATCCCATAATGAACTTACAAATGTGAAACTTTTCATTTTTTTTATCTTGAGGAACATATTTTAGGATCTTAGTGAACTATTCCTAATATTTGTTTACTAAAAGATCTCCCTATTTCTAATTCTATAAATTTATTAGCTTCTAGTAAAAATACAATTGGAAAAACCATTATGATCTAAACAAAATCATGAATTGCACCGATGTGGTGGTAGTGGAGTCGAGATTCATCTCAATATTCTTATTTTTATACCATGTTTCCACTTCTCTAGCAAGTTGATATGCTCCCCAAACTGCCTTAGTGACTTTAGAGTAATTATGAATCTCAAAATATTTTTCCATCTTAATCAACTAGAATTTTGCACCATCCCCTAACACAATTCCATTAACTTAAGAGGATTAACTTTCTTCATGTCCCATGCGATATTTATAGCTACACAAACCCTCACATCCTATGGCACCTCTTCATGTCTATGATCTTATTGAGCTTCTTACTAAATAGGGTGATCTTCAAGTTCTTCCTAATTTATTTTCCTATCATGTATAAGAACTTTATGCTCTAAGGCTATGATTCAATCCCTAATTTTATGAATGGCTACAAGGATCTAATCCAACTTCATAGATTGTTCTATGGTAAATTGATTTAGATCATCGAGAGGGTTAGTATTTGAATTACCCTAACCTCTAAGTCTACTACACACCATTCTCCTTTATGTTTAATGGGAGGGTAATAATATGTTAGGTGACCCATTAATTCCTATAGTTTAATCCCTAGCTTTGATACCACAATGTTAAAACCCCATAGGGTTTAACTAGAAATAGGTAAAAATAAATTAACTTTGCTAAATTAAACCAAATTAATCTCAATTAAAGTTAAGATACTTAATATTTAAATAAATCTATCTAAATAATTCATACATTTAATTTGATTCATTTATTTAAGGATAAATTAATAAAAACAATTTGAATTTTATAACCAATTCATTACACATTATAAATATGTAAAATTACATTCTCAGCCAACTATTGAAAGTTTACACCAGAAATTATACAATAAGACCAACCAAATACTGAATGATAAAATTTAATATTAGTTCCACTATACAATTTTATACATCTAAATATTAAAATATATTTATACAAAGTTCACAGAATAAATGAGGATCCATGAACTTACCAATATATAATAAGTAACCCTGAGTAAAAATCACTATCGATTGACTGCTAGAGGAAAGGGAGAGCATCATCAGATTGATTTTCCACACCAACCATTGAACATAGATCCCTCACATAATCACCCAACTATGGAATTTCCCTCTCTTCATGGATGAGTAGATGATAATAGTGCAGGTATCAAGAAGTCAACTAGAATCTGTGTGTTGTAAGATAAGTATCACATGTAGCATATCATAAAGAATTTTATTCCAACATGATATTATGCATACATGAATTTAACTAAAATAGGTGAAATTATATCGTTTAACTATAGACATTACTTTGGCTAAAGTTTTCATATAGTTTTACGATCACTCAAATCAATCATATTGACACATAACTCAATCGGATTACATTCAATATGTGTATTAATGATTCTAAGTAATATAATGAAATCATTTTCATATATTTACTTTTTTAGTGTCATTAATACCATATTTCATTAAATAAATCATGTAAAATAATCCATGTATTCCCATATAGATCCCCATACTACAGTATATAAGTATAAAGAAATCACACATAAAATTCATTATATGTTTTATAATAACAATTAAATAATAGCCTGTTGTTTATATTTTTCTAAGTTTCAATAAAATCCTAACATCCATTACAAAAATATGGCTCTATTATTATAAATTTACTTCTCAAACAATATTTAAGATAATCAAGTTACTACAAGTTCATGTATAAATACCCTTACATGTATTATAATGGAAGTAAATAGAATCAAGAATTTCACACAATATTCCAAGTTTTAAATAATTATCATTAACACATCTAATTTTCACTCAACATCATCTACCTACTATTCAATAAATTATTAATAATATAACCACATTATGATTCAATGAAAAACATCTCAAATCACATATAAATACTTTTGTTTAAATTATACAAATATATATATGCATACAAGGTGTTGTCACCCATCCTAAATATTATGATCATAGGAACAAATGAATAAGACTGATGATAATTAAACACTATTATTTTGTCCCCTTAACCATGCTAGGTGACCCACATATACACCTATATACTTTATATGTCCATTTATATATATGGATAATAAATCTCTCATCTACTTAATTTCTAATGGCAAGTTATATATAAATGGTCATATGTATATGTGTCTTTGCATATAATTCATATATAATTTTTTTTTAGATTACCCTTCATACTAAGTTCTTAACTTAATAAAATGTTAACTTTCTATAAAATCAAAAATAAGGTACAAATCTGTACTTAAATTTTCAAACATAACTATTTTAAAACTTACACATCTCAACCTATTTGGCCCCTTATTTTGATAAGTATAGGATTCATGCTAGCATAATATTCACCTCAATGCAAGGGAATCATTTTATATAATGATTGACATTTTTTCATTTTGGCACTAGTTGGAGGTTGTAGTGCATACCTTGTGCTAGTTGGTAGGTGGTTAATTGGTTCTCAGATCTTTAGGGCATATTCCAAGATTGATGATACATGGTGACTACAATGTAGAGTTTGTAAGGTGATGGAGCTGATGGGAATGAACACCAAAGATCCATTTTAGCACTCAGTATGTGCATTCCACCCTAATGGAGATGCTCTAAAAGGCTATAAAAATAACTTGAACCAGTTGATGCAAAAGAGGGTAAATAAATTATAGTGAAGCTATGGGAAATTAGAATTACCCTATATACATTGTTTGACTGCCATTAGACTTAAGATTAGTATGGATGCCATGAAGGCTCCATTTATAATCACCTAATCTCACCTATGAGCCTCTGGGTCATTACATGTATAAACTTTAGCATATTTCCTGATATGAACTTTGTATTATTTAGGCTTTGATTAATGATGATGATTGTTGTATCAAATTGTACTCTATCTGGTTTATACATCTTTGAATTACTATTGGTATGTATAATGGTTTAAATGGTAAAATTTCAACATGTTTATGTTAATAAATGTTTATGACCCTCTAGTTTGCATCATTAATAGAGTCCTTATAATAAATGATGACATCATCATAAATCTATAGAGTATGACTATGGATCTTGTACTAAGCATTCCTATCCTTGCTCGAAGCACAAGCCTAGTATGAGTACTTGAAGTGAAGTATCCCTTTGACCCTTTAAGTGTCTATATGATGTTAAGATTATTTTAACAAGGGCTTGTGTTGATATGACTCTAGAATTAGTCCAAAAAAAGGCTTGCACCTATAGGTCACTACGTATAGTCCATTAAAGTATTGCACTTATATATCTACTTAGAGCCATATTTAAATTGACCAAATCACATAATTTATGTCTTAAACCATGGTGCAACTAGCCTAATGTGGGCCCCAGTTCTTTCTTAGCTACACTTTGGGTGAGCACATAAGGCTTGTGCCTTATGTGAATTGAAGCCAATGTAGATGAGCATTCAAATTTTAAGCACAAAGGGAATATCTCATTTTTACACCTAGTTATAATAAGCTAAGAACTGACTAAAATAACTTTATGCACCCTTTTATACAACATTTTGGTTCCATTATTGAGAATCATGTTAAATTTTTTTGTTGCAATGGTACAATACAATGGTGTACTGACTCTCCCTCAAAAATATCAAGTGTTGGATACAAGTGTAAGATATATTTGGTATGAAGCATCCAATTTGTAAAGGATAAAATCCAAAAAAATGGGTTCAGAAGAACATATATGATGCTTTGTACAAGGTATTTTTTTGTGAGCTACCTAAGCATGTGTATTGATGGTTGGCTACATATTCAACCTAAAAAAGAAGAATCTATGGATAGAGCCATAAGTGGACAAAGGAGCATCTAGAAAGGCTTGAGACCCTGGATGCCACTTGGACAAGAGTAGTGGATAAATGGTGGAAAAGAGCACTAAATAGCTACATACTTGAGTTTTTAGTCTCAACAAACTCATGCCCTGAAGAAGTAGAGTATCAGTATTTATGCAACCCTAGAGGCATGTTTGTGAAGGAATTCAACTCAGATCTCAAAAATCTAATGGTGGATTATGGTTTTGAAACTTTGTGGATGGAAGGTTAAATTCCTTTCACATATGAGTAGTGCAAAGTGGGATAAGGGGATGTGTAGGTGAGGCATGATGGAAAGGGACAAGTATATTAACACCCAAGAACTTAGAAGATAGACCTATAATAAGAGATGGTATAGACTAATAGAATATCTAAAACCTGGAAGTGTCGAGAGAACTCATAGCAAGTGGGAAGGGCATGGGGGAGGATCTATTGAAATACAATAACATGAGTATGATAGATATAATGAAGTGATGGATCAAGCTCAACACTTAGCAGGTGTAAAATTGTTAGGTTCCTACAACATTTGGTGACTGAAGATATGCTTGATGTGCCTGCCCCATTTGAACCTAAGGTACATGCTCATGCACTAGATCCCCCACTTGAACAAAGTATATAAGTAATAATTGACTCTATTGATGAATTAGATCTTAGACATTTTTCAAACTTGAAGTGAAACTCTATGATTTAATAGATTATTCCATACAAGGAGGTCAACACAACTACCTATATATCATTAGCTACTAGCTCACCACAATAGAACTTGAATATAAGCATACTAGTTCAATTGGTGTTAGTAATACAAAGTGAGAAATAGCTTGTAGGAAGTGGTTTGGCACCACAAGTAAGTAGTATAGCACCATCAACATCAATTGTGCTAGTAATAATGATAGGACCAGCACCTAAACTAATGGTTATAGGTGTTGGAGGACCACTACCAAGATATACATTAGGGGGATAAGTGCGTCAAATACTAGCTACCCCCATAGAAAATCTACTATGAAATAGTTGTATACTTGCCATAGTATTGTGATGTGGAGAATGCCATAGAACATGTGTTTAAGTGTGAACTATAGTGGCACACATAAGTTATAACCCATTCAAAGCACAAGGTTGCCCAATTTTTAACTAATCTAATTGATTTTGCCTATACCTGGTATAGAAAATTTTATCTTAACTAAACTATGGTTGATTATGATACCCTGAAGGATGCATTCTTGAAGGAATTTGACATTCCAGAGTTTGAATAGCAGAGCATCACTATGCCAAAAGAGATTACCCAAGGACTCTTAGAAGGTGTGTGCCTATATAATACAAGATTCAAAACTCTCTTATCAAAGCTCCCATATGATATACACCTTTCTTAGCATACACAGTGGTTCAATGGAGGGTTGTTTGTGTCATTATAAAGATCACTTTAATGAAGACTTTTACAAACCCTCAAGAAGCACTTGAAGCTACACTCAAAGATGAGGGAATTAGAATCATAGATATTAGGATCAACACATTTATGGAGGTGAAAATTGCATTTGTGGCCTCCTAGCTCCAAAACCTTACCATTAACTCATCGCATGATGTTCAAAGTGGACTATGATGTACCGAATGTGAAGTAGAAGGCCATAATAGGACTAACTACTCATGAAGGAATATATGCACCCTACTTTTAAGTTTTGAAGTCTATCAAGAGGTATATTAAATTCACAACTACCATTTATTATAATGTGCCATCTAATTTAACATAACCATCTATTGTCACTTACGTGATGCCCACACCCATAACACTACTAATTATCAAGTGATTGACTAAATGCATGAGAACATGGAAAGAGGCACATGGTAGGCCACTGTAGTAGTTAAAGGGTAGGATAACCAAGGAAATTATGGATATAGTCAATATAATATAGCATTTGGGATGAAATGAGGCACTAGAAGTTGAGGTGGAGGATACAATAGTAGAATTTTCCCATTGCACTCATGTTATAAGTGTGGCTCGATAGAGCATTATTAGCATGACTACCCTACACATCCCATGTGTGGGTATTACCAAAGGTCCCATAAGGTCAAATAATATCTTAACTTGTAAAAAAAGTGTACCTAAGGTAGGCTTGACATAGACAATGGTGTCGTAATGATCAAGCATAAGCTGAAAATGGAAAAATAGACCCTAAAGGTACAACTGACTCGCACAAATATACTCAAGGTGTAAGTAACTACTTGTAGTGAATTCACCACTCAACTGCCAATTGTGCCAATACCTAAGTTATACTTAGAATATAGGGTTAAGGGTCATACTAAGTGCATAACATAGCCTAAACCCAAACCTATATCTTACCTAGACCCAACACACCAAAAATATGTATTATAGTAGGCTATGAGTGTAATCCAAAACCTACAAGGAGAGATCTAATTAGTGTGAGACCTAGAAGTGCAGGTTGTTACTTGTTAAAAGAAGCAAGATAGCCAATAATTTAAGATATAATAATTAACTAAGATCCTACACCTCTTACAAATATAAGTAATGTTTCTTCTATTGAATAACTTGTTCCTAGAGCATGTTAGTTAAAAGCAAGTTGAGGTTGTTGTGCCATGCATGGAGAGGTCACGAGAAGTTTGGCATACACAAAATGTGGAGTACAACTAGGAATTCCTTTTGGATGCCACTATTGATGGATTATTTTTATATGAATCCTAGGATAAAATTGGTAGGCCAGGCTTGAGGCCTTCCCCTCTTGTAATCTTCATGGCCAATAAGACCCAAGCACAGCCTATCAAAATTTTGAAGAGTGAAGTTATGGATATCATGGGCACTAAATTTTCTATTGATTTTGAAGTGATTGAGTTAGTATAATAGGAAAACTACCTGATGCTTCTAAGAAGGCCATGGTGTTATGCAAATAATATAATTATGTGCTTCAAAACATGTTACATGACCTTTGATAATGTAAAGGATAGGTTAGTCATACCCCTCTCAAATGACTAAAGACCCCCCTATGTCAAAAGTGTGGACATCAAAGATGAGATTAACCACATCTATAACATCATGGTGTAAGGTAGCGAGACTTTAGACCCCAATGAACAAGGAGTCTTCTCTTGGGAAGATGGAAAATCAACCTTAGATACTACTGATGTTACCTATGATTGATGAGTCGAGGAATCATATAATACCGCTAGTCGAAGGTGCCACTTGGTGTATGTGAAAGTGCTAAAACTAGTAAAGATAGGTTGGGTCCAAATTGATCATGTTTTTAAAATGTGGGTCCTTTGCACCAAGAATAATGGAAAGAGAGTGTTTTTCTTTAGAAAGGGAAAACTTGTAGCACTCTTAAGATATGAGGGGAGTAATCCAGTGGAAGATTATGTCCATGACCTCAAATCATACATCCCAAAAGAGGTGGATAGAATGGGTGCACTAGTGTATACACTAAGGAATATTGCTGCTCATTCGTGGGTAGTGCAAAGGCCTACTTACCAACTTGGTAAGATGTGAAGGCATCCATTTTCACTAGATTCAAAAAGAGAAATGAGGAAATGGACATCTCAACCTACACTGATGACTTTGATCCTATAGCACATGTGAACATTTACAAAAAAACATTGAATATCTATGGCAAAAATGCCCTAAAGAATATATGTGTGCATGCCTTCTATAGGACCTTAAAGACGTAGGCATGGGTAGGGTACATTATTAATGAGATGCACCACGAGACAACCAATTGGGATGCACTTAAGGAGATATTTGTCCACACCTTCTCCTTTTATTCACAAAACCTTGAATTGATTGAGCCATTACATGTAGTTTGAAGGTCAATGTTTGAATACACTACAATATTAGAGGAATGCCCAAAAGACATGTTCATTGAAAAAGGGTTAGTACTCCCAACCTTATTCAAAGAGAAAACTCTTAAAAGTGAATCTAGTGATGAAGATGATGAAACATGGAAGGCATTCAACTAGAAGAATTTGATAGGCAAAAGAAAGTTAGTGTGCCAAGTTGAGGATAGCACCCTAAGAGAAGAAGACCCTAACCATCTTCAAATATAAATAATTTAGGGTAGAGTACAAGTCAAGCATTCACACTAATATAATAATGAACCCTATCTTGTGTTACTAAAAACTACCAAGATAGATATTAGTTCAAAGGGTGAACCAAAAATTTCCACTCTAAGTACCTATTGGTCTGACATGAAGTTGGTGTGTATTGTTGATCTCTTCAAGGAGTTCCAAGAGTTATTCCCTTGTAAATATAGAGATATTAAAGGCACACACCCATCCCTCAAAAATATGAGCATCAAAATAGTTGATGGTGCATGACCCATCAAGAAGTGACCTTACAAGATGAACCCCAATCTTCATGCCAAGGTCAAAATGGATATTGATTATATGTTAGTCATAGGCATCATCTACCTTATGCAATAATCCAAATGGGTTATCCCCATAGTCATTAGCATAAAAAATGATGGGTGCATCCAAATTTGTGTTAACTATATATTGTTGAATGTCACCTGTATAACCAACCCCTTTCCAACTTCATTCACTGATGAGGTCTTAGATGGTGTCATATGTTGTGAGATATACACATTTACTGATGGGTTCTCAAGATACCATTAAGTCTATATTGAGGAGGGAACAAACCCAAAACCACCTTTATGATATAATGGAGTAATTTTTCATATAATGTGATGCCGTTTAGACTAAATAATGTGTCATCCATATTATTCTAAGTGGTGATCACCACTTTTAAGGATTTCATTTCACAAATTCCTCCAAGTATACTTAGATGACTAGATTGTGTATGGGTTAGGGATGGATAATTATGATAACTTGTTCCTTATGTTTTAAATATGTAGGCAATTGTAAATTTATTTAAACCTCAAGAAGTATGTTTTTGCAACACCATTTGGAAATTTTCTTAGGCACTTCATCTGTAAGGATAGTCTGCTCATTGATCTGGCAAAGATAGAAATCATCCTTCAGCTCCAAACCCCATCAATGTATAAAGATGGTCATTCCTTTCTTGGACATTACATGTAATATAGGAAGTTCATTAGGAACTATGCCAATATTTTCATACTTCTAGAAGACCTCTTATGAAATGATGGCCCATTCTATTGGGGCTCATCATAGGAAGATGCATTTGAGACCCTGAAGCTCAAACTAGCAAGCACATTGATATTAAAATTTCCCAACTAGATGACTCCCTTACATGTCCATATTAATGTATTTGGTATTAAAATTGGCACCATTTTGGTATAACCAAGTAAAGGCAACATGGACCATCCCATTTCTTTTACAAGTAGAAAACTAACCAATGCAGAATAGAACTACACCAGAACTAAGCACAAGGTGATTGCCATGGTCTATGCCCTATAGAAGTTTTGGAAATATTTGTTGGTAACCCCTTTCATCTTCTTCACTGACCATGAAGAATTTAAGTACTTGGAAAACAATCATGTTCTCCATGGGAACATTTGTCAATGGATTGTTTTGTTTCAAGAGTTCTAGTTCTTCATTGTAGTAAAGCCTAGAAAATAAAATTCAAGCCCAAACCCTCTATCCTGCATCAACTCTAGCAATGTGGTAGTACCTATTAAATATGATATGCCTAATGTGAAATTTTATAGGGTCTAGCACATCCATAAATACTTTATATAAATCACCACATTTTAACCTCTATATCTATACCCTAGACTATGACGACCAAGGAGAAGAAGCAACTTGTAGTTCACACCACCCCTTTTCAACTCATTGGTGGGGAACTATAAAATTTGAGCCATGATGAGGTCATGCACTAATTTATTCTATAACATGAATGGGACTCAATCTTGAAAGAAGTAAATGAGGGGATTATTAGAGGCAATTATGCTAGAGATGTTACAATGTACAAGGTTCTACAATTAGGCTTATGGTGGCCAACTCTATTCCAAGATGCAAAAGAATGCACCAAATCATGTAACATCTACCAATGCACCTAAAAATCAAATCATCAAGATGAGATGCCTCTCATCTACATCCTAGCCTAGGAACCATTTGAAAAATGGGCCATTGACTTTGTTGGGCCTATTACTCTCATTGCAAGGTGTACAAGTGATTATACATTTTGGCAACCATAAATTACTTCACCAAGTGGGTCAAGGTAGTGCTAACCAAATATTGTATAGTCACCATTGTATCAAGGTTTATCTTAGAGAATATCATTGATCATTATGGATTCTCACTTAGTTTGAATGGTGACCATGGTGCATACTTCATTAATGAAACTATTCATATCCTACTGACTAAATATATGGTGACACACCATAAGACAACACCTTATAATCCCCAAGAAAATGGCACTACTAAGGCATTTAATAATATATTAGGAATGTGTCTCACAAAGATATGTAACATTGGTCCCAAAAATTGGGATGACCATGTATCAGTAGTATTATGGGCCTATCACACTACATACAAGAATTTGAATAAGACTACACCATTTCAACTGGTGTTTGGTGTAGAGGTCATTTTACCTATGGAATTTCTAGTGCCCTCATTATGTATCATGTGTATTGGTTGATTAGATGGCCAAGAGTCTTTGATTACATGCCTAGCAGACTTGGATCACTTAGATGAGACATGTGCCCAAACAAGATAGAGCTAGTAAATAGAAAAGATGTGCTAGAAGCTATGGCATGATAAGCACATCTTACACAAGGTTTTTATCTAAGGTGTACTGGTCTTGTTATATGACTCAAAGTACCTCAAGAACCCAGGCGAATTAAATATCAGGTGGATGGTACATTATATCATCCATAATATATTGGAGTCTAACACATGTAAACTATGCATGTTGATGGGTGAAATGCTCCATGGGTTTCAATGAAAATAGATTGAATCCCTATAGTCACTAATATGGTTCTTACACCATCAAACACTAACTTCCTAGTAATAAGTCACTTGCATCGTATTTACCATAATAAAATTTGGTGCAATCCAAATATTTCCTTATGATTTTTTGTTTGTGTTATTTGAATAAGTGTGGCACTTTTAGGCCCATAGGAGAACTCTTCTATCACTTACATGCATAAATCTAATTAGGTGAGTTGAGCATGGATGCTCTCTAAGTGCTTGAGGCTAGACACCTAAGTTTATGGGTTCATGTAGTTTTCCAAGTTCAAAAATTTATGAGTATAGGTTGACAAAGGGAGGAACACAAGATTCTCATGTGCAAGAAATTAAGAAGAAAGAATGAAACACTAGAGTGTCAACGCAAGGATTTGTATGGGGTAGGGAAGGATAAATAAAGAGACATGAAAACATAGATAAATTGACCAAGAAAGAGAGGCATGATTGTAAGGAAGTGTAGCATGAGGAAGAGAAGTAATCAAGGAGGTTGAATCACATGCATGTGAAGCACTACACCTAAGTTTCCATAAGAAAGGTGAAGGTCATGCCAAGGTGAACAAAGTGCAAGTGAAAGATCATATAGATAGATGGCAACCACCTAATGGTCAGTGGGAAGTGACTATTTGAATCACCTATCACTTTACCAAATAAACCATTATAAAAATTAATGTTATGATGATGGAAGCAAAACATCCACAATAAATGAGAATTTGGTGGTTGATTTTAGCATATTTCATGGGTTTAGTAGATTTCAATAAATCCATGTGCCACCAAACCACTAATTACCATCCATTAATGAGGTATATAAAAACATAATATAAAGGGGTGAATGACAAACTAGAATAGGTTACAAACCTTATGAGAATTCAAACAAGAACATAGAGCTGAGTAGAGTTGAAGCCACATAGAGACCAAACAATGCTACTAGTGAAAACTAGAGCACACATAACCCTACAAGCGAGAATAGTTGAACCACAAAAAGGTTGTGTTTGACTTTTAATTGAATAGGAGGTGAGTGGAGAATAATTGAGAGAGAAATAGAGAAATAAAAGTTTTGTATAATGAGGAGGATACCATTAACAGTGCATGAAGCTTGAGAACTAAAGATAGTCACATTTCCCATGATTGTGAAACAATACAAAGCACCATTAAGGGATTCAAAAAAATCAACCAACCATTCTTTAATAGTAGTCAGTTCAAAATGGGTAAGAAAAGGTTAAATATAAGTTTAACATAGGCATAGAAGGATGCAAAGAAAGCATGAATGATAAAAGAGGTATTCATTGTGAAATGAGAGGCATAACTAGTAAAAAGTATTAGAGTCATGGTAATTAACCCAAAAGAAATCACAAATCTTGCTTAGAGAGAGATGTAGTTTCCCCCCAAGGTCATGGTGGGGTATAAGTGGGTATCCTTTGCACACATGTGCAAATTGAAGGATTATAACCATTGGATGGGGAGCAATGTACAAGAACTAAACTAGGAATAGATTGTCGACACAAAGAGGAAGATGAAGGTGGGAATTGCACTCTTCAATGTCTCCATTTGAGAAAAACTACAAGTCACTGATGTAACCCAACTATTCAAGCTACCAAGCTTTGGCAAGTCATATGAATTGGTGCAATTCTTCCTCTTGTGCATACATAATAACCACTTTTATTTCATAGGAAGGTGCATGAGGATATCGGCACACCTCATCAGTAGGATCATGGGGCTACTAGGTATAGGGACAAACATTAATCAAATGATGGAGGATGAAGTAGAGGTCGATAGGATTACAAATCTTTTGGGCTACTACAAGTCAAGGGTTTCATTCCCTATGAAGGATATATAGGACCCCAAAATGAGGGCAAAAACACACCTAGATAGATGTAAGTTATGCCCTAGTGAATGGTGGTGTAACATCATCAAAACCATTTTGTGTTTCACCCACCACATGGTGCAAGGGGTGAAGTTAAACATCACCAAATTTATTATTAAGGAGATTTTTAAGAATGCGTAGGAGTACCAAAAAATGTGTTAGACATTTAGGTGGGGATATATGTTGATATTGATAGTGATGGAGGAGATAAGTCTGTTGTATGGTGATGAAGACAGCCTATGGGTATTTCTACCCCACCATGAGTCCATTATAATGAAGTATCAAGACTTCATTTTCCCACCTAGCTTCTCATAGAAGTACAAGACAAGGGTGAAAGGGTAGTGTGATAGGTACAATGAAGCCTTTAAGATTTAATGGTGTAACTCTTAGTAGCTTTCCAAAAATCTAGTGGGAATGGTGACCTTTGCTATAATTTAGCATTTTTATGTAGTGTGCCTTGCACTCATGGATGGTAACCTATCAGGTTGGCTCAAACTACCTTACACAATTTTTTACAAGTATTTCATGGTAGTGATAAGGGGAATTCCCAATGCATAATATCTAGAGATCATGGTCAAGACCATGGATCAAAATAGGAGTAGGTTTAGGTGTTAGTTTATGTGCTCCAAATCTAAGGCCACTAAAGATGAGGAGGATGACTCTAATAGGATAGACCTCCATCCCCTCTAGATAGAAATAATAAATGGGCACATCTTCAATCTCTAATATGAAATTAAGCCATGTAAGAAGGGTGATTATCTTAGAAAGGATGATGATCACCCCCTCCAAATTAGTGATGAAGGGAAGGCTACACTAAAGACGTAGGAGAAAAATCTCTTAAAAAATGAGGAGAGAAACTTGAGGAGATCACAGAGTGTATTAAGTTGAAGATTGACTCTAGAGAATAACTTACACCCCTAAATCCTAAGAATTGAATAACCTTCATGCTAGAGGTGTTTCCCCCAGTAATAAGCAAAAGAAAAATACTAAGGGACTAGTTGCATTCCCTATTATAACTCTAATAGAGATGGAGAAAGAGGTGACCCTCATGCCTGGAGTGGAGGAGACTAAAGAAGAAAGACCAGGGACATATGTCTTGTAGGTAGAAAAAGAGGGAAAAGAACCAAGCACTAAGGATGTATAGGAATCCATACAAAGTGGCATGACCATCATGCTTGGAGAATTAAAGGAGATGATAAACCCCTCATCCAGCAAAGAACCATCCATACTACCTCTACAAATAGAAGAGGAGAAGTGAAGGGTTTGGAAAAAAATTGGATTGAGTGAGGAGGACATTGAGAAGGAGCTGGCTCTTGAAGAAAAGTGTAGACTTGCCCAAGAAAAAAAATCCCATGAAGGTTCCCACAAGCGTAGGACCAACTATTGAAGTAGTCAAACAAGCACCAAGTTCCCCCACCAAGAAGGAAGAAGAAGATGCATAAGAGGTGCACCCAAGTAGTGAAGGGGTGCCTTAATAAAAAGGTCATTTTAGCACCTTAGAAAAACAAATGGAGATAGTAGAAGAACCCTAATAAAAACAAGGTGACACTGGTACTGAAGGAATTTACTATAGGTAATTATTGAAAAACCTTAGGAGGGAGTAATGGATGAAGGGTATTAGTTTGAGAAAGAAACCCCTAAGGATAAAATAGGTGAGTCCTCTAAGGAAATCATCAAAGAGAGAGGTGGCATCAGTAAAGAGGAGGAAAGACAAATAGAGATCGTTGTTGTCAATAAGGATAATAAGGATTTGAGCATAAGGGAGAAGGTGAAAAAGGTATGGGTAGATGAATATATTTATATATTTGACATTATTCCCCCTAATCCACCACAACTAGGATGTGAAATAACATTCATTTTTGGTTTATCACTATATGGATGAGCCTCATTTTGAGGTGCCTAGAAAGGCTATTTTTAGCGCAAAATCTTTTGAGGGGCATGACTCCCTACTTATAAACCCTCATGCCATGAACTCAATCTGATCTAGGAATGCACTAATCAAAATGGCCACTAAAGTTGTGCACTAGAACATCATCAATGATGGTAGGGCAATAAAATGAAAAAATCTCTATAAAGAAGATAAAGATGAAGCACAAGCCACTAAATTCAAGTTGTAGTAGCTCTATGAGCACATAGAGATGGCCAAACCATCCCTTTTGATCAGTTTTGATTCTTAGAACCTCTCATAGGTTGACAAAATATATGTGCTAGTGGAAGATATGATCCCAAGGTTAAAACCTGAGCTAGTGTAAGAATGAGAAGGAGAAGATCCCTGCATCATACTATAGAAGGAGTTAGTTGGTAAGCTCAAAGATGTAGAAGACCTCTTTTCTAAAATATAAGAGGGTGTAGATGTGGTAAATGTCATCTTCTTGAGCTTATCAAACTAAACATTAGTCACAGATGTGTGCTTAAATTAGGCAAAGGAAGAGAAAGATAAGATGATGGCATAGGTGTACTCAACAAGTAGGTCAGAGTGAACACAGATCATGGGGAGCATTAACATGCTTATCACTTAGATTAATGATCAAGAGTATAACTTGGAAGAAATATTCCATGCTTTATAGATAAAGTATTGTGAGCAAGGAGCAATCCTAGATGGGAGTGTGGAAAAGGCAAAGGCAAATGTAGAGGCCTTCCAAAAGGAACTAAAAAATACTAATGTACTTTTGCTTACTATTGCATCTACCAAAATAGATATTTATTTTAAATAAATCAAGTTTGCCATTAAGGGCTTTGAATACTTCAGCATCAATCTTAAGGAGAGTGTACCTAACTTCTGTGCCACCAAAACCTTGATAGCCTAGTTTGAGGATGGACTAAAATATTTATATGGGATGATGTTGGGCCCCTTATTTTGATAAGTATATGATTCATGCCAACATGAAATAAACCTCAACATGAGGGAATATTTTTGTGTAATGATTGACATTTTAGCATTTTGACACCAACTAGAGGTTGTAACGCGTACCTTATGCTAGCTGGTAGGTGATTAGCTAGTTCTTAGATCTTCATGGCATCTTTTAGGATTGGTGATATATGATAACTAAAGTATAGAGTTCATAAGGTGATGGATCTAGCTGGAATGATCACCAAGGCTCTAACTCAGCATGTGCATTCCACCCTCATAGAGATTTCCTAGAAGGTTATAAAAAGAGTTCAAACTAGTTGATGCAAAAGAGGGAAAAGATATTATAGTGAAGCTCTAGTGAATTAGAATTTCCATGTATACATTGTTTAACCACCATTAGACTTAAGAGTGGTATGGATGCCATGAAGGCTCCATTTTTAAGCACCCAAGCTCACCTATGAGCCTCTGGGTCATTACAAAGTATAAACTTGAACATATTTCGTGATATGAACTTTGTATTATTTAGGCTTTAATTAATGGTGATGATTGTTGCATCAAATTATACTATGTCTGGTTTATACATCTTTGAATTTCTATTGGGATGTATAATGGTTATAATGATATAATTTTAACACATTTATGTTAAATAAATGTTTATGGGATTTTGGTTCACATTATTAATGGATTCCCTATAATAAAAGATGACATCATCATAAATATATAGAGAGTATGAGTATAGATCATGTGCCAAGCATTCTTATCCTTGCTAGAAATGTGAGCCTAGTATGAGTAATTGTAGTGAAGTATCCCTTTGACCCTTCAAGTGCCTATATGACATTAGGATTAGTTTAACAAAGGTTTTCACCTATATGACTCTAGGAATAGTCCATAAAAAGGCTTGTACCTATATTCCACTAGGCATAATCCATGAAAGGCTTGCACCTATGGATCTACTTAAATTCATCTTTGAATTGACCAAGTCCCATAATTGATGTCTTGCTCCATGGCACAACTAGCCCAATGTAGGCCCTGGTTCCTTCTTAGCTAAACTTCAAGTGAGCACATAAGTCATGTGCCTTATGTAAATTGATGTTGGCACATCCAAGTGTTCAAATGTTGAATGCAAAGGAAATATCCCATTTTTGCACCTAGTTTTAATAAACCAAGAACTAACTAAGACAACTTTGTGTGCCCTTTTCTACAACATAACCTATAACATTAAACTATTGTACCTAAATTTCATGCCTACAAAAGTATTAAAACCATTAATCACATGGTTACTTTCCACCAAAATTATATGAATAAATTAATTAATTCTAACTAAACATAATTCATATATGCACCAAAATAACACTTATTTTCCTTATGAATCTAATAATCCAAAAAGAATGCATTAAATCATTGAAATACCAAATGTGACTACACTGAAGTGTACCATATGGTACACTAAGTCCATTAAAAACCATTCAACACTTTGATATTTTTTATTTTATAGGTAAAGATGGGTTGAGGGACCTGAACCCAATACAAAAGAGAATACATAGAAAAGCAAGAGAAAGCAAACAAAGCCTAACTAAGATAAAAGTGAAAACCCTGACAAATAGCCTAACTATCTATAAACTTTAGCCAATAGATGGTTGATAGATCAAAAAGGACCTAACTCAAATGGGAGATAAAAAATTTATTCTGACTCAAAGTAAGCGACCAATTGCTTGGTTGGTATATTAGCTTTTTTGTGACATTTACCTCTAGTGTGACTGCCAATGAACTACTCCTCATTATCTAGCTTCTTCCATTTGAAATCCACATGAGAATATTCTTTTATGATTTCCTCAAGAACCCAGGTATCTTCCTCCTCATTGTCCTTCTAGATAGAATCCTCTCTAGAGTTGTGAGTCTTAGGAGTCTTGCCATCATGAACCACAAAATTGTTAAAATTAAGAAAGTTACTTAAACTCTCAAATTCCTATGATATTTCTCCATAAAGGAGATTTTGGATTGTGATTTTGGTATGGAATTTCTAGATTAAATCTTTGACACCCTTGTTTCCATCATCCCCTAGAATAGCTTTTCCTTTAGAAGTGAAAGAGGGGCTTCCTAAATCAGATTTGTTAGTTTTTCTATACATAGGCGCTAGAAGCCCCCAACTATTTCCCTTGATTCTCCTCTTAAAAATATGAGGGTTGATCACCCTCCACCTCTAACTCATCCTTATCATTAGTAATATCAATATCCTCTAAAATGGTCTTAGACCAGAACGGTTCCCCCCTTTTGATCAGTAGGAAAATGAGGCCCTGGTGGATAAGATATGTGGTAGGGTTCTTGAAATTTAAAATAGAAACCTCCAAAGATTGTAGAGAAATAAATTCATATTGATAATATTACCCTTAAAATGGTTCAAAAGTAGGAAATGATGTGAATAGATAATGGTGTATTTACCTTCCAAAGTGATATAGCGCATTGTTTGGAGACATACGTTCAGCCATTTCCTTGGCAAATCAATGTGTATGTAACCTTTTTTGGACAATGGTTTAGGCTTGTATTTCTCCTTCTCTTTCCTAAAAAAAATCTACATGAGTTCCTCCTTATGATGTTTGTCTTTAAATGCCTTTAATATGTGGCATTCCATTCTTGTTGTCTCCCCAATCAGTGCCTCTATAATTTGAATCTTTAGCCCATGTATTTTCACCTCATGATTGTTTTAACCATGATAAAAATCCCTTTAAAGCAATAAATCATGCCCCACCAGATGTTCCATGTAAGGGGCTAGCCCCCCTTTAACCATTTTCTACCAAACATGATCATTTTTATTTATCTCAAAATAGGAAATTGGCTCAAAGTGGTCTCTATCTCTGCCTATATTTGCTTCCACTTTGTTGTTATCTTTGTAAGTGTTTTTAAATGCACTTGGTGATATAGGAGAATAAAAATAGGGGGAGCAATAATAAGTCATGAGATAGGTGTAAGGGCATGATGATTGACCCTCGTGCCACTCCTTGGAAAAGATGGGTTTGCACATGTGGAAAGCCATATACTTAACCCACAATCTAAACATAAAAGAATTAATCATCATGACTGTAAATGACAAGTCCATTTTTCTTCTCGACTATTTGTATGATGTCATCCAAAAATTCATCGTCATGCCAAGTCAAATAATCACTTCTAAGGACCCCTATATTTTTAAGGTAAGTGGCTCCCTTATTTCCTTCTCTATAAATGTGTTAGATAATAACTCTTTTGAAATGGTTGAGAATGGATTTGGCATCATTGATGATTTTAGAAATATTTTAGGAAGATGGGGATAGACCCTTAAGATAATTAATGATGATCATTGAGTCCCCTTCTATATGAATAAATTGAGAACCCAATTTGACTACCTTTTCAATCTCCCACAATGCCATCAAGGCTTTTACAATATGATTGGTTTGAATTCCAAGAGGCCCTACATAGGCTTATTTGATGTTTCTTAAAAAATCCCTGATCAAACCACCCACCTTAGTTGGACCAAGATTCCCCTTTACTTCCCTGTCAAAATTTAAATTGACCCATTGATGAATGGAGGGAGACCATTTGATGAGATATATATCCACCCCTTTTGCATTTGATTTACTTGGAATGACCAAATTAAGTTATTTCAAAATTAAGGAAGAAAATGGGGATCTTGGCTAATCAAAGGTGTGGGAAGATATTGACTAGTTTTCCTACATAAAAGCCTTGATCCTTTTGAAAGTAGACTCAGGATGAGGTTGATGACACTCAAATATGTAAGCATTCCTAGCTTTCTAAATACCCCAAAATATATGGGGTAGGGCCAAATTCCACCAATGAATTAATGGTGGCTCTTCTCAAGGGGGTTTTCAATAATTAAGTCTAGGATAGAACCTAGAAAAACCCACAACACATTAGAATCACTAAAAAATAGTCAACCCAAATAGGCAAAAAAAAAGAGATGTTCCATTATTTCTATTGTTTGTTTGTAAAAAAAGCATCTGTTAGGGATGGTTAAACCTCTTTTGATTAGATTTTCCACTATTAATATCTTATTTTGAGCTACCAACCAGTAGAAGACATTGATTTTAAGGATGAGGTTTTTTATCCAGAGAGATTTCTAATTGAAATCTTCTTCATCAAAATTCCATAGAGATAATAATCTTTATTTCATCGAGTCAATCTCATTGCAGTTATGTTTCTAGAAAATTTTATCTTCTCTAAGAGATCGACCAATATGAATATGTTTAATGGATTCATTCAGAGTTTAGAGAAGATGGGTTTCTTGCTGGTCTAAACATAGTTTGGCTAAATTTTTCTACCACTTTCTCCCATTTCTAATTTCCCAATAATCCATTACTTTGAGCCCATAGTTATTCTTGAAGAAAGCTATCAATTCTAGGTCTTAGAGAGTGGATTCTAGAGGGGTTGAGATCCATGGATCACTCTAGAAATCCACCATATTTCCTCTTCCAACATTCCATTTGAGCCCTGTGTTATGAAGGTTCTTACCCACTTGCAGAGTTTTCCAAAAACTAGATCCATTAGCAGAACTTGGATCCACTAAAAAGTAGGAGCATTCACTTGAGGAGAGATATTTGGCCCTGATGATTTTGGTCTATTGGTTTTCCTCCATGACCACTCTCCATCCTTGCTTTACTAGAAGAGCTTGGTTCATGGTTAAAACCCTTATCAGTCTCATGCCTCCTAAGGATATTAGGTGATAGGCATGATCCCAAGAAATGAGCAAAAATATAAATTTATCCTCCAAACTTCTCCAAAGGAAGGTTTTTTAGATACTCTCCACCTTGTCTATAATGGATTTTGGAATGGAAAAAGTGGACATGAAACAAACTAGAATACTCTAAAGGGAGTTCTTAAGAAGTTGAAATTTTTTAGGTTATGTTAGGAGATTCCCTTTCTCACTGGCCAACTTCTTCTGAACCCTGTCGATGAGGGGGGCCTAGAAGGAAGGTTTGAGTGAGCCTTCAAATAGAGGGATGCCAAGATAAGATGGTAAATTTCTAATGTTACATCTTAGAATCTTGGTAATTTTATATTAAATAACTAATGGAGTTTTAATGAATAAAAGAGAACTCTTATTAAAATTCACACTTTGACCAGACACCCCTTCATACATCTCAAGGATCTTATTAAAGCATATGGCTTCAAAAATTGAGGCTTTTCCCATCATAATTATGTCATCATCAAATTGCTAGTGAGTGACAAGACTAGTGTTACTAGCATAAGTGATTCCCTTTATAATGTTGGAAGATATGGCTATAGAGATAATTTGACTTAAGGCTTCTGTCAAGATGATGAAAAGGTAAGGGGAAAGAGGATCCCCCTGTCTTAAACCTTTGCTAGTCAGAAAGAAACCTCTAGTACCCCATTAACTAAAACCAAGAATAAAGGATTGTGAATACAAGAGGCAATTAATTTTTTGACCCGAGAATTGAACCTAGTTTTTCTCAAAATGTTGTCAAGGAATGACCAAGAAACCTAATCATAGGCTTTGTGCATATTGAATTTAAGGAACATGCCTTGTAGATCCAAATGAGAAATTGAGTGGATGGTTTCATGAACCATAATGATCCCTTTAGATATCTGTCTAACAAAAATAAGAGCACCTTATTATTCCATAATTATTTTGTCAAGGATAAGCTAAATTTTAAGGGAAAATCCTTTGGAATAAATTTTTTAGAAAGTGGAACACAAGCTAATGGGTTTGAAGTCTGATGCCTTAGACGTACCTTGTTTCTTAGGGATGAGGACAATAAAAGTGTTGTTGATTTCTTGGAGCATGGATGCCATTTTGAAAAATTTGATAACTACCAAATAGATGTCATAGCTAATAGTGTCCCAAAATACCTGGAAGAAGAAAAGAGGGAAGCCTTTAGTCCCAAGGGCATTATCCCCTTCTAGAGAGAATATAATGACCCTTATCTCTTCTTTTGAGGGGGGTTTGAGGATAGAATCATTATCTTCTTATGAAATAAACCCGATAAATAGATTGACCATTTGATCCTCAAGACCAAAATCTTGAGATGAAGAATGGGAAAGTACATATTTAAACAAATTCACCAAATATTAAGTCATTTCATCCTCCTTCCTGAACCAAGTTCCATCTTCACCTTAGATCTTTGTAATGAGATTTCTTTCCCAGTTTCTAGACATGGATATGTGGAAAAATTTAGTGTTTCTATCTCCTTTAAGCCATAGCTTTCTAGATCTTTATTGCCAATACATTTATTCTTTGACCTCCAGATTGTGAAATCTTCTGAGGAGTTCTTTTCCTTCATATGGAGTTCAACAGAGTAACCTACGTCCAAAATTTCCAGATCAACCTTGTGAATTTATTCTTTAATAAAGTTTTTTTGGATAAAGATATTCCTAAACACATTCTTATTCTATATTTTAAGCATGTTTTTAACATGTCTCAATTTCATTACCAGGATGAACATGGTTGATCCTTGAATGGTGATACTCCACCACTCTTTAATATGGTCTTCCAGAGTGTGATTGGAAATCCACATTTTTTCAAATCTAAAAGGAATAGATTTAGTTTTATAGAATATGTCACTTTGGAATAGAAGTGGATTATGGTCAAATCCAATCCTTGAGAGATTTGAGAGAAGAGAGGAAAAATAATGTATCTAATTAAGAGTAATTACGAACCTATCCAATCTTACTTAGATATGGTTGTCACTGAGCCTTATATTTGACCAAGTGAATTCATTAACTTTGAGTTCAACATCATGAGGGTTAGCACTTGATATGAAATCATGCAAGTCCACCATACTGGCATGGTTGAAAAGGATCCCCCCTTTGTTTCCCTCGAGAATAGAGGAGAGTTCAAGTCTCCTACAACCATCCAATCCAAGTTATTGAATTGTTTCTTAATATCAATCAAGTTATCCCACAACTTCTTCCTTTAAATTTTAGAATTTAGAGCATATAGATTTATCATAATCCAAAAAATCTTTTCCTGCACATCAAAAAAGGAAGGAAATATGGTTATCCTTGTTGAGAATATGAACTCCCTTCATGACAATAGGGTCCCAAAAAATTGCTAGACCCCCCAACACTCCTCTAGCACTATTGCAGCTGCAAAATAAACTTTTCCAGACCTTTGACTTTATCTTCCAAAGTTTCTCAGTAGACATCTTGGTTTTTTTCAATAATAGGATATCCATTATATGTTTCAAAATAGTTCATACACTTTGATATTACTATCCCCATGGCCTACTAAAATAGTTCATACATAGCCATGTTAAGAGTATGTCAAGGTTGAATTTGATCCTCCAACATGAATTCAACTCTATGGATTATACATCCATGTTTTCCTATTTAAAACTTTAATCCATAACTAGTTTATTAAAAAATAATTGAGACAAGGTAAGAACCTACAAAATGATAAAATTGGTTTTATGGCCTCAGTAATTACCCACAATCAATACACACTAGAAAATAGGGTAAGTTCAACACAAAAACCAAGTACCTTATTTATTTATACTTATAAATATTCAAGAGGTCAAAATGGAAACCTACAGGTGTTTGATAAAGATCTATATCCAAGTTGTTTACCATAGTTTACAAATAAACAAGCACAGTCAAGTATATCCACATAGAAACTATAACTATGTTCATTTCCATTACTCAAAATAACTATGTTCATATTATAACTAATTTGAATCAGTGATTTGATTATATGGATAGATTTATCCTTCCACATGGTTGAATCCCTAATTTGGTTATAGTATACACAAATTTAGTAAAACATCATAATAATCATTTTAAACATTCAACAATAACCCAATATTAACACCAACATAGCTATATAGGGTGATTTAAAGAATAAACCATACTTCATTAATATGCCTCTAATGAATACTATACACCTTTCCTTTACCAAACCATTCCTTTTTTTCTCTATTATTTTTTTGTTGACCACTACTTTTTTTCTTCTCAAAAACCCTTACATATTTTATCATGTACTTTGTTGTCTATATACCATAAAAAACCCCTCTTGTCATGATGAAGCCTTATCCATAATTAAATCTCAATAAAGACTCGCCATAAACACCAAAATTTCATGGTATGGCTGAAATCTCACAGTCTCAACCAAAAACAACACAGCCCATAATACAATCTCAACAAAACTTCCACAGTCGAATCCTCATGGCTTGACTCATCCAAAAACATAATGATAGCTTGCCCCAAATTTAGGGTTGACAACCAAATGTCAAACAATGAAATAATTAATTAATAATTCAAATTACATTAAAAAAATGACAATAAAAAATTCAAAAGTTTATGTTTAATTTAACCCCTTTTGGGGTGTTACAAATAATATCACCATGGATACCCATAAAATCCAATTCACCTATGACTCAGGTTTTTAATGTTTAAATAATTAACTTTATTTAATAAATTACAAATAGTAATCTATATCCTTGTCACTCATAATTCTTAATTTTTTTTATAATAAGTTTTTTTGTTGATTGTTTACAGGTACTCGACAGAATAAGGAGTTTGCTATGGAGAGTTAATCATGTAGTCAACAATCTACACAGTATAGTCATTTAAAAGACAATTATAACTATAATATTTTGCAACATCATAAAACATCAAAATCATAAAGAACATTCACAACTGTAACATATTAATATTATCATATAATCATGGATCAAAACTAGTCAGCATTATCAAGCACAAAAAAACTTAATGCAACTGAGATTAGAGCAAAAAAACTAACCATCAACTCATAAACAACATGTATTTAATTATATTATGTGGTATGTACAAGGTTCCTCATCAAATCTCTCTACCCCCAACATAGTCATTTTTTGCAACCTCTCTATTGATACTCTCCCTATATATCTTTTTTGGAGAGTGGACTATCTCCTACATCCACCTTAACAAACATAAATGATAGTTAGCATGTATCAATAATAACCAATAAAATGTTGCTAAATCATAATAATACTAAATAAACATGATCAATATACATATGAAACTTATGTACAACTAACTAATAAATGAAGAGTCATGTAATAATCATTATATGTTTGTCCATACCTCAGTATAAATGAAAATAATTTGCTACGGTAGTAAATTAACCATCATTAGCCACATTAATATTAGTTTCATGATCAAATAAAGTTTAGTGAGGAAATCAAGATGTAACATACACTCAAAAATGGTAGGGCCCCTATTTAGTGAAATACATTCTTGAACCTAGCACCTATCACCTCCAAACTAATGAAGGCCATGTTTTCAAAGAACCCACTAATGTGCAACTCTTGAAGAAATATTTTGCTTAGCTATTTCCCTTCTTATCATCTTTTTATATGTTATCCTACTAACTTGTAGGATTTCTTTATGGATCCCGCCCTGTGCAACATTTCTCTTTACACAAACCTTAGTTCCTTCCCTTATCCCTTTGGTTTCTTTCTCTCATGATTTGCATTCTAATACCATAGATAGGACCCAATTCTCTTCATGAATTCCTTTCACTTTCATCTATTGAATTTTCATAACATGTTCGTCATTTTTCAATGCTTTTTATGTACTCTTGGGTCTCTTTTTTGTGAGTTGAAGTGTAAGACCATGGATAGGACCATGTCCTCCTCACAAATACCATTTTTACCATTTTATTTTCCCATGTTTTGTTTTCCCTCTTGGGTTTTTATTTTATTAGTTGTATTGTAAGACCATGGATAGGACCAAGCCCTCATCATAAATATCATTTTTTACCTTTATTTGCATTGTCTTGGGTTAGGTTTGGTCATTGGTATTGTCATTGGTATTCAATTTTCCATCGTCTCACTATGTTATTCCCCCTGTCTAAATAGAGGGGGCCAATGGTCCTATATCTATTTATATAATCATCCCCCCTCTATGGTGTCACCCAATATATAAATGAGAGAGTATGGGTTGAGTGCCTATATCTATATATGGTCGTTGGCCCCCCTCTATTTAGATAAGGATATAAGGCCCTTACATTGGCATGAGTGAGGCCTTCTCCCTTGTCCTATTGAGTGTTCTCCCATTGTTCAATTCATCCCCTCCTATTCTATTATATATATGATACATTATATTAGTCATATCACATATATAATAATAGATGATGATGTGTACCAATAGGTCGAGTGCTCTCCCACTGATATAGATATAGGTGGGCATTTATTTATGCTCTATGTTCTCTATATATAGATCCAATCCCTAGTGGAGGGGGCCCTATTTATATATGGGGGGTTGAGTCACATTCTATATATAAGGGATGGGCCCTATATATGGAGGGGATAGTTGGGATCAAGGGGCATATCAAATAGCCATAATTCCATATTTCCATATTGTCATATTATATATAGGGGAGGGGAGGAAAGGGGTTCTAATAAAATTATATATATATATATACTTGTAATATATGTCTTTGACTAAACTATGGTGTGGAAATAAATCAATGTGTGTACCACTTTGGGCCTGACTAGACTAGCCTAGCTTCCCTCCATCCCATATCTCTCTTTTCGAGTCCCTAGTCTATCTAGATATCCTATCTCCACCTATTCTACCATATTTGGTGGACCCACCACATCTAAATTATATATGTAATAATATATTATATGGGGGCTTTTTGGATCTCATCTATATGGCCACACCAACCACATATAGATATAGATAGTGATATAGATATTGATAGTGATAGATAGGGTGAGATATATGGGTTCTAACCCAACTCTATATAGTTTGATCCATAACCAATGGGTTGGTTGGACCCATATATATAGAGGGGGGAGGGCTGAGATATAAATATATATGTGTCCAATGAAACTATATATTATGGGGTGACCATAATATATATTCACTATGATAGATAGAGATTGAGCCCTATATATAGCCATATAGAGTTGAGTTGAGTTGAATTTAATGGGGATTATCTATATGGCATTATGCCCCAAAATCTCAATTGGGGTTAGGGAAGGTCATATAGATATATAAGGCCTTGATTTATAGTGTAATACCTTGGATAGGACTAGGCTCTCATAAAATCACCATTTTATTTCAAAAATACCTTCACCAACTCGAGTGTTCCTTTTCTAAAATGCTAAGTAATGGTTATAAGTTTATGATCCCATATTATCAGCTTTGATTTTTATTTCTTTTATAGATAAAACTTGCAAAAAAATGATCCAAAACATGAAATCTTTGGTTGAAATATAATTCAAGAAACAATAACAAGACAGTTCAAATAATGCTATCTCTGAGAAGAGATGTTTTATTGATCAAATTTTCAGACCCAAACATATGCTTATCTCTGAGAAGAGATGTCTAATTTCCATTTCAAGTTACATCTTCATTTATACATTTTTTTAAGGTGTGAGGAGGATGTGGAAGGTCACCAATCTCGAGGGAGATTAAGTGGTTTGACTTCCACAATTTACAACAGTACAGAATTCAAGGAATTACTATTTTTAGAAACTTACTATTTTTAGACTGCACTACTAAAATTGAAATTTGGGGCACTTCTATTAGGTTTTCAAGGGTAAAAATTCATTAATCAAAGCTCAATGCCATCGCATGACATTTCCCTCATTATTATCTTTCCAACGGTTCAAACGGTGAGTCAATTGGAGCTACGGTGCAAAAGTTATGGCTCCCAGAAGTTCTGTCATCAATTGGGGTGGACCCGTCACCCGAATTTTTGCCCGGATCATTTCCTTTTCTAAAATGCTAAGTAATGGTTACAATTTTATGATCGCATATTATCATATTTGATATTTATTTCTTCTAAAGATAAAAATTGCACAACAAACTATGTTATCATGTTTCCCTACACTTCCATACATTCTTATGATAAGGAATAATACTTACCTATCATTGTATCCCTTTTTCACTTTGTCACATTTTTTATGATTTTAATTAATTCAATTTTTTTCATGTTCATTCCTCTTTATTTATTTTCCTTTCATTCCACTTTGGATACAACAAGGTCAAAGTCAACATAACACTTTTATTTCACATGAATTAAGAAGAAACTTAGACACCATGCTCTCTAAGTTCTCTTTCTTAGAAACTAAGTCCCAAGTTTTTAAATGATATTTATTTTTAACACCCATGTTTGGTTCTATGAATCTATATGGAGGATGAAGAGAAAAATCCATCAAAATATAAAATCCAAATCATTTAAAACAAAAGGCAATGATTAAAAAGGCAACATACAAATTAAAAAGTCATAATCACACTAAAATACATTATTTATAACACATCTCCTATCTCCAATTGAATCTCATACTCCACAATTAGCCTCATGATAGATCTGAGATCTAATGGGGTGTAGTAAGCTAATAGATTGGAATAGGACAATTCAAAATAATCTATAGTGATACCTACTTTCTCAAAAAGCAATCAATCTTCGCAGTAGACTGATGGTTATTTAAGGGGTACTAAGGAACAGGGAACATGTTGTGGGAAGGTAGGTCCATTTTAATTTTCATGCACATAGACTTCATGGGATGATATTCATACTTCATTTGATGACCTAAGATTTGTGTGATTAGGAGAAGTTCTGTAGAGTCTTTAATTTTGAAAGTCCTCTTGTTTTGACAAATCTAATCGAAATGTCTTGACTTTGATAAAGAGTTTCTCTTCCTTGATTTTTCTTCATTTCCCCCATCACCCATTTCATTTCCCCCCTTGATAGGAAATTTTGATTCTAAATCTATTTTCCCACTTCTTCACATCTTAAAACATACTAGCACTACTTTGTTTTGGTTTTATCTATCTTTAGAACAAAACAGTATGCTTGGGTGACTTGGATTATATTTTTTATACCATTTCTTTACATTTATAGAATTGTCTTGGTTCAATTGAATAAATTGGTTAGCACTTCATTTTTTTAGATAATTGTGTTTGTTTCTAATTTTTTGTTATACCTCTTTTTTTTCAAGAAAACTACATCCATTTTTATATTTTTGTAGTACTTCCTTTTTTCAGACAACTACATCCATTTTTATATATTTGTAATACTTTTTTTTTGACAACTACGTTTGTTTCTATTTTTTAGTAAATTTTCCATTGATGAGTGATTTTGTCTTGTTACTTCTCACTCACCAACATTTTTTTCCCTTTATATATACTTTTTCCATTGAAGATTGAGTAAGAATAATTACTACTCACTCATCAATGTTGTTTACCATTGTTTTCCCATATTTGTTTAAGTAAGGATTGTTATTGATTTCACATTGATGTTTGATTACCATTTTTACTTGTGTCCTTTGTTTTACTTGGTTTATTCACCTTTCTTACTTAAGGTTTACTTGTTTGAGTTTTTTTAGTCATTTAGTAGCCTTGGATTTTTTGGTTACCTAATTTAATCTAAATTTTGACTTGGTCATTTAGTCTTAACTTATTATTTACCACCCTATCTTACTAAATTTCTAAGTACGTCATGCCTACACATTTTATTTATCTTAGCTTTCCTATATTTGTTTGTTTTTTCTCTTTATTTTTGTATCCTTGGGTTTATCCAAAGTGGTATTTGCACCCTTCATGATCAAAACTACAAACACAATAGACAAATGTCCCAAAATAAAGGTAAGTCAAGGTATGTATACATTGATTTTATTTTTATTTATTTCATGTTTGTCATTTTATTCTAGTTATTTTATGCTTTAAAATACTACAATTTATTTAACTTCAGCATTGTGTGCTGCTATGTTCTTTTCTTGAAACACCATCCCATGTTACACCTAAATGACACATGATGATTTGCAAGTGGGGCTTATGTATACACATAATATTTTTAAAATTTATCAATTAATGATGTTTTATCTCTTGCAAGAACCTATCGAGTCTCAATCTCTCTGAGTACATGCATTAAAGGGTGCACCAAGAAAGGGGTGGGTAGACCATTCATTCTTCACTAGATTTTTGTCCCCTATACCACCACTTGACACCAACACAAACTTATCCTATTCACTTCCCTAAGATTTGACACTTCCATTACATGCTCCTATAAGTAATTCATCACCTTAATCAGCCCCTACCTAAGCCAAAAACCCTTTTTTACATTTACCAAACAATGTTGGCATGGGCTAACCCTATACTCAAATTTATATTATGACGTTATGGGTCTAGGTCAACCTTGACCAACCCAGACTGGTACCTAACTTCTATAAATTAATGATACATGGTCAAATTAGGCTGACACTATCAGCTAAAATTATATAAAGGTTTAGGGTTACATTTAGCTATATATACACATTATTTTTGCCATTTCTTAGAGAGAAACAAAGTTAATAATTCATTTGTGCTTCTCTATAATATGTTCTACCATTCTACTTGAAGATTTATTTCTTAGGGTTTATACTCAGAAGAATTTTATCTTTTGGAAAAGTCTTAGATGTTTTGGCATATCTTATTGATCCTTACAAACCACAAAAACCTCTTATGAAACACATTTGGCCAAGGGAGAGATTGAGTCTCGACGGGTTCATCTTCAAGGTAAGTATCTCTAACTTTACTCCTCTATTTTAGTAGATAGAAGTAACATTAGTAATGTATTTTTAATGTATTTATTTATCCATGCATTAAGATTATACCTATACATAGCTTAATTATAATTATTCTATGCATGTTTATTTTTATGTTTATTACCCCCATGTTGTGCCACAAGCTTTAGTGAACACTAGGCTAGATTTTACTTTACTTTGTGAATATATAAAACATAGGGCCTAGCTAGCATTATTGTATGGTGTTACTTGACTAGAGACTTTGGAACCCTCTCTAGTGATGTTATTGTGTTAATATACCACTTGGTTAGGTTTAGTGGATCCATCTTGGTCATGACCCTGATTGTCTAAATGTACCAGCAAGTGGAAGTGTAAGTGTGATTTATATTCTCTGAGATAGGATTGATTTGTAAGTCATCTATATTTTCCCTTGTTTCAATGTATATAAATAAAAATCATGATTTATAGTCTAACTTTGCATTATATTGTGTAATAGGCATGTTTTCAACAACCTCCACATGAATAGGTACATGAAAAATGAAGTGTTCAAGTTATGAATGCCACTTATCTTAATCTAAGCCTAAGAGGTGTGCATACAAGACTAAGTTAACAAAGTTAAATAAATAATAACAAACTAATTAAAACTTAAATAAAAGGTGCATATATATAAATATTTCATAAATACCCTCTATTGAGTCATACTTATTGAAGTCTTGAAAAATTCGAGGCTCAAAATCCTTTGAAAATGGGTCCTGCCAACTAGGCTTCATAAGGGACCCATGTACAAAATGTTCCTTCATAAATAGATAAAAAGAGAAACCTCATAGGAAAAAACATACTCCCTAAAAGATAGATGAGATAAGTTATAATATACCCTAATTAATGAAATAGGTTTCTACACAAAGAATTATAGAAGCATCTACCAAAAAATAATTACAACACTATAGAAATGAATAACCTTAAAATAAGTTAGTATCAAAGAAGCATTCAATAAGATTAGGATCAAAGAGAGATATGAGTCTAATGAAATTAGGAATAAAATTTAGGACCAAGATTGTTATCAATATTCATGAGTGATACTATTGTATCTAAATATTACACCCTGAGAGAGGGTATTTGGTTGTTCCCAAAATCTGTCACTTGTTTTTTGTGGACAACATATCAACTATTTTGGTCCTGCAGGCCAAAATGATCTCTCCCCTTCTCAAAAATGTTTTGAGCATGAATTTTTTCAAATATTCAAACTTTTTCAACTAAGGAACTCATAATTTCAATAGGTAAGATTTCACAAGAAAGAAGTTCCCAACACTTAGGCATTTCAAGGATGGTTCAATGCTGAGATTCAATCAAAAGACTTAACAATGGGCTTCAAACAAATGGAATGAACCATTAAACCCCACCTTCCAAGGTTCAAAAGTTTAACAAGTTCAAAGGTTCAATGACTTTGGCAGACTTAAAGAGTTGAGTGTTTCAAAGAGTTCAAAGAAGTTCCACTGCTTCAAAGAATTCAATGAGTTTGAAGACTTTGGTAGGTTCAAAGTTCAAAAGTACAATGAAGTCTGGTGGACTTAAAAGAAAAGAAGGCTTCAAAGAGTTAAGATTTAACCATTGAACCATTAAACCTTGAACCAAAATAGTTCAAATGTTCAACAAGTTCAAAGTTTTAATGAGTTTGACAAAAAAAGAAAGAATCCAGAGAGCTCGAAGCTTCAAAAGATTCAAAGAAAGAGAATGAAACATTGAACTTTAAACTGAAATGGTTCAAGGTTCAAAGGTTTAAAGGATTCAAAGAATTCAAAGTTTAAAAGGAAGCTTGAAGTGAATGAAGGAAGCAAAATATTCCAGAAGGATGGTTCAACTGAATGGTTCAACAAAAGAAAAAGAGAGCAAACGCGGCCCTTTGCAAAGCTTTGAACTGCTGACCATTAAACCACTTTGAACCATTGAACCATTAAATTGATGCACTCAGAAAAAGGTTCAAAGGTTCAAGGTTCAAAGTGGTTCAAGTGACTAGAAACTAGTGACGTCCCCTTAGATGTACAATTTAGAAGTAATGAAATATCTGTTGATTTTTAAATATGGTGTGGAACCTAAGAACAAACTTAGTGATCAACTAAAGGAGCTGAAGGAGCCAATAGAAAGTGAGAAGATAGCTTGATAGCTTAGATCATGAGGAAGAGACAAAATATAATAAATAAAGAGGGAATGATGTAGAAAGACCAAAAATATATGTGGAGTTATTCAAGTAGGTGGAATAGTCCACCAAGTGGACATCAGAGAGTGCAAGCACTCAAAGGCACAGCCTATTTTTTTTCATAGAGTAAAAATGAATGGACAGCTACGAAAATATCTTGAAGAGGACCAGGTGGCCCATACTTTGGAGGGGACATTTGAGAAGAATTAACATGCCAAAGTTAAGGATGATACCCTGTTCCAGCATGGCCCCTTCACAAATTTTCAAATGCATTCAAGGTATTCAATGCAGCATGGGCCATTTTATGAAACAAAGTGCCCAAGTCTTAGAGGGAGCACTATATATCGTAATCTCTTCTTTTATGCAAGGGAGATCTTCTTGTTATCAAAAGCAAAACTCTACCCAAATTGAAAGGCATTCTTGAGACTTTGAGCTCAGATTGTTAATCATATTTTTTTATTTGAATGAGAAAGAAAGTGACCTTTCAGACTTTGTGCTGAAATAGCTTGTGTTGTTTAGGAGATTGTTCTTATGTCTGTTTCTTGAATACCATCTTGTCTATTTAATCAAATAAGTAGAATTAGTGAAAGTAATTTGGAGGTGTCCTAAAGCCAAATGTGGGAAGACTTTGTGCTACCACAGTTATCTTTAGTGTGTGTTTTCTTTTTTTGTGTAAAGGATCTTGGGAAGACTTTATACCTCCATTATCCTTCGTAATATTTTACTCTTTGGTAGTTGAGGTGGAGACTTTGTGTTACATTTCATTCTATTGTGTTACTGCATCTTGTTACATTTACTACCAGGAAGTCTTCCTTTGGTATTCTGAACATCATTTCTAATAGAAGATAAATGCCTTCAACAATCACCCAAGATTTCTCCTTTGTTTTATGAAAATTATCTCTATAAAAGAGAGATGGATGGTGTTATCCTACCCTAAGTGTATTTTTAACTTATATATTATATTATAGTAAACATGGAACCTCCCCTACCTTATAGGGAACCTCCCCTTGCTAAGAGGAGAGATTTATCCCATTTTGATGTGGTAGACATGTACCTTTGGCCGATTAAATCTCCTTATGTTGTGGTTGATATACCCATTTTGCTGCCAGTGTAGCTGGTGACAAAATATTCACCCAACATATTCAAGCCTCTCCCATATTAGAATAACATGGGATTACCTCTAGTCATGTGGGTTGCCTATAGCAGAGGTAAACCTATAAGTTAAGGGATAGATCCCTTGATTTATCTCTTAAGCTCACATAATACACTAAACCAATCATTTAAGGGTGAAAAGGTAAAAAGGTAACATGAATTAACCTATGATAATGAGGTGATATACCAAGAATAAGTCCACACAACACACTTATATCTATATTAAGAAAGGAGACTACTAAAATTGACCCTAACTCATTATCCTTCTAGCATAAGTAGTTCTCATAGAGGAATATTTATATGCACATACAGAGTTTAGTTAAAATAAGGTCTAATACTAGACACTACTATCTCCTCTCACACTTCAATACACACTTAACAAACATATACACTTTATAATACATGTTAGAAGAGATATCACTCACATAAGACATCCAAGAGTAGAATGGAAGTAAAGATAACATATTCATCACTTAACATCCAAGTAAAATACTTGTCATGCATAGGAGATAGATTGTAGAGATCAAATCAACTTTATAATTTTTATTTCAAGGCAAAACAAGGTACCAAACTAGCAGGGCTTTTCCATACTATGTGTGTACTCGATATAAATGCCAAAATGGCTTGCATAAATAGAGCATAGGAGAAGAGAGATAATAAGAGAATTGGAAGGGTCACAAAGCCAAGTGTAAAATTGTGAGGACCAATTAAAAATTAAGAGAATGATGTGTAAAACATACCATGAAGTGGTCTTGGATGAGTATCCACCTAGATTATATTATTCTCCCTCAAGTTGGTGTAAAGGCTCTTCACTATCCTTCTTAAAACTATCCTTTGGTGATGAGTTCACTTAATTACAAAAAATTGTAAAAGGGGTCTTTAACACATTTAAAATGTCATGAGAAGATGGAAATAAGATTGTAATATCCCTCATATTCCCCTTAACTTATAGCTTCTCCTACACCACTTGTCATTCACTATTTGTTAACCACTCATTAGCCTTCTAAGCCTCACTCTTCACATTTGTCATCAGAATGACTTACAATGGCTTAAGGGAATGTGTTTCAGAGGTGTTAAGACACCTATTGAAATATTATTTATTCTTTGTTCTATCATATACCTCAATGTAAATCTCAAACCGTACTTCTTGTATCACACTTAGGCAGTCATGTTCATTCTCATTGTCTTATTTATGACTTCCTATCAATAAAGAGCCTTTCATGCACAAATGAGGTGAGATATGGATATGAAGTGTTATAAAAAGTTCCTAATCACCTTATACATTATTTTCATTTAAAAATTCCCTTATGCACCTATAGAACACATCAAAACTTGAAAAAAACCCTAAATTATATCTATCCATACAAGAGATAGTATGAACCAAAAGAATGTCATGGAGCTTGAGAGAGTTTTAGGTAAGTTCCAAACACTTTCCTAACCAACTAACCATTTTTGGATGTAAATCACTTCATGTCTTCTCCATTAGGTCTAAATAATGGTTTTAAGAGGGTTTTAGGTATCTTGGACTGTTAACAATGGTTCATAAAAACTAGACACTAAAACTCTAAGCCAATTCCATTGAGGATAATATAAGGACCCCCCTTAACTATTCCTAGCTCCTTAAGTCACCATGTAGTCCCTCTATACTAATGTGAGTACATAAAGTTGGTATTTTGATCTCTTATATGCATTTTAAGTAGGTCTAAGAGTAAAATGGGCTTGAATGACCAATTTTATGTAACTTACTACAAATAAATGGTTCTAATTGGTCCCATATTCTCCTTTTAAGGTTATTAATTGGCTATCTCATGGTCATTTGAAACAAGATAGAGGCCATGAGGTTTTAGGCCTAGTATAGGCTTAATAGGCTTAATAGGCTTAGTTTGTGTCTGACTATGTGTTTGACCCTCTATAGATTTCCAATGACTATAGGGCCTCATCTATGCTTATTCACTTCATTCCAACTATATACATCATGCCATGATCATTCAAAGGATCCTCATTCATCATTTCAACACTCATACCCTATAGTTTTGTTGCTCATGGAGTGCTCTCCATCTAGGATACAATAGAGAGTGTCTCCCCTATTGGTATGGTCTAATATATATCATGAAGGATTATCTTAGGTCATGATAATGATTTATACCAAGTTTCAAAGTTTGGTTATGTTTCTAACACCCCTAAGCCTTCAAACTCCTCAACACTAGTTTTGGGTCTGCAGACTACATGTAGAACTCAGTGGACTAAGTGTAAGGTTATAACCCTATTTATTTCTATCTAAAAATCACATAAAACATGATGTCATCAACATTAATAATATAATTAATATGGTTATTCACCTTATACATAATTCAACCCTCCAAACTAGCCTCTCTCCATAAATTTGAACTAGTCTACAGACTGTTCTGATTGTGTCACTTATAGGTGGTAATTAGGGAAGAATTAGAAAGATTCTTGAAGGTGTCATTCATGCTTGATCATTGTGTTTTCACACCTTCATCTTCTCTTGAAGTCACTAAAGACCATTCTACACCTATAGGATCTCATATAATGTTTTGACAACATGTTCTCATACCATCACCATCAAGAGACCATAGGTCTGTAGTCTGACTGTGAATTTTGTTTAGGGATATGAGACCTTTCTGTAGGTGAGTACATTTGCTTTAACATGTGTTTCCCACCACTTAGCTTCTACTAAGTCTATTAGGATATTTCATATGTGATCATACTAATCTTTGGCATGAAAACATATAGTCATTTCACTACCAATGCATTATAGATGTGTAGGTCACAAGTTTCCTTTTTTGAATTCAAAATATTGTATATTTCACAAAATATTTCAAGTGGGAACCTGCCTAGATGAAACTACACTCTACCATCACTTTCTCTTGACCTATCAACCTCCTCTCATGTTAAGAAGTGACTTATAGTCTTAGGCTACCAGAATAGATCATTAAGGCTCACACAAACCTCACTATATTTCACCAATAAAAGGCATTATATTAGGAAAAAACCTTATTCAAATAAAATAAGGCAATTGTTCCCATTTTGCAAATTTTTCAACTCTTCCCTTTGTATGTTATTTGAAAGGGTTTGAATGTAGTTATGAACATTGAGTGACTTGAGAATCTCATTCAGGTCTTGAGATTAAAGACCACCTATGTTCTAGGTTTTGGATGGCTCCTCCATGTTTTGTACATGCTTACACATGACTGTAGATGATTATGTATCAAATAATTCTAACCAATCTCTACTCTTGGTATTAAAAACTTATCACCATCAACCTCCAAGCCTTCCAATGCAAAATTATCATGGAGAACCAACTTCTATATTTTAATAAGAGAGACAAAGGTGTATTATCTTTAATATAAATCCATATCCATAATGAAAACTTTGAAACTATGAAACATATCATGTAGACCACTGTATTTGCACTTCCAACATAAGAAGAATGATCTTTTTTGAATATTTATATCCACATGTGTAAAATAGTTTTAAATCAGCAATAAAGGAGTGGATATTCTCTATTAGATCACATACACCACCTATAAGCATCAAACCACTATAAACAAAGAATAAGACTGAGTGTTGGCAATGTGTAAGTAGTTTGAAGGCATCAACAATCCTAAATATTGTTTATAGAGCACACACCACCAAACTAAAAACTATTGACATGGAAAGGAAGTAAAAAATGAGTACTAACATCCATTAAAATTATTCCCCTCAACTCTTCTTGACCTATTTATACTGGAGGAAAACTGATGAACTAATTTGACTTGCACAAGAGAGGGATGGGATAGGTGATCTTATTTTTGCTAATTTTGTGACTGTCAAAGTAATATGAACATGGAAAGAACTTTTTGGGAGTTTAAGGGACACTACTAAATCTTCCACACATGTCATAACTATTTTATAATTTTTACAACAACTGAAACTCCCACCTTTTCAAATAATTTTCTTTCTTTCAATGTTTAAACTTGCACAATTTAGTTTCAAAACTAACAAATGACACCTTACTAACATGTGGGACATTCACTTACACTTTGACACACTTTTCCACTTGAGTAAATCATACAATTCATTCAAAGTGATAAAAGGTGGCATAATATGGCATGAGGCAAACTTAAAAAAATGTGACTAAGATGAAACATGATTTATAACCTCATTTATGACCATGGTGAACATTTATGACCTAGTAGACCTCATGACAAATTTGAACTTGTAAGGGGGTTTAATAATTTGACCAAGGGGTCAAATTATTCAACATTTTGGTGATTTCCTAGGGGTAACAAGCTTGATATGCTAAATACCAATTTTCTTATCCTATCTTTCGGTAATGGAGTCACATATACACCATATTTGACACTAAAAATCCTTTTATTAGACACCAAACATACCACACACAACAAGGAAACAAACAATAAGACAAGAAACAAAACTCACATTTGTGTTCTCATGAACACTTAGGGAAAACACAAACCAACACTTAAGCAAATTAAAATATGTATAGACTAACCTAAAACAAATTTATCCTCCTAGATAAAATGGGAAATTTTCACCATATCTTTCTCCATGAGATAGAGGAATGCATGAGGAAAATTATCCTTTAATTATTGGCTTTGATGTCTTTAGCTTTTTAATGTTTACCAATCTCTTCGGCATGATATTCAATGTAATCAAGGCATTCACAAACATATCACCTATGAATTTTAATTATTCTAACACTTCAACAATCTTAACCTTCTCATGTGACTTCTCAGTTTCAAGTTGACTCAATGATGCTTCTATTGGGTATGATTCCTAGATCTCTATGTTACTTTGAATGGGTTCAGATTGCTCACCAACTACAAGATCATAAAGTTCATCAAGGGATTTTTATAGTCCATAAAATCTTGGTCATTATCCTCCATGAGGACATCTTGATGTATATTCTTATGCACTTGGACTTCAACATTACAAATATCTTCAAGTTCTTCAAGAAACTCAATCTATTGTTGCCAATCATCCTGACTCCCTTTCTCCTCAAGAAACACAACTTATTCAAACTCATCTTCTTGACCATGTTAATGAATTCCATAGACATAATATATTGATTCATGATGTTCCTCAAGACATGGTTTTCAAATAAGAACTTTGTATTCTTCCTCTACAATCTCATTTTGCTCTCCTTCAAGAACTAGATTCTCGAGACCATCATATTCATATAACATTTCTTGATAGGTCTACCACTTACCTTGATAAAAATATTTATGGATAAAAGTAACTTCATATATATCTTCTCTTTATCAACTCAAGAAGGTGTGTTTTTGTTTGTCTTGACTAAGTTTAGTCCCTATGGTGAGTTCTTCTTCATAGATACTTATGTTATCTTCTTGATTAGTTGTACATTGAGTTTGTTCTTCCTTACGTACCTCCTATAAGATGGGTTCTCCTTCAAGAGGTAATGAGGTGGGAGGGTGGTGAATTGGTTCATTTTTTGTAATAGGGATGGAAGGAGACACTTATAATAACACCTGGAGAGAGAGAATGTTTTATTGGGCTATGGACATGTCACTTTCTTCAACAAGCACCTCATGATTTTCATTATCTTCTTGAAACTCTTCCATAGCTGCAACTTTTTCTTCCACATTCTCAACTAAGGCTTCCTTTTCATGTTGAAATTTCTCTTTTATGAACTTACAAGATGGAAAATCTATAGGTTTTTGAAGAGAATGCAATGTGGTTTAACCATTCACAAAAATTTCATTCTTATCATCACATTTTTAGTTCCAAATTGGAATATTGAGGCTACTAGGCTCTTTTGAGGATTGGATATGCTCTTCATGAGGGAAAATAATATGAGAGTAATGGCATGGATCATATGAAAACTCTTGAGGATGGGAGGAATAGACATTATCTTCAACCAGATTTTTACTTTCTCCATAGCCTTTTTAAGGCTCTTCAATAGTTATAAGTTGCCTCTCAACTTCTTGGTTTTCCCACCTTGAAAGCCTATAAACCCACAATTTTATATAACATATCATTTCATGAAATTATTAATTAATTACATAGTTATCTTCCTTTTCAACCAATATCCACATGTTCATAAGGAAATGAACTGCCTTTCTCATATTCTCTATGAAATGACTAAGAATCACAATAAGATCTTTATCCCCTCTCTTCATCAACCTTTCTAACTTTATAAAATTTGGCATGAGTGCCAATAAGGACTTATATTGAGGTGGAATTAGAGGATTATGGTTTTTGGTATTGACTTTGAGAAGATTGTATAGGATTTTGATAGGATGGATAAGGTTATTGGGGAAGAATGCTTTCAAGAATATGTCTTTTAAGAGCTTTGATTTATTCCTTAAGAAATTTCATCTTAAGATTTTTTATCTCTTCTTAAAGAGCCTTAAACTTATCTCCTTTATATCTTTATTATAGGCTTCTTCACAAGATTCTTCAAAAGGTTTATTAATAACTTCATGACTATATGGAGAAGGAATGGGTTAACAAAAACTTTGATAGGGAGTGAGTAGTAAAAAATCTCAACATATCTATCCATATAAAATTCATTAGTCACATGAAACATAATAATGATAAAAATATTTTAAACAAGTACTTGGGTTGATTATCACCAGATGATTGCATTTAGAGTTTCCATTGGTATTTTCTTGAATGCTTCTAAAAGCTGATAGTAGGAATAACACACCAACAATATTTCCACTCTTTTGGACTTTGGTCCCACCAGGCATGCTAGAAGTATTGTAGCCAAATATTTCACCATAGGATAGGATGTTCAAGCCTATAACATTTTTTGAAAACATGGGATTACCTCTAGGCCTATGGGTTGCCTATAGCATAGGTAAACCTCTATGTTAAAGGGCTATCTTCCCTGATTTATCTCCTAAACTCACACACTACATTAAACTAATCACTTTTGGGTGAAAAGGGAAGAAGGTAATAGGAAATAACCTATTCTAATGAGGTGATACACCAATAATAAGTCAACACAACACACTTGTATCTATATTAAGAAAGAAGACTACTAAAACTAACCCTAACTCATTATCCTTGTAGCATAAGTATTTATCATATAAGAAGATTGCTATGCACATCTATATATGAGTGAAAATAATAATTTATACTAGACACTACTATCCCCTCTCACACTTTAAGACACACTTAAAAAACATATACACTTTATAATACCTATTAGAAGAGATATCACTCATACATGACATGCAAGAGTAAAATGGAAGCAAGGAGAACCTATTCATCACTTAACATCCAAGTAAAATACTTGTCACACTTAGGAAATATATTTTATAGATCAAATCAACTTCAAAAAATTTATTCCAAGGAAAAACAAGGTGACAAACTAGTAGGGCTTCACCATACTAGGTGTGTACTCAATACAAATGCCAAAATGGCTTGCATAAATAGAGCATGAGAGAAAAGAGAGAAGAATAGAAATGGAAGGGTTATAAATCCAAGTGTAAAATTGTGACAAATAGTTATAAATTTAGATAATGAGGTGTAAAATATACCATGAAGTGGTCTTGGACAAGTTTCCACTTGGAGTTCATCATTTTCCATCAAATTGGCATAGAGGCTCTTCACTATCCTTCTTGAAATTATCCTTTGGTGATAAGTTCACTTGATTGAAAAAAAATTCCATATGGATACTTGACATATTTTCACTATCATGAGAGATGGAAACAAGATTTTAACATCCCTCATACTCCCCTTAACTGATAGCCTCTCCTGCACCACTTATTATTTATTGTTTGCTAACCACTCATTAGCTATCTAGGTCTCACTCTTCATAATTGTCATCAGAATGACGTATAGTTCTCAAGGGAATGTGTTTAAAATGTGTTAGGACACCTATTGAAAGTTTATTTATCCTCTAGTCTATCATAGTCCTCAATGGAAATCTCAAACCATACTTCTCATATCATACTTAGGCAGTCATGTTCATTCTAATTATCTTATTTAGGACTACCTATAGTGATCAACTCAATAGAGAGACTTTCATGAACAATTGAGGTGAGATCTAGATATGAGGTTTTATAAAAATTCCCTAATCACCTTCTAAAATGATTTTCATTCAATAATTCTCTTTTACACCTATAGAACATATCAAAACTTGCAAAAATCCTAAATTAGGTCTATCTATACAAGAGATAGTACAGACCAAATGAATTTCATAGAGCCTAATAGAGTGTTATACAAGTTCCAAACACCTTCCTAACCAACTTACCCCTTTTGGATTCAAATTCCTTCATGTCTTCTCCATCAGGTCTAAACAAAGGTTTTGAGAAGGTCTAGATGTCTTGGACTATTAATAATGGTTAATAAAAACTAGATGTTAAAATTACAAAAAAAAATACATTAAGGATAATATAATGACCCCCCTTAACTATTACTATCTCCTTGAGTCACCATGCATTCCCTCTATACTGATATGAGCACATAAAGTTGGTCTACTGAGCTCTTTTATGCATTTTGAGTAGGTCTACGAGGAAAATGGTCTTGAATGACAAATTTTGTGTAACTTCCTACAAAAATATGGTTCCAATTAATCCTCTATTATCCTATGAATTTTATCAATTGGCTTATAAGTATCTCATGGTCATCTAAAACAAGATAGAGGCCATGAGGGTTTAGGCCTAGTCTAGGACTAATATGCTTAGTATATATCTGACTGTGTGTTTTACCCTCTATAGATTTCTAATGATTTTAAGGCCTCTTTTATAGTTTTTGACTTTTATTCTAACTATATAAATAATTCCATGATCATTCCAAGACTATTGATTCATCATTTCAACACTTATATACCCTACCTACAATTTTGTTACTCATGGAGTGCTCTATGTCTAAGACAAAATAGAGAGTATATCCCCTATTGGAATGATATAATAGAGATAATTGAGGCTTATCTTAAGTCATTATAATTATTTTTACCAAGTTTCAAATTTTTTACATGATTCTAAATCCCTAAACCTTCAAACCCCTCAAGACTTGTCTTTAGGTCTACATAGTGCATGTAGAACTCATTGGACTGAGTGTAGGGTTAGAACTATATTTATCTCTTTCTAAGAATCACATAAAATGTGATGTCATCAACCTTTAGAATGTAATAAATATTTTTTTCCACCTTATGCATATGTTAACCCTCCAAACTAGCCTCTATTTATACATTTGAACTAGTCTATAGACTGTTTTGACTAGTTTTCACCCATAGGTGGAAATTTGGGAAGAATTAGAAAGATTCATATAGGTGTCATTCATGATTCAGCATTATGTTTTCACATCATATTCTCTTTAAGTTAGTGAAGACCATTATACACTTATATGATCTCATATCATGCTTTGACAACATGTTCACATACCATCAGCATCAAGAGATCATAGGTCTATAGTCAGACTATGAATGTTTTTTAGGGATATGAGACCTTGTAGGTGAAGACATTTGCTTTAACATGTGTTTCCCACCTATTTGTTTCCACTAGGTCTATTAGTCCATTCCATATGTTATAATATTCATCTCTACCTTAATAACATTTAGTAATTTCACTACCAATGTATTATAGATTTGTAGGTCACAAGTTTCCCTTTTTGGCTTTGAAATACTATAGCTTTCATTGAATGTTTCAATTTGGAACCTGCTTGGATGAAACTACACTCTACCATCACTTTATATTGACCTATAAACCTCCTCTCATGTTAATAAGTGACTTATATACTTAGGCTACCAGAATAGATCATTAAAGCTCACACAAAACTTACTATATTCCACCAACAAAAGTCATTATATTAGGCAGAAACCATATTCAAAGAAAATAAGGTAATTGTTCACATTTTTAAACTTTTCCAACTTTGTCATCTATATGTTATTTGAAAGGGTTTTACTATATTTATGAACCTTGAGTGACTTGATAATCTCATTCAAGTATTGATATTGAATACCACCTATGTTTTAGGTTTTGGATGGATCCTCCATATTCTATACATGCTTACACATGATTGCATATGATTGTGTATTGAAGAATTCTAACCAGTCTCTACTCATGGTCTTATAAACTAATCTCTATCAACCTCCAATCCTTCCAATGCAAAAATTTCATGGAGAACCAACTTCCATGTTTTAATAATAGATACATAGGTGTACTATCTTTGATATGAATCCATTTACACAAGGAAAACTCTGTAACTATGAAATATATCTTACAGACCATTGTATTTGCAATTCCAACATAATGGGAATGATATTGCTGCATATTCATATCCACACATGAAAAATAGTTTTAAATCATAAATAAAAGAGTGGAAATTCTCTACTAGATCACATATACCACCTAAAATCATCAAACCACTGCAAATAGAGAATAAGACTAAGGTGTTAGGGATGTATAAGTAGTTTGAAGGCATCAACAATCCTAAAGAGTATTCATAGAGTACACACCACCAAACCAAAAAATATTTCAATGGAAAGGAAGTAAAAAATGATTACTAACATCTACCAAATACATTCCCCTCAAATTTACCTAACTTATCCATACTGGAGGAAAATTGATGGACTTCTTTGATTTGCACAAGAGAGTGATGGGATAGGTGATATAGTTTTTGCCAATTTTGGGACTATAAAATAAATATAAACATGGAGATAAATTTTGGGGAGTTTAAGGGACAATAATAAAGCTTCCACATGTGCCATAACTATTGTATAGTCTGTATAACAACTGAAACTCCCATCTTTTCAACTAATTTGCTTGCTTCTAATGTTTGAACCTGCACAATTCGATTTCAAATTTGACAACTGACACCTCACTCATATGTGGGATGTTCACTTACACTTTGACACACTTTTCCCCTTGATTAAACCATACAATTCATTCAAAGTGACAAAAGGTGTCATAATATGACATGAGGCAAACTTAGACAAATGTGACTAAGATGAAACATGATTTATAACCTCATTTATGACCATGTTGAATATTTATGACCTAGGAGACCTCATGAAAAGCTTGAACTTGAAATGGGATTGAATAATTTGATTAGGGGGTTAAATTAATCAATAGATAGAAAACTAAACTAATCAAACCACCAAAAATTAGAGCATGTCAAAGATGCAAATGACAAAATTACAACATTCTCATGAACATTGATTAATTGATGAAGATTCATTCTATAAAAATATATCCAATAGCTTATATAAATTAATAATGTATCTTCATAAAAATGAAATAAATATTAAATCTTTCATAAAATTGAATCCAATGAGTGTCTATATGGTACATTTTCCATCTCACTAGTATGCATGGTTGACCAGTTATTGCACCTGCCTATTCTATAAGAGCAAATACTAGATACATAACTAATTCAAATATGAAACAAAGGATGCATTATTTGTAATACAACACCCCCCAAAAAAATTATGATTAGGTAGAGTAGATGAAATAAAATATATAGGAGTGGTTTGTATCCACTACTCAAACACCAAATGATGATAGAAGTTAGGTATGCCAAAAAAATCTTACTAAAAGAAAACAAACTAATTTTCAAGTTGTTAAATAGTACATAAATTACCTCTAAAATAAGGATGGTCCTAATGGTGATGGGATAGATAAGCAATTAAAATAAAAAGGGTGCATAAAATGAAGCACACATACATAAAAGTAGACTAGGCTATAAAAATTAAACCCCCCATGGCACTTTATAATTTAATATAAGTATAATATATCCCAAAAAACACCAAATGAATACAATGAAGACATTTTATACATTAAAATAGCTCCAAATAAAGAGACTATCTATTTGTTGAAGAAAGGCCATATAGATGTGAGAGTAGCTCCAAAATAATATATCAATGTGTGGATGATGCAATTAGTCCTTAAAAAGGCAACAAATGTAATCAAGAAGAGCACCAAAGAGAAATAAATGCCCAAATTAGAATTCTTGATATGTCTTATGTAGTACCTATAACTAATAAAAGGGTGTGAAAAATAAGACACACATGAATGAAGGTAGACAAGGCTATGAAAAGCACAACAAACCCCCCATGGCACTTTATAAAATAGTGCAAGTACAATGATAATATTTTTTAATTGAGGCCCCATATAAAAATTTTGCACTTTATAAGTGAGTGCATTTTAAATTTCTTGATGCAATTCAACAAATTTTTATAAACTTTTACAAGTAATAAATTAATAAAAATATAGTCATAATATATAAATGAACCAATCTAAATTAATTTGTATAAAGAACATGGAAAATCATGTAATTTCATAAACACAACCAGTTGATCTGACATACAAATCAAAAGAGATGGCTATTTGAAGATTAAAAAAATAGTAATTTTTAGAAAAGCCTATAATTTCTATAAAAAAGGGCCTAAAAATTAGAAATAGACCCAACCACTGTAAACATTTTACAAAAATAATAAGAGTGAAAAAAACAATCACCTTCCCAAGCCTCCCAAATAAAAATATATACATCTTGGAAGTTTGATGCTATAAAATAAAGTTATGTTGGTGAAGGGCATGCTCTTGGGGGATAAAAAACTAAACCACATGGTTACATGAGTGATGATGCATTTAATAAAAAAATTATTTTTATGAAATTGAACCCCTAACCTATTGATGATTGAAATCCTTCACAACAAAATTATTACCAATACACCACATGAGTGCTCAAAGCTTGAATTGAAAGAGTTTACATTTATTGAAATAACTTTAGAAGATTTTTAGTTGAAATGATTTGTGGTGGTGGTGGTAGAAATGGCCACATGTAGATGTGGTGAAAAAAATGGGTGGATCTCAACTAGAACAATGTAAGGGTATACCAAATGAACCCTCCAAATTGCCCTTCACCTTCAAACACTCTCCATGAGTACATTGATGCTCTATTTTTTTAAAACAATAGAATTTTAGAAATCTCTTGATGAGATAAATCTAATGATGTAAAATTTAACCCCATCTTTTTATAATAAAAAATAAAAAATTGTCGTCTTCTCTACTACTTCTTACATGTCCTACAAATAAAAACTTTCAAAAAATCATAGAAAATACTAGAAGCTCTAAAAAATCCTTTTTTTTATTTTTCTGAGTACTATCCATAAAATAAAAATGGCTTGTACCCAAAAACTCTGAAATTTTCTAAAAATATAGAAAATTTAGACAATATCTCTAATTTTATAGTTTTATCACAAACAAAATAAACCCAAAGGGTGATTTCAAAAACATAACATTTGGGTTGGCACAAAAACTGGATTAGGGGCCTAGGGAGTAGTGTGGGAATGTTATCTTGATAAAAAAAAATTAAAAAATATATATATGATTCAAACTATGAGAACATTGCTCTAACACCACGAAAGAGAAGACAAATTCTTAGGATTATAACTCCATTGTTATGATTTGCTCTATAAAAACTATAAGTTATTGCAAGTAGTAAGCAATAGTAAAATAAGATATTGCAAATAAACAAACCAAATGAATTAATTATTAACTAGCATACAATTTAAAAATAGAAATGATCTATATATAGAAAAAGCAAGATTTTTTGTCCAACTTTGTTTTTGATTGTGTAATATACATGTGTGTAATAAACTCCACATAAATAGGCACATGAGATATGAAGTGGTCAAGCTATGAGATCCATTTATCCTAATATAATCCTAGGAGGTGTGCATACTAGACTAAATCAAAAAAACTAAATAAAGCTTAGTAAACTGAGTAAAATTTAAATAAAATGTGTATATATAAATATTTCACAAACACACTGAAGGCGAACACCATAGGTAGCTAATCATATCCATTGACCATGGTCGTGTCTACATTGACTGTGATAAAAATTTGATTGTTTCACCTCTTGCACCTATCTCTAATGATTAGGATGGAAGTTTTCATTTTTCTTCTTTTGTATTTGAAATCCTAAGAGCACCTTGAAAGCCTTAAACCTATAAAAAAATATATGGGTAGTGTAATGGGATGAGTTGACCTCAATCACCCCCTTAATGATTGATTAGTGCCTACATGTCCAATACATCTCCCACTTAGTTATGCCACCTAGAGTTATTGCACATTTTTATTCTTGGATATGTGAATGCAACTAAAAATATGGCCTTGATACTTGATAATTATAACTCTTGACTTGCTTAGAGATTGATTTAGACTTTTCTTATGGTTGTTCCTTTTTAATTATCTTAACTTTGGAATGAATAATGTAGATTTTTATAAGTGTGCAATAGTGTGAAAGCTTAAACTAAGTGAATAGAAATTAGGGATAATGAATGGCCTTTAATGTGTATTTATAGGTGAACCTTTTGATAATGTCCTTTATCATACCTTATGACACATGTAGAAATACCCAAAAGAATAATTTGAAATTTGGAAAGTATTTGTTATTTGGCATAGAATGTGGCCACCCTAGGGAGACAAGAGCACAAAAAGACTTTTGACTACCTAGCACATACTGTATGCATGAAAATTAGTACACACTAACTTGTGCACTCAACTTTTAGAGGTCTAGTTGAGGCAACTAATGTAATTGACAAACTAAGGGTTTGGTTGGTTGTTGATTGGAATGGGATTTGGGATAGGTGGTGTCAATGGGTTCTTGTGATGGAACCAAAAGACCTCAATAGCATCTTAATGTTCATTGAGAGCATTAATTTTCATAGAGATAGATATCTAAGACCATTCAATCTCTAATATCATAATAAAATGAAGTTCTTGATCAATTCTAAGCTCAGGGAAATGAGGGAGATTGGGATAAATGACTCACAGGAGAAGATCTAATCTATCAAGTTTACTTTGTCTAGCCAATGTCATCCACTAAGTGTGAATGATATAATATAAGACTAGACCTAAGGAGAATAATATGGGATGAATGGGTGACTAATAATGGATAACATTTTACTGACATCCCCTCTTTTGTAGGATAATAATGATAAGTAGATTGGGGATACTCTCTATTTCTTCTAAAGTGGCTAAGGACTCTATATTGAGGTGGGTAATTGGCGTGGATTTAAAGAAATCATGTCTCAACTCAATACTAATTTCATAATTTGTCATAATTATGGGACAAAGTTCTCTAACTCTATGGAATGGACTATGCTAAATAAGACCTGGTATTTCAGGAAGGGTCATATAAAAGAGACTAGGTAGAAGTCAGGGAAAAGTGTATGAGTTTATTCAGTCAATGGCTTGTAAAGTGTTCTTGTTATAATGTTGAAATAAGTATTTGATATGTATTTATTATGCATATGGATAGGTATTATGTATGATATTCTTTCTTACACATATGGCAAGGCTTTTGATATGATGTGGTTGCTTTCATGGATGGCAAGAATTTTGTTGTTGATTGCTTTTGGGATTTTCTAGGTTTTTAACTAATGAATACTTTATTGTTGAAAACAAAGTGTTGAAAGTAAAGAATATAAAAACTAAAAAAACTTAAATAAAAAATCTTCCCTTTTTTAATCCTTTTCAATGTTTGGAATGCATGTAATGGGAGAGGGAAGAAACTTATACAACTATGCAAAATATTGATTTTTCTTGGATCTATTTGTATTTGAATTAGATGAAATGATTTTGTTCATTTTAATTGGTTTATGTGAAATGAAATAAATACATGAATTTAATATATTTTTCATAAGTAATATGAGAAGAGACATGAACCAAAATAACAACACTGAAACACTTTATATGAATTTTCCTTGTAAGCAAACTAGGCTAGCTTTTCAACCTTTCTAACTTGCTACAAACAACCTTTTTCTAATGAATTTATAAGATGAAAGCAAAAGATATAACTTCTTATTTTATATTTTGAAACATATAAATGATAATTTTTTTAACCCTTTAAAACCAATAAGATCAAAAATATACTACCTTCATATACTTACTTATAGTTGCCTATGTTTCTATGTTTTCCTAGGTGATTGTTTAAGATGCAATAAGTTTGTATAGATCTTGACTAAAAGAAAATTTGTCTTGGCTGGAATTTATTGAATATTTGTTAAGATATATTTTTTAAATTATTTACACGATGTATTGCTAACTTGAAAGGAAATTAATCTATTAAATGCAAGCATAAATCAAAACTAATTATGTTTTTATAGGAAAGACAAATGAAAGAGATAGATTTATTACACTATAAAATTTTCTTATTTTCTATTTTGAATGGGAAACTAATTTAATCACAATAAAAAGATATATTCAATCTAGTATAATAAATAACAAATAATGGAAATCAAAATAAATCTAACATGGTTTTGAAATAAACCAACTGAAGTGTTAGTGTGTTGATAGAAGAATCCTTAACATGCTAGCTCTGTATGCTCTTATGTAGATTTAGGAAACTCTCTAGCTGATGGATGCATAAACTTTGGAACAATATATAAAAGGGGATAAAACACAATCTACAAAAATAAGAGAAGTTTAACTAAGGCTGACTAATGTCTTGGCTTTCAAGATCTATGTTACTCTAACCAATGACACTTCTTCATTTTCAACTATGTAGTCAACTCAAAAATTCTAGATGCTGAATATTCTATAAATTTTAGTAAGGCTATGGTTTCAAAATATTCTTGATAAAATTATTTAATTTAATGTTTGAATCTAAAATTAGGCCAAAATTGGCTTTCTTGTAGGAAGAGAATGAAGTTTGCATGGAAGAGTTCAACTAAATGTGATGGTGATTTAAACTTGATATGAGATGAAGAAGGATAAAATTAGGAGAGTGAGTGAGTTTTACATGATTGGAAGTGAGCATAAGTGATAATAATAATAAATATGAAGCTATTTGTGAAAAACAAATGAAAATAGGATTCATAGGAGCTAATTTTAGAAGGCATTTCCACTGTGATGGAACCACCACTTTATGCAAGGGAGGTTTCAAAACCATCTCTTATATTTTAAAAATTAATCTATAATATAACTAAACCACTGTTATTTTAATTCACAACCACCCTTATATGGTAGAACCACCTCTTAGGTTTCAAAATTATCGCGATGGTTGTGGAAACTAAGGGACAATTTTGTAACTAAGGGGGGAAGTTTTGTCACCTAGGGAGGTGGTTTTGTCACTCTTGGAAAATTTTTAAAATAGTGTGTAAATAAATATTAATTTAATTATCAAGGGGACCATAATGGATCATAAGAAAAATGTGGAATCATATGGGGGTTTAGAGCTAGAGAGTTCTTTGTGGAGCACAAAATAAGAGGTTATTGAATCATCATCAGATTTGTCTCATATATGTCACATCATGTAATTTTTAGGTGAATATATATTTCCATCTTAGGAGGGTGCCTTATGATGAATTCGTAAGATGTAGTCCTAATCAAGGCATATTGAAAGGAAATGAGAGTTTAGAAATACTTACCTTTTATGGAGGAATAGAGCCCATTAGGACTCTATGCAACCTACAAATAGAAGAGGAGATTCAAATGAAATTTTTAATGAAGAACATAAATAGGATATATAATTAGAACAAGTAATTAATATTTACAATACATGTGGGTAAAATCATACTACCTAAATAGTCTCATTAGGTGACTGAATCTGGTGTGGGGCCATGCATACCTATAAAATCATAAAAATTTGCTACAAAAGATAGAAATGTTGTTAAAACTTCATTGATAAAAAAAATTATAATAATCATAAAAATAACACATACACATGTAATAATAAATGTAAATGTGTAATATTATGCAAAAATGGAAAAGTTTTGAAATAAAATAACTAGTTTAGGGCTAAATATATTCAAAAACTTGCCAAAAACAATTCATTTGTGTCATTTGCATTGAAGGAGATTTTTGAGATCTAGGTTGTCAGTGACCATTTTGAGTGTAAAATCAATTATAAAAAATACGATGATTCAAGGATAGTGAATGTCCTAGTGGAAGGCACGATCGAGCCACATCAGGTTAGTTTTTTCTAATTTTTCATTTTTTCTCAATGTTATAAATTCATTCAAAATGTAGATAAAATTTAGTCAAATTTAAAAAAAACTTTGTGATCATCATGGAGGAGTGTAGATTAGTATTTTTTGATGTTTTATAGTATTTAGATTATTTTTGGTGGTTTTAATGGGGGTTTTTGGAACCCGTCAATCGCTGACAGAATTACCGCTCAAGTTATAGAACCACCACGGTGGATTTACAACTACCATGGGGCAGTTATGGTGTTGTTACCATTGGGAAGTTATGTAACCACCTTAGTTGGTTACATTACAACCTTGGAGTAGTTTCAAAAATTCCACAAGGTATTTTTTCAACCATCACCTATAAACAGACATGGTTTTATGATTGTAGAAGAAAGTGGATATTTTTGACTTGTTTAGATCATAAGATTAGTTTTTATGACTGACTATTAATTTAGGGTCTCTTTACTTATTTAAAAAGGCCTATATCAAGTGGATCAGAGCCCAAGATTAAGAGTATCTCCCTTGTATCTTATTTCTTTGGATGATTGATGAGTTTGCCCTACTTGAACGAGTAGGGATTATTCATATTAAGTGGGCAAGGATCACCCCTTCCTCCAATCAATTTTTATGAAACCTGGTTACATATTGGGACCCTAACTAGAACACATTTATGTTTCCTTAGGCCCAAAAAGAGTGGATGATAACTCTTTTTGATGTATATTATAGTATTGGTCTTTCTACGATGGGGTGTTTGGTGTCCATTCATGATGTTGATAGTCACCATGAGGCATGCAGATGAGTAGTGAATTTTATAAATGTTGATGCACTTGATGTGGGTGTGAAGTGTAACATGAGGATTTCTTAGGTGGAGGGATAAAATATACCCAACATAAGGAAGTCCATCATTAGTATATTTATCTCTTAGTTAGTGTGGCTTAAGGGTAATTATAGGATTTTGTATAGTTGGTTACCAATCATTCAGCATATAGAGGAGAGATGGGTTCATTATGCTTCAATCTTGGAGATGTTAGTGTGGACCTATAGGGACTTATACAAACTGGCTCACATAATATCTCTTTCCATCAACCACTTGACTATCATTATGGGTTATTTTTATGAGAGGATTATTCCCTATCAAAGAGGAGTACTGATTAGGGCACTTGGAGACATTAGGGCCATCAGATGGGTAGATGTGGCACCCTTTCACGTTTTACCCTAGACTATGGGGTCTCTAATAGAAATATAATTTATTGCCTTACTCTATTAGGACATGCTTGGGAACTAGGCTAATGATGGATTTTATCTCACATCAACTATTAGGGCTATGTAATATTGGGATAGATTATTGTAGGTTGAGGCATACCTGATGGATTAAATGCCTTAGCGATTTGGTATGTCCTACATTGGCAACCTCCCCATCCCTGGAGTTATGTATTTATAGACATATGAGGTGAGATATGAGAATATAGGTAAATTATCATGGTATCCATTAGAGAGAGGAATACTTATCACCTGAAAATCCTTGTAGGTAGTTGGAGTAGGAGGAAGATTGGATATGGACAGTAGCAGTAGATGGGTCAACCACTGCCACCACTACTACCACCATTGTAAGGGCTTGCACAATAGAAACAAATAGGATATATAGAGGTTGAGGGTGAGGTAATATATTTTTTGAGTTAGAGGAGGATCTAGACATAGATGAGGAGGAGGATATAGATGATAAATTTTATCCTGAGTGGCAGAAGGGAGATCCAAGTAAATTATTAATTTGGTTCATTCATGATTTATAGCTTATGTTTTTATTTCTCCTAGTTTCTTAGCTACTTTTACATGTGTTTTATTTTATTATGTTATTTGGATATAATTCATCTTGTGTGCTTTGTGATTACAAATGTTATGGCTACATGGAGGAAGAGGATCAGGGATACCCTGATCAATCTCTTTTAATTGAGCTCTAGTCAGACAAGGATCAGTTAGTGGTAAATCTTGGGCTTCTTAAAAGTATTGGATTCCATATGAATGTGTTTACCCTAGTATATCATGCCTTAGCTATTCTAATGATATTAAGGACAAATAACAACACTCTATTGGCCAGGGTGAGGAGAGCAAAGGCCTTGGTGGAAACTATGGTAAGGGGAGGAGGCAATAGAGCCTCAATCATAGCACTAAGAGGATAGGATCAAAGTAAGGATTAGGTAGGACTCACCCTCCCATCCACCTACTAGTAGAGATTGGAGGGGTGATAGGAGGAGATATGATCAAGAGACATCATCAGAGTGACATCCCTAGTCATTTTAATGCTTCAACACCCCTCCATAGTAGGAGGATAGATTTTTGAGACTTATTTTGTAGATGTTTTGGTCACATCTATGTATATCTAATTCTTTTTGAGATGCCTTGAGGCACATTATCCCTCTATATATGTGTTTGTATAATACATTTTTATTTTATAAACATAACAGCTTAGATGGAGCCTATATGTATGGATGTTTTGGCATATCTTTTATTGGTCATTATGTGATGCGATTTTATTTATTTTTATATTATATTTTTAGTTTATTCACTCTAAAGGACTAGACATGTGATGATATATGGATATGTGTATTTTATTTCATTTTTCGTATGTTCCTATGGCTAAAAGGCTTATGTATATGTGGAAACAAAATGTATGCAGACATTTTAACTGTGATATATATATTCATATGTGACTACAACTATGATAGTATTTGTTCTTATAAGTGATTATTATTGTCACATAATTATTCACCATTGGATAGGTAGTTCAAGCCTACTCCAATTTATTGAAATAATGGGATTACCCCTAGACCTATGGGTTGTCTATAGTGGGGGTAAGCCTCTAGTTGATAGGGCTAGCTCCCTAGATTTGTCTCGATTGTCTTTTAAGTAACTAGTTGGTGTATGAAAAGGGATAAGAAGCAATCTAATTACAAGAAAACTAGAAAAAATGGGTAATACAGTAGAATATTTGATCCACTACTATCCTACACTTCACTTATAAGAAAGAAAACTACAATTTGGGATATGCTTCCAGAGGGAGTTTCTAACATAAGTATTTAAACCTAGAGACTATATAAGTATAGAAGATAAGGTGAGATATTGAAAGGAATTATAAGACACTAAAAAAAATACAAAATACTTAGCTACAATACCACACTTAAATTTACTCCAAGTGACCTACAAGAATATAATGTATCCATACCTAGGTGTACACAAGTAGGACAAGATGCAAGGCCAAGCAATTTTCTCCCTAGAATCTATCAACAACTCATTCAACACACTAAAATTATGAACTTGTAAATCTTGAACCAATTTGAATTTATTTCTTAAGGAAAAATATGAGTTAAGAAAATAGTAGGGCTTCACCTAAATTTCTTGTGGATGGATTACAATGCCAAAAACTAGGCATACTTATAGCACCAATGAGAGAGAGAGAAATCCCATGCCAAGAATTGAATCTTAGGGGCCTACAAGAATGGATAAATATTGATTGTATTCATAAGAGTGATAAGGAATCATTTTGAAGTCTTGAATATGTGTTACTTGATCTCTAAGTCTTTTGCAAACTGCCTTCAAGTCAAAAAGAGCTAGTCCTTGAGGAGTTCATAAACCTTCTTGAAAATTGATTTGATCTATTGTAGAAAACTTCTTTGTCTACCTTTAAATTTCATGAATATCCAAGTACAAGGTTAGAGTTACACCTCACCAAGGTGTATGCATCATTATGTACCCTTGAAAAAGGCTTTCTTGGAAGAGAGAGTTAGCTTAACTCATGAGGTGGAATTTGTCTTCTTGGGCAGTGAAGAGATCATCTAATTATTGTTATAGATATTTTAATTGACCACTCTAAGCCTAACATATCTTATTAGCACATATTCATGGATCTGAAGTCTCCAATTGACACCTTGCAATGCTTTCCATACTTCTCAAGAAGTTACTTCAACACTGGTTATCTAGTACTAGTTCATAATTAGACCTAGTTGCACATTTTAGTCTATTTGAATGGCCATGAAAACTGAATAGATCCCTAGAACAATGCCTAATATCATGATATTATACCAAACAATCACTTCATTATATTAATAAGGCTTTTAAAGCATCATGAACCTATTTTTCTTGCCAATTTAGGTAGCTAGGTCTTTCATTCCCAGTACACCTCAAAATGTCCTCTTTGTGTTGACCTATAGGAATAGTTTCATGAGGAGATGAAAAGATTTTATAACCTGATAAGTTAGAAAACATCCCATGGTACCTCCTAAAATGATATTTAAGAATTCATCCATGTTTGTACCCCTCAATCTCATCAAAATTAGCAAAAGAGATGTCATTTACTATGTCTATACAGGTGACATTAGCATCAAATTTCATGATGAGGAGAACCTAAGAGACATTAACAAGGTTAAAATATGTTTAGGTTTAAAATAATTCATTTGGATCCATTAGAATGTAAATCTCCCATGTCACATTAACTCAAGAGTTTTAGTAGGATTTAAGACCTGTTTGGGGTCTTAACGATCATTTATAAAGCACTAGCTACCAATTGGCCTCATTCTACTTATAGAACCTTCTTTACTGACACCTGCCTATTCTAAATGGCTCAGCTTCCCATACAAAGTGTGAGATATGATGTCAATTTGTGAAACTACTCCTCGAGTGGCAAACTTATCTTTCTGAAACTTGAGAGAGGTTTAATTTAGGTTTTAGACCTCAAAACTCAATCCCATTATTGGGAGAGATTTATACTCCTCTAAAACAATATTCCTCATTACTCTACATTCTTTTTTAATGATTATTACTTCATTGTATACATTTGGTGTATTAGTCAAGGGACTTGGGGTTTAAGGAATGTCACCTCCTTGATAGCCCTTAAGGGCATTTGGATTAAAAACTAATATTTATGTAACCTAAAAGTGTATTGAGACCATATTTGTGTCTATGTATCACCTCAAGGACCCTTTATGATGGTTTGACATGCTTATTTTATGTTTTAGGTTCAAACAAACCCCTTGGTCTCAAGACTACCCCTTACCAATGGAGTGAGCAAGCTTTATGATAAAATAGTGAGTATACCTACTACCTATATGGCTTTGAGTTGACCATCATGACCATCCTATGTTTCCATTCAAAAAGTGTATTTGTGCCTATGAAGGATTCAAAACATCAATCTCTCTCATGACTATATAATCTAGGCTAGTGGTCTACAACTAGGTAATTGTACCTTATGATGAGGTCTTTGAATTTGTGTGACAGTCTCATCCTATAACTTTGAGAATTATAGATACTCATTATGTTGTAGATTATTAACATTTTATATTCAAACCTCAAAACTTATACATGGCCTAAAATATATGAGATCCTTCTTAAAACCTCCAAATTGAGATTACAATTCTTAGTGTTTTGCTTAGTCAAATAGTGGCACTTACTCCATGTAATAAACACTCCTTTCTAAATAAATGGTCTCATTTATGCACTTGAATATCTACAATTTTTAGTAGTGTTTTTATCCCATCTTCTACATGTATCATTCATAGGTGTCTCAAAAGGGCTCATTATAGGTGTACTCTCCCCTTGACCACTAAGTATTTTAGAAATCTATCATCATGAGACCTTATTGAAACCTTATACTATTTATTTTGGGTATTTGGGAGGTGTGTTCATGTTCCAAGACCATAGAGAGTCTGAAAATGCTCATTGGTTATATTAACAACTACCACCTAATGAGAGAAATATGTAACATGAAGAAATGTGGAGGTCTCTTACATTTATATACACTAGATGAGTTGATATGATGGCACTAAAAGACCTATCAGACCCTCTTCAAGCTCTTATAACACTTTTTATATAATAATTATTTCATATTTGAAATAAAACTACCAAGAAATCAAGGCGGTGGGGTTTAGATCATTCTCCAAGCACTTTATTTTCTTAGTGTTTGTTCATAAAGAAAGCTAGTATAACCCAAAGACCAATCCCATGAATCTCAATCCCATTTGGGTCCCCATACCTGGTGAAGATATCAGGATCCATCTCTATATTTTCTTATGAAACAAGAACTTAGACATGACCCTTGTAAGGCTACCAAATGCCCTGATGAAGCGGAAACTAAAAATCTCACCATTTTTGGAACTATGAAAACTCCCTAAATGATGAAAAGGCCTGAGAAAAGTGGAGATCCACTTCTCATATGTTCACTCTTGAATATGATCTTAAAAGTTATCAAAAATGTCCCTTTTAGCTTGAATTTTCCTTCCATGAACGTTGATCCTACAAAGTCTAATTAACCTCTAACATGGTCTAACATGAGGGACATTAAAAAACATCTTTACATGCTTTAAAAGTATCATTTATACATACTATACTTTATATTCATCTTGGAAATGGCTCTATAATCCTTAAGAAGTAGTTTTCAAGTGTAAAAAAGCTAGTATAACTAGATGACCTCATGGAGTGGACACTTCATTTGACCAAGTCCCTACAAGACCTCATATAGACTCTTTTTCACCTCTTATGATAATTACACAATAAATAAGCTTTGAAAAGACACCCATTTACTATAATATAAACCTTAACATCCCCAAATAGCTTAATTTTTTCTAAGAAAACTTAATTTCTTTGAGATGATTAGAAATGGGCTTGAACTCATGATTTAGAAATGTAAGGGCATGGGTAAGCTATGAGAACCTATAGATAATTCTATGAAAAGAAATATGAAACAACCCTAAACTCATATAATTAAAAATGATGTCACATTTGGATAACAATTACTTAATTGCTTTGTTCAAAAAATACATTACTTTTAATTTGTAGCAAAGGATGTAAAGGGAAAATAGAATTGACGGTAGGAAAATCATGACTCAAAATTTAGTAAGACAAAAGAAGATGGCCTCATCCTTACATACAATGGGGATGTATACTTATTTAAAAACTTATATAATAATGAATTTATGAGCTCCATCTAGAGGGAACCTACTTTTACAGAGCTAGTGAGTGGGAAATGGTTACCTTCTTTGGACACAAACATATAAACAAACCTTTTTGAAGAACTTTCTTTGTAGACACTCTTTTCTCATTTAACATTATTTCTAAATTTATCTTTTATTCCTCTGTATGACCCCCTAGACCTAGTCTTGTGTGACCAAGAAGAAACGTGGGCTGATAACCAAAGGCTAGATGTAGGCAAATAAGGGAATGTCCCCCTAATGTCAACCACACGTAAATAGTAATATGTGATGGCTCAACATCAAAGTTTAATAAAGGGTAAGAGATGAATGATTTTGAATTTTGTATTTACATAAGATTTTAAATTTCATAGGATCACCTATATACTTATATTCTCTTTCTTTTTTTCTTTTTTTTGTAAGGCTCTTACTCCCAAACCTTGGTCCTATGCAACTAGTAGGATGTAAGGGCTCATCACCGAGGGCCAAGGTAGGCAAGAAAAGTCATTTACAATTGAGCATGCTAATGTTTTATTTTTAAAAGGCACCATAAAGTGGGACTCTATCATAATCAAGTTTATATACTCCACTTTAGGATAACATTTTTATAAGTTGTACAAGAATATGTAGGGAAAGAGTTGTACTCTACTCATAAGAACTAGGACAAAGACAAGTGTAACATGCTAATTTTGAGGTGGTGAATAAAAGTGAAAATAAGGTGAATGTTATGTGTTACATTTCATAAATATTAATATTGTATAGATTAACCAACTAAATAACCATAAAAATAATAATTATACTATGTTGGTGGCCATGTGACATATGGAGAAGCAACATAGGTGAAAATGGGGTGGCATGTGAAAACTAGATATATAAACATTGTAGATGCAAAGAGTTTATAGACACACTAAAGTCTTCATCCTCTAAAGTGCATAACTGATAGGATCCATTATTTAAATCTTATGTTACTTGGTGTAGAGAGGATTACAAAGTAAGTCAAACATTGGTCCATAAATCATGAAAAATGCATAAAGAACTAACTAACTAAGCCTATCCATTCCTATGGGAATTACAAAGGATATAAATAAACAAATGAAAGAAAGCAACATTATATTACCTTACCAAATGGATTCACCATACCCATGTGGTGGGTATGGCTCAAAATCATGTTCTCCATTGATCAAGCATCCTTGTCTTCGTCAATAAAGTTGGAAAACTCCTCCAATGTCTCAAGAACACTCTATAAAACCTAGGCTCATGATTCTAAATCACTAAACTAGCCTACTAATGAATCTTGTAACTAATTTTAATGGTCTATTTCAAAGGATTGTGGAGACAATTTTGCATAATAACTTTGCATAAATCAAGCTTAAAATTCATGTCCATGGCCTCTCTATTTATAGATTTTTGAGATTGGTCAGGATCAACCATGACCATCCATCTCAAGATTGAGATGTGTGGCCATGGATAATCCTAATATTTGGAATTAAACTCATAAATATCCTCAAGATAAATAAGCATTAAAGAGGCATGAAAGGTATTAACTAGGCATGGGTGACACATAATCCTAATATTTTATGCACTTATGGCTTGATGGATGCCACCCCATAGATGGTGTCACTAGGTGATGTAGATATTCAAAATAAATTTCCAATAATGAGATATTCAAAAATATCTATGGAATTATTAATGAAGCTCTTAAATTGGATTAATTAGCTTAAGTAAGTTTAATCAAGTTTAGTGCAATTCTTTGGAAATTGGTGCACAATTAATCAAAATGGTCAGAAAGTCATATTACTGGGTCATAATTTGATAGGAGAGGAACTAGAAGGTGATGTTAGATGCGTTGGAGCTATATTCCCATTTAGGATGTTGCCAACACCAAATAATAAAGGTATGTGATGTGTACCAATGAATTAGAATAAAAGAGTGATCTAGAGCACTAAATGGTAAAATTGTCATTTTGACATGAAATGATCTTATCAAAGTTAGCTAGCCCATAAAATGCATTGTCCTATTTAGGGATACTTTGACCTAAATTATCACTTGTAAGTGACAAGTTTGAACCATTTAGGGTGTTTTATGGATTTTGACCTAAAATATGCATTTGAGTGTAATTCGAGTAAGATTGACAATTTCAACATAAATGGTGTTAGGAATTAGATGTCTATATTTTGCCCCTATTTGAGAAGGTGTAGTGAGATGTTTAAGTGAAGCAATATTTTTACAAAGAAAAGAGTTATCAAGAATAAATTGGAACAAACCCATGATGCCCCTTTGAGAGGACATACTAGGATGGAACAAAAGGATGAACTCTTAAAAAGAGAGAGAAGTGAGAGATTAACCCATGGAATAGATCACATCCAAATGATCTAATTATTGTACATGTGATTACCATCAATGATCAAAATATAATTAGAGGTATAATAGGCCACAGAGATAGGGGGAATGGGAAAGATACAATCTATGAATGTAAGACACACACTTTAAATGTACCTAATTTGAGAGTACAAGTTGCATGCTTACAACATTGATCAATCCCAAGATAATTTGTACACTAAAATATGGCCATCATGGGGTTTAATGTGGAGATCTTATAATTAGAGGAAAAGAGAGAATGTTATGCTTCAAGAAGGGAAGCACCACTAGAATGGGATCTCCAAAGAGAATATAATAATAATTATTCTAGTAGAGTAGATTTAATCATAATAAAATAATTTTGCCCTAGTAGGGTGAATTTTGATCATTGATAAAGAATAAATAATGATTTTCCCCTGTAGAGCTGATTTGATTAGGATGTGGTTTAGATGGTGTACCCCAGCATGGGCAATTAGAATGCAAAATAGCTCAAGGATATAACCCAAAAGATAGGTTCAAGCGAGTGGGCACAAATGGACATGCAATGGGGTAATGGATTAGAAAGCCATATAAAACCAAGAATATGAGAATGCACAAAGTGATGAAAGAGATGAAAAGAATAATGAAATATAGATGAGTTAACCTTAATAGAAATTTAGCTCTACCTGTATAGTTTCATGGACTTATGTTCCAATATGAACTTCAAGCCAATGTAGTTCACCCAAACTTGGGAGAGAATGGAATGAGGAATGATGAAAAATGACCAAAATTTGATTAGACTCACAATTTATACAAAGAGATGCACATCTAATCATAGACAAAGAAGCCTAAAATGCATGTTACCTAAAAGCCTAATTCCATATCATGAGCCTAGGTTTTGCAAAGTGTTCTTGAGAATCATTCATCAAAGATGATGTTGACATTAAGACTTTGAGACCTGAGCTCAAATTTCTTGCTATAGAAAAATAAATTAGGCATCATAAGTATGAATAACTTAGAAAGACATATGATTCCAATTGTGTTGAGCTAGTTCAAATGTGAATACCTATAACTAAGGATAATGGTAAAACAATTACCAAAACCAAAGTTATAGTGATTTACATTTAAATATAAAATTAAAGACAAAGAAAACATAAATGAACCTAACTTGAAATCAATATATGATCTTAATTAGGAACAAAAATGTTTAAAAATAAAAGGTAAGAATGTCTTAACGACATGAGACCAAGATATGAATAATCAAGATCCATGTGGACCATCAAGTCATTCTTGAAAAAAAAACACAATCAAATAAAAAACAAGACACCAACAACAATCAAATTAAAAAAATGATCTAAGAACAATGTAATAACATAGGATCAAGATATAAACAATCAAGATCCATGTGAATCATCAAGATGTTTTGATTCACAAAAGAGAAGCAAAAATAATCAAGGAAACACAAGACCAAGATGAGACAAGAAGTAATAAAAGGAGAATAAATAAATGAGAGGTGTGAAATCATAATAAAACACCAATAAAACATAATAAAACACCAAGAAAACTCAAATAAACACACACAAACAAAAACCAAATTAGTGCGGTTTAAAGACAAATGTTCATGCATTTGTGGTAGAGGTGTTACTTTCCACTGCATCATAACAAAGAATAATGACATGATAATTATTCCCTAATTAAAGAAAAATAATGAGAGAAGAAATGAGAGAAGAGAAGAAAAATAAGGGGTTGGTTGAGCTGACTCAAGATGTATAAGACAAGTAGACGCTACCTACACAGTTCTATGGATGCATATTTCAACATGAACTTCAGGCCAAATGTAGTTCTCCAAAGAAATGGCATAGAATAAAAATGATGATCAGACCAGCATGATTAATGTTATAAAAGAAATGGAAGATATGATAAACAAACAAGAATGGTCTGTCAAACAAAAAGTTGATGAGATGAGAAAGATTGATCTTGCAAAATATTAAGTGCATGGGACAAGATGAAATGAAATAGTGTTTTTGTGCTTGCAAAATGGTAAGAGTGTAGCATGGTAGAATAGGAATGTATAAATATATAAAAGTGTGAGACAATGTTTTTATTCTTTTATGGATCATGTTTATGATTTTTTTGGTATTTTCAAAGTATTTCTAATGTTTTTGGTATTTTCAAAGTATTTCTAATGTTTTTGGTGTTTTTGGGATAAAAAAATGCACTAGGTGGGACCATCTAGTTGAGGAGATGCACATTTTGAGATTAAAGGTTCCAATAAGATAGCTAAGCTGACTATAATAACCCATGCTCATAAATTAATGAGAGCGAGGAGCTTGATAAAACAATAAAGATCAGAAAATATGATATAGAATAATGTGTAGCCTAAAGTAAAAAAGAAGTAGCTACATTCACCTATCTGTAATAGTGTAGCAATGGTCTAAAACTAAGAAGATGTTTTTTTTCACTTGTCTAAAGTTGCATAATACTATCTTGGCTGAACCATTTGATGTTCATAATGTTCATGAGACATAATCAATATCATAATTAGTCAAGGGATAAAAAGTGTTCAAGCTTCTAACATGCCCTAGACAACATGCCCTAGACATAACAAAGAATATGATTCTTGAAGAGAGCAATCTAGAATGGGATGAAGAATGTGTTCAGAGTGTTAAGGATTCAAATATTTTACTATCTAAAATCATGAAAAGTGGACTAGGGTGGTATAAAATGTGTTCAAGGTAAGATAAAAGGGTGGGATAAAATTACGTCGACATAAGTTTCCCCCAAGTCAGGGGTCTTGTAGATAATGGTTCAAATCTGTTCATGTGTAGAACCTCTTAAGGTGTATGATGTTCATGGGATCTAAAAGTTATTCACCATTAGGTTTAGCCAGTCAATATGCTCTTGATCCATAGGTTGTTGTGACAATATATGGTCCCAACCAATTAGGCTGAAAATTGCCTTTTTTTCTAGGTTCAGCATTCGTGTTCTTTTGGTTCTCTTTCAAAACTAAATCACCAATCTCAAACTCTTGATGGATTATGCATTTGTTATAGCTTCTCCACAATCTATTCTAATAGGCCTACTAGTTTTCTAGGGTAGCCAAACACTTACCATCAAGAAGATCTAGTTCTTGTAGCTATGAGGCTCTATAGTCTTCATCACTTTCAATGTGTTCTAGTGATATTTTTAATGATGGGATCTCAATCTGAACCGAGATGATAGCTTCAGTGCCAAAAACAAGGAAGTATGTAGTAGCTTCAGTTAGGGTGTGATTATTGGTTCTATAAGTCCAAAGGGCAAAAAAGAGTTGTAAGTGCCAATTATGGCTAGCATCATTGAAAATCTTTTTTAAGACAGTTAGAATGGTTTTATTTGATGCCTCAACTTATCCATTGCCTTGTGGGTTATATAGAGTGGATTTATTGTGCTTGATTTTGAATTTTTCACAAAGAGATTTAACATCTTGGTTCATAAAGAATCCATCATTATCAGATATAATATGGTCTAGGATGTTATATCGATAGATGATATGGTAATGAATGAATTTGGCTATTTGTTTCCCAGTAACATAAGTGAGAGGAATGGCCTCAATCCACTTGGTAAAGTACTTGATTACAGTCAAAATGTGCTTATGGCCATATGAAGATGTTGGGTTAATTTTCCCAATGATATTGAGACCCCATGTTGAGAATGGTCGTGGTGTTGTGATTGGATATATTGATAAGGAAGGTGCATGTATCAAGTTGCCATGATGTTGACAAGGAACACACTTATTTACGTAATTACAAGCATATATCTCTATTTTGGGCCAATAATAGCCTATTTGAAGGAGTTTATTTTCTCAGAATACACCATTGGTATGGGCCCCATACATTGTTTCATGAACCTCCTTTAGTGTCAGCTTGGATTCTCCTAAAGATAAATAATGAAGAAGCATTCCATCATAGCCTTTATAATAAAGCATATTTCCAAGGAGGATATAACATGTTAAGCAATGAAATAACTTTTTATTTTATTTTTGGAAATGTCGATGGGGAATACATGACTATGGAAATAGTTATAAAAATTTTGGTACCATGGTAGCTCAGGTGAGGGATTAGGGTCAATAATGATGCACGTCTTCTTTGAATCTGATAGAATATGTGCTAGTTGAAGAAGATTTTTAATCAGGAACTGATACTCTTTAGTACTATAATTCATTTAAATTATGGAACCAATTGTTTCCATGGCATCATTATATTTGTTGTTGACTCATGAAACTTACTCAAACTATAGAGATTTAAAATGTGTTTTGAGTTTATCAACAATTTGCTTGTAAGGAACAAGATTGTCATCCTTTGTTTGATACTAGTTAGTTATCTAATTTATGATTAGATATGAATCTCCATATACTTTTAATCTTTGAATATCCCATTGTATATCAAGATGGAGCCATATTATTTATATAATGATATTATATATGGAATGCTTTGGGGATCAGATCCCCCTATGACATGATCAATAATATGCCAGCTCTAGACCCTCAAGATGTGAAGGATCCATCAAAATAGAGTGTTCATTATTTAGGTTCTTATGATGCTTTTTCTATCATCATGATAGAATCATCTGGAAGGTCAAAGTTGAGAGGTTGAGTGGCCTTAATAGGAGCTTCTGCAAGTTGGTCAACAAGAACTTATCCTTTGATTGCCTTTTGATTCAGGTACTTAATATCAAAATCACTGAGGAGCATAATCCATTTATCCCTGCATCCTTGAAGATATACTTTAGATAAGAGGCACTTGAGAGGATATACCTTGGTGATAAAAATAGTTTTTTTATTTAGCATATAATGTCATAATTTTTGAGTGGTGAACACTATAGCTAATATGCCATCTCAATAGGCATATAATTATGCTCATAGGATACCAATGTATAACTTAAATAATAAATAGTGTGTTCCTTACCATGATCATCATGTGAGCCAAAAGTGTCCCTAGTGCATGTTTTGTGGCTGATATATAAAGAAGCAGTGGCTTTCCTTGTGTTAGAGGTTATAAGACTAGTGGATTGGCCAAGTATGTTTTAAGCTTTGAAAATGCTATCTAAAAATCTTCATCCCACTAAAATGTTACCCCTTTCTTTAAGAGATGTGTAAATGGGTGGCACTTATCTACCAATTAAGAAATGAACCTACGTATAGACTGGATATTTCCTTGTAGACCTTGTAGTTAGTTAAGATTGTTTGGTGGAGACATTTCCATAATAATGTTGACCTTTGTAAGTTCTACTTCAATCCCTCATTATGATACAATGAACCCTATCAATTTTCTTGATGTGACTCTAAAGACACATTTCTTAGGATTCAAGTAGACTTTATATTCATGAAGCCTCTCAAATATTCTTCATAGAATGTCAGGATGTCCATCTCTTGTTCTTGATTTTGCTAATATATCATCAACATAGTCCTTGACAATGTCATGCATCATGTCATGTAAAATGATAGTCATTACACATTGATATGTGGCTCTATAATTCTTCAAACCAAATGGCATGCCTTGGTAGCAAAATGTCCCCCATAGAGTGGTGAATGCAGTCTTAGGCTAATCTTTAGGGTTATCTTGATCTGATTGTAACCAAAAAATCCATCTATTAAGGATAACATCTCATACCCAGCAGTTGAGTCGATGATCATGTCAATATTGGGTAGAGTAAAATCATCTTTGGGGCATGCTTTGTTGATATCATGGAAATTAGTACAAATGTGTATGCCTAGGCTCTTTTTACTCACTATTACTATGTTGGAAACCCATTCAAAGTAGTCTAGTGGTCTGATAGAATTAGATCCTAACAACTTTTCCAACTTGACCTTAACCAAAAGGGTGATATGTGGATGCATCTTTCTTAATTTTTGCTCAACTGGTTTAACACCAAAGTGAACAACAAGATTATGCACAACTAAATCTGGTTCCAAGCTTGGCATGTCAGAGTATACCCATACAAATATGTCTATATAATCCTTAAGAATGGATATAATATGTTCATGTTCTACTTCAGTAAGGGAAGCTCCAAGATAAATAATTTTGGGATCCTCATAGGTTCCCAAATTCACTTCTATTATGTTCTCCACAAGGAGTGTGGATCCATCCTCTAGAATTACGGGCAATGTATAGTCATGATAATTTTCCTCTACTATATCTTCTCATTGTTCTTCCCAAATATTTGGATAATATGAACAATCAGAATTTGCCTTCTCAGGTAAAGGCTAATTAGTAAAAACCTCTGGAAACTTAAGAGCAAGATGCTCAAATATTTGATGTTGTTCTAAAAAGATGTTTGTACTAGTTATGGAACTTGGGCTAGATGGACTTTCTACGTCCTAAGGGGATGAGCAAAATTTCCCACCTGGGAGCACCTGAAATAGGTTTTCACTCAAAGTCTTGTCTTTTTATTTACTTTTTCCCTTATTAACAAGTGCCCCAAAGAGGTTTTCACCTGAAGATATTAATGTTTATTCTTTATTATGACCAAGAAAGTTTGCCTATTCTCTAAAGTAGGTAGAAGGATCCAATAAAAAATTAAAAATTTGATTATGATCACCAAGGGGGAATGCATCTCGTAGGCCCATGTATTATGTAATTGATTCTTCATTTTAAAACTCATTGAGGCATATGACCAAATTTTGTTGGTCCCAATCTATAAGTTCAAGATGGCAAAGGCATAGGTTATATTGAGGGTTTACTTTAGGATGGGAAGCACCAATGGTAAAAATATAATGTCCTACTTTAGGAAGGGAAACACCAATAAGATGGGTTTTTTATTTAGGATGAGAAGCTCTAATAAGCATTATGTTTAATATGCCATTTGAATCAAACAAATCTGTGTCAAAAAGTTCATCTAAAAGGCTATAATGGGACATTGTGTCACTACTAGGAGTCTTGTTACTAGTCACTTCATAAGAGTCACTATTAAATGTCATTAGGTTATCCTCTAGTGGTTTAAATCTGAGACCATGATTCTAAATGATAACTCTAGCTGATAAGGGTTCTAAAATTCCTTACACCTATGGACTAAGGCCTTTCCCTATATAGTCAAGATGATCCATTATCCTGTTAAGGATAGGATACTTTGGATTTTGAAAACAATCAACAATGCCTTTAGAGCATAACCAATCTCCCTCATTAAAATCCTCTTGATCTTTGTTTAATGTGATTATAGGTACAAAAACCATAGGAGTTTTTGGTTGTTTCCTCTTTGGTTGCCAAATCTGATCGGGTCTATTAAGAGTCTAGGAAGTTTAAGGCTTACCAAATGTTTTAGAGGATTTTGGTAATTTTTCAATATGGAGGATGTCCTTCAAATGGTATGTGGAAATGCCTACGTCTTTAATAATAACCTACTTAGCCAAAGCTACAGGAAATGGATCAGTCAAAGTGGAGGCTAGATCACCAGGGTCGATATAATTAGATGGAGATGGATGAGAAATGATGGATTTGTTCTTCTTTACAATGAATTCATAACCTGGGAAATAGTTATAATTACAAAACTCTACTTCAATATATTTACATTATTGATATGGTTGTTGATCAGGGAGAATATTAACCTCGATCCCATCATGGGGAAACTTAAGGCATTGGTGAAGAGTAGATGGAATTGATTGTAGTTCATGGATCCAAGGATGATCAATAAGTATGTTATAAGGAAGCTCAATATCCATAATATGTAATAATTTGTGATGAGAAATAGACCCAATCATGATTAACAACCAAATTGTACCAGATGACTCCCTCTTGGTGTTATCGTAAACCTTGATTGTAATAGTTTTTGGCTAAATGTTTTTATCCATGTAGCCCAATCATTATACCAATTTAAGAGATATGATGTTCTGCCCTGAACCATTATCTATAAGAACCCACCTGATCTTGTGATCCTCAATGATTATCTCAATGTATAGTGGGTTATTGTGGTTTGGGTCGAGGGTGGACATGTCTTTTTGATCAAATGTGATTTGATGAAATGAAGACAAGTGTCCAACTAGGTTCTAGAATTGATCAAGGTTTATATCATTAGGAATAATAGACTCTTACAAAATTTTATTGAATATGGTTTTATGTACATCATATGTCTGCAAGAGTTCTAATATCAAAATTTATGTAGGGGTTTTATATAATTGATCTATTAGACTATAAGGCCTTTGAATCATGGATTGAACTATTTTAGTCCTAGTTGGGATAGTATTTAGCTTTGAAACCATTAGCACAATGTTTTATTGGGTTTTATGGAAGAAGTGTGTGAAGAGCCATAGATGGTAACTTGTGGGAATCTAGTTGCAACTACACAACCTAGAGGTGGAAAAGAGTTATTATAATTAGAAGAAGAAGTCAAAGGTCCTTGGATGGTGACTCACGAGTGACTAACTATATTACTAAAACTTTAGGTCAATGAGGAGCCTTTATAATTAGAATAAATGTGTTGTTGTATAAAATTAGTAACCCATGTAAATGGAGTCACAACATGATTATGTAAAATGACATGGTATTACTAGGGAGAGAGGGTGTTGACCCTATAATGATGTTTCCCATGTTATAAGGAACATGAGATTGGCCACATGGTTTCATAGTAATAGTTGCAATGTGGGTTGTAAAAATGCATCCCACAATATTATTATAGTTGTAAGGTACATTTTTATAATCCAGATTGCTAGTATGGGTATTATGATCTTGATTATGCTCATTATAATTTTGACCTTGTTATTAGTTTTAATTCTACCTCTATCCTTGATTGTGACCATTTTGATTATTTCTTAGTGTTGATGGATCATGTCAAGGAAAGGGGTCTTTATAGATTCCTTTATCTTAATTTGTGTCCTAATTAGGGGCCAACTTAATTTTTAGTTCACTACTTTCAATAAAGTCCTCAATAATATGTCATAATTGAATGCAACAATATGTATCATGACCAGCAACATGATGGAAATTACATGATTCATTCTCTTTGTACCAATCTAGTTTTGGTTGATCTTGAGGAAATGGCCTTGATACTAGCCATATAATTAAATTAGCTACAATGATATTTTATAACATTATTTCAACTGATTCTCCTAACTTGCTAAACACTCTAAAATTGTTATGAAATGTCCTTCGTGGAGGTTGTCTCTGCAAAGTAGGTAGTGTATTTGGGGGAGTTAATTATACATTTAGAAGAGGCATAGCATGTACGATTTATACATGTCTTGTTTTAGTCACCCCATTTCCAACCATGTTCTTATTTTTGCTAAAGCCTTTAGGCTTATCCTGCATAACTATTTGAACCAGTGATTTAGTCTGATTAGATGCTTGACCTTATGCAAAAATCTTAACAAGGCGCTTAGCAATAAGAGCCTTCTCAATCTATACTCCTTTATCAATAATTTCTTCAAATGAATTAACACAAGCTAACCATATATTATGCATAAATTTAGGATGCAAGTTCTATGCAAAGACATCAACCAACTATTTATCTAGCAAGTTATGTTGAAAGCAACCTGCCAATGCTCTCCACCTTTGCAGATATGTAGCAAAACTTTCACCATCATGTTACTTGGATTTGAATGAGTTAAAAATGGTTAATCCATGTTTTATGTTATATTATAAATGGTTAATGAACTTTTTTGATAAGTCATTCCAATCTATAACTGATCCCTTAGGTAGTTTAAGTAGCCAATCAAGAGTTTGTCTCACTAAACTTGATAGAAATAGTCATAGTAAGTACTCACTACTATAAGAAACCTATTGACATAAGCTAAAAAAACCATGTATGTGCTTATGTGGATCTCCTTTTACTTTATACTTATCAAATTTGGGTGCCTCAAAATGAGGTGGAAAGGGGTTTTGGAGAATAGATAAATCAAATGGATATGGGCATATCTCATTAAATTTGTACTTTTTGACTCTATTATTCATCTCCAATCTTTGAACAGTTTCCTTCATAGAATTCCATTCTTATATATTTGGTGCATTTTTGGATTGAATAAGATGTTATTGGGGTGGAATGTGCCCCTGATTTCATTTTTATTGGGGTGGAATATGCCCCTAGTTTCATTGTTATTGGGGTGGAATGTGCCCCTGGTTTTGTTACTATTAGGGTGGAATGTGCCCCTAGTTTTGTTGTTATTGGGATGGAACATGACCTTGGTTTTTTTGTTGTTGGGGTGGAAGGTGCCCTTGGTTTTATTATTGTTGGGTTGCAATGTTCCCCTAGTTTTGTGTGGATATATAGGGAGTGTATACCTTTCGATCCATGACTTGGTTCTAATTTGCTCTTTGAGTTGAGAACATAGGCCATTGATTATTGGATTGTAAAACATTCCCTGAATTTGGTTATTTTCTACTTTGTTGATTTTGGAAATTTCTATGTTTATTTACCAATTTTTATGTTGGTTGAATAGAACTAGCCGAATTGTCTTGAGGGATTTTCTCAATTCAAACTGAATGTTTGGGTTTTTGAGTTTGTAAAGTAACAAGAGGTTCTTGATGATTGAAGAATGTATGTTTCATGCCAAGTAGAACACTTTGTAAGGTCTCTTATGACTTTAACTATTCATTTAGATTACCTTGATCCACTATGGTAATGTGCTCATCCAATATTTATTGCATACTTTCAACCACATTTCCTTATTCTTTTGAAGCATCATTGTGAATTAAAGTGGTAACTAGGGAGTCAGTTAAGTCTGTGACAAGTTGATCTACATATTGTTGACTTATTATCTTGATCTTAGAAGATTTATATTTGTAGGTTTTGACTCTATTTGTATTTCTTTTCCTTTATTAGACGAAGAAGGCATGTCTATTCATGCAAAATCTTGCTCTCGTTGTCATTGTTCTCCTTCTCTAACTAAGGTATGAAATTATTCTGTAAGAAAGTTAGAAGGTAGTCTAGCACCTGATTCTATCAATCTAAGAAGGGCTTTATCATGATATTCTTGGGGTTGATATTCATTTTAATCATCTTTAGATCCTACTATTATGGGGATGTCATCAAAAACAATGGGGTTATCTTGACCATCATAAAATTTCTCATCTTCATAACTAAGGCCATAAGAGGCCCCACTACGAGTGAACCTTTGAGTCGTGTCTAAAAGAGATGTTTTATGTGTTTGACTAACTTTGGACCAATGCTTGGCAACCAAACAAAGTATTCTTTAGCTCTCTTTTAAACAAATAACCAAGCTACCAATGAGACTATAAGGGAGGGTGGTTTAGAACCACACACAATTTAGAAGATTTGGTTCACAAGTTTACTCAACCTTTGGTAAAGTTGAAATCATATAGATTGAAAGAGGGTAAGTTAACTCAAAGGCCCAAACTAAAAACTACTACACCAAAGCCTAGATCTTTGTGATATGCTTGTACTATAAAAGCTAGTTTAAACTTCAAGAAGTTGACCCTAGAAGTTTACAGGAAATCTCTCTGGATTACGAAGAAGATAAAATGGACTAAGCAACTCAAGATGTAAAAATATACGTGAATCACTAAGTATAAAGCTAAGACCAAATAGGTAGCACAACGTCACCACATGGTTCCAATAGGATAAAATATGTTCTAGGACTCAAATCATGAGTGATATGCAAGATGAATTGAGTCTACCAAGATGATAATGTGATTTTGAGTCTAATAAATGACCTTCAATCCAAATGGAAAATTGAACCCAAGTTAGAACAAGCTTAGTGTGCAAATGGCGAACCCACTTTGACACACCAACCCTTAGAACTTAGAAAGGCTCAATTTTGAATGTGGATTATAAATGAAGGATTTAAACAAATTGGGAAAAATATCTAAACTCAATTGGGTAGCATGATTGTGCCAAAGTGGATGACATGACAAAAAACTTTTGATAACAAATTGAACAAGGAAAAGATAAATTTTTCAATTAGATAGCGTAACACCTCCATTGCTCAAGAAAATTGAGGACAATGTGTTTTGGTTAAGTTCAATGATTTAACAAGCACTTTTAGACACAAATCAAGACCAAGTAAGCTAATGACAAAAAACAAATGTCCTAAGTCTAAAATGATAAGGTATGGCAAAGTGGGGTCTACTAAACTAGCAAGTTTTTTATTATTCTAGGGGAATCAATTACACAATGACTTTAATGCCAAATTATGTACAAGAAAAGCACAAAAATTGGGTCACCGTATCATTGGATAATTTTAAAAAGGTCTAATCCTTTTTACAACCACTACATCATGTTGTTTGCTCAATGTAGTATGATGTCCAAATGCAGATTCATTTTATGTGCAACTCTAATTAAGAGCCAATTGAAGTCAATGTTGGGAGATGAAAACCAAGGTCAAAGCTTCCCTAAAGAACTCATGGGAGGTAATGACGTCCCCCTCATAAGACAAGTTTGCATAAAAATAAAGAAAACATAAAATATAAAGACTTTACGGTCATTGTCAAGATCACCCAAACTTTAATGAGTTTTTGGGGAGTGTTTTAGACAACATTCTTTCTAATCCTTGGACTAAAATTTTTACAATAGGAATGGTGCTTTTGATTCCAAGGGTTCCCTAAAGGGGACAAATGGAAGAGCATACATGTGGCATCCCTCTTTTTGCCAAACAATATCTAACTTAAACAACTAAGTAAATACAAAAAGCTTAGAAAAGTGAGTTCACTTTTAAGCCCAAATTTGAAAGATGAGGTGGTGTTCTTTTGGCCCCTTGGTCTTAATTATAAATTTGAAAACATCCACCATAAACATCTAAAAAATTTCATTAAACACCAAAACAAGGTTCCTAATCCATTTTAAAGCATGCACAAGATGATCTAAACATGTTTTTAGAAAATTTGAAGCTTGGTCCTATAATAAAAATGTTAGTATGCCCCTCAGCCTTGAAGCTAAATCAGTTTGAAATAATGAACTTGGAAAAAAAGAGTTCTTAGTTTTTTTTTTACACAGTACAATCCCACTACTACATAGTACAATCCTGCTATTTACAGGATAATACCATGACTATAAGATTTGTGTTATTATAACTTAATCATAGGTGGTTTAATCACAATATCATGACTCAGTTTTACAATACCACTAATAACTAGACAATCTTGCTACCTAACAAGTCATGGTTTGTCACTAACCACTAACGATTAGACAATACCGTGACTCGGTTAAGTAATACCACTAATAGCAGGACAATCAAACTAATTATTTAGTATCATTATTATCAAACCTACACAAAAACATAGTTAGTCCAAAAACAAAACAAAAATGGCTAAGCACAATTCTTCCAGTCCAATTAACAATACCATTACTTATAAGACAATCCCGCTACTTACAGGACAATACCACATCTGTGTTTTGACAAAATCATGACATATAGAAAAATATGTTTTACTTAATTTTTTTCACTCTTTTAAGCCTCCCACTCCAAGATTATGTAAGAAAAATATTAGTGAGTTGTTTGAGGGAGCTTTGTGACCATTTTTGTGAGGTTAAGAGGGTCCTATTGGGTGTGCCAAGAATGTAGAGAGGATTACAAAGCAAGTTAGTCAAATATTAGTCTATAAATCATGAAAAATGAATAAAAAACTAAGCATATCTATTCCTATGGGAATTACAAAGGATATCAAGAAATAAATGAAAGAAAGCAACATCCTATTACCTTCCCAAATGGATTCACCATACCTATGTGGTTCAAAATCATGTTCTCCCTTGATCAAGCATCTTTGTCTTTATTAAAAAAGGTGGAAAACTCCTCCAATGTCTCAAGAACACTGTATAAAACCTAGGATCATGATTCCAAATCACTAAACTAGCCTACCAATGAAGCTTGTATTTAATTTTGATGGTCTATTGTAAAGGATTGTGGAGATAATTCTGCATAATAATTTTGCATAAATCAAGCTTAAAATTCATATCCATGGCCTCTCTATTTATAGATTTTTGAGATTGGTCAGGATCAACCATGACCATCCATCTCAAGATCGAGATGTGTGGCCATGGATAATCCTAATATTTAGAATTAAACTCATAAATATCCTTAAGATAAATAAGCATTAAAGAGGCATAGGAGTCTTAACTAGGCATGGGTGACCCCTAGTCCTAATATTTTATGCACTTATGGCTTGATGGATGCCACCCCATAGATGGTGTCACTAGGTGATGCAGATATTCAAAATCAATTTCCAACAATGATATTTTCAAAAAGATCTATGAAATTCTTACTTAAGCTCTTAAATTGGATTAATTAACTTAAATAAGTTTAATCGAGTTTAGTGTAATTCTTTGGAAATTGGTGCACAATTAATCAAAATGGTCAGAAAGTCATATTACTGGGTCATAATTTGACTGAAGAGGAACTAGAAGGTGATGTTAGATGATTTGGAGTTGTATTTCCATTTATGATGTTAACAATACCAAATAATAAAGGTATGTGATGTGTACCAATGAATTAGAAGAAAAGAGTGATCTAGAGCACTAAATGGTGAAATTGTCATTTTGAATCAAAATGATCTAGTCAAAGTTAGCTACTCCTAAAAATGCATTTCCCTATTTAGGGATACTTTGACCTAAACTAGGACTTGTAAGTGACAAGTTCGAACCATTTAGGGTGTTTTATGGATTTTGACCTAAAATGTGCATTTGAGTACAATTCAAGTAAGAATGACAGTTTCAACACAAATGGTGTTATGAATTGGATGTCTACACTTGGTAGGGCCTAGCTAATTGGGTCTAAATTTTTGATACTCTCATTTCTTTTTTGATCTAACTATCAAGTCTAAGGATAGGATCTTCAACATGGATTGGATGCTCATGGATTTTTTTTATATTGTCTACACATACGGCTGGTGTAGGCAATGTGATTATTGGAGATGGTGATCTTATGCTCATATAAGATTTCTAACATGGCCATACATCCTTTTCTATATTCTTCTTCATCAAGGAGGCCATAAAGGGACACGTATCTTGATATTTTTGCCTCTAAGGTTTAATAATTTTAGACCCAAATACTAATAAATAAGGGGTTATTCCCATGGGTGTTTTAATAGTTGTTATATAAGCCGAGAGTGATATATAGAGCTATAGATGCCAATCCCATTTAGATTCCTTGATGGCCTTGGCTAGGATTGACCTCAGGGTTGTGTTGGTAGTCTCATCTTGGCCATTATCCTATGTATAATACATTGAAGTCAAGTGGTGTGATATATTGAATTTATCACATAGTTCATGAACCTCAGGGTTTTTAAAGGGGGATATGTTATCAATAATGAGTACCTATAAGATCCCAAATCAATAAAGGATCTGGTTCAAGATAAGCTTTATGATAATGGATCTGGTCATAGTTGTCAGGGGCATCATCTCTACCCATTTAGTGAAATATTTAGCTATTGTGATGATGAAATGGTGTTTGCCTGAAGAAGTGAGAGAGAGTTTACCTACTAATTTTAATCCACAAGTAGAAAAGGGCCATAGAGTGATGATGGGCTATAATTCCCTAGGGGAATATGTATCTCATGTGAAAAATGATGGCACTTCTCACATTTTTGTTCATATTAAATGGAGTCATGTTCTAGGGTGGGCCATAAATAACCCATCCTATAGAATTTTTGAGAAATCATGTGGCCACAAAGTGTCCATCATAAACAATGTTGTGATAATGAAAGAGGACCTTTTCTAACTCCTCTTGGTTGACACATTGGATTAAGATTCCATCAAAGGCCGTGTAATAAAGAACTATGTCTAAGATGACATATTTGGATGTGATAACACAAAGGCATCTCTTCTATTGTGAATTGGTATCTTTGGGGTAGGTGCAGTCAACAAGGTAACTAATGATGTCTATGTAGAAAGGATAGGAACTGAAGGTAGGAATTTTTATATGGCATATTACTTCATCAAGAAAATTAGTCTCCATGAGGTTATTAACCTCTAGAGAGGAATTGGCCAACCAATCTATGATGATTTGTCCTTTAATGGACTTTTGGTTTATATAATTCAATTCAAACTTGCTCAAAATCATGATGAAAGATCTTTCCTTCTAAGAGAGGGTTGGTTGGGTTATGAAAATCTATAAGGCTTAGGATCTTACAACAACTCAATTTATTAATTAAGCATATAGTGTCATAGTTATTTGGTTACAAGCACTATTGCTAGGCATTCTTTCTCTGTTTAGGTGTATCATGTCTCATAATCATAAACATTTAGCTAATGAAATAAATCATGTGTTCCTTACTAGTGTCATCTTTTTGAGACAACATACTTGTGAAAGGCACCTTGGTTGCCCTTATGTAGAGTATCAGAGGCTTGTCTAGTTTAAGTGCCATGAGTATTAGAGGGGACATAAGAAAGTGTTTTACTACTTTGAATGCTTCTTGACAACCATTTATCCAAGTTAAGCCACTTGTATTTTTAAGTATATTATTGATGGGATACATGATATAGGTAAGGTTAGGGATAAATCATTGGATAATTCCCAATTTTCCTAAAAATATCGTAATGTTAGATTCATCTATGAGAGGGTTCATTTCTAATACATATTAGATCTTGTTGAGGTTGATGTTTATCCCCCATTTTGAGATGATGTATCCTAGTATTTTATTTTTAGTGACTCTAAACATGAATTTATCTAGATTGAGGGTAGTTCCATTTTCTATCAATCATGTAAGGATAATATGTAATGCTCCCAAGTGGTATTCATGTCACCTTAATTTCATAAGTAGGTCATCTACGTAGACCTCCATTATTATATGAATGATCTAATGGAAGATGTGAGTCATGTCTATTTGATACATTTCCTTAGAATCCTTTAGGCTAAAGGGCATTACAACATAGTAAAATGTTCCCTAAGGTGTGGTGAATGAAGTCTTGATTTGATCTTTGTCAGAGATTTAGATTTGATTGTATCCCAAAAATCCATCCATGAGTGATATCATCTCATATCCTATGGAGTTATAGACAATGATGTCAATAGATACGAGGGGAAGTCATATTTTAGGCATGCCTTGTTGATGTCTTGAAAATCGATGCATATTCAAATCATATTGTTCTTTTTTAGAATAGGGATGATGTTATACATCCATTTGGATTAGTAAACAAGATTAATGAAATTCACTTTTAGGAGCTTAATGACCCCCTCCTTTACCATTATATGACCTTAGGATTGATGGGTCTAAGCTTTTATTTGATGGGTTTCACATTGGACATTATAATTAGGTTATGGATGACTACATTAGGATTGATGCCTATCATATCAGTATAATAGAAAGCAAAGGCCCGAGAAAACTTTATGAGGAGTTATTTTTGGTCCTCTACCTCTTATTCAAAAAGGGAATATCCTATCTTGAGGATTTTGGGGTTCTCCTTTGTCCCAATATTAATGTTAATAGTTTCCTAAATGAGGGATACATTTCCCTTCTTGAATATGTCAGGATCTGGGAGAAGGTCAGGGTCTTCATATTTCATGTTGAAGACATTTTTCTCATCATCAAAGGAGAGGTAATCCTCTATGAGGTAGTAGGATTCACCAAACTCAGTCCCCAAGGTTGATTTAGGATAGTAGGTAAATGAGAAGCCCCTTTTATGATGAAAAGAGGGGAAGTCATTGTAATATTATAGGAATTTAAGGATGGTCTTGTCATTGTCAACTAGATCAAGGACAAGAGGCTCTTCATCTTGCCCAATGTGGGCAACTATTTGGTCATTAGGTGCCTTACTTTTGAGAGGCTCCATCCTAAATGAGACTATAAATATTTATTATGGGATTGTCAGATGGGAGACAAAACATGAAGATGAGGCAGCCATAAAGTTAACAAGCTGATTATTTTCTATAGGGACTACTTCAATAAAGATGAAATCTAAGTCCTTGGTGAGCTCATTAATAGTGGTATTGTACAACTAGAGGTGTTTGGCCTTAGTTTGGTATATTTAGGAAACTTGGTTTACCACTAGTTATTTAGGAAACTAGAGGTGTTTGGCCTCATTATTGGAATGTGGAATGGTGGGGAAATAAATGAATGTCAGGACATTTAATCACACGTAATGTTATTAATGCCAAATTTGACATAACTTTAGTTGTGGCAAGGCTGAAGACTTATTCTCTCAAAAGGACCACCATATTTTTTTGTTGTTTGAACTTGAGAGTAGCTACCATCTAATTAGGTTGTAGATTCGAATTTATTTTGATTTGATCTTTGATTTTGTCTTCATCAAGTAGTGAAGAACTTTTGTGCTCAGTTATTGGTGCCTCAAAAAGGTTTTCACCAATGAAGTTATCTTAATTGTTCTATAGCACCTTCAAGAAAGTTTCAATAAGGAATGTGGACTTTTGGCTTTGATTGTCTTCTAACACTTTTGAAAAATTCTCACTAGAAGATGTTGAGTTTTGACACTGATTGTCCCCTAGCACCTTCGAAAAGGTCCCACTAGGAGAGTGTTCTTCTGCTACATGAATGTTGTTTTGGCCTCCTTTCTCTTCTTCAACTATTATGGCACCATGGATGTAGTTCAACAAATTGTGATTCTATCAGTCTTAATCGACACTTATGGGAGATGGAATGTTAATAATATGGATGGTAATGGCTTATGTAATGGTAATGGAATGGGGAGAGGTTGGATAATCCTTGTATAAGATACAAGGATAACTTTTATCGAAGTTGAAGTACTCATCCTAAAAAACCATAGAAGGATCATAAATGTATTCAAATTTATCTATAAGGAATATGTAACGAAATTGTAACATCTTTGAACATATTCTCTTTATGAATTTGATTCTAACTCAAGGGATTCTAAATTTGATGTTGAGATTGATGTTGATTCTGATTCTAATTCTGATGCTAAATCTGATATTGGTTCAAGAATAGAACCTAAATCTAAGTCTAATTATTCATCTAATGGGTACTCTATTATAATTATGTCTTGTTGAATATTTGGTTTTAGATAAGTAACAACCTGTGATGGCATAATGGGCTCCACAAAAACTAGTTTGTCAAAGTGAGACTCCTCTAGGATGGGAAATAAGTCAAGAGACAACTCCTTAAAAAATGGCTTGTCAATAGGAGGCTCTTGAAAAATAGGCACATGGTCAAGGTAATGATTTTTTCAAAGGTGGTTATAATCATTAATAAGTGACTCAGTAAAGACTGGCTTGTTCGAGTGAGACTCCTCAATAACTAGTATAGGCAATTCATCACAAGTTGACTTATCACAAGTGGTTGGTTCAATAGAAACATCTTAGATTGGTTGGTTCTCTTGGCCTTGGTTTCCAATGAGTTGAAAAACACCAGTTTTAAACATAGCTTGGTCTTCAGATGATTGGATAGGTTGAGGTTTGGTTGGGATTGGTACTGGATGAGGAATGACTTGCAGTTGGATAATGGTAGGGAATTAGGGACCATGATTGCTCATATGAGCCAAAGTAAAAAGTCTTAAGATGGTAATGAAGAGGTGTTGTGAAGTATAATTACTCACACAAGCCAAAGAACTAGGTCCTACTATGATGATGAGGTGTTATGGATCTTGATTGCTTACACAAGCCAAAGGACTAGGTCTAGGAATGGTAATGGTATTCCTTAGATATTGTAGAGCTTGATGGCTCATATAATCCAAAGAAGGTTTATGGGTATTCGATGATCAGATAGCAAAAGAATGTCATGAAACTTGATTAGTTACATAAGCAAAAGCCTCCAATTCTTCCTCATAAACCATATCATCCCAGGTGTGAGTTAGCTCATAAATTGGTTCTTGACTATGTTCCATATACTGATTATTGAAAAGAGGGTATGGATCTGTATCCCAAACAACATTATTTGTAGTTTGGTCTTAAAATTTCTCCTCACAAGCCTCTTCATACCAATCAAGGTCTCAAGTTTGATCATAAGTTATTTTGTGAGTTTGTTCCTATGAATGATTAATACGAGGTGGATAGAAATTTGTCTCACAAACCATATTATCATCATTGGTGTCTTGATAAAAGCCATAAAAGTCATTTAGTGTGGCCATTCTATCATAAGGTAGATTGTAAGTGACTCCCCCATAAGTGTAGTGAAACATATCCATGTAAATGATGAAAGCTCTGAAATAAAAAGGCTTAGGGTTCTACAAACTCTAAAACTATGTCCAAAGGATAAATGGTTCAAACTTGGCCTAACTTGGTCGAAAGGGTGGAGTCGTATCTCCAATATGGTCTAAAAGTGGAGCGGTATTTGCCAAAGTGGTTTATGCTAAGACTTGGCATAAAATAGCCTAATGTCAAAGGTATAACATCAAATGTCAAATGCACAAAAGGTCAAGTGTTTAAATGAAAATTTACATGTCAAAGGTTTAGGTCCAAATAATGTCTAAATTAGAAAAAGGAAAAGTTGAGTTGCTAGGTCTTTTGTCCAAATGTGGAGTCAAAATCTAGGCTCAAACAAATAGGCATGCTAGGACTTTTAGCCAAATAGTGTCAAAAGCTAGACCTGAAACAAAGGCTAATATGATTTGATTTAATCTAACAAGTTTGGAAATAGATTTGACATAGACCTAGCACACAAAATAAAAAATAAACTTGATCAATTAGCATAAGGCATAAGACAAAAGGCTCTTTGAAAAAGGTTACATTATCCCAAATAAAGGCACAATAATGATGAGGATAGGCATTAAATAGACAAACCGTCAATAATTTTCAATTTTGGGTAATTTATTAACCAAAGTTATGCAACCCAAAAGAAAAATATCTATGTACCATCCCCATGAATTGAGACTTAAATAGAAATCAATCAATATTTGCATTCAAACTTAACAAGGCTAATTAAAAACTCAATGTTGAAAATTAGGATTTGACCAAACAAGCTAGACAAGATTGTACAGCATGACAACACAAGACTACGGTCCAAATGGTATACACAAAGTGGTTTGAAACAAATGGTTTTGATACTGTTGGGTGAATATTTTGTCGTCAACTAACTAATGACAAAATGGGTATATCAACCCCAGTACAAGGAGATTTATACAACAAAAAGTGTGGGTTTACCACATCCTAATGAGATAAATCTCTCCTCTCATCAAGGGGAGGCTCCCTATGAATCACTTATATGCTATATATATATATATATATATATATATATATATATATATATATATATTTATATATAAAATTAAAAAATAAGACTCAGGGTAGGATAACAGCATCCATCTTTTTTTTAGAGATGATGTTCACAGAACAAAAGAGAGAGTATATATATATATATATAAGCAAAAAATAAGACTCAGGGTAGGATAACAGCATCCATCTCTCTTTTTTTCGAGATGATGTTCACGGAACAAAAGAGAGAGATCCCAATTTATGACTGAAAGCATTCCTCTTCTTTCAAAAATGGTATTCAGCAAATAGCAAAAAATCTCTTGGAGTAGTAGCTAGGTCCACAAGAAAACCCATGAAAGCATAAAGTCTTTCATTGCCTCCTTCACTGATTTAGAGCACACGTAACAATAGAGTGAAGCGAAGCTCAAAGTCTTCAATTAAAACTACAACAGATAAAAAGATCACAAAGATAAAAGTAGCCCAAAGTCTTTCTTGTATCCTTTAGAATGGTCTTTAGATAATCCCATGCACACAATTTGCTTATTCAATCAAATTAATGAGAGGTTATGAGGAAAGAGGACATAAGATCTATTTCCGAAATAACACAAATTATCTCAACACAAAGTCTGAAATTAACCTGTTTCTCATTTATTCAACAAAATATGATTTACAAGCTGAGCACAAAGTCTCAAGAAGTATCTCAATTTCAACAGAGTTTTTGCTCTCAATTATCCAAATATCCTTTTTACAAAAGAGGTTCCCTCTATATATAGGGAAAAACCTTCAAAATTGAAAAAAGATTAAAATATTGAAAACCTAGTCAAAGATGAGTCAATGTTGACTTTGGGATATTTTATGGATTTTTACATGTAATTACATATTACAAAAGTGCATGTATTTACACATGACAAAAGTACATGTGAAAATTTTCCAGTCAATTACAAAGGACATGAGGAGAATGAAGAAGAGAGAATGGAGGAATAATTCAACTCTTGTCACCGGACTTCTTCAGGTGAGCATCATACATGGCGATAGATGCTTGTATTCCTATATTTTCTAGTGTAATGGTATTCCTAAATATTACTTTAGCTTTGATTGTAGCGTCTTTCATTGCTATGATAGATTTTGCATGACTAGTTAACCTGGTTCTTAAATTTTCTAGAGTTAACTGAGTATCTAAAATGTTATCCATAGAAGTCATTGAAAATGTTTTCTCCTCAAATTCCCTTTAGATCATACCTTTGAATTCTTGAATCATTTTCTCTGCTGAAAGAAATTGATTGTATTGAGAGGTGAGTCCACAAGGCAATTCCTTCAATCTGTTCAACAGGCCGGTGTCACTTTTTTCACTGGCATCCTTGGAAGATTCAAGGTCATCGACCAGCTCCTTAAGTACTTGGACTCTGTATATTAGTGATTCTTTGATTTCAACATAAGAATCTTTATTGGCAATGACACTGATCGATACTAAGGTGCATTTCTTCAGATCTTTCATCTCTACCCATTTGCTAAGATATTTGTTTATGCTATCAATATCTTGAGAAATAAGAGAGATGAGGTCTTCCAACTCTGTCCTCATTTTCTTCATTTTACCTATCTTCTCAGAAACTTCTATAAGCAAGGAAATTCCTTGTGTATGCATCTTTTCCATGTAATCTTCAAGTACTTTCCCTTTTAGGTAGGTCTTCTCTACTTTTTGAATAACAAGATCATCTATGGAAAAGGCTTCTGGAGTTGCTGCCTCTAGTGCAAAAGTGAATCTCCTAACTACTGCAATCAATTTTACTACCTTTGCCTTGTAATAATCTTTTATCTCTCTCTCCCTATCAAATTTTTGGACCATGATATCCATTTTAGACTATAGATCACTCTTTGCACCCTCATGAGTTACTTTCCCCAACTCAATGTGAGAAATGGAGTAGCTGCTCATGTCAAAACTCTCTAGGGTTGCATCTTATGAAGGTTTGGTGATCTCCAAAAATTTATGCCCCTTTTCTTCAACCATTTTTGAAAGGATCCTTGGCTTCTTGGGGGTCTTAGCTTTCACTGGCACTATTTTTCCAAAATCAAAGTCATTTGTAGAGATGGCTTGCTTTTTCCTTTTAAGTGTAAAAATTGATAACCAAGGTGGGAGAGTAGAAGCACTTACTATAGCAACAGTCCCTATAACTAGTTTTACTGGGGTAACATCTACACTACTATTGAGAAAAATGGGCGTAGTGGGTGTAGCAGGGATAGTATCAGGCAAAATTATATCAGCCACTGACTGGTTGATGGTGGAACTGTCTCTGATGTTGTAATAAGGAGAAGAGAGACTAGAGATAGATCTTGATGATCAAAGAAAATCTCTAGAAGCATCTTGAGGGTCACCAAAAATAAATATAAATGGAGAGGTGACTCCAGAGGAAGGAATGTTGATGGGAGAAAGGGGTGAAGGAACTGCCACAAGGGATTGGGGTGGAGAAGAAGAAGCCCCTGCAACTGGTTGTGCCCCCTCTTATGGAGATAGAGTTTTTATTCCCTGTTGCTCTATAGCCATGTCATCTATTTCCATCTATTATGTCACCTATTTTTGAGTGCTTTGTTCCCTAACCCCCATATCTATTGATTCTGGCTCTTTCTCGACAACCTTTGATTTCTTTGACACAAAGATGATCATAGGCCCTTGAGGCCTAGAAGGAGAAGGAACATCGCTTTTATTCTTGGTTCTATTTTGTGCTCTCTTCCTTGTTTCCTCTTGGAATTTAGCCTCTGATCTTATGATGAATTCCTTCAATGTGATTCCTTTGGTCGCTAGTCAATCATTGGTGTTAGCCAATATTGGTTTGAATCTTATCCTTAAAGAGGTCAACTCTTTTTGGGACCATTGGATTGGAGGAAGAGGTGAGTTAGCAAATTTTTTAGCCAGGTATCTGCTATTAATTATATTTTTGTCATCTACCAAATTTGGGGGAATATTAGCAAGCCCTAGTTATTCAATTTGCTCTAGAGACAGTCTGTTGTAGTATATTCTTCTAATATCTTCTATTGTTCTCAAGTCTATCCAAATATCTTCAATCATGGGCTCATGAAACCGAGTCTTCCTTCTGATCATGTCTTTAACACCCCTATAATTAAAATTAGATCTTCTTTTGAATTGCTTCATAGTGACCAATTACATTTTGGTTTCCATTACCCTTGCTTTGGCAGCAGTCAAAATTGAATATCTACCAATTTCTATTGGGAACCTGAAACCTAGTTTCTTAAGTTCCATTTGTTTATTGTGTACAACAATAATTTGTCTACATAGCTCCATTAGGACCAATTTTTTAGAAGGAAATATGGGGAGCATGTAGGGATAGCCTTGGAAAAAGCCAACCCATAGATAGCAAAAGGTAGGAAATTGTAAAAACATGCATCTAAAATCATTGACGACAATCCAGGCTTCATCTGATATTCTCTTTTATTCTAATTGAGGATCAAAAAGACATAAAAATACTATGAAGGCATCATTTACCCTCTTAAAGTGATGGATTGATCCTTTTAGTGTTAGCTAAGAGTAATATTGATAAACAGGGGTGGTTCTTCTATCTCCTTCTGTCGTCAAACCTAGAAAGGTTCGCATTGAAGCTACGATGTATACTAAGTATGAAGTCATATAGAACTTTGAAATAGTAGACACTTTGGTCAATTGCTCATGAAGAACATTATTGATATGTTGACCCCAAAAGATGACTTGTTTCCCTTAGAGAATTATCTTGATAAATAGATACATCCATTCGTGTAATTGGGAAGAAGATGGTAGACCTCGTACTCTATTGAGGAGAGTAATTAAGTCACCAACTTCCTCTATAAAATCACTTCTTGGAAAACTTTGTAGCCATTTGGACAAGTTGGCTCTGGAAGTCTTCAGCCATCTGTTGTTGATAACCTTCTTCACATTCTAAAGATCTTTGTCGTATTCCCTTTGTGCCTCGATGAAGTTAATTTTCAACACTTCGGTAGAAGGAGGGCATATGAAAACTCTATTAATAAATTTAGGGTCCAGTCAAATTATTACATTACCACTAGCATCTGACACTGACCTGGTCTCTTTGTTATAGGATTGGGCACATTAGAGGATGAACTCGGTGTGATGCATTGCCATAGGGAAAGAGGAGACTAGATAGATGTTGCTTTCAATTATCCTTTTCATCTCTGAGCTTAGGTTTTTTGCCTTGGTTCTCTCCATGAACTCATCCATATCCATGTGGCTGATCTCTGTGTCTCTAATGTTGTTGACATTAGAAGTGACCAAGGTGATTAGGAAAACACCTTGATACTGATACTTCATTGCCTTTCACTTCTATAGAGAAGCTTCAATCATCAGGATGAGCCTTTGTTGAGAGCATGTTGACAAAGGAGGATCTCTAGGAGGAACTATGATAAGATTCATGATCGCACAATTAGGGAAAAATTGGCAATCTGGGGAGTTTGCACGTTAGGTGATCATGACCAGGGAAGTGCACTTGAAAGGGTTGAGGTGCAAGCAGGTTGGAAAGTGAGAATAAATGGGGAGCAGGCATGAAAAATGGAAGAAATGAAAATTCCTTGGAGTTAGAGAAAAATAGAGAAAAAGGATGCAGGGGTGGCAAAAAATGTTGCCCTTGCATGTGGAATGGGTCTACGTGCATAGATGGCAAAAATTTCCACCCCTACATGCCAAGGTGAGAAGGAAATGCATCAGCGGTGATTTTTTCTGCTTATGCATGTTGGAGGTAAGGAACGTGTAAGGGCAAAAAAAATCACCACCCTTGCAGCTGTTAGGAAACTTGGATGTACGGCCATGATTTTTACCGCCCTTACACCTAAGTTGGTTTGGGTCACATTGGCAGCAAAAATTACTATCGATGCACATCCAAGAATAGATCTATGTTAGGGCAGAAAATTTCACTACCCTTACATGGGTAAGAATTTGGGAGAAAATGAGAGGGCAGAAAAATTCACTGCCTACATAGGAGGGGAAAAGAAGGCCAAACGAGAAAAAAGGGAAAAGAAGGGTCGAGGTGCGGTGGGGGAAAAGAGAAACACCTCATCGAGCAAGAAAAGGATAAATAAAAAGAAAACTAACCAAGGAAAGAGAAAGAGGAAAGAAAAACAAAACAAAACACAAAAATAAAAACAAAAACAAAAATGTGCGATGAGGGCTTGAATCTAGTGAAAACATGTTTCTTCCTGCTTGCTCGATCATCCAGAGGCAGAGGGCAGGAGGAGGAATGGAAGAAGTGAGGTAGAAATGGATCAAAATATATTAAATGGGGTGAAAACCACCCCCAACCACTTGACGCATGCAGCCATAAATGCTACGTGTGAAAATCGAGGCAATGCATGGGTGGTGAAAATTGTTGCTCCTGCACTAGAGTTTGAAATATATGTAGGGGCGGAAAATTTCACCACTCCTGCACTAGAGGGATGAAACACATGCAAAGGTGGAAAAAATTTCCACCCCTGCATGTTAGATGCAAGGGCGGTGAAAAATGTTGCCTTTGCATGGAACGAAAAAAAAGATGCATTGGCGGCAAAAATTGCCGCCTTTGCATGAAAATCCAACAAAAGAATAACTCTGGGAAATGGAAAATTTGTCCCCTAGTCACATCGAGTCTATAACAATTTTTGTGTTTTTAGGAAAATGTAATAAAGAAACATTACAAACTTCGAACGATGCCAGTTGAGCAAACGCGAGAACAAGAAAAACTTGTCTCAAAAAATGAACTTAGAGAGAAAAATATGAAACAGACAAGTTTCATAAGGGTTGTTCCAAAAATAAGCGTAGCTAATTTTGGGAATAACAGATACAATGGTAAATAAGTCTTGAAACAAATTGATTAGCCTAATAGCATAAGCATGCTTGAATGATGTGGTCAATGCTATGTTTCAAAAGACTCAAAGGCTCAAAATGTTTTGACATGATTTGGGCAGCATAACACTAGCCTTTACAACTCAAATATATTGTTTTGACATGACTTACGAACAAACAAACAAGTTTTAGTCTCAAAGCATACCAAGCAAAAATGACCAAAATACACTAAGTATAATCATCCAAATCCTAGTAAGGGTATGGCATGTGGGGTTGACTAAACTACCAAGTTTCAAATATTTCTAGGGGAATCAATTACATAATGACTTTCACATCAAACGATGCAAAAGACAAGCATAGAAATTGGGTAACCATAGCATTGGCTAGTTGTAAAAAGGTCTAGTCCTTTTTATAACCACTACATCCTACTATTTTCTCATTGTAGTGTGATGTCCAAATGTAGATAGATCCCGTGTGCAACTCCAATGGAGTAAGTAAAGTCAATACCGAGAGATGAAACCATAGGTTAAAGCTTCCCTAAAGAACTCGCAAGAGATAATGACATCCCCCTTGCAAGCCAAGATGTAATGAAATTAAAGACATAAAAAGAAAGACTTTAGGGTCATTTTTAAGGTCACCCAAACTTTGATGAGTTTTTGGGGAGTGCTTTAGATGGCATTCTTTCTAAGCCTTAGACTAGGATTTGTGCAATAGGAATGGTGATTTTAATTCCAAGGGTTCCCTAAAGGGGATAAATAAAATATCATACATGAAACACCCCTCTCTTTTCTAAACAAAATTAGATCAAATAACTATCAAATACAAAAAACTTTTAGAAAGATGAGTTCATTTTTAAGCACCAAATTTAAAAGATTGAGTGGTGTTTATTTGAGCCCTTGGTCTTAGTTGTAACTTTGAAAACTAATGCTAAAAACACATATTTAAGAACCTTAAATGTTACTTTAAGCACCAAAATAATGTTCCTAATTCATTTTAAAATCATTCAAAAGGTGGTCTAAAACATGATTTATCAAATTTAAAATCCGATGGTTACCTATCTACCCTTAAGGCATCACCCCAAAAGCAAATATGTTAGATTAGAAAAAAATTAAATGCATTTTATAAATTTTGTAAAAAATATATGAAACTTTAAGCTAAACTAATGCCAAATTCTGAAAAATTATGAGAAAACACGTGGTTTTAAAAAAAATCATCCAAAACAGAGTCTGTATAACCCCAAACTAAGCATTTTAAAATAGCTCTTGAGTTTGTGTTTTTAAGAAAACATAGTAATCAATGTTAACTATATACCAATAACATTAGTAATGGCTAATCAAGATCTAACCAATGTTGGTTATGCTAACTGACATCGGTTAATCCAAGTAATCGATGTCATTATTTCCTATTTACGTCAGTTACTGTGTAAACCCGTGGCAACAAAAAATGGCAAAATAAAGTTAGAAAATCAATTTGTAAGAGTTTTTAAGGTCCAAATAGATATTTTAGAATTTCAAAATGATCTTATTTAGGTGTGAGATTCATCTCATCCTACTAGGCGTGTCATATGTGATTTAGGAATTTGACTCAAGAGAAGATGGTTAGTATGGTGTTAGTTCCAAAATGAAACAAAATGAAATAAACATACTAATATAATAAAATCTCTAGGCCTAGACACTAGGGAGAGTTTAGTGAACAATCATGATTGAAACACACAACTAAAATTCAAAAGAAAACTCTTTTACCTTCCTTGGATGCTCCAAAATGCTTGTTGTGGTGGCTTGCTTGGATTGTGCTCATGAAGTCCTTGGTAATGGAAGCTTGACAACCTCCATCTCTCCTTAGTACCTTTGGCTGATGGCTTGGCTTGGCTTGGAATCAATTTGGCATGGAAACACTAGTTTCTTTAAGCTTTTGGCACCAATCCTGCATTATAAATTTACATTAATTAAGCTTAGAAATGATGTTGTGAGGCCTCCTATTTATAGATTTTTGGATTTGATCAGAATCAACCTCAACCATCCATCTCAAGATTGAAATGTGTGGTTGAGGATTAAATAAATTTTTTAATTAAATTTTTTAATTATCCTCATCATGGCATTAGAAGAAGGGGAAATTAAGAGGCATGGAGTGTATCATGGAAGGCATTGATGAGGCATGAAGGGCATGAATCTTGATATTTGTGGCACTTATGGCCTAGGGATGTCTTACCAAGAAATGAGGTTACTTGATGATGTAGATATTTAATATTCATTTCCAAAAACAAGTATTCAATAAGTTTCTATGGAATTATTAATTAGGCCTTGATTTAGGTTAATTAGCTCTTAAGCATGATTAAGCACATTATGCACAAATTACCCAAATTGATCAAAATGCCTTGTTATTGGTCCTAAATTTGACTAGATTGGAATTGGAAGTCCACGTCAGATGCATTGGATGTGTATTCCCATTTAGAATGTTTCCAAAAATAAATAACAAGGCACAAGTCTTGTGAAAAATATTTGATAGGAAAGAGTAGTCTAGAGCACGTAGGTGCAAATTTGGCATTTTGACTCGAAATGAACTAATCAAAGTTAGCTAGCCCATAAATTGCATTACCCTATTTAGGTATACACTGGCCAAAATCAGCACTTGAATATGTTAGTTTCACATCATTTAGCATGTTTTAGTGTTTTTAGACCAAATTATGCATTTTGGGTGGAAATTGGTCAAAAGCCTGATTGGAGGTTATCGGCAGCCAATTTTAGGTGTTTATAAGGTTAGGAAAAAATCATTAAATAATTCCCAATTTTCCTAAAAATATCCTAATGTTAGATTCATCTATGAGAGGGTTCATTTCTAATACATATTAGATCTTGGTGAGGTTGATGTTTATCCCCTATTTTGAGATGATGTATCCTAGTAGTTTATTTTTAGTGACTCTAAACATGCATTTATCTATATTAAGGGTAGTTCCATTTTCTATCAATCATGTAAGGATAATATGTAATGCTCCCAAGTGGTATTCATGTCACCTTAATTTCATAAGTAGGTCATCTACATAGACCTCCCTTATTATATGAATGAGGTAATGGAAGATGTGAGTCATGTCTATTTGATACATTTCCTTAACATACTTTAGGCTAAAGGGCATTACAACATAGTAAAATTTTCCCCAAGGTGTGGTGAATGAAGTCTTGATTTGATCTTTGCCAGAGATTTAAATTTGATTATATCCCAAAAATCCATCCATGAGTGATAGCATCTCATATCCTATGGTTTTATAGACAATGATGTCAATAGACAGGAGGGGAAGTCATATTTTAGGCATGCCTTATTGATGTCTTGAAAATCGATGCATATTCAAATCCTATTGTTCATTTTTAGAATAGGGATGATGTTAGAAATCCATTTAGATTAGTAAATAAGATAAATGAAATTCATTTTTAAGATCTTAATGACCCCCTCCTTTACCATTATACGACCTTAGGATTGATGGGTCTAAGATTTTATTTGATGGGTTTCACATCAGACATTATAGTTAGGTTACAGATGACTACATCAGGATTGATGCTTATCATGTTAGTATAATAGAAAGTAAAGGCCTGAGAAAACTTTATGATTTATTTTTGGTGCTCTACCTCTTTTTCAAAAAGGGAAGATCCTATCTTGAGTATTTTGGGGTTCTCCTTTGTCCCAATATTAATGTTAATAGTTTCCTAAATGAGGGATGCATTTCCCTTCTCAAATATCTCAAGAGCTGGGAGAAGGTCAGGGTCTTCATATTTCATTTTGAAGACATTTTTATCATCATCAAAGGAGAGGTAATCATATATGCAGTAGTAGGATTCACCAAACTTGGTCCCCAGGGTTGATTTGGGATAGCAGGTAAATGAGATGCCCCTTTTATGATGAAAAGAGGGGAAGTCATTATAATCTTATAGGAATTTAAGGATGGCCTTGTCATTGTCAACTAGATCGAGGACAAGAGGCTCCTCATCTTGCCTAATGTGGGCAACTATCTGGTCATTAAGGGCCTTACTTATGAGAGGTTCCATCCTAAATGAGACTATAAAATTTTATTATGGAATTGTCAGATGGGGGATAAAACATGAAGACGAGGCAACCATAGAGTTGACAAGCTGGTTACTTTCTCTAGGGTCTACTTCAATAAAGATGAAATATTAGTCCTTGGTGACCTCATTAATAGTGGTCTTGTACAATTAGAGGTTTTTGGCCTTAGTTTGGTATATTTAGGAAACTTGGTTTACCACTAGTTATGAATCCCCCTAGATCTTTAAGTTTTAAACATCTTGGCACTTCATGATGAGCATACCAAGTAATAGGGCTTCATATTTGAATCCATTGTTTGTATACTCAAATTTTAGTTTGAATCTAAAGAGCATAATTCACCCATTATGGGAAATGAGAATGACCCCTACTATAGCACCTAGGTGGCACTTGGCTCTGTCATAATGTGGGGTACATTGAACATGTATAAGGGGGGGTCACTAGGTAGAGCATCCCATTTTTCTAATGTTTCAACCATGTGGATGTTAGGTCCAATGATAGGTTGATCCACTCTAGCATGATCTAAAATGTTTGTTTCCTTTTTTACCTCTAATTCTTTGATTCCTATCATTTAATTTTTACCTTGAACTCCCAACTAAGGAGCCACATCAGTGTTCGTCACCCCAGAAGTGGGGGCTTTGACATCATGATTTCCCATTATTGCGGATTGATTATGTTGAGTTGGATGATTTGATGGGTTATTTTACTATTGACCCTGATCAAGGTGTGTTTGGTGGTTATGGAAAGGATTGTGGTAAATTTATATATTCTAGTTTTAGGGAGCAATAGGACCATTTGGAAGGGTCTAGGTGTTTACATTCACACCTCCTAAGAACACATCCACAAATATTTGTCTTTAATCCTCCAAGAGCCTTTGTATAAACTTTTTATATTCTCATCAACCTTGAGTGTCATGGCATATGTCTTTTTGGAAGAGACAGTATTGGGATCATAATCCTCAGGTCTCATGTTTTATCCTTACCGCCTAAACCCTTTTTGGTTATTATGTGGATAATAGCTTTGGTTTTAGAACTGAGGGCATTGTTCATTTGACTAATACTAATTTTGGTTATGGTTTTGATATTTTTCATTATGTTGTAGTGGTCAATTAAAATAAACCACATGAATGGTAGGAGGATTACTTTGATTCTTACCTCCTGTGTTATTAGTGTTGATGGTGTTATTCATAGGTGGGTATTGACCTTTATTTGTGGGGTTTTACTTCTTGATTTTATTGGTGACATCATCGATAGTATCATTCTTATTTTAGTTTAGGATATTTTGACCTTGGTTGTTCATGTTATTTGGGTTTTGATTCATACTTTGAGATCCCCTATTTTTTGAATGGGGGTGATGATGTACTTGTTGGTTTTATAGGTTCACCATCCACTATTAATGGTTGTTTGGTTAAGTCATAGTTCACTTTCAAGGGCCTCCTCGTATGACTAGTATGGGAAATTTTTTATGTCTTCCCTCATTCTTTATTAATGGAATGGAGTAAAATATCACATAACTCTTGTTGGTCCATGTTAGGTGTACTGGCAGAGGAACACAAGACATGCCACCATCTTATGATGAAATGGGTAACCGATTCATTATATTCTTGTTTGATATTCAATAACTCTTGTATGCTAATATTTAAGATTTTTTTCATGTCAAAATCTTTGATGAACTTAGCCATAAATTTTGAAAGGAGTGTATGGACCCTTCAGGGAGGTGATAGTACCAGCCAAAGGTTATCCCTTTGAGTGTTTTGGGGAAGATATTTACTAAAACCCCATCCCAAGGCAAAATCTCCCTTATAGTAGTGGCATAGGCCTTCACATGTGCATTGGGATCCACTTCCCCTTTGAATTTGGGAAGATCTGGTAGGGGACATGGGAGAAGTACTCCCCATATGCTAATGTTGATGAGATCTTTAAGATATTCGATGTTGGTTCCCATGTTTTTAAAACCTATTATTATGGTGATGTTGGTATGAGGAGGTGGGGTAATGTATAGGTTGGCCTGATAGCTATTAGGAAGTGTGGAAAAAAATTGATAGGGTGGTATAGAGTAGGCCAAGGAATAATTATCTAAATGAGTAGACTTTAAATACATGTGGAAATATCACTATGAGATGTAGGAATCATCATAACATGTCATGGAAAAGTGCATAGGGTTTTTTGTGGTGGTATATGGGCCATATATGTGTAGTCTAGTGAGATATGGGGTGGGGCATATCCCATCTATGGAGGATGACTATATGTGGGAGGCATGTGACCTGAAGGTGTAGGGAATGATGGATTATTTTCTACTGCATTGTTCGGTAATGGTGGATCATAAATGTATACACTCCCTAATGTAGTTTGAATGAGTGATTGGTAAGATGAATAAGTTTTTTAGACATTAGGGTTGGGGACCCTGTGGGTGAGAATGTTTCCAAGAGGTTGATGAGAAACATGGTTATTTTACGGTATTTTCTCTTGCAATGGTGTGAACATGTAGTTTTATTATTATGATGTGAGGTAAATCATTTTTATAATGGGAGAATAAGAGGGATGACTTGATGTAAGGGGGTTTTGTCCTATCCCTTGACATATATATTTTTGATTATTTTCTAGGTCATGGATATGACCCACTAGGGAATTAATGAGTTAATTCAAACTGGTGTTGGTATTGGGGCCCTAGGTCTCTATTTTAAGGAGGGTAAATTGCTAAGATTAGGTTGTATCAGGGGGTTAGTCTAGGTCTAAATCCTAAAGATTAGCATTGGTAGTGGTCACTAGTGAGTTGGAGGCATCTTATTTCTTATTGGGAGGATGCACAATAGCTTGCATGTGATTGACCTCATCTTCTAATTTATGGATCCTTCCTCAATAATGATCATATTTGGAAATGCTTTCTATGTCTAATATTTGTAAGATGATGGATGACCTTATGGCCATGCAAGGAGTCATCAATCCTCCACCCATAATATTCATGGTGTTGGAGTTAGGGTTGTTGCTTGTAATTTATAATATGTCATGTATCTCTTAAATGATAACCCCTCTCCTTACCTGAATGTCAGGAAGGGATTAATCATAGTATTTGTGTTCTATGTTAGTGTCAAAGGTTGGGATGTTCTAACTTATCAATGATGGTTTACTAGAGCTAAACTAGAATCTCCTATAACCTTCTAGGCCAAGAGATGTGTCAATGTCCTATCTAAATATATTCTAGGGGTATATGGATACCCATAGAATAAATAGGAGAGAAGATGGAGAAAGGAAAGGATAAGAAGAATAATGGGTATGCAAAGGATGAAGTCCTTCACATCAAGTTTACCAATTTATATGCACATAAATTATCATACGCTAACATGTGCACTTGATTCCCTAAGGTTTATCTAAGGTAGCCAACGTAATGGATGGGCTAAGGGTTTGCTTGGTTATTGAGTGGAAAGGGATTTAGTATGGGTGGTGGTGATGGGTTCTCATGATGGAACCAAAAGACCTTAGTAGTATACCTCAACTCATTGAGATAATCAAACTACATGGAGATAGATATCCAAGGCCCTTTGATCTCTGATACCATAAGATGCTAGAGTTCTTGGTCAATGATAGGCTTAGGGAAATCAGGGAGATTGGGTTGAATGACTTGTCAGAGAAGATCTATTCTTTTGGGTTGACTTTGCCTGGAAATTGTCATCCACTAAGTGTCAATGATATAATATGATTCTATACTTGATGAAAATAATATGGGATGAATGGGTGACTAAGATTGGATAACATTGTATTGACATCCCATGTTCTATGAGAGAATAATGATAGGTAGATCGAGAATACAATATTGTTCTTCTAAAATGGCTAAGGACTCTATGATGAGGTGGAGAATTGGAGTGGACAAAAATACCTCATGTCTCAACATATCACTAATGTTATATGGTGTGATAATGGTGAGACCAAGTACTCTAACTCTAGGGAATAGACCATTCTAGATAAGACTTGGTGTCTCGAAAAGGGTCATAGAAAAGAGACTAGGTGGAAGCTAGGGAAAAGCATATGAGCTTGTTTAATCAATGGCTTCAAAAGTGTGCTTGATGAAATGTTGAATCAATTCTTTGATATTTATTACTTGTATAGATAGACAAGGCTTATGTATAATATGCTTGCTTGCATAGATGGCAACGCTTTTATTGTTGATTTTTTTGGGGTTTTTCTAGGTTTTAAACCAATGAATACTTGTTTGTTGAAAACAAAGTGATAAAAGTAAAGAATATAAAAATTGAAAACAACTAAAATCAAAACTATTTATTTTTTATCCTTTTTAATGTTTTTAGTTCATGCAATGGGAGAGCGAGGACACTTATACTACTATGCAAGATACTAATTTTTCCTAGATCTATTTGTATGCAAACTAGATGAAATGTTTATGTTTATTTTAATTTTTTTACATGAAATGAACTAAATTCATGAATTTAATATATTATACACAATTAATATGAGAATATATTTGATCCAAAACAACAATGATGAAACACTTTCTATGAATTTTCTTTGTAAGCAAACTAGGCTAGTTTTTCAACCTTTCTAATTTGCCACAAAGAATTTTTTTTAATGAATTGATAGGATGAAAGAAAAATATAATAATTTTTGATTTTATGTTTTGAAAGATAAATGATAATTTTTTTAACCCTTTAAAACCAATAAGATTAGTAATCTACTACCTTCATACATTCACCTATGGTTTCCTATGTTTTTATGTTTGCCTAAGTGATTGTTTAAGATGCAATAAGTTTGTCTATATGTTGACTAAAATAAAGGTTGTCTTATCTGGAAATGAATTGAATATTTTCTAACATCTCTTTTTATAATAACATACAAAATGAAACTACTCTATTGAATGCAAGCATAAATCAAAACTAATTGTGTTTTTTTAGAAAAGATAAATGAAAGAGATAGATCTATTTCACTATCAAATTTGTTTCTTTTATATTTTTAAATGGAAACTACCTTAATAAAAAATAACAAGATATATTAAATATAATCTAACAAATAAACAAATATTGAAAATCAAAAGAACTCCAACTTAATTCTAGAATAAATGAGTTGAAGTGCAAGTAATGTGTTGATAGAAGAATCCTCAACATGCTATCTATGTATGCTCTTATATAGATTTAGTAAAATCTCTAAATGGAGGATGCATAAAATATCTAAAAATATAGAAAGGGGAGAAGACACAATCCACAAAAAGAAGAGCAACTGAACTAAGGTTGGCTAATGTATTGTCTTGCAAGGTTTGTGTTGCTCCCACCATTGACACTTCTTCATTTACAATTATGTAGTTGACTCAAAAATACTGAGGATTAAATCTTTTAGAAATTTTATCAAGGTTATGGATTTAAAATTTTATCGATAAAAATCTATAATGGTAACTTTTGGATCTAAAATTAGGCCAAAATTGGCCTTCTTGTAGGAAGATAATGGAGTTTGCATGAGAGAGTTCAACTAAGTGTGATGGTGAGTTCAACTTGAGATGAACTGAAGATAGTTAAAATTAGGGGATTGAGTTTGGCATGATTGGAAGCAAATGCAAGTGATAAGAATAAGAAATGTGAATCTAATTATGAAAAAATCATGAAAATAGAAGTCAGAGGAGCCAATTTTGGAAGGCATTCCATTGTGATGGAATTGTTGCTTTGTGCAAGGCAGTTTCAGAATTATTGCTTATCTTGTCAAAACCACCCTATAATATAACTAAATTGTCATTATTTTAATGCAAAACCTCCATTATATTTAGAACCACCTCTTAGGTTTTAAAACCATCGTGGTAGTTGTGAAAACTAAGGGGTGGTTTCATAACTGAGGGGGACATTTTTGTCACCTAGGGTGGTGGTTTTTTCACTCATGGCCAAATTTTAAAATAGTGTGGAAATGGATAAGAAGGTCATTATTAAGGGGACTGCAAGGGGTTGAAGAGGAATTTGGAAGCATAGGTGGGGTTTAGAGTTAGAGAGTTCCTTATGGAGCACAAAATAAGAGGTCATTACATCATCATCAAATTTATATCAAAAATATTCCATCGTGTAATTTTTAAGTGCATACACGACCTATCCCAAAATATCAAGGATAGTTATCCTAAGTAGGAGATAGAAGGAGGGTGATATTAAGTATTTTGAGCATTTGAATTCGAATGTTTTGTGTAGTAGTGATGGAAAACAAAGGGTTGACCTTGCATATAGATAAATAGAAAATAAGAATCATGTATTTGGGTTCAATTCATATGTTTTAGTATGTGTTAAGAATTACCATTGCCAAATACCTATGACTGTATTTTTGTATATACATTCCCCCCCCTCTTTATTATAATAATTAAATTACTAGAGTAAAAGAGAAAGAATTGAAAATGAGTGTGTAAAACATACTTTGTATCTAAGAGGATACTCCAATTATGTAGGGCACTCACAATTAGCAAACCCTAAAACAACACATGAAGTATACATTTGTCCATAATTGAAATTTTAGAACAATAAAATCTAAAAATTTGAAAATTTGAAAAAAGATCAAGGAATGAGTATACTTATATATAGGTGAAACTAAATTTCACTATAACTTATAACTGATGATTGATATTATGCCCCCTTATTGAGTCATTTGGATAATTTTAACCAATGGAGAATTGAGAGAGATCAAGTCCCAATTTTGAATACTTAATCAATCTCTTGAGTTTCAAAGATGCATATTCCAACTCTCATGGATAAAGAGTAGTACCTAATGTATTGATCCAAAAAGGTGGAACCATGATGGATTTTTTATAAGTGAGCTAAGATCTTTGAGTGTTACTAGACTCAATCATACATCACCTGCAACAAAATATGAAACCACACAATAGTGTCTCTAGAGGTAATGCCAAGGTTATTGAGTGTCACTAGACTAAGATTAAATCACATCATGTCAAACACATCTAGATTTTGTTTGCATGATTGAAAGAGAATGAATAATATTTGTGCCCCCATCATGGTTGTATTTCTCATAGATTTGAATTGAAATGAATATTTTTCCTTTTAAATTTTAATTTTGAACTTTGAAACATGTGCATGAATAAGTATCATGCCTTTTGAAATTTGAAATTTGAAACATGTGCATGAAAAAGTATCATGCAATTTAAAATTTGAAACTATAACCTTAAATTTTGAATAATCATGAGAATGAATATCATGCCCCCTAAATTTTGTGCTAAGTTATATAGAATTTCATGAACATATATGCTCAATTGTAACTATATATGCAACATGTAACTTTGATCTTATAATTGTTTTGTATATGTCCATGCATATGCATTTAAGTGTGCAGTATTATGTACATTGAGTCTTTGAAAAGTGAGTATATATTCATGTCATATGCCCCTAGAATTTATGTAAATGTGTCAATATTTGTTATGTGTTTTATTTATAAATTAATTTGAATCTTTGAAAACCTATACTCTATCATGAAATCTAATTTTACATTAATTTGAATACTTTAAAACATTTACTCTATATTTTTAACCTTGTGCTATATCTCATATCTGATTTTTATGTTCATAGAAGCTTGAATCTCTAATACAAACCCATTGTGACCCCCTTTTGAGATGATGGATGTAGCATGCAAGTCACTCATCTCAAAATAAGAGTTAATTGTATCATGTGATAAATGTGTAATCATGTCATCATAGTGATGGGCATTATTATCTTAGGCTAGCATTCCTATCTTTTTAATAAATGCTAAAAACTAGGGTAAAATCCTATGTAAAATATGTATGTTTATGATAATTTCATCTTTTATGTTGTGTGATAAACTCACAAAAATAACTTCTTGAAGTTAAAAACCTTAATTTATGTGACACAAGGAGAAAATTGATATGGAGTAAAAAGGGGTTAGCTGTTGGATTTGTGCTAGACCTCAACACCCCACTATGTTGAGCTTTGCCTACATACAGATACTCTTAAGAGGGATCAAACCTCCATGTAGTTCTCCCACATAAGTGGTTTATGTAATTGTCCTATTGTGACTATATGGATGTATTTTCAATCAGATTGAAAACTTGATCATATTCAATTAGGGTTGCATAAAACTAAATTGAGACTTGGCTTAGGACTACTTGAGGTGTTTGGATCTTGATTTAGAAATAATGGGGAACTTATGCTCAATTTACACTCACATAATAAGCCTCTGAATGGAATTAAGCCCAGTCATATAATAAGTGAATTTAATGTGCCTTTATAGCTATTCCAAGAGGATGATCACACACTAGGAAGCTTAATAATATGAAGGCCAACCTAAGGGAGGGTTTCTTTTGAAAATATGATTGTTTGTGTGACCTAGACACAAAATAAGGATGAGGACAAAAACACCTAATGACTTTAACCCTACCTAGTGTTCTTGTCCCTAAGGGTGGATGTTATGTTTTAGGTCCATAATAAGGCATACATATGCATAAAATTGTGTTTAGCAATCAAAACATTTATATGCATGATGGATGATGGTATTTGAGGCAAAATAGGTCTTCACTTGTGTTTAGGATAGAATGTGGTAGAAAAATAGGTATTGATTGAGTGCACAAGTTAATTAAGGATTAAAATGACTAAATTAGACATGATCAAGTATTTGTGGATAGATTTTAGTTATTACATATGCCCCCCTTTTAGTCTAGAAACTAAATTACTAGATTAAATGAAAGTGTATACCTTAATGTGTAAGACACACTTTGTCTTTGAGATGCATACTTCAATCGTGCAAGGCATCATACACTTTGGAAAACCATGCAAACACATGAAGTGGCTACTTCATTTCTTTTAAAAACTAAAATATGAAAGCTCTTGAATTTGAAATTTTAAAATTTTCTTGAACTTTTGAATCATTTGAAAATTTATTTACACATTGATAATTTGAAAAAAAAAATGGACTTGGAAATTTTGAAAATTTTGAGATAAGAGTATCGAATAAATACACTTGTATGTGTAAAAATGATATAAATCTTTTGTAAATTATATTTATGAGGATGTTTCCTTGAATCACTAGAGAATCGGTGCCTCTCATGAAGCACATGTAAATATGGTTCTTTAGTTAAATCATTGAAGAAGATTAGGGTGATCAAACACCAACTTGTATAATAGTAGTAACACCCATTAAGGAATGTTAAAACCTCAATTTAGCTCAGTTGGTCTTTGTAACCTCAAGATGTGAAATGCATTGGAATCCAAAATGAATTCAATCTCATAATGCTAGAGTGCACAATAATCTCTAAGTTATGTATTATGCTCTTAGAACTAAATCAACCACTATGGATGGCTTATGATTCAATTGTAACTATGCTCCCTGAATGCATGATCAAAATAAAATGGATGTGTTTCATGCCCCTAACATGTCCACAAATAATGTATAATATGTGTAGGCATGGATCTACATCATACCTCATTTGTAATTATATATAATGAATCTGAATAGTATAGTGAACATGAATCTATATCATGTCCCCTCACTATAATTTTAGAATGTGTAAACTAAAAAATGAGTACATGTGCGTGGCATATGCCCCCATAATATGTGACAATGACTATTCTTTTGAAATATTTTTAAATTATAAAATTGTATTTGTTTCAAAATAAATTTTGACACCCTTTGTGACTTCTAAAATTTTATTTGTGATAAACTAATTTTTGCCACCCTTTGTAACTTCTAAAACTGTACTTGTGCCAAACTAATTTTTGACACCCTTTGTAACTTCTAAAACTGTACATGTGTCAAACTAATTTTTCACACTTTTATTTGAAAAAAAAACTTTAAGCATGAAAATCCCACTAAAATCCCCCCATTTTTGAGGTGAGGGAATGGATCATGAACATTCACTCATGTCAATATAAAATTTAACTTGTAATATGTGTAGTAAAAATGTAGCATTTGTAAAAGAGATATGTTTGTATAGTAAGATATGTACTTTGTATGTAACTAAAAAGGTAAGGCCTATAAGATGTTTTAATGAATCTCATGGCATAAAAAGATATAAATACTATGTAATGTTAGGAATGAATGATATGGACCATGACACTTATCAAACTCAAAAATCTCAATAAGCACACACATAACAAGCACAATGACATAAATTTCAAGTGACAAGGCCAAGCACCGATTACATGGGATATATTCAAATGTCACAAAGTGAAATATTACACACATGATAGAATGTATAATGTCAAAATAAGGGATGTGTTCAAATATTGCACACACATAGGACCAAGAGCCAAATCAAGGACATATTCAAATGTTGCACACAATACATAGGGACAAGTTCCAAAGTAAGGACATGGTCAAATGTCGCAAACCACACATATGGAAAAGGGATAAATCAAAGACATATTCAAATGTCTCACACCATACATAGGGCCAAGGGATAAATCAAGGACATGTTTAAACCACACATAGGACCAAGAGTCAAATCAAGGATGTTCAAATGTCATAAACTACACATAGGGCCAAGGGCTAACATAATATAAACTACCATGTAATCTACTATGTACAAGTAAATAACATCAAATGGAAAATAAAGATAGAAATTTATTCTAAACCATCACATATGTCATGTGATCATATCCTATAAAATAGCATAATCATTTACAATTTGTAAGATATAAATGTTAACAAGACATGTGTAGATAAGATAAAGCTCAATAGTATAGCGATTTTAAAATAATACCACCTACATAATGTCACTTGTGGATGAAATGGACCCAACTTAGCATGGATTCTGGGTAGATAAAATTCCAACCTTTGATCCAAAGAAAAAAATTATGTCCTACACAACACTCATGTATACTAGTGAAATGCATGTGTGATAGATAAATAATATGTTATCTATTAATCATGAGATAAATAGCATATTACAAATATGAAAACAAGATCACTAACCATGTTTAGGTCTTGATTTTGGGTTTTTAAATATTTTGAATGTTTATGCATTTTGAACTATATAAATGATTTTTATATTTTCATTTTTTTTTAAATAGCAAGGTTGAAACTGAAATGAATCAAAGTGATAAAAATATAAGATGAAGGAGATCTAAATAGTTCATAACATGTGTCCATGATAGTAATATGCTTGGAGATATTAGTATGGTGAAATATGAGCAAGAATAGCCCATTGTGATATTAGGAAGCATGTAGTAATAGTAAGAGTATACAATATGTTTTACTATACATTATCATTTTGTTAAATGTGCAGTTGTCAAAAATGTTGCATGTAAGAGCAATATGGCTTAAAAAGAGAGATTTTACATGATCAAAAGTGTTTTGCATACTGAAACTAATTGATAAATATGGAAATTGACAGTATTAAGGCTCAAGATTCTAAAAATGTAATTTCTAGTTAGAAAATAGCAAAGTGTTTTATTATTTTAGGAAATTAGATGTTTAATTCCTAAATAATAAGGGTCTAGAATATGGGAAGAATTATGATTAAATATAGTAAAATACAGGTTTATATCAATTTGATCAAAGTAACTTGCATAAGGGAGGACACTTATTTATAAAAATGGGATGAGTCAGATGAGTCAGGGTCTAAAAACTCACATACAAAACTGAGACATTGTCTGGAAATTGAATTTGTCTTTAGTTTTCTGATTGAATAGGAGCACTCAAAATAATACACCCTAGTGTTCAGTGCTATAGTCCTTTCCAAGTGCTATTTTTTAAGCTAAAATCTTTTTGGGTTTTGTTCATCTGCTCAGTATGACCTTGCATACCAAATTTTAGGTCTTGAGAGTCACCAGAGCTTATTGTAGGTCTATTTCAATCTTTAGTACCTATACTTTTCTACACACATGGAAACAAAAAATAGATAAAAATAAAAGGGGGGAAAACTTGGGTTAGGGTAAGAATGATTGCACAATCAAAAACCCTTATTCTAATTGTTTCTTATATTAACCCTCAAGCTAAGGTCTCAAATCTGATGTAATTTTCCCTTAGGGAATGTACATTATCAATGTGCACAATTGATGCAAGAATGAATTTTGACTAGGCCCTTCCTTGATCAAGTATGCAAATCTATGTGTGATTCAGATAAGATGAGCTATACTATTGATTGATTATATTATGTCTAATGTACCAAAATAAGAAGTACTAGATATAAAATGCCTTATGTAGTCCTTTATATAGGAGACTCATTATTTTGAATTTGAGAGCTTTATTCACATTTGGCCTACATTGGAAAACTTAGGAAAGAAGAAAAGAAGAGGGATAAGACTCATTCTATGGAAGAAATTGAATGTTGAGACCAAATTTACACTTGGAAAATAGCATCGAAAACTAGACACCCTTTGTTTCAGCATCATGGTCCTATTTGGGTGGTATTGTCTAAGGGGTATGGGACATAGGGGGATGGGTCTAGGCCTATAACAGATACCTGGGTATTAAAGGGTTAAGTTTGAAAATCTATGGATGACTAGGGATAATTAAAGATATGTCTAGGGAATGTAGTAAGACTAAGACCATTTAGACAAAGGGACATGGCTAGATGTGAAAAAAGCTCATATTCTCTAATCAGAGTCTCCTATGAAAGGACTATGAAAAGACATGATATGTATGTTTGCTTGACCAATTTAGGGTGTATACATTTTCCCTCTTTTAATCTAGTGATGTAATGAAATGAAGTACTAGAGTAAAATAAAGAAAGAAGATGTGTACCTAAACTTACCTTTGTGAAGATAAGTGTGTTGAAAAAGGGTCCATATTCTTGGCCAGGGAAGTGGATGAGAAACTGAAATAGTGCTTGGAGAAAGAAGGAATCCCTATAATAGATGCCCCTTGTATTGAATATAAATAATTTGAATTGGATTTAAGAAGTGCTTTAAGTTCCCAAACCAATGTCTACCCTCTGTCCCACATAAGCTCCTAAGTCTGAGTCTAAGTAATACAATGGACCAATCACTACAGATGATCATATGATCTAACTTGGTGATAACCTGAGTAATGCCTATGAACAAAAAACTCTGGTAAATGTATAAGAATAAAATGGCATGTCTTGCCATCCCAATCTAGATAATCCTAGAAGATGAAGGACATGAACATTTGTGTCATGCCCCCAAATATAGTATGTGAGTGATGCATCTAGATAATCTAGAAATTTATATAACCACATGTGATATGATCTATCATGTCATGTCCCATGTGAAAGTTGGAGATCAAAACAATGTGCTCTACATTATGCCTATAATATGTTATTTGTTCTATAAGTATGTCATGCTATATGAAGCTATATGTGTGAGATGTGTAGTAATGTACATGCCCCTAAATTTGGTATCTATATAATCTATATGTATGTAAACTAAAGATGTATCCCTCTAAATGTCCTTAGTAATGTTGAGTGACCCAATGTGATCTGAATCACTATATAATCTTGACCAAACTAAATTGAATGATTTTAAATAACCCATATAATTTAAACCAATGTATAATCTTGACCAATCTAAGCTAAGTGATGTTAAGTGACCCATATAATCCAAACCACTATATAATCTTGACCAATCTAAACTGAGTAATCCTAGTAATCTAAATATTGGAGGTGTAAAAACCATGCTAAGTGACCCATGTAGTCTGAATCACTATGTGTTTTGACTGATTTGAGCTGAGTAATGTTGATAATATGAATATTGGAGGTGTAAAAACCATGTTGAGTGACCCATGTAGTTTGAATCACTATGTCTTTCAACTATATGAGTTGAATCTAATAATTTGACTATTAGAGGTGTAATAACCATGGTTTATCTATCTATGCATGTGGATAGGTGTGTTGGATAAGTGTAGGAATAGGAATAGTAGGAATTATGCCCCCCTTTTGGGGAGAGGGATGAAATATATGATAGAGTAGGTTGAGCCAAAAGTGATGACTAGTGGTAGAATGTATAGGAACTTGGTTGGTATGTATTTAATAGATCGAAAGTCTATTGTTTAATGGGTGAGATTGAATTATTGAGAGTGAAATCTATCTTTGATTGATTAGGATCGAAGCTTGCATCTGGGTATAGTAGAGCTATAGAAACATTCATGCCATGGTAGGAAAATGAGATAGTAATATATTGAATGAAGTAAATGGTTTATTGCTTGAATGAGCTAGGTATCTTGAATGTTTTGAAGAAATGTTTTGATTAATAGGTACAAATTTGTATTTTTAGGGTATAGAAGAGGTATAAGGATGTGTGAATTCCATATTAGTAAAATGATATAGTGAAATATTAAAGGTTGTGTTATGTTGAAGGTATCATTTTCATAATTATGTTAAATCAAATGGTTTGTAAAATAGAGCTATAGGGCTCTAGTTATGAGTAAAATAGAGTTTTGACTTTGAATAGAAGAGTTGGTTGATATAGGAATTTTGATTGACTTTGGGTTCATTTGTGTAGTGACTAGTTTGAGATATTCGAGATTTAGAGTTCAAAATGCCTACGAGAAGAGCACCTTTTGTGACCCATTTTGAGCAGTTAGCATCCTAAATTGAGGCTAATGGGGAGATTAACCTAGTGAGTATGCTTAACACTTGATTTATACCTATTAAGAAGCCTATTTTGGGTATTTATGAGTTGTTTTAAGTAGTATAGAAAAAAATTGACTAGTTCCAATGCTCCTGTCCTAGAGTCAATGTTGTTGTTCAGGATGCAATGCTACTGTCCAAGTTTTAGCACTATAGTCTACTGCTAGTGTCTTTTTGTAGTGTTTTTATCAACTATGGATGGTTTTTTGATATTCTAATTTGATATTTGTTATTGTATAGCTTGGTTATTTACTTGGCATGGTTATTTGATATATAGTCTATTTTTTGTTGTTTGCAAGGTGAGGTGCAAATGCAAGAGTTCTATAGAGGTAAGGTGATGGAAAAACTAAGGATGCTACCATTATCTATTGATGAGCATGTTATTATGGATAGGGTTGGATTGGGTCATGTATCTGACCTGGGTATGGTACAGTGGGATAGGTACATGATTACCACCTTATGTGAGAGGTGGAATGTTGATACCTATACATTTTAGCTTCTTACTAGAAAGATCACTATTACTTTAGAGGATGTATATCATATTTTGCATTTGCCGATTAGTGGGTGATGGGTAACATTATAGGATGGCATGGGTGTAGCTGCCATTGATCATGCATCTGTATACTTTGTTGGGGTGTCCTCAAGAGTACATTACTGAGGTAGTGATAGTGATGTGCTATTATTAGTGATTATGTAGTTGAGTGTTCTATGCTTGTGTAAATGGTTAGCTATATTATTGGCTTCTTTTGTTGTCGTAGATGGCAATGGAGTGTCTATTGCTTACAAGATGCATAGGGTGGTTCATAGCATTGAGATGTATGGTACTATGTTTTCATGGGGTAGGACTATGCTTGCCCACTTATATAGAAATTTATATATATATATATATATATATATATATATATATATATATATATATATATATATATATATACACACATAGGAGGAATTTAGTGGTGGTGTGGGTACATCCACTTTGTTACATTATTGGGTGTATGAGCACATAGCAATTGTGCAACCTATTAGATTATTGAGTGTGAGTTGGGAATATCCACATCCATTTGGTGAGCAATGGATGAGTGAGCTAGCTATCTAGTATCCTAGGATAGATCACTATATAAGGATGCTAGATATATTAGTGGCCCATGATATCATATGGAGGCCTTATAGAGGATTTCCTAGATGGCCTGAGGATGGAGAGTAGCTATGGTATATGAGGGTCAGCTATTAGTTGCAAAATCATTGGGTTGGAGTATATGAGTGCTTTCAATATGAGCACATGATTAGGTAGTTTAGATTTTGACAAGATGTTCCTCTTATAGCATGGGCATGGTTGAGGAGTGCATGGGTACCAACAAAAGTAGGGGCTCATGTGAAACTGATTGATGTTGAGTTGGCATCATTACCGTTGGATGCACAAGATGAAGTTATATATATTCTTGATGTAGATGACATGGGATGCTCTATGGCATATACTACATGATGGGATAAGAATCATTGGGATCAATTGTATCTTATGGATGAAGTAGATGTTCCTGCATATGAGGATCTTGAGTCGATCTAGTTAGTGGGAGGTAATCAGTGATTGTATTTGAATTGTACCTATGTTTGTGCTTTAGTTTGGATTTGAAAGTATATATCTAATGTAGAGTTTGACTTCTTATGTGTGTAGGTGGGATGGGAGGTGTATAAGATGAGGTACTTGTTGGGGTGGCTAGGGGAGATGATGAGTTCTAGGAAACCATCATTGAGTTGACACTTCTTGAACTTACATGGCATGTTCCTGATGATGTTGTGGAGGAAGGTTTGATAAAAAGAGTGATAGTTACAACTAACATTTATGCTCACTTGTTTGATAGGGCTTATATAGTTACATCTACATATGTTAGGGCAATAGGAGAGAGGGATGAGCTTAGAGCTAAGTTGGATAGGCATAGGATACCTCCACTTTATTATGGCATGGTGAGCATAAAGATTTTAGATGACTATATGGATCTTTAGTGATGATATGTAGACTTTCATGAAGACCATGGTTAGTTGTTAGAGTGGGATAGTCAGCATAAGAGGCATTCAAGAGCTCGAGGAGGTGTAGGGTCATCGAGTGTTAGGTAGGATTATGGGACTAGCACTAGAGGAGAGGGTGAGATCGAGAGTGAGGAAATGATACCCATTCATGATTTATTGTAATTTGTCATGATGTATATGTTTTGAAAACTCCATGATGTATAGATAAATGTTGGTTTGATTTTGAACTCATGTGTATTCATGTTATAGATTCTAGAATATGTTTGTATATTGACTATAAGTGGTTGATTTTAGAAATGGTTGATCTAGCATTGATTCTAAATTTGAATGTGATTGGTAAATGGTATTTGGGATAAGGGATTTGATGTTTTGATATGTTTGGATGTGATTCTTTGATAATTGTGATGTTAGGCTTATTGATTTTGAATTGTAATCATATGTAGGCAAAAAAATTGTTTATTGTGGTAATTTGTAATCTATTTGGATAAATTTGAGTTAGTTTTTGGGATTGGTAAAGCAGGATTTAGATATGTTTGGTTTGGCAATATCTGGACTTTGATAATTTGGTTCTATCTAGGGATGGCTATCTAGAATCAGTAATATTAGTTTTTAGTAGTAGGTAAAGTAAGATAGTAATGTGTGCATATTACCTCCCTGAGATTGGCTCAAGGATATAAAGGTTAGTTAGACCTTTGGCTCCATCATTGCCCTTTTAAGTGAATTTATGAACTACCACTTAAATTAATATATATTGTATCACACTATGTTATATCATTATTTGAACCCTATCAGACATATGAATAAGTGCCCATACCACTCATGTTGTGTAAGAATATACTCCATAGTTGATACTGTCTGCTGTGAAGAAGGCTCATCTATCTATAACTAAATACCATGTGGCCTCTATTATGATGTATATGACTAAACAATATATGGATATGGAGATAAAACTTGTGTTGAGGGCTCATTTATTTTTAATTGCAATAAGTCGTTACATGAGATAGGGCCCTAAAAACTTGGTTGTAATGAATATTTCTTTGGAATAGTATTACTCTATACTTTTGGTTCAACTAGACTTAATCATAGCAGATTACTACATGTGATAGGACTCTAAAAAATTGATTATAATGAATATCTCTCTGAAATAGTACTTTGTTATAGTGTCTATGACTCTGTTGGATATGTATATGGAATTATACTATGTATTCCATGGACTACACTACTATATGTGGGTTGTTTGTGTTATACTAGTTTCCAGACCTTTTAAATAGTTGGAATAGGAGATATTTTATGAGATTATATCCTAAAACTTGTATTATGCTCATGATGAGTGACCAATTATTCCCATAAAGGAATGTCCTGGGATGACTCAGACATGGAGGAAGGAAGTCTAGGGTGCCATAATCAAGGAGATCTCTATTCCTCCTATGTGAATGCTATGTTACCATTATCAATACATCTAGTAATGTAATCTCTAAGTCCAAAATAATCGTTATCTCTATGTCCACAAATATGATGATAGTTGCAAAAATATTGATGTGGCTATCTATGTAAGAGATGTGGATCTCATAAGTGAATAGAAGCTTATGTGATTAACCTCCTATCTAGTAGTGTTGATAATATGGTAGATGGGTTATCCCACTCTGAATCAAACTATAGTGGTGCTTTACTATTGTTCTCTATAGTGCATATTGTAAGTGGTGTTCTAAAAAATTATTCTTTGTTCTTGACTGGTTATTTTTTTGGTTGTGGTCTCTTATCTTGTTTAGGAGATGGTGGATGTTGAGTGGTAGGAGCTATATCTAAATATGTTTTTGTGAAGTCTAGAGTGATCTAAAAAACTAAATATACCTCAATTAATCCCAGTTTCTTTTCCAAAGCTAGAATTGTGTAATATAAATGTCTAAAATAAGGCTTTGTCTCATATAGTAGATGCTCAAGGAGAGGTTGGAAAAGTCCCCTGATGAAGATATGTTGAATCTCTAGATTTGTTAGTTTGAATATCAATATTAACAAGTGAGCCTTGAATCTTAAGATATACTCACTAACTGGATCTAAAGAATTATGATGTAGTGTGGCAAGTTTCTCATATGTAAAATGAGGGCCCATGTTTATGATGTAATATCTGATAAATACCTCCTCTAAGTCATCATATGTGTGTAATGAATTGATGGGGAGTAGATGAAAGAACCAATATTGTGTTTCTCCCACTAATGTATATTGAAACAACTTGAGTAGAATCAAAGGGCTCACATGAGGTGGCAAAGCCTTTTGAGAGGCTTGAAGATGTGTGAATGGATCTCTAGTTCCATCAAAGTGAGGTAATGATGGTGTCTATAAATGCTTAGGCAATGAAGCTTTTATGAATATCTTTGAAATAGGGTTACCATGTAGATCATTGGCATCCATCCAATATTTATAAGCATTATTTTCCAAGGTAAGGAGATGTACTTGGTGTTGTAGTTCACCAACTACATGCATCAAAGAGATGATCTCCTAGGATGGTATATTAGTATCTTGAAGTGGTTCATTTAATCATTGAATTTGATTGTTAATTTTAACCATGGGAATGGTACATTTAGCAAGTGGATAATAAAGAGGAGGTGTGTTCACTTGAACCTTGGGAGTAATGATAATTTGGACCTTACTAGAGGGATGTGGGATACCATTCTCATTAGGTGAAGATGAGAATTGGGTTCTACTATAGTGAAGGGTGGCTTGGGAGATTCATTGGTATCTTTCTATTTTAGTGAATCACATTCTAATTTAGTATAAGATGTGCTATTAACATTAACATGTGCATTATTGAAAATATAATCATTCATAGAAGTAGAAACATCATTTGGAATATAATCATGATTAAAATTACGAGTAACATTCTGACATGTATGAGATTTGAGAGGAGTGAGAGAAGGGTTAGAAGCATGAGATGCATTTTCTTCTTCACTATATGCATAGTAGTCATCATTATTCCATTCATTATCACAATAAGCATTTTGTTCATTTGAAATGGAAGAATTTGAAGTATCATTTTTATATTCATTTTCATTATAATATTAATCTGTATGTTCACTATCATATTCATTATCACTTCCATCATTGCCAGGGAGAGGTGTAAGAGAGATTTAATCCCTTACTAATATGCAATAACTTATCATTGGAATTTGGAATATCATGTGTATCTATGCTATCCATGGATGGAGTGTATGCATTTTATTCATTTTCATCATGAGAAGTAAGAGTAGAAGAGTTATCATTTAGAAATTCTTTTGAAAGAGTAGATTTAGGAACACATAATGCTTCATTTGAACTATGCTTTGGTAATTTTATTCTATTTCATTTGTATTGTTGTATTTTTAACATAGAAGTAGCAAAAGGTAGATATAGATTAGGTTCACATGGAAGCAAATTATCACTAATAAGAGGTTCACTTGGAAGTGCATTATAAATTTGGTACATTGTGCCTAGGAGAATGAGGTGAGAAGTCTCTTTCCCATTTATCAAAATTATTTTCATTAGAAGAAGGAATAAAAGAGATGGGTTTAAGAGAAAAAGATTCATCTATTTGTGATTCAGCCTTATCATTACGTATATCATTATATCCTTCATTACAATAATAGTCATCATCTTCACTATAAATGAAACATTTTTTATAGTTTTAGCTAATGTGCAATTTTACAAATTTGTCCAATCATTGTCATAATTGTAAGAAAATTTTAGAAATTGATCTATGGGATGAGAAGGAGGAATTGCCTTTGTGGCCATTTTATCACCAAAGAGAATTTTGAAAAGTACTATGAAGCAAATAAATGCACAAAGAACTAATAACATTGAATTTTGAAAATTACTTTTGATAACGCAAATAATTTGCAATAAATTCAAATTATTTTTCTAAAAATTGTAAGAGAGGGAAATTTGAGGTTTGAGGACCTAGTTTTGAAATCTAGGGTTTTGAACTAGGATTTTTGAATTTTTGAAAATTATGCAATAATTTTAAATTCTAAAAATTATTTGAAATAGGATAAATGCACAAAATTTTATACAAAAAATAGAATTTTGGAAATTAAATATTTTTTTGCACAATAAACTACTAATTTTGAAATTTTGAAATAATTTTTGACAAGATAATTAATTTGCAAAAATTTCAAAATAGTTTTCTAAAATTGGCAAGGAGGAAAAGCTTGGTATTTGATGCCCTAATTTTTAAATCTAGGGTTTTTAACTAGGGTTTTATAATTTTTGAAAATTATGCAATAATTTTAAATTCTAAAAATTATTTGAAATAGGATAAATGCACAAAAAATTATACAAAAATTAAATTTTGAAAATTAAATTTTTGCATAAGATAAGAAGGAAAACCCCTAAATGTAGCTAGGGTTTTAAGTTTTTTCAAAGTAAGTTAGTTTCACCGAATGTTTTATTATTTTATGAAATTAGATGTTTAATTCCTAAATAATAAGGGTTTGCAATATGGGAAGAATTTTAATTAAATACGGTAAAATATAGGTTTATATCAATTTGATAAAATTAACTTGTATAAGGGAGAAGAACACTTATCTAGAAAAATAAGATGATTCAAATGAGACAGTGTTTGAGATCTCACACATGAGACTGAGACATTGTCTAGAATCTAAATCTATCTTTAGTTTTCTCATTGGATAGGAGCATGAGAAATAGGACACCTTGGTGTTTGATGCTATAGTATTTTCTTGGTGATATTATCTTGAGGCTAAAAATTTTCTGGGTTCTATTCATCTAATCAATATGACCTTGCATACCAAATTTTAGGTACTAGGAGTCACTAGATCTTGTTATAGGTCAATTTCAATATTTAGTACTTAAATTTGTCTACACACATAGAAACAACAAATAGATCAAAATCAAAATGGGGAAAAATTGGGTTAGGGGAAGAATGATCACACAATCAAGAAACTCTATTGTTTTGATTGTTGCCTACATTAACCCTCAAAGTAGGGTCGTAGATTTAATGTAGTTATCCCTTAGGGTACATGCATAATCAACATGCATGACTGATGCAAGAATGAATTTCACCTAGGCCCTTCCTTGATCAAGCATGTCAATATATATATGATGCAGAGAATCTAAGCTATACTATTGATTTATTTTATTATTTCTAATGTGCCAAAATAGTAAGTACTAAATATAAAATGCCTTATGTAGTCCTTTATATAAGAGACACATTATTTTGAATTTGGGAGCTTTATTCACATTTGGTAAACATTGGAAAACTTAGGAATGAAGAAAATAAGAGGGTTAAGACTCATCATACAAAAGAAACTGATCATTGGGACCAAATTTTCACTTGGACAATAGCACTAGAAACTGGACACCTTGGGTTTCAGTGTTGTAGTCCTATTTGGGCACTGTTGTCCAGGGGGTATGAGACCTAGGGGGATGGATTTGAGCCTATAAGATATACTTGGTTATAAAAGGGTTAAGTTTTAAAAGTTATGGGTTACTTAGGATAAGCAAAGAGATGTCTAGGGAATGTAGTAAGACTAAGACTAGTCAGAAAAAAGGACATGGCTAGATGTGAATAAAAGCTCATATTCTCCAGTCAGAGTCTCCTATGAAAGTAATATTAAAAGACATGATATGTGTGTTTTCATGACCAATTTATAGTGCATACACAAAGGAAATATTCACCAATTATGATAGCAGTGTTAGGTGGTTCTATCTAAGTCTATTAATTTTGTCTGGGCTAAAAAATGAGTGTGTCAGTGCAAACTATAAAAATAGATAGGAACATGGTTAGTTTGATCATAATTGATTGTTATTTTGAGATATTAAAATCTAGGAGTTAAAATATGAGGGTAAAGAGGCCAAAAAATCAATAAGATCCAAGGGTGTAGAAGAAGGGATCAAGTGATCACAAATACATGCAAATGGAAGAACAAAATGTAAAAATCTAGAACCTATGTTAAATCAATTTTTTATTATTTAACTTCCAAGGATATCATCAAGTGGGGTGCCTCTGTGAAATCCCTATATCATGTGTGTCATAACCCCCAATTAATTTTCCATCTTCATCTTGTATGTTAGTTGTATCATTCCAATCATATTCTCCATAATTAGAGTCCTCATAGGAAAAGACTAAATTTTAAGGTTGTACTTGAACATGTGAGATGTCATTTTGATCATATTTTTTATCTATGTATGAAAATACAACTAAACCATATATTGGATTGATCTTGTTAAAAAAAAAAATCCCTTAAATATGTTCATCATTTTCAAAATCTTGCATCTCATTCTGATCTAGAGCAACATAAAATATCTTTGTTTGAATGTTAGGAAACAAATTAAATTATGCCTAAATTTCATGACTTGAAGGTGTAGTTTATTTTGTTTATAAAAATAAATGTATTCTTTGTTTGTGTCAATCATTCATCCCATTATTTCTAATCATACTCTTCCAAGCACAACATCATATGCATTTGGATTAGAAACAATTGTAAAAGTAAGATAATGAATTTTTGAAATAAAAAAGACTCTTAAATTTATTGATCCCAAACATGTTTTAGATGCCTTAGTTTTATCTAAATTTAGATTCTTATATCCATAAGATATAATAAATTATTTAGAGAGATAAAAATCCTTTTGGATGATCCATAACCTTAACATCTATAAATTTTTGTGCATCTATGTGAGCAGTGATAGTGAGAGGTTCTTGATTTGAAAAAGTATTTGTAATTTTCTTGTTTGAAACTACATTTGTAACATTAGATTTTTTAGTCCCTTATCATTTTTGAAATTCTTTTGTGAGAAACCCTTTCTTGAATATGATTTATTGTTTACCTTGACATAGTTACTCTTTTTATAATTATTTTTGTTGTGTTTGTTTTTTTCATCTTGTTCTTGTGAATCCTTAGAAATTAAATTTGTCTCATTAGATTTGGTAGTAATATCTTGCTTTAGAGATTTAGTTATGAGAAAATGTGTGACAAATGTGCTTTCTTGTTATTTGTAAAGTAGTTCCTATGATACTCTTGCTTTGCCTTCTTGTTCTTTTTGAATTTTATTTTGTTATGATTTCTTCAATGGAATATTTTGTTGCTCTAAAGTGTCCTTTTGAATCCAAATTTGTTATTTTTTATTTTTACACTTGTTCTTCATGAGATACATTATGAGTGGATTTATTGATTCATTTATCTATTATAGGATCACAATTTGTTGGGATTATTTTATCTATATAGGCATAACCTTTCTTAGGCATGCACTAAAATGATTAAAAGCCAATGTGATGGCACATTGGCATTTCATCCAAGAATGGGTTCTCATGAACTCACCTAAAGCATGCAGCAAAGGACTGGTTTCTATTGGTTTTATCATGTGAAGCTGTACTAACATATAATTTCACTCGAATGTATCCAATTTACTCTATGATTAACTAGAAATATAAATACACATTAGTTGTGGACCTAAACTCATCTAATTAAACATTAACATATAAAATAAATAACACCATTGTATCCATATTCAAAATAATAACATTCACATAACACATGTTCCATTCATCATACTAAAAAGATATTTATAGGTTACATAAACAAATGCATGGAGTAAATCAATCATATGACTCCACTATCTATTTGAATACAATAACAATATCACAAAAGTATCCTTGATTACATCAATGGAATAACAATCAACAACATTACAAAGCTCTAATTAGGGGTATTTATACTTGGTTTTCCCTGACCAAGTAGTTACAATAATAATCACACTCATAGTGACTCACCAATGACCATCAATGGACTTGAGTCATGGTGGCCAATCACATTATTTTCCTATGGGCCTGGGCCTTTATGCCCATATATTCTCTCTTCGATGTTGGATCCTCATTTTTGAGTGCCAGTGATAGATTTATGTTTGAATTAGTTATTTCATCCCTACAAATCATTCCCTAACTATCTCTCACTTCTTGCATGCTCTTGAAGTCTTTTTCTAGTGTTATGAGTCCTTCATTCTTGATTTCTCTATTTATTATGCATCATTACTATGACTTGGTCCTCTCATGCCATGGAATCTTGTGCCATGATCTTATACACCATGACGCTTCCATGTTGTGCTTCTTAGTAAAGGACTTAGCTAAAATTTGGGGTCCAACATCACTCCACACTACACCATTAGTTCATCATAGACTAAGCACTAATTTTAAGCTCTTCCAAAATCTTGAGGCCAACTTGCTTGATCTACTTCTTGACACCTTCCTAATTTGATAAGTTATTTATTAGCTTCATCATTATTTCTTCAATGGCAACTTTTAGCTTCTTGGTCTCATCATGTTGTTCGGGACACTTGCCTACTGTATTGACCAAACATTCAAGGGATGTGAAAGCATCCTTATGAATACCCTCAAGTGTGGTGACCTTGAAGACAGCCTATCCTCAAAGTGCCATGAAGTTAGAGTTTATTTATTATCTATGCATACTTATTATGCTTTGGCACACTCTGAGCAATATTTTATTAATAATGTTGTATCAACCAATTTTTGTCAATGAAGCTCTTCTGGTTGAATCCAATATTTCAAAATTTTGTTGGGTGATTCTAGCTTCTCAAAAACCCCATCTAAAATGGGAATGACATTTCTAACTCTCTACAAGGCTCACTTACACACCTCCACAACTTATGTAAACTACTATGTTACACATATTTTCTCATCTTGAGGATCAGGTTACTATTTACATCATTTCAAAAGTAAATCCACCAGGGTCTCTAATTTGTCTATCACCTCACCAAATAGGGGGACTCCATCTGCTAGCACTGGTTCTTGACTTAGAATTTCCTTATATATGTTTAAAATTTAAACCTTAGTAGTTGTTTCTACCTCCATCTAATGTTTTAGCTCAACTAGATCTTCTTCCAATTTTGTTCTGATGATGACCTCTTTATTATACAACACCACCATCTGGGCATGTTTCTTGTCAACTTGCCATGTATCAGACTCTACAAAGACATTCTTCCTTGTAACCTCAAATGCCATTTTGAAGAGTGTCATGCTATATTATACATATGTAAGCTAATGGGGATATATCCAAAAAGTAGTGAGTAGCACTACTGCTTGCAAATCTAGTAAAAGACTATTAGAGGGCATCTAAAAGTGTAATTATTCATTATACATGTTGAGGAAGAATGACATTTCACACTAGGTCTAGTCAGATGCATCCTCCTAAGAAAGATGAGAATGAATATATAGCATCATGTTAGGTACTCCTTTCTAGTGTTGGGCATGGAGGTTCATGGTTACATTGGACTTGTGTTTTTTTAGAATAAAGTCATCAACTAGCTCCTTCTACTTCAAGGGATCTCACTTAAGTATCTCAAAAAAATTATCTTTCTCTTAGGAAGTAGTCTTCATGTCAATTCCACTTAATCTAATATCTATTTTAGAATCATTAATATCTTCATGAAGAAGATCTTCATTCTCCATATGTGTCTTCTCAAGGGTGGTCTCTTCACGTCATGCTGGTGAGGCTATCATCTTAGAGTTAGTATCCCTTTTGGTATCTCTCCCATATCTTCCACATAATCATCCTTAGGTGCCACCATCTCCTATTCCAACATAATAGTTTGTGTTGTTGGCTCTAGACCTTCAGGTTGACTAGAGGGTGGATCTTTCTTTGGTGGTGCTTACGTAGTCCTTTGATTTTTTTTAAAGGTTTCAGCTAAGAACTTGTACTGAAATTGTGCCTAAGGTGCTTATGCTTCTTTTCTTATGCCAATTTTATAGGAAGTTTCTCTCTAACACACTCTACACTCCTCAAAAATTTCTTCTTGGGCTTTAGCATATAAAATAAATAATGAATAGAATTTCCTACCAAAGTTTGATGTACTTTTATGTTGGTACTATCCAACTCAATTATTTTTCTATAGTCTTTCTTCCTGGGATATACTTAAAACTAGTGGAGGGTGAGTCTCTAAATTAATTTGTTTAGTATCAGTCCTCATAGGTTGTGTATCATATATCTGGTTAATGGTATTTATGAAGTATCATGCCTTGAAGGTGTATGGTAGCTTAATCCATGCAAATAAATCTCTAGAGGGGGCCATCCAAATGTGCATAAGAGATAAGTGTTACTTAATAGTAAACGTGTCTTGGTCTCTAACCTATGTAAGCAAGTCTTTTAAAATGTGCCATTCATTCCCAAAGGCTTCCTTCATCCTATTGTACCATGATTTCATCTTAATTTTATGGGATGGAGTGATCAAACCAGGGTAGGTGAATGTCTTATATCACTCCATAGGGTATTTATTCTTGGGTGGGTATGCCCATTTTAGTTATCTAAAGGTGTATTTAGGTAAGCCAATTTCATCAAACACTATCAATAATAAGAATGTGCCCCATGCCAACCTGTGGTTGAGTACCCAGTGGGATTTCTCTACATCTTATATGATCTTGGTAGTAAACTATAGTGCCAAATTATAATTCAACCCCTCATTAACCTATTTTTCAACATATAGGTGGGTCATATCCACCTCTTTCCATTAGTCTCTGTCTCTAACCTTTACTATAACAATTTACGTAGCCACTCGAAGGGTGGGATTTTAAAGACTCATAATGTGCATCGCATGGCCTTGCTTTTAGTACTCAAATGCCATGTCCATATTCTCTATCTCATCTTGGTAATCTAAATCATATAAAATTTCCATACCTAAGCACTACAACCCTAACACTTTACTAATTCTTTCAATCATGATTCTCATCTAGTTCCCAATAAAATAGATGTAATCATCATGCACTCTTGAGATCAAGAACTTCACCACTTCCACTAGATTTCAAAAGTAGGGAAATTTGAAGAGTTAGAAAAGGCTAGAAGTATCTAAAGAATTAAAAATATTCAAGTTATAGACCAATTCGCTCCTAGTATTCTGGTGTTTTACCCTATAGTCTTTCTAGAACTCTACTTCATTCCTAGGATGGTGATGGTTGTGGTCAAAAATAGTGCACATCGGTATGTTGGACATCCAATTTTTAGTGTGTATTAATATATTTGGGTATTAAATATCTTCAATCATCAAAGGTGATGGTGGGAGCATATTAGCTTTATTTTTTGCTTGGTGCACCATCTCTATATCTATATCTCTCATGTGCACGCCTAGTTTTTTAGGTACTTCTTATCTAAATAATAATGCGTCCCCACCAACACTCGACTCTTATTCCTTTAGAATCAAAAGTAATGGTTCAATTTTTTGAGCCTTTTTCTTTGGTTGCATCACCCTTCATGGATCCTGAAGATTGAGGCACGACAATCCAATGTTCACAAAAGAATATGTGTTTGCTTGTGTAATTATTTTGGATCTCCTGTTTCAACTCCTATCAATGGTGGATGTCAACCTCTATGACATAAAACTATGGAAATATTTCCCATATTTACAATATTCCTAGCCTTGTCTATTCTTCTTATCTAATATTCACTTCAAGATCTAAAAATAATTAGAATTCATTACTCTACACTCATCTAGATGCCATGAAAATCATTCTATAAAAGCTCAAGTTTGTTACTTCAGCTCTATAAGTTTATAATCATATCAATAGTAAAAATTGAAATGAACCATCCTTTTATAGGCTTGATGGGGTAACTTTCATTTACTACCCCTCCTCTTCAACCATCAATTCACGTAATACATGCGACTAAATGTATTACCACAATGTGATGTTGGCACACTAGCCATTACCACTATCTTCTTGTATTAATTACAAGCCCTTCCCACACTTTTCTTGAAGTGTTTGACAATTGTATATAATTTTGAATTTTTTCCATTGCAAAGGTGAGAATCATTCTTTACCTTAACTATCTTATGGTTACTTTCCACATCCTATGTACCCTTTTATCCTTATACACTTTCACTTGTGCACCTTTTCCCCTATGTATATTCCTATAGACCAAATCCTAGTACTTCATAAATGTAACACACTTACCCCAAATTAATAGTGATTCATGGTCCTCCATGAGAACATAAGTATAAAAAATGCAAACATTAAATATAAAACCCCTTAAAAGGTGCATAACTAGTACAGTACTTTATTGAAAATAAATTAAATCCTAAATTAAGCTAATGGCATATGCATTACTGGTAGAAATAAGAAAGACTTATTAAAAAAATTATGATCACAAATGACTACCATTATAATGACCAAGAATAAATTTGTCATATAAATTTTTTAACCTGCATGCACCAATGGGATGGATGCTATGAATAATGAAAGGACCATCCCAATAGACACAAAGCTTTCTAGATTAGTGCATGAATTTGGAGTCATATATTAAGACTTCTATGCTAAGAATAAAATTCTTTTGCTTGAGATGGTGACCATGCCATGCCTTTTATTTGCATTTATCCACTTTCTAACTCCAATGTGAGAGAAAACAAGTTTTATCTAGCTTTAATAAAGCATTGAGGTATGCTTTAAAATATGCATCATCATCTAGTCATCCAATGCATGAAATGCAAAGAGAAGGATAGGTAATTCTATGAGAATAATTACTTCAATATTGAACACAAAATTTAATGGCATGTTCTTGTTTAGATTCTTATAAGTGGTCTAATAATCCCATAATATGATATACATGTGATCATCCCAGTCAGTACATCTAATATTACATATCTCAGTTAATGTAGTGCCTAAGAGCTTATTGAATGCCTCAGTAGTAACATTGGCCTGGGGATGATATGGTATTGTCTTATGGTGAGTGATCATGAAATTAACCAACAGGACATAGATAGTCTTGTTGTGTAGGTGAGTACCTCAGTCACTAGTGAAACTCAATGGACAATCAAACCTAGTAATTTTATGTTCCCACATGAATTGGGAAGTAGTAGTAGTTATACAATCCTATGTTAGTGTAGCTTCATCACAACAAGAGAGATAGTCAATAATAGTGATAACATAGTGAGAGCTAGTACGTCTTCCTATTGGGTTGGTGGGACCAACAAAGTCAACATCCCATTTTTCAAAATGTTCTTGATATAGAATAATATGAAGGGGCATTGCATCCCTCCTATTTGGCTTTCCCATGAGTTGGAAAATATCACACTGGTGCATGTAAATCTTAGCATCCTTAAATAAGGTAAGCCACCACAAGCCAGAAAAAAGAACATTTCATGTAATAGCTTCACCTACATAATTTCCTCTAGTAACACCTTCACAAACCTCATAGATCACCTCAAATGCTCATGCTTCATAATGCAGCATCCAAGGACATCATCATGACCAAGCTTATAAAGGTTTCCCCCCATAAGTTGGAATGGAGTAGTGAGAATAGAGAGTTGCTTCTTTGTTCGAGTGCTGAAGTGAGTTGGTGAAGATCTGGTATTAAAAATGGTAATAATTTCCTCTAAGTGTTTAAGAATGCATAAGACATAGAGTAATTGCATGTCAGGTAGGTCATCTTCTATAATGCACATTGGTTCACTAGATTCAATGAATGAAATATGTTTTAGACCATAATTGGCCTTACCAAACTTGACCATAATCAAGAATTAGTATTATTGAAATAACAATATCCTCTAGTAAATACATCCATGTAGTACTAGTTTTTTAACCAAATACTTTAATGCCTCATGGTCTATGAATAAAATAAATGGGGTTGTCAGTATATTTAGTTGGAACTTTTAAAGGGCATAAACCATAAATAATGCCTCGTGCTCTATAGTTGTATATTTATGTATGATCAGAGTAAGCTTTTAATTTGAAAAGTATATAGGGTGATCCAAATTACCTTCATCAAGCTGAGAAAGTATAGTACCAACTTCCATGTTAGAAGCATCAACATGAATGTGGAAAGGTTTAGTCTAGTTTGGGAATTGGAGAATCGATGCAGTGATAAGCTTATCCTTTAAGGCAATAAAGGCTTCTTGGTGGGTATTGGTCCAAATAAAGTGACCATTATGTTTTAATAACTTCTTCAGAGGCATTTTAATCCTAGCATATCCATGAATAAATTTTATATAATAGCCTATGTGTCCTATGAAGGCACAAACCTCTCACTAGGTGGTAGGCACTAGTAGGCAGAGGATGATGGTGATCTTTGTTGTGTCTACTAGAATTCCATCATGGTAAATAATATGACCAAAGAGAATGTTAAAGGACTAGAAAAGAGACATTTATTCAAGTTGAGATAAATTTGAAGATTCTTATAGTGCTCAAGTATGAGCCTAAAATTTGAATAATGGTCTTTCACTAAGTTTTAAACCACCTAATCATCCAGATAGACCTAAAGGAACTTATGGATAAAGTCCCTAAAATATTCAATGGTGATCCAAGAGAACATAGAAGGAGCATTCTTCAATCCAAATGGCATGAAATTATAAGCAAAAGATACCCACTTAGTGGTAAATGTAGTCTAGGGCTTATCTTCTTCTGTAATTTGGTACCTGTTGAAATCATCCACAAAGGTATAAATTTCACATCTAGCAATGCCTTCTAGGACCTCTTCAGTAAATGGCATTCAGGAAGGGTTGGTAACACAAGCAGTGTTAATAATTATGTAATCTACATAAATATATATTCACCCATCCTTTTTAATACTTATTATCATAGGACTCACTCCCTCAGACTTGTTGATAGGATTAATGACTCCCACACACAACATACTATCGATCTCTTCTTTGACATGGACATGAAAATTGGGATTCATGTGATAAGGCCTCTTTCTGATGGGTCAACCAACTTCTACCAGCTTAATGTGCATTTTACCCAAATAATAATGGACACCCTTCATCTTAATATAGTTATGTGGGAAAACATTTTGATACTCTTTTAACAACTCAAATACCTTTGTGATCTTGGTATCAGACTAGTAATTCCCCATGTTATCCATCTTCTATGCCAATATTATGTTTAACAGTCTAAAATGGCTCCAAATATGGATTTTGTTCATCATGAATTATGTCATAAACATTTTGAGTACCATACTCTATGTGTACAGCTTAATGATCGATCGATGGGTCAAATGGATCAGATCCATCACCTTCATCAACCTAAAATATAACATTTTGCTTACCCTTTCATATTTCTTCTCTTAGTGCATAATTCAATATAGGTTTAGGTGGGGAAGAGGATGTTTTCTCATTAAAATCATAAAAAATATTTAATCCTTCCTCTGGCATGCCATGTATATGTTGAATCTAATCTTCAATAGGGCTTGGGTCACCTATGATAGCTTGATGCATAACTTATAGTGTAAGGTGCAAATCCATTTGTGGGGATGAATATGACAACACCACAATCATATTACTCTTAAACAAGATCCAAGAATGTGTATCTAGATGGGTATTTATATACATAACATGTTTTATCCCAAGTGCGTAGAATGTCTTAAAATGTGTGAACCCAAGGTATTATTGCAATAAAGTTCCATCCATTATCCACATTGTCTCATAAGCCTCAAGGTGATGTTCTAGAGATTGAATACCACTATAACTAATATCACTATGTATACAATTATCATGGTGAAATCTATGATGAAATGTATAACCTATATGATCCTAAGTAAGCAAACACTTATGAGTTTGACACCACATAGCATCATTGCCATCAAAAATATGAATGATTGACTGTACTCGATGAATGATAGAATCGTAAAAGACTTTCAACTATTGGACAAAATCATGGACCTCCATTTGATTATGGAACCTCATAGCTTCATCAAGTATTTTGGGTAGTGTATCCATTATTTGTCTATTTAGGAGATGAATAAACTTATGGCATCTATGATACTTTTATCAAGTATCATCATGATTATTGATAGTGCCACATAGTCTCCCAGTAAGGTCATAGTCACTTGACACCCAAAATTCATAGGCATTGATAACAGTGTCATACAAGGATTATGCATCCATCCATCATAATATTCCATCAAGGGTGGGGTCATGGAATTCAATGCCTCAAGCTGTGACATTATAAATATGTCAGGGATGCGAAACACCGGAAGCACACAATTGATTACCAACTTCAAGCAACTTAATATGCGGAAATTAACTAGAATCAACAAGTAACTAAAATTCAGAATAACACAGCATATGAGAGACAATACACAACTTGTATTAACACTTTATACAGAAAAGAATACAATAAAGAAGATGCCACTTCTTCTCCACCACCTCTTCAGAGGCTCGCTACACCTCAAGTGAATAGTAATTCTTCTCCCCAAAGCTCTCCCTCTCACAGGTCCCAACACCCAACTCAAATACAGAGTTGGTGTTCACCTCCCGTGCTCCTCGCACACCACAAGTGCTCCATGCACTCCACAAGCACTCCACGTGCTCCACAAGTACTCAAGGTACTTCAAGTAGATCTCCCATGAATCTGCAACAACCTGCAATTCAACAGACCATACTTATGAAAGGAACTCCCTTGCCTTCCTCTTAGCTCTATCCGAGTACACACCTGTACTCCAAGTAGATCCTGCCTGATACTGCTCCCTGTTGTGTTGATGTCTATATGATCTTGCACACCTGCAAATCAAACAACAGTTCTGCTCACCTGTGAACCTCGACCTTGCACACACATACACCTGCAGATCAACGATCTTACTTACCATGTAGATCTCCTATATAGGCCATGCAACTGTGACCAAGATCCTACACTCCTAAAGAATCCAACTGACTCTCCAAACCAGCACCAACACGCCTGGTACTGTTGTGGAACTAGGAGGAACACCCTTGCTCACCTCACACACAAAAGGAACAAACTTTGCTCAACTCAAACTAGCCCACTTTTCCAATACAACCATGAGTCTATTATATAGATCTCATCAAACAATAATTAGACATCTAATTACAATAATTAGATCCGCAGCTATGAGTCTAAAATTAGCTCTCTTCATGCAAACACTTGGTTCGTTAGCTAACTGCCCATAATTAGCTCGCAGTCAAACCACACAGGCGACCGACGCCGGTCCCTGTCCGCCTGGGGGTCGCCGATGTCGGCCGATCTCTGACCGACGTCGGTTGCCTTCCTGCCCTATCCTGCCGACGTCAGTTGGCCTGACCGACGCCGGTGTCTCTGACACTCAGCAACTCTCCTGTAACCTCCTCCGTGTCTGCATCAGTGAAGCTTTTAGCTCCACAACCTAACAATCTCCCACTTGGAGATAAATAGCTACACTGTACCTGTACCTATACCCCGTCTAATCTGTTTCCTGGTTTGTATCCCTCTTCAAGCTCCCACCTGAAGACAACCCACCACACATCCCGTGGTGTACCACCTGTCATCTGAGTACCCTGCCACATCCGATCGTACAACACCTGTAGTGAAGTCCTGACCCTACATAGCAACCCCTGCTGTTGGTCCCTCTCAAAAACCTGAGAACCCACTTCCCCGAATTGGCTCCTAACTCTGACAGCTCCCACTGCATGGCAATACTCAGGTTTATACTAGACCTCATGTGATTTTGGACACTGTACCTATCCAGCCCTTAGTGTGCTCCAGTTCTACATCCTGAACCTCGCCAACACTTGATTCACATCAGCTCCCACTGGAGACAAAATCAACCTGTGATCTCCATGCCTCCCATGTCAAAGAATTCCGCTGCTCCAAACTCCTCATGACATGACACTGAACTAATCTTACCCTTAGCTTAGCAAAACCCTGTATGTACACCCTTGATAGCTAGCATACTATCTACATACAGCAATAGAATGATGTTGCAATCATCATCCCCCTGGTAAGGCAAACCACAGTAGTTACCATGACATTGACTGAAGCCATGCTTCGTCCTCCACCTGTCAAAACCTGTACCACTATCCTGCAGCTTCTCAAGACCATATGACCTGGTCTTCCGTCTCACATATCCATTCTCTCTATTCTTCTATTAAGGAATCCATTCGTCTCTGTGCTTTCATCTAGCTGGCAAACCTACCAAAACTCCTGTTTGGTTCTGCATCATATCCCTGCCTAGCTCCCACCTGTTTCCTAGATCCTTCCTGCTCTACAATCAGCAACAAGTATGAAGAAGAGGAACACAAATTTGAGGGCCTACTTACATCTTTAGTCCTCCGTATGGGTGTTTGAGACTCCTTGACAGCATGCTGTCCACCCAAAATTTGTTACAGTGACCGACCTCGGCCACCCCACAGTCTGCATCCGACCGACGTCAGTTCCATGCGTCTGTACCTGACTACCAACCTACCAGCGTTGGTGTCCCTGCTGTCGATGTCGGTCCTCTTGACCAACATCGGTCTTACATACTGCCGACGTTGGTCCCATGACCGACATCGGTCTTATCTTGCCCGACATCGCCGGCTTTGGTCTGCACATGACCGACATCGGCACCTGTCTGTTCGACACCGGTTCCTCCTGACCGACGCCGGTACCTGTGTTTGCCTGTGAGTGATGAATTTTTACCCGCGAGCTCCTTTGGATCAATCTCCATGTCCAAACTGCCCTGCTCAGATGTATCCAGCCTCATCCACTGAAATCTGTCTGCCATCTCCTCCAAGAACACCAAGGCTTTCCAGTTCTTAAGCCTATCAAATATATCTGTCTTTCGCTTAAGAACATGCATCTCCTTCTTGCTCATGTGACCAAGCCTACGAAGCCACGTCTCTGCAATAGAAGAAGAATCAGTAATATAGACAAGTAGATAAAGAGTACCTATCTTCTTACCACCAGCTAATTCAAGTGCTACCACTGTGAGAGTTCTTATGCATCTCTCATCACCCAATCTTTCTAAAGAAATTAGCCATATCTCCAAACTTGGGACCTGCATGACCTTCATCAACACCTGTGTGTTGGCCGCCTACAATTTTAGCTTCACTTCCCCTTTGCCAATTCTTTGGCAAGGCTTACCAGCTCCTCTACCTAGAGCTGCATGGAAAGAGGCAACTGAATCTTTTATCCAAGATTTAACTTTATCCAAGAAACCTACAAACACATCCTGTGCAACAACACCTGCAACATCTGTATCTTCAGTTTCTTCATGCTGATCTGTTACCAACCAACAATGTTCATTTACCTACTCTTTCTTTCCATCGGACCGTGAGTAACCGTCTGTGCTTTTCAACTCCTCCATTCTTAGCTTACTTTGATCTGTCGTTGCTCTACTCCCACTCGATCAGAAACCCCTGAGAGTGCCCTGTAACCAAACACAACCTGCTTCCTGCAACCTTAGCTCTGATACCACTTGTTGGTATCAAGCTCAAGAACGTACAACCAAGGCTCTGATACCACTTGTCAGGGATGCAAAACACCAGAAGCACACAATTGATTACCAACTTCAAGCAACTTAATATGCGAAAATTAACCAGAATCAACAAGTAACTAGAATTCAGAATAACACAGCATATGAGAGACAATACACAACTTGTATTAACACTTTATACAGAAAAGAATACAATAAAGAAGATGCCACTTCTTCTCCACCACCTCTTCAGAGGCTCGCTACACCTCAAGTGAACAGTAATTCTTCTCCCCAAAGCTCTCCCTCTCACAGGTCCCAACACCCAACTCAAATACAGAGTTGGTGTTCACCTCCCGTGCTCCTCGCACACCACAAGTGCTCCACGCACTCCACAAGCACTCCACGTGCTCCACAAGTACTCAAGGTACTTCAAGTAGATCTCCCATGAATCTGCAACAACCTACAATTCAACAGACCATACTTATGGAAGGAACTCCCTTGCCTTCCTCTTAGCTCTATCCGAGTACACACCTGTACTCCAAGTAGATCCTGCCTGATACTGCTCCCTGTTGTGTTGTTGTCTATATGATCTTGCACACTTGCAAATCAAACAACGGTTCTGCTCACCTGTGAACCTCGACCTTGCACACACATACACCTGCAGATCAACGATCTTACTTACCATGTAGATCTCCTATATAGGCCATGCAACTGTGACCAAGATCCTACACTCTTGAAGAATCCAGCTGACTCTCCAAACCAGCACCAACACGCCTGGTACTGTTGTGGAACTAGGAAGAACACCCTTGCTCACCTCACACACAGAAGGAACAAACTTTGCTCAACTCAAACTAGCCCACTTTTCCAATACAACCATGAGTCTATTATATAGATCTCATCAAACAATAATTAGACATCTAATTACAATAATTAGATCCGCAGCTATGAGTCTAAATTTAGCTCTCTTCATGCAAACACTTGGTTCGTTAGCTAACTGCCCGTAATTAGCTCGCAGTCGAACCACACAGGGGATCGATGCCGGTCCCTATTCGCCCGGGGGTCGCCGATGCCGGCCGATCTCTGACCGACGTCGGTTGCCTTCCTACCCTATCCTGCCAATGTCGGTTGGCCTGACCGACGCCGGTGTCTCTGACACTCAGCAACTCTCCTGCAACCTCCTCCGTGTCTGCATCAGTGAAGCTTTTAGCTCCACAACCTAACAAAATATGGTTGACGTCTTCATCAACTTTGACTGGTTCAACATAAGGAGGCCCGTGAGCATGATCCAATGGAATGAATACATGTTGATCATGAGTTTCAAATATGATGTACCACTTCTTAAATCTCAAATTAGAATTATTATCATAACACCATGGATGACCCAAAAAAGCTATGAATTCATGATCCTTAGCCAACTCTATGACTTCAAAGTCTAGTTTGAATGTAAAACCAATAATATCTATGGTGGCATCTTTAATTACACTAATGGGCAAAGCATGAGTTTTTATTAGCCATGAATAATTCATGGGGAAAAGGTTACAAAGCTAGGTTAGCCATCTTCCACTAAGAATATTTTATGAGAACATTAACTTTGAAACTGATGTCAACTAAGATGTCTTGGATAACCCACCGATCTATGTTGATGTTAACCAATATCTCCTTATCCCCTTTTGATCTAGGTTAGGTGGGAGTATCTTACTATTGTGCATGGTTTAACCAATAATCTTCAGTAGGCCTTGGTGTATGATGATTTATCCAATTATGAAACAATGGTACAATTAACTCATCCAATAGTCACTTGTAGAGCTCTTGAAATTCATCCTACATCATATCAAAATGGTTTATGACTTTCTGTATATTGACACATTGATCAGCATCATGATCCTTAAGAAATTGGATCTCCCCTTGCAATTCTCTTACCAATTTCATGGTGTCTTAGAGAACCTCCTTATATTTTTGAGTATAGAGATATCAAATAGCATGAGGCTCTTTGCACTGTACCTTTTCAATAGGTATAATGGACATAGAATGGGACCATCTACCATTATGTGTCATAATATTAACTTTAGGGCCTATTAGAGTGATAGGGCATGGTCTCTAATGTGGTTTTTTAATACCTATCATGTAAGCACCTTTCTCATTTATTTATTTTGTAATGTACATGTACAAATCAAGGCACTCCTCTAATTGGTGCTCATTTTTATAGAAGGCACATGTAGGATAGACTAGGTAATCACGTTGGCAGTGCTCAATGGAAATGCACTTATAATAATTTTTTGGTAGAAATAATTCACCTCCATAACCTAGACCTTGACCTCACCCATGATATCCACATTTATTATCTTGATTATTTGAAATAGAGGCTTGACACATACCACACATGCATGCCTTATGAATTTCACTAATAAAATGATAATCATTAGTATCATGAGTATACATGTCACATTTCTTACAAGACATATTTGAATAAGTGACATGTTACAGTAGAGGATAAACTTAGACATCATGTTCTTCCTAGTAAATTTCACATGACTATTTCAGCATGACACGTATATTCTTACGGGGATAAGTATTCTAGTTATGGCTTTTGGACTCACAATCGACACATCATAGGCCACTACGAGTGTCATGAACACTATACATAGTAATTTTTTCTAGTTGAGATGATATTATAGAGAGTTGAGCTTTCATTAAAGGAATGATCCCTATATCAATACTACAAACAACTTTAGCCTAAAGGACAGCTTCCAAGGCCTTGTACAGGATGGTAAAAGTTCTCTAAGATAATATTCATATAAAAGGGAGAAACAAACCTCCCACAAACCATTGAGCTTATTAATAATCATTTATATCAAATGAGAGATTGGAAATAAGTGTCTTGAAACATGCATCATACTCATGCACACTCTCATTAAGTTCCTATTTGATATCTTTCAGTGCAGCGATGCTCTATTGCTCAAACTTTAGAATGTCAAATTCTTGGAGGAATGCTATCGTAAGTTGATCATAATCTACTAAAACTTATTGAGGATCATATTTCTAGTACCACTTATGTGCACATTTCATAAAAGTGGTTTCAAACTGGGTGACTTTCCATTCAAAATAGGTTATAGTGTGTGCTTGTCAAATAAGTTCATAGTTGTGGACATGTTCTACAACATTGTCCACACCTTGATACTCTATAAAATAGAGCATCATTTCATAGTATATGGTGGGAAATTCAGGTGCTTGTAATGGTGGTTATTGAGGAACACTTCCGATCCCTCATGGTCCTTGGGGGGGAAGTCCACCACTACCTCCTGCACCTCCTAGTCCACCTCTCGCACCTATAGTGGTAGTAAAATCACTTGAGACATTGGGAACTAAGGCTAATTGAGTAATTATAGCTAGGCTATTACTTTTCCCACTACTTATGATGGGTTTACTATACATTCCAATTTGGGCCATAAAATTACTTTGTAAAGGAAAAGAAATAGATAATACACTTGTATCTAAAACATTTTCTACAATAGTTTCTCTCACTAATTCAGTCTCTAACTCTATGCTATCTATTTCCCAGTTGCATATAATTATATTTTCTAACTCAAAATCATGAGCTCACACTATAGTTGGGTAGCTAAGTCTATCCAACTTAGGTTCTTCAGTCACCACTTCCTGGCTTGCTTCTCCCATATATACTAGAACTGGCATTGGTTGCGGTTCAAAAGTTGGAGAGTCCTCATTATGCTCTTCTAATTCCCTATGGATCTTTAAAATACTCCCTTAGTCCTCCCATCCCCTTCCTAGGTTTAAATATCCCTTTTAGGGGATATTTACTAAAAACTAACTTTACTTAACAAAACACTCCCTAAATCACCTAAGACACTATAATTTTTAGATTTTCAATATTTATGATCAAAATAAAAACATAGCAACACATATAATATTACTCCTCCATAGAATGCTTTCAAGGAAACTATTTAACACCAAATTCCCACTAACATATATATTAAAATGATGGAGTGACTACAAAGGCAACAATGTGATACAAAGAACACATACTAACACTATCTTCTTACAATAAAGGATTTAAACAACACACAACCACTCTTATATTACTAGATAACATAACACTTACAAAAAATACCAAATGTAGCATACTCAAATGAAGCCCAAATTTGGTCTCTGAATGAAACCAACATCAACTAGCTAGGGAGGAATATTTCACCACTGAAACTAGCACTCTTGAGAAGATCACTCTTCCAAGATATAACTTGAACCAATTTTCAAGATCACAAAATAGGAGTGGTTTGTGTTTAATAAATATGGATTTACAAAGGATAAGTGTCATAGTTATAGAGTTAAAAATAGAAGGAGAAAGAGAGGGAAGAATGTGAGAGAGAAATAATTATGCCCAAGTTTCAAAAGGTAGCACTATTTATCAATAGTGCATTTTGCCTCTCACATGTGCAAGAAATGTTCATGATTTCTCTTTGACTAACTCCCATGTGCCTTCAATATACTTTTCATGTGACCCTCAATCAATAATATTAGACCTTGTATCCCACTTTTCCATGTGCAAGTTCCTTAGTCAAAATATTCCTTCAATCACATGTGTGAGTGGAATGATGAGATCTTCCATCAATTTGTCCTTCACATGCTTTCACTATTCCTCCCATGTGGCCAAGGAGGATAATTGTGCCCCACTTTTCCCTCCTCCATTTTTAACATTAAAAATTATTTTTTGGGCCAAACAACATCACCTAAGACACCTCATCACTATGCCACCTCAATACTATGCCATGTCATGCACAATCACTCATGAATAGTGATCCATAAATTGTTCTAATGAATAGTAATTGGTGAATGGTAATCCCCACATTACTATTCCCTTACATTACCCAACTTAGCCTATGGTAATAAAATAGGAAATTGATCCATTAGGAAGTAGGGGACATTACAGTCCTCCCTTCCCAAGATTGCTTATCCCCAAAGAATTGTAGATTTTTATGCTTCAAAATTTGTTCACCTTCTCACATGGCATCCTCTAATGGTAAATCCTTCCTCTGCACCAAAAACTCGGTGATGACTCGGTTCTTGATATTCTTCTCTCACACCTCAATAATTGATTCTAGAACTAGAATCAACTTGCCCTCCTCATCCATTGGTGGAAACTAAAAATATGGCTCTATATGTTGTCTAAGTTCCCTTTTGAGGAAAGACACATGAAAAACATTATGGATCATGTTATTATTAGGTAACTCTAATTCATATGTATCTTTGCCAATCCATTTTAGAATCCTATAAGGCACATAGAATCATGGCTTCAATTTCTCAGCACCATTCTTCTTCAATGAGGATTGCCTATAAGGTTACAAGTGAAGGAACACCAAATCTCCCACATTAAATGATATCTCCATCTTGTGCCTATTAACATACTTATTTTATTAGTTTTCTACCTACTGCATATTCTCCTTGAGAACTTTCATGATGTCTTGATTTTCTTCAATCCAATCTCAATATTTGGGAGCTCAACTATCTTCTATCACCAAATCAATAAATAATGAGGCATCATACCCATAAAGTACTTTGAATGGTGACATGTCAATGTTTATATGATGGGTCATATTGTACAAATTCTCACCCAAGTACAACCACTTAACCCATGTATTTTAATGACCTACCACATAACTCCAAAAATAGCCCTCTATCCATTTATTCATAATCTCAGTCTGACTATCAGTCTATGAATGATAACTGGTACTCAGTGTCAACTCTATACAAGATAACCTAAATAGTTCCTACCAAAATGTACTCATGAATACGCTATCCTGATCACTGACTATGTTCTTAGGTAATCCATGTAGCCTAAAAACCTCTTCAAATAATAATAATTCTACCTATGGTGCATTATACTCCATTAATATTACAAATAAATGATCATATTTGGTCAATCTATCGACCACCACATAAATGAAATTCTTACCTTGAACATTGGGCAAGCTTGTAATAAAATCTATTGAAATACTCTCCCATTTTTGGTTTGGAATGGGTAATGGTTGAAGTAACCTTATAGGGAATGAGTGCTCATATTTGATCTACTAACAAACCACACACTCTCTAATATGATTGAAGACATCATCCTTCAATCCTTTCTATATAAATCTCTCCCATACATATCTGTAAGTCTTGAAATACCTTGGATGTCCTACTAATGGCATGTCATGTATGGCATTCAAGATCTTCTTCATCATGACTCAGGCACAAGTTATACCCTACCCTTGCAAAATATCACATCATCCACAACCTTATGCTTATCATCATGTATCAATCCATCCACGATCTCAAAATCAAACTAGTTCTTGGAATACTCAACTAAAATATGAGCCTTCCAATCCATTGAAATCTGTCATACAGCAAAGGGATGGTTGCCTAGATAATGCATCAACTACCACACTATCCTTTCCCTTTACATACTCTATATAAAAATTGTATGTTTGTATCTTGCTTACCCACTTCTATTGATGACCATTGAGGTCTTTTTTATCCATGAAATACCTCAAGCTATTGTGATCCATACAAACCACAAACTTGCTACCCACCAAATACTATCAAAATTTGACCAAGGCATGCAAAATAGATAGCATCTCTTTGTCATAAGTAGAGTACCCATGCTCTACCATACTTAGCTTCCTAATCTCATAGGCAATGGGATGCCTATTCTAAATTATTACTACATCGATACCCATACCCAAAGCATCACATTCAAAAATGAATAGATGTGAAAAATATGGTAATGTTAACACTAGACATGTACTCATCACCTTCTTAAGGTGTCAAATACTTGTGAATATTATAACCAAGAAAATTCCCCCTTATTGGTCAAATACATCAATGGTGCTTTCAACTAAGAGTACCCCTTCATGAACCTTTTGTAATAATAACAAAGTCCTAAGAAGCCTCTCAAATGGGTCAGAGTCTTTGGCAATAGCCATTCAATTATTGTTTATATCTTCTCTTGATCCACTTTGACTCTTATTCTAATAACATATACCAAATAGAGGACCTCCCTCATCCCAAATTTACACTTGGAATCCTTTGCACAAAGTGATTATGCTCCTATAATAGACAAGACCTCATCAAGGTGTCTAAGGCATTCTTCCCACATTCAATTGTATATCAAAATATCATCAAAGAACACTAGAAAAAAATTGTGTAGGTGTCGGTTGAACACATGGTTCATATAATATTGGAATGTCATTGGAGCATTAGTCAACCTGAATGGCATCATCAAGAACTCATAGCATCCATAATGACACCTGAAGGTTATTTTGTGTACATCCTACTCTTACACTCTAATCTGATGGTATCATGATCATAGGTCAATCTTGGAGAAGTACTCTGCTCTATTTAGCTCATCAAGCAACTCATCAATCCTAGGAATGGGATACAGGTTTTTGATGGTCTTCTTATTAAGAGCATAATAATAAATACACATCCTCAAAGTCCCATCTTTCATATTTACCAACACCACTGAAGAAGTAAACAAACTAGAACTAGGTCAGATATGCCCCATATCGAGTAGATCTTTAATAGACTTCTCAATCTCTTCCTTAAAATGTCAAGGATGACAATAAGTAGTAGTGATAACTGGTCTATCCCCTTCCTCCAATTCTACCACATACTCAAACCCTCTATCAGGATGTCTCCCTGGAGGCATCTCACCAAAAACTCCATTATGCTTACCAAACAAGGACTGTATATCGGTGTGGTAATCATACTTACCACCTCCTATATTATTTTTTGAAATAAAATAATGAACTACCCAATTTATATCACTATGCCTGAATGTCCTCTCCATACTTTTGGCCATAACCACTCTCAAAGTTCTATTGGACATTTCCCACAACACCACATGCTTCCCATTCACTTTGAGCTTCAACTCCTTAGTTTGGAAATTATGAGTGAATTCCTTGAGTGAATGTAACCATTGAACACCCAACACAATGTTGGTATTCCCAATACCAACCACATAGAAATCATCAATCACCATATGATTGTCCAATGCAATATTTAGTTATGGAACACGCTTGGTGCATGTCATAGTGAAGTTATCTGCTATAACCACATTGAATCCCTCAAAGTCTTCAACATGTAGTTTATGATGCATGACTAATTCCTTGTCAATGAATTTGTGGGTTGCCCCACTATCAATCAGCACTAACATCTACTACCCCTAGAGCATACCATGAATCTTGAATGCATTGTACCTAGTAGTATCAGATAGAGTAGCAATAGTACCTCCTGATGTGGGATCCTATGTCTATGTAGGCTCCAACTCCTCATGCCCATCATGATAACTATAATCATCTAGCACATCACTATCTGAAGTCTCATTGTGTTCTTTTGGGAGCACCTTAGTGTAGTGTATGTTTCCCTTTCCCTTACACCTATGTCCCTATTCCCATGGGTCCTTACATGTAAAACACAACTTCTTCCTCTGCAAATCATCTATATCCTCATTTGGGATGTAAGGCTTATTTGTAAATTCAGGTGCCTTCTCTTGATTTAATGGAAAAGGCTTAGTGGGAAACTTTGATGGAACCTTTGATTTAGGAATAGAGAACTCCAAGTCACATGCTTTCTTGATAGCATCCCATAGTGAAGGTGGACCAAAGGCCTTCACCCAACCTCGTAAGGGATCTATGAATCCCTTGATAAATAAGGAGGTTAATCATATTTCAAAAACATATAAAACCATGACTGATAACCTATGAAACTTTGAAATGTAGGCATCGAGCATGTCAAATTGTCTCAAATGTGTTAGCTCCCTAAAAAACATTCAGGATCCTTTATATCAAATTGTCTATCAACCTCCATGTGAAATCTCTATAAGTATCAATGAATATATGTCCTTGGGTTACCAACCCAAAGTCCCACCAATCATGTGCCTCTCCTTCCAAGTGAAGGGTAGGGAACTTAGTTGCCTCTTTCTCAGGTATGGGATTTAGCTTTAAATATATCTGCAACTTTTGGATCCATGATCTCGGTGTGCACTTCCATGAACCATCAAAGTTTTGGAGGGTATGTTTTCCAAAATATCATTGCAAATCCTGATTAGAACCACTTATATCTAGACATGGCTTGGTGTTATACTTCCATCTATATTAATCTAGAAAATTCATGGCTACTTGAAAAAATAACCCCTAACTATTGGTATACTTTGAACAACCCAACCTCCTATGTCTCCTCTAGTTCCTCTGGTTACTCTAGTCTATTGATTATTGCCTCTTGCAAAAAGGTAGGTATAAATAGACTTGACAGCTCATTAGGTGAACTAATGGTGTGGGGGGGAGTATGGCTTATCTCCCCATTTATAGATCCACCACCATTATTGTTTCATGCCACTGGATGATGTGTAAGTTGACTAAAGAAGGAGTTTATTTTCTCTTGCTCCTAGACCATACTCATGAATAATATTTTTATGAATGTTGAAGTAGAATCATCCCCAACTACTTATTGATCATGTTCCTCAGCCATTTCTCTAGTTCCATCAATAGGATTAGTCTCTCCTAGGGGATCATTGAGTCTGCTTCTTAGGTTATATCTAAAATTGCCTTATCCAGGCTACATCACTCATTTTCTCCATAGTAGATCTACAAAAAAACTTAGTTTTCTAAATATGCTAACAAGATCATTAGCTTTAATACCACTAAAATATCCCTTTTTGGGGATATTTACTAAAATTGACTTTACTTAACAAAACACTCCCTAAATCACCTAAGACACTATAATTTTCAGATTTTCAATATTTATGATCAAACCAAAAACATACCAACACATATAATATTAATCCTCCATGGAATGGTCTCAAGTAAACTATTTAACACCAAATTCCCACTCACATATATATTAAAATGATGGAGTGACTACAAAGACAATAATGTGATACAAAGAAAAAATACTCACACTATCTTCTTACGATAAAGGATTTAAATAACACACAACCACTCTTATATTTCTAGATAATATAAAACATAACACTTATAAATAATACCAAATGTAACATACTCTAATGAAGCCCAAATTTGGTCTCTAAATGAAACCAACATTAACTAGTTAGGGAGGAATATTTCACCACCAAAACTAGCACTCTTGAGAAGATCACTCCTCCAAGATAGAAGTTGAACCAATGTTCAAGATCACAAAATAAGGGGGGTTTGTGTTCATAAAATATGGATTTACAAAGGAGAAGTACAATATTTATAAATTTATAAAGAGGAGAAAGAGAGGGAAGAACATGAGAGAGAAAGAATTGTGCCCAAGTTTGAAAAGGTAGCACTATTCATCAATAGTGCATTTTGCCTCTCACATGTGAAAGAGATCTTCATGATTTCTCTTTGAACAAATCTCATGTGCCTTCAATATACCTCATATGTGACCCTCAATCAGGAATAGTAGACCTTGTCTCCCACTTTCCCATGTGTAAGTTCTTTAGTCAAAATATTCCTTCAATCACATGTGTAAGTGGAATGATGAGATCTTCCATCAATTTGTCCTTCAAATGCTTTCATTATTCCTCCCATGTGGTCAAGGAGGATAATTGCACCCCACTTTTCCCTCCTCCATTTTTAACATTAAAAATTATTATGTGGGCCAAGCCACATATCCAAGACACCTCATCACTATGTCACCTCAATACTATGCCATGTCATCATGCACAGTCACTAATGAATAGCAATCTATGAATAGTGTCAATGAATATTAATTGGTGAATAGTAATCCCCACATTATTATTTCCTTACATTACTTGGCTTAGCCTATGGGAATAAAATAATATATCAGTCCTCTGCCAAACTAGCCATTAGGAAGTAGGGGACATTACCGTCCTCCCTTCCCAAGATTACTTGTCCCCAAGTAATTATAGATTTGGATGCTGCAAAATCTATTAACCTTCCCACATGGCATCCTCTAATGGAAAATCCTTCCACCACACCAAAAACTTAGTGATGAATCAGTACTTGAACTTCTTCTCTCACACCTCAATAATTGATTTTGGAACTAGAATCAACTTGCCCTCCTCATCCATTGGTGGTAACTCAGAAGATGGCTCTATATGTTTTCCAAGTGCCCTTTTAAGGTAAGACAATGAAAAACATTATGGATCCTGCTATGCTCAAGTAACACTAATGCATATGCAACTTCACCAATCCATCTCACAATCTTATAAGGCTCATAGAATCATGGCTTCAATTTCTCAACACCACTCTTTTTCAAGGAGGATTGCCTTTAAGGCTGCAAGTAAAAGAACACCAAATCTCCCACATAAAATGATCTCTCCATCTTGTGCCTATAATCATACTTCTTCTACTATTTATGTTCCTATTGGCCAATTTTTGGCCCACATACCAAAATTCTGACTAGTTTAAAGAGATGGATATGAAGAAGTGCAAAGGTTCATTTCTTGTGGGACTCTTTTTCACTGAGTGTTTTCTTTCAAAGTTTTTTTGGGCTAAGTGTTGGAATTTCTTCAGATGTTTTGCTTGAAAGAAAGGTTCTGAAGGGGCACTCCTACATAAATGGTCCATTTTAAAATTCTTGAAGGGTCTTCTTCCTTTTAGGAAGGTCTTTTTCAAAGAGCCAACGGTCCTTTTCAAAATTTGGAAAGATATCTCAATCAAAAAAAAAATGAAACAAAGTTTTAGAAAGGTCTTTTTGTAAGCGAAGTGCCCCAAACATTTTCCCTAAAAGATATTTTCTCAAGAAAATGGTCTACTACAACTTTTTTGAAGGACACTTTTCTCGACAAAAAGGGACCATTTCCATTTCTAAAGGGCCAAAACACTTTTCTAAAGAGTCATTTCCATGCTAAAGTGTCTTATACAACAAATTCAAAGGGTATCTTTTGAGGAAATAGACCTTTGCAAAAGTCCTGAAGACTTTTTCTTTCGAGAGATAACCGAAGCAAACAAATCCAAAAGGTCTTTCTTGAAAAGCCCAAAGACATAATTTCCTTCAGCCTTTTTATCTGAAGGAATTATTTGAAATGAATAAAAGTCAAATAAATTCTTCAGGCAAAAAGTTTGAATGAATTCTTCTGAAAGAATAAGCTAGAGAAAATGCCAAAATACTTTTTTATATAAGAAAGGCTTGAGGAAATTCTCTCAGAGTTATTCATAGGAAATGACCGAAGAGAAAAAATCTGAAGGAATTAATGATGTTCCCACAAATGTCAAATTCAATCATAGAAGATAGCCATTGAGGTTCAAATATCTCAGTGAAGGTTGCATGGACATCAAATACATTCATGTAGACGTCAAATACAGGCATGCAGACATCAAAGTAAAGCCTCATGAAATAGATGTTTGGGTTCAAAAAATAGGATCAATGGCACACGTTCAATCATGGATTTAGATCAATGATGAGTAGGGGACAAAATAGGTATTTCAAACCTAGTATAGATTAAAGGTCAGTAACTCATCGATGAAAAAAGACCAGGCATCAAGTAGAGTGTCATCTATTATGACTATAGGAAAACCAATAATTTAGATTGGTTTTCAACCTATAGTTATTTTAGGTTCAAGTCCCAAAGCATAGAGTAGGTACATGATAAATGAAAAGAGTGGCCTACACCATGATTTTGATAAACTATTGCTCAAAGCACACATGACATGGCTCTATCAGTTTAAAAGATATTAGGACATTCTCCTCATAATGAAGCCAAGTGGAAGGTATGGTGAGATTCACAAAGAAAATTTAGGATATTGGAGAGACAATTGGAGCATTAAATAATGATCAAAACCTTCAAAGATATCTTCTCCTTAAAAGGATCATGACTCACCATATAAAACAAACTCTTGGCCTCTAGTTCACTTTTTTGGGCCAATGAGAAGGACTTGAGAACTAACTAGAGCTATTAAAGGATAAATGTCAATGATGGACTTGTCCTAGTTGGACAAAGGGGTGGTGGGGCATCCCTTAAAATGTGGAGCTCATTAAATGATCATGGACAACATGCCCCTCTCTTTTCTCTCTCTTTTTCTCTTCCCTCTTCTATATATCCCATTGTTTTCATTTGGTAAGGGTTCCCAATTTTTAGACTTTTTTATCTCTCTAGGAGACAAGACACTATTTGAGATATTAAAAAATATGCTTAGATTGATTAGGTTTGACCCTATCAATCATTTGTAAGAACTACCTCTTGATGTAATAAAGGATTTTTTTTACCTATCTCTTACCTTGGATTTGTGTCTATTGAGCTGTACACTATGGCATTATGTGAAGGAGAATCTTCCTCATCCATGGTCCTCCTTGCTGACCTTGTTTAGGGAGTTTTTCAATGATGATTGTAGTTTTGCCTAAGTGCTCTTTCAACCATTGATGTGAGATTTTAGTGAGTATTAGAACTCCTATTTGTTTGCATTCATTGCTTCCTGAACCTCTTCCATGAAACATTAATGCAACCAGCTTGATCTTGGGGTTGTGTAAGTCAGTATTGTCCTCTACAAAATTAGTGTGGGTTCAAGCTTATGGGGGTTTACTATTTTATTTTTGTGCATCACCTCCTTTATCTTATATTTTTTTTATGTTATCCTCCTATCCCTTTTCCTTAGTCAACAGTAGATTTTAGTATGGGAAATAAGAGCTAAAGTGAAGCATTTGTGTAACTAGCCTCATTAAAAAAGCCTAAAAGTTCAACCTCACTATAGGATACCCATAGCCTGAGGTTGTCCCAATGCTTGTATCTAGGAGTGAGAGAGCCTTAAAAACTCTCACAAAGGGTGAAATTCTATGCTACAACAGTTTCTAGCATGCCCAGTGGGACCATAGAGTCCAAAATAGCAAAAGGATTTTTGGTGTTGTTCTTCTGCATATCATCCTTTAGAGGCATTCAATAAACATCAATGGTGAATCTTAACATCTTTCAGCTAGTTTGAATAGTCCAAGTGCCTAATCACCATTATTTGGTATGTATAAGCAACCATATTTTGACCAGTATGTTTATTCTCTACCTCAGCATCACACTTATCAAGCTAATAATGTTTATGTGTTCCCTCCAAGTGGCCCTAAAACAACCTATTATCCTTATCATGTACTTTTCCCCCCTTATACCCCTGTGTATGACTAAGATCAGCCTCCTAAGCATTCAAATCAGTCCTCTAATTCCCCTTGTCAAGACTATGTTTATCTTGTTACATCCTTGTCAAGATTTAAACAAGCATTATTGAATTATACTGAGTTAATAAGGGAGATTGGTAGGGGTTTAAAACTTTCTTCAATCATCCATATTCATGTCCTATAAGAGGCAAGGAATGTTCTTCAGCTGGTCAAGGATAGATGGTCAGTTTGTGAGAATGAACAATGGGCAGTTTGTGAGAGAGAGAATAAGGTGTGGTTGAGAAGCATCGTCCAAAATTTGGAAAGTGTGTTGATGTCTTATGAAGATAATTATACTCAATGTGATCGGTCTTATGTTTCCTCTCCTTTCCAAGAGCCAATCATTTGCCTTCTCCTACCCCAATGCCCATTCCCACTCAAGAGCATGAATCCCTTCCATTATGGATCTTCTCCAATACTTTTGACCCTGGCTATGTCATGCCCTCTCTTGTGAAACCACCCTCTCCTATACTCATTCAATAGGAAGAAAAGGTGCCTGCTCCATACTCATTTCCCTTGTGGAAATTAGTTCAGAAAGGCATAGAGAAGAAGGAAGAGGTGTCAGTTGTGGTGATCCAAGACCTAGTTCAAGAGAAGGAACAGTTAGTGGTTGAAGAGTATAAAAAAGAGTTATTAGCTCAACTCAATGAGCTTGACCTACAAGAATTCTAGGAATCTTTCTCCCTCCCTCATTAACCACTAAAGAGACCACTCAAAGTACTTAGTTGGAAAGACACTCTCTTAAGCTACAAGCAAGGTGAACTTTTTCACCCTCCCACCATCTCCCTCATGGAGAAAGAGCCTATTTTTCAAGGAATAGAGGAGGATCTTAGATTCAAATTTTAGTCTCTAGAAGATTACATAAGTTTATATGATGAGGATATCATGATAGGCAATCCACTCCAAAAAAGGGAGGAAAAATCAAGTTTGGAACGGCTATTATGACATGGCTTTGACATCGATGAATTAGAGCCTAAAGGCAGTACTGATGCCTTCATACTTAAAGAGGTGTGTGTTTAGGATGTAATTGAGAGAAAAGAAGACTTTTTTTGGTCCCAAGATCTTCCATTTGGTGTGGCTATAGATGAAGATGACCAAGATCCAGAGATTGATGTAGTCAATCATTTAGCTGACCTTGTTGAAGAGGTCATGAATAAGCAAGAGGAAAAAGATGAAGTATGGTATTAGTTGTACCATGACTTCATGGATTAGGTAGAGCTTATAAACCAACCTATGCCTCTTCCAGAGTATGAGGATGAACTCACCAATCAAGTTGAAGAAGCTGACCAATCTCAAGATGAATTATCCATTGAAGGCAGTACTGATGTCTTCAAAAAAGAAGAAGAATGGTCAGATTTAGATCCATAAGAACATGACATGTTGGGCCTTAGGTGGATTAATGAATGACCATATGGAGCCTTTCAAATCAAGAAGATAAAAAATGGAGTTGAAGTTGGCATTGTCTCATGTGACCAAGAGGAAGCTGCCTTTGGGGATGACTTAGAGCTTTTCTGCTTAAGTCTAGATAGTCAACCAAGTACTAGTTCAAAGGAGCCATCACATGTTGTGTTTGATTCAAATAAAAACTTTAAGCCATCAAATGAGAAGATTGCAAAAGTCCCTACAGTCCAACATGAACCAAGTTTGGAGGACATGAGCCAGTATGTCTACATCAGAGACATGTTTGTTCTATTCCATCCATTAGAGATTACATTAAAAAGATTAACCATAAAGTTGCCAGGTTCACCAATTCTAGTACCTCTAAAGCAAGGTATTCTCCATCTTGGATTATTACAAGTGAATAATACTCATAGTTTCCCATTTGATCTAGGATGAAAATGCTTATATAATTTTAACCTTGTATATATTAGAGTAGCTTTCCATGCTTTCCTCTAAGTGCCTTATGCACATTTCCTTTTTGTTATATTTTTCCTCTCTCGAGTGCCTTGGGAACTTTGTTTTGTGTTGTCCTTGTTGCTTCGAAAAGAAGTTCCAAAAAGGGGTAGCCTTGTATCCAATTTTAGACTAGCTTAGTTGCAAAGGCTAATGACTCCATGCCTAATGGACTAGACAAGGCAAGTATTCTGGGTTCTCAAGCATAGTAAACATGTTTCCCTGTGAGTCACCAGAAATGTTGGCCAACTTTTTGCCCACATACCAAAATTTTGGCTAGTTTAAATAGATGGACATGAAGAAGTGTAAAGGTTCTTTTCTTGTGGGACTCTTTTTCACTAAGTATTTTATTTTAGAGTTTTGTTCAAGCTAAGTGTTAGAATTTCTTCGGATGTTTTGCTCAAAATAAAGGTTCTGAAGGGTCACTCCTACAGAAATGGTCCATTTCAAAATTCTTTAAGGGTCTTTTTCCTTTTGGGAAGGTCTTTTTCAAAGAGTTAATGGTCCTTTTCAAAATTCCAAAGGATATCTCAATTGGACAAAAAGTTTGAAACAAAGTTTTAGAAAAATCTTTTTGTAAGCAAAGTGCCCCAAACATTTTCCTCAAAAGGTATTTTCTTGAGAAAATGGTCCAATACAAATTTTTTGAAGGACACTTTTCTTGACAAAAAGGGACCATTTCAATTTCCAAAGAGCCAAAACACTTTTTTCAAGAGTCATTTCCATGCCAAAGTGTCTTATGCAGAAAATCTGAAGGATATCTTTTGAGGAAGTGGACCTTTGCAAAAGTCTCGAAGATTTTTTCTTTCGGGAGATAGCCGAAGCAAACAAATCCAAAGGGTCTTTCTCAAAAAGCTCAAAGACATAATTTCCTTTGGACATTTTGTTCAAAGGAATTATTTGAAATGAAGAAAAGTCAAATAAATTATTTTGGGGAAAAAGTATGAATGAATTATTTTGAAGAAATAAGCCAGAGAAAATGCCAAAATATTTTCTTTCGAAAGAAAGGCCTGAGGAAATTCTCCTGAAGGAGTTGTCCACAAAAAATGATCGAAGAGAAAAAATTTGAAGAAATTAATGATGTTCTCATAAACATTAAATTTAATCATAGAAGATAGTCATTGAGGTTCAAATATCTTAGTGATGATTGCATGAATGTCAAATGTGTTCATGCAGACGTCAAATACAAGCATGCAGACATCAAAGTAAAGCCTCATGAAATAGATGTTTGGGTTCAAAAAATAAGATCAATAGCATGCGTTCAATCATGGATTTAGATCAATAGTGAGTGGGGGATAGAATAGGTCTTTCAGACCTAGTATAGATCAAAGGTCAGCAATTCATCGATGAAAAAAGACCAGGCATCGAGTAGAGTGTTGTCTATTATGACTATATGAAAACCAATAATTTAGATTGGTTTTCAACCTATAGTTATTTTAGGTTCAAGTCCCAAAGCATAGAATAGGTACATGATTAATGAAAAGAGCAGCCCAAGCCATGATTCTGACAAACCGTCACTCAAAGCACACATAGCATGGCTCTGTCAGTTTAAAAGATATGAGGACCTTGTCCTCATAATGAAGCCAAGTAAAAGGTATGGTGAGATTCATGGAGTAAATTTGGGAGATTAGAGAGATAGTTAGAGAATTCAATAATGATCAAAATGTTTGAAGATATTTTCTCCTTGAAAGTATCATGACTCACCATATAAAACAAACTCTTGTCCTCTAGTACACTTTTTTGGGCCAATGAGAAGGACTTGAGAACTAACTGGACCTATTGAAGGATAAATATTGATGATGGACTTGTCTTAATTAGACAAAGGGGTGGTGGGGCATCCTTTGAAATTTGGTCTCATTCAATGATCATGGACAATTTGCCCCTCTCCTTTATCTCTCTTTTTCTCTTCCCTCTTCTATATATCCCATTTTTTTCATTTGGTAAGGGTTCCCAGTTTTTAGACTTTTTCATCTCTCTGAGACATGGGACACTCTTTCAGATATTGAAAAATATGCTTAGCTCGATTAGCATCAACCCTATCAAGAATTTGTAAGAACTACCTCTTGATGCAATAAAGGATTTTCTTTGCCTATCTCTTGCCTTGGATTTGTGTCTATTGAGTTGTGCACTATGGCATTGTGTGAAGGAGAATCTTCCTCATCCATGGTCCTCCTTGCTAACCTTGTTTAGGGAGTTTTTCAATGCTATTTGTAGGTTTGGCTGAGTGCTCTTTATACCATTGATGTGAGCTTTTCGTGAGTATTAGAACTCCTCTTTGTTTGCATTCATTGCTTCTTGAACCTCTTCCATGAAATATTAATGCAACCAACTTGATATTGAGGTTGTGTAAGTCAATATTATCCTCTAAAAAATTAGTGTGGGTTTAAGCTTATGGGAGTTTCCCATTTTATTTTGGTACATCACCTCCCTTAGCTTAGATTTCCTTTTTATGTTATCCTCATATCCCTTTTCCTTAGTTAGCAATAGATTTTAGCATGGGAAATAAGAGCTGAAGTGAAGCATCTGAGGAATTAGCCTCATTAAAAAATCCTAGAGGTTAAACCTCACTACAGGATACCGATAACCAAGAGTGAGAGAGCCTCAAAATCTCTCTCACAAAGGGTGCAATTCTATGCTACAACAGTGCATGTTGCATATTCTCCTTAAGAGCTTTCATGATGTCCTAATTTTCTTCAATCTAGTCATAAGCTTTGGGAGCTCAACTATCTGCTATCACTAAATCAACAAATGATGAGGCATCATACCCATAAACTTATCTTAATGGTGACATGTCAATGCTCATATGATGGGTAATATTGTATCAATGCTTACCCAAGTACAACCACTTAACCCATACCTTCTGATGACCTACCACATAACTCTACAAATGGCCCTCTATCTATTTATTCATGATCTCAGTCTAACCATCGGTCTGTGGATGATGATTGGTACTCAATGTCAACTCTATATCGTCTAACCTAAATATTTCCTACCAAAATGTACTCATAAATCTATTATCTCGATCACTGACTATGTTCTTAGGCAATCCATGTAGCCTAAAAACCTCTTTAAATAATAATGCCACTACTTGTAATGCATTGTACTCCATTGATATTGAAAAAAAATGAACATACTTGGTCAATCTATCAACCACCACATAAATTCAATTCTCACCCTGAGCCTTGGGTAAGCTTTTAATGAAATCCATTAAAATACTCTCCCATTTCTGGTTTAGAATGGGTAATGGATGAAGAAACCTTGTAGGGAATGAGTGCTTGGATTTGCTCTACTGACAAACCACACACTCTCTAATATGATTGAGGACATTTTCCTTCAATTCTTTCCATGCACATCTCTCTCATACATATCTAAGATAAAGAGCTTCTTCACCTCCAAGGGAAACTATTTGAGATATCAACCATGTGGTTATTAAAGAAAATGAAATTAAACTTCCTCTAGATAAGAAAAATTCAAAACTATGTACTCTAAGATGTAACTATTTAACACCCCTCACCACAAACATTAACATCACACATCAAAGGTGATTTAAAGTGTGCTAGAGTCATATGATGCTCTAATAGCCAAGCTATTTTTTTCCATGATTTCTCGACCAATATTGAGCATAGGCCATGATCCAAGCATGTAGATGAATAGGTACCTCCACAAAGAAAGTCTCATATAATGAATTGTATATATTATGTTCAACCCATGCATGTGCATAAATTCTTAGTTTGATAAATGATATTGCAGCATTATTTTAAACACTAGTAATCCACCACTCAATGTTCTCTAATGACAATCGCTCGAGCATTTTCCACTATCATACAAACAAGTGCTACGGATCCTCATAACATAACCAAAATGTTGGGATTATTTTCTTTATCTAGGCATAAACTTTCTTAGATATGTGCCAAAATGATTAAAACCCAATGTGATTGTGCACTGACATTTCATGCAAGAATGATTTCTCACATGCTCACTCAAAGCATGCATAAAGGGACCTATTCTCATTGATTTTTTCATGCAAAGGTATACTAACATATAATGGCACTCAAATGTATCCACTTTACTCAGTGTTTAACCAGAAAAAGAAATGCACACTATTTATGGACCTAAACTTATCTAATTGAACATTAACATATAAAATGACCAACACCATTGTATCCATAGCCAGAATAATAACATTCACATAACATAGGTTCCATTCATCATATTGAAAAGAGATTCACAGGTTACATAAATAGATGCATGGAACATCTCATACAATAACAATATCACAAAAGTATCCTTGCTTACATCAATAGAATAACAATCAAAAATATTACAAATCTCTAATCAAGGGTATTTATACTTGGTTTTCTCTAATCAAGTAGTTACAGTAAGAATCACATTCATAGTGACTCACCAATGATCATCTCTAAACTTGAGTCATGGTGGCCAATCACATTGTTTTCCTACAAACCTAGGCCTTTGTGCCTCTATATTCTCTCTTTGGTGTTGGATCCTCATTGTTGAGTTCCTATATTCTTGTGGGCTGATTCTAGATTCATTCTTTACTTAGTTTGTTTCATCCCTTTGAATCATTCCCTATTCATCTCTCACTTCCCATGCACTCCCCAAGTCTTTCACTAGTGTTCTAAGTCCTTCATTCTTAGGTTCTCTATTTATTGTCCATCATTACTCTAACTTGGTCTTCTCACACCATGGACTCCCATGCCATGATCTTCTGCACCATGAATCTTCCACTTCATGGTTCTTAGTAAAGGACTTAGCCAAAATTTGGGGTCCAACACCACTATCAATGATACTTTGGATTTTATTTTTCAATGAAAAATAATAATCTATATGATTCTCATGTATTCTATGATATGTACAATAATATTTTGATCTTTTTAGAGGGTGTATAGGAGGTAATTTGATCACTTTGTTTGGAATCATTTATCTTAATATTTCACTTGAACTTGTAGTGGCCTTTTGTGCACTTTTTGAATAACTAGTTGTAAATGTATTTTGTTTTATCCTCTAATCTTGATACAAAGTCTTGTTAGGAACACAAATTAGAGATGAATATGCAAACACATGATTAACACTGGCATACTCTATATTTTTTGTGAATATGATCTGATTTTCCTCTGATGTGATATTTGAAACCAAATATTGATTTTTCTTTTGTTATTCTATTGACCTTCTCGTAGTGATGATTTGATCTTTAAGGGATTCATAATTACAAAACCTAGGTACTTATGATTGAATATTCATACAAACACCATCAAAAGGATGTGTGGGAGGTGGATGGGTTTAAGGAAGGACATGTTGATTGCAATCATTTGACACTATAGTGTTACTCAAATTATCTCTTGGGATAGTGACAACATGGACCTTTTTAGAGATATTGTAGCTATCACCATCTTGAGAGTTAAGAGGAGGCCTTATAATATCTTAAATATATGAGTACTATTACTCCCATGTTCTGATTGATTTGAAAAAAATATTGCATTCATGAATCTTGTGTAAAGTTTTGGACAATTATCCTATCATAGCCATCAAATAGATCTATATCATCCATTATAAAAGACATGAAAATTATATTTCAACAAAGGAAAAAATGAGATGCATATAAACAATGATAAAATTCTAAAACCCTAGGATAAAAATTTTTAGATCCCCAAACCCTAGAAGGTTGAAACCCTAAGGAAGACTTAGGATTTGATAAGGTTAAATAAATACGAGGGTTATCCAAATGTTTTATCTTGAATTGAATCAACCATGGTGGATTAATCATAATTCTAATAAATAGTTAGAATAAAACATGGTTTTATAAATATACTTACAAGTAGGAAACTGAAAGCAAGCAATTGGAATTGATCAAATAGAATGAATGCAAACAATATTAAACTATATAAAAGAGAGATATACTTAGCTTTTTGATACATTCAATTTACTAGGTTGACTAAAATTATAGAAACAATGATAAGGATGAAAACCCAGAAGCTAATCATGAGATGTTGTATGGATAGGTATGCCTAGTAGGGTCAATAGTGATGGGCACTACTATCCTAGGATGGCATTCTTGTTTTTTTTTTTAATTTTGAAAACTAGGGCACAATCTTATGCAAATGTGTAAAATATGTTTGTTTAAGATAATTTCATCTTTTGTATTGCATGACAAAATAATAAATAGCTTAATAAAGTGTAAAACCCTAGTTTGTGTGACACAAGGAGATAAGTGATTTGAAGGAGTAAAAATGGGTTAGTGGTTGGAGTTGTGCCAAACCTCAACACCCTACTATGTTGAGTGTTGCCAACAAACCAATACTCTGAATAGGGATCAAACTACCATGTAGTTATCCCACCTAAGTGCTATATGAAATTTTTCTCTTTTGACTATATGGATGCATCTACACTTAGACTAAATATTTGATCATATTGATTTAGGGCTACATAAAATTAAATCAATTTGGTTGAGGATTTATTGAGGTGTTTGGAACCTAATTTGAAAATAATAGGGATATTTTATTCAATGTGCACTTCTGTAATAAGCCTCTGAATGGAATTACGCCCAATCATGTAATAAGTGAATTGAATGTGCCTTTATAGTGATTCCAATGGGATGACCACATGCTAGGAAGCCTAAGAATACAAAATCTGATCTAAGGGAGGGTTTTATTTGAAAATATGATCATTTATGTGATGTGGACACCAAATATGGATGAGAACATGACTGCCCAATGGCTTTAAAACCTACATGTCATTCCTACCCCTAAGTGTAGGTGCTTAGTATTTGGCCTAGAATAAGTCATACAAATGAATAAAAGTGTTTTTATCAATAAAAACATTTCTATATGAAATGGATGATTGTCTTTGAGGTAAAATAGGTCTTAGCTTGTGCTTATGATAGAATGTGTTATAAAATAGGTGTTGATTGAGTGCACAAGTTAAGTAAAGATTAAAGGGACTAAAGCAAATATGATCAAGTAGTTGTGGCTTGATTTATTTACCACGATAGCTCAACATGGTTTATAGGTTATAAAAATATATAACATGTTATAATGTAAAATGTAGAAGTAGGTACCCCCAACATAGAAATAGCCACTAGGTAGAAGGGGATCTAGCATCTAGAAATCCATGTATAATATGTATGTCATGCATCACACTCATATACTAAAATTCATGTGTGTTTGAAAAATAATATGTTATATACCAAAATATGTGATAAATAACATATGTAAAGAAGTAAGCTAGCATCTCATGTCATGCTCAATAACTGATTTTTGTTTTTTTTTAATATTTTGAATGTATTTTTGCTATATTTGATTTTTTTTACTTTAATTATTTGATATTTTTGTATTGTTTATATTTTTGAAAGAAACTATCCTATGATCCTATCAATGGGAGAACCATAGTGCATGTTTGGATTGAATATGTTGAAGATGGCTTTTCGTGGGTGAAAAGTGCTACATGTAGATGAATCTGAATTTAAAAAGGCATCAGAGGTTGTCATGTAACTATTGTGATCACTACTCATACTATCTTTTATAGGATATGTAACTCAAAAAGCTGAAAGGATTGGTGGAGTGTGTTGTATAGTATGAACAGGTCTTATTTCTTGTGTTCGTTGTGGAGCACATTAAACTTATTTGAGGGATTGTCTGAGGACATATTGTATAAGATTTGGATTTCTTTGAACTTTGAGTAACTCTTTGATACGAGTTTTTTTATTTAGGAAGGTGTACCACTTTCATTTCAATTGATTATATAAAAGGAATTTTTAAAGGTGTAACAATTGATTCTACACTATGTTCTTAAATAGGTGCCATGACTATATTTTTATTATGTTATTAAATAGGTTCCATAACCAACTTTAGTGGTGGTGGAAGAGGGGGAGGAGTTATCACTAATTGTAGAGAATACTCATATCAAATGTCTTAAAATTTTGCCACTTGATTATAATGTATGTATTTGAGACATCTATGTATTGTAGATGGTATTGCACAGAGTTTTTGTATCGAAGGGATAATATGTTAAAGACCACTATGCTTGGTAAGACTAAAAATGGTGTAGCCACTGTTGTTGAACCAACTTAAAGAGATAGTACTTTGTGCCCAAGTTTAGTATTATGTGTATATCTATCGAAAGATCTAACTATTCTTGATGTATCTTATAAATCTTGATCCTTGTATCCAAGAGTGCAAATAAGTGTCATTGTACATGTATTTTAACTTAACCCATTTTCGACCTCGACACTATGGATAATCGATCTAACTAAGAATCATAGAATGATTTGATCAACCTAATGGAAATAAAAAGTGTGCACCATAATGATCATAATTTATAACTATCTTGTTATAATTTATTTTTGGCTCTATATTTTTAGATATATTTAGATCTATAGTAGTTACTTGTGGCACTTGTAATTGATATTGTTGATGTTTTTTTTGATATCTTTGAAGTATGCATTACATTTTCATATCTTTGATTTATTTTTGTTTTTTGCTTTGGTATTCATGTTTGAGTAATTCGAGATGTATTGTTATCATGGACCATGATTTCTTTATGTTTGTTCTATTTCTTTCGAATGTTAAAAAAACACCTTCAAAAGTGAAAGATAAACTGGTATCATTCTTATTCACTTTTACATTCATTTTTTGTAACCAAGTTTGTCCCAAAACTACATTTACCTATGGAATAGTATGTTTTAAAACCAATAATGTGGTCACTCTCTTGTGTCCCAAAGTGATTGTTAAAACAATATGTCTTGTAGTGAATCCATGTGTATGTTGTAAATCTTGCTCATTGTATCTCACATTTTGAAGAAATTATATTATTTATTTATTATGTTGTTGTTTATTATGGACAATAATGTGTTTTATTTGTAATATTGACAAGTGTTTGAATGATCATTAGCTCTTTTTGAGATATTGTTGTCTTCATAAATGAATATGTAGGAGTTGATTATATTACATTGTTGTCCAAATTTTTAGATATGATGATCCCTTTATTTTCAAGTTGTGATATCTTTTAACATAATGCGCAATAATCATTATCTATATGTTTGTTTATACTATGATAGGTGCAAAATAGTTTGTCTCTTATATACTCCAGACATTGAGGAGGAGGATGATAATTCAGAGGAAGAGTGATTAACTTTTTATCTAACAATGTGTGTAAAATACCATGTGGTCAATCTTTGAATCTATCAAACTAAAGTGGTTTCCTCTTACTAAAATTATATTTAGTCACTTTAGGTGGCATGTAGTAAACTAGTTCCTTCCCTTTATTGAATATCTTAACTCGTTCTTGATTGATTATAGCTTTTTCCATCAACTCATTTATCTGATGAATGACTTTGAGTAGATTATTTATTTTAGATGTTGAATTTGAATTCAACTATTTATTGATAACTTCTTACTTATGTGAAGATGATCTTAAGTCATTAGCATTTTGTGTTGCGAAATTTAGATCACATGCATATTTGAACACATCCATGTATAATTTCTCAAAGGAAATATAAATTTTATGCATGGCTCTTTATTTGAGTGGAGATAAGAGACCCCTACTGAAGATATATTATTTTTCCAAATTCGAAGGTTGATAATTTAGAGAATGGACATTATGTTTAAGTCATAAGATGTAACCTTCAATAAGTTCATCATGACCCTACTGAAGATATATTATTTTTCCAAATTCGAAGGTTGATAATTTAGAGAATGGACATTATGTTTAAGTCATAAGATGTAACCTTCAATAATTCAGAGGAAGAGTGATTAACTTTTTATCTAACAATGTGTGTAAAATACCATGTGGTCAATCTTTGAATCTATCAAACTAAAGTGGTTTCCTCTTACTAAAATTATATTTAGTCACTTTAGGTGGCGTGTAGTAAACTAGTTCCTTCACTTTATTGAATATCTTAACTCGTTCTTGATTGAATATAGCTTTTTCCATCAACTCATTTATCTGATGAATGACTTTGAGTAGATTATTTATTTTAGATGTTGAATTTGAATTCAACTATTTATTGATAACTTCTTACTTATGTGAAGATGATCCTAAGTCATTAGCATTTTGTGTTGCAAAATTTAGATCACATGCATATTTGAACACATCCATGTATAATTTCTCAAAGGAAATATAAATTTTATGCATGGCTCTTTATTTGAGTGGAGATAAGAGACCCCTACTAAAGATATATTATTTTTCCAAATTCGAAGGTTGATAATTTAGAGAATGGACATTATGTTTAAGTCATAAGATGTAACCTTCAATAAGTTCATCACGATCCTATTGCAAACCTTGTATATGTTCTAATGTGAATGTATGTACCATGTGTTTGTGATAATTTAACAAGAATTGATCTTCTAACTTTTTAAAATTAGGTAAGAGAAACTAGGGAGACTATAACACCAATCTGAAGCTCTATTGTGAGACTCCTATGGAAAGCTTTGAATATAATACATCCAACATTACCATATTCACCAAAATAAAGTGTATATTTTGTTAAATGAGTAAAAGGATCTCCACAACCATCGAAAAAGGGTAGTGTAGGCATAAAAAAAACTTTTAGATATGGATGTTCATATATATCTTGTGTAAGTGGTTGTCCTAAGATAACAGTATCTTTGATATTAGCACAACATGACCTAGTTTGTAAGTTGATACCAAGTACGTGCTTTAGAGTTCTCCAATAGCATGCATAATAGATATAATATGACTAGTAGGAATGGTAGTAGTTTGCAAAGGCTCATTCATGGGTTGTAATTGATCATCTATTATAAACATTGGTATAAGAGGACCACGAGATATGTTGATGCATGGCTTAATATTACATTCTTAAAAAATCAATAAAAATTTGACAATCATTGCCTAGCTTGTCACTTAGAATTTGTATGGAGTAGAAACATCACATTGCTCTTTATCAGATTTGTTTTACTTAGGAGAGAGGGAAAAATCATCACAATTATTGTTATTATGAGACCCATATTATATGTATATAAGAAAATTATCTTGAGAATCGTTACAACTTATGCCATGATCATCACTTTATAAATCTAAAGTAAGAATGTCACTTTTTGGTTGCATTTTACATCAATTTGCATCCTTTGATGTTTCAAGAGAAATTATAGAAGTGTCATGAGATGTTATAGCATTATTTATAACTTCCAAGGGAGTAAAAATATTACCACAATATTGTATATCAATAACCATGCCTAAAGGAAAGTTTGGGATATTGTATACATTTACATCATCTACATTATGTAAATTGTTGACCAATTTTTGCTCACAAGCCAAAATCGTTCGCCTTCTCCCCTTGCTTTCAAAAGCAATCATTTATGGGTTACACAGTTCAATGCCAGTGTTTCTCTACTTGTTTCAGCATGATTGGTTCAGTCATTTGGTCCTCCTGGTTGGTTTATCAGCATTTGTTTTATCTTCTTCACAATCCAATGGCTTCGTTCCAACTCAGTTCAACACTTTGGTCATCAGCGTGGTTCTTTGGTTCGGCATCTAGTTCATTGTTTCGGCCTTAGTTCATCGGCCTTAGTCCAAGTTCAAATGTTTTAAGCACAATAAGGGATTCAAAGAAAAAATTGGGTTCAGTCAGGTTCAGTTCAAAGTTCATTTGTTTTAAAACTGACTAAGTCCCACAATATCAAAGTTTCAAGCAAAAGCAAATGGGCCAGGGACTTCACATACACAAAGGAAGTCAGGTTCGGTTCGAAGCACAGTTCAAAGCCCGCAGCTTAACACAAATCAAAAGCCTGTGGCTTAACAAAATAAATACAAAAGGAATAGAAAGAATTTCCGTAGACTTTTTGTCCACAGGAAAACATCTGCAGACAAAGGTCCACAGAGAACATACAAAGCCCGACGCAAAACATTTAAAAAGTCTGCGGAAGTATTTATAAGACCTGGCAGTCTACACAATAAGCAGGGACCCACCGAGGAAATAAACAAGGACACGAGCAGCCGTGAAGAGACTAAAAGGCAGTCCGCGCTAAGCAACGAAGGCCCGTCAGTAGTCCAAAGCCAGTGTGGACCCGTTTAACAAGGAAAGGTGCCCGCAGGGAGGCAAAAGTGCCTAAGAAGGTAACGTAGACAGATGAAAGATAGCCTGAAGGCTGCCAGCATGGACCCGACGTCTCCAAGGCCATCAAATTTAATGAAATAGAATAACTGTTGGGTTTTCAAACATTGAAAAAGGGAAAAGGGCCTGAATGTAGCGACCTGCCAAGGAGTTCGCCCAAAGGGGCCAAGTAAGCGAGAAAGACAAAACTGAGAAGGGACAAATCAAACAAAGTGACAGACAAGGTGTAGGAGTGACAAGGCGGCCCAAGTGGCAAAGGACAGAGCGAGCTGGCAGTTGATCCAAATGGCGCCATTTGGGAAGTGACTTCAGTAGGTGGAGTAGTCCCTACGAATTAATCATGAAAGGCACAAACAGTTGGGATAAAACCAATTTTCCTCCATTTTTTATTAAATGGATCAACAAACCATGTAAGTCATCAAAAAAGGGACGGTTTTCGAGTAGACAAAAGGCGTAGTCCATTTAATTCCTTGAGCGACTTGTTCTTCCCAATGAGAGACGTGATAGGCCACTTGTAATAAAAGAGCGCCAAATGAGCCTCTTGGACTTTCCATATATATTCGCAAACTTGGTCATTTGAAAAGGGCTTCCACATTTTGTAAAGGGCACAGCTCTGCAAAATTTCACCTAGATCAATACAAAATGCAATTTTTTACCTCCATTTGGATAGACATTTCTGTGTATGCGTTGAATGTTTGCTTGTGTCCAGTCATTGTCTTTTGATGCTCTCATAGGTGCAACACCAGCAGACCTATTGTCTATAAGGTGCCATTGTTGCAGCTAACAGGAGGAGAGCAGTATTTGGGAGTGAAGGAGCAGAAGAAATTACTCCATAAGTGTGTGTTTCGCAGCACCTTGGGTGATCTCTGTTTTTGGATATTTTCCATTGAAGTCTCCTTGCCAGTTTCTTGCAACCTGGTCCTTATGCCAAGTGCGTAGAGTATGTATGTATTTTTCTAATTCTAAGAGTGGATGTGTGAAGGTCAACTATTATTTGGGTGCATCACCTCTTTTAGAGTAGGTAGTTTGTTTTCTATGCATTTCTTCTCCCTTTTCATCCCCCCTATATTATACCTATACCTATATTTTGCACTGCCTAAAACAAACATGATGCATCAAAGGGAGCTAGCCCTTATCTAGAGACTCTCCTCTCTTGCTTCGTCGTACCACAGGCGAGAGAAGAGTTTCCATGTTGTGAGGAAAAGGCAGGGAGTTTGACCTCCTTGCCCTAGGTGCAATCTCCTGCATCAACAGTTTTGGCACACCCAGTGGGACATCTGATTTGACACTCAGTAAAGATACAACACCGTGCACGTCAACAGTTCTGGCACACCTGGTGGGACACAGTTTGATAACGAAGTAAATTTCTAGGATTGATGTTGGTCCTGTTATAACAGATCATTTAATTTTCCAGCATCTGGCGACTTCGAGTTAAATCTGCTGGTTAAGTAGCCTGGTGCCATCAGGAATCATTTCTTGTATGTATACTTCTTTTGCAAAAAATAATGGATTTTGTTTTCCTTCATATAATTTGGATCAGACTCAAAATATTTAGAGAATCCCCTCAAGTAGCTCTCGTAGTTGCACTATAATGAAAAGGGAGGTGGCCTTGGAATTGGAAATTAACAGGCTGAAAGAGCAGTATAGATATCAGCATGAGCTGATGTATGAAGAGGAGCGCTTGTTTAGGCAAGCGCAGGCTATATAATCCATGAAGGAAGAGGCACCAAAATGGAGAAATCCATCTTTTCAAGGTAGCCAGCCTTGCGCACCCCTTCCTATCCTGAAGAAAACCCCCTCTTTTGCACCAAATCCATTTTATCAGATTGCACTTGCTCACTCTAGCGCATTAAATACATCTTCTCTCAATCCAGTGCGCCTAGCTTTCCAACCCCAAAGGGTATCAGAACAACCTCCCATGGAAATGAACCTCCTAAATTCCTTAGATTGTGAATTTTCCATTAGGGAAAATGCCATGAACCAGCACATCTTGCTCAAGCTGATCCTACTCAACAAGATGATGTTGGTCACCTCCAAGAGAGACTCTTCCAAGAAAACCTAGCCAGACAAATTGAAGACTTAGAGGCTAGGATAAAGCTGCTTCTTGAAAAAGTGATGAAATTTTCAGACCTTGTGGAGGAGCCTCAGGACCTTGTGGAAAACAAAGTTGCTACCTGTTCACAGGGGCAGAATTTTAATTTAGAGATCCTGAACTGGGGAAGAATAGTAGAATCATGGGACAAAAAAGAAGATGAAGAGCAAGTTTTTTCTCAAAACTTTAAAGAAGTTAAAGCTGGGTCTACTTATGATGATGCTGGCAACCTCCAAGAAAAGCTTTTCCAAGAAGATCTGGCCAAAAAAATAGCAAATTCGGAATCCAGAGAGAGATTCCTCAGCGAATGTGTGGTGGACGGTTCAGGCCAAACAACACATTCCATGCCTGAACACACCCCACCTACACATTTCCAAGAGAGTTATCAGGCCGTGCCTGATATTAATGAAGTGTTGATCAAGTGGAGAGAGGAGAATCATTTGATTCTAGCTCAAGGACTGCTTCCTCTTCCACATGTTTTCTCCACTTCGCCCCTTCTCAAGGAAGAACCTATTTTTCACAAGGCAGGTGAGGAGCAAAAGATCCAATCTGCGGTCCTTCAAGAAGCTGTCATGAGCAACAATGAAGAAGAAATCATCATTGATGCTCCTTTTGAAGACCTTATCAGCAATGGAGAAGATGCAGGTCTTGCATATATGTGGATGTTCCAGCAATATGAGGAGGAACAAACACATGGTGAGCTCTCTTCCCCTCTGTTTGATGAGCTTCCTTGTTGTTTTGATGATGAGGTCAACTACACTGAAGACCCTGAGTTAGAGGAGGATCAGGGGAATATTTTTGAAAATCTAGAGAACCTGATCAGCAAAGAGGAAAAAGAGAGGTATGTCTTCTTGGAGGAATGCCTTGAAGAAGAGAGTTTTAAACAAAGAAGTGATGTTCTATGGGACGAGCAGTCATTTTGTGAGTCCATTTTAGACATCACCACATTCACCCTTCTTCAAGAAGGCCAAGAGGAAGTAAAGGACGAGTCTGACAAGTTTTTTAACGAGGTAGAAGAAAACAAATCAAACCATGATATGTTGCAGAAGAATTGTGCATATCAAGGGGCTTATGGCGATGAGTCAACAGCCATTGATTTCTTGGTGAGGAGCACCAATATCAGGAACCAGCATTTAATAGGCCTCCAGGGACAATCAGAATACGTATATATTGGAGGCATGTTTGATTTTGATCCACTCGAATTCCAGCCAACTCAGGTGATAGGTAAAAAGAGCAAGTCACCAATTCTCTTTTCCTTTCAACTACTTGCCTAGTGCCATAAGCCTTCTTACCAGGGAGGGGACTTAAGAAGTTTTCCATTTGATCTAGGAGGGAATCAAAAAATGCCTAGTTAGCTGTACATAATAGTTTGTTTCAGTTTCTTCTTCTGCTTTCCCTAAGTGCAGTTTGCACAGTTAGTTGTTTTTAGCCTTATGTGTTTCCCTTTGCGTGTGGGGGTGAAAGCTTCAGGTGTGATTCTGGGATCTCGAGCGCTGTTGTGAACTCTCTTCATAGCTACATCTAACTTCGTGCCCAATGGAATGCAAGGCAACTGGGTCCTAAGCATAGCAAGCATGCTTCCCCTGTGAGTCGCCAATCTGTTGACCAATTTTTGCTCACAGGCCAAAATCATCCACCTTCTCCCCTTGCTTTCAAAAGCAATCATTTTCGGGTTACACAGTTCAATGCCAGTGTTTCTCTACTTGTTTCAGCACGATTGGTTTAGTCATTTGGTCCTCCTGGTTGGTTTATTAGCATTTGTTTTATCTTCTTCACAGTCCAATGGCTTCGTTCCAACTCAGTTCAACACTTTGGTCATCAGCTTGGTTCTTTGGTTTGGCATCTAGTTCATTGTTTCGGCCTTAGTCCAAGTTCAAACGTTTTAAGCACAGCAGGGGCTTCAAAGAAAAAATTGGGTTCAGTCACGTTCGGTTCAAAGTTCATTTGTTTTAAAACTAACTAAGTCCCACATATATCAAAGTTTCAAGCAAAAGCAAATGGGCCAAGGACTTCACATACACAATGGAAGTCAGGTTCAGTTCGAAGCACAGTTCAAAGCCCGCGGCTTAACAAAATAAATACAAAAGGAATAGAAAGAATTTCTGCAGACTATTTGTCTGCGAGAAAACATCCGCAGACAAAAGTCCGCAGAGAACATACAAAGCCCGACACAAAACATTTAAAAAGTCCGTGGAAGTATTTATAAGGCCCGACAGTCTACGCAATAAGCAGGGACCCACCGAGGAAATAAACAAGGACACAAGCAGCCACGAAGAGACTAAGGCAGTCCGCGCCAAGCAACGAAGGCCCGTCAGTAGTCCAAAGCCAGCGTGGACCCGTTTAACAAGGAAAGGTGCCTGCAGGGAGGCAAAAGTGCCCAGGAAGGTGATGTAGATAGATGAAAGATAGCCTGAAGGCTGCCAGCGTGGACCCGACTGCCAGCATGGACCTGACGTCTCCAAGGCCATCAAATTTAATGAAATAGAATAGCTGTTGGGTTTTCAAACATTGAAAAAGGGAAAAGGGCCTGAATGTAGCGACCCGCCAAGGAGTTCACCCAAAGGGGCCAAGTAAGCGAGAAAGACAAAACTGAGAAGGGACAAATCAAACAAAGTGATAGACAAGGTGCAGGAGTGACAAGGTGGCCCAAGTGGCAAAGGACAGAGTGAGCTGGCAGTTGATCCAAATGGCACCATTTGGGAAGTGACTTCAATAGGTGGAGCAGTCCCTGTGAATTAATCATGAAAGGCACAAACAGTTGGGATAAAATTGGTTTTCCTCCATTTTTTATTAAATGGATCGACAAACTATGTAAGTCATCAAAAAGGGGATGGTTTTCGAGCAGACAAAAGGCGCAGTCCATTTAATTCCTTGAGCAACTTGTTCTTCCCAATGAGAGACGTGATAGGCCACTTGTAACAAAAGAGTGCCAAATGAGCCTCTTGGACTTTCCATATATATTCGCGAACTTGGTCATTTTAAAAGGGCTTCCACATTTTGTAAAGGGTGCAGCTCTGCAAAATTTCACCTGGATCAATACAAAATGCAATTTTTTACCTCCATTTGGATAGACATTTATGTGTATGCATTGAATGTTTGCTTGTGTCTAGTCATTGTCTTTTGATGCTCTCACAGGTGCAACACCAGCAGACCTATTGTCTACAAGGCGCCATTGTTGTAGCTGATAGGAGGAGAGCAATATTTGGGAGTGAAGGAGTAGAAGAAATTACTCCATAAGTGTGTGTTTCGCAGCACCTTGGGTGATCTCTGTTTCTAGATATTTTCCATTGAAGTCTCCCTGCCAGTTTCTTGCAACCTGGTCCTTCTGCCAAGTGCGTAGAGTATGTATGTATTTGTCTGATTCTGAGAGTGGATGTGTGAAGGTCAACTTTTATTTTGGTGCATCACCTCTTTTAGAGTAGGTAGTTTATTTTCTATGCATTTCTTCTTCCTTTTCATCCCCCCTATATTATACCTATACATGTATTTTGCACTGCTTGAAACAAACATGATGCATCGAAGGGAGCTAGCCCTTATCTAGAGACTCTCCTCTCCTAATTCGCCATCCCACAAGCGAGAGAGGAGTTTCCATGTTGCGAGGAGAAGGCAGGGAGTTTGACCTCCTTGCCTCGGGTGCAATCTCCTGCGTCAACATAAATAGGGAGAGAGAATGACACACTCATTCATATCATGTACCATTTCTATTCAAGGGCTATGTTTTTGTATTTTATATTGATTAATGTGATGCAGTGCAATAGCAAACTTAAAAGATAAACAGGGTGTACTAATTAGTGATTCTTCACATTTTGATCCTTGTGAAAGATTGAGGGAAAGAAGATATTCATTATCAATATGTTCTTTTTATTCTACATTATGAAAAGCGGAATACAAGGGAGGGATAGATAAAAATCATTTTTCAACTTTTGAATTAGTATGCTCAATTGTTTCCTCGCTATATTCTTCACTTTTATACCAATCATCTTTATTTTCATAATCATAGCCATATCTATCACAATAATATTCTTCATTAATGTCAAAAACATCAAAAATTGTACAAGTGTAATCATTAGATCATTTGTTATCATAAGCATAAGGTGTAGCATTGTTAGAGAAGATTAAATCTAAAGGGTGAACACCATTGTGCATTGCATTTTTAGAATCAATTTATATTTTTAACCTAAAGTATATAAAATATGACCAAGATTGAGCTTACTACTAACAAACAATCAATCATACCATGAAAGAAAGAATGTCAAAATATACAACTAGATAAAGTGTGTTTTCAGGCTCTTAATTATACTGACCCTAGTCATATATAGTGAACACAACCCCAAAAGACACTAACTATGGAGGATTCCACTATTCTTTATCCACACTATCTCGTCCATAGGGTCTCTTTAGAGTAACTTTCAGAGGTTAACCACTTACCAATGCACTACAAGAAAAAATAGTTGAAGGCTTCATATGGCTGAAAAACAAAACATAGGTGTTTATAATATATTGTAATGTATGTGAAAATTAAAATTAGCATATAACATTGTTTAATGGCTTGAGTATTGGGGAAGTACAACTCACACCATGGCTTAGGTAAAATTGAAGACCGTTTTGCCTAGAATGACAACTCCTATGAGTTTTAAAATTGTCAGAACATAGTTTCAAGCAAGCAAGAAAGAAAAACCAATTGAAAATCAATGACAAGCCAATATGTATATACATGGAAAACATAAATTTTTAAGCCCCGAGGTCATAGACAAATTCTCTTTAGTTCTAGAAATCAAAAAATTCATATGAAACACAAGAACAAGAATTGAAAAAAAAAGCAATGTTTGAAATAAATGTATGGGTTCACCAATATGTTTTACCCTATTTTTTATTTTAAAAAAACAATAGATGTTATAATTCTAATAGGTTACTAAATAGATATCAGAATGAGAAAGATGTACAAAATCAAAAAAAATGATTTTGACAATTAATAAATATGGAAAATAGTTATTTTTAGAAAACATTAAGAATAAATATACTTAGCTCAACCATAAATATTTTTTTTCTTGTTTTAGATATTAGATAGTGAAAATTAGTAAAATAGGTGCATGTGCATGTTCAGGATCAAGATCAAGAACATGATCTAAAATTATTTATGGACAACTCCTACAAAGGCAAACACCATAGGCAACATGTCATGTATGTTGACTACGGACATGTTCATGTTGACTGTGATAAAAATATCACTGTGTGAATTATCATAAAACAAGACTATGATGGCTCAAAACAAGAAATAATTTTTTTTATTGTGTCTGAACAAGTCCAACAAAGGCAAACTCCATAGGTAGTTGGTCATGTCCGTTGATCCCAGTTATGTCAGTGTTGAATATGACAAAGATTTGACTGTTGCACCTCCTACACCTGTATTTATTGATTAAGTTGAGTTATTGTGATTTTTTTGTGTCATTTGGAAGTTGTTGTTTTCATTATTTTATCTTTGAAACCTTAAGAGCACCATGAAAGCTTGAAATCTACAAAAATGAGAAAGGAAGTTTAATGGGTTAAACTAACCTCAAACACCCCCTTGATGATTGAGAATTGCCTACATACCTAATACTTCAATGAGTGAAATCAAGCCCATGCAATTCTCCCACCTAGAATGAGTGAAATATGGTGTTAAAATCTAGCAATGATAGCTCTTGAGTTGCTTTGAGATGCTTTAGAATTAGCTTATGGCTACTCCTTGTGAATGATCTTGATTTTGAAAAAAATATGGTATGTTTTTCTCAATGTGCAATAGTTTGAAAGCTTAAACCAAGTGAATAGCAAGTGAGAATAATGAATGGTCTTTGGTGTGTATTTGTGGTGAAACTTTTCATTATTTCATTTAGCTAAACTTATGATATTGTGGGAAGACCCAAACGAATAATTTGAAATTTAGATACTATCCATTATTTGGTGTGGGACATGGCCGCCCTCGATGGACAAGAGTGCACCAACATTCCTATCTTCCTTGCATGAATTTGTCCCAAAAGATCAGCAACAATTGTCTTGAGCTTGAGATAGTTTGAGGGTGATATTAATCAATATGAGTATTTGACTTTGAAATTTCTATGTAGTGGTTATGGCAAATAAAAGGTTGAGCCTACATATAGATTAAAAGTTTAGAGGAATGGTGAATAAGAATCATGTATTTAAGGGTAAGTAATGTGATTTAAGATGTGTTAAGAATTAGCATTGTCAAATACTTGTGACCAAATTTATGTGTCTACACTGAGACTGATCTAGATTCTGACTTCCGTTTGTTAATTTTATCAGCAAAACTCTCTAATTTACTTTGATAATAAATGTATTCATAAAAGATTGTGTGTGAAAATAATTCGACTCAAGAAACCTCTTTGAGGAGTTGCAACTATATATCTCACACACTTGAAATCATGGCTCTATGTAGTTCTAGTGCTTGTGAGTGAATCACAATCCATTCATTTCCCTAGATAATCAATTGCAACTATATACTTTGTTTGGCACAAGACTTGCACTAGTAAAATTTGAAGTTTTAGTGATACTAGGAGCGTCAAAATCAGGGCACTTTTTGCATAGATTATTTTTTTAATCAATGATACAAAACTTTTGGTGATGCAATTTGGGTCAGAGATGTTGGCGCTAACTTTGATTTTGTGTCAACTTACTCGATAGAGATTGAGTGTAGCTTTCTTTAACACACAATGCATCCCCAAAATTTGCATCAGAAAGTGCATGAGTGTTTTTGTGTCAGAGTTGTTAACTTCTCCAAAATATGAATTTGTTAATTTTGAATTTTTTGGAGGGAATTTTTTGTGGGAAATCAAAAATGACACTTTTTTGCATCAATGTTGACGCAACTTGTGTCAAAGGTGGCACTTTTGCATTAATATGTTTTTTAATTTTAATTTTAATTTTAGTTTTAATTTTTAATTGAAATTTATTCGAATCTTGTATAATAGTTATATTGGGAATACCGTTAATTGTTTCTAACATTATTTGCATATTTTATATTTTTATTTTTTTAGCTCTCATCATTCTCCTTGTCATCATCATCAACAAAGACATTGTCATCATCAAACATCATTATGATCATCAACACTACCATCATCACCCTTGAGATGATCCTCTTCATCATATTTTTCATCATAACTTGTCACCTAAAACCATATATAGCATTATAAATTGAGGTAAAATGTCATTTGGGTAATGACTAAAAATCTAAATGAGTAAAAGTCCCACAAAAATTAATATTGCTAGTGGAAGCTTTCAATGTATTATTAAAATACATGATTGGGTTGTAATTGGGTTAATCCCACATTGGTACTAATTATAAGACGAGTGATTTATTAGGCACTATGCTCACCAAAAGTTGTGCCAAAAGGAAAAGAGGCTAGAGGGTGAGAAGCCCAAAGTGATGAATAACATTCACCATTCCTCCCTCTATAAATCAAGTTTTGAATAAGAAAAACATAGATAAATATGATCATATTAGATAAAATTCAAACAAATGATATGTGAAACTTAAAAAATGTTTTTTCCTCCTCTTATGTATTTTTGATTTTTTTTTCAAACCAAACATCTTTGTATTTTAGCTCTTTGTCACTATCTCTTTGCCTAACATTTAGAACAAGAACATCCAAAATATAAAAATAAATCTGATATTATAAGATTAAATTCAAACAAATTGCAGGCAATAATAACAATTGGGCTATTTCAAAAAAAAATGCTCTTTATTGTTATCTAATTTATATAAGAAAAACGAATGTTTTTTTTTGCCTTAATATGCTTTTGGGAGTTTTTTTTTCTAATCTATGGCGTGGTTTGACGTAAACCCTAATGCACTTGTGTCATACTACTTTTGTTGATTTTTCCTAAATTTTGGAGGGAGGTTTTTTTAAGTCATAGCTATTGAAGGTAATGAATCTTGGAAAATTTTCCTACATCATTGGTATCTCTTCTGGATCTCCCTATGGCAAATCTAGTTGGAAAAATATTGGTTTCCACTCTCTCCTAGTCACTCTTGCTCCAATTAAATTTGAAAGCTCATTTTTGGCTAAAAGTATTTGGAAAGCTTTTGAAGGAATCAAGCCTCATTTAAAATGGGTTGGTGATGGATTTCATAGTGGTATTTCCTTCAATGACCATAATCTCTAGGGATCTCTTATCATGACCAATACTAACCTCCTCACTAAATTGCTTGGTATGGAAGCTTTGACGCTTTTTAAGAGAGGAATTCAAACTGTAAAGGATTTGATTTCAGTTCACGACTGAACTCCTTGGGCCTTATTAAAAGCAAAATTCAATTTAAACAATTTTAATTTACCAACCATTCTTTGCATTCAAGAACTACTGTCAGATGTTATGCTTCACAAATTGGGTCTGCAACCTCCACGCTCTTGATGGAAAGATTGGATGTGAAACTGTGATACTCATTTCAAGAACTATTCTTTAGGGTTCCTTTATCAATTCATGAGCCCATTCTCTTTGAAGCTTGGTAAGCTCAATAGGTGCTAAAATCTTGATTCCTCGCCCAAGACTTGGCTTGCCCATCTCAACCAAATTTGGAATGCTAAGCTTGAACCCAAGTTTGCTCATTTTCTTTGGTGTTTGGTTTATCAAGCCCTTCCACTTGGAGAGCATCTTTCTCATCTTGGATTTACTCAACCCAAGTGCTAGAAATGTACCAAACCCGAGTCCTCCAACCGTATCTTTTGGGCATGTCCCAAAGCTTAGGCTACTTGGCAATGGATACACAATCTCTTTTAGCTTAACCATCTTGAGCCTTTCACATGGCATTTGGCCCTCCTTGGGGATTCTACTAATTGGTCAGCGTTTATAAAAAAAATTATGGAATGTATTTAGAGTTGTTATTATGTTTCAATTATGGAAAGCAATAAATTTTGTTTTATTTAACAATGAAGAAACATCTTGTCATTTCTCTATTAACGACAAGGTGTTTGTGATATATTTGGCCTTTGTGCAAATTTGACCCAAGTGGAAAATGTGGTCATGGAACTCATGCATTAGCAACAGTTGTTTGACCATTGGGGGAGTGCTCCCTCTACCATGAGTCACATCCCTCATATCGTCCACCATTAGTGCCTAGATGTTGACGACACCATTCTTGCAGTCACAACCACTTCTCCACCCCTCATCCTTAACAGGCAGGAGGGGGGGTGGAGCCTCCACCTCCGCATGGGAAATCTTCCGCAATACCTTCTCAATGGGGTTCACTGGTTGGTACTGGCCCTATTGGTAGTGTAGTGCAACGTCTTCCTTAGTAGGGCATTATTGTATCCTTGGCTCCTCTAGACCCCATGGATGGATAGGTGGCTCCTGATCCTCTCTTGGTTGAGCCTTCATCTAGAGTGCTCAACTGCCTAAGCATGATCCTCCACCTCTTCCTTTTGGTGCGACAACATGCACTTAATTTCATGATGTTCATTTTATAGATGCTTTGGTGTTGTTTCGTTTGTCATGATTTGTTAATGTTTCTATTTGTTATGGTTTGTTTTCAACTGATTTTTCCTCTGGCAAGGAGTTTGAGTCGGGAATGTCAAATTGTTGCTTTACTTTACAACCTTTTGTAAATTGTTATTTTTTAGTAATAATAGTTATAATGAAGCTTTTTAATAGTAAAAATATACGATAAATACTTGTGTCAGAGTTAGCATCATACCTTTTTTTGAATTTTAAATGGTCAATGCCTCATTCAAATTTGAAAGATTGCCACCATTTAAGAGGTGTTTTCTATTTCGTTGACGTAAATTACATCAACAAAATTTGTTAATACTAATAATATCAAAGTTCGTTCAAAAACTACGAAATTTAAAAAATTGCTCCCATTTTAAAACATTTTTTAATGTTAACGTTTATCTAACAAATAAACAAATATCACTTTAATAAATTCAAGATAATATAAAAAAAGGAAGAGACAATAAATCATAATATTATATTTATTTTTAAAAATTATTTAAAAAAATAAGAAATATTATTAAAAAAAAAAATGGAAAAGAGAAATGATGTACAAAATCAAGATATTTCTACACTAATATTTTTTTAAAAAAATTATTTGAAAATAAATAGTCTTTTTATAAATAAAATGAATTTGGATTCGAAGCTTCAATCCTCAACGCTAAATTAAAGGTAGTCGACGTGAAATGAATGTAGAAATCTTTAATTAATATTTTGCATAAATAAATGTTAAAAAGCTATTTTCTTTACACAAGCGAAAGGCATTGTGATACAAAACCCCCTCAAAATAAAAATAATAATAATAATATTAAAAGAAACTAAACTATTATTTAGCATTGGCTTGTTGACTTGTAAATCTGAAAGATTGATTAGCCACCATGCTTCTTTCTCCAATCTAACATCCAATGAATACACGGTGCTACAATCCTACGGTCAGAAAATGCTCCGAGAAACACGGATTCATTCGACGCCGCCCGATATGCTGCCAAAAGTGCTTGCTTGTTACTTCGGGCAAGAATTTCTGTTCCAGTGGAGTGCGAAAGGAGAAAGGAATAAATCCAAATATAGAGCAATTGGGCAGCTTGGAATCATCAATTTCTGTGAAACGTGACATTATTTCAGCACAAAAAATGCCCAAATTCTCAGAACTCTAATTGGATATGTTTTGGGTCTCCAGAAGAGATATATACATTGATAGATATTCAGAGATTGGAGTTGTATGGGAAATGCACTGAGATCTCTGTGTGGGGATTGCTTCAATCCCCGACCTTCGGACGGAGGACATGGAGTAATCCCTGCCACAGCTGGAATTAATGCATTGGCTCGCGATCTCTTTCAATTTGAAAACACTGGCCAGGTACTCGTTAAAATCCACAATTTGGAAAAGAATATACTTCTATGATTTTCCTGCTGTTTAAGGTGGTCGTTTTGTTCATTGTTTAGTTTTCAGTTTAGAACAGAAGGTGGTAGGCATCGTGTAATCTGCTATTAAACGGCAGAGATGCCTGATATTTATATAACTCAGTTGTATCCAAAGAAAAACAAATTACAACAGTAGATGTATGGCACTATTTTGTTCTTAATTTGTAGTCTGCTCAAAGTTAGATTAGAAAGATGGCAATTTAAACTTTTAGAGTTGGGAGTTGGGAAGTCTAATGTTTGGATCCATCTTATTGAGTGAAACAATTTGACGTTTTAAGTACCATATGTGTATCTATCTTCAAGGAGAAAAGAAAAATCAAACTTACTCCAAGAAAAAATTAGAGTACGTGATTTTTGTCCACAATTTTATAGAGACGTATTTATTCTTGGGGAATCTTGGGTAAGGGTATAGGCAATCTGTGCTGACTAAACTTTATCACATTTTTAAGATTTGTAAACATGAATCACACTAAAAATGTACCGAATACTTGAGTTATGGGCAGCCTGATTACAGGGAGGGGGATCTGAACCTAGGTGAAGCTCTCTTATATGCCCCGTTGCCTCTTTTAAGTTTTTGTCATGAAAGTAGTCATGCTTTCATCACTACTTCACTGGCCGTAACAGTATATCAAGGCTGGCTTTTTCCTTCAATTTGTGGCATTTGTGTAAGATATTTTGCTTCCTTCTTACCCTTAGATTTTGAGCTCTGGGTAATCAAATTACTGCTCATTGTAATTGGGTGATAATTTTTCATTAGCATTTCTATTGTCCAATTTGTCCTTTTTAATTTGACGAGTTGATCGTTCAATTTTTGTCCACAACTTGATTGAGTACAAACATGGTATTGTTCCTCTTGATTTTGTTATTTCAATGGTTAATTTTATATGTACAAATTGGCTCTGATATCAGGGATTGTGTACTGTTTAAAGGTACCAGAAGGACTAAGCCAACATGTAGAGGCTTCAAAGAAAACACAGGCTACATGGTATGGTTCCGCTACTCTGAAATTAAAAATTACTACGAGTAGGTGCAACATCATTACAGCTCTTGTTTTTTTGGTTTAAAATTTAGAATTTTACGTGATTTGAGTTTTCCTTCTTCCACTTTCTAATTTCCTGAAATTGGACAAAACAATCTCAGATCAGGTCATCTGTTTCCAGAGATATCTATTTGAATCCTCAAAAAATGGATCTAATGTCATAGTTAATTTGTATGGGCAAGTTCCTTCTGAATTACGCCTGTACCAGAGATTGTACAACGTTTCTCACCTCTCAGCCTTCTTGGAACTTGGAAATCTCATAGTGATTGCTATTTCTGTGCATAGAGCAGGGCTGGGGAGATTCCTCCTACGATTGAGGGGAATCCCTAGGTCAAACGCAATGCTAAGCATCATAAAACTGTTGAAGCCATGGCCAATTATGTTATCATCTCATAGGATTTCACCAATATTAAACACAGTTTATCTATAATTTTACTTGTAGTCTTGCTTGGCATGACATTTCTATAGCCTTTAAATTTATAATTCAATGTATTTTGTTCAATGGAATTTACACTCGTCATAATGGATGTTTATTTCAAAAGGTATACGAAAATCTTAGCAGCATGGAAGGAGGACCCCGCTAATAATGCCGAACAAGCAGCAATACTTATTTCCAGGGCATTACAAAAACATCACAAGGTCAATGTCGAGGTATATCTTGTTTTCAAGTCTCTGCAGTCTTTTTAAATGTAAATTTTCCCCTTGTTTTTTCTACTGGTCATTTTTTTTCCAAAAACAAAATGAAATACAAATCCTCTTGTTTTGAAGGGCCTCTTGGCATTTTACGAGCTACCAGACCCTATTGCAATTGCTCAAGTTCCAGGAAAGGTTCCACAGAAATGGCCACAAGGAGTAAAATATGAGCTGCATACTCTTCAAGTGAGACAAGAATAGAGTCTGTCCTCCTGTTGCTCTTTCCTTGTGTTTGCATATACTAACTTGGTGTCCCTGCCAGGTAGCTGCCAAAGCTGTCGCAGATGGTGATACCATCACTGTATATGTGGATACAAAGAGCCCTAGAGAATCTGCAGAGGTTCCGATCTCGGTTCAGAGAGCAACAATTGAAAGGCGTGAAGCTCGAGCAAGAAGGGATTATGTAAGAGCTGATGCATTACAGAAGCAAATTACAGATGCAGACTACAGGTTAATTTTAATGCCATAAAAGATCTGCTGAGGTCTCATATGATATTGCTTTTATGTTGCATACTCATTATGCTAAACCAAATAGCTACCCTCTTTCAAAAACAACTGGCCAGCGGGAAATGAGGTAGGGTGAGAAGCCCGGAGCAGTAGATCATATTCACCGTTCCTCCCACTTACTAACAAATGCTTAGGGTGCCTGTGTGCTAAGTGGGTTCTTTTGCTTTATGATTATAATTAAAAATACAGGAGAAAAATGTCATTAAGAGTAATGACTAGTCATTGAGATCATCTTGAGATGACTTAAACATACAGGATTAAAATCCTACAAAAATTAATAATCTTAGAACCGGCCTACATCCATAGGGATTTTTATTTTACAAGAATGACAGTTGTGACCCCATTATAATCCTGTCAACTTCTGAGTTTATCACATCAATATGCATTCGATCAAGAAATGCATATTACACTTTGAGAATCTGGACTGCTGGAACTTCTAAGTTTAAATAGCTTTTAAAATTCCCACTGACTACAGTTCAGGCTGAGAACCTCATCAGCCCTTGCTTATTTAGTTTAAGCAGATAAGATATTAAATTATTAATTTTTGTGGGGTTTTATCGAGTGTGTTTAGATCATCTGAAAGTGACCTCCATGAGAGGCCATTGTCTATACCCATTTAGCACACAAGCACCCTAAACATTTGTTAGTAGGGAAGAGGAACAGTGAATGTAATCTGACACTTTGGGCTTCTCATCGTAACTTTTTTTTCCATTGGCAAAGCTTTTAGAGCATGTAATTATAAGTCAACCTTGTCTAACGATTCTTACCAATGTGAAATTAACCCAATTACAAGCCAATCATATATTTGTGTTATGTAATTTAAGGTTTCCACAAACAAATTAATTAGATTATTATTTTTTGTGAGCTTTTACTCTATTGTATTTAAGTCGTTTCAAGATGACCTCCATGAGTAGTTAAAGATATTGCTACAGTAACATTAACTATCTTTTCCAACAGGGTATTTGATGCATCCAGAAATGGTGAAGATATTCTCGCTCGGAAATATCGAATTCGGCTGAGGTTTGTAATGCAAAGAGTGCAATATGAGGGTCATTTTCACCTTTGCTTGGCAAATAAGTTCTAATTGAAATCCTAAAAAGAAGTCCTCCAAATTTGCAGGGGGGTGGATGCCCCAGAGAGCAAAATGCCTTATGGCAAGGAAGCAAAGGAAGCACTTCTGAATCTGGTCGAAGGGAAATGCTTGCGCATCCTTGTCTATGAAAAAGATCGCTATGGTCGGACTGTAGGAGATGTTTACAGTGGAGATATATTTGTTCAGGTATAGATTGGAGCAGTAGTTGACGGTTTCCTAATAATGTTATTGTCAAACAATGTCTTATCTGTTTCTGTGTTTGTCGCTGTTTTTAGGAATTTCTTTTGAAAAAAGGATGGGCATGGCATTATACGGACTATGATCAACGCCCAGAGTTTACCGAGGTAAGGAAAATCACTCTCACATAATTTTTCTAAAGAACTGGTTACCATTGAAAGGTTTTTCTAATCAAATTGACCTACTTTGATCATTTGTGAACATTGATATGATTTTTATTTCATTTATTTTAGTGGTGTTTCCACAGTGGATCAAATCATGTGATATGATTGACTCAATAAAATATGGGTCATATAGATTGGCTCTGAATTATGCAGCTGAATCCCAAAAAATCATATCACAATTTCTATTTCAATTTGGATTTCTAATTAAATCTTCAAAACATGCATCCTTGCAGTGGGAAAAACAGGCCCGTGCAGCCCGTGTTGGAATATGGGCTTCATCCAACCCGCAAAAACCATGGGAGTGGAGAAAAGACAGACGTGAAGGTATCCCAATTGCAACTTTTGCTTGAGACCTTACTAATCAACAGGTTAAAACCTCCACTTGAGAGAGGCTGCAAAGTCGAATGCAAAAGTGCCTCACTAAAAACCCTAAATTTTTTTAATAAATAAAAATGACTCAAGTTCAACCTTATCTGACATGCTTGCATAAGACAAAATCAAGGAAAGCATAAACAACAAAGAAGATTCGTTGTTACCCTTTGCAAACTTGTATAGCTTCTGTACATAATTATGATAGGCCAAATCACATTGTTGCTTGATTTCATTGAGAAGGCAAGGAAAGGGTACACAACAAAGAAGAATTTGCTTTTACCCTTTGTGAACTTGTATAGCTTCTCTACATGATTATGAACTGCCAAATCACATTGTTGCTTGATTTCATTAAGAAGGCGAGGAAAGGGTAAACAACGAAGAAGATTCGCTTTTACCCTTTGTGAACTTGTATAGCTTCTGTACATTATTATGAACTGCCAAATCACATTGTTGCTTTATTTCATTGAGAAGGCAAGGAAAGGGTAAACAACAAAGAAGATTCCCTTTTACCCTTTGTGAACTTGTATAGCTTCCATACATTATTATGAACTGCCAAATCACATTGTTGTGTTTTATTTCATTGAGAAGGCAAGGAAAGGGTAAACAATAAAGAAGATTTGCTTTTACCCTTGTGAACTTGAATAGCTTCTGTACATTATTATGAACTGCCGAATCACGTTGTTGCTTGATTTCATTTAGAAGGTGTATCCTTACACAAGATCTCTGTATACTTGTACCACCATCAATGGTGGATGCAGTCACACCCAGAAGCACACGAACAGAAAAAAATGTTTGTGGAAAAGTATGCTGAGGAGCAAACTACATGATTGATAAAATCAAAATGTATCATCATATGGAAAAAATTGGCCATTTGGAGGATGTCTCTTCTTACTAGCAATAGCCTCATGAGATGCTATGGAGATGCTGATAGAATTTAAGAAAGAAGTTGGCAACATATTACAATCGATATTTCAATCAATAGAAAAATTATTTATTTTTTATTTAATAAGGATATAAATTGTTTGAATGCAACAACCTATTAGTGATATTAGGGACAGTTATATATATTTATCAGCCAATGCATACATAAAATCTCACACTAAAATAATCAAAGGTTAAGAATTTTTATTTTTAAATTGCACATCCATTGAAACCGTCTTGTAAATAAGTAAATGCATTCTTATAAATCCTACGTATCAATTTGGTAAGACACTCGAAGAAATTGAGATGACAAAATTCAAATCCATGACAAAGATTATGTTTTTCAGCAGCTGTAACTAGGGTCCCCACTGGTCTGAGCATATGAAAAAGAAAATTAAGGCAAATGACCTATTAAGCAATTCATACACACGTAATTTATAACAATAAATCTTCAGCTTATTGGTTGTACAAAAAACAAGGAAAACATCTAAGTTTGCATAGCCAAATTGAATTTTGCCATCCAAAATTGTTTGGTAACTATTACCACCAAACAACTCACCAGGTTCGGTGGCATGCTCTGATGGATGTAATCCTATCCTCCTTTAGACTTTGGACTATAATTTCTAACCAGTTTGATTTACGCTTCCCAAGGAAAAATGAATGGCCCCTTTTGAAAATCCGAAAAAGAGAATACATCCATTTGGAAATCTTCAGTCCTTGAATTTCACAAGTGAGACTAAACTCAAACCCGAACATAAATTCAAGAATTGAAATTAAGAACAAATTTCTTCCACAATAGAGTTTCGTTGTTTTTCTTCAAATTATGTTTGTTAGACTACAAGATAAAAATTTATGTAGCATTAGGCCATAAGACATCATGGCCTTAGTGTGATGGTGTTTGTACTTATGTCCATGTTCCACAGAAGTGGATGAATGAGTAGTCAATGACCTATGGATGCTCTGGCAACAAATCTGATGTTTATTTTGAGCTCAAAGTTTGTTATTGTATTTATATCACAAACATAAATTTGAAATAAGGTTCATTACAGAGACCGTAATACAACCACCCACATAACTAACCCCCACAACCGTTACAACAATCGAGATGGACAACACCACAACAAACCAAAATTACAACTATTCTACCCACATGATTGCATCGCTGAGTCCTCACAAAAATAACACAAAAACCCAAAGACAAACCAACCAGACCCGTATCCAGAGATCCATTTAAAGCCATGATACAATTTATACAAATTACCAATGCACAAATCAACTAAATTCCGCTAAGGCTCGTCTTGGAGTTCCACAATCTAGGTCCTACATCTACTAGTTATAGAAAGAGGCTTCATATTGCATCAACTTGACAACTTGAGTATTCAACTGGGTTGAAAGCCAGCTAAACATAAGGGCGTGACATATAGTCAAAGCAGTCTTCCTTGCAGTCTTGAAGGCCTTGTATTTGTCAAACATCTCTCCACAACCCTTTTAAATGCCAATAATAATTTACCCTTCAATCATCTGGGCACTGGCAGGTCACCTAAAGACACATTAGCTACCAATCTCAAATCCCATCCATGCCACATCACAACCATGCACTATTATCTGATTGACGTATTTTGAAGTTTATTAATAAAAGACAACTAGAAATTTCAGCAAAGATTACTTCAGGTCTTGTGTCTCTGTTTTAGATTTATTTAGTTTGCTGTTAGGCATCATACAAATGTGTTGTCCAGGTCTTCCACAATAGCTTTTAATGGATAAATTTGGAAGCAAAACAATGCATCAAACTACATGATGTTGCAAATATGCGGATTAGTAAATCTTACGTAATATGATGGAATCATAAGACTAGTACTCCAAATACATAGCTAAGAAGGTAGCTAACATGGCCACCAATTCATATCTATACATAAGGTGCATCTGCAATAAGCAAATCTCCTACCCAAATACCGAAAACCATCAAGCCCTCATTTGCAAGAGCTGAAATGAGAAATTTTGTTAGTCTAACCAATCAAAACCCTACAGATTTATACTGACTAGTCTTTCTGCAAGCATAGCTCTCATATGTTGATGTGATCTTCTTTGGGAAGCTGTCCTCTCTATCCGTGCTCAACACCCTGACTAATTCTGCACCCAATATCAAAAAAAGGAAGATCTGAATCAACAAATATAAATTGGATAAACAAATTTAGATTTCACAAGGAGGGGAAACAACTAACAATGGACCATAATCTGAAATGCACGCTTTTATATATATATATATATATATATATGTATAGTGTATATTTGCCTATATCCTGCAACCATGGCTTTCCATGAAACAATGACGCATATCTTTGAAAAGCCTTAAAGCCTCATGAAGAACACCATTCTACGCATATCCTGCAGTCATAGCATTCTATGAGCCATCATCTCTGTGAGGCATTTTGTCAAAGAGTTCACATGCCCTGAGCGTGTTTCCACACTAAGCATACATCGGGGCAGTTGCAACTAGAACGTCTGATAAAAATCGGTAACAGAATTTAGCTTGGAGGAATCCGAGGCTAAGGTTATACCAAAACGGAATTTACAAATTAAAAATTAAAAAGGCCACCACACCACTGCATCCGGGGCGGCGCAATATAAGCGCTGAATTCCCATGTCACAATAGTGTGCGTGAGTACTTGAAATGCTGTCTCATTCCGTCACACCACCATAAAGGTTACAAGCCCAGGGACACATTTCATGCTACTCGATTATATATGGATGGATGGTTTAGCTTTCTTTATTGTCTTTTGCTGGATCCTCATGGATCTTAAGAAGGAAAGCACTCACTCAAGTACTTCCTAAAGAAACGAAACGAACGATGTAGTGTGTATGAAACACAAGGTTTAAATTCTTTATCTTTGTGAGATTGCGACGCTGATTTGAATTTGTGACTTTATTTTATGAAAAAAAAATTTACCATTAAGTTAATTTTATAAATTTATGGGAAAAAAAAAATTCGTCAAGTTAATTTTGAAAATGTTTTGAAGGGTTTTTGGTTTTAATGGAGAAGATGTTTGCAATTTTTGTTGTTAATAAAACCTATTATAATATAAAGGATAAGATTCCGATCGTACCCCCAAAAAATTAGCAGAATAATAATCCCGTGTAAAATAATAAAATTAACAACGATAAGTTCCTTGTATTCCAATATAAAAAAGCACCTAACAAGCCATCAAATACGAAATATATATGTTTTAACCTTTTCAAAATTCACAATAATTTATAAAATAAATCAAAAATTCTTTTAGAAAAATCAGTGTACAAATATTTTTAAGTCTTGACATTTCATATCATCAATTGTGATCCATCATATCATCAAGGAACAAGAATGTTTTAGAAAAAATGTGTACAAATATTTTTAAGTCTTGACATTTTGGATCACCAACCGTGATCCATCGTTAAGAGAACAAGAATCTTTTGGAAAACACTCTATACAAATATTTTTACGTCTTGATATTTGAGACCGCCAACCATGATCCATCATTATCAAGGATCCGAAATGTTGAGGTGTAAAAATATTTGTACATAATATTTTCCTAAAAGATTATCTCTTTTTTCTTTGATAATAGATCACAATTGGTGATCTGAAATGTTGAGACGAAAAAAATTGTATAAAGTTGTTTTCATATTCGTACTCTCCTAATTATAAATCATGGTTGGTGATCCAAAATATTAAAATGAAAAAATATTTATATATAGTTTTTTCCAAAAAAATATCTTTCATTCCCCTAATAATAAATCAGGTTTACTATCTTCTGAAATATTGAAATGTAAAAATAATTATACACAATTTTATGTAAAAAGATATCTAATTTCTTCTATAAATTGTAAAAACATCAAATCCCTTATTATAATTACCTTTTCAAAAACACAAATTCTTCATCGTTAAAAGAAAAACACATATTCACATACATCTATAAAATAACTAAAATAATTTATTTTTAATGTTTTAAAATAAAAAATCCCCTTTTATCACCCAAGTTAGTGTCTAACGTAAAGAGTGATTGTACGTTTCCCAGTTACCATCGCTAGCTAATATCATTTTTTCTGAACTACAGTGATGACACGACGTATGACCAAACATTTATAGATGCTCATAAAGATTCTCTAAATATACCTTGTAAGTAGCCTTCCCAATGTTGACACACATCGTATCCCCATTATGTTTTTTTATTGAAATTTATTATCATATTTATTGAATATATATATATATATATGGGGTTTACAATGCTATGTAAAATAAATAATACGTATAAAAAATTAACAATTGTAAAATAAACTTTGAAATATATAATCTAAGTGTAAATTAATAATAAGTTAAATTAATTATATGTTGTAATATTGAATAAAGGAGGATGGTAATATAAAAAGCTTCTTGAGAGTAGATTTAGGCCATCCAACCCTCATGATTATTATCTTGTACACTGTCCACTTAGAGACAGGAGGAAAGAGCAATGTAATATGTGTACCATTGTGAGCAAGGGAGGTCCATCGAGATGACCTAGCAACGAACTTGCCACAAGTTGGTGGACTTCAACTTCTCTACCAAAGAGGAGTAGAGAAGCGACTATGTGAATGGCTCCACCACCGCCTTGGCTTTGTGGAGAAGACCCCTGTGGTGGGATATTAGGAGAAATTCTATTTATGATAAATAGAACACTCTCCCAATAGTTGAGCAAATCCTATAAATATTAATTTTCAAAGGCCACCATTTTGGCATGCATCTGTATTTGAAAGAAGGAAGACATAAGCACTTAAATTTTATCATTAGTGTAAAACTACTTTGTAATATTCTCGTTACTAAAAATAGTAAAATTCCTAGTTTTCTAAATTTGAAAAATAATCGAAGCTCTAGAAAAATTATAAATAAAAGCAATGTAAACCAACCATTGAAAATGGCCTCCAAACAAAATCATCCCCTTGGTGATGGGCTCTAAGTGGAAAGGCCAAAAAAAGATATAGATACACTACCAAGCCTTTGGCCCAGAGGCAAAGCCCTAAACAAGTGCTTGAAATTCTCTAGCCTATTACAAGCAGGGCATTTCCAATGAGTAATACCAATATGGTGCAGTCTCTCTCATAGTGGAAACACTTGATAACTAAACACCACAAAAAATAAGTAAGCTTGGGATCAAGCTTAGCTTCCTAAATCCTATTAAGACAACAAGCAAAGTCTAGGGCAAGGAATTTAAACTGCATCAAATGTTTAACTTGCCAAGAGCCAAAGAGAAGGGGCTGATAATTTTATATAGAAGCCCTATAGTGTAACACTTAAAAATGGTGTGTCATAATTCCAACACTAGTATTTCCACCATACCCCTTGTAATTGTAGCCCTAGTTTGTACATCATTACATTGGGCATAAGCTCCTAAATTCACAAAATTGATGTCATATCAGAAGCAATCAGCTTATACTTTCTCTGAAGAATGGGCCATGGAGTCCAATATTGAGAAGAGAGAAGATCTCACATGATACAAATGTCTTTTTTGAGAATTTAAAGGGCTTTAATCCCTGGAGTTTCGGCAAGTATAATATTTTTGTTGGTAGCAATATGAGACCACAAGATGTTATGATCATCAAAATAAAGCCTTGGTCTAAACCCATCACCAACCCATTTGAGGAATGCCTTGACCAATTTAAAGACTTCCAAATACTCTGAGCTGCAAAAGACCCCTCAATCTTGATTGTTTTTTAGCTAGTTTTATCATAAGACAATCCTACTAAAATACAGTGCCAAAGCCAAATTCTCCAAGCTTTGGGGCCTTCAATGGTGTGAACAATCCATTTATCAAAGAGGACAATTTTTTTTTAGAACATCAATTATACCCATGTTTCCCTTATCTTGTGCAAAACAATAGACTTCCCAAGCTAACATATGAAAGCCTCAAGTCTACTTGGCATTAACCCATTAGATGTCTCTGAATAATTTGGTAAATTTGGAATTTCCCTACCAAGGAGAAGGGTTTGGTGATATAGAAATAAAATTAATTCTCCACTGTCTGCAAAACATATTGCCATAGCTCAGAAGGAGAGCTTTCAAAGGCAAAAAGGATGCCCAAAAATTTTAACATCTTATATTTGTTAATCCACTTCTATGAAACCTTTTCAACCATTTAGGAATTTGCAATATACTTTGGTGGTAACATTGAGTTTTAGTCCATTGTAAACTTGATCTAGAGGCTTTGTAAAAGGTATCAATTTAATCTAGAGCTTCATTCTCAAAAAGCATGAGAAAGGAGTTTTCATTGAAATGACCATTAATAAGTTGACTTTTATTATTTGGGAACATGATACCTGGAATGAGACCTTACTTGGACATGCAGGCCAGAAGACAACCAAAAGCTTTTGTAGCCAAAATATAAAGTGTAGGAGCTAATAGACAACCTTGTCTGATTGATCATAAAATGCCAAATCTCTCAAATTATTGACCATTAATGTTTAACCAAGCTGAAGCATCATAAAATAGGGTTTACATAGTAGAGAGAAAAAATCTCAAAACCCTAAAGCTTTCAACATGGTAAGAATAAAAGGACACTTAATGTAGTCATAAGATTTTTCAAGATCTAGTTTAAGAAACAAATCTTATTGATGGGAGACATGAACCCATTCCATCCCTTCCCAAACAACAATTATGTTTTCAAGGATGTAATGACTTTTTATCAAACATGTTTGCTCTAGTCTTAGAATTGTAAGAATAATGTGTCATAAGCATAGCGCAAGAATCATATAAGAGATATATAACAAAGTCATGGGTCTCCAATTGGTAATGAACTCAGGGTCCCTAAATTTAAGGATAAACTAAATATTTACTTGATTAATAAGTTTTCCTAATGATTTTATCTTAAACATTTCATTGTAAACTTGAAGCAAGTATAGCCTAACAAAGTGCCATGTGGCTATGTATAATTCACAAGGAAAACCATCAATCCTAGGAGCTTTGTCGTTAGTTTTATTCTACACAACCACATATAACACTTGAAGAGAAAGCGATGCATCACAAATAGATTGAGTAATAAGGCTAAGCTTGCAAGGAACAATATCCATATATTCTTGCAAATATTGAGCTCATCGTAACAAACATACCATGAGTAAGGGGTCTCTTATGATATTAATCAAAATTTTAAAAGATTCTTTTTTTGCGCACAATACACTTTTATTTTATTAGTCGAACTCTTTGGCATTTATATTTTTTTATTATTTCACACATTACATTTTCTATATAAAATAATTCCACTCTATTTGAAAATTTCAAAGTTTGATCATTTTATCGACTATTAATGAGTTAGATGTGAGTTAAGGTTGATTTTAATAATCAAAAATTTTATATTTTTATTTTTAAATCATAAATACTATTATAAAAATTCAAGATTAATAAATCATAATATCAATTTGGATAACACTTGTTAATTAATCTGTTATTAATTTCAAATTTGAGATTGGATGGTAGAACAAGTTTCAATATTTTGTTCCCATCCACATTCACATAGAGTTGATAGATATACACCTATTTTTAAAAGTATAACATTCATATGGCTGATGGTCTCTTTTATAGGACACTTAAATGATATTTACCCAATATATACTTCACACTTACATGGTATCCAAGGGTTAAAGTTGATGCATATTAAAACATTTTTAAACATAAAATAATATCAAATTTTATTTTTAAATGTAATAAAGGACAGATAATTTTTTTTAAAACTTGTCATATTGATGTTAAAAAAAATAGTCGTTTGAGGTTTTGTTAGTAGGTTACCTAGGCCGGAGGCCCTATGAGTTATGAGCCATAGTTATATGCCCTTGAGGCTTGACCAGTTATAATTTCCCTTGACTACCAATTGGGCTACCAGCCTGTCACCATGTCAGTGTATAGGTTTTTCTCCCCATGACATTAAATATTCTAAATTTATTACCAAGCGGCAAGTGAGAGAAATGTTATGTCTTGGAGTTGGAACTTGGTAGCACTGTAGCACACCAAATTCTTCAAATCTTCACCAAATCACCAAATCTCCTTTTGCCTTCACGTTGTGTGGCAGGTTGGATAATAACAAACCAACTTCACACACTGTAAATTTATTAACATTTATTATCTTGGACGGTGGGAAATTAGGATTGAGAAAGAAATTCGTTGCATAGTGACACTAGGAGTGGGAATCATGTCAATAGCTTTGAGGGCAGATTATCAGTCAACATGTTCATAGTTCAATTGTTAAAGGTGATATATCCAGTAGAAATCAAAGAAATTTATTAAAGGATGAGAAAGAGAAATTTCAAGGGGAGTTTAGGTATGTGTTCCATCCAACACAAATCATTCGTATAAAATATTTTCAGAGTCCATCATTCGGTAAACTCTCTGAGGCATAATTAGTGGAATAAAATATTTTCAGAGTCCATCATTCGATAAATGTTATTTTTGGTTTATTAATATAGTTTCTCTTCGTTGTTTTGTTTTTGTATGATTTTATTTTGAAGTGTTTGTTCATTTCAGATGTAATTACAATCTTTGAATTCTCTGGCATTTCAATTCTTTGTACAAAAATGAACATTAAAAATAGAAAAAATAACTCATTATTTTAGATCATTTAATGACACCAATAAAACTATTAACAAAAATATAGAGCAATAAGTTATATGGCATACCATCTGAATAATCCATACAAATTTTGTTCAATTTTATGTGCCATTAACCTGCTATGATCAGTTGATAATAATATGAAATTTCATGAAGGGAAGATTGATTTGTGTTGAGTTATGTTGGTTTTTTTCTTTCTTTCTTTAAAAAAAAATTATATAGAGGATTTCACATTCAAATGTAATCTTATAATTATGGTAAAATTGATTTTGAGTGAGTTATGATTTTATGAAGATTTTAAGTTATAATGTATATGTGAGTTGGTTTAATAGTATGTCAGAAGGAGGTGAGAATCATTCTTATGTTGGAATATGTATGTCAACTATTTGTTGATCCAACTGATGGTTTCAGTGAAAGTTTCACTTTTTAGCTATTGTTTCACAGGTTGAGCTTGATTTCCTAAGAGTTTTTGTTCTCATGATTGTAACATTTTATTTTTAGTTTCGAGTCTGGTTAGTTTCTATTTGCCAATAATGTTTTATAGTGGCAGCTCATCATTGCCGCACTCACTTCAGGCCATTTTTTGTCTTCCTTCTCACATGTTTCTCCTCCCTCTGTCATTTTGCAAGTACTTATAATAAACCCTGTTTCATATTTTTTTGAGTTCTCTTTTTTCTTGAGACGAGGCTAAGATTTTTAAATGATTTTTATAAGCATTTATCTATATGGCAAGCAGAAAATATGCTAGTTATAAAAGATGTTATCAAAATTGCTTTTGTAGTACCTGTAATATTGAATATTAAGTTAAATTATTTCTATCATTAGTAGACTTACGGAGCATGGGCTTGCTTAGATATTTAGAGCTTTTCAATACATTATCTTTTTTTCAAGATGCATAACGATTTATGGCTTTTTACTTAGATTCATGTTTGTTATTGTTTACAACAACATGAGAAATAAAGTTGAAGTTGCTCATCATTTCCACATGTTTTTTGGTCATGATTCATGGATAGCATAAATTTTATGCTTGCCTACCACTAACAGATAAAATAGATGATTTATTATTTTTACAATTTAGAGGCTTTTAATTATTATTTTTTGGGAAATTAGTGTTTAATTCCTAAATAATAAAAGGGTCTGAGGAGGAGAAAATTAGTAAATATTATTCCAAATTAAAGCTATTGATTTATGAAATTTATTTGTAAATATATCTTTTCTAAAAATAGTAGTGAGAGAGAGAAAATTAAACTTATCTTATTCTATGCTCATTTGACTGAGACAGGGTTTTGAAATTTATGTGCAGGCCTAGGACACTATCACAAACAGGTTTCTAGATTTCATTTTTTGTTTGGATAGGAGTGTCAGGAGTGGATAGGAGTGGCACCGATGCTATAGTCTTTATCCAACACTGTTGTCTTAAGGATCTAAGCTTTTTGGGTTTTGTTTGGTAGGTTTGTGAGACTCTATTTTTGAATTTACAAAGCCTCCCTATCAGTAGTGCTCCTTATAGAGTTGATTTTCTTCATCTATGCATTTTATGTACTTGAATGGAAATTTTGACAAGTAGGTAAAAGGGGTTAGTGTGTGTAAGATGCATCGGATGTGCTTCACACCCCATGTGTGGGCACGTTACTTACATACCAATACTCTGATGAGGGATCAAGCCATATGTAATTCTCCCTTTAAGAGTGATTGGTGTAATAGTGAATGAAAAATGCAAGAAATACTAAAATTGGGTGTGCTTGAGATGACTAGGGATTGGTGTAAAGACTTGGATTGGCTTAAAAGTGTATAGGCTAGATGTATGCAGAGAATAGGAAATATTTCTTGAGTGGTCCTGCTTGTATTTTTGCTTGCTTGAATGATATTTTCTAACCCTTTCTAAATGATCTTTGAATGGGCTTATATTTGGATCTATTGGTCATGGGTTAAATGAATTCACATGATTGAAGATAAGGATCCAGAAGGAAATGATTTTTGGGGCCTAAGATGTACTTGGATAATAGCATAAAAAACTAGACACCCTAGGGTTTGGTGCTAGTGTCCAAGTTGGGCGATATTGTCCTGAGCTGATGGGGCCTATGGGGATGGATTAGTCATGAAGAGAGAGTCCTAGCTCAGATGGGATCAAGTCTAGAAGGCCATAAATGACTGGGAATTAGTGAAAGAAAGCCTAAAAGGGTCTTTAGAGCAAGCAAGAGGGACCTAAGGATTAGGTGTCATTTTCCATGCTCAAGTTACCAATTTTTGCATTTTATATGACTACATTTCACCCCCCTTTATTCCAGTGATGTAGTAAAGTGAAATACTAGGATAAAATAAAATAGAAAGCGTACCTAAACTTACCTGAAAAGGTGAATCCCATGAAGCTTGTGTGATGTTGAGTAATTATGGATAGTGCATAGAGAGCACGTTGTGTAAGTGTGAATCTGTGAAAGGAAAACAAAGAGTATATCAGTTCTTTTTATATGCAATATAAAACAAAAACGTATAAAGCTAGGTAAGAAAGAGAGAGAGGATGAGAAAGGAAAAAATACACCTTACCAAGTATGTGAACCAATACAAAACCTATTATGATGTTGAGTAAAACTAAGTGTGTTGGGTATGTGTTAAATGATGTTGTACCAAAATTTATATCGTGAACAGAGCTGAGTGCTCAATTCCCTAGAAAGTGGATAAAAAATACAAAGGTTGGCCCTTCAGCTCCATCATCACCCACTGAATCAAGCTAGATAATAATTCATGTGCTAATTGATGTTTTGACTGTGTGTCCAATCCCTCTAAATAGGTGGCTCAAAAATACAAAGGATGGCCCTTTGGCTCCATCGTTTTCCCATGAAGTGAAGCTATAAATTGATACTAGTGTGAAGAAGTATGTCACATGAGATGGCTCTTGAAGCCCATGAATGCTCTAGAAATATGACAATGTGGTGTGGATAGTTGAATATGTAATGGAATCTAGGCCAATGTTGGCCAACTCATAAAAGATGGAGATTAGGCTTGTATGAAAGCCATTCCAAAACTAAAAATTTAGCTTATGTGGAAGCCACTCGAGAACTTGGGAAATGTGGAGGTTAGCCTTGTATGAAAGCCACTCTGAAATGATGCCAACCACGTACAGATGGATTAAGGCATGCAACTATTGATAATGTCTGGGTAATGTTGAACTCAAAAAGAAAAGAAGCAAAAAGTGTTGTGCAATCTCCCCCAATCACTAGTGTCTGAAACATGGATTGTGATTTGGAAGTTATACCAATTGTTGTATCTAAAATTAGAAGTGAGAGCCATCATGCTGTGTATGATACTCCCTATATCTGGATTATTTAAGCAAAATTGTATTGAAATTGTTGATTCTAGTTTGAACTATAGCTAAAAAATTGTAACTGATCTTAACTTTCTATCTATTTATAAAAAATCTAGTTTTTCTGTGATTTGGATAGGAGCACTAAAAATGGACAATAGCACCACCAGTGTTTTAGTCTAGCCTCAGTGCTATTGTCTTAGGCTAAAATTAATCACTGTTCTAGAATCTTGACTATTTGCCTACTCTATTTTGAGTGGTTTGATGATTGGTTATTGTTCTGATTGTTCTAAATTTGGCTTTTTTTATTGATAGGAGCTTTGATCTTTGTAGCAAAAACCCCTGTTTATTGCCCCCTCTTCTAAGGGTAGGAATAGGTACCCTGCCATGACTTCCCTCAAAGGAAGAAGCCCTGCAAGTGTGTTATACTAGAAATATACATGATATAACAAATATAATCAACAAGATATCTCAAGATACAACATGATTTGAATTAAGAGATTGTTAGATCAATAGGGGTATGCCTAAATAGATATAACAATTTAATAACATGTGTAATGTACTGAACTAGAATTTAGAGCTAGAAATTTTAGTTATTAGTTTGTTAGTTTAGTCAAGGAGGGATGGATCATGGTATCCAAGAAAATAGGGAAAATGCATGATGTGGATCATGGCATTGCAACAATCATACAAAACAAGAAGCAAGAAGCATACAAGAGTGGCCAAGGGGCCAAGCAAACAAAGGATATGGGCACATGTCACTCAAACTAGAAAACAAACACACAAGGCATGTTCAAATGCCACATACACATACAAGTGGAACAAGCAATGTTGGCACTAGGGCCACAAACACATAGAATAATCCAAGTAAAGGACATTATCAAATGTCCTAAGGAAAACATATGAATAGAATCAAAGGACATTGGCAAATGTCCTAAAGCACATACAAGAGACAAGCAGGAACTAGAAATCCAATCACATCAAGCTATGCTAAGCAATAAAAGAAAGCATGTAAAGGTTGGAACTACAATCATATCTAACTAATCAAAGTAAGAGATGAATGTATGCAAGACATGTGTAGTACAAGACTAGGTATATGCTAAGAAATACACAAGTGCTAGATATTAGCAAAATGTCGATCAAGTAATCTGTGTAAGCTAGTAAGTAATATATGTCAACATGATAACTAGAGTGTGTAGTGTAGGAATGACATATCCTGGATGGTGTAGTCATGTTGAAAATAACCCTAGTGGGTATGTATATTGATGTGTGTATCGAATGTAGAAGTATGATGCCCCCTCAATGGGTAGAGTAAAGAAATCAAATAGCTAGATGTCACTACACACACTCAAAAAAGATCAAGTGAAGCATGGTAATATAGATAAATCAACATAAAATACCATAAAATAACAAATGTAAGTCCTAGCATAGTAGTAGCAATGTAAAGCATGGATGATGCATATAATTGAATGTTTTTGGTTTTTTGTAGTTTGTCATTTTGAACTATGTATAATCAAGCATAATAAACTATGTGTAGGCATTGTTGAGGTGAAATGATACTAATCGATGAGTCTCATGTAAGACTCCTTATCATGGTGTCCTATATCAAGGAGTGGAATTATGCGTGATCATAAAGTATGATGGAAATGCTAAGGTTATGGTTCTGAAAGCTATGTAGATGCTCTAAAATTTTTGAATTAGAAACTGACTATGGGGTCCCTTTGTAACTCTAAGAAGTGGATGCAATTATAGGGCTCTTAGGGACCCATCTAGAAGTAGGAGAAGATCTCTAAACATGTGCTCTATGTGTAAATGCATGAGATCTCAATGAGACTACCCTAGGTGTGAATATTGTAGCTAGAATCTATTTAGAATCTTGAAGCTGTGTAGATGTATGAATCCTTTGTACTAGTGGTGGATGCCTCAACTGTGTCTGAATCAAAAGTGGGAGAGGAACTAAAATTGGAGGAAAAACTAAAACTAGTGGTAAAACTAAAACTAGTGGCAAAAATGCAACTGGTGACTACAAAGTAGATAATGGATCTAAAGTGGGGAGTGGTAACTCATATGGAACTCTATTAAATATAATAACCTAATTAGTGTGAATGAATTTCATGCATCTGTGAACTATAGAAGGTACTGCTCAAAGTTTATGAATCCATGGTCAACTAAGTAGCATATCAAAAACTCATGCATTGGGAACTATAGTGAATGGTATGGCCACATGTGTAAGACCAATTTATAAAGCTTTCCAAATGAACTCTATATATTCCCACTAAAACCACTGATAATTATGTCTGTCGAAGTTATATCCTACTCTGAATAACCCAAGTTCTGTAGTAGTGTCATGGTGCACATGTTGAGACTAGAACCATTATCAATAAGCACATTGTGAATAAGTTGATTATGAATGTGAGCTTTGAGAAAGAGTGCATGATAATATGAATCATCCTCAATGATCTCCTACTCTAAGGAGATAGAAGGTCTAGCTGGAACTCTAGAATTGTATACATTGATCATGTTTCTCAAAGGATATAACTCAACTAAAGGTGCCTTGTATGTATCTAGTGGTGGATGTGCATGATATACATGGTGAACCCCTGATGTGTCCCATGTATCCTATTTTGAATGTTGTTGAAATGGATATGAGAATATTTTTAATGCTTTATCTTGTGTTTGTTTTACCGATGGAGGCTTAACTGAAGTGCCAAGATCAATAGTGTTTGAATCTATTAGGTCATGTATCTTGTGCTTTAAACTGATTTATCTATTTGTTGTGTGGCATAGTGTCATGTGGTAGTGAAAAAATGCATGTTGATCATATCCCTTTGAAAGAGGCTTTGTTGGATCAAATTTGTTAAACACAAGCTTATACTGAGAGGGAGAGTGAATTAGTATAAGATTTTTTTTCTTTTGACTATTAATCTTAAATCCAAAACCTCAAATTACTTTGCAATTAATATATTCAAAGCAATCAAAGAATACAATGTGAAACCACACAATGCAAATAGACATATATTTACGTGGAAACCCTTTTGGGAGAAAACTAAAAAGAAATATTCCTTTTATATATATAACTCTTTTATAATGTTTGCAGGCACCAATCTACTAGAGACACCAATCCCCAAACAAAGCACCAACTCGATCAATTTGTGATCACCCACCCACTAGAGACACTGATCCCCTTCACCAAGCACTAACCTGACCAATTTGTGAGCACCAACCCATAGGAGCACCAACCCCTAGACTATGAGGCACTGACCCCAAGCCAAATCAATTCCACCATCTGTGATTGCTTCTTTAATCGAATGATGGCTTTGATTCTCTTACAATTTTTCTCTCACTAATTTTCTTATATAATTTTTGCTCTCCTCTCTTTCATAATTCTCATTTGATATTCTTCATTAACATAAAACTTCCCTTCACACTTCTTTTCTTAAGAGATATTCTATTTCATTCTCTGCTCTTCCTCTCTTCTCTACCGCACTTATGCGATCTTCAATCAAATCGAATGCTTTTTATACTTCCACATCTCTTCTCCCTTATATACTGTTTAAAGGATGTGTCCCATCTAAGAGATACCTCTTCACCAAAATATGTGACCATTGAATTTTTCATTAACATTCTGTCGACATTTTCATTCACTTTTAGCAACAATTTCATTCACTTCTAGAAACACTTCCAGAAATAATTCCATTCACTTCTGGCAAAAATTATGTTTGATATTTTCATTCATATTTGTTATAATTCCTTTGACATCAATGACAATTATTCCAACAATCTCCCCCTTTATCATTGATGGAAACCTTCCAAAAAGGTCTTCTTTTCTACAACTCCCCATGTTCTTTTCTGCAATTCCCCCTTGTTGTAACTCCCTGTACTACCACTCTCCCCCTTTGACATCAATTGAAAAGGGTCATTCAAGGAGTTGAAAAAATAAATTTATCTCCCCCTTAACCAATGCTTCTCCCCATAATCTATCTAATAGCTTAGATTCATTCAACATAGTTCTATCCATCTCTCAAACGGTTCGATTTTTCCTTTCCACCACTCCATTTTGTTGTGGAGTTCTTGCAGTTGAGTATTGTCTCTTAATTTCATGATCTTCACAAAATTCAATGAATTCATTTGAAATAAACTCACCTCCTCAATCTGACCTTAGGCATTTTATTTTAACTTGACCTATTTCTCATTATCTTGACATGACTCCATAGATCTCCATTAGCTCTTGATCTTACCTAAACCCATTCATACCTTGTCACTTGATCCTTGGACCTAACCTTGATGATTCCCTTCATGACTTTCTTATCATGCAACATATCCAAGACCCAAAATGCATCCACCATGCTTCCTTTTTCTATAAAGTGTCTCCTTGAAGCCTAAAAGAGACACCCCACACAAAGGGTCCTAGAACAAAGTGAAGCCAAGAGATGCCCATAACTCCCCTGTTACTTCCTTGATCCTCTTGCATCCATGAGACTGATTTATTTATCTTATAATCCATTTGGGAATGTCTAACTTCTTTGACTCACTAACCTCAAAATCCATGATGTTGTTCATTTTCTCAACTCTCGCAACTATCTTACCTTCCAATGCACTATCATTAGAAACTAATAATAGGGAATCTTGACAAGGCTCATGCTAAATTGTAACAAGAGATTCTCTTTGATCTGCAAGATGCTTAGGACTAGTATTCACTATCTTTTCTACAACTCCTGATAACAAGAGTTTCACACAGTCCTTTCTATCTGATTCTTTCTCTACTGTAGAAAGTAATCCATTCTCAATCTTAGACTCAATCTGATCAACCTTTACTATCTTAGGTCTCCAAACCTGAGTTTGGCCCTTCTCATATCTTCTAGGGGCTCCATAGCATTTAACATACCTTGAGGATCTCTTTACTCCACTTGGACATAATTTAGAAATATGGCCAACCTTATGACACCAAAAGCAAGCAACATTTATCATACTTTTTGCTTAAAGGTGACTGACATCTATCTTTGATAGATTGCTTCTCCTCAAATAGTCTCTTGCCCTATGTCCAACATGATGACAAACAAAACAATGGCCATGAAAAGAATTGGAAAATTTGAAAGCATTAGGCTGTCTAATTGGCTTCTTCAAATTGCCCTTAAAACTTGCATCCTTCTCACCTTGGACTGATATCTCATGATCTTTCTCAACCTTGATTATGAGCCTGTCATGCTTATCTTTCAAAGAACCTAACTCAGTCTTCAACTAATTACACTCTTCTTTCATTTGTAGCTAACTTCTCAAATCTTCCTCAACTTGTTTAACTTTTTTGATTTGATTTTTTAGATCAACGATTCCCTTATTTGATTCCTCAAGGACTTGTGATGTCTTCGCTTTGAAGTCTCGATTCTCTTCTTCATATTTTCAAAGTTGTAACTTCAATTTATGATTCTTCTTCTTATATGCTTTCATTTCTTCTAACATGCAAATAAGTTCTTCTTCAAGGTTCACTTCAACTTCTTCTTCCATATCTTCATCTTCCTCCAAAATATCTTTGCTGGTGGTGGCATATTCTTCAGTAGCCATGAACAAAATCTCTTCATAATCACTCTCAACATCACTTTATTTTATTTCTTCAGATGAGCTGCTATACCTCTTGGAGTATAGGCTTTTCTTTTGTTTCTCAAATCTTTGCTTGTCTTTGCTCAGCTTAAATCCCCTTTTGTACTTTGGTTTGTTTCCCTCATCATCGCTATTTCCTTTATTTGGAAATTTGGATGCAAAATGACCAATTTTACCACAATTAAAGCATTTAAATGGTAACTTTCCTTTATATTTTCCCGATCCTTTTTTTAGCTTTCAAATGAATAGAGCTTCATTTTCATCTTCTTCACTACTAGAAATTTCACTTGATTCTGGTTCTTTGATCTTCTCTTTCTTTGAGACCTTGAATGATGCTTCCTTCTTTGACTGTCTCTCAGATTCAATTCTCATTTTGTATGCCATAAGAATTCCATGGAGCTCATCCATTTTCATCATCTCTAAATCCTTCATTTCTTCAATGGTGGAGACCTTCACATCAAATCTCAAAGGTAGGGATCTCAGGACTTTCTGAATGATTACAGATTCTTCAATTTTCTATTTGAGTCCTCAAATGACATTAACAATCTCATCAACACAAAGAAGATAACCAACAATGTTTTCATCATTCTTCATTTTTAAACTTTTAAACTACATCTGGTGGGTTTGGAGTTTTGCTTTTCTCACCTTACTATCACCTTCATAAATAGTGTTGAGTTTATCCCAAATCTCTTTTGCAAATTCACAATGCATAACCTTAACAAACTCATTTTTTGAAAGCTTGCATAAGATTGCATTCATAGCTTTCACATTATTCTCACTGGCCTTTTTTTTGGTGGCATCCATTGGTGCAATTTGTGGCATTGTGTATCTTATTACCACTACTTGCCAAATATCAAAACCTAGGGCCATCAAATAAGTCTTCATCCTTATGCTCCAAAATACATAATTCATTCCATCAAACAAAGGAGCCTTGTTAGTGGAGAAACCATCCAACACTTGAGATCCTACCATATGTGCTTTCTAAGATCTACCTTCTAGCAGTTGTGTTAACACCGAAAGAACTGGCTCTGATACCAATTGTTAAGCACAAGCTTATACTGAGAGGGGGGTTGAATCAGTATAAGATATTTTTTTCTCTTTTGACTATTAATATTAAATCCAAAACCTCAAATTACTCCACAATTAATGTATTCAAAGCATACAATGCAAAACCTCACAATGCAAATAGACACAGATTTATGTGGAAACCCTTTCAGGAGAAAACCACAAAGAAATATTCCTTTTATATATATAACTCCTTTACAATGTTTGTCACCAATTTACTAGAGACACCAATCCCCAAACCAAGCACCAACTCGGTCAATTTGTGAGCACCCACCCACTAGAGACACCGATCCCCTTCGCCAAGCACCAACCTGACCAATTCGTGAGCACCAACCCACAGGAGCGCCAGCCCCTAGACTATGAGGCACCGAACCCAAGCCAAATCAATTCTACCATATGTGATTGATTCTTCAATTAAATGATGGCTTTGTTTCTCTTACACTTTTTCTCTCACTGATTTTCTTATATAATTTTTGCTCTCCTCTCTTTCATAATTCTCATTTGATATTCTTCATTAAAATAAAACTTCCCTTCACACTTCTTTTCTTAAGAGATATTCTATTTCATTTTATGCTCTTCCTCTCTTTCTTCTCTGTCACACTTATGTGATATTCAATCAAATTGAATGCTTGTTATACTTCCACATCTCTTCTCCCTTATATAGTGTTTAAAGGATGTGTCCCATCCAAGAGATACCTCTTCACTAAAAGATGTGACCATTGACATTTCCATTCACTTTTGGCAACAATTCTGTTCACTTCTATCGAAATTTCCATTCACTTCCGATAATAATTCCGTTCACTTCCAACAGCACTTATGTTCACTTCCAGCAATAATTACGTCAATTCTGACAACAATTTCATTTGATATTTCGATTCATATCCATTATAATTCCTTTGACATCAATGACAATTATTCCAACAAACTTCCCAAATAGGAGGGAGAGTTATGATATTACAATCTAAAATCTATTGTAAAACCCTAGCTAGAGGAATTGGGAGATTTGTAAAAGTAGGTCGAGGGGGTGCTGATAAAACTATTCACTGAGGAGGCTATATAGCTGTGTTGACTATAGGTTAATTTTTCCCTTTAGTATCATTAAACTTGACCTTGTATGGGACTTTGTTGTTACTTTTATTAGTTGTGTTTGATGTATTAGTGTACTTTAGTTTGCCCATTGAAATTAATTTGACTTCTCTTTCTTTTAATGTGTGATACAATTTAGTGAAGGAAGAGAATCTTTTGAACATAATTGATTCATGCAGTGCTGGTATAAGAATTTATTTGAAAATGTCCTATAACTCTTGATATGCCATGGGGCTAGTCATCTTAGCCAAGATGGTCTTATACCAAAGAGCATAGTCTGTGAGATGCTCATTTGGTCATTGTTTCTGTTGAGCAATTTGAGCATATGAAACCTTATCACTAATGTTGATACTAAAGTGGGATAGGAACATGTTAGATAAAGGATTGAATGCATTGATCGACTGATTTGGTAGACTATAGAACCATTATAAAGCATAATCATTTAGACTTTATGGAAATCGCTTGGTAAGTAGCTAAACATTTGGTACATAATCCAATCATGCTACATGAAAAGCTCTCAAATGTGTCTCTGGATCACCCTTGCCATCATTTAGAGTAAGCTTGGGTTGAACAAAACCTTGTGGCAAGGGTGTATAGGCAATGTGATGTGCCAATGGTGTATGTAGAAGAGCAAAAGAATCCAAAGCTTGTGTAGGTCTAGTAGCACCTTGGATTGAAGAGATCTTATCTCTTGCACAAGGGTTACCACATCAGGAGATAGGGATGTACTAGCTATAACTGGTGGCATAGAGACAGGTTGGACTGTTATAGGGGGTTGTTGAGATATAGTTACCCTCATAGTTTCATTTGTAACTGGTTACTCTGAAGGATTGGAAGGCTCAACTTGCTTAGCCTTTTTAATTTCTATGATAGATTGTAAGATTAGTGTATGATCTTTAGGTTGTTCCTTAAGTCTTTCTCTAAAATTTTATAGAATCAAATCTTTGTTGAGTACAACTTCATTATCAACAATTGGAAAATAATAGCTAGGAATTTACCCTTGAACATAATTGATTCATGCAATGCTGGTATAATAATTTTTTGAAGAGGTCCTATAACTCTTGATCTACCATGGGGCTAGTCATCTTAGCCAAGATGGTCTTATACCAAAGAACATAGTCTGTGAGATGCTCATTTGGTCATTGTTTCTATTGAGCAATTTGAGCATATGAAACCTTATCACTAATGTTGATACTAAAGTGGGATAGGAACATGTCAGATAAAGGATTGAATGCATTGATTGACTGATTTGATAGACTATAGAACCATTATAAATCATAATCATTTAGACTTTATGGAAATATCTTGGTAAGTAGCTAGTCATTTGGTACATAATCCAAGCATGCTACATGAAAAGCTCTCAAATTAGTCTCTAGATCACCCTTGCCATCATATAGAGTAAGCTTGGGTTGAATAAAACCTTGTGGAAAGGGTGTATAGGCAATGTGATGTGCCATTGGTGTATGTATAAGAGCAAAAGAGTCCAAAGCTTGTGTAGGTCTAGTAACACCTTGGATTGAAGAGATCATATCTCTTGCACAAGGGCTACCACATCAGGAGATAGGGATGTACTAGCTTTAATTGGTGGCATAGAGATAGGTTGGATTGTTATAGGGGGTTGTTGAGATATAGTTGCCCTCATAGTTTCATTTGTAACTGGTTACTCTGAAGGATTGGAAGACTCAACTTGCTTAGCCTTTTGTATTTCTATGATAGATTGTAAGATTAGTGTATGATCTTTAGGTTGTTCCTTAAGTCTTTCTCTAAAATTTTGTAAAATCAAATATTTGTTGAGTATAACTTCATTATCAAAAATTGGTTAAAGTGGATCAATAGTCCAATGTGGTGGAGCATGAACATCGATGTGTACATCATCATTGTTATTTTCATACTGCTCATTATCAAATTTATCTTTATTGAAATTAGTGTAATCTATATGTTTAGAATCTATAATAGGAACTTGAGTTGGTTGTTTAACCATGGTATATGGTCAAGTTGTAGGAATATGGGTGAATTTAGGAGGATTGTCACTAAGTCTTACACTTCATCTCGAAGGAAGAGATGTAAGGAAGTTAAGTGGCATAAGGAAAACAACTTGGATGATAGTAGAAAAGATTAAATGGATATAATCTAAACAAGGAACTAGAATATGCATAAAAAGGATACGAAGTGCACATACATGGAAGGTGATACCTCAAGAAGTAATGGGATCTAGTATGGTCAACTAGATTTTTTACAATAATACTTTTGCAAAATACTATGAATTTTTTGAAATCTGAAGTTATTTTCTGATTTTAATATAAAATTCAAAATTCAAAAAAATAGTGAAAAAGGTTTGATTGAATAGGACCTAGTATGTGTAACTAGGGTTTGGACAAAAATATTTTTTTGTGAAATTACTATTGGATTTTGAAATTTGAACAGATTTTCTAATTTAAATATGCTAGTAAAAATTCAAAAAATGATTGGAAAATTACTAGAAAAATACTAGGACCTAGTTGGTGCAACTAGGGTTTGAAATAAAATTATTTTTGAAATTAATATTGAATTTAAAAATTTGAATCAAATTTTTGATTTATATATGCAAGTAAAAAATTAGGAAATTATTGGAATAATGTTGAAAAATTACTAAGACCTAGTTGATGCAACTAGGTTTTGAAAAAGAAATTATTTTAAAATTTACTACTAAATTTTAAAATTTGAAATGAATTTTAGATTTAAATATTCAAGTGAAATTTTAAAAACTTATTGGAAAATTGAAAGTATTCATCCTAGGCTTAGGATTTGGATTATCATCGCCATATCTAGGTGCATCTTAGTTGTTTTGTATTCATTTTAAAAGGCACCAAAATTTTATTTTGGATTCAAATTGACTTTGCATCCATTGTTTGCTTGTATTGATTAGTTCACACAACTCAATTTGATCAAGTAAATTAATCATAGTCTCACTTCTCTCCACACACATAAGACCAAACCACACATTCAATTAAACATCAAAACATTGACATAAGTCTCGACCAAGATTTCATCACCTAGTGCTCACCTTTCTTCGGCTATCCTACTTGGATTTCACCACCAAGGGGAGAACCAACTCAGTACATTGGTTAAGTATAATCTCTATTAACTCAATATATCTTGGTTAAGCACTCGATACCCTTATCACTATAGTGTGTGAAGTGAGGGGGTAGGCCCCAATATCAAACCACATACCAAGTTCTAGTATAGATCTTGAGAGTCTCTAACTACTTGAAACCATCCTTAGATATCTTTTTCTAGTACCCATTGTACATGATATTCATAACTTCTTTAAAATTGAGGCATGAGCCTAAAGAGAGATAACAAAGTATCCTAGGATTTTAACGTACATTAGTGAATGCATTATTTTCCTTGAGATCTTTTCATTTTGATTTCTTCTCTTTTGAGTTATGAGATTGCTTGTATCTTCCTTTTCCCCCTATTTGCATGGTTTTAACTAGACAACAACTAAGAAACCAAGCAAATCAGGATCCACCTCCTAATCGTCTATCTTCCTCTTCTCCTTCATCCATGAAGTATGTCTCAGATGTAGAGAGTTCTCCCCATCCTTATGATAGTCCTAGTATCCCTTGGATGATTGCCCAAGGTATTACAATTTTTTTCACCTTTTTGGATAATAAACCCATGGCCCTCCAACATTACCTTAACACCATATCCCATTGTACCCATGCTTCTATTCTACCTATTGACCCATCTTATGGTATGCCATATAACCTTATGGGAAACACCTCTATTTCCACCATTTCCACCTAACCCTTAGTCACCCAAGCATCTTCTTATACCAATAATCCCACCAATACCACCATCCAAAACCAACCCACCCAACCTACCAACACCCAAACACCTTCTACCCCAACCAACAACCCTTCTAGTATAAGAGTAACCTAACTTTGGGAACCAGTACTCCACTTACCATGGGAGTACCCTTTACTAGTGTTACCACCCTTCCTCTTATTTATAAACCACCTAACTCCACTCCATTCTAGAGTTTGGTGGTTCTCATACCTTATACTCTTCTACCCATTAATACCAAGATTACTACCCGTCCTCAACCTATCAACTCGACCATACCTCCAACCAAACCCATGCCAATTCTTCAACAAGTTCCTATTGCACCTAACCCAAGCTATACTCCAAACCCATAGGGGCATATGGATCCATACTCTACCTAGCCTCCTATATCCACCTACCCATTCATGATGTCCTCCCAACCACTCATGTCCACACATCAATAAATGTCAACCTCCCAAACTTATGCTATTTATCCTTATGATGCACCTACCCAAACCCAACATAATCTACCCTAAAACTATGGGGGCACACAACCACAAATGGATCTTGTTAAGATATTAATAGACAAAATGACCACTTTAGAGTCATATTTTTATGGCACCCATAACCTTTTATCATATGACCAAATCTATAAATAACCAATTCACCCATCCATCCCCATTCGACCTTATCTTCCTCAATGGGAGCTCTCACAATTTTCAAAATTTCAAAGCAAGGAAGACCCTCAACAACATCTAAGAGCATTTAGACACTCTTGTTATTTGATTTCCTATGATGATGCTCTCCTTCGCACCTTTCCCATGTCTCTATTAGGTTTGGCGCTAGATTGATATAATGCTATTACCAAGAACTCTCTCTTTTCTAGTTGCCCAACTAACTCAAAAATTCTTAAACCACTTCTCCATAAACATTTCTAAGAAAGTTTCCATCACTGATCTTTGCTCCATCCAAAAATTTGATGACAAGTCCATTGCTGACTTCATAGCCCATTGGAGAATATTGATAAACCAACTCTCTTTCTCTTTGCCCCAACCTAATCTAATTAAGATTTTTGCTCAAGTTTGTGCCAAACACATTTCCTCCACTTTATGGCTTTAGACTTTTAGGACCTTTGATGAAGCTTTTACCATGGCACAAAAGTTAGAGAATAGAGCCATTAATGAGGGGAAGTTAAAATTGAGAAACAAGAATTCCACCTTCAAATAAAATGAGGATTCCCCCTCTAAACCTAACAAAAAAACCAACACTAACACCAAAAACAAGGGAACCACAAATGTGGTTGTCCTTAAAATTGCTCCTTCAGTAATTGTTAACCAACATGAATCTTCCAATTCCTCCAATAAAAAAAATAGAAAAAAAAACCACAACAACTAAAAACAATTTACTTTGATAGGGGAGTCATATGCTTTGGTCTTGGAAAAGCTATTAAAATAAAATACCATACAAATCCCACCTATCAAACCTCCACAACAATTTGATTCCTCTCATCCTGTACTTGGTTGGTATAAGGAGAATGAATTGTGTGCCTTCCACCATGTCATTGTGCATGATGTTAGTAGGTGCAATACTTTCAAAAATGTTGTCCAAAGTTTGATTGATAAGGGCGAACTTGTATTGGATAACCCTAATGCACCCCCAAATCAATCACTTCACATCTTTAAATATTTATTCCCTGACCATGGCCCTTACGTGAACAATGAAAAAAATAGAGTGGAATCCTATCACAACCATGAGGTCCATACTATTAATGTGGTTCTTAGTGAACTCATTGTTGAAAAGACCATTGCCCAAATCACCTTTCCTTCCCCTCCACTTATTGAGGTAGTGGAGTCACTTTCTATTCTTTTGGAAACCAAAACAAAGGAAAGAATAGTTCCCCTTTCTCCACCTATCGAGGTAGTGGAGGTACTGACCTCTCCTTTGGAAGACATACCAAAAAAGGTAGCCATTACCACCATGTGATTCTCTTCTGTCATACAATAATCTACTCTTCCTTTGGAAAGGATTCCTAAAAAAGAGGTCACTTTATCTACATCCCCTATAGAAGACTCACCTTCACAAACCTTGGAGCATTTTATTAAGGAAAAGGATGAGGTAACCACTCCCCTCTCTCCACCCATGGGTTTGTCCTTTGAGACCAATATCAAAGGGATCAAACCCGTCTATAAGCCTTTCTCTAGACTAGTTCAAAACTTGGAGTACCTATCCTACAACATGGATTGTACCACATTTTGGCACTATCTCGAGCTTCCTTACCCAACCAAGCAAGATCCCTAACTATGTCATTATCAATCCAACCTTCCGCTCCCACTACTGAACCCACCATCATTTACACCAAACCATTAGAAATGTCTACCCCTCAAGCCATCATTGAACTAACCAAACTAATTCCACTCAATGTATCCCAAGTACCTTCTACCATCCCAGTCAAGCCCATTAAAAACCTAGGTAGGCTACCTACTCAGAGCCTTACTCACCCTCTATTAAAGTTGGATTTAACACCACCTAGCCCACCAAAGAAAACCCAAGTCAAGCTAACCAAGAAAGAGGAACCACCTAGGATCCCAAAAGCCAAAACCTTGACACTTATTTCTACCTTGCATACCATTTGTGGACCACATCCTTCTTCCATCCTAGGACCTCATCCTTTTGTTAATAAAACATGTCTCCCAAAGACAACCTAAAACCAAACTCCTCTTCTAGCTATTCCCCTACCTATTCTTTTCGTACCCTCTGCCTCCAAACCCTCCACTACCAAACATCCTCCTTCTAACCCTTCTATTTTTAAATCACCCACTACCAAGATTTCTACTTCTAAAAATTATACCTCTAAACCACCAACCACCAAGAATACTCTACCACCCAAAACTCCTATTATTGAGCCTACTCTTAATAAGGCTTCCACCCCAAAAATCAAAACTAGAACTCTAACATCCCTTCCACCTTTACCTGAGTCTTACTTAACCATCTTGTAGAGATTATTACAAGCTTGTTACTTGACTTTGCCTCCCATCAAACCATTTGACCCCCATAGTCCTAATCCATCTTGGTTTGATGACAATCTAATTTGCTTATACCATAGAATGACAAGACATGATATAGAGAACTATAAAGCTCTTCAGGTCCTAGTCCATTAGCTATATATTGATGATGAACTATTATAAGAAGATCCACCTATAACCCCATAGACAATTTAGGGACCACAAACCACCACCCCAAACCTACCTACTCCCTCACTCTCATCCATGAGTGAGGAGGAGCCAAAGAAGTCCTCTATCCCAACTCTTCCCCAAATCCATACCATCCATGTGGTCACACGATTACAAGCCCAACAAAAGGATAAGGGGAAGGTGAAGGTGTCCATCCCATGGACATACCCTTCCTCTACCACCAAATGACTCAACTAAACCCAAACATCCACACTTTCTCCCAAACCCAAGATATCCATCTTAGGTAACTCTCAATCCAAACCTTTCAAGTCAATCCAAAGGGTAGTTCTCAAATAAATTCACCTAACACTGGTGAAGATGAGTTTATATGAGCTAATTAATACCTCACCCTATCACTACCAGATAATGATAGAAGATATGTAGTCCATAGAGGTCCAACTCGAAGATTCACAACCTCTAGTAGCCTTTATTGGAGCCCTCTAACTTTCCACCCTTATTACCTTTAAAGTTTCAAAAATACCCTTCGTTCACCCCTAAGATCTAGATCCTCCTCTTTTTATTACCATACACATTAATCACTTGCATCAAAAGGATTATGATTGATGGAGGAGATAACATCAACATTATCTCCTCCTATGCGTACGACTAGCTAAAACTACCGAAGAACATTATGTCAGAAAACACAGTAGTGCTTTGTTCCTTCAATGAGACTATGGCAAAAACTCTAAGAACTATCATTATGCACATTCTTATTGGACTTCACATGCTTCCTGAGCTCTTTTATGTAGTGAAAAGTGAGTTATAATATAATGTTCTACTTGAATGCCCTTAGATCCATTTTAAGAATTGTGTACCATCCACCCTAAATCGGTGTGTCAAATTTGAGCATGAGGGTCAAGTTGTTACCATTCAAGCTAACCCAGGTCCTTTTACATCATGTAAGATGATGTACCACCTAAATGATATTCTCCTACTTCCCATCACCAAGTTTTCATCAACCAATGATGATTCCACTTCTTCTACCAACCAAGCCTCAACTAGCTCATCCATTCCTTCTACCCAAATACCTATAAGGGACCCCTTGGAATCCACATTCCAATATCTCTCACTTGTGGAATATATCCTCTTGGCCTTGGATGCCTTCCCTACTCCCCAAGAGTATGGGAACCTTGACCAGAACCTCAGTTATGACCCTAATACTACAACCACTATTTATTTTGGACCTCCCAATCTTTGAACAAATCTTATCTATGGTCGACTTGATCAACCACTTGCCACTTCCTCAACCTTCTATTCTCCTCGATCATTCACCTCTGATTTATCCTACCTGGATAAACTAGAGTTTGCCAAGACATACCTCCATAGGTGTTCTTGGAAGGGATTTAGTTTAGGATGCTACGAGCATGGACCACATAAGTTTCCTCCATGTAAGACTCAAAATCCTTATGAAATATTTGGTCTCAATTTTGCTCCACCCAGAGAACCAACAGACTCAACTCCCATTACCATCATTGATGAGGAATTCCCATCCTCACCATGTATTCTACCATCGACATCTAAGAATTTCAACACCACCCCCTAACTTTTTTTCATCAATATGATCAGCTTTGGATCTCTGACTTACCAAAAATATGGGGAGACTGTAACCATTCCTTTGACTCATCTTGAGATGGTTGGAGATGATTATCCTACCTTTAATACCATTCAATGTCAGGATGATGATTCCATTCTTACCTATCTTGGTGTATAATATTCTTCCATCCACAAATCCCTTCCCCCTAATACTTCAACTATGTTGAATTAATCCACCATGGATATTAACTTGGGTACTCTGAATAATCCATGCATTGTCAAAATCAACCAATCACTAAATTCTATGGAGCTTCAAGATTTACCCTCCTTCCTACTAGACCAAAACATAGAATTTTTTTGTTCTTGAAATAACATGCTAAGAATCAACCCCTCTATTACCACCCATAATATAGTCACCAATCATGATGCCAAGCTAGTTAGGTAAAAACTTTATTGAATGCACCCTTGCATAGCCCTTCTTATCAAAGAAGAACTTCAACGCCTCATATTCATAAATTTCATCCAACCCATTGATTATCCCCAATGGGTATCAAATGTCATCCCTATCACCAAAGCAATAATGGGACTTTGCCTTTGTGTAGACTTTTGTGACATTAATCTTGCTTGCCCAAAGGATGACTTTCCTTTGCCAAACATTGACTAGCTTGTTGATCTTATATCCAGCCATGAGATGTTATCTCTTATGGATGGGTTCTCAGGTTATAATAAAATCTTAATTACCCCTAAATATCAACACAAAACTACCTTTATCACCCCTTGGGGAACTTTTTGATACAGGGTCATGCCTTTTGGTCTAAAGAATGCTGGTGCAACCTACCAACACACTATGACCTACATCTTCCATGACCTTATTCAAAGAATCATAGAAGACCATGTCAATGACCTTCTTGGGAAATCTAAATATTGTAAATATATTTTGGCTATTATCAAGATCATATTTGAATGCCTCATCCATTACCATGTTTGACTTAACCCCCAAAAATGTATTTTTTGGGGTTTTGTTAGGAAATCTCCTTGGATTTGTCATCTTCATTCAAGGAATTGAAGTTGATCCCACTAAAATCAAGGCAATCTTTGACATTCCTCCTCCCACCCACCTTAAGCAACTCTGCATCTTGAAGGGGAATCTCCAATCCATTTTTCACTTTATCTCTTAGCTCTTGGATCGATGCCAATCATTCCACCACCTTTTGAAAAAGGATTTATATTTGAAGTGGAACAAAGAATGTTAAAAGGCCTTTGATTCACTTAAAGAGTACCTTTTTTCTCCACCCATCCTCATTCCTCCCAAAGAAGATAAACCTTTTTACCTTTATATTTTTTCCACCAACCACTCTTTAGGGGCAATGTTGGCCCATCAGGGTGAGCAATATAAAGAGAAAGTTGTCTACTATATAAGTCATACACTTATAGAGTATAAGGCTTGGTACACCCATACCAAAAAAAATTTCCTTACCTTGGTCTTCATCACCTCAAAACTTTGCCTCTACCTTCTTAACCACAAGACCTATGTCATAACCAATACCAACCCACTCAAGTATAAGCACTCTAAGCCATACCAAAACCAGTATATGGATAAGTGGCTCATACTCTTCGCTGAGTTTGACCTTAAGTTCCTCCAATAGAAGTCAATAAAAGGGAAAGTTATCACTGATCAATTGGTCGAAGCACCTTTAGCAAATAACCATCCATGTCCCCTTGAGTTTCATGATGAGTCCATCACCATCCTTTCTCAAGAGGACATCACCTATCAAATGACCATGTTCTTTAATGGATCAAAATTTCAATGTAGTAGGGAAAATAGTATCATTCTTATTCCCCTTGATGTTGAACCTCTTCCTTTATCCTTAAAACTTGACTTCAATTATACCAATAATATGGTTGAGTACGAAGCCCTAGTGATAGGTCTCAAAACTGATTTAGCCTTGGGAGTCAAAACAATCAACATATTTGGTGACTCCCAACTTGTGGCCAATCAAATCAATGACTCTTACTAATGTAAGAATGATATCTTACAATAGTATAAATAACTAACTATTGTATTCTTAGTGTCATTTGAATACTGTCGCATCCAATCCACTCCATGATCTATGAACAAGTTTGCTAATATGATGGCTTCTCTTGCTTCCCAGATCCCATCTACACCTTCTGAATCTAAGTTATCCATCATTATCTATCATCATACCCAACCTTATTATATCAAATTAGACTTTCCAACCATATTTAATATAAAGGATACCTAACTCGACCTTTGGTATAAGCATATCTTTGACTATCTCCACCTTTCTATCATCCTTTCCAATATTTCTAGGAATGACCAAAGAGCATTCATTCAGAGTACCTCTCGTTAAACCATATTAGGGGGAATCTTTTAAAAGCATGGATTCAATGCCCTTATTTTCTTCTACCTACATAGTCATAAGGATTCTCATGCTATCAAGGAAACACATGATGAGGTTTGCAGAGGATACTTAGGACACTTTAGTGGCCTAGATGTCGCTAAACGTATCCATCACCTTGGTTACTATTGGCCCACCATTAACTAAGATTACTGTGATTATGTGAAAAATTGTATTAAATGTCAACAACACACTATAGAGAGGATTAAAAAGCAAGTTAGTCAAGCATTAGTCCATAAATAATGAAAAATGCATAAAGAACTAACTAACCAAGCCTATCTATTCCTATGGTAATTACAAAGGATAGCAAGAAACAAATGAAAGAAAGCAATACCATATTACCTTCCCAAATGGATTCACCAGACCCATATGGTTAAAATTCATGTTCTCCCTTGATAAAGCATCCTTGTCTTTGTCAACAATGGTGATAAACTCCTCCAATGCCTCAATAACACTCCATAAAACCTAGGCTCATGATTCCAAATCACTAAACTAGCCTATACATAAAGCTTGCAAGAAAAATCTATGATCAAATGCAAAAGTTTGTGGAAACAATTTAACATTATAACTTTGAAATATTCAAGCATTTGAATATATTTGAGCATAATAACCTTGTACCAAAATAGCTTAAAATTCACATCCATGGCCTCTCTATTTATAGTTTTTTGAGATTGGTCAAGATTAACCATGACCATCCATCTCAAGATTGAGATGTGTGGCCATGGACAATCCTAATATTTGGAATTAAATCCACAATTATCTTCATCATGACCTTGGAAGAAGGGGCATTGAAGAGGCATGTGAGGCATTAACTAGGCATGGGTAACCCATAATCCTAATATTTTATGCAATTATGACTTGATGGATGCTACCCCATAAATGATGTCACTAGCTGATGCAGATATTCAAAATCAATTTCCAATAATGAGATATTCAAAAAGATCTATGGAATTCTTACTTAATCTCTTAAATTAGATTAATTAACTTAAGTAGTTTTAATCAAGTTTAGTGCGATTCTTTATAAATTGGTGCATAATTAATCAAAATGGTCAGAAAGTCATATTACTAGGTCATAATTTGACTGGAGAGGAACTAAAAGGCAATGTTAGATGCATTGGAGCTATATTCCCATTTAAGATGTTGCCAACACCAAATAAAAAATGTACATACTGTGTACCAATGAATTAGAAGAAAAGAGTGATCTAGAGCACTAAATGGCAAAATGGTCATTTTAACTCAAAATGATCTGATCAAAGTTAGCTGGCCCACAAAATGCATTACCCTATTTAGGGATACTTTGACCTAAACTGGCACTTGTAAGTGACAATTTTGAACCATTTAGAGCATTTTATGGATTTTGACCCAAAAATGTATATTTGAGTGTAATTCGAGTAAGATTGACAATTTCAACACAAATGGTGTTATAAATTGGATGTCTACATTTTGCCCCTGTTTGAGAAGGTGTAGCGAGACATTGAGGTGAAGCAACATATTTTCAAAGAAAAGAGTTGTCAATAAGAAATTGGAATAGACCCATGATGCCCCCTCGAGAGGACATACTAGGATGGAAGAAAAGGATGGACTCTCAAAAAGAGAGAGAAAGTGGGAGATTAACCCATAGAATAGATCACATCCAGATGTGTTAATGCTTGCACACATGATTACCATCAATGATCAAAATATAATTAGAATTATAATAGGCCCCAAAGACAAGGAGAATGGGAAATATATAATCCATAAATGTAAGGGACACACTGTAAATGTACCCAATATGAGAGCACAAGTTGTTCGCTTATGACATTGATCAATCCTGAGATAAGTTGTACACTAAAATATTGCCATCATGGGCTTTAATGTGGAGAGATTGAAATTAGAGGAAAAGGGAGAATGTTCTGCTTCAGGAAGGGAAGCACCACTAGAATGGGGTCTCTAAAGATAATATAATAAGAAGTACTCCCATAGAGTAGATTTGATCGTGATAAGATAGTCTTGCCCTAGTAGGGCAAATTTTGATCATTGATAAAGAATAAATAATGATTTTTCCCCTGTAGATCTAATTTTATTCAAACGTGGTTCAGATGTTGTGCCCTAGCATGGGTAATTGGCAAGCAAAATAGCTCAAGGATATAATTGAAAAGATAGGTTAAAGCGAGTGGGTGCAAATGTACATGCGATGGATTAATGGCTTAGAAAGCCATATAAAAATTAAGCATATGAGAATGCATAAAGTGATGAGAGATATGAAAATAAGAATGGAGATAGCTGAGCTAACCTCAATAGAAATTAAATACTACTTACATAGCTCCATGGACTCATGTTCCAACATGAACTTCAGGCCAATGTAGTTCACCCAAATTTAGGAGAGAATGGAATGAGGAATGATGAAAAATGATCAAGAAATGATTAGACTCATAATGTATGCAAAGAGATGCACGTCTAAACATAAACTTGAGTACTAAAATGCATGCTACCTAGAAGCCTAATTCCATATCATGAGCCTAGGTTTTGTAAAGTGTTCCTGAGAATCATTCATCGAAGCTAATGTTGACGTTAAGACCCTGAGACCTGAGCATAAAGTACTTGCTATAGCAAAATAAATAAGGCATCATAAGTATGAATAACTTGGAGTGACATAAGATTCCAATTGCACTGAACCAGTTCAAATGTGAATATCTAAAACTAAGATAATGGTAAACATTGACCAAAACCAGAGTTATAGTGACTTACATTTAAATAATAAAGCAAAGACAAAAAAAAACATAAATGAACCTCTCTTGAAATCAAGAAATGATCTTAAGTAGGAAAAAAATATTTAAAAATAAAAGTCAACAACATCTTAATGACATGAGACCAAGATATGAATAATCAAGATCCATGTGGACCATCAAGGCATTTTTGAACACTAAAGAGAAAAGCAAAATCAAATAGAAAAATAAGACAAAGGAACACGAGACCAAGAATGGAACAAGAAGTAAAAAATGGAGAAGAAATAAAAGGAGAGGTGCAAAATCACAATAAAACACCAAAAAAACACAAATAAACACACACAAACAAAAACCAAGTATGAGGTTTAAAGACAAATGTTCATGCATGTGCAGCAGAGGAATTATTTTCTACCACATCATAACAAAGAACAATGACATGACAATTATTCCCTAATTAAAGAGGAATAATGATAGAAGAAATGGGGGAAGAGAAGAAAAAGAAGGGGTTGGTTGAGCTAACTCTAGATGTATAAGACAAGTGGACACTACCTACATATTTCGATGAATGTATGTTCCAACATGAACTTCAGGCCAAATGTAGTTCTCCCAAAAAATGGGATAGAAGAAAAATGATGATCAGACAAACATGATTAATGTTATCGAATAAATGGAAGATACGACAAACAAATGAGAATGGTCTGACAAACAAGAAATTGATTAGATGAGAAAGAATGATCTTAGAAAATGGTAAGTACATGGGGAAAAATGAAACAAACTAGTGTTTTTGTGCTTGAAAAATGGCAAGAGCATTCAAACTTAACAGTTGCTCACAAAACAGTGAGAGCATTCAAACTTAACAGTTACTCACAAAATGATGAGAGTGTGGGATGGTGGAACAAGAATATACAAATGTATAGAAGCGTGAGACAATGTTTTTGTTCTTTTGTGGATCATGTTCTGATGTTTTTGGTATTTTGAAAATATTTCTAATGTTTTTGGTGTTTTTGGGATAAAATATACACAAGGTTGGACCATCTAGTCGAGGAGATGCACGTCTTGAGAGTAGAGGTTCTAATAAGATAACTAAGCTGACTACAATAGCCCATGCTTAAAAATTAGTGAGAATGAGGTTCTTGATAAAATAATAAAGAACAACAAATACTTGAACTGGGAAGATTTAGTTTTTCACTTGTCTAAAGCTGTACAAGACTATTCTGGTTAAATTGCTTTGTATAACTATTGCTGAAGATGTTCATAATTTTCATGAGACATAGTTGAAATCACAATTGGTCAAGGGATAAAAATTGTTCAAGCTTATAACATGCCTTAGACATAAAAAAGAATATGCATCTTGAAGAGAGCAATCTGGAATGGGATAACAAATGTGTTCAGAGTGCCAAGGGTTCAAAGCCTTTACTATCAGGATTCATGAAAAGTGGACCAGGGTAATATAAAATGTGTTTAAGGTAAAATAAAAGGGTGGGATAAAACTATGATGTCACAAGTTGCCCCCAAGTCAGGGGTCTTATAGACAATGGTTCAAAGTTGTTCATGCATAGAACCTCTTGAGGTGTATGATGTTTATGGGCTCTAAAAGTTATTCACCATTAGGTTTAGCTAGTCATTATGCTCCTGATCCATAGTTTTCTATGATAATATATGGTCCTAACCAATTAGGTTGAAACTTGCCTTTATTTTTGGGTTCAACATTCATGTTCTTTTGGTTCTCTTTCAAAACTAAGTTACCAATCGCAAATTCTCGAGGGAGAATGCATATGTTGTAGCTTCTCTACAATCTATTCTAGTAGGCCTATAAGTTTTCTAGGGCAGCCAAATGCTTACCATCAATAAATTCTAGTTCTTGTAATTTTGAGGCTCTATAGTCTTCATCATCTTCAATGTGATCCAGTGATATTCTTAATGATGGGATCTTAATCTTGATTGGGATGATAGCTTTAGTGCCAAAAACAAGCGAGTATGGAGTAGCTCTAATTGGGGTGTGATGATTGGTTCTATAAGCCCAAAGGGTAAGAAAGAGTTGCAAGTGCCAATTATAGCCAACATCATTGATAATATTTTTTTAAGATGGATAGAATGGTTTTATTTGATGCCTCAACTTATCCATCACCTTATGGGTTATATGGATTTGATTTTTTGTGCTTGATCTTGAATTCTGCACAAAGAGACTTCACATCTTGGTTCATAAAGGATCTATCATTATTGGATATAATACGGGCTGGGATGCCATATTGACATATGATATGGTAATGAATGAATTTGGCTATTTGTTTCCCAATAACATAAGTGAGGAATGACCTCAATCCACTTGGTAAAGTAATCGGTTGCAGTCAAAATGTGCTTATGGCCATCTAATGATGTTGGGTTAATTTTCCCAATGAGATCAAGAACCGATGTTAAGAATGGCCATGGTGTTGTAATCAACTCCAATGGTAAAGAAGGTGCATGTATCAAGTTTCCATGTTGCCAATAAAGAACACATTTATTTACATAATTACAAGCATCTATCTCCATTTTGGGCCAATAATAGCCTATTCTGAGAAGTTTCTTTGCTAGGACTACACCATTGGTATGGGCTCCACACATTCCTTCTTGAACCTCCTTAGTGAAAGCTTGGATTATCCCAAAGATAAATAATGAAGAAGAATTCCATCATAGCCTTTTCAATAAAGCATGTTTCTAAGGAGGATATAATGTGTTAAGCGGTGAAGGAAAAGTTTTTATTAGTTATTGGAAAGGTTGGCAAGAAATACATGACTATGGAAATAGTTATAAAAATCTTGGTACCATGGTAGCTCAGGTGAGAGATGAGGATCATCAATGGTGCATATCCTCTCTGAATCTAATAGAATATGTGTTGGTTGAAGAAGATTTTCAATCAGGAATTGATACTCTTTAGCACTATCATGCATTTGAATCATGGAACCAATTGTTGCCATGGCATCGGTAGATCTATTGTTGACTCATAACTTACTCAAACTACAGAGATTTAAAATGTGTTTTGAGGTTAATAATAACTTGCTTGTAAGGGACAAGCTTATCATCTCTTGTGTGATATTGATCAATTGTCTGATTTATGATTAGCTATGAATCTCCATAGACCTTTAAGCTTTGAAAATCCCATTATATAATAAGATGGAGTCCTGTAACCAATGCCTCATATTTGACCATATTGTTTATACACATAAATTGTATATGGAATGCTTTGGGGATCAAATCCCCCTATGGTATGTTCAATAATATGCCAACTCTATATCCCCAAGATGTGAAGGATACATCAAAATAGAGCATCCATTACTCAGGTTCTTGTGATGCTTTTTCTATTGTCATGATAGAATCATATAGAAGGTCAAAGTTGAGAGATTGAGTGGTCGTAATAGGAGATTTTATAAGTTGGTTTGTAAGAACCTATCCTTTGATTGCCTTTTGATTTTGGTATCTAATATCAAACTCACTAAGTATCGTAATCTATCTAGCCATGCATCTTTGAAGAGCTGCTTTAGATAAGAGGAACTTGAGAGGATCTACCTTGGCGATAATAATAGTTTTCTTATTTAGCATATAATTTCACAATTTTTGAGTGGAAAACACCATAACTAAACATGCCTTCTCAATAGGCATATAATTATGTTCATAGGCTACCAATGTGTGACTTAAATAATAAACTATGTGTTCCTTACCATGATCATCATGCTGAGCCAAAAGTGCCCCTGTGCATGTTTTGTGGCTAATATATAAAGAAGCAGTGGCCTTCCTTGTGTTGGAGTTCATAAGATTGGTGGATTGGCTAAGTATGTTTTAAGATTTACAAATTCTATCTGATAATATTCACCCCACTAAAATGTTACCCTTTTCTTTAAGAGATGGTTAAATGGGTGGCACTTATCTGCCAATTGAGAAATGAACGTACGTGTAGATTGGACCTTTCCTTGTAGACCTCATAACTATTTAAGATTATTTGGTGGAGGCATTTCCATAATAGTGTTGACCTTTATAGGGTTGAATTTGATCCCTCGTTGTGATACAATGAACCCTAGCAATTTTATTGATGTGAATCCAAAGATACATTTCTTAGGATTCAAGCAGACTTTATATACATGAAGCCTCTCAAATATTATTCATAGAATGTCAAGGTGTAAAAATCTTGTTCTTTATTTTTCTAGTATATCATCAACATAGTCCTTGATAATGTCATGCATCATGTCATAGAAGATGATAGTCATTATATGTAGATATGTGGCTCCAACATTATACAAACTAAATAGCATGACTTGGTAACAAAATGTTCCCCATAGAGTGGTGAATGTGGTCTTATGATGATCTTTAGGGGCTATCTTGATCAGATTATAACTGGAGAATCCATCCATTAAGGACAACATCTTGTACCTAGTAGTTGAGTTGACAATCATGTCAATGTTGGGTAGAGAAAAATCATCTTTGGGGCATGCTTTGTTGATATCATGAAAATCAATATAAACATGTATGCCTAGGGTATTTTTACCTACTAGAACTATGTTAGAAATCCATTCAGATTAGTCCAGTGGTTTGATAAAATTGGCTCCTAACAACTTTTCCAACTCAGCCTTAACCAAAAGGGTGATGCACCAATGCATCTTTCTCAACTTTTGCTTGACTAGTTTAGCATTAGGGTGAACAACAAGATGATGCACAACTAAATCTAGATCCAAGCCTGGCATGTTAGAATATGCCCATGCAGAGATGTCTATATAATCCTTAAGAATGGATATAACATGTTCACATTATGCTTCAGTAAGGGAAGCTCTAAGATAAACAATTTTAAGATTCTCATGGGTTCCCAAATTCACTTCTATTGTGATCTCCATAACGAGTGTGGATCCATCTTCTAGAATTGTAGGCAATATATGGTCATGATCATCTTCCTCTATTATATCTTCTTGTTGTTCCTCCCAAAGATTTGGATAATATGAAAAATTAAAATCTGCCTTCTCAGGTAAAGGCCAATTGGCAAAGATCTTTGGAAACTCAAGAGCAAGATGCTCAAATATTTGATGTTATTCTTCAGAGATGCTTGTAATAGTTATGGAACTTGGGCTAAATGAAATTTTTATGTCCTAAGGGGATGAGAAAAATTTCCCACCTAGGAGTGCCTAAAACAGGTTTTCACTCAAAGGCTTGTCTTTTTCTTTACTTTTTCCCTGGTCACCAAGTGCTTTAAAGAGGTTTTCACCTGAAGATCTTGATGTTTGTTCTTTATTATGACCAAGAAAGTTTGCCTACTCTCCAAAGTAGGTAGAAGAATTCAATGAAAGATCAAAACCTTGATTATGATCACTGATGGGGAATGTATCTCATAAGCCCATGTATTCCAAAATAACAAATCCAATGGTAGATAAATAACTTCAAGATATCTTCAATCAAAGCTTGCTTGCCCCATTACATGTGTCTAATGTCTTCAAGAAGTTTAAATATTCTGATGACTTATGTTAAGTTGTATAAGATCTCTAAATGGAACTTATTGAATTAAATAAACTTAAATATGTATCCAACACATCAAATACAAAGTTTCATATCAAACTGAGTTATAACGTAAAACCTCCATATGCTAAGAAGAAAGAAATAATAATGGTGCATACAGTGTCACAATGAACTAATTGTCTCTTCTTATCCAATAAACCTAAGAGATAATTTGCATGATTACTTGAATCTCCAGCTTTGCTCCTTAAGAAGCTAGTGGAGTGTCATCTTGTATCTCTCCATCCTCTCTTATAGGTTGATACAAGTTGAAATATACCAAAATAATATGATGCAAATGTTTATTGTGACTATCACTAGTGTGATGGGCATTGTAAAAACAAATGTTAAAAGTTGAATCACAAGTACAAGACCTAATTAATAGTGAAAATATCACATTTGATGATTTTATAAAGGATTCATGATCACAACATGGTGACCATGAAACTAGAATATATTAAACAATACATTATACGATCACTCTAAGGAAGCACCAAAAGTTCAAATGACATATAATGGACATCCTATTCCATTGATAATGGTCACCCATTATATGTTAAAATTAGCATAATTACAAGTTAGATAATTATTGTGATTTAGAGGCCTTCTATTAATTTTGATGATAGTGAAAATGTGAATGACGACTTAGATCTTCACTCATTATTTATTAGAGCACATATTAATTATTAACCTATATGAATTTTTATGGTTGATAATGGTTATAGTGATAATGTATGTACCATGACATTACTCACACATTTAGGATATACACATGATGCTTTATACCCTTCGACCAAGATGGTCAAAACATCTAATGGGAAAGAACAATAATTGTTTAGTGAGATTGATGTAAATTTACAAGTTGGTCCAACACATGTGACCACAACATTTTAAATTATACCACATATAAGAATATTTGATGTATTATTGGGATTACTTTGGATTCATAAGTTCTACGTAGTACCCTCCACATGACATTTCATGTCTCAAGTATTTTCATGGTAATAGGGTAATCATAATTTCAAACATTCAGTAGGAACATTCACTAAAACATGAAAAGTTCATGCCAAGATAAATAATCATAAACCTACTAAGGTTAGTCATGATCGAAAGGGTAATAAAAAGGCAATCCCATTTCCTAGGTGATTGATACTTGAGAGGTTATTACATTATAGATACATAGTGGACTCTATGGAGCCATCATCTATACCTGCATGGACCAACAAGTTGTTGAGAGTAAATCAAAATGTTTTAGAGAGGGTACAAAGTCCTATAATTACAATTACACTAAAGAATTCATTAAGAACTAAAAAATGGGTTCCATGAACCATTACAAATTCTACCACTACTTCATGACCATAAAGTCCTGTGAGGCATAGGAAATGTATTATAGATTCTTTAGATCCAAATTTGGCACACATACATGATCATTGGCACCATTACCAATTTTGTGTACACCATCCTTAGCCTAGAACATTATATGATCATCCCTTTGATGAGATCATCGGCTAACATTATCATTCCAAAAATTCAAAAAAAAAATCAAGAAAATAAAAAAACATTCAAATAAATAAAAAATACAAAAATTCTTAGCACTTTAAAGTTTACTAGCATTTTCATATGATATTTTATTCATGTTAGTATATATAATATCATTCCTTTCTATACATACATATGTTTCATAATTACTTGAGTGTGATACATGCATACACTAGATCCATGATACTTAGGTGCTTGATTTAACTAGAAATGTGGTGCATTCATTAGGCATCCACTAATGAGTTGAATAGACTTATAACACTTAGTCAACTTACATATAACATTTATTTATCGACCAAATTCAGTATAACCTCATCCCATTAGGCCATATTCTTTGTGTACCTAGTGTTTTTAAGTAATGCTCATGGTGTTAGGGATGGATTATGTGTCTCCCTATTGAATTAGACCATCATGAGTAGGATCTACATGTTCATTTCTTTGTGTCACGATGTTATAAATGTGGTTGAGTTCCTCATCAAGATCAACTATTTTTATAAAAGGGGGTCTTGATTATCAGTAATAGGGATGATGATTCATTGGGTGTTATTCTCAAAGCTAATGTAACTCTTCTTAAAATGCAAATCAACATTATTGGCATAACACCATGGTCAACCTAACAGATATAGAAAATCATCAGCTTTAGCCAGTTCAATTACTTCAAAATCATCTCTGAAAGGGACACCTACAATGTTAATGGTGGCATCGTTGATAACTCCTATAGGCACCACTTGAGTTTTGTTGGCCATAAATATAACATGTGGGGAGGGTTGTAAAGTGGGGCTCCCCATCTTCCTCTAGGCATCCTTCATGATAACATTAACTTCCATGTTAGTATACACTAGTATATCTAAGTTCATCCAACCATAAATAGATGCATTTACAAATATCTCCTTGTCACATTAGGCATCTAGTTGGACATAGGCTTCTTGTTAGTGTGCATGGTTCAAATATTAATCTACATATGTCTTGGTTGTATGTTATTGTAACCAATTCTTCAAGAGGGTAATGATGTTTTCATTAAGGAGTAGTTTGCATAGCTCTCAAACTTCATCTTGTACAGAGTCTATTGAGATAGTTTGTTTTTACATCTAAGCATGTATGGTTGCATCCTTATCCTTTAAAAACTAAATTTCACCTTGTAATTCATGTACCAAATCCATTATGTCATGTAATACCTCTTTTTTTTTTTGAGCATCAAGGTAGTATTGAGCATCTGGTTCATCAAATTTAGCCTTCTCCACAGGGGAAACTAAAATGGGTTGGGAATGAGCCCTACTTCATGTCATAATATTTACTTTAGGTCCCATTAGTGGGGTGTTAGGGTGTGGTCTTTATATACACATTATATTTTCAAACTTTATCAATTATTAATGCTTTCTCTCTTGTAGGAACCCATCGAGTCTCAATCTCTCTAAGTGCATGCCTTAAGGGGTACACTAAAAAAGAGGTGGGTAGAACATTTATGCTTTATAGGATTGTTGTCCCTTACTACCACTTATTATCAATCCAACCATTTCCCAAAAACTTTCCCCTAAGCTTGGCCTCCTCTTTTGTACCCTTCCCTAGCCTAAAGTCCTTTTTGATGGTTTATGATACAATATCAACCCCATCGACCCTATACTCTAATTAAAAAAATTATTTAGGGTCTAGGTCAGCCCTTGGTTGACCTACACCAAGAGCTTATTTATTTTTATCAATAATGATACAGAGTCGATTGGGTCGACCATGTCGACAATGTTTTTGAAAAAGACTAGGGTTAGATCTAGATATATAAACATGTCCATTTCATCATTTATAAAAGAAGAGAAGAAGAAGATATATATTGTGCATCTACTTATCCACCATTTTATTTGAGGAGCATAGCCTAGAGTTTCATACTTTATTTGGAGATACATATCTTGTCTTGTATAAAAGTATTTTAGATTCATTGATAGGTTGTGTAGCCTAGAGCTGATTTATCCTTGTCATCCCTACATGCCACAACAACCTCTTACGAAGCACCTTGTCCAAGGGAGAGATTGAAGATCAATGGGTTCATCTTCAAAAGCAAGTATTCTTAAATTTATTCCTCCTTTGTAAGAGTATATAGATATGCATTTGTACTTCTCTCCCATGTATTATGATTCCATATAAATTGACATGAGTATATCTCTTCTATGAATGTTTAAATTTAATGTTTATTACACCCACTTTGTTCCACAAACTTTAGTGAGCACTAGATTAGACTTTACTTTAATTGTTATTAGTTTAGTGAATATGAAAACATAGGACCTAGTTAGGGTTATTACATATTTTTGCTTGATTGGAGGCTTTAGAACCCTTACTAGTGATATTATTGTGGTAAGAGATTCCTTGGATAGGTCTACCAGATCCATCTTGGTCATGACCTCTAATATCTAATGTATCATCAATCAGGAGTGTAAGTAGGATTTATCTTCTCTGAGCAAGGATTGATTTAATAGATCAGGTGCATTTCCCTTTGCATATATTTTGGTGAACCCGATGTGAATATAACCCTTACAAGTTTTATTTCACGTCATCATTTTTATCATTTTATTATATTTTCCGTGTTACATTATTGTATCAAAACAGTCGATATAATTCTAACTTTCAGTGTGTAGGATTAACATAGTCACTTCAAAATGACTTTGTTATGTCTGTGTAGGTCTTCATCAACTATAGGTTACTGGATCAAATAGTTTGGCATAATATTATTCTTTAGTTATAGATTAGCATACATTATTGAATAAGTTGACTCTATCTACTAAGTCTTTTTACCACCATATAGGTCAACGAACAATATCGAATAAATCAACCCTATTCCTTATTCTTGTTTAGCATATAGGGTTTTACAAAAATTAGTCAAAGAAGTCAACCTATTTTATAGAATTTCAAAGTAGCAACTAAATCACTATAACATAAAATTTGAAATATAAATCATCTTCAATCCCACAAAAGTTCCTTTCTTTTATCTCTCTATCATTTCAGTACTTCCTTTAGTTCTATTTTTCACAAGTTGGTAGTATTCAAAACTATAATCCTACAACTAACTAGGTTGACCTAGTTGCCCTAGTTTTGTAATATGTCTTCTATCTAAGAGACATAGTCAACGTATTTGACTGTATTCTTAAAGACCCTACTTGTGTAGAATAGTAGCAACTTAGTTGACTCTATTATGTACTGTTTACATACAGTGTCACCTAAACGAACTCTATACTATTCATAATCAAGGAATTAACATCTATTTGCTATTAATTAATTCACATTTCCTTTTTAGCTATTTGCATGCTTAGAGTAACTCACATAGTCCAAATAGGTGGTTTTTCAAATTATTATTTTAGTTACACTATTTTACTCTTTTGCACACACTTCCAAATCACTTAACATTCTAAAAACATTTAAACATTTATCTTCCCTTGACCTACCTATTTGGATTTCATCACCAAAGGTGAAATTGACTTAGTTTTTTGACCAAGTATAAATATATGTTTAATGGTATATATTGACAAAGCACCTGATACCCTTATCATTGAAGATTATGAAGTGAGGGTGTAGGCCCCAATACCAATCCAGTACCATTGCCAACACATATCCCTTTCATCCCAAACATTATGAAACCAACTTTAGACTACTTTATAGTTCCCTATTTTAGCCAACTTTCCTATCATATTAAAATCAAAACTTTCTAAATATTTAATAACACTTGCGGTGACTAATTAGTTAGCATTTACTTTCAATTGATTGTTTGCTTTTTGATCATTATGTGTTGTCTTTCAAAACTTATATTGGCTAGTGTTGGTGCAAGGTTTGTGTTGTGTGCCACAATTGGATCACTCACATTGATATAATTGTTTATGTGTTTGATTTTATTATTATTTCAAACTATCTTGTAAATTTTTTTGTATTTCAAAACATTATCATCTTGCTCGATACAGTTTATTACAGACTAGTTTACCTACCTTCCATAAGTATGCAATTGATCTACATGACTGTGTCTTCTTATCCTCATGTTTAGTTCTATGTTCAGTAGTATATAGTCAATTTTAATGATTGTGTATCCTTATCAGCTAGTTTATCTTTCTTATAAGCAATACACAGTCAACCTAAATGACTATGTATTCTAATCTGTATATTGGGTTACAAAACATAGTCGATTGATTTGATGCTATACCCTATTTTCTATTTTTGGCTTTGCATCATCATCATCCTTCTTAGCTTTTTTATCTCATCATAAAATTCTTAGTTGAAGACAACATGGATTTGAACTCAATAGATATGATGAGCTTTACCAATCCCAATAGGTTTCCCCATTAATAGCTTATGGATCATACTCTAGATGAAATTAATGTGTATATATCCACTCGCACTACTAATTATGGGACTCCTCGTCATGCATCCTCAATTCATAACCCTTTATTCTCCTTAGAAGATCAACTTGAATTAGAGTATACTCTAAAAATGCTTTTTTCATTAATGAATTTCTTCAACATAAAATAAAATACCCTTCCACTATTTACAACCTTATGATAATTGGTCAATAAGAATAACCCCATTCACCTTCTCCCACATTCTCAAAGGGATTTGGGGTAATAGATTCTTTGCTTCTCAACTTCTTCCTTGTATTTTTACCCCTTTTCATACTATGACCTCTTCTTCCTTGATTTCTTCTATCCCCATGTCAATTATCTCTACTAACAGGGCAGGTTCAACATGTAGTGGGCCTTTCTCAAGACCCTCTTTTCTCAATCCCTCCACTAGTGCATCATTTTCCAGCAATGATAATTGTGCCACTAGTGCTTCTTCTTCTTCTTTTAATCCTTCTACTAGTGCATCTTTCACAACACATGCTAATCATGCCACTAGTGCCTCTTTTTCTACCAATGCCTCTTAAGCCATTATTTTTGCACATGACACTACTCACAGTGGTACCCAAGCCACTAATACCAATGCTAATGCTTCACATGTTATGCACATTAATCAAAACACCACTCAAACCCATCAACTTTTATTATAAGCCCTTAACCAAATGAATGCTTTCCAAGCTAATAATGCTAACCAAATGATGCAAATTTAAAATCACCTTATTCACCTCCAAAATCACCCTCAACAATTTCCATGGGGAGGCATAACCAAAATTCCCCCACCCCACCCCCCTTAGGAATTCCTATAGAAACCTTATTTCTCAACCACCTCTTATTAACAAAATAATTAAACATCTTCAAAATGAACCTCTTACACCTCAAATTGCCAATATACATATAGGAGGTATTACCCCTACCATTAGTTATAATAGGATAACTGATCCTACCTTACACTTAAAAACATTTGGAAATCTCTACAAAGATTGGGTCAAGTTAAATACTTTTACTGCTACCAAGCTCTTAGAAAAAACCCTCTCTAGAGACATTTCAAATTGGTATAACCAAATCAAGTCTTTTTCCATTGCTAGTTTGGAAGATCTAGTTAACGCTCTAGTACAAAAGTTTCAAACTAGTGACCTCATTGAAAATACCTGAGCTCATTTTATTAATTGTAAGCAACTTGAGAGGGAAACTATAGAAGTTTTCATCAAAATGTGGAAGACCTTATCTAATAAATGTGAACACAACATGGTATATGATAACATCTTTCATCTATTCACCAATGATTTCTATCCTAAGCTACAATATCATGTTAGGACTCTCTCTTCATGAACTTTGAAAGAGGCTCTTGACCAAGCCAAGTGCCAAGATTTTCTCATGTGTCAATTTGAGCCATCTCAACCTCCTATGGATACCCACATACTCATAAAAAATAAAAATCTTCATGATACTAATGATGGTGTTACTCTTTCTTATGATACCATTCATAATATTTAAGTTATTACACTCAACCCTACTCCAAAATAAGATCCCCCTTTAAACCACACCCATCATCCTCAATTTTCTCTAATAAACAACATCAATGTTCATAAACCATAATCATTAGAAGAACTTGAAAATCATCTATCAAGGCCTTGTCCACAAGAGCTTGATCCCACTCACCCTATGAAATCATGGCATGATCCAAATAAATTATGTTTGTTTCATGCTAGTTGGGGTCACTTTCATAAGACTTGTAGGGAATTGTGTAATCTAGCTATCTATTTCCTCCTTGGTTCAAAATTTGATCATGATTCCCTTATTCATAAACATCAACAAGCCTATGGCATTGCCTTCAAATCTCATGAAACACAAAGTAAATCAAGATTTGAACCAGGCTAATGCTCATCTCTCCATTTACAAAGATCCTCTTCCAAACCATTAAGACTAATGATAATCATAATCCTTCCACCAATAATGTTGAAAGTCTTATAGACCCAACTCCCAAAGATAATATGGTAAACATTATTAATATGTGAAGGGTAGTTGCCTTCATTGATTCTCATCCTACCCACACACACTAATATCTCACACTTTTTGTGTTATCTAAGATTCTTCCCTAACTCACCTAACAGAGTTAGGACAAAAAGACCTTATCTCTTTTGATGAACAAATTCCAACACCTCCATTAGATAACACCTCTTATATCATCTCTATAATTTCTTCAACCTCTGTACCCATCACCAATAATATTTAACTTTTTAATACTACTTTTTCATATCTATCACAAGCTAAACCTACATCAATTTCTCCATCCTCTCCTAATAATCAACCAATTTGTCCCCTAATTAAACCTCCCATATCCTATAAACACAAATTTACATGCACCTCTAATCCTCCTTTCGAAGAGATCTTCCAACATTAAGCACCTCTATCTAGTAGTCCACTCATGGGTTATGATGAATGGGACTCTATCACAGAGCTTATCAATCTCCCATATCAAATTCCATTTCTCAAACTCATGAAAAATTCTCCACATTATTGCAATTGCCTTATGCAACTTATATTCAAAATGAACATCCCTCATCCTTCCCTAGCAGGACGTGAAGCTACCTTATCTAGTTCATAAGACAACATCTTACAAAAATGTGAATATATGTCTATACACATTGATGAAATAATAGGCACTTCTCTTTCTCTCAAATTTCCTCTTACTTTTATGATTCTAGATGACATTATGCTTCGTGCAGATTATCTTCCCTTATTTATAAGCATCTAAATTAGTGAAATCCAAGTCAAGCATGCCTTGATTGATGAAGGTTTAGGTACTTGTGTTACCTCTCTTGACTTCATTAAAACCCTTAGATATTATGAGTGTAATCATAATCCTACATGCAAAACATGTCAATGCTATGATCAAATGGAAATGCCTCCTTGAGGTTATGTTTGGCTCCCTATTACCATCCCACCTATCACTGTTTGAGTGAAGGTTATGATCTTTAATTTTCCCCTTTCTTATAATATATCACTCGGTAGGCCATGAACTTATCGCATGGGGGTTGTCACATCTTATACCTATCAATGTGCCAAATTCCCTCACAATGTTGCAATATATAAGATTCAAGGCAACCCTTAAAACTTCTAAAAATTCCAAGACCCTAGTGTATTCAAAATTCCAACACTTTGAATTCTTGCTAAGTGTTCCATTCCCAAAATCTAAATGTTTTAATTTCCCCATCAAATCTATATGAAGTTACCATGGTCACCCCAAACTTATTTGGAATATAAATCTTAACCTTTTAGATTTTAAATGATGATGAGCCTGATGTGATCAACCTCAAGATAAAAACTTCCAATCTCTTTCCTCATCTTGTTTCCCAACTTCCATCATCTATGAATCTGCATTCCCATCAACCACCTAGTGATGATATACCCATCATCTTAACTAAGACTCAACACTTTATTCATCATGCCACCTGTGATGAGAAGGTTATACCTAATTGCATAGTTAATCTTCATACACCTAGATATGATGATGGTTATACTTTAAATGACCCATTTCTATGAGGTCTTATTCAAGCTTGAGATGATAAGATCCTTCGTTATCATTCTTCATTGTTTTAGTCTTTTTGTTTATCTTATCACATTTTATCTTATATAGTTCCTAATTTTATCATTATTCCTCTTTTTCATAGGGTAGAGATGATGTGTTCGCATGGTACACCTCTAATTTTTTAAGAATATCTTAAGAGCATGTTTATGGATCAAGTTATGGCTGGTCCCTATCACTTTGCTAAATACTAGGATCCTTATAGTTAGCTTCCCCTTGAGATGTTTTCTACTATCCTCAAACCCTCTATGCATCCTACTCCTCCCTCAGTTGTGCCTAGTTTGGATCCTATTCCCACTCTACCTTTAGCTCAATCTCTTCTTACTTCTAATTTTATTTCTCCTTCAGTCGAGCCTCGTCAAGTCTCTCTACCAGCCCTGCTTCCCTTTGGTGATGGCCTGTTTCCTTTACTATCACTTTATCCTCTACCTACCTAATGGGCCAATCATCTAATATTATGACATTTATAGAGTTATCAGTTATTGGACTAGAGATTTTAAACTATACCAACCTTTCCCAGCTTTTTCTTCCACTCCCTCTATTAGTATATAAATAAAATCTACTAACAAGTGAATCAATTGTTTCCACAACATAGATAATCATTTTTACACCAATTATCAAAAGCTTCAAAAATATATAGACAAATTGCATCCTACTATTCCTCTGCCTATAGATAAGGCTATACCTTCCCTCAAATTATCTCCTGAGGATAGTACCAAATATGGAGAGGTATATTATTTGTGGCACTAATGTAGTACCCATCACATCGATCGTCATCATATCCTCTATCTAGGATCACCTTATGACCATTCATAAACCTACTTTCCCTCCTCCCATAGGTCATTCAAATAATAAGGCTACCCCTTTTTCCCTCATGGTTCCTCTACCTATGGTCTCTTCTCCACCATTGGTCCCTACACCTGTGGTCCCTCTTTCACCTATGATCCCTTCTCCACTAGTGACTCCTTCATGTCGCACAAACTCCACTCTTACTCCTTATCTTGAGCATCCTAGGCATGATGAACCTCATGAGCATGATCCTTCAATTATGCCTATATTTTCTATCAAGTAAATTTTATGAGAGGTATTTTCCTAACTTTCTATGAAGATTGATGAGACCCTTATTGAAGTTAGATTCCAACTTCATAGAGATATATCAAATGCTATGGACAATATTTGTGGACAAATTTACCAGTATTTATGAACACAACATGATGTTACTTCACATTCTTAATTTTGGATTGGATGTGTGCTAAAAGTTTGTATTTATCTACTATATATCATTTGACTTTGTGTCAAATGTTCATTCACTTATCTATTTTATATGGTTATTTATATTTTGAACTATATGTTGTCTATGGTGTCATTTTATTTACTACTGATCTCTTATGGATTATTTTCATGACTCCATGGATGTTTTATTATTTTCTCATGATTGTTTTCTACCTTATCTCCATACCACAGATAATCATTATTTTGACTTGGATATATAAACCTCCCTCCCCTTAGTACTCCTTATTTACCATGTTATCATTTAGAAACCAAATCATCTCATTATAATCTCATTTTACTGGTCCATCTTAGATATCCCTTTATTCCCCTTATTTCACTTTGAAAACTAAGCATACACATGGTTGAAATTTGAGATAGCATATTAGTTCATAGGTAAGCCTAAGTGTTTTAGTCAGTCATGTCTTTGGATACTTAGCCTCTTTTAACCAAAATATAAAGCTCATTCATGTGTATCACTTTATCTCTCATGATTGGTCATTCCAAGTCCATATGGAGGAGGATCTTAAAAGCCATAAATTTTTAAAATCCAAATATTTTAACAAAAGGCAATGATATAAAAGGTAAATTCAAAATGTCAAAAGTCAAATCACACTAAAAGGCATGATTCAAAACACACTTCATTTTTTTATCTAAGCTCAAACTCCACATCTAGCTTCATGATAGAGTCGAGGTCCATTGGGGTGTGGTAGGCTAGTAGATTGGAAAAGGAGAATATGAAAACCGTTTAGTGCTATCTACTTTTTCACACAAGTACCCAATCTTTTTAGTAGACCTACGGCTCTGTAAGAGGTCTTGAGAAATGGAGAACATGTTGTGGGAAGGTAGATCCATTTTAATTTTCTTGTTCAAAAAACTAATATGAGTTGATCTTAGTATCTCACTTATTTACATATATAGCTTTGTGTTTACTATGAATAGGGTATCTTTTGTATGTTGATTGTCACTAGTCACTTAGTGTATTTTCTATGTCCTTAGTATGCCTCAAGTTTCCTAAGGTCTTCTCATAGATGCATACATTGTTATTTTTACATTCCCTCTCTTTTTATTTAAAATCATCCTAATATTTCCCCTTGAGAAATATTATTTTGTTCACTGATCACTCCCCCTAGGTATTCCATTTGTGAGTTGAAATGTAAGACCTTAGATAGGACTAGGCTTTCCTCATAAATTATTAAAATTCAATTCCAAACATTCCCTTTAACATATTTTTCTAGTAATTTCCACCTCATTGTTGTCCCCTTTGTGAGTTTTAGTGTAATACCATGGATAGGACCAAGCCTTCCTCACAAAATTTTCCAATACCCAAGTCACAACTAAATGACATTTGTCAAATTTGAGATAAGTAGTGATTGATCATGAGTTACATGTCATTTACATGCTTCCTATCTTGATTTAGTGTGTTTTATATTTGCTTCATTGATATTTCACTTTTATTTTCTTATTTTCTGATTGCATGTAAGAATACAAACATTTTTTTTAAGTTTTTCATACTTCCCAGCTTGAATTAATGTGATCAACTTAAGTTCATTTTTCCAATTTTGTTTCTTTTTCATACTTTCCAACATGATTTAGTATGATTCATTAAATTAATTGTATTATTTTTTATACCATTTTGTGTTTATTATTCCTTCTATTTTATCACATTACTTTCATAATTCCCAATGTGATATAGTGTGATTTTACTTGTTTTAATTTGGTACAAATATTTTTTATGGTCTAAAAATAAATTTTTATCCTTTTTACCCACTTTGGTTTATTATATTTAGTCATATATTTTTATTACACATTTGTCATCATGATATAGTGTGTAGTACATTTGTTTTGATTACTTATACTTTTTCAAGTCTTTTTTTCCTTTTTATTATTAACCATACACGTGTATCACATAATGCTAGAAAATAAAACACTCCACATGTATTTCCCACAGCATATACAACAAAAGTCAAATACACATGGTAGAAATAAATTTGTCCATGCATTAACATCCACAACCAAATAAAACTCATGAGATAAAATCCAACTGTCAAAATCCATATCTATATATATCATTTATTTTATATAATACAAGATACAAAATAAAAAATACATAGCTCTAGCTCTACGGCTAGGCTCCATCATGCCTATCTTGTGGCCTATCCATGCTACCCATAGATGTGTGGGACTATCCCCTCTGAATGGTATGTTTTAATGAGGTATTCCAAGATATTAAACCTATTACCTATCCTTGTAAGTTGGCCACTTGAGCCTGCACCTATCCAAGCTAGATCATGGTAGTCATGTGTGTTGCTTTCTTAAGCCAAGGCCTGTCAATCCTATGTCTCTCCCTCTCCCACCCATTTTTATGGCTAAAATCCATCCTCATGTGCCTAAAACTACCTTGCAACCTCTCCCACTAGTCTAAACCAGCTTGTCTGGGCTAGGGCAAATGATACCATAGGATCATCCAGAGTGGTGAGGTCATATAGATATAGCACTTTGTCTAAAATATCATGATGCGTAGCCATAACTAGAGATCCCCATCTCACCTCCTCTATCATGAGATATATAAAACCAAAATTAGATAGATATTATATCATGTATATATCTCAAAATCCATCTATATACTAAAATAAAATGCAACTAGTATTATATATCAAATATTTAAATAAAAATCACAACATTTCTCACTTGTCCTGGTATCACCAACCACTATCTCCCTATCTACTCACCCACCAAGCACAATCTATTCATCTGCTCATCCCCCAAGTGCCTCCTCTATGGATCACCTTTGCACTAGTGCAAAGATTACCATCACCACTTATGCATGTCATGACCCTCTCGTGAGATGTGTCTTGATAGACCAACTATGTCCTAGAATGGCTTCTAGGTCATCCTATACTTTTACCCTCACCTATACCCATTCTCATCGATAGTTCCTCCATCTATGGTGTGGTCAAGGTGGTTGTTACTATTATAGTGCCTAAAGTGGTATCTATTATGGTATTAGTTGTGTACCTATATCCATATCCATGTCATCCCCTCCCCTAGATACCTGCTACTATGTTCAACTAGTCTATACTCTAACACATTGAAACCTAATCATGGGTCTCTAAATTGGTACTCCTCCTCCTCCTTTCCCCCTTAGATTTATAACATATCATGCCTAATAAGTAATCATTACTATAGGGGCCACTAGGTGTGGGAGTCTGACATATCCTAGAAAGTATGCCATCAGATACATCTTTACCCATGAAGTGTAGTGGCCCATAATCCACACCTGTGTCAACCCTATAGTAATGATCAACCAACTAGGCCATAAAGTAGTAATGTGCATATAAAACTACCACATGATCTCTCCTCATGTGATAGTCTATAGAGATGGCATGTGGGTCATATATTGAGTTACATGGTCTTGTATCCATCTCATCACCTGAGGTATCCTATCATCAACCACATGGGTCAACCCAGTTGGTTGATATATAGCAAACCTCTCATATATCCACACACTCAATAAAAAAAATGGCCCTATAGTCTTATGCCCTCTAGAAAGCATCAATTACATATCATATATGAAATAGACCTAGATGATAGCCCTAAAGTCATATAGTGCTCCCTAATCTAAAACGGACTAACACAAGGCTATCGCATATAGTGGTACTTTTCCATCTGACTTCTGACACATCACTCATTCTATCACAAGTTTGATCATAGCCTTATAGATATCTAAAATCTTAGTGATATATACATCAAACAAACTAACCCTTAATCCCATATATATCCTATTCGAGCATGTCACCCACTAGGATAGTGTTCACCTCTCTTTCAGATCATCTGGTGTCCATGTAATCACTTGTGTCCTTCATATTAGTAATCTCAATAATGCATGGACATCCTCTAGTATGATACCCACCTAAATGTTATCCCCATCCACCACCCATCAAAAAGTGTTGGTCAAATGTTCCCATGCTCTAAGGAACATAATGATGAGATCAACACTAAGCAAGATGTGCCTCATCTCTATGATGCATTTACATCCTAGTGTGACTAGCCATACTCTATCCACATCAATCAATTGCTCCAATAGATCTAGTAGCCATGATGCATCTATCAATCACCAATACCTCCAACATTTATGTAAATTATCAAATAACAAAGGACGTGTCAGACCTCCATATCATAAATAATCAAGATACATTCTTAAAATTTCAAAAATCAGCCACCTTTGATTTAGTTTCTCAAATTTTTATATAACCGGCCCCTTCAATTCTAAATCACTTTATTTATGATACTAGATCATCCCTATTACTAAGTTAGCCCACTACAATATAATCAACCCACCTTACCAACTAAGTTAGTCCACTACTATGAAATCAGCCTTGTCATTCTCCCTCACTTTATAGACTAAGTCGACTAGGTCAACTTTGTTCATCCACAACAGTAACTTTTTGCCCATTTACCATTAATGCCTTGAGCATCCATTGGTTTGACTTCTTCCTACCCAATACCTCATTTTACCCCTAGTTTACCTAAAATATTCCTAGGGTTCATTTTGGTGCTTAGATTTTGCCTACCAATCAATTTTCTATATTTATCTCAATTTCAAGTAAAAATATTCAAAAATTTAAAATTTATAGTTTCTTACCTATGTTGTACTCATTACGGCTACTATGCATCCTCCATATCTCAGCTATCATCTCCTCAACATGATGGCTCTCAGTTCTTAAACTAGGTCTCTCAAAGCTCTATTTTTTTAGAATAGTAAAAATAACAAATAAATTATTTTTTAGCCTATTTATATTTTCCATTCAAATATTATTTACTATTCAAATATTTACCATCAAATTCTATATTTTGATCATATCTTTATTTCTACTAGATCTTTTTTTGAACCATCAAATGTTCTAGAATCTTGACATCATAGAGAATATTTTCACCTATTATATGTCTATGCTACAAAAAAATTGATTTTTTACTCTTTTCGCTAATTTCTACAAGTTCACCTAATGTTCCCTACATTGGATACCATCACCTTTTCTTCCATCTTCTTCTCTATTTATGGAACTAAGGTAAGTAAAGGTATGTGTTTTTCAATTATATCCTTTAACTTATCTTATTTGTTCCTTACTATAATTAATTTAGCTTCAATCTTGTCTGTTACTATGTTCTTTTCCTGAAGCACCATCTTGTGTTGTACTGAAGTGACACATGATGAGATTTGAGTGAGAGATATGTATACACATAATATTTTAAACTTTATCAATTATCGATGATTTCTCTCATGTAGGAACCCATCAAGTCTAAATCTCTTTAAGTGCATGCTTTAAGGGGTGCACCAAGAAAGGTGTGGGTAAACCATTAATACTTCAACAAGATTATTGTTCCTTACTACCACTTATTATCAATCCAACCATTTCTTAAAAACATTCCCCTAAGCTTGGCCTCCTCTTTTGCACCCTCCTCTAGTCATTTTCCACCTTCATTAGCCCTTCCCTATCCTAAAATCCTTTTTGATGGTTTAAGATATAATGTAGGCCCCATCAACCTTGTACTCTAATTGAAAAAATTCATTTAGGGTCTAGGTTAGCCCTAGCCGACCTAAACTAGGACCTAATTTATTTTTTGTCAATAATGATATAGAGTCTATTGGGCTAACTCTATCGGCTAAAATTTCAAAAAAGACTAGGGTTAGATCTAGTTATATAAACACATTCATTTTGTCATTTCTAAGAGAAGATAAGAAGAAGAGATATATATTTTGCATCCGCTTATCCAACATTCTACTTGAGGAGCATAGCTTAGGGTTTCATACTTTTTTTAGAGATATGGATCTTATCTTGTGGAGAAGTCTTTTGGATGAATTTAAAGGGTATATCCTAGCTCTGATTTATCCTTATCATCCTTACATACCACAATAACCTCTTGTGAAACACCTTGGCCAAGGGAGAGATTGAGGCTCGACGGGTTCATCTTCAAAGGTAAGTATTCTTAACTTTGTTCCTCCTTTGTAAGAGTAGGGACATATACATTGTACTTCTCTCCCATGTATTATAATTCCATTTAAATTGGCATGAGTATATGTCTTAAATGCATGTTTACTTTTAATTTTTATTACCCCCACTTTGTACCACAAGCTTTGGTGAGCACTAGATTAGACTTTACTTGTTATTACTTTAGTGAATATTAAAACATAAGACCTAGTTAGGGTTATTTCATAATTTTTCTTGAATGGAGGCTTCAAAACCCTTCCTAGTAATATTATTATGGTAAGAGATCCCTTGGCTAGGTCTAACAAATCCATCTTGGTCATGACCCTGAATATCTAATGTATCAACAATCGAAAGTGTAAGTAAGATTTATCTTTTTCGAGGTAGGATTTATTTAATAGATTAGATATATTTCACTTTGTATACAGTCTCCATTAAGCATTTGGGGTTTTAGTAACACAAATCATCCTAGTGTCATTCTCATTATACTAGTTGGTGATAGATGTATATAAGTTGGGGCATTCTTTTAAATGATGTTCATTCTTATAAAAGACACAATTTGGGTAAACTGACTAATAATGTTGATAGTGGTCTACAAATCCACATTTTTAATAGGTTATGGGTGGAAAATTACCACCACGACACCTATTTCCACATCTTTGACCTTGAAAAGATTGACCTCCACTAGACTATTGATTATTAACAACATAAGTTTGGCAAGTCCCTCTTGTATATGCCTCATGTATCTCATTGATGACTCAGTAGTTATTATTATCATTCATGTATGCATCACATATTTTACAATATAGTGACACTTCAACCTAGGTAGCATGTTGGATCAAGGGACAACTCCTTACATCATGATCTTCTTGGTAGATCTCACAAGATTTATTTTATTACGATGTGAACATTTCTCCATGGGTAGTTATTCCTATTATGGTCCCCTACTTCACAATCAACACACCATAGGTCATTTTGTGGGTCATGAGCATTATTGGTCATTAGCTTCTCTAACTAAGAGCCCATTGTAGTAAGTTGAGCCTACAAAAAGTGGTTGATTCTCATATCTATACTTCCCACAACTTTGGTATGGAGAGCAGCTTCAGTGCCTCAGATGGGTCAGTAAAGGTCTTTTGGGATAAAGATCGATGAAAAAGAGGAAACAACCCTCCCACAAACCATTGAACATGTTATGATTGGTTAATATTAAATGATAATTTTGAGATAATCATTTTGAAAAAGACATCATATTCATGCACACTCTTAGTGAGCTCTTGGTATATGTCATTTAAGGTAGTGATGCTCTCCTACTCAAACTCCTAAAGGAATGTAGTTTTTATTATTTTATAGCCCACAACTACTTATTAGGAGTCAAATTTATGGTACCATTTGAAATGTAACCTAATAAAGTAATATAAAATTGAGTAGCCTTTCATTATAAATAAGTGATATCATGTACTCTCCAAATGAGTTTACACTTATGAACATGTTCCACCACATTTTTTATACCTCAATATTTAGGGAGATGAAGCATCATCTTGTTGTACATTATAGGTGCACTTGGTGGTTGTAGTGGAGCCTATTGTGGCATTCCTCCAGTTCATCCTAAGATCTATGGTGAAGGTCTGTTAATGCCTCCATCACTATTGCCTAATCCTTACCCAATAAAACCACCATCGATACTTCTTCTTATGTCTCTTATAGTAATAGGTGTACCATAAGTAGTGGGCACTAAAGAAGGTTGATTTGATATGGTTGGGCCTGTATTTTTTCCACTATTATTATTAGGTCCATTTGGAATTCCAAGTTGAGTCATAGGTCATATTTTCAATGGAAAATTCAATAAAGGTCAATTGTTATGTTGAACTTGTACTCCCAAATATTCCTCTACTATCTCGGCTTCAAATTCTTTAGATTCTACACTATAAGTATCCCAATTTCTTAAAATAATTTTGTCAAACTCAAATTCATGAGCATGCACTATGGTGGGGGAATTAGGTCTATCTGGATTGGGTTTTGCTATTAGTGCCTATCCTAGTTCTTCTATGCATACCTATGATATTGAAGGGCATGAGCCTATGGTCAAGGGGTACTTCTTATGCCTTTTCATTCTCTTGAAAATTCTTTTGGAACTTATATAATCCTCCCATTGACCCTTTGGTTTGTTGCCTCTCATAGCCCTATCCCTGGTCTCATCATACTTTCACTTGTGCAATTCATGCTACTCAACTTATATGTTGAACTCCCAATCTCATGCAAATGCATACCCCTCTATTTCCCCACTAGTCATGTTTCTCATGCGTGAAATAGTTTAGCTATCCATAGAAAAGTTCTCAAGTCTAGAATCAACCACAATCTTTTTAATCTCTAAAGGGAACTATTTAATATACCTTCTACATGGATCTCTGAGGAAGTTAAACTATGCTTCTTCTAGGAGATAATATGTAGAGATTGCATATTCTAAAGTATAAATTTTAAGCATTCCTTTCCACAAGACATCTATTGTGCATGTACAAGTAGTTTCCAACTTGGCTAAGGTCATCTGATGCTCTATTAATCAAGAAGCCTTCTGTCTATAATTTCTTCAACATTTTTGTGCATACGCTAAAATTCAATAATGTAAGTGCACAAGTAATTCAATAAAGAATGCTTCATACAGAGAATCAATTATATGTTTCTCTACCCATGTACATGTATAAATTCCTAGTTTAAGATATTAGAGTATAAAGGTTTATTCTACTATACCAATCCAGCTCTATATATTCTCTAAATAAATTTGCTCAACCAATTTCCTACCATTGTACTAACAAGTGTAATGGGTTCAAGCAATGAAACAAAAATGTTGGGTTCTTTTCCTTTATTTTAGTATGAATTTTCTTGGTCACACACCCAAAGAGAATAAGAAGTCCAACTAGCTAGCAAGCTAGCTTATCACAAGATAAATAGTCTTGTGTGCTCACCTAAAGCGCGTAACTTAAGAATTTTTCCCATCAGTTCTATCACATGATGGTGAATACATTGGGCTCTCTATACCAAGTTGATTGAATGGGCACTTATTCCTAATTAAGTTATCATAATAAAGTTACTTCTAACAATCTGCTCATTTCATACTTAAGCTATTTATCACAAGAAAAGAGATACGTGCAAATAAAGAAAAAGAGTATTAGTACTATTGGTTCCATAGCAAGTTTATAAGAGGTATTTTAGAAGCACAAGTATTCCATCTTATTACATATCAATGATCACCATACACATGTCTCAATGCATATAAGGAACATGATTAACATCAAGATTACAATTACAAGATTACCATTATCTTAACAACATCAACAACTATTATAAGTAAAACTTGGGGGTATTTATACATGAATACCTTAAACATTATGTTACAGTATTAATATCCATAATGATGACTTGTCAATGACCTTTAATAACAATGATTTATGGGAAGTTTTACAATGAATTCCTATTGATTCGGGCCTAACTACCCATATACCCATATTATGTTGGATATTCATGTTGTGCTCCTATATTCACATGGTTTAGTACTAGATCCATGCTTGATTATTTTCCTTAGATACATGAATAAACTATTTCCTAATCATTTTTACCTTATGTGCCCTTATCCAAGTCATATATCAATTTCTTGAGTCCCTCATCCTTGGTTCCTCCATGTTTTTTTCACCCTTGTTCTTTACAACTTACTTCTTTTGCACCAAGGCCTTCTATGCCTTGGCTTACTTCCATGCCTAGGTTTGATTTCACACCCATTTCTCCCACGTCTTCTTCTAAAAAGTACTTAGAATAAATTGATTCAAATTTTAGGGTCCAACAAAGTGTCTTGCTAATTACTCGTATCTTACATTATGCTACATGGATATGTCAATTTGTGATGATGTGACATTGATACATATAGATAAGAGTAGAATTTTTTCACTTGTTATATGTTCATTTGATGTTGCTACTTTCATACATAATAGGCTATACATTATTTTATTATTATGTGTGGCCACTTGACCTTGTCTATGAAACATATTTATGTCTCTTGTTTGTAACATTATTATGTCATTTACGTGTAGCCATTGGCCTTGCTTATTGTGAAATGTTCATGTCCATTGTATACAGCCCTTGGCCTTATGTATGACATTGTGTGACATTGGGTATTATGTTTGTTGTGATTGTTGATATTGATTAGTGATGTCACGATTCATATCATGCACTTTTACTACATAGTGTTACTCAAAAATGGTTATTTTATTGCATTCCTCATTATTATATCTATCTAGATAAGACATTATAAGCCACACATTACATATGTTTCATACATGCTTCAATGACATTTACATTACTATGGTGGCATACTCTTCACATGATGACATGATTATATATTTTTCACATGATACGGTTAACTCTTATTTTGAGATAAGTGACTTAAATAATACATCTCTCATCTAAAAGTGGAGAATTATAGTAGACTTGTCTTAGAGGTTGCCTCTATGATCAAGCAAATCAAAGTTTATGATAGAGTATAGGTTTCAAAGATACAAAGTAATTTGAAATTAGATGCATGATAAATATTGGCACATTTATTTAGATTATGGGGGCACATGACATGCATATGCATTCACTTTAAAAAGACTAGAGTATATATTCATAAACACTTGAATACATGTGCATGGGAATATGCAAAATAGTTACATGATCATAAATTTTAGTCTTCATAGACAATTACAATTGATCATATAGATGCATTATATTTTATATCATTTGACATAGATTCAGTGGGCATTATACTAGTTCATGCACATATATATATTTTTATAGTGTCAAATATGAGTTCATGTGCATATGAACTACAATATAGTTTAAATATTTAATGGAAAATAGTTGATATTTCACTTAAAACCTATTGGAACTATGGTTATGATTGGGGCATGAATATTATTCTTTCTCTTTTGATCATGCAATTAAAATCTAGATCCATCTACAATGGTGTGATTTTTTTGTTACAAGTAATGTATGTTCAAATCTAGTGACACTCAATAGCCTTGGAATTACTTCTAACCAGTTAGTTGTGTGGTTATATATTTTTTATAGGTAATGTATGTTTGATTCTAATGACACTTAGTGGCCTTGGTATCACTTCTAGTAAACCCATCATGGTTCCACCTCCTTTTGGATTAGTACGTTGGGTACTTCTTTTCATTCTTGATAATTTGAGTATACATCTTTCCAACTCAAGGGCTTGTTTAGTTATTCATTATTTAGAGTTAAACACTCTCATTTCACCATTGGTTCAACATAAAGAACCATCTCTGATAATTCTTCAACAAGGGGGCATGTGTATTCAATGCTTCATAATATATTTAATGTTACAAGGCAATATGGTTTCATCTCCCTACATGTGGAGTCCTTCCTTGCTCTCTTTTTAATTTTCTAAATTTAAAATTTATATTTTTTCAAATTTCAAATATGATCAATGATTACTCCATGTGTTGTTTCAGGGTTTGCTAAAATATGTGCCCTACACAACTGGAGTTTCTTATTAAAAAAAAAGTATGTTTTACACACTTGAGTTTATCTTATCTTTTACTCTAGTAATTTTATTACTAGAATAAAGTGGGGGAGGTGAAAATGTATAAATTTAAATATGGTCACGAGTACTTGACAATATCAATTATTGACATAACTTATACCACTTAACTTAAACCTAAATACATGACTCTTATTCATTATTTATCTAATCCATTTATCTATATGTGGCCTCGACCCCTCTATTCACCATCATTACTACATAACAATTTCCAAGTCAATGCTTGAACCTCTTCATATCACTCTCAAACTGCTTCTAACCTCAAGACAATTATCCTTGATTATCTAAGATAGGTCCATGCTAAATAAACATGTCTACGGTGTGACCTTATCCCCACACCATTTAATGTATAGTTTCTAGATTTTAAATATTCATATTATTGTCCCCCAAAAATATCACTTATTTTTGGGACAACATTTGAACTATTTTGGTTCAACAGACCAAAATCCTCCCTCCCCTTTTCAAGAATTGTTCCTAGCATTCAAGTTCTTCATTTTTCAAAGCTTTTCCAGAAATATATGGACTCTACAGGCTTGAATCTACAGACTCTACAGGCCAAGTTCTACGGGCTTCATAGGTTGATTTCTATAGACTCTACAGGAAAGAAACAAGCTCTCAACACCTAGGTGATTTCAAAGTTGGTTCAATGACAAGGTTCAACCAAAAAAGTTCATCGGCAAGCTTCTAAGGATTGAACCATTGAACCGTTGAACCTTGAACCATTTTGGTTCAACGGGTTCAATGGGTTCAAAGGTTCAACATCAACAACAAGAGTTAAGCGCATTTGTCAAGGTTCAAAGTTCAACCGCTTCAAGGTTCAACGACTTCAAAACACTTATCAAAGAGAAGAAGGCTTGAACCATTAAACCACTTTGGTTCAAAGGTTCAATGGGTTCAATGGTTCAATAGGTTCAATTGTTGGGGATCAACCAACAATGTTGATTACACTTATGAAAGCAATAAAATGCGGAATTAACCAGAATGATAAGTAACTAGAATCAAAAAATAGCAAAGAACAAGAGATACAAGAAACCACCCTGAAAACTTGTATTAAACTCTTTACTAAAGGAATACAATTGAAGAAACTTCTTTTCTTCCACACCTCTCTCAGATGTACAGATCTCTCTCTAGATCTCTTTCTCTCAAGAGCTCTCTCTCTCAATTACAATCAACTCCAACAACTTGGAATGATTCACATATACAATTTTGTACTGTTCAACACTCTACACATACAATAAGCTAAGAAGAATTATCCCTATTATATAATAATTAGGAAACATGAGCATACAACTACAGCCATCAGATGCACCTCCTAATCAAGGGCTCTAAACAGTCTTACTAATAATAGAGATGCAGACTTAAGACTATGACTTAATCCTAACATGCAAACATTCTATTCTGTCCACGAAAATAGCTTTTTGGATGCACAGGTAACCGACATCGGTTCTTGCCTATTTTCCTGTAACCGACGTCGGCCGATCCATGACCGATGCTGGCATCTCCTGGTCTGCTCCTGACCGACGTCGGTCGCTCCTGACTGATGCCGGTGACTGTGTAAACCTACAACTTTGCAATCTGCTCACTTGGTGAAGCTTTTAGCTCCACACCTTAACAATATCCCACTTGGAGATAAACAATTGCACCAGTACCTGTACAACAACATCTTTTAGCTCCTCCATCTTCAACTCAATCATGAAGACCAATAGAAGTTGAATGAAGATTTAACTCCTTTGTAACCGGCTTGGTTAACATATCCGCAGGATTCTTATCTATAAGGATCTTCTCTAGCTTCAACTCACCATCCTCCAATACCTGTCTTATGAAGTGGTACCTAAGCTGTATATGCTTTGTTCTTGAATGAAAGGCTAAATTCTTAGCCAAATGAATTGCACTCTGACTATCACTGTATAATCTACAACTCTCTTGCTCCTTTCCAAGCTCTTCCATGAACCGTGTCATCCATATCATATCTTTGCTAGCCTCTGTGACTGCAATATACTCTGCTTCTGTAGTTGACAAGGCAACAACCTTCTGCAACTTTGAAATCCAGCTAACCGCCATTCCACCAATAGTGAAAACATATCTTGTGGTGTTCCTTCTGCCATCCAAATCACCTGCCATATCTGAATCTACATAACCATGTAGAGAAGTATCTGAACCTCCATAGCACAAATGCCTACTGCTGGTTCCTCTCAGATATTTAAGGATCCACTGAACTACTTTCCAGTGCTCCTTCCCTGAATTGGCCATATACGTACTTACAACTCCCACTGCTTGGGCAATATCTGGTCTAGTACAAACCATTGCATACATTAAACTCCCTACTGCAGAAGAATATAGAACTCTACTCATGTACTCTACCTCATCATATGAATTAGGGACTGTTATTTACTCAACTTAAAATGCCCAACCAAAGGTGTGCTTACCGGTTTCGCATTATGCATATTGAACCATTTTAACACCTTGTTCACATAATCCTCTTGAGACAAAATCAACCTATGATTTTTCCTATCTCTCTTAATGCTCATGCCAAGGATTTTCTTTGCTGCTCCCAAATCCTTCAAGGCAAATGTATGAGCTAATTTCACCTTAAGCTAAGAGATATCTTGCATGTGTGATCCTGCAACCAGCATATCATCTACATACAACAATAGAATAATATATCTACCATTATTTAATCTCTTAAAATACACACAATGGTCAGATTGACACCTACTGTAGCCATGCTCAGTCATAAACCTGTCAAATCTCAAATACCACTGTCCAGGAGCTTGTTTGAGGCCATACAAGCTTTTCTTCAATCTGCACACTAACTTCTCCTTACCTTTGACCTCAAATCCTTCTAGCTGATCCATATATATTTCTTCATCCAAATCTCCATGAAGAAACGTTGTCTTAACATCAAGCTGCTTGAGATGCAAATCCTCAATAGCAACTAAAGACAATACAGTCCGTATAGAAGTCATTTTAACAATAGGAGAAAAAATCTCACCAAAATCAATACCTGGTTTTTGTGCAAATCCTTTCACTACCAACCTGGCCTTATATCTCATCTGTCCATTCTCACCTTCTTTCAATCTATAGATCCATCTATTTTATAGTGCCTTCTTACCAGCTGGCAACTCAACCAAATCCCATGTTTGGTTCTCTTTCAAGGACTCCATTTCTTCAACCATGCCACGCTCCCACTAATTCTTGGATTCCACCTGTATTGCTTCTTCAAAACTCTCTGGTTCTCCACCATCAGTAAGCAATAAATAGAATAATGAAAGAGAATATCGAATTGGAGGTTGACTTACCCTTTCTGACCTCTTGATGGGCATCTGAGACTCATTCACAACACACTGTCTACCCAAATTCTCTGACAGTGACCGACCTCGGTCACTTCCAGGCCTGTAACTGGCCGATGTCGATTCTCTCTGATCGACGTCGGTTCCTTCCTGGCCGATGTCAGTCACTGTCTGACCGACATCGGTTTCTGATCTGCCAATGTCAGTTTTTGCCTGGCTGACGTCGGTCTCTGTGTTTTCCTGTATGTGATTATTTCTTTCCACGAGCTCATTTTGGACCGTCACCTCGTCCAATTCTCCATTGCTCTGCCCAAATTGATTTAGCTTCTTCAGCTGATCACTATACATCACTTTTTCATTGAAAACAACATCACGGCTCCTAATTATCTTGTTAGTTCCTAGATTCCAAAATCTGAATCCGAAATTATCAGAGCCATAGCCAATAAATGTGCACCTCATAGACTTAGCATCCAACTTCTTTCTATTTTCCTTATCAATGTGCACAAAGGCTTCACAACCAAAAACTTTGAGAAATGAGAGATCTACCTTTTTTCCTCTCCATGCCTCTTCTGGAATTCCACCATCCAGAGCTGTAGAGGATCCTCTGTTAATTAGGTACACTACAGTGTCAACAGCTTCTACCCAAAACTCTAAGGGCAAATCAGCATGCAATCTCATACACCTTGCACGCTCCATTATTGTTCTGTTCATCTTTTTAGCAACTCCATTTTGCTGAGGTGTCCTTGAAACTATCTTTTGCCTGTGGATTCCATGCATATAACAATACCAGTTAAACTTGTAACTGTAGAACTCACCACCATTGTCAGATCTCAGGCACTTCAATCTTCTGCCTGTTTTATTCTCAACCATAGCTTTCCAAATCTTAAAAGTCTCAAATAAATCAGATTTCTTCTTAATACAATAGACCCATACCTTTCTTGTAGCATCATCTATGAACGAAACATAGTACTGTGATCCTCTAATAGAAGCAACCTGAGCTGGTCCCCACCCGTCTGTGTGAACAAGCTGCAACTTATGCTTCTTCTTTGTTGACCCAGTCTTGAAAAAACTCACTCTCTTTTATTTTCTAAAAACACAGTGCTCACAAAAATCTAGATCTATGCTTTTCAAATCTAAAAGCTTACCTTTTGACTTAAGAATAGACATTCCCTTCTCACTCATGTGGCCAAGCCTTGAGTGCCACAACTTTGCATCCACATCTGAAGTAGATAATACAGAAGGAGAATTATTAGTAACACAATTACATAAATAGAGAGTACCTACTCTCTTACCTCTAGCCATTACAAGTGCACCCTTGGTCACCTTCCAAGATTTAGCTGTGAGAGTTACTGTACAACCCTCATCCCTTAACTTCCTTGCAGAAATCAAATTCCTCTTCAAGCTGGGAACATGCATGACGTCTCTCAACACCTATGTGTTGCCATTCTGCATTTTTAGTTGCACTTTTCCTTTGCCAATAATTTTACAAGGCTCATCATCCCCTAAATACACTATTCCAAAATCTCCATGGACATAGTCACTAAAATATTCTCTATTAGGGGTAGCATGAAAAGAGGCACTAAAATCTAACACCCAAGATTCTATATTATTATGCAAAGAGAATATAAGAGCATCTTGTGCAATACCTACAACCTTTGCTTCTTCTTTACCTTTGTGTTGATTGTCCTCCTTAGGCTTTGACCAGCAATCTTTGCTTATGTGCCCTATCTTTCCACAATTCCAGCATTGTGGCTTCCTGCCATTTTTGGATTTGGATCTACCTCTCACCTTTGACTTAGACCTTGATCTCCCTTTCTTGCCCTTCTCTTTTTGCCTGTCCCTGCTCTCAAAACTTAAAGTGTTCCCTGATGTTTCCTCTGTGCTTTTCCTGTGAATTTCTTCATTCAAGATTACACTAACAACATCCTCTACTTTTAAAATATTTGAAACAGATGCAGTATTACTAACTACCATTACCAAGCTATGCCAGCTTTCAGGCAAAGAACATAATATTAAAAGAGCTTTAATTTCATCATCAAACACTATTTTGACTGAACTTAATTGATTTACAATTCCATGGAAATCATTCAGATGATTAGATACAGATCCACCTTCCTGCATACGCAAATTAAATAACTACTTCTAAGATATACCTTATTTGAAGCTGAGGGTTTTTCATATAAATTTGCTAAAGTAGTCATTAACTCTACCGTAGACTTTGCCTGTGATAAATTAGATATCACAGTAGATGCCAGACTCAATCTTATAGACCCCAGAGCCTTTTTATCAAAAACTTCCCATTCTTCATCATCCATGTCTGTGGGCTTCTTTGCAATCCCACCTAACGGTAAGTATAGATCTTTTTGATACAGATAATCCTCTATCTGCATTCTCTAATGTTGATAATTTTTGCCATTAAACTTCTCCATTCTCATTTTACTTTCTTCTGCCATTGCTTCTCCCACTCAAATAGAAATCCCTGTAGAAACCCCTGTGAGTACCCTATAATCAATACACACTAACCAGATATGAAACACCTATTAGTCAACCTGAGCTCTGATACCACTTGTTGGGGATCAACCAACAATGTTGCTTACACTTATGAAAGCAATAAAATGTAGAATTAACGAGAATGATAAGTAATTAGAATCAAAAAATAGCAAAGAACAAGAGATACCAGAAACCACCTTGAAAACTTGTATTAAACTCTTTACTGAAGGAATACAATTGAAGAAACTTCTTTTCTTCCACACCTCTCTCAGATGTACAGATCTCTCTTTAGATCTATTTCCCTCAAGAGCTCTCTCTCTCTCAATTACAATCAACTCCAACAACTTAGAATGATTCACATATACAATTCTGTACTGTTCAACACTCTACACATACAATAAGCTAAGAAGAATTATCCCTATTATATAATAATTAGGAAACATGACCATATAACTACAACCATCAGATGCACCTCCTAATCAAGGGCTCTAAATAGTCTTACTAATAATAGAGATGCAGACTTAAGACTCACTTAATCTTAACATGCAAACATTCTATTCTGTCCATGAAAATAGCTTTCTAGATGCACAAGTAACCGACATCGGTTCCTGCCTATTTACCTGTGACCGACGTCAGTCGATCCATGACCGACGTTGGCATCTCCTGGTCTACTCCTGACCGATGTCGGTCGCTCCTAACCAATGCTGGTGACTATGTAAACCTACAACTTTACAATCTACTCACTTGGTGAAGCTTTTAACTCCACACCTTAACATCAACGACCAAATGGTTCAATGCGTTTGGTTCAAAAAGATCAAAAGGACTTAGCCAAATAAAAAGAATGAACCGATTGAACCATTGAATTATTGAACCATTGAACCACTTTGGTTGAAAGGTTCAACGAGTTCACAGGTTCAAAGGTTCAAACAGTGCGATGAAAATCAAAGAGCTTAGAAAGAACAAGTGACAGACTAATGGTTCAGCCAATTCAAAGGCTTCTACAGGCAGGTTCAATCAAAAGAACAAATTTTTGATAGTCATTTTCAAGGAATAAACTATTGAACCGTTGAACCATTAAATGACTTTGGTTCAATGGGTTCAAGGTTTAATGAGTTCAACAAGGCTTGTTTCAAAGAATCTTGGTTCAAGCGGTCAATAGAAATAAGGGAATGAACCATTGAACCGTTGAACCAAAGCTGGTTCAATCAGTGGATTCAAGCAACAAGTTCAAAGGAGTGCCCCAAGCATCAAAGACACAAGTGCCCTTACAGAGGGAATTTCTATGGCAAAAGTGATTAAGGAAACAAAAACTTGATAGAACTCAGTGGATGCTGCCAAGTGTCATCTTCTGAGCCTCATTTCACCTTATTTCTACGAGCAGTGGATGCTGCCACATGTCACAATTTGAGATTCACATAAAATTTACTAAGGCAAATTTCTAAGGGGCAAACAACCCTTTCGAAGGACACTCAAAAGCTGAATTAAACTGTTTTAAAAACTCGAAAAGGCTAATTTAGGAGTTCAAACAGCCCTTGCAGAGGGCAGGAAGGAGGCAAATGGACCAATTCAAAGGCCAAAAGAGCAAAGGGATTTCCTTCAAAAAAATTCCCCTGGAAAAAGTGACAAAGAGACAATTCCTTTGGACTTTTTCCTCTGAAAGAAAAGTTTGAAGAAATAGAAGACCTGCTATGTTGCCATGTGTCATCTTCAAAGTCACAGCAGAAGCTGCCACGTGTCATCTATTGAGGCACAATATCAAATGCAGTGGAAGCTGCCAAGTGTCGTCTTTTGCAAGGTTCTCAAAAGACCAGTAGGAAGTGACTAAGGAATAAAGCATCAAACTGAATTGAGGACCCGATTCAAATAACCAAAAAAGGAGGAATGACCAGAAACATTTGCACATCAAATATGTTCCTAGAAGTAGACAGCCAAGTGGATATTGAAAGATGCAAACTTTCAATAGCGTGACCTGTTTCTTTGCATTGAGAAAAGCAAATGGGTAAATGCCCCTAAATTCTAGCATATCTTCTTAACAAAATTCAATGCAACATGATGTGTTACTATTCCCAAGTCCTTATTGAAGAGGCTATATAAGGGACTCTCTTTTATTGAATGAGGCTCTCTCTCTCTGATTATCAAGAACAAAACTCTACCCAAATTGAAAGGCATTACTGAGACTTTGAGCTCAGATTGTTGATCATATTTTGTTATTGGAATAAGAAAGCAAGTGACTTTTCAGACTTTGTGCTGTGATATCTTTGTTATTGAGGAAACTGTTCTTATGTCTTTTTCCTTAATATATTTTCTAATCCTTTAATTCAATAAGTAAAATTAGCAAAAGTAGTTAGGAAGGTGTCTTGAAGCCAACTGTGGAGAGAATTTGTGCCCCCACAATTGCCTTTAGTGTGTTTTCTTTTTGTTTCTATGTAAAGGACCTTGGGATGACTTTGTGCCCTCATTGTCCTTCGTCTCTCACTCTTGCACAATTGAAGTGGAGACTTTGTGCTACATTTTAATTTGTTGGTTACTACGTCTTTTGTTACATTTTGCAATTACTACCAGAAGGATTATTGTGGTTTGTTGAATAGTACTTCTGAAAGAAGAGGAGTGCTTTCTGTCATTATCTCTAAGATTTCTCCTTTGATTTACACACATCATCTCTAAAAAAAGAGACATGGATGGTTTGTTCTACCCTTGAGTATTATTTTCTATTTATATATATATATATATATATATAGGGAAACTCCCCTTGATGAGAGGAGAGATTAGTCCCCTTTTGATGTGGTAAACCTACACATTTGGATGACCAATCTTTCTACTTTGGATGATCAGACCTATTTTGTTTATCGGTACGTTGATCGATAAAATATTAAACCAATAGTTTTTGGTGACTCTGCTAGGGATGAACATGCAGTCTGAAGCCTTAAGTTTTAGATTGAAGCAGTTCCTTCCCTTATTCATTATATAGACTCTGGAAAATCCATTATGTGTCTTACCCATTATCATTATAGCCTTATCATCTTCCTCCACCTCTGTTATTTTATCTGGTCTACAAAACCAGAGCTGTTGGGAAAGAGTGCGCAGTTTGAAGCCTCAAGCTGAAGCAGAGCTAGTCCTTTTCCATTTTTGTTCTGTAATCTAGCCACTCCATCTAGATTTGTTATCTCTATTTTTCTTAATTAAATCATGGCAGTTCGAGGCCCCTGGGGTAACTCTTTTGGCCCACTCAACTTGACTCCACCTCTGCATGAACTCCCACGTAGTTCAAGAAAGAATTTCCCCAAATTCTTTGGTGATGAGATAGTTCACCCTGATGAACATATTACAGCCTTCAGCATAGCCTATGGTGTTATAGGGGTGGAATTTAAAGACGTGGTAGTCAGGATTTTTATAGAGACACTATAAGGTGCTGTTGCAGACTGGTTCTACCATCTGCAAGCTAGATCAGTGACTGACTGGGATACACTCAAAGCCAAGTTCAAAGCAAGGTTCAAGCCTACGAAAGATGCACATGCCTTGCTAGCCCAGCTCACTCAGATGAAGAAAGAGCCTCATGAGCCTATGAGAGATTTTACTGCTAAGTTTGACAAGCTGAGGCATAGGATTCCCATGGTCGCCCAGCTGACACCTCAGAACCTCAAATGCTTCTTCATCAACTCACACTACCTGAAGTGAGTTTTTTGCTGAGATGAGCTAGCCACATAGACCTTGCTGTTGCTCAGGACTTGGATACTAAGGTAGAAGATGACCTTATCTTAGCAGAAAAGATAAGGAGAGACCCAAAGAGAGGCAAACCCTCTTCATCTTCTAAATACTCACTCACAGTCACCACTGACCCAATGGTATAAAAGCTAGCAAATGAATTGTTAGCCTTAAAAAGGCAAATGGCACAAGGTATGTCTTCTACTCCTCTATATAAATATATGCCAAGGAGGACATTCCCTAATCAGCCATATCAAGGCAACGCTGCCAGAAGTCAAGGGCAACCAAATCATCTTCTCCCCCACAGAGGAACCTTGCCCTTGAAGCACCTCCAACCAACTCAGTAGTTGGATATCTGGAAATAGAACATGTTTCTTATTTGTAACCTTAGTTTGAGCAAGAAAATGGCACTAATCTCTTCAAGGAGGATCTAGAAGAATTAGCTGGTGACTCCCACATTGGTTTCCTAAATTTCTAGGATGAACCCAGAAGTGAAGGTGAAGTAATTGAAGGATCATATGTAGTATTCACCAGATCTAAGAATCAGTCAGCCTAGCAGGCCAATAAAGAGAAGACAGAGGAGAGACCCTAACTAGCAATTTCAATTGCTGAGCAGAGAACCCCTCTTCCTTTCCAGTCAAAGGACCCGGTGATTGCCAAAGAAGTAAGTACATCAAACATCTCTGCACCTTCTACTTCAAATTCATAGATTAGTCATCCCCCTCCCAAAAACCAAAAGGATGAACTCCCATCCTCTCTTCCAAGTCCATCTCAGTCATTTTTCATGATTGATCATGTCAAGAAATCCAAAATTTAGATGACTGAGTTTGAATCCCTGTAAGCCAATCTTGAGCAATTAAATATTGGTGGAGAACTAAGTGTGGACCTATCTGAGGCAAAAATTGTGGTCACCCAAATGTTAGCCCCTACAGCTCAAATTCTATTTGAGCCTTCAGGTAGGGGTAATTACTTCTTGACCACAGAGGATGCTCATGTCTCAGCTGATGAAAGTCCCATAGCTGGCAATCCAAGATTTCATCCAAACAAGGCATCAAAAAAATTGGTAGGGTACAGTACAAATCAAGAAGGATCTTCCATCTCCCATGAAGATAAATCTGATAGAAGATAAGCTTCTGATGATGCTTAGATCTTAGAATCTGATGGCAACAATTCTTCCACAATTAGATGTGGATCTCTATTGCTCGGATTGAAAACTGCTCAGGGTGAAGAGGTCAAACTCCTTCACACCAAAGGAGATATTGAGCTGATGGTTTGTCAGGAGTTTGATGCTGACAATCAAAGCATGTGCTAGACTAAACTAGCAAAACAACAAGTTATGATGGTGGACCATATTGCTATATTCCAAAGTCAGCAAAAGGAACTCTTTGTAGAGAGAGCAAGGAGTTAGGGTTTTTATTTTGAAGACCACATCCTGCCATGGGGCAAGAAGATGAAAAAGCCAAGAGGAAGACACAAAAAATTGGTTTCTTGGTGGAGAGTTCCATTCGCCTGTCACCATTTTTGGGGACAAAATGGTTTCCTGCTAGTTTATCAAGATGGCACACCATTTTCATTATCTCACAATGGGCAGATTTTGAATCACTTTAATTTTTAAAGTATCAGATTAGTTCACCTGTACATATGTACACTTATATAGTATTTAGTTCTATTTTGTGCTTTTCATTTTTATTTTTTGGAGCCTTTCTTTTGGGGTAGCATGACTCCATAGCCCGATGGCACACTTCAAGGCACTAGAGATTCTGGTTTCTACTCCCCTCAGCGGTTCCAAGTTTTCAACTAAAGGAAGTTTCCCAACTGGAGCCAGCTGTTGTTCCCCAAAAATATCACTTATTTTTGGGACAACATTTGAACTATTTTGGTTCATCAGACCAAAATCCTCCCCCCCCTTTTCAATAATTGTTCTGAGCATTCAAGTTCTTCATTTTTCAAATATTTTCCAAAAATCTACGGACTTTGCAAGCTTGAATCTACGGACTCTACAGGCTTGAAACTATGGACTCTACAAGCTTAAATTTATGGACTCTACAGGCCAAGTTCTACAGGCTTCAGAGTTTGATTTCTATGGACTCTATAGGAAAGAAGCAAGCTCTCAACACTTGGGCGATTTCAAAGTTGGTTCAACGACAAGGTTCAACCAAAAAAGTTCATCAACAAGCTTCTAAGTAAGGATTGAACCGTTGAACCATTGAATCATTAAACCTTGAACCATTTTGGTTCAATGAGTTCAATGGGTTTAAAGGTTCAACATCAGTAGCAAGAGTTAATCACATTTGTCAAGGTTCAAAATTCAACCACTTCAAGGTTTAACGGCTTCAAAACACTTATCAAATAGAAGAAGGCTTGAACCATTGAACCGTTGAACCATTGAACCACTTTGGTTCAAAGGTTCAATGGGTTTAATGGTTCAATAGGTTCAATGACCAAATGGTTCAATGCATTTGGCTCAAAAAGATCAAAAGGACCTAGCCAAATAAAAAGAATGAACCGATTGAACCATTAAACTGTTGAACCATTGAACCACTTTGGTTCAAAGGTTTAATGAGTTCATAGGTTCAAAGGTTTAACCAGTGCAATGAAGATCAAAGAGCTTAGAAAGAACAAGTGACGAACTAATGGTTCAGCCAATTCAAAGACTTCTACAGGCAGGTTCAATCAAAAGAACAAGTTTTCGACAGTCATTTTTAGGGAATGAACCATTGAACCACTTTGGTTCAAAGGTTCAATGGGTTCAAGATTTAACGGGTTCAACGAGGCTTATTTCAAAGAATCTTGGCTCAAGCGGTCAATAGAAACAAGGGAATGAACCATTGAACCATTGAACCAAAGTTGGTTCAATTGGTCGGTTCAAGCGACAAGTTCAAAGGAGTGCCCCAAGCATCAAAGACACAAGTGCCCTTGCGAAGGGAATTTCCATGGCAAAAGTGACTAAGGAAACAAAAACCCGATAAAACTCAATGGATGCTATCAAGTGTCATTTTCTGAGCCTCATTTCACTTTGTTTCTAAGAGTAGCGGATGCTGCCATGTGCACAATTTGAGATTCACATAAAATCGACTAAGGCAAATTTCCAAGGGGCAAACAACCCTTTTGGAGGACCTCAAAAGCTGAAGTGAACCATTGCAAAAACTTGAAAGGCTAATTTAGGAGCTCAAATAGCCCTTGCAAAGGGTAGGAAGGAGGCAAATGGACCAATTCAAAGGCCAAAAGAGCAAAGGGATTTCCTTCGAAAAAATTCCCTTAGCAAAAGTGACAAAGAGACAATTCCTTCAAAAAAATTGTCTGAAGGAATTCCTTCAGACTTTTTCCTCTAAAAGAAAAGTCTAAAGAAATAGAAAACCTGCTATGCTACCACGTGTCATCTTCAAAGTCACAGTGGAAGCCACCACGTGTCATCTATTGAGGCATAGTAACAAATGCAGTGAAAGCTGCCAAGTGTCATCTTCCGCAAGGTTCTCAAAAGACCAACAGGAAGTGACTAAGGAATAAAGCATCGAACTGAATCAAGGACCTGATTCAAATAACCAAAAAAGGAGGAATGACCAGAAACATTTGTGTATCAGATATGTTCCTAGAAGTAGACCGCCAGGTGGATATTGAAAGATGCAAACTTTCAATAGCGTGACCCATTTCTCTGCATTGAGAAAAGCAAATGGGTAAATGCCCCTAAATTCCAGCATGTCTTCTTAACAAAATTCAATGCAACATGATGTGTTACTATTCCCAAGTCCTTCTTGAAGAGGCTATATAAGGGAATCTCTTTTATTGAATGAAGCTCTCTCTCTCTAATTATTAAGAACAAAACTCTGCCCAAATTGAAAGGCATTACTGAGACTTTGAGCTCAGATTATTGATCATATTTTGTTATTGGAATAAGAAAGCAAGTGACTTTTTAGACTTTGTGCTGTGATATCTTTGTTATTGGGGAAATTAGTTTTATGTCTTTTTCCTTAATATATTTTCTATTCCTTTAATTCAATAAGCAGAATTAGTGAAAGTAGTCAGGAATGTGTCCTGAAGCCAACTGGGGAGAGACTTTGTGCCCCCACAATTGTCTTTAGTGTGTTTTCTTTTTGTTTCTGTGTAAAGGACTTTGGGATGACTTTGTGCCCTCATTTTCCTTCGTATCTCACTCTTACACAATTGAGGTGGAGACTTTGTGCTACATCTCAATCTAATAGTTACTACGTCCTTGGTAACATTTTGCAATTACTACCAGAAGGATTCTTGTGGTTTGCTGAATAGTACTTCTAAAAGAAGAGGAGTGCTTTCTATCATTATCCCTAAGATTTTTCCTTTGATTTTCATGCATCATCTCTGAAAAAAGAGAGATGGATGGTTTGTTCTACCCTTGAGTATTATTTTCTGTTTATATATATATATATATATATATATATATATATATATATATATATATATATATATATATATATATATATGGCATATCTATAGGGAACCTCCCCTTGATGAGAGGAGAGATTAGTCCCCTTTTGATGTGGTTAACCTACACATTTGGATGACTAATCTTCCTAATTTGGATGATCAGACTATTTTGTTTATCAGTACATTGATTGACATAATATTCAACCAACACATATGGGTCTTCCCACATGTTTTAAAAGGTTGGTTAAAGGAACTTATCAAAATATTCCACTATAAATATAAATCAAAGGGCATTCATTATTCTTAGTTTGGCACTATTTATTGAGCACTTAAACATTATTGTACATCTATTAAAATTGTCTTATTCTTCCCAAATTCAAGATCATTCACTAGGATTAGTTACAAGCCAAATTTGAATCATTTCAAATGAAGTCAAGAGCTAACATTTTTAAGTATGAAAACCACATTCATAACTATATATATAGTTAAGGAGCACATTTGGACAATAAATCTAGGTAGGAGAATAATGTGTGTCTTGATTCCCTCTTCAAAGTATATGGATATGTAGGGAGTAGTCAATCATCAAAGAGGGTGATTGTGGTTAGTTAAATGCATTACACTTCCCCTCTTTTCACAAGTTTCTAGATCCTAAAACTCTAGGGTTTTCAAAGCAAATAGAAATGAAAGAACTATTATGTGCAAAATATACATAATAAAAATATCTCAACTCTTTCAATAGACACAAGCATAGGTGGCAAAGTAATTACAGTTTCATCATAGTCAACATAGAAAAATTCATAATCAATGAACTTTACATTATTGTCCAGAGAGAATAGACATGTCCAAAAACATCCACAGACTCTTCCTCTAGATCTGAGACATCACGGTCATGTCTCATCTTGATTTTCACTATCAAATATCCACTATAGTCAACTAGAAACTAGAAAATCTAAGTATCTCATTATCATTCATACTTATTAGTTTTACTATATACCACTTGTCAATTTCAATTTTAATCAATTCTAATACACATTCATATTTATGTTTAAATGTCATATATTATAATATGAATAGATCTATCAAGTTTTATATCTATTAAATATAATTAGATTAAAAATAAGGTAAAATAATGAGTGATCCAACAGATCTCATATTCACCTCAAAACCTCAACAAAAATCACTTTCTAAAAATTAACTTCCCTTAACATCATTGGATCAAATGATAATGTTCAATTTTGTCCCTCTAGTTTTGACTTCGACACTCAATTGATGATGTTCAATTTGATCATGTTAGTTCTAACTTCATCACCTACATCAATGATGTTTAGTTATAAGCAATACAATGTAATACCATCATCCAGACTAATGATGCACAAATCCACTCAAAAAAATCAAAATTAATCAACCATGTCAATCCCAATTAGGGTTAATTTTAGTGGTAAATATTTTTTAATTCATGAGTATTCACTTTTTAATAAATTGCATTTGGTGATTTTTTGGGGGTAGTACATAGGACCCATTCACCTAAAATTTTGGGATGTAAATTTTTTTAGGGATCAACTCACCAATCATATATAATAATTATAGGGGCATACATGTGATTTGCCTTATATATATAGTAGATATGTTCATATGGGTTACCATACAATTCTCATTATTTACCTCATCAACATCATGATGTTGTCACTTGGCCTCATAATGTCCCTCTGCAACATGTCACTCGACAGCATGATGCCATTCGGTAGCATGTTACTGCTCAGCAATATGTTGATGCTCAGTAGTATTATGTCACTAAAAAACATGTTACCTCTCAATATCATGCTACCATTTGATAGCATGTTGTCACTCGGAATCACATTGTTAAGTGACAACATGCTATCAAATGGTAGCATGATATTGATAGATAACATGTTTTTTACTAACATCATACTACTGAGCGGCAACATATTGCTGAGCAGTAACATGCTACCAAATTTTAAGTGACAACATGCTGTCAAGTGATAACATGATGTCAGGGAACAATATTAAGTGATGAAATTGTACACCAATTTCCAAAGGCCATAATTTTTGCATACAGATTCGATTTAAGGTAATTTTTTTAAAATTGTATATCTCTTCAAGAGGAATCCAAATTTTATCATCCTGTCAGATGATAGCATAGTGTCAAGCAGTAGCATGCTATTTGGTGATGACATATTGTCAGGTGATATCATTATGTGATGTAACTGTGTACCAACTTTCACAGGCCATAACTCTTACATATAGACTCAGTTTGAGCCAATTTTTTTTTAAAATTATATAGCTCTTCAAGATGAATCTAAATTTTATCATGATACCAAGTAATAATATAGTGTCAGGTAAAAACCTTCTATCAGGTAATGACATGTTGTTAGATGATAATATTATGCAATGCAACTGTACACCAACTTTTAGAGGCCATAACTTTGCATACGAACTGAGTTTGAGGCAATTTTTTTTTGAAATTATATATCTCTTCAAAATAAATCTAAATTTTATCATGATACTAGGTGGAAGTATAGTGTTGGGTGTCATCATGTTGTCAAGTGATGATATGTTTTAGGGTGCTAGCATTATGCGGTGTAACTATACACCAAATTTTGAAGGCCATAACTTTTGCATACGGACTCGGTTTGAGGCAATTTGTTTTTTAAAATTATATATATCTTTGAGAAGAATAAAAATATAAAATAATATTAAGGTTTAGGAAAGTTTTTTATACTCTTTTTAAATTTATCCCAAAACTTATATGTTTTAACTGTGTAGACAGGCAGTTGTACAGAAAACTTAAGAAGATGATTTTTTTTTTTTTTAATTATATTCACCAAGGATACAAATTGAATTCACTAAAATAAATATAAAGGGGTTTTTGATATGGTCTCTTAAAATGAACCCTGATCCCAATGTCATTAACCAATCTAATGATGTTAAAAAATTCAAAAACACCTCATATAGATCCAAAAATTATCCCAAATGCCAAGGTTACTACTATGGGAGAGACTCACATACAACATGATATCAAAGGTAATAAATATGTTAATCTTGATGTTGATATTGAATATCATAGTATTTTAATTGTTGGTGTAGGTTTTTTATCCATTATATGGTTTTCTTAACATATATATTAAGCTTATTTAGTTGGAATAATTAGGTCACTTAAGTGCAATAATGAAGTTATAATTGCATATGCACATGTTTATTTGTAGTCAACATGGTTGCACTATTCATTTGGCAACCAATGTTGACATGTGGGACTTGGAATATTACACATGGGTTTAATATTCACTTGGTAAATGAGCCGTGTTATTATTGCCAAATAAATGTGGATTAGTGTCTCTCCTCTACCTATATAAAGATGTATCCTATAAGGCACTTATGAGCCATTATGCAAAGTGGATTGTGTAGAGTATTGTAGTATAGTAGTTTGTCTAGTGTAAAGTTTAGTAGGTTGTTTTATTATTGTTCTAGAGAGCCTGTTCAACCTTTGTACTTGGGTACATGCCAATAGGATTTTTGTAAGCTTTTTATAGCAACTTTCTTCACTATTACATGATATTGTAGTTTCTATTATGATATTTTATAATTTTAGTCATTGCAACAAAGTTGTGTGTTCGATATTTTAGTATTCAATCTTGGATGTCTCATAAGTAGATGATTCTAACATGATATTAGAACCAATATGATATTCAATTGTCTAATTTTTTTAATGTTGTTAGTTTTTTGAAATCTTGAGTCTATTTGCAAAATTGAGCTAGGTTTATTCACATCCATTACTATAAGTTTTCCATGTTCACCAAAGAATTGGCATTTGCATGTATTTCTTCTTGTGTATTTTCATGAAGATTTGTAAGAGGGATTTCAACCACTCTTGGATGTTAAAGGTAGCATTCAAACCTCTCTCAAGGCAATCATTTGGCCTTTCAAATCAGGGACTGTAAGTTTTAATAAATCCATTTTTTTAATTAAACACATCTATTCTTTTTAATCTTGAGGTAAAACCATAAATGGTCACTTAGAAAGGTTTTTAGGTTTTGTGTGCCACATTGTTACCTTTATAGATTATTTTGAAAATAGGATTTTCATTAATAATTGACAAAGTTGTTTTAGTTTTACTGACTATGATAATATTAAAAAACAAACAACCAAGTGGAATTGTTTCATTTTATTTGCATAATTAGGCAAATAGAAAGATTTTTTAAGGCTTGGTGTTATGATTGGGAGGTCACTTGTTTGATTCAAATTCCAACAAGGGGATGGAAGGCTAGGTACATTAGACCACAAAGTTTTTTTAAAGTTTTAGTGCAAGTTTTATTAAATAGGCCTCCTTTACAAAAAATTGATTATGTAATAACTTTTGATTAGTAGCTCAAAATTGAACATCATCTTTTGAAAAAGATCATGTTTTTAATTTCCTCACACGTTGGGCCTATTTTCACTGTAAAATTCACTAAAATATAAAGTGTCAAACTTTGGGAGGATTGATCATAATTTCAGATGGGTATATAAATTATTATGATTCTATCTTTCTACATTTATTCATTTTGTTTCAAATGGTTCCTAATTCAGTTGATTTTCTCACACCCTTCAACTATCATGAATGGAAGGCTTCCATGTCACTCACTTTGTGAAATAAGAAGCTCTGCATGATAAATATGAGTTTGTAAACTGAACCAGATACAGATAAGGAAAAATGGTTTTGACAAGTATGATGAAGCCTTTGGTTTTTTATGTCACAAGATTTTGTGCGTTCACATTGAATCAGCCAAAACACCTAAGGAAGTATAGGATACTCTAGTGAAATTTTTTGGAAAATTAGATGAGATGAGAAGGCATGAACTGAAAAATGAACTAATTAGTTTTAACCCTAGTAGTTTTGACACACTTCAAGACTGCTTCACCAAGTTCAAATCATTAAGTGAAATTGATAAAAATATATTCACAACTCATCCTTTATGTCTTTGCAAAACTTGGTCCTAACTATTCTATTTTTTTCTCTACCTTCCATGTAACCAAGAGAGCACTTGGTACTTCATGGACTATGCCCTCATTTGATGAGTTTGTTGTTGACTTAACTTGAGAATAAGATAAATTAATTTAAATGGGTGTAATAAAGTCCACTAAACCACATGCTTTACTTTTAGGACATGACATCAAAAAAGCTTCAAAAGAGAAGAAATAGAACAAGGATCATGAGAGAAAGAATGATCAACCCACTACCAAACTAAACTTTGACACTTCATTTTCTAGTGTTAAATCTAAAAAAGAGAATAAAATGTTGGTATTATATGGGAAACAATGATGAAAGCAAGTGTTTTAATAAGCAGATTGATCACCTCAAGAGCATGAGTATTGCTCTTGGGTGAAATATGATGGATGTTTGATTTCAAGCTTGTGTAATAATTATTTTATTGTGATTTTATTTACCTTTAGCAACATTATGTGTTTAATTATCTCATATTTGGTGAACCAGTGCATTTGATTGATCTAGTGATCTTGACAAACACTCTAACATGGTGAAAAATCTAACATGGTATCACGACCATGTCAAGGTCGCTAATCTTTTCTTCTTCTTCATGAGGTCATTGTTTGGATTAGTGGATAATAACTCTACTCTGATACCATGTTAGAATTGTCTGTGTATGAGACGTCCAAGATCAAATACTAAAATATTGAACGCAAATTTATTTTAATAATTGAAATCATAAAAGATCAAAATAAAGATAAATTGCACTCAAATATGAAGGTGTACAAAGCATTATACTAGCTCGAAGCTCACATGTCTCATAGCTATCTAATCTATCTCAACTCATAACTATGTAACTAAACAATCCATTACACTACATAGATGGCATGAAGGCCAAGTATCTCACACTCCTATAATCTACAATCTATAATCCTCAATCCATAATGCATAATTGTACATAAGTTCTTTAGAGGATAGGTCCTTATATAGGTAGAAGAGAGGCACTAATCCACATCTATTTAGTAATGATAACATGACTCAATTTTCAAGTGAATAAGAACTCCATGTGCAACATTCCAAGCCCCACATGTCAATATTAGTTGCCAAATGAATAGTGCAACCATGTTGACTATAAATAAGCATGTGCATGTGCAATTAATGACCACATTATTACACCTAAGTGACCTAATTATTATAACTAAATAAGCTTAATAAATATGTGTAGGAAAACTATATAATAGATAAAAATTCTACACCAACACCCCTTCCTTAAGCATAGATTAAGTGGGTAGAAGATTTGGGTCTCGGTAACAAGGCTTTATTAGATACCCAAGTACATTTAAATTCCCCATAAGAATAGAAAGATGTATCCCCCAAATAAATGTCAAAATTATCCCCCATAAGTATCAACAATAAAACCCAAGTTTGCAAGTATAATTCAAACTCAAGTATTGGACATTAGACTCAACTGAGAATGCATCCATGAGCAATCTATGTGAACAAGCTTGTTGATACTTATAGGGGTTACTATTGATCTGTATGGGGGGATACATCTGTCTATTCCTATGGGGGAGATTGATCTATAAAATTTACACTAATTTCCATGTGCAAAATTTTTTACAATGGATACTTTTGTCAAAAACTCCTTTTCTTGATATACTCAAAGGAATTATAACAAGTTTGACATTTTAAATGTGTTTTTCAAGGTTGATAAATGAATGAAGTGTATTGTAACTCATTCATCAAAACCATTCAAGCTATTTCTAAAATCAAAGTGATTAATTCTTTGTTAATTTATTGTATTTATCTAGTTATGCATTTAATAATGATTAATAAATAGGATTAATCAAAATGTAGAAAAAAATGCACAAATAGAAATTACCCATGATAAACACGTGATAACAGAGTTCACCCACTGTTCGGTCTATGTCTCTGGGTTCACTTAGAATATGAACTGATCTATTTACATGAATTCCAAGTGCATGGACAAAATATTACAATTGTCAAATGGAAACTCTAATATTTCATACAACTCAGTAATAGACCTTCAAAAAGTCCCAGTATCCATGGATGAACTTTCCACCTCCTATCATGAAAGCAATCTCGCATTCCTAAATTTTTCCACCAAAAGTATCCTTAAAGGATTTAAAAATTATCTCAAATGAACTCAAATAAAAAAAATACACATATGGATGGAACCATCTCATAGTTTAGAATAACTCTTTAGTTTACTCCAAAGTCTAAAAAGCTACTAAGTCCTTTAAAACATAGGATATATGTAGATTGGTCTCTATATTGACCATTACACAATCTAAAAAGCTTCAATTTAATGAATTAAAAAATACATCAAATTATCACAAATCTAGACACTCAGCATATGGATGGAACCATCTTGGAGTCTAGAACATTTCACTAATTCACTCCGAAGCCTAGAAATCAATCTAGGTGCCTCAAAATGGAGGAAGAGTGCAATTGGGTCCTTTATGTCTTAGCACAATCAGCTGAAACTCGGTGTTCAAATAGAAATTCATGGCTTGATATAGCCATTCAGGCCCGTGGGCATAGCGGTAAGGCCTTATCTTTATTTCTTGGAGGTTAGGAGTTTAATTCCCAACTTGGAAAATACACACTTCAAGGCTTATCATTATCCCACATTGCTTGGGATGACATTAGCGTTGAAAATCTTAAACCTTTGAAAACCCCATAAGCTATAAAATATGAAAACTAAACCCAATATTTTTGTACATGAATTGAATACCATATGGCATGTCCTCATTGGTCCACATTTTGACCATGTCATCACTTTGACCATAACTTTGATTGGTCATAACTTGCATATACGAACTCCATTTTTCAAATCGTAAAATGTGTCAGAAATATCTCAATAAGATCTACACCATGGAACTAGTTAATAAACATTTAAATATCATCAATTTTTTTCATTTTGATTAGATTTGACTACCTATTGACCTACTTTGACTAAAACTTTGATCAACTACACAAGGAGCAAATGAGCTCTATTTTTAGAGTTTTGCATACCATTGGAAAGCTCTCAATGAGCCCTATGCAATAGTATAAGTTTCAGTCTAATTTTGCAACTTTTATAAAATAATATATGGATCATACCTCCCCATTGAGAAGGCTTTTAGTCCACCAAAATTTGGTATCCATTATAATGCTTGTTAGTTTCAAAGATACTTTGATGGGTCTTATCAGTCTACTCAAGTTCCATAACTACACATACAACACTTGGAAAAATTGATTGATCACATCTTATGTAATCCCTCTACTATTGCATGACTATCAATAGCCTTGACATAGAACTAGGGTTCGATGACTTCCTCTATTGCATGGCTTCACAAGAGCCTTTACATAGATCTGAGATCCTGAATGTGCATCCACATATTTTACTACACAGCCATCTAAGGGCCTCTATACAAAACTATGCATGGATAATAATACACCCATCAATGTCTTCTTTTGCTAATAATGCTCTACAACATATCAAAGTAAAAAAACTAGATCATAGCATATGGCAAAATATAATTCATAACTCAAACTATAAAGGCCTAAAATAAGGCATGAGTTACACTAAATCTTGTAACTACCAATAAAGATCACAACATCTTTCAACTGTCTGCCCAATATCACATCTTATTAGCAGTGAACTACCAAACACTAAAACAATCACTAATGCAACTACATAATAAGTTTTTTAATGTAAACAAAATGCATTAATTGTTGTGACCATGTCACAATACACTACCTAGAAATGGGTCTTAATATGCTAAATAATTACAGAAATAAAAAGTAGTGTGTAGTGTTTAGTGTTACAAACATTACCCAATAGGGTCTTAAAAATGCATCCAATCACACATATACCAAAAATAGATGCATCCAAAAAAGCAGTTAATTATGAAATTGAACACCGTCAAATTTTATCAACCTATACAATTGATGTCAAATCTCCCAAGCTGATCAATGAGTTAAATTCCTTAACAATTCAACAAGAAACTCATAAAGATAACACTAGAGATTCCAAAAATAGATATTTCCAAAACACAAGTGTGAGAATTAAAAACTTTACATGATGAGCCTATCTCGAAGTGTTCCCACCATAGTAGCTCCAAAAATGCATATATAAAAGTGTGGTTATGTGTCCTTTGTCAACATACAACAAGAATTCCAACAATGCTTTGCAACATAAATACATTATCAATCCACTAATTATGACAACATGAAATTAAAAAAGTGTTTACTAACCCTATTTATCAAATTCTCTTATTTAGGGTGTTTAATTTCCTTAGTGGATTTATTGACATCTGCAAGGGTTGATTTAGGATTAACTCCATTATTACCTTATCAACAGATTTATATACCATCTTCTTCTTACCATTACCAGGATGGTGGGATGGTTGAATTTTCCAACACTTCTCAACCTGATGCCCACTCACATGATAATGAATTCAAACATCCCTCTTCTTAGGTGAGGTCACCCATTTGCCATTTCTCACTTTGCTAATACAAGAATGCTCTTTAGCACCTACAAGTTGCTTCAGTAAAGCTTGTATTTTCCAATAATATGCAGTACAATGGTTATTCAATCCATAAAACATACAAGGAAAAGAATGCAACATCTTCTAAATGGAAAAACCAAATTTTTTAAATGGCAGAAATGAATCACAAGTCTTAGAATTCACATTTTTATTAGTGTTTTTTCTACTGTAAGAATGAGGAGGTGGAATCTCAATACCTCTTTTACTTGATTTCTTACACCACTCATCATTCCTTCATAGGGAGGAAATTTACACTACTAGTGGCCTTGGATATTGGTTGTCAAAATCTTATCCTCTTTCAGCAATGGAGGAACTCTCTTCAACATCCACTTTCTCACTAGTGTAACCCAATCCTGCATGGTGAGATCTATGCTCTACCTATATTGGGTTAGTAATTCATTGGCCATTTTTACAAAGGCCCCTTCCATCAAATCCCATTTTCAATAACCATTTAGATCTAATGCCCTTAGTGTGTTTTTCAAAACTACCAAAAGCAACATCTGAAACTAAAGGGGAAATAGTACTACATGATGAATAAATTATGATGCAATCATCTATCATAGTGCCTGCATCTGTAGTGGAAAAAAATTAGTGAAGACTATGTCTTTCTTCACTGTGTATCTGTACCAAGAGCTCATCTTTGGTTTGTAACTCAAATTTCAATCAAGTAATCTCCTCATCTAAGGAGCACAACTGAGCTCTCAGGAAAACATTCACTTCCTGGATCTATTGGTTAATTGCTTCAAGCTCATCAAGCCTTTCTCTTTTCAAGGCTTTGCCCATGGATTCCTATTTCTTATAAATAACCTAATTTCACAAACTACACACTGCAAATAGAATATTAACAAGCCAAAAAGTTTGTAATACTACAAAAAACCAAACTAGACACAACTAATATCAAATCCACACAATCGGATGCTAACGCAACACACTAATTGCTTTAATACCAAACTTGATCCATAAACTCTACACTAATTTTCTTGCACAAAAAAGTTTATAATGAATACTTTTGTCTAAAACTCATTTTATTGATATAATCAAAAGAATTATAACAAATTTGACCTTTTAAATGTATTTTTCAAAGTTGATAAATGAATGAAGTGTATTGCAACTCATTCAACTTATTTCTAAACCCAAAGTGCTCAATTCTCTGTTAATTTGTCATATTTATCTATTTATGCATTAAATAGTGATTAGTAAATAGGATTAATCAAAATGTAAAAAAATAATGCACAAATAGAAATTACCCATGACAAGCACGTGATAACAGAGTTCACCCATTGCTTGGACTACATCTTTGGGTTCACTTAGAATACAAATCGATCTATTTCCATGAATTTAAATTACATGTCCAAAATATTAAAATTTACAAATTGACACTCTAAGGTTACATACAAAACAACAATAGACCTTTGAAAAGTCTTGGTATCCACGGATGAACTTTCCACCTTCCTATTGCGAAAGTAATCTCGTGTTCATAAAGTTTTCCACCAAAAGTATCATTAAAGGCTTTAAAAATTGAATAAAATTAACTCAAATTAGGAAAATATACATATGGATAGAACCTTTTTGGAGTCTAGAACAACTCTTTAGTTTACTCTAAAATCTGAAAAGCTCTCTTTGTCCTTCAAAACTTAGGATATATGTAGACTAGTCTCTATATTGGCCATTACATAATCTAAAATGCCTAACTTTGAGGCATTAAAAATTATATCCAAGGAATTCAAATACAGACACTCACCATATTTTTGGAACCGTCTTGGAATCTAGAACATTTCACTAGTTCACTTTGAAGCCTAAAAATCAATCTAGGTGCCTCAAAATGGAGGAAGAGTGCAATTGGGTCCTTTATGCCTTAACACAATCAGTTGAAAATTGGTGTTCAAATAGAAATTTGTGGCTTTATATAGTCATTTATGACTATGGGTGTAGTGGTAGGGCATTATATTTTTTTCGTAGAGGTCGGGAGTTCAATTCCCAACTTGGCAAATACACGATCCAAGGCTTATCATTATCCCACATTGCTTGGGATGACATTGGCATTGAAAATATTGAACCTTAAAAAAACCCATACACTATCAAAGATGAAAAATAAATCCAATTTGTTTTTACAAGAACTAACTGTCATGTGTCATGTCCTCATTGGTCCACTTTTCTACCATGTCATAACTTTGACCATAACTTTGGTTGATCATAACTTGCACATACGAACTCTGTTTTTCGAACCATAAAATGTGTCAAAAATCTCTCAACATGGAATTAGAACATTGGTTGGTCATAACTTGATATACACCATGTAATTAGTTCATAAAAATTATAAGAACATCAATTTTTCTATTTTTATTAGTGTTGACCTATTTTGACCAAAACTTTGACCATCTACACAAAGAGAAAATGAGCTCTATTTTTGGAGTTCCATATACCGTTAGAAAGCTCTCAATGAGATCTATGCAATGGTACAGGTCTTAGTATGATTTGAGAACTTTTCTAAAATGATCTCTGGATTAGAGACATCTCTATGTTCATACAAGGTATTTAAATATACTTGGTTACCTAACAAGGTCTTGTTGTTAGGACCCAAATCTTCTACCCACCTAAGTTATGCTTTAGGTGGGGTGTTGGTGTATATTTTTTATCAATTATATAGTTTTCTTACACATATATTAATCTTGCTTAGTTTAAATAATTAGGTCACTTAGATAAAATAATGAGTTGATTAATTGCACATGCACATGCTTATTTGTAGTCAACATGGTTATGATATTCATTTGGCAACCAATATTAAAATGTAGGGTTTGGCATGTTGCACATGGGGTTCCTATTCACTTGGAAACTGAGTCATGTTCTCATTGATAAATGGATGTGGATTAGTACCTCTCCTCTACCTATATAAGGACCTATCCTCTAAAGAACTTATGTGCAATTATGCATTATGGATTGAGGATTATAGATTGTAGATTATAGGAGTGTGAGCTACATGGCCTTCATGCCATCTATGTAGTGTAATGGAATGCTAAGCTACTTAGTTGTGAGCTGAGATAACTTGGATAGATATGAGAGCTATGAGCTTCAAGCTAGTATAAATCTTTGTACACCTCCATATGTGAATGCAAACTATCTCTATTATACTCTTTTATGATTTCAATCATTGTAATAAGGTTGTGTTTGGTATTCTAGTATTCAGTATTGTACATCTCATACATAGACAATTCTATCATGGTATCAAATCAGATCTATTATCCACCAATCCAAATAATGACCTCATAAAGAAGAAAAGAAAGATGGTGACCCTGACATGGTTGTGAAGCTCTCTAAAATGCCTTAGGAAACATTGGTTGAGCCATAAACACCTAGGTTTTCTTCCTATAGTTGGTCAAAGTAGTCTTTACATAACTTTTATGGTTTATAGTCTATTTAAAGACCTACTCATAGTCCTATCACATTCTACATGTCAGTTAACTATCATTTAACCATCCAAACTCATGGTTCCTTGCCAAGGATCAGAGTCATGCTTTGGATGCAGTTAATGGATTAGTTCTAGTCTTTCTCTAACCATGTTTTTTGCATACATCAACCATAGACCCTAACCCTACTCCATGCTTAGTCAACTCAACTTGTTACCTCTATATGAACATCTCGTTCTAGTGAAATATGAAGCTATCATTCACCATCTCATTCTGGTCAAATATGAAGCTATCATTCACCATCCTCCTGTCTCATAGGTCAATCACTCTTTCAATTGATGTTTTACATGCTCCTCACCTCTAAACCTATGGATCTCACCTATTCAAGAAAGCCCGTGTTTTTTTTTAAAACTTCCCACCATTTGGTCAAACTTTAAAAAAATAATATTTTTTATGTGATAGTTTGCAAACTATAAAGGTGAGGCAGATTTTATATGTTGGAGGAATTTTTTTTCCTTTTTGTATAAAAACATTATAACTTGAGAGGCTTTCCTTTAATTTTTTTATTGCTCTAAAAAAAAAAGAAAATCCCCCCCTTGAGTTGTAATTTTTTACATGTTTGCGAAAGTTTTTTTACTTCTTTTAAAAACAACATATTGTCTTTGAGCCATTATTACTCTTATCATTCTCCCAAATGCATTTTTAGTGGTAACTGATGTCTATTGGGGGAGGCCATTTTTTAAAAAAATTGGTGGATTTTGAGAAATTATAAGGGCCACACAAGCTTCAAATTGCATTTAGTCTCATTGTATAGTACTTTCAAGTGTCAAATACCACCAGATGAGGTCTAATCTAGCAGGAGGTTAGTTCTCCTCATAGTATAAACAAGCTTGTTCACACAGATTGCTCATGGATGCTTTCTCAACTGAGTCTGATGTCCATTACTTGAGCATGCATTATACTTAAAAAATTGGGGGGTTTATTTTTGATGCTTATGGCTATTACTATTGACACTTATGTGGGGACATCTCTTTATTTTTATGTGGTATTTAAATGTACTTGGGTACCTAACAAGGCCTTATCATCGAGACCCAAATCTTCTACCCACCTAAGTTATGCTTAAGGGGGGAGGGGGAAGGGGGTGTTTGTGTAGATTTTTTATCCATTATATGATTTTCCTACACATATATATTAAGATTGCTTAGTTGGAATAATTAGGTCACTTAGGTGCATTAATGAGGTCATAATTGCATATGCACATGCTTATTTGTAGTAAAGATGGTTGTACTATTCATTTGGAAACCAATGTTGACATGTGGGGCTTGGCATGTTGCACATGGGGTTACTTCTCACTTGGTAACCGAGCCATTTTCTCATTGCCAAATGGATGTGGATTAATTCCTCTCTTCTACCTATATAAGGACCTATCTTATAAGGCACTTATGAGCCATCATGTAAAGTGGATTGTGTAGAGTATTGTAGTATAATAGTTTGTCTAATGTAGAGTTCAGTAGGTTGTTTATCTTTTAGGCCATTTATTGTTGTGTCAAAGAGCCCATTATACCTTTGTGTTTGAGTGTATGCCAATAGTATTTTTGTAAGATTTGTATAGTAACATTCTTCATTAATACATGTTATTGCAATCTCTACTCTTCTCTTTTATGATTCCACTCATTGTAACAAAGTTGTGTGTTCAATCTTCCAGTATTCAATCTTTAACATCTCATACATAGACAATTATAAAATTAGCCACTCTACCAAGAGATTAATCCATTTTATAACTTCTTCATGCAAGATCAACTCCCTCACTAACATCACAAACTTAGACACTTCTTTTTCATAATTTCATCCTTAACATCAATCCTAAAAGTTAAAACACACAAAGAACCAAGGGTAATGACATAAAATCAATTGCAACCCTAGATAAATCAAATCTATACAAGAAATGGCTAACCCTATAAGGGAAGAAAGCATAGAAAAGAATGCAAGTTTATGGAAACCCTATATATAATATAATGTAATATGTAATTTAAGCACAATAAAACCCTATGAGGTGTTATAGGGCACAAGTTCACCAAAAAAATAGATGAAAATTTATTTTGATCAAGGATGCTACACTAATCATCAAAAGGGAAGGGTGATATCAAATCTAAAATAAATACAATAATACAACACCCTAAAACATATCTGTAATATACAAATAACTAGAAATTAAATATGCTTATAATTAAAAAAATATTTGTAGATAAATAACTATATTTTAGCTTACCTACACACATTTGGATGCTAAAACTAAGTTAAAACAAGCCTGGAAATACTCACATAACAAACCCATAAATTTAGTGTATATCAGATAAGTGCAAAAAAATAGCTTAAATGAAGCTCCTCAATTTTGGAAACAGCCAAAATTGATAGGTTGATGTTGTTAGGCTAAGGTTTAATTTTTGAAACATGATTCTATTTTGATAGAGGATGTCATATTCTCTTGAAATTTTGTGAGCACTTTTACTTTCATATCTTGATCAAAAACCTCTTCTGGATTGTTAAAATAAGCTAGTATCTTCTATAATTGTTTCTCCTTTCAAACCCAAATCCACTCAAATAAACCTTGGAAGAGCATTAAAATTAGGTGTAGTTATGAGGGGATTTCTAGATTCAAACCCCTACTCTTAGATAAACTGAAAATTATCACTTATGCAATCTAGCAAGTAATAAAATGTAATATGAATATATTGGCCCTTATTTTTTCATATGAGATGATAGAAGATAGTATATTCTACATGTTATTTCATTAATTATATTCAACTCTTGGTAGAAGGGGTGCATACACTTCAATAGATGGAAATAGTAATATAAATTAGAGTATATCCTAGGATATGAATTCCAATCCTTGATATTTTATCCCTAAATGCATTAACATGATTGTGTATATATAGACTTAATGAATTCAAATTAAGACCTTATTAGTGTGCAATCCAATAATATAAAAAGTGTAAAGATTGAATAAGGTGTAAAAGACCAAAAAACCAAGAATAGGGGTTATGGGAAGTGAGTAAGAGTGAATGGCTCAATCAAGGTCATGACCAAAATCAAACAACTTGATTTTCTTAATAGTGAAGATTGAAGGGTTGATCTTGGAAGACTAACTTAATACCCTAAAATAATGATTTAGATACTTTGAGGGCATTAGCGGTAGTGTTGGGGTAAACAAATTGTTGATCTATATGTTTTAAAATATTCCAAATTGAATGGTGATATGAACATAGGCCAAAATTGAAGTGAAATTAAAGTTTTAAGGATAACACAAATCAAATGAAGGAAAATGATTTTTAAGGCAAGGGAAAACACACCCATAAGAGCCTAATCTGAACCAATTATCATATACATAAAAAAAATACTTATACCATAGAAAATAACTAATATTATACCAAAATTAGGTGTATACAACACCATACAAACACATTAGGGATTGATAAAAAAATAGAAATTAACCTGGGCCTTAGGATCAAGTAAATTAAGAAAAATGAAGCCAAGGTTTCAGATTTAGAAGCATACGATGAAATTAAACCTAGGTAATTTTGAGGAATTTTATAAATAACATAAGATATAACCCTAAGAAATGTAAAACAATTCAGGTTTATCAAAAGATAAAATTTTAAGGAGAAAGCAATAAAAAAATCTCACCAAAATGTAATTGTAATAAATGGATTACACTAAATGTATCAAAAATAAATGAATAACAATGCATTTTATGATTGTGTAAACATAATAAATCCAAAAAAAATCTAAATAGTATATTTTTTTTAAATACAGTGGTTTCAATATTTATCTTGAATAAAACATGATCTTGATAAAATTATCTAGAGATGGATTTGGAAACACATTGTCTCAAACCTTGCCTAGAAATTTAGAACTAATCAGAAAAAAATGTTGGAATCCATGCCTCTTCTAGTTTTAGATGTGTTGCATCTTTTGGTTATATGAGTGCCACCTCTTATAGTCAATTATTGTAAAGTGAAATCTAACTTATGGGTCTTATTTGCCTATTTTTGTCCTTCACTTTTCTACCTTCAAATCCTTTATCGTGCCTTCTTTACACCTGCAAAGCATAATTTTATCCTTGTCTTAGAGTGGAACCAATGTATCTATGATATCCAAAGGCATTAAGGAAAACAAAGTGACTTGAGGGGCCTGAATTAGAGTTGGTGAATAGTATAACTATAGTTTTAGTTGGCATGCCCCTAAAGGGTGGGAATCAAGGTATATAAATAATTTTAAAAATCAGTAAATTACATAAAATAAATGAATTTATAAGTATCAATTTCACAATATAGATAAATCCCATTTCATGCATGAAAATTGCTCTATGAGAAAATGTTAGCTTCAAAAAATGATAAATGTTATAATGATTGTTTGATATTCCATATGTGTTATAAGTTCTCTATGAATGTTCAGTGTGCTTATTTATGTGAAATGAACTAAAAGTATTATGTACTTCTATACAATTGATTTAAAATTAAGACCTTATTAGTGTATGAACCAAGATTAAATGGTTAAAATTGAAAAAGACAATATGAATGAGATGGGTGTGCACTGACTTATATAAGACCAAAAATAAAGGGACTAGATGTGTTAACACTTTTGATACATGACCATCGATGCCCTTGGCACAAAACCCAAGAGACACAAAAAAAAGATAGAGAGAAATTTAAGAAATGAAAAGTGGAGACATATCAAAAGTTTTAAAATGCACCAATAACACCTAATTTAGACCAATATTTAAAAAATAAATAAGTACATTAAAAATATATAAATTAAATTTTAATAAATGTGTTAGGGACATATAAATTAACTTTTAATAAATGTGTTGGGGCCATTTTTATGTGTATATAATACTATAGGGGTCTTATAAGGAAGACTTAGATTATGAAATCATATGCAATCCTATATCCTATTGTATAACACCTTATATTTCAAGATTCATATTGCTCTAGACAACCTACATGTACAACATTTTATTAAAATTGGCACTTGTTATGAATATTTGATTTTCATAAAAAAACAAGTTAATATTAATTCTTATCATAATATAAATAATTAATATTATGGGTTTAAAAAAACATCAAAATAATAAAACGGAGAGGGAAAGATATAATAAATCAAGGTTAGTGAAAGGGGATAGAAGCCTAAAATAGTGCATTACATTCAAACTTCATCTCCACTACCAAGTTACTTATTATCATCCTCTACAAGTTTTGGACATGTACCTATTTTCTAGATTCCTAGACACTTGCATCCCAGTCAGACACCTGCATTGATGTTAGTTCATGTGCAAAACTAAATGTCTAGTGCCCTAAAGTCATCAAATTTATAAATGAAACATATCCCTATGGTTAGACTAATGTGTGTGTGTGTGTGTGTGTGTCTAATATATATGTGTGTTTGTCTAATATCAATCTTTATTCACTCCTCACCTAACAAAGACTTAAAAAATCACAAGGTAAATTATCAAAGGTACCCAATCAAGCATTCAAGTGAGAAAATCTTACCTATTCTCTCATATTTTAGTATTAGTCATAGGGAAATCCCATCTATAGGTTGAAGTACTAAATGAGCACTCCATGATCCATAATTGCTAAGTTACAAGCTAGGTCACTCTATGTACTTACTTATCACACGTTGCATCCTTATACACATATAAGCCAACACATAGGAGATAAATACATAAACATGAGGCCCTCTTCAGATTATTAGATATGTAGGCAACACCCATTGATAGACGGGTCCTTGGGGCATCTTGACATTATGTGCCCACTAGCCACTTTTTACTAGTCACTCCAAGGGTGAAAAATCTAGGGTTTGATCATTTGAAAAAGAGAAACAGTGTGTGCATGAGATCTAAACACAACAGATTAAAGGTGACAAAAAACTCATAAGTTTTTAGGTAGTTGTACCTAAATATAGTTGACATTTTTTAATGGACACCTACATCCAAGTCAGATAGTATCATCGATGCAACTATCTAGATCTAATGCAAGCATTTAAGGCCCTATAATAAAAATTCATAAAATCTGATGACTATTTCAAGATCTTAATCATGTCCACTTCCATCATGTTTCAATCTAGATCTACATTGTATAGAGCCATATAAGTACTCTTATTTCTAATTTATTACAATATCAATCAATAGTTATACTTTCTATTTTTAGTATATCTTCATATTATAAATTCAAAACATTGTTTATCTGAGTTTACAAATTAATGAATCTAATATATATCTATTTATCACCCTTGTCCTTATTTATTTATATAATCTTAACCTTATACTATATTGATCCTTTTCAATTTAGGATTAAACATTCGGTGAGCTTGACCTTTGGTCCCCAAAACCCTAGGTATTGATCTAGGGTTTACTTTTTCTCTGTTGTTGATTTATAATTTTTAATTTAACAAGAATTCATATGTTAAAAATAAAAATTCCATTTTCTTATAAATATTTGCAATATGGATGCATCTATAACCCATTTTGGGCTCTAATTAATGCTTATAATTATGTTTTATTATTGCTTAATTAGATCTATCAGTTAACAAAATAAGAATATCCATCAATATAAGAAGAGGGTTTTCAAGTAATAACAACCTTTGATACATATTTCAAATTATTTTTATAATACAATATAGCAAGTGCCTTCCAAACCTAAATTCATGGCAAGTGACCTCATTGATAAATTGGGCAGCACGTATCTTAAAATTTTAGTTTTCAATCTTTTAAAACACTCTATTATCTATAAATATATCATATATGAAGCATTGTATGATACCCAAGTTTCAAATGATATTGAACCAACTTACCTTATAGATCCCATGCAAGATCTCAAAAACAATGAAAAACTCATTACCTTTGATCCATTACCATCAAAATATATTATTGACCAAGATTTGTCTTTGTTCATACAAGTGATTATGCATAACAAAGTAATTAAAAGGGTTCTCATTGATAATGGATCAGGCCTAAACATTTGTAGCACAAATTTCCTAACCACCTTGGGTATTAGCAACAATATTCTAAAAAAACTAGTTATGCATATCAAGGGATTTGATAATTCACATAGCCCTCCAATTAGCCAAATAACATTAGATGTGACAGTGGGATCAAAAATGATTCCAACTAATTTTTATGCCATGTCCCAATCATTACATTACAATGTGCTTTTGGGTAGACCTTGGATATATACAATAGATACCATCCCATCTACGCTACATCGATATATAAAATTTGTAAATAATGGGACCTTATTTTCAATGCCTTCTAATGATGAACCTTTTAAATAGGTGAGTCAAGCACAATGACTCCTTTATCTCCATATGTAAATAAAACACTAAACACCAATGTACACATGGATGCATATCAAGAACAAGAACAACCAAAGGAACCAATGATACCAAAACAAAAATAAAATCAAAAAGTTGAACTTTATTTATTGGTTAATACCAAGCAACAAGATATCCATGTTTCAAATTACTATGATAGTGATGATAATATATCCCATGATATGATAGATGAGACATTTCAAGAACTAAATTTTGATCCACTAACACATCTTACACATAACCTATTCAAACCTACAAATCTTGGTGTATATAAGCTAAATTCACCTTGGGAGGATATAGAACTAAATCAAGATAAAGGTAAAGAAAAAATATCAAATGATCATGTAAATGTTTGTTATTCCATACATCCCTCTTCGCTTCACACATTAAGTTAATGTTATAAGGGTTAAATGCAAATACATGATGTAAATAAAGTGGAGGTCTCTCATAAGACTCCAAAACAAATTCTACATATCACAACAAACCAAGATACTACAGATATAATACTTTCCATGTTACTTGAACATATCATGATATTTTTACCTCCTAATAGGGATAAATCAAGGAGTGTACTTTTTATTAAATAAATATTACCATATTTTAACAATCACTGGATCATCAGTCATCATACAAATTATTGCAAGGCATTTAAAAACTAGATTAAGAAATTATTTAACCCTAAGTTAGATTGTGTAATCCTACTTGGGTAGATAGGGTTAAGGATATAGAAATGATAAAGCTCAAGGGTGAATATCAAATCTACAGTAGGTTAATTATTGTGCTAAACTCAGATGTACCATATGCTAAATTTATTAAAATAAGATAGGTTATTAATTGAAAGTATAATTATGCTAGATATATAAATGACATGAAAGAGAGTACTTAGTTTTTTTATGCTAATATAGTGTTAGATCTAGTACAATCAAAAAGTAGGCAGGAAGACAATTTTAGATCAATCATCCAATTCTAGATCTAGTACTTCTAGCTCTTTGAACACTTGCATCATCTTAGAATAGTTACATCAATATTAGTCTATGAGATCAAAGCTAGTGTCCTATATAGGATGCTTGCTCAAATAGGATGCAACTACCTGGATGCTTTTGAGTTTGTATTCACCTTTGTTTTGTTGAATTTAGATCTAGTTCATTTACTATCACTCATAATGAAATGGCAAAACCCTAGATTTCCATCTCTAATGTGACCTTGGGGAAAATGGTTTATTGGGCACATAGTATCAAGTTGGCCCACAATGACCCCACTATCAAAGGGTGTTGCCTACATAGCCAATACTCTAAAAGAGGGCCTCAGACTCATGGAGTTCTCTTCTACATGTTGACTTGTGTATGAATCATACAATGTGTAAATCAAGTATAATAGTGACCTAGCTTGTAACTTGGTAAATATGATGACCTTATGACTAATCCTTTAGTACTTCATACCTGTAGATGGGTTATTCTTTTGATTGATATTAAAATAAGGTAGAATACGAAAGCTTTTGGTAACTTGAGTGCTTCTTGAGTGTTCTTTTGGTCTGATTACTAGGTAAGGAATGAATGAGGATTGACATTATATTTATACCAATTTTATCAAGAGATGACTCATATTAAATCACTTAGGTCAACCATTATGATATGTTTGATTTATAAATTGGATGACTCTAGGGTACTGAACACTTACGTCAGGTTAGGAAAGTAATGTCGATACTACTATCTATCCTAAATGTTAGTTTCCAAGGAGAAGGAGAGAAGGTGTAGGCTCAAAACTTGTAGAGGTATAAGATAAGTATATTTTAAGCATTTTAGGCAAGATGGGATGTCTGTGTCATCAATATAAGGCCAATCAGATTAAGAGATAGGCCAAGGGGCACAAGTTAGAGAAAATATGAGGCTTGCGGAAGTAAGGCATGTGTAGAAATAAAAGGAACATCCAAGGTCTAATTTTTCCAAGTGTATAATACTAAGGTTACTACATAATCACAAAATGCCATCTACATTTACCTTCCATTTAATCTAGTAATGAAATTGTTATTTTAAAGGAAAGAAATAAGTAATTGGGTATGTGTGCATACCTTGTCTTTGTTTGAGTTAAACTTGAGAGCTTTGTTGGATTGGATTTGAATGATTTTATAGTGACTAACCTACAACCAAGAACATGTTACAGTGTATAATTAGTGCATATAATTTGGGTCAAAATTACTTGAAATAGATTGAAATTCAAAGAGAAAGGTTTAGGAGTACACTTGTGTGTCGATGTAACCACCTTATCTATTTGTAAGTTATTTTTTTTAAAAATGTATCATTGAAAGGATCTAAAATTGATAATATGATAAATATAAATAAATCTTTAAAGTGCATATATCCAAATAAATAGAGAGGTTGGAAGGCACATGCCCCCAACTTTGGAGTAAAATTGAGTTGCCACCTAGCAATTGAGATTAGCTCAACCATACAACCCAATGATATTTATAACCTAGAGATTTTGGATGATCAATTCCATACTAAAAACTTAGAAATATTGAGTGATTTAATCACCCCAAACATACCAAAAGGTGAAACAACTACTACAGTAAATTAGCTCGCTAAAGTTCATAAAAGTCTGCAGGGTATCAATACATGTAATAGTTTTAGAATCTAAGATTGATTTCAATTTTTGAAATATATGCACATATTGTATTACGTATGCACCTTAGATATGTCTCATTTTAAAACTATGTGTAAAAATGGTATCATGTATAAAATTATGCCAAAAATATATATCATAATCATATAACTGTGTGTTTTGGATAATTCAAAAAACTATGTAAGTGTGGAGGACATGCTTCCAAAATATGCTCATACTATATATGGAGAAATATGAAACTAGTATAAGTACTAATTTAGAGGATATGTTTATAAAACATGGTCCTACTATAAACTGGAGATGTTGAATACTAAGTAGGTGTGGAGAACATGCTTCTAAATCATGCCCCACTAAATCTATGAATTATAAATACCATACTGAATGAATTTAGAGAACATACTTCCCAAGAATGCCCCCATTGAATCTAGAATTATGAATTTGTGAAATCCATGTCTATATGACATACCCCCACTAAATCTAAAAACTTTTGTAAGTACCAAAAAATAAAAATAAATGTGGAGAACATGCTTCCAAACCATGCCCCCACTGTAATCTAGAAAATATGAATGTGTAGAAGCCATGTCTATATGACATGCCTCCACTGAATCTAATAATTGGTATAAAGTGTGGAGAACATGTTTTACAAGCATTATCCCACTAATATGTGCCCCCCTTTGAGGTGAGTCAAAAATAGTACCTAGAAGTTATCTCACGTCAAAAGGGTAAGATAATTGTAGAATCTATGAATGTAACCATGTAGCATATAGAAGGAAACATATCTAGGTAAATGTATCATTGAAGTGCATAGAACCAATGTGATCACATGTCATCCTAAGATGCATGATAAATATCATGGTAATATATAGATAGTAATAATACAATCTCAACAAGTAAATAAACACACACACAAGAGCACTCAAAATCAAGTCAAAAGTAATGATCCAAAGAGACCATAAACAAGGAGCATGTTTAAATGCCACAAAATCTAATGGACATGACTTGGTCCAATGTCCACAAATCAAGAAATGAAATATTCAAATGTCCAAGAATTAAAAAATAGGCATAAGGGTTTCATACAATGGATCATATTCTAATTCTCAAAAAAGTAAGACAATAGCAAGGCAAAACACTCAAAGAAGTATAGAAAGGAAAAGCATAAGCAACTAGCATACACATGACATAGTGGCCCATTGTTCAAATGTGTTATCAAAAATCATCAATTGCATAGCATATAAAGTACCATGTGAAAGATATAAGAATGTATAATAGGCATGTGTAAGTACATATGTAAGCTCAAACATGATAGTGTTGAGTGATCATCGAATCATATAACCTATGTATAACAAGATTATAGAAGATGGATGCCCCCAACATCCTAGTGACATGAGTAGAGGGAATTCCTAACACCTATAAGTGTGTTATGTATCTAATATGCATTTATATGCTTATGTAGGAGTAAATTATATGTTATTCCTCAACATGAAACTAACATGTATATGCCAAGAAGCTAATAGAACATGTAGGTGCCAAAAAAATATTTTTGAATTTTTTCAAGTTTTTTTTATTTTTATGGTATTTTTGAAAAGATAAGATCATCTTATGATCTCAAGATGAGGATGAAAATATTCAAGGTGTGGTAAATATATTTAACATGTCCTCAATGACATGTACCATATGTGTGCAAAGTAGAATAAGAAAGAGTATCATGCTCTATTGGTAAGTTTGTATTTGGTATCTTTACTGCAGAGTTATTTTCCTTTGTTTCTAGTAACCATGGTTTTCCAAGTTTTGCATTATATTTTTCCAAAAAAGGACTAATATGCAGAATAATAAATTGAGATTCAAATTCAAGTGTGACATTACATTTAAAAGTTCTAGCACAAAAGTTAGTTATAGTAGTTTTATTTACATGTTCATTGTCATATCCCAGAGATGTAAATAATTTCTAGGTATATGTATTAAATTCACAAGTTAGGTCAATCATGACATTTTGACATTGCTTTTTGTTTATACAAGGTTTAATGATTTTATGTTTTGAATAATTAATGGCAATTTATTTATATGAAGGCACACATTTTACATTACCCTTTTTAGGCACTTTTTGCTCTTTTTGAACTTGTTCTTTATGTACCTTATTTTCATTTGTAGGTTCTTGTTCTTTTTTGTTGTTTTGGTAATATATATTATTTTATTTGTTCTTTTGTCTTGAATTTTATTTAATTTTTAAGAACTTGTTATTTTGCATTATCCAAATGTATTTTTTAATGATTTGCATGAGTATTACCAATATATCTCAAGCCTTGGTGGTCATTCTAATTAGATGCAGAAATAGGATGAGTGATGCATTTGGAATATTTTTATAATCATTGACCATGATAGCCAAAGTTTTGTAAATATTTCATTCTAAAATCATGTTGTTTGTAAAATTGAGTATCATTATTGAGAGGTAACTCTGTATCCTTTTCTTGATCTTATGTTTATTTTTGAACTTTTTCTTATTCTATGTTTGCAACTGTGTTTGCTCAAACAAAATTATTTGACACCCACATTTGTTGTTTAAGAACTTGTGTTTTACGAGAGGTACTCATAATGTGAGTGGTTTTCTTGAGTGATGTATCAATTATAGGGTCACCACTATCTTTGAGACTTTGTATTTTGTTATGTAATTCAAAACCCTAATTTGTATAATGCCCATGCATTATATGACATGCACAATAGTATTTGGATACCCATATAAGATGTACATGAGGTAATTTGATCACTTTGTCTCTAATCATTTCTCTTAAGATCTCACTTGGCCTTTTAGTAACCTTTGATATAATACTTGAATCACTTATTTTAGATGTATTTTGTTTTATCTTTGAATTTGGATAAGAAACTTTGTTTGGCACAACATTGGTAGATGAAGATGAAAACACATGACTAACACTTACATGTGTTGGATTAGATAGAAGTTTAATCTAATTTTCTAATAATGTGATATTTGAATTTAGAGACTTATTTTGATTTTTTAGCTCATGCATTAACTTGATCATAGCAATGATTTGTTCTTGTAGGCTTTTATGGTTACCCTCTTTTGGCATAATAGGATGATCCACTTTTTCCTCTGAAGGTTTTATTATATAAAGCTAGTTATAGGGACGATATCTATCATCCTCCTTAAGGTTAGGAGGAGTAATCTTAGTTTTATCCATTTTAAATGTCTAAAAAATTGATATGAGAATAGGATAAGCAAGGGAAATAAATGCCAAGGAGTAATCAATTATTATAGTAATGATATTGCAATTTCAAGCTATTGGCTAAGTTTTCTATAAATCTAAGATAGGTTTTGTGTATAAAAAAGAAATGAGATGAACCTAAAAAAATAGGTAAACAAAAGTACATTTATGCCCTATAGATCTAAATTTACTAAAAATAGAAAATTTCTAAATTTGGTAAATCTGTACAATATTTTAGCAAACTATAAGAGGTTTTGTCTATATCAACATATTTATGCAAAACATCTTAATAATTTAAATTTTTATCTAGTATGAATCCAAAATTGGCCAAATAATTTTTAATGCTTCATAGGAAACCCTAAAATATTCCAAATAAAGAATCAACAATTGCGATAAATAAGAAATATTTTTCAAACATCTAATAGAGGTTTTTAAATTAAATCTTATTTTTTATGAAACCCAAAAATTAATTTCAACATAAGTACACCATTCACTTGGTATACCAATATTTATTAAAAATAGTAAATTAAAAAAATTAAAAAATTTGTATTAAATGTTGGTGAACAAAAAGAAGTTTTTGCATATAACAATGAGTATAAAATACCTCTGATTAATTTTGAAATGAACCTTTTTATAGTTAAAAATTCTCTGATCAATGAAAAATCCACATGAAATTATTTACACATGAAGCCCTTATGACTAGAGGAGGTAAAACCCTAGGGTAAAGCTTCAGATCTAAAAATTTATAACAACAAACTGAAACCCTAAGAGGCTTAGAAGCCCTAAATAATAAAAAATTGCATATTCATATGGATTAGATTCATCAAATGTTTAAACTTAATTTGGATTGTGGAATCCTACCTAGCTAGATAGGGTTAAAGATATATAAATGATAGAGCACAAGGGTGCATATCAAATCTACAGTAGGTCAATTAATATACTAAACTTAGTTGCACTATATGTTGAATTTATTAAACTAAAATATATTATTGATAGAAATTACAACTATGTTAGATATATATATATATATATATATATATATATATATATGACATAAAATAGAGTACTTATCTATTTTTGATGTTAATAGAATGTTGGATCTAGTATAAGTATAAAGTAGGCAGAAAGATAGTTCTGAAACAATCATCAAATTCTAGATCTTGTGCCTCTAGCTCTCTAGGCACTTGCATCAACCTGGGATAGTTGTGTCATTGTTAGTGTCTAAGTTTTATGTTAGTGTATAACATTGAACTAGCTTATAACTTGAAAAATATGACCCTATGACTACTCCTTTAGTAATTTAGACATGTAGCTGGGTTGTTCCTTTGACTGATATCATAATAGGGGAGAATAAGAAAGTTTTTGGTAACTTAAGTGCTCTTTAGGTCTGATTGATAGGTGAGGAATGAATGAAGGTAGATATTATATTTATACCAATCCTATCAAGAGATAACTCAGATTAAATCACTTAGTTTGATCACTATGATCTATTTTATTTGTAAATTAGATGACTTTAGGGAGCTAGACACTTGCATTAGGTCAAGATAGTAACATCGATGTTATTGTCTTTCTTAGATGTTAGTGTTAAGGGAGAAGGAGAGTAGGTATAAGATCAAAACTTGTAGAGGTATAAGATAAGTACATTTGAAACATTTTATATAAGATGGGATGTTTGTGTCATCAATATAAGGATGGTCAGACTAAGATATAGGCCAAAGAGCATAATATAGAATAGATGTGAGGCTTGCAGAAGTAAGGCATGTGTAGAACTAAGATGAATAGTAAGGTCTAAGTTTTCCAAGTGTAATAGACTAAAGTGCTACATAATCACAAAATATCATCTACATTTTTCTCCCCTTTAATCTAGTAATAAAATTGCTAGATTAAAGAAAATAAATAAGTACTTGGGTGTTTATGAACACCTTATCTTTGATTGAGTTGAATTTGAGTGCTTTATTGGATTAGATTTTAATGATTTTTTGGTGGCTAACTTACAACCAAGAGCATTTTATAGTTCATAATCAATGCATATAATATGGATCAAAAGTACTTGAAATAGATTAAAATTGAAAGAACAAGGTTTAGGATTAGACCTATGTGTCGATATAACCACCTTGCCTATTGGCAAGATGTTTTTGTAAAATATGTATCATTGTAAGGCTCTAAAATTAATATTAGGATAAATATAGATAAATATTTAAATTGCATATATCCAAAGAGATACATAGAGAGAGAGGTTGGAAAACACATGCCCCCAACATTGGAATAAAAGTGAGTTGCCACTTGGCAGTTGAGATTAGCTCAATATTGCAATCCAATGATACTTATAATCTAGAGAATTTGGATGATCAAATACAAACTAAAAACTTGGCAAGATTGAATATTTTTATCACCCCAACCATACGAAAAGGTGACCCAACTACTATAGTAGATTAGCTTGCTAAAGTCTGTAAAATTTTGTGGGGTATTAGTACGTACAATAGTTTTGGAATCTAATATTGATTTATATTTTTGTAATATTAGTTACATGTTTCATGGTATATGCACCTTAGATAAGTCTCATGTTGAAACTATATGTAAGAATGGTACCGTGTATACAATTTTGCCATAAATGTGTATCAAAATCATATAACTATCTATTTTGGCCAATTCAAAAAATTGTGTAAATGTGAAAAACATGATTCAAAAACATGCCTCTAGTATAGATGGAGAAATTTGAAACTGGTATAAGTACCAATGTGGAGGACATGTTTCCAAAACATGTCTCCACTATAAACTAGAGATGTTAAATACTGGCACCTTAGATAAGTCTCATGTTGAAACTATATGTAAGAATGGTACCATGTATACAATTTTGCCATAAATGTGTATCAAAATCATATAACTATCTATTTTGGCCAATTCAAAAAAATGTGTAAATGTGAAAAACATGATTCAAAAACATGCCTCTAGTATAGATGGAGAAATTTGAAACTGGTATAAGTACCAATGTGGAGGACATGTTTCCAAAACATGTCCCCACTATAAACTAGAGATGTTAAATACTGAGTAGATGTCCAGAACATTCCTCCAAAGCATGCCCCTATTGAATCTATGAATTATAAGTACCATACTGAATGAATGTGGAGAACATGCTTGTCAAACATGCCCCCACTAAATTTTCAAACTAGTATAAGTACCAAAAACTAAATAAATGTAAAGAACATGCTTCCAAAGCTTGTCCCTACTGTAATATAATAACTATGAATGTGTGGAATCCATGCCCATATGACATGTCCCCAGTAAATGTAAGAACTGGTATAAAGTGTGGATAACATGCTTCACAAGCATGCCCCTGCTAATATGTACCCCCCAAATTTAAGGTGAGAGAAAAATATTATATGGAAGTTACCTCACCTATAAATGGTAAAATAATTATAGAATCTATGAATGTAACCATGTAGTAAATATAAGGAAACATGTCTAGGTAAATGTATCACTAAAGTGCATAGAACCAATGTGATCACATGTAGGCCTAATATGCATGTTAAATATCATGGCAATGACTAGATAGTAACAGTACAAGCTCAACATAAAAATAAGCACATACACAAGAGAGCTTAAATTCAAGTCAAAATCAATGGTCCAAGGAGACCTCAAACAAGGGACATATTCAAATACACAAAATGAAGTGGACATGACTTAGTCTAATGTCCATAAATCAAGGAATGACATATTCAAATATACATACAACAAACAATGACATATTCAAATGTCCAAGAAGGCAATGGCATATTTAAATGTCCAAGAAGGCAAACATATACATAGGGGCCACATACAATGGATCATATTTAAATGATCAAAAAAATAAAATAATAGCAAGGCAAAACACTCAAATAAGTGTGGAAAGGAAAAGTATAAGTAATTAACATAAACATGTCATAGTATCCCATGGCTCAAATATGTTAGAAAAAAAGTCAAGTACATTGCGTATCAAGTACCATGTGCAAGATATAAACATGGATAATAGGCATATGTAATCTATATCATGATAGTGTACAGTGATCATCAAATCATATAACCTATGTATATCAAAATTGTAGAAGATGGATGCCCCCAACATCCTAGTGATGTGAGCAGATGGAAATCTCAACACCCATAAGTGTATCATGTATCTGTGTATTCCTGTACATGTGTATGTAGGATTAAATGATATACTAGTCCTCAACATGGAACTAATACATAGATTTCAATGAGCCAATGTTGGTTCCAAAAAATGTTTTTGGATTTTTAAATGCTTTTTTATTTTTTTGGTATTTTTGAAGAGACAAGATCATCCTCTGATCTTAAGATGAGGATGATAATATTTAAGGTGTGGTAAATGTATAACCTATCATGAAAGAGATGTACTATATGTGTGCATAGTAGAATAAGAAAGAGTATCATGCTCTTTTGGTAAGTTGGTACTTGGTATCTTTATTGCAGAGTTATTTTCCTTTATTGCTAGTAACCATGGTTTGCCAAGTTTTGCATTATATTTTCCAAAAATTGACTAATATGCAGAATAACAGATCTTGATTCAGATACAAGTGTGACATTACATTTAAAAGATCTAGCACAAAGGTCAGATATAGTAGTTTTGTTTACATGTTCATTGCCATATCCCAGAGATGTAAAGAATTTCTAGGTACATATATTAAATTCACAAGTTAGGTCAATCATGATATTTTGACTTGCTTTTTGTTTATACAAGGTTCAATGATTTTATGTTTTGAGGAATAATTGGCAATTTCTTCATACAAAGGCACACATTTTAAATTACCCTTTTTAGGTACTTTTTCTCTTTTTGGACTTGTTCTTTATGTACCTTATTCTCATTTATAGGTTCTTGTTATTTTTTGGTGTTTTGGCAATATATATTGTTTTATTTTTTCCTTTATCTTGGATTTTATTTCATTTGTAAGCTCTTGTTCTTTTGCATTGGCCAAATGTATTTTTAAATGATTTGCATGAGTATTACTAATATAACCCAATCCTTGGTAGTCATTCTAATTAAATGTGGAAATAGGATGAGTGACGCCTTGGGAATATTTTCCCAATCATTGAACATGATAACCAAAGTTTTGTAAATATTTCATTCTAAAATCATACTATTTGGAAAATTGAGTATCATTAATGAGAGGTAACTTTGTATCTGATATAGGAGCATCCTCAACTAGCCCACTTTTAGTGCATAATAATGGTTAAGTGTCCCAAAGTTTGTGTCAAGTTGGTAAGAAGTCATGATGGTAAGCCAAATTTGAATTAGAGTCTAAAATTAGTCCCACCCTTTTGTGTAATTTGAATTTTCAAAATTGTAATGAAATTCTAATGATGTGTTTGATGTCTACAAGGGCATGTAATGGACAAGGTTGTATGAAGAAGTGTTGAAGAACCTAGGTAGACAATATAAATGTGTTTTCATGATAATTTTGTGCTATGTCAAGTTAAGGTGTGAGGTGGAAGTCCACCTTACGTAGGTCTAGGTGTTGTTAAAAGTTTCTTCAATTAATAAATAGTTATAGATTTTGTTTTGAGAGTTTAGATCATATATAGAAAGAAGATATAGTGTGTGTGGTTTGGAAAAGAGGAAACATTAGGAGGAAATAGGGGCAGACCATGTGAAGAAAATGAATGGAAGTTTCCAAAAATAATGTATAAGACTGTATGAGTCTGTTTGTAATGATCAATAGCTTCAAAAGAATAACAATGGTGTTTTGGATTACAAACATGTTCCTTTTTATTTATTATTCATGCATAGAGACAAGATTAACAAAGTTGATGTGATCAGTTTTGAAAGAAACAAATTTGCTGTTTAGAAACTCTATTATGAGATTGTACTCTGTGTTGTTTAGAAATTGCCTATAAATAAGATGTTCAAGGAAGAAGAATTTGAAATAGTGTTTTCTCCAAAGTGTGTATTATAGAGTAAAATTTTTACTGTACGTTGCATTCATATTTTCAGTTGCGAACTAAAAATTTTATTCCCACATACCTTGGTCTTTGATGGCAAGGTTCAGAAATAGAACACGGGTTCTATTTCCCGCTTGATTCATTTTTTTCAATTTTTGGCTAAGTGTCGAAATCAAGTGGACGCTGCCAAGTGGCATCATTTGAGGCACCTTTCATTTTTCCTATAGGTTGGTCAAGATGTGCCATGTGTTCAATAGCAACTCAGTAGAAAGCACCACGTGTCGGCATCCACGTTTCATATCAGCACCCACATTTCATTTATTTTTTAGCGAAGGTCTTCAACAAGCTAAGTATCAGGATGAGGTGGAAAGCACCAAGTGGCAATCACGAAAGGCTCTGAATTGCTTTTGTAAAAGAAAGCAGAAGTCACCACATGTTGGCATCCAAAATAAAGTGGTTTAATGCCTTAGTTAAATAAAGTGGTTCAATGCCTTGGTTCAATATTTTTGGTTCAATACCTCGAGTTATGTGTAAATGGCGCGCAGTGTTGAACCATTGAACCGTTGAACCATTGAACCATTTTCAGTTCAAAGGAGCATCCCAAAGACCAAAGGACAAGTGCCCTTTCAGAGGGCAAGTAAAGCACAACCAAACCGTTCAAGCGGAGGCTACCAAGTGTCATCAACTGAGCCCCTTTCTACTCTATTCTCAAAAGCAGCAGAAGCCACCACGTGTCGACATATAAAAGATCTTTTTCAGAGTTTCATTGTTGAATAAAGACTATGGTGGGTCCTGAGTCTTATTTTTGAAGTCTGTAGAAGCTGCCAAGTGTCACCATCCATAGGAGCCTAGCATGCGTCTCGAACACTTCCACAGCATAGCAAAAATCCATGGAGATTGCCACATGTCATTTGTTGAAGAGAGGCAGAGTTTGCCACCTATCTCCATGCCCCTTTTAAAGGTTTCTCAGGTAAGAAATGTGGTGAGTCTTATTTCTTTAAGTCGTTAAGTATCAAAGAAGCAGATTGCAACAAGTGTCAGAGGCAGAACGTTCCTAAGCAAGATGTAGTAAGAATATAGGGAAAGCAAAAAGTGCCGCATGTCTTCGTTAAAAGTTGCAGAAAGTGCCAAGTGTCATTCTCTAGTGTCTCCTAAGAAATAAGCAAATTTTTAGGAAATTGACTAAGTGTCCTCTTCCATTTCAATAGAACAGAGGGTCTTGTATAGACACTTCCAGCTCAATTTGAGTTTGATTTGGGCCGTAAGTTTGGGAATGCATGGACAATCTGGAGGGGAACTCAATGGGAGTTATTTCTAGTAGATGAAGCAGTTCACCTGGTATATTTTTGGGGCTTGTAAACATTGAAAGCACCATCTATTTGTCCCTTGTGAGATAAAGGTGGAATAGACAGTTGCGCGGGAAAGGAGGCGGTGGAATGAGAGATCTGAGGCTATAAAGAGGAGTGCAGGGATCATCATCAAAAAGACGAAGAAGATACAGAAAGAAAGAATTTATGAATATAGAATTATTGTAACAAGTTTTAGACTTTCTAGAGCTGTGGCTAAGTAATATCGTTTGATTTTGTCTCGTTTTCTTGAGTTGAAAGGTTTATATAACTATATGTGTTTCTATGCCTTTTGTATGACTGGAAGATTCAAATAAGGAAATTGAACCCTATGCCTTTGTTGATATTATCTATGTCATTTGCAAAAGTAGTCTAGACTGTAGATTTTCTAGAACTGTGATTAGGAATGTCATTTTCTTTTGTCTCATGTTCTTGAGTTGGAAGGTTTACATAACTATACGTGTTTCTGTGCCTCTTATGTGATCGAAAAATTCAATTAAGAAGATTGAACCCTATGCCTTTGTTGACATTTTTATATTTTAGCAAAAGAAGTCTATGCTGTGAGCCTTTGTTTCTATTATTTCAATCTTTTACATGGATCATGCACTTGTTTGCTCTTAAACGTAAATGAATCCTACATATAGTTTCATTGTGCTTAGGATTAAGGTCGAATTACATTCAAGCACATCGCCATAGTTAGATTTTCTTTCTTTGCATTTGCATTTCTATTTAAATTCCCATCCCTTTTCCCCTAACACTTGATATAAAGAAGAGACCAGCTTCTTAAAAATTTGGAGGTTGTTTCAAGTCGCATGTCCCACATCTTGAAACTTTCCATTGTTGGTATCTGAAACAAAGTGCAATTTTAAGCATCAATAGTTTTTGGCATGCTCGGTGGGACTAGTCTTGAAGTTTATTTCAAGACTGTATGAACCAGAGAGCTACAAGGAGTCAGAGCTATGGACCAGTAACCAGATCACAATCTGCTACAAATCTAGGTATTCTTTTGCCACCTTTGGTAACAAGTCCAAGAAGAAGAGCTAACCAGTTGGTACCAATACCAAGAGAAAATATGGGAGCCCCTACACCCCTAAGAAATTATGCAAGCTGGAACACTGGTAGTCCCTTAATCCTCCCAACACCACCAGCCATTTGGGATCCTATCCCAATGAATGCCCCAAAAGCTCTGCCTAAATTCAGTGGGCAAGACTCTAAAACACCTTGGGAACATCTTCAAGATGTATCAGATGTTTGTGTTATACATGTTGTCACATAGCAAAATGTGGCCATAAGATTATTAGCAGCTTCTTTTAAAGGGAAGGCTCTAGAATGGTATCAGTCTTTGACCCCAAATACCATATCTACATGGGATCAGCTCGGAGATCTATTCTTTGAAAGATTTGCAGAGAAGGGGGATAAGTCTTCTTTGTTACAGCAGTTAATTACCATTCAAAGGGGACCACAAGAAGCTATGATTGACTTCAATTATACATTTCAAAAGACTTGGGATAGAATCCTTGTTACAGCTAGACCATTACCAGGTATGGCCATAGTGTTTTATCTTAAGGCTTTGAATGTAGATATATCTGTTATGATTCAGTCACTTGGAGGACACACTTTGCCAGAGGCTTATGAATATGCGATCAGAGTTGAGAATCATTTAATAGATGTTGGAAAGTTACCTCCAAGGCCTCCCATGCCCATGTTCCCAGAAATTTCCTTGCCATTACCTCAAGAAGTTCCTAAATCTATAAGCCCACCTATGTCTATTTACACTTACCCTCAACCATCTGTGAAAGAACCTGTCCCTGCTCAGTCATCTGAGATGGATGATATCAAGAATATCCTAAGGGCATTTTCTAATGAGTTGATCAATATAAAAAGATAGTAGAATACTTTCTCTAAGCCTCCATATCAAGGCTATCAAGAAAATATATTTTTATCTTAGCCAAACCAATATCAGGGCCCTCCAAGACAAACTAATCATTAGCCAGCAAACCAATTGGTTGCAGTCCCTACACCCTCACAGACTATCCCTACCAATTCAAATAGTGATATTGTTCCAGGACAAAATAAGTACATGGATAATACTGATGCCTGGTGTTTCCCTTGCAATAATGTTCATACACCTAGAGATTGTCCTATGGGTAATCTACAACAAAAGGTAGCAAAGCAAAGAAGAATGGATGGTCAATTCGCAAGTTCCAGTGACAATCAAGCCTACCAATCTCCTAGTATGCAGAATTTAGTCCTAGTGGATTAGATGCAAGGAATGTCCTTACAACAAGAGGAAGAAATATCCCCAAAACATTCTTTGTTCTCATGGGTTGAAGATGAAGAATCAGTTTTCTTGAACGAAGCATCTACCTCCCAAAGACCAGTGGTGCAATCTGATTATTACACCAGATCAAAGAGGAGAATGGTCGAACATCCTGAGATTGTAAATGGTCAAGTCATGAATAATCCTCCATTTCAAGGACAAAGAAACACTGCTGTCAAACAAGAAGTACCTCAGTTGGTGCAAAATCAAGGGACTCCTGCCCAAATTTAGGAAAAAATAAGATATCCTTATGTTTAAAGAACTCAGTCTTTGGGACTGATAAATGTAGTGGATCAATTGAAGAAGACTCTAGCACAAGTATCAATATGAGATATATTGGCTATTCCTAAATAGAAGACAATACTACAAGAAGCTCTGCAAGGCCAAGTAGTGCCCAAAGGTACTAATACCAAAGAAGGACCTGCTGGAAAAGAAAAGCTCAAAGATACAGTTCCTCTTAAGACAATAGCCTTTGTGAACAATGCAGCACAAGTAAGTAAATCCAAACCAGAGCCTTTCTATTTGACTATGATAGTTGAAAAGAAATTCTTGCATAATGCATTGATAGATTCAGGAGCTAGTACTACAGTGATGCCCAAGCAAATAGTTGATGCTTTGAAAATAAAATATGAACCCCTTAAAAAAGGAGTTATGCAGCTAGATGGAAAAATAGTACAAACCATAGGGAGAATCAAACAACTCCAATTACAATTATATGTTTGTCCAAATATAATTGTAAATCAAGATGTAGTAGTGAAAGATATACCTCATGTTTTTGGCTTATGTTTGTCAAGAGACTTTATAGCCAAAATAGGGGGATATATGTCCCTTGATTGGTCTCATCTCATTTTAAGAACCCAATATGGTTCAAAGATGAAGATATTGTCTGAACCATTACATAAAGATCACATCACTGCTAAGCCCACTGCAAAGTTAGAGGCAGCCCATGCCATGATGAATAAAGAAGAGAAGGTCTTTGTCGAAGAGCTAGGTGAATGGACTGGGTATAATCCAAAAGAAGAAAATGATCATTTATTAGCTATGATGCAAAGTGACCCATTTGGAAATTATGACTCCATTGGTTTGGGCACTTACATTATACTTGATGAGGATCATAGAATTCCAAATGTTCTGGAGGAAGAAAAGTCAAAAGATACCTCTTCTATTAATCCTTGGGTCTCTTATGAATTTTAGATTCTTAGTGAGAAATCACAGGCATATATTTTGACCCCTGATGAAGAAGAAATAATCACTGACTTTCTTCTTACTTTGCAAGATGATGAGGAAGAGCATGGATGATTCCTAGACCATGATTTAAATGATTTGCTTGAAATCATTAAGTCTGGTTATATCATTTTTCAAGATAGCTGTGAACCAGTTATAGATAAGCAGAACGGCATTGAGCCTCAATTGCATGCACAAATTTATTGCAAACTTTTAGAATTTTTCTTTCAAAATATTAGAATTTTGAAGTTATTAAGGAGGATTTTCATGCAGTAGAACCAAAATTTGAAGAAAAAGGAATTAAGTTATTAATTGATTTCCTGGTAAGACATGCCAATATCAAGAGCAAATATTCAATGAGCTTCCAAGAACAAGAAGAGTCTATATATGTCGAAAGCATATTTGACTCAGAATCACTTGAATACAGGAAAATAAATGAGGCATACACCGAAGGCAATTCACCAAAGCCATACCCAATTCAATCACTTGTATGGAAACATAAGCTGGCTTGTAGTGAGAGAAAATTTAGAAATTTTGCTTTTGATCCAGGAGGGAGATAAAGATGCTTCATTAATGTAGATAGGTAGTTTCCCTTTCCATTTTTTTTCTATTTTCTTGCTTTATTTTCCCATTGTTGTTTTCCCACTTTTCTTTTAAATAAGTGTTCTTTGAACACATCGTCAGCGGTTCAGAAAGTTTTCAAATTCTTCAAATCCTTGACACATTGAATGTTTCCCCAAATCTTTAGAAATCTCCAACGTACCTTGCGTTGCCACTTGCATAACATGTTTATCTCGCTATCCCAAGAAGATTGAGTAGGATTTACTAACGGTTATCTGAGTTCAATGCCATTTTGAGACTTGATAGGTCAATAAATAGCTCTTAGCAAGAGTTAAAGTTTACCAACTCTCAAACATTCCTGCATCTGTGAGAAAATATCCTGCTACTTGCAAAAAAAAATTTAGCGCATAGTAAATTTGCTTCAGCGAGAATGTTTCTATTTGTAAAGGGTTCATACTAGTTACCATAGAGAGGACATAGAGATGGAAGGAGCATCATCTTCACAATAAAGAGCTAGGACTTATGAATCCCTTGATAGGTTTTTGGCAAGTAAGTCATATGCTTTAGCTGTCGCACAACCATTGAAAGCCTATCCAAGGACCAGAATTTTGAAGGTTGGTCAGGGCAGTTACCCAGAAAAAGTAAAGGATTATGCAGATGGAATCATGGACTCAATCTTGCAAAGAGAAAGCAGCAAAAACTTTAGAGAAGGGGCACATCAAAGGTGCCTTTAGAGGGTTAGAGCAGAGTAGTATGAGACACTCGCCATGAGGATATGGACCTCACAACTGGCATAGTTCCTTGTCCCAGCTGTGCATCCATGCCTCGACTTGGTTGGATTATGCACAGACTAGCTTCTTACACCCTCATGCACCATTCAGTAGGGTCCTTTCATGGTACAAATCACACCACAGGCCATCAGAGATATGTTAGCCCTACACCATGATAGTACAATAATGTTTCTCACTATTTCTAAAATGCAAAGGACGTGGGCTAACGTCGATACCTATTTAAGGTTCTTAAGAACTGAATTACAAATGAGCGATGATAACACTATTGTGCCCACACTCCCTATAGCAAGAGGCCAATTCACACAAGTCAGTCAAGATGCACTATCCATGATGGCTTTCATCTTCGGCATGAAAGATGATATGGAAGTTTACGCAGAGCAAATGGCTATCCTCTTCAGGTTGAAGACCGTCGATAAGACCCAGGAATATTGGCTCGACTTTTTAGAGCAAATTGCTTTTTTAATGGTGGAGCAACTGGCCTAATTCGAATCCAAAGGAGTGTTCAGGTACTCTTCTTATTTTTTTCACCTCATGATATACTAGAATGCTAACCTCTTCACCCAACATATGCATTTGGACATGTATGACCCAAGTTTTGATCCCCAAAGGACCATTCATGTGTTTGCATGGACACATGTTTTGTCAAGGACCAGTGACCCATATGATTTCTGGGCACTATTTGTTACCCCTACTCTTTGCCACCTCAACCCCGAACCAATCATGAACAGATTATTTCCCAGTGTTTCAAACCTCCTGGCCAGTTGCCCAATTCTGTGTGACTTCTACTTTAGATCCCGCCATACGATTCTAAGAGTTCATGGTTTTTGTGGGGAACCAATGTTGCTACCAAAGATTCTAACTCTTAGATTAGCATTTTTAGAGGTCACCAGGAAAGTGTCAATGGTAGATAATGATTATGGTTTTGAGAAATGGAAGAGGAAGATGTTTGATCTCTCGTGGATGGCAGGCAACATAGTTTTAAAATCCAGGGATGCTAAAATTTTACTGCTTCAAAAGCTAGCCTTCCTAGGGTTCCTATTAGTTGAAGACAAATGGGATTATGACCTAAATGATTTCATAGCCTCTTGGGTAAGGACTCACAAGGTTGCAACCAGAATTGTGCATGAAGGTTGCCCTTTTTGGGAAACCAAGAAAAATCCTAGGGAAGACAATCCTGGGTTTTATGTTGAGTTAACAGACTTGCCACTTCCACAGAATAGGCCATGGGAGACATTCTATGTTAAGCAGAGAGAGTATGATCCTAAAGTCAGAATGACTTCTGGCTTAAGGAGAGCATTAAAGAATAAATATTGGGATACTGAGAAGATAGAGGACTATTGGAAGTATAGGCAAGAAATTTGTCAAACATCCCATTCTTTTAGGAATGTAGACACAGATGAAAGATGGGAAGAACTATGGGATGAGTGTCATCTCTCCCCTGCATCTAGCCTAGAGACAGGTAATTTGCCTACACTGGGTGAATGACAGGAAGCTAGGGCTAGGTCAAGCCAAGAGTCACAAGCCTCATTGAAAGGAGCAAAAATATAGCTAAAAGAAGAGACACCCAAGAAACAAAAGAGGGTGCAGTTTCAATTAGCTTCAAAGGAAGAGATAGACACCTCATAACACCAATTATAGGGTACTGTAATTGCTCCTCAAGTAAGTACTACTCCTCCCTCTCCTTATCAGCCTATTTGTTCCCCTATCACTTCCACCTCTCCCATTTCTCACTTCATCCCATCAGTGCCCCTAACATTACCCTATTTCTCCCCTTCTACTCCCAAGAAACCTTTCCCTCATATTGCCCATAGCCAACAATTGGCTATTCAATATGGTCTACCACAGGGACATCCTTTTGTGGGTGGGCACATTGCCTCTCCTCCCACCTTCCAGACCTAAGAAGATGCTGCTAAGAAGGCAAGGGAAGCCCAAAGAGAGAAAAAGAGGACAAAGAAAAATAAAGCACTGGCTACAATGCATCTGCGGTCACAATTTGACCTAATTCAGCAATAATTGATGGTGACTCATTTGTCGCCAAATGTAATAAAGCCAATGGAGCAGATGTAGCCAGAAGATTACATGATGAATGTTGTGGCCATTGACATGTCCCTTTTCAGACCCCAGGACAGAATTGAGATGTTGATTGAATCCACTTTTGCAATCACTGAAGACTATTTGAAGACATTGAGGAGGCTATAAAAGATGGAGGCTGATTTGGCCAAAGAGAAGGCAAACTGTAATAGTTTGATCATAGAAATTGATAGAAAGGACAATGAAATAGCAAATCTGAATAAACAGTTGCAAGAGACTATTTCTCTTCAAATTCACTGGGTAGTCCAGGCCCAAAATTATTTTTTAAAGGTAGAGCTCATGCAGATTAAGGTTTCAGTAGGGACCCTAAGGTGGGAAAAAGTAGAATGGCAACACAAGCTACTAACTGAATAAGATAATATTGTGGCCATTCAAGCCCAATTCCAAGTGGAGCAACAAAAAGTGGCACAACTGACACTAGAGCTGGCTAATAGGCCAAGCAATGTCAGAGTGATAAAACTGGTAAAGGAGCTCTATGAATCCATGTGGAAAAGAATCTCCTCATAGATTATTTAGCTCAGGCCTTCTCTCACCTTCCTATTAAATGCACAAAAATTGTGTGAAAAGGTGGGGGATTCAGTGAAGAACACTCTAACTACAGTTTTTGACAGAGTAACAGAATCTCAAACATTGTTGCAAAAGCTCTATGATGCTTCAGGTGTGACATTGGTAGCTACAAGAATCACTGATAGAATGGTCACCACAAAGAGAGTCAATAAGGTTCTCAATTGTAATTCTATAGCCAACAATTGCAGAGAGCTCCTCAAAATCATGAAAGAAGACATCAGTGAAATGAAGTAGCATATTGAAGATCTAGTGTGATTAGGTTTTCCTTCTCCATTTCTTGATGATAACATCATGCTAATGGTTGATCAAATTGAACCATTGCTGCTAGCCAAACAGAATGATCAAATAGTTTTTTAGAACATATGGGATGATTCCTCAGTCTCAAAAGTAAAAGATGTTCTAGTTCCTGTTTCCCAAATCGAATTCAAATTGAAGGCTACAATTCAGATTTTGCAAAAAAATTCACACAAGGATATTATTAACCTTGATTTAGTCTTCAATGAATTATAGAACAAGCAAGGGTTATCTGACCATGAGTGGTCCACCTACCAGATAGCATTATTGAAGCTGTAAAATTTTGCAATTTTGATCTAACGGGAGTGTGGTTTCTTTTTGAGCAGGCTCAAAAGCCCTTGGGGTCACCAATAACTGTAGCGTAAAATTTTTACTCTATGTTGCATTCTGATTTTCAGTCACGCGCTACAAATTTTATTCCCACATACCTTGGTCTTTGATGGCAAGGTTCAGAAACAGAACACGGGTTTTATTTCCCACTTGTTTCATTTTTTTCAATTTTTGGCTAAGTGTCAAAATCAAGTGGAAGCTACCAAGTGGCGTCATCTGAGGCACCTTTCATTTTTTCTATAGGTTGGTCAAGACATGCCACGTGTTCAATAGTAACTCAGTGAAAAGCACCACGTGTCGGCATCCACGTTTCATATCGGCACCCACATTCCATTTATTTTTTAGCGAAGGTTTTCAATAAGCTAGGTATCAAGATGAGGCAAAAAGTGCCAAGTGGCAATCGCATAAGGCTCTAGATTACTTTTGTAAAAGAAAGTGAAAGTCACCACATGTCGGCATCCGAAATAAAGTAGTTCAATGCCTTAGTTAAATAAGGCAGTTTAATGCCTTGGTTCAATATTTTTGGTTCAATACCTCGAGTTATGTGTAAATGGCACATAGTGTTGAACCATTGAACCATTGAACCATTTTCAATTCAAAGGAGCATCCCAAAGACCAAAGGACAAGTGCCCTTTTGGAGGGCAAGTAAAGTGCAACCAAATCGTTTAAGCGGAGGCCGCCAAGTGTCATCAACTGAGCCCCTTTCTACTCTATTCTCAGAAGTAGCGAAAGCTACCATGTATCAACATCTGAAAGATATTTTTCAAAGTTTCATTACCGAATAAAGACTATGGTGGGTCTCGGGTCTTATTTCTGAAGTCTGTAGAAGCTGCCAAGTGTCACCATCCGTAGGAGCCTAGCATGTGTCCTGAACACTTCCACAGCATAGCAAAAAGTTGTGGAGATTGCCACATGTCATTTGTTGAAGAGAGGTGGAGTTTGCCACCTGTTTCCATGCCCTTTTTAAAGGTTGCTCGAGAAAGAAATGTGGTGAGTCTTATTTATTTAAGTCATTAAGTATTAAAGAAGTAGATTACGATAGGTGTCAAAGGCAGAACGTTCCTGAGTAGGATATAGTAAGAATATAGGGAAAGTGGAAAGTGTCGCATGTCTTTGTTAAAAGTTGCAGAAAGTGCCAAGTGTCATTCTCTAGTGTCTCTTAAGAAATAAGTATATTTTTAGGAAATTGACTAAGTGTCCTCTTCCATTTCAACAGAATAGAGGGTCCTGTATAGACACTTCCAGCTCAGTTTGAGTTCAATTTGGGCTGTAAGTTTGGGAACACGCAGACAATTTAGAGTGAAATTCAGTGGGAGTTATTTCTAGTAGATGAAGCAGTTCACCTGGTAGATTTTTGGGGCCTGCAAACATTGAAAGTATCATCTGTTTGTCCCCTGTGAGATAAAGGCAGAATAGACAGTTGTGTGGGAAAGGAGGCGGTGGAATGAGAGATCCAAGGCTATAAAGAGGAGTGTAAGGATCATCATCAAAAGGAAGAAGAAGATATGGAAAGAGAGAATTTTTGAATATAGAATTATTATAACAAGTTTTAGACTTTCTAGAGCTGTGGCTAAGTAATATCATTTGCTTTTGTCTCATTTTCTTGAGTTGAAAGGTTTATATAATTGTATGTGTTTTTGCACCTTTTGTATGACTGGAAGATTCAAATAAGGAAATTGAACCCTATGCCTTTGTTGATATTATCTATGTCATTTTCAAAAGTAGTCTAGACTATAGATTTTCTAGAACTGTGATTAGGAATGTCATTTGCTTTTGTCTCATTTTCTTGAGTTGGAAGGTTTACATAACTGTACATGTTTCTGTGCCTCTTATGTGATCAGAAAATTCAATTAAGAAGATTGAACCCTATGCCTTTGTTGACATTTTTATATTTTAGCAAAAGAAGTCTATGCTGTGAGCCTCTGTTTCTATTATTTCAATCTTTTACATGGATCATGCACTTGTTTGCTCTTAAATGTAAATGAATCCTACATATAGTTTCATTGTGCTTAGGATTAAGGTCGAATTACATTTAGGTGCATTTCCATAGTTAGATTTTCTTTCTTTGCATTTGCGTTTCTATTTAAATTCCCATCCCTTTTCCCCCAATACTTGATATAAAGAAGAGACCAGCTTCTTAAAAATCTGGAGGTTATTTCAAGTCTCATGTCCCACATCTTGAAACTTCCCATTGTTGGTGTCTGAAACAAAGCACAATTTTAAACATCAACATGTATTAAACTGGTGAGTCTAGTTATGTGTTGATTAAATGAATTAAAGTGTTTTTTAGTCTTTGTTGTATGATAACTTTACTTGAATCATGGTACATACATGTAGAGAGTGCATATACAGGTGAGGCATATACAGGGCATATAAAATAAGTTTCTAATTAGACAAGAAAGGACCTGAAAGTGTTAAAATGAAATCATACATGTTTTAAAACCTATCACATTTGGACAAAGATGGTAGATCTTATTTTGGAATCAGAAACCTCAAGAAAGATTATTTGTAGACCTAAATACCCTATTTTGATAGCTTATTGTTCTAAATGCATTTAATTATGTGAAGGATAAATGTGAAATTAAATTGAAACAAGTAGCTATGGTTAGTCTTAGTTTTCCTTTCAGTTTTTATAGGGTTCTTGATAAATATTTAAGCTTTGGAAGTCATTGGGCTTTACAGATGTGCCTAGACCTATGACTAATTTTATTTCCATACCCTGTGCAAGTAGAAGTCCGATAGCATGGTTAAGCAAAGGTTTTGAATTGGTGACTAATGGAATGGATAGGTCCATGGGAATGTGTTTATGCTCACTTTTATTTAACAATATTTAAAATTTTATTAATAGAAAGCCTAGAACTCGAGACAATGAACTAAGACCTTACAGACTATGTATTAGTATATTGTGAGTGCAAGATAGTGTGAAAAGGTAGAACAAAGGCATAAAAATTAACACCTAAGGATTTTTCAAGGTGTGGAGAACTCCTATAGACCTTATAAACCTAATTTTGACCTTTGAACCAACTCAATTCATTCCTACTTGAATTTATTCTACTCTTGGTTGAGACAGAGTCATGAAAACCCAAAACTAGGGTTTCAAGCATATATTGAGATTCTACCGACCAAATCTAGTGAAACTTGGTGAATAGATTAGGAATAATTTTTATGAATAAATTTATAATTTTCTTTTGTTTACTCATATGAAAATTGAGGACTATTTGAAAACTATCCCTAAACAGGTCTAATAGGCCTAAACAATGGTATAAAGGAGGATAAAAGAGTAGTCCAAACTTTGAGTTAAAGACCAAGACTTAGTATTGTGAAAGAATAGGGAAATGATTATCTAAAAAAAAAATTGGTTTTTAGATATAGGTTTGTATAAGACTATACTCACAAAATAAGCCCAAAATAAGGCTATAAGGACTATGTGACAGTAGGCAGAGTTAAGTAAAGGAAGGACTAGATGCTTGAAAAAGTGTGTAGATTGAAAGAAGGTTATTGAATGATTCTGATGAGTAGGTTTTGTGTGTTTTGAAGCATCTACAAAATTATTGAATTCATTAACCCCTATGAACAAATGAACTTGTGAACTATTACCAAAAAGTGAAACAAGAATAAGATAGTATATAGAGAAAGTTTGATAAAGGGAGATAGTTTTTGGTGTATGGTCTAAATAATTTTGGCATCAGAGACATATTTATGCTTTGAGAACAAGTTATATAGGTATAAAATTGGTAATTAATGCATGTTTCATGTGGAAGAAAAAAAATTAGGTAAGCAAGTAAGAAGGTAGGTTGCATGGAGTCTTGTTGAAAGACATAATTGAGACAACAGATAAGAGAAGGTATGATATTTTTGTGGTTGATTTATCGATTTGAATGCATGGATTATGGTATGTGATAGTTAAGTAAATAAAATAAGTCAATAGTGTGGTGTTAGCCTTGAAATAAGAGAGCTATTAACAAGCTCAAAAGAATCTCATAAAAAGAGCTTAATAAAGTGAAGACAGTCCTAGTGTGAAGGACAAGAGGTGGAAAGGCTCTAGTGAGGTCAAAGATAAGAGTGAGAGGGGTTCCAAGTGTGAACCAAAAGGAAGTGGTCCAAGTGAGGCTGACAAAAGAAGATAATGTATCCAAGTGAGGTACTCAAAATGAAAATGAAAGAAGAGAAAGAAAGAAAAGTAAGAGACAGGCTTAAATTAGAATGCCACAGTGAGAGAATGATGGAGATAGAGATAAAATAAATTAAGGATACATTGGTAATGATGAAAAAATGGTTAATGCATATATGGAATGTGTATAGTTTACAGTGTGAAATCAAGATCAAGAAAAGATTTAAGTGTGGCTTTATAGAAAGAATGAAAAATAAAGCAAACCACCAAGTGATGAAACATTTGGAGAGATACTTGAAGAATATGGAAACACAACTTGCCATGGAAGAATAGAGAGAGGCAATTAGGCCTCAAAATTTCTGGTCTAACATTGATTTGTCATGGTTAAATGCATGTCAAGCTATGAAAAGTGAAAAGCATGATTGGGATGAAGACATTGATTAGATAACAGTCCACAAAGAAGAAGAATTTGATGAATGGAAAAATGTAGGTAAAGCTGAAGATGAGGTGATTTACTACCCTAAATATGGTGAATTATTTGATAAATAAGAATGGATATGTGAGAAGCAAAAAGTAGATAATCAATTAAATGTAATTTTTAATAAATATTTTAAATATGAAGAGGATATTTTGTATAAAGATATAATAGGTTTGTTTGAGGAATACATGGGAGAATTGAAGAATCAAGAAGCACATGAAGTGCTTGAAGAAAATAATGAATAGATTAATGAGGATGTGACTAATTTACCAGTCCATGAAGAGAAGATGCAAGGTGATGAGTTGGTTGATTAGACAGTCAAAGAAAGTGCAGCTATAGTGGATGGCAATAGGGTAGAGGATGTTGATAACCAAAATATGAGTAATCATGAAGATTTGGAATGGTCTCAAAAGGAAAAAGAGAATAAGACATGCAATAGGTATGTTAATGAAGAGGTAGAAATAGCAATGTTAGAGGAGGCAATAGAGAAAGAATGGCAATTCATTCTAAATGTCATGAAGATAGAAGAGGATTATGAAAGAATACAAGGAATAAATAATAAATAAAGGTATGAATAAAATAATTACAAGGAAACACAAATAGATTACAACATGAAATGGATGGAAAGGTGGACTAAGAAGTCAAGATATAAGTGTGGCAGTCAAGAACACACACATTTATATGAGAGATTGAATGAAGAGGACTGAAATTTTTCTCCCCTTGGAGTATGATGCAAGAGCATCCTCAACTATCCCAATTTTAGTGCATAAGAATGGTTAAGTGTCCCAAAGGTTATGTCAAGTTGGTAAGAAGTCATGATATAAGCCAAATTTGAATTAGAGTCTAAAACTAGTTTCCTACCCTTTTGTGTAATTTGAATTTTGAAAATTATAATGAGATTATAATGATGTGTTTGAGGCCTATAAGGGCATGTAAGGGAAAAGGTTGTATGAATAAGTCTTAAATAACCTAGGTGATAATATAAATGTGTTTTCATGAGAATTTTGTGCTATGTCAAGTTAAGGTGTGATGTGGCAGTCCACCACCCTACATAGGTCTAAGAGTTGTTGAAAGTTTCTTGAATCAAGAAACAATTATAGATTTTGTTTTGAGAGTTTGATTATATATATAAATAAGATATAGTGTGTGTGGTTCAGAAAAGAGGAAGCATTATGAGGAAAAAGGGGTAAACCATGTGAAGAGAAGGATTGGAGGTTTGTTAAAACAATGTATAGGACTGTATGAGTCCTTTTGTAATGATCAACAACTTTAAAGGAATAGTAATGGTGTTTTGGCTTGAAAATATGTTCCTTGATTATTTATTATTCATGCATAGATACAAGATTAACAAAGTTGATGTGATCAGTTTTGAAAGAAATGAATTTGATGTTTAGAAACTTTGTTATGAGATTGTACTCTATGTTGTTTAGAAAATGACTATGAATAAGATGTTCAAGGAAGAAGAATTTGAAATGGTGTTGTCTCCAAATCATGTATTGAATTGGTGAGTCTAGTTATGTGTTGATTAAATTAAATGAAGTGATTATAGTCTTTTTTATATGATAACTTTGCTTGAAGCATAGTACAAACATGTAGAGAGTGTATATATAGGCAAGGCATATACAGGGCATATAGAACAAGTTATAATCAAGAAATAAATGTCCTAAAAGTGTTAAAATGAAATCATATGATGTTTTTAAACCTATCACATTTAGATAAATATGGCATATTTTACTTTGGAATCACCTCAAGAAAGATTATTTGTAGACCTAAATACCTATTTTGACAGCTTATTGTTCTGAATGCATTTCATTGTGTGATGGATAAATGTGGAATTAAATTTAAATGAGTATATATGGTTATTCTCAATTTTACTTTAAATTTTTACATGGTTCTTGATAAATATTTAAGCTCTTGACATCATTGGGCTTTACAGATGTGCCCAAACCTGTGACTAATTTTGTTTCCATACCTTGTGGAAGTAAAAGTCCAATAGCAAGGTTAAGAAAAGGTTTTGAATTGGTGAATAATGGAATAGATAGGTTTATGGGAATGTTTTTATTCTCAATTTTATTTTAAAAAGATTCAAAATTTTATTAATATAAAGCCTAGACCTCAAGACAATGAACTAAGACCTTACAGACTGTGTATTAGTATACTATGAGTGCAAGATAGTGTGAAAAGGTGGAATAGAGGCATAAGACTTTATACCTAAGGATTTTTCAAGGTGTGGAGACATATTATATACATTATAAACTTAATTTTGACCTTTGAACCCACTCAATACATTCCCAGTTGAATTTATTTTACTCTCGCCTGAGACAAAGTCATGAAAATCCTAAACTAGGGTTTCAAGCATATCTTGAGATTATACCGACCAAGTATGGTGAAACTTGGTGAATAGCTTAGGAAAAATGTTTATGAATAAATTTTGAAGTTTATTTTGTGTACTCATACATCTTTGTATTTAGATTAAGGACTCTTTGAAAACTAGCCATAAACAAGCCTAATAAGCCTAAACAGTGTTATAAAGGAGGATAAAAGAGTAGTCCAAACTTTGAGTTAAATACTAAGACTTGGTATTGTGAAAGAATAGGGAAAATGGTATATTAAAAATCTATTTGTTTTTAGATATAGGGTTTTATAGGACCATACTCACATAATAAGCCCAAAAATAGGGCTACAAGGGCTATGTGATAGTAGATAGAGTTAAGTAAAGGAAGGACTAGATGCTTGAAAAAGTGTGTAGATTGAATGAAGTTTGTTAAATGATTGTGATGAGTATGTTTTAGGTGTTTTGAATCATCCAAAAAAGTATTTAATCCATTAACCCCTATGAACAAATGAACTTGTGAGTTATTGCCAAGAAGTGAAACAAGAATTAGATAGTAGAGAGAAATTTTGATAAAGGGAGATAGTTTTTTGTGTATGATCTACATCATTTTGGTATTGAATCCATATTGATGCTCTAGGAACAAGTTATATAGGTATAAACTTGTTAATTAATGCATGCTTCATGTGGAGAAAAAAAATTTAGGTAAGCAAGCAAAGAGGTGGGTTGTATGAAGTCTTGTTGAAAGACAAAATTGAGATAGCAGATAAGAGAAGGTATGATCTATTTTGTGGTTGATTTATTGATTTGACTATTGGTATGTGATAGGTGAGGAAATAAAACAAGTGAATAGTTTGGTGGTTTCCCTAAAACAAGAGAGTTATTAACAAGCTCAAAAGAGAGAAGCTCATAAATAGAGCTCAAGAAAGTGAAGACAGTCCTAGTGTGAAGGACAAGAGGTGGAAAGGCCCTAGTGAGGTATGAGATAAAGAGTGAGAGGGATTCTAAGTGTGAACTAAAATTAATTGGTCCAAGTGAGGTCAACAAAAGAAGAGAATATACCCAAGTGAGGTATTAAAGATGAAAATGAAAGAAGAGGTACAAAGAAAAGTAAGATACAGGGTTAAATCAGAATGTCATAGTGAGATAATGATGGAGATAGAGATAAAATAAATTAAATATGCATTGGTAAGGATGGAAAGAAATTTAATGCCGATGTGGAATGTGTATAGTTTATAGTGTGGAATCAAGATCAAGAAAAGAGTTAAGTGCATCTTTAGAGAAATAATGCAAGAGAAAGCAAACTAGCAAGTGATGGAACATTTAGATAGACATTCGAAGATGGAAACACAACTTGCCATGGAAGAACAAAGAGAGTAAATTAGGCCTCAAAATGTTTAGTCCAAAATTTATTTGTCATGGTTGAATGCAAGTCAAGATATGGAAAGTGAAGAGCATGATTGGGATGAAGACATTGATTGGACAACAATCCATAAAGAATAAGTTGATGAATGGAAAAGTGTAGGTACAACTGAAGATGAGGTGATTTGATACCCTAAATATGATGAATTATTTGATAAAGAAGAATGGATATGTGGGAAGCAAAAAATAGGTAATGAATTGAATGCAATTTTTGATGAATATTTTGAAGATGAACATGACATTTTATATAAAGATATAATAGGTTTGTTTGAGGAATACATGGGAGTATTGAAGAAACAAAAAACACATTAAGTACTTGAGGAAAATAATGAATAGGTCAATGAGGATTTGACTAAGTTACCAGTCCATGAATAAAAGATGCAAGGTGATGAGTTGGTTGATTAGACAGTCAAAGAAAGAGTAGTTGTAGTGGATGATAGTAGGGTAGAAGATGTTGAGAACCAAAATATGAGAAAGCATGAATCTTTAGAATGGTCACCAAAGGAGGAAGAAAATAAGACATGGAACACGTATGATAATGAAGAGGCAAAAATAGCAATGTTAAAGGAGGAAATAGAAAGAGAATGGAAATTCCTTCTAAATTCCATGAAGATGAGAGAGGATTATGAAAGAAGACAAGGAATAAATAACAAACAAAGGTACAAACAAAGGAATGTCAAGAAAATAGAGACAAATTATAGCATGAAATGGATGTAAAGGAGGAAAAAAAGTTAAGGTACAAGTGTGATATTCAAGAGCACACACATTTATATGAGAGCTTGAATGAAGAAGACTGAAATTTTTCTCCCCTTGGGAGTATGATGCAGGGGCATCCTCAACTATCCCACTTTTAGTGTATAATAATTGTTAAGTGTCCCAAAGGTTGTTTCAAGTTGGTAAGAATTCATGATGGTAATCCAAATTTGAATTAGAGTCTAAAACTAGTTTCTCACCCTTTTGTGTAATTTGAATTTCAAAATTGTAATGAGAGTCTAATTATGTGTTTGAGGTCTACAAGGGCATAAGGGAAAATTTTGTATGAGGAAATATTAAAGAATCTAGGTGGATAATATAAATGTGTTTTCATGAGAATTTTGTGCTATGTCAAGTTAATGTGTGAGGTGGCAGTCCACCACCCTACATAGGTCTAGGAGTTGTTGAAAGTTTCTTGAATCAAGAAATAGTTATAGATTTTGTTTTGAGATTTTAGACCATATATATAAATAATATATAGTGTGTGTGGTTTGGAAAAGAGGAGTCATTAGGAGGAAATAGGGGCAGACCATGTGAAGAAAAGGAATGGAGGTCTGCTAAAACAATGTATAGGAGTGTATGAGTCCTTTTGTAATGATCAAGTTCTTCAAAGGAATAAAAATGGTGTTTTGGCTTGAAAATATGTTCCTTATTTATTCATGATTCATTAATAGAGACAAGATTAAAAAAATTTATGTGATCAATTTTGAAAGAAACGAATTTGATGTTTAGAAACTCTTATATGAGATTAGACTCTGTGTTGTTTATAAACTAACTGTGAATAAGATGTTCAATGAAGAATAATTTGAAATGGTGTTGTCTCCAAAGTGTGTATTGAATTGGTGAATCAGTTATGTGTTTATTAAATTAATTTAAGTGTTTTTAGTCTTTGTTTTATGATAACTTTGCTTGAAGCATGGTACAAACATGTAGAGAGTGCATATACAGGCAAGGCATATCTAGGGCATATAGAAAAAGTTTCTTATTAGGAAAGAAAGGACCTAAAAGTGTTAAAATGAAATCATACATGGTTTTAAACCTATCACATTTGTATAAAGATGGTAGGTCTTACTTTGGAATGAGAAACCACAAGAAAGATTATTTGCAGACCTAAATACCTTGTTTTGATAGCTTATTATTCTGAATGCATTTCATTGTGTGAAGGATAAATGTGGAATTAAATTTAAATGATTATATATTATTAGTATCAGTTGTCATTTCAATTTTTACATGGTTCTTGATAAATATTTAAGCTTTTGAAGTCATTGGGATTTAAAAATGTGCCCAGACCTGTGACTAATTTTATTTCCATACCTTGCTGAAGTAAAAGTCCATTAGCAAGGTTAAGAAGAGGTTTTGAATTGGTGACTAATAGAATTAATAGGTCCATGGTAATGTGTTTATACTTAATTTCATTTAACATGAGTTAAAATTCTATTAATAGAAATCCTAGACCTCAAGACAATGAACTAAGACTTACAGACTGTGTATTAGTATACTATGAGTGCAAGATAGTGTGAAAAGGTGGAATAGAGGCATAAGACTTAAGACCTAAGGATTTTTCAAGACGTGGATACCTCTTATAGACCTTATAAACCTAATTTAGACCTTTGAACCTACTCAAGACGTTCTTGGTTGAATTTATTCTACTCTCAACTAAGACAGAGTCATGAAAACCCTAAACTAGGGTTTCAAGCATATCTTGAGATTTCAATAACCAAATATGGTGAAACTTGGTGAATAGATTAGGAAAAATGTTTATTAATAAATTTTGAATTTTCTTTTGTATACTCATACTTGTATGTATGTAAATTGAGGATTGTTTGAAAACTAGCCCTAAACAAGCCTAATAAGCCTAAACAGTGATATAAAGGAGGATAAAAGAGTAGTCCAAACTTTGATTCAAAGACTAAGACTTGGTATCATGAAAGAATAAGGAAAAGGGTATCTTCAAAATCTATTGGTTTTTAGATATATGTTTGTATAGGACTGTACTCACAAAATAAGTCCAAAAATAAGCTACAAGGACTATGTGATAGTAGGCAAAGTTAAGTAAAGGAAGGACTAGATGCTTTAAAAAGTGTGTAGATTGAATGAAGGTTTCTAAATTATTGTGATGAGTATGTTTTACGTGTTTTGAATCATCCAAACAAGTATTTAATCTATTAACCCCTATGAACAAATGAACTTGTGAGCTATTGCCAAGAAGTGAAACAAGAATGAGATAGTAGAGAGAGAAAGTTTGATAAAGGGAGATAGTTTTTGGTGTATGCTCTGAATCAGTATCCTTTTCTTGATGTGATGTTTCTTTTTTAAATTTTTTTTCTCTATGTTTTATGTTTACAACTGTGTTTGCTCTAAGTTTTTCTTCGGCACTCACATTTGTTGTTTGGAACTTATGTTTTAGGAGAGGTACTCATAATGTTAGTGGTTTCCTTAAGTGATGTATCAATTATATGGTCACCACTATCTTTTGGTCTTTGTATTTTGTTATGTAATGCAAAACAACAATCTATATGATGCCCATGCATTTCATGATATGTACAATAGCATTTGGATCTATGTATAAGATGTACATGAGGTAATTTGATCACTTTGTCTCTAATCATCTCTCTTAAGATCTCACTTGGTCTTTTAGTAACCTTTGGTATAATACTTGAATCACTTATTTTGGATGTGTTTTTTTTTAGATGTGAATTTTGATAAGAAACCTTGTTTGGCACAACATTGGTATATGAATATGAAAACACACAATTAACACTATCATGTGTTGGATTGTGTAGAAGTGTAATATGATTTTCTAATAATTTGATTTTTGAATTTAGAGACTGATTTTCATTTTGTAACTCGTGCATTAACTTGGTCATAATATTGATTTGTTCTTGTAGGTTTTTATGGTTACCCTCTTTTGTCATAATAGGATGATCCACCTTTGTTAAAGGGATGATAGCTATCACCCTCCTTAGGGTTAGGAGGATTAAGCTTAGTTTCATCCATTTGAAATGTCTGAAAAACTGATATGAGAATAGGATAAGCAAGGGAAACAAATGCTAAGGAGTAATCAACTATTAAAGTAATGATAATGAAATTTAAATCTATTGGATAAGTTTTTTATAAATCTAAGATAGGTTTTCTGTAGAAACAAGAAATGAGATGAACCTAGAAAAATAGGCATGTAGATCTAAATTTACTCAATATAGAAAATTTATAGATTTGTTAAATTTATAAAATATTTTAGTAAACTGAAAGAGGTTTTTGTCTATATGAACATATTTATTAAAAACCTATGAGTAATTTGAGTTTTGATCTATTATGAATCCGAAATAGGCCAAATACTTTTGAATGCTTCACAAGCAAACCTTAGAATATTCCAAACAAAGAATTAGCAATTTTGATAAATAAGAAATATTTTTAAAATATTTGATAGAGGTTTTTGAATTAAATCTTTTTTTTGACAAAACCCAAAAATTAATTTTAACATAAGTACACCATTCACCTTGTATATGAATATTTACTAAAACTAGTAAATTACAAAAATTTAAAAATATGTACCGAATGTTAGTTAACAAAAAGAGGTTTTTGCATATAATAATATGAGTATAAAATATGATACAGAGAATCACCATGTAATAAATGAGTTAGTATATTTTCTACTGCCTTAATGACCACTTTTGGTCTTATGAGGTTTATAGAGGTCTTAGAGGGACCATTAGGAGGTATTGGAGTTAGTAAGAGTCTTAGATTGGTGTCTTATTTGTTCCTTTAGACTTTCCCACCAAAATCAAGATTTGAAAATTTGAAATGGGGAACTAGGTTCTAGAGTGGTATTTCAGCTTTTTTTACATTCCAAATGATTGGTGTATGTTGTGTATAGGTCTTAGTTGTGTTTGAGTGGTGTTCCAGCATACAAGGTATAGTCAAGAGCAATGTAAACATGAATCTTAAAGTGTAACTATCATCCAACGTGAGGTTGGCATGAAAAATAGAGATTCTTACATGTTTTTGCATTGTAAAAGGAGGGTTATACATGTATATTGGAGAGAGAGATATTAGAGAATAGTATTAGGTTGGAGAGAAGTATAAATTCAATGGATAGAGGTGGAGAACTAGAGAGGAAACAAGAAAAATATTAAGAAAGAAAGAGAACTCTGCCTACCCTATCTATTCTATGTTTGAACGTGGTAAAACCATTATGATAAAAGAAATAAAGAAGGTTTTGAGAGATTATTTTGGATTATAAGTGATTACTGGTATGTGTATATGTTTGTATTTTATTCTTATTGAATTTAAGGTATTCATATCTCTTATCTATAGGTTGGAGTTGCATGTCTTAAGATACAAGAATTCTATTTTTATCACAGTCATGAGAAAGATAACAGACTGTTGATTTAGAGGTTCATTCAAGAGTTTTTAGGTGTTAAGGGTGTTATATACTTTATATTTAAGGTGATTTATCCTTTATATTCTCAAATAGTCCATTTGATTGTTCAAGTTTGCATTCATATTTCTATACAAGCCAACACAATCCCATTAAGAACCATTTTGCCAATTCACAGTCAAAGAGAGAGAAGTAGGTTGAGGCATGGATGATTGTTAAGGGTTATTAAAAAAAAATTAAACTTAAACATAGTTTAGAGTGTATTCATGATCAAATTAATCCCTTTTGAGGCCCCAATTCCACTTGTAAATGCAATAAGTTAGATAAACCTTTACACATTCTTGTTTGTAAACCCAAAATTTTAGAAAACTACTTGTTGGAATTTATTTGTGATTGATCAAAGAGAAAGAAATATTGGAAAATAAAAGAGGTAATACATACATTATCAAGGTGTTATAAGAGTTTGAAGTGTCTCATAATTCAAAATAACCCATTTTATATGCCCTCAACCTTGTACAGGCATTTTTATAACTAACAAGGGTTTCTAATCTTGAAACTCATTTATCTTGAGTTCACACCCTTAGAAAATCCTAAAACTTTACAATCATATGTAAGTTAATGTGTACAAGAGTATTAAAGAAGTTTTGAAATGATTCAATACCGTACAGTATAGTCTATAGTAATGTGTGTTTGTAAGAGACTTTAAGAGACCTAATTAAGAAAAAGGGGCATTATGTTAGTAGGGTTACCTTAAGAGTTGAGCCTTGAAACTATAGGGGGAATTGAATAATGATAAAGGGTATCCAAATATGCCATCATTTTGTCTATAACCTCTTCATATTGGTCAAACCACCAATATTAGTGCTTAAAGAGAGCTACAAGCTAAGAGACCTTAAAGAGATAAAAGTTGATTGGCTAAAGATTTTTTACCTTGAGAGTGTATGATTATATGATACATGTATGGGAGTTATAATAAGTTAGGGATGGTATTTAGAGTCCTTAAAATTAGGTAATAACCTTGAAACAATTAATGAGGCCTTTAGGCCCATAAATCTATATGGAAGGAACAAGTTTGAACTATGCAAGGAGAGTGAAGCTATGGAGATGATGTATGAGATGATGTGTATGATGGTATGGATCCTAAAAAAAGAGAGTGCATAGAATGGTGATTAATGTGATAGCTTTTTAAGATAGAATAAGTCTATGCATGTTTATAACGTTTATGAGCCTAGAAAAGAGAGATTGATCAAGAGAGGTCAAGGAACAAGTAATGTACCTATAGAGGCAAGCTAATATAGAGATGATAGAAGGACTATGAACTAAATCATATCCAGAAGAATGAACATGGAGATTTTAGGTATAGTCTCCTACATCAAGTGGTATTAAAGCAAGTAAGCTCTTCGTATAGTTCATGTTTTTTAATATTCAAGGTTATTATTTACTTTTGTTAAAGATTGATATGGATATTTCATGAAGCTAAGTTATAGGATTATAGTAAGAGATAAAGTTAGAGAGTTTGTGGTAGATTAGCCTTAAGAAGAGAGCTAATGAAATCTCAAGAGAGAGAAAGAGAAACTCCAAGTGTGAGTTGTGGTTCCAAGGTCAAAAAGACTTATACAAAGTGTCAATAGACTAGATAGAGGTTAAGACACCAAATCAAGGTGAAAAAGACTTTCTTAAGAGAGATAAAAGTAGAGAAGGTAAAGTAGAGGAAGGGCTTGCTTGAGTTAGACTACCACAAGGAGAGAAAGAGTAAAAAAGACCCAAAGATATATGGTTTGGATGTTAAAGAGGAGATGAGTGAGATAGATAAAAGGTTATAGAAGATCAAGATCTTGGTGGAGCTCATGAAATAAGAAGAGATCCAATGGTATGGTTGGGTTATGAATAATAAGAGAGTCAAGTGGCTTATAAGGCTACTCATAGAAATAAGGAGGAAGATTTTCATAAGAGACAATGAGAAGAAGAAGGAGTTGCTATGTAGGCAGCTCAAGGAGGAGATGAAGAAGCTAATGAGAGATGAACATGAGGAAGGTGACCATCACCTCAAGAAGGAGATATTCATGGAGATAAAGTAACCTAAAAAGGAGGAGATGGAGGCAAGTAACCCTAAATTTTTTCAATCTAAAAATTTATTCTCATGTGTGTATGCAGGTACAAAAGTGAAGAAGGAAGAAAAAGTCCATGCTAAGGACATAAAGCTTTAAAATATGAAGATACCAAGAATTATTAGCATGCTTATGTTGAATAAGATGTTGATTAGATAACCATGTATAGAGGATGCCTCATGGAAGACATCAAAGAATAAAGATTGAATCAAGAAGATGAGATTAAGAGGTATGAAGATCAAATTTTTTAATTTACATTATTTAAATCAATTAGAGAGTTTGAGCAAGAGATGATAGGTGATAAATGAGTTGATAGAGGAGCGACATGACTAGACATTTATCTATGAGAGATGGGATCAATTTCAAGAAGAGATGGCAGCCTTAGAGCACACCATAAACCATAGAGGAGAGGACAAAGTTTGTCCTAGAATAATAGTTGAAAGAGATAGATTCCAAAAATTAAAAGATAAGGTACAAGCTTTACAATAAAACCATGAATAAGAGGAGTGGATATGGAGAAAATTAATGCAATATGATGAGCTTAACCTATTAGAATTCCTAATACAAAGTAAAGAGAAGGATAGAGTTGTCATAAATGAGCAAGTAGCATAATTTTAAGATGGAAAAAAGAAGAGGTCAAAGATAATGAGCATGATGACCATAGAGATGCATCAACAAGATAAAATATCAGGTTATACAAGAGCAAAAAATAGGATCAAGCAAAGATTTGCAGCCAAGAAGATGAGTAGGATGATGCCAATGAAATGGCAAGCCAAGATAAGATGAATATAGAATCAAATGTGTTGGTCAAAGAACAAAAAATGGCAGCCATTGATGTAAGTAAAGAGAAAAGAGGATAAGGTATAGTGATGTAAAAGGAGGATTCACTCCATGATCATATGGAGGAAATAAACAAGGAAGCACAAGAGCTCATGATAGAACAAAGAAAAGAGGAGTATAACCATGATCCTCACAAAGGAATAAATTGGAAATAGAATGCATGTTGGGAAGAGGACAAGATCAATCCATAGTTGATCCAAGTAAATAATAAGAGTATGATATCATTGAGGTATCAAGGAGAAGGTGGAATTATCCCAAGAACTAGCCCAAGAAGCATGCCAAGAGGTGAAAAAAAAGGCTCATGGAAGGAGAGCCACAAACAAGTTAGATACAAAGCAAACAAAGGAATCAGGAACAAGGTAAGAGGTTCACCTATTCAATAGGTGATGTTATATCTGATTTGATTAATGTTATACATGATAAAAAGACAAAGAGTTTCCAAACACTATTGTGGTATGATGAACTTCAATTGGTCAAGGAGATGCCATTTTAAGATGAGCATGAGAAGGTGAAATGTCAAGAAGAGGCAGCTAAAGAAGATATCAAGGATATTTTGATAAGGATGAAGGAATAGCATAGGTATGGGAAGCCATTAGTTCATGAAGACAAAGGAGGTAGCATGGTTAAGAAGATATACCAACCTAGAGTGTAAGAACCACGCATGACAAATGATGAAAAAAATTATGGGTTGAGAGTAAAAGTGAAGAATGAGAACCATCTAGTTGATTCCAAGTATGGTGAATATAAATAAAATATGGAGGAGATATAATATAAGGTAGACAAGGAGTTACAACAGGTTATACACCTCATGTAAATAAAAGATGAGTGTGTAAAGAGACTAGACAAGGTAAAAACATAAAGACAAAGGCACTAACTGAAGAGAAATGAAAAGCAAAATACGTGAAACATAAAGAGAATCTCAAAGGATCATATGAAAATAATTGGAAAGTAATGAATAAGGTGGACAAGGTATATTTTAGCAAGAGCTCAAATTTTTTCCACTTGGGGAGTATGATGCAGAGCATCACCATGTAATAAATAAGTTAGTACATTTGTTCATTTCTTAATTGACACTTTTGGTATTTTGAGACTAATAGAGGTCTTAGAGTGATCATTATGAGGTATTGCAGTCAGTAGGAGTATTATATTTGTGTTTTATTGGTTCCTTTATAGTTTCCTACCAAAATAAATATTTGAAATTTTGAAATGGGAAACTAGGTTCTAGAGTGGTATTTTTAATTTGTTTGAATTCCAAATGATTGGTGTATGTTGTGTATAGTTTCTAGGTGTGTGTGAGTGGTGTTTCAACATACAAGGTATATTCAAGACCAATGTAAATCATGAATCTTAAAGTGTAACCATCATCCGACGTGAGGTTGGCATGAAAAAGAGAGTTTCTTGCATGTTTTTACATTATAAAAGGATGATTATGCATGTATATTGGAGAGAGATTTGTTGGATAATATTAGTATGTTGGAGATAAATATAAATTAAATGGATAGAGGTGGATAAATGGAGAGGAAATAATAAAAATATTAAGAAAGAAAGATAATTTTGCCTATCTTGTCTATTATGTGTTTGAACATTGTAAAACTATTGTGATCAAAGAAATAAAGAAGGTTTTAAGAGAGTATTTTTAGATTCGAAGTGATTGCTGTTATGTGTACATATTTGTATTTTTATTATTATTTTAATTTAATGTATTCCTATGACTTATCTATAGGTTGGAGTTGCATGTCTTAAGATACAAGAATTCTATTTTTGTCACAGTCATGAGAAAAATAGGAGAGTAGATTTAGAGGTTCATTCAAGAGTTTTGATGTGTTTAGGGTGTTATAGACTTTATTTTTAAGGATATTTATATTTTATATGCTCAAATATTCCATTTTATTGTTAAAATTTTCACTCATATTTACATGCAAGCCAACATAGTCCCATTGAGAACCATTTTGCCAATATGCAGTCAAAGAGAGATAAGTAGGTTGAAACATGGATGATTATTGAGGGTTATTACAATTTTTTGAAACCTAAACATATTTTATATTTTATTAATTATCAAATTAATCCCTTTTTATTCCCTAAGTCCATGTATAAATGCAAGAAGTTAGATAAACCTTTACACATTCTTGTTTGTGAACCCAAAATTCTATAAAACTACTTGTTAGAACTTATTTGTGGTTGATCAAGGAGAAATAACTATTGTATAAGTTAAATAGAGATAATATATAAATTATCTAGTTTTTATAAGCAGTTTAAATGTCTCAAAATTTAAAATAACCCATTTTGTATGCCCTCAGCCTTGCACATGCCTGTCTACAACTAACTAGGGTTTACAATCTTGCAACTCAATCTTGAGTCCCCACACTTAGAAAATCCTAAAAAATTGAAATAAGATATAATTTAATGTGTAAAAAAGGATTAAATAATTTTTTAAGTGGTTCAATATTGTACGGTGCAGTCTATAGTATTGTGTGCTTGCATGAGGCCTTAAGAGACCTAATTGAGAAAAATGGGTATTATGTTAGTAGGGTTACCTTGGGAGTTGAGCCTTGAAAATTTAGGGGGATTTGAATAAGGATAAATGGTATCCAAATATGTCATTATTTTTTCTATAACTTATGTATTTCGTTCAAACCATTAATATTAGTGATTAAGGAGGGTTACAAGCTAAGAACCCTTAAAGAGAGAAAAGTTGATTGGATGAAGATTTCTAACCTTGAGAGTGTATGATTAGATTAGAGGTGTATGGGAGTTATAATAGGATAGTTAATGGTATTTAGAGTCTTTTCAATAAGTTAATAACCTTGAAATAATAAATGAGGCCTTTAGGCATATAAAGCTATATAGAAAGAACCAGTTTGAACAATGCAAGGAGAGTAAAGATATGGAGATGATGTATGAGATTATGTAGATGATGGTATAGATCCTAAAGAGATAAATTGCATATAATGGTGATGAAGATGATAACTCATCAAGATATAAGAATTGTATTCATGTTTAGAAGGCTTATGAGTCTATAAAAGAGAGATTGAACAAGAGAGATCAAGGAACAAATAATGTACCTAAAAAGGAAAGCTAAGTCAGAGATGATAGAAGGCCAATTATAAAAAATCATAGCCAAAAAAATGAGCATATAATTTATATGCATAGACTCCTACATCAAAATATCTTTGACAAATTTTTATAGGAACCTATTTGAGGTCAAAATATGTCGATCAATGAAGAATCCACTTGCACGTATTTGCACATGAAGCCCTTATGACCAGAGGAGGTAAACCCCTAAGGTAAAGCTTCAGATCTAAAAATATATCACAATAAATTAAAACACTAGGAGGTTTATAACACCTAGATTAGAAAAAAATGTATATTCACATGGATCAGGTTCACCAAATGTTTAACCCTAATTTAGATTTGGAATCCTACTTAGGTAGATGGGGTTAAGGATATATAAATAATAAAGCACAAGGGTGAATATCAGATCTATAGTAGGTCAATTAATGTACTAAAATCAAATGTACTATATGTTAAATTTATTAAACTAAAATAGACTATTAATATGAAGTATAGCTATGTTAAATATATAAATGGCATAAAAGAGAGTACTTAATTATTTTTTATGCTAATACAATGTTGGATATGGTATAGGAAGAAAGTAGGATGGAAGATAGTTCTAGATAAATCATCAAATTTTAGATCTAATGCCTCTAGCTCTATGGACACTTGCATCAGCCTGGGATAGTTGCATCAATTCTAGTGTCTAAATTTGATGCTAGTGTCATATAGAAAATACTTGCTCAAATAGGATGCAACCACCTGGATGGTTCTAGATTTTGCTTCACCATCGCTCTATTCAATTCAAATTTGGGTCATGGACTATCACTCCTGATGAAATGGAAAAAACCCTAGTTTTCCATATTTAATATGACCTTGGAAAAAAATTGGTTAGTGTGCACACATTGATGAGATGACCCACAATGATTCCAATGTCAAAGGGTGTTACCTACATAGACATTACTCTAAAAGAGAGCCTTAGACTAATGTATTTCTCCCCTACATGTTGGCTTGTGTGTGAATCATGCAATGTGTAAATTGAGTATAATAGTGACATGGCTTACAACTTGACAAATATGACCTTATGACTAATCCTTTAGTACTTCAAACCTATATTTGGGATGTTCCTTTAACTGATATCAGAATAGTATAAAATAAGAAATCTTTTGGTAACTTGAGTGCTCTTTGGGTCTGATTACTAGGTGAGGAATGAATGAGGGTCGATATTTTATTTATGCCAATCCTATATAGAGATAAATCACATTAAAGAACTTAGGCTAACCATTGTGATATGTTTCATTTTTGTATTAGATGACTTTAGGTAATTAGAGACTTGTGTCGAGTCAGGATAGTAATGTCGATGTTACTATCTATCCTAGATGTTAGTGTCCATGGAGGAGAGAAAGTATATGATTAGAACTTATAGAGGTATAAGATAAGTACATTTAAAGAATTTTGGATAAAATGGGATGTTTGTGTCATCAATATAAGGCTAATCGTACTAAGAGATAGGCCAAGGGGCACAAGATAGAGCAGATGTGAGGCTTGCAAAAGCAAAGCATGTGTAAAACTAATAGGAATAGTTAGGTCTAATTTTTTCAATTATATAAGATTGAGGTGCTACATAATCATAAAATATCATCTAAATTTTCCTCCCCTTTAATTTAGTAATAAAATTACTAGTTTAAAGGAAATAAATAAGTACCTGGATATGTATGCACACCTTATCTTTGCTTGAGTTGAATTTGAGTGCTTTATTAGTCGTTGAATTACAACCAAGATCATGTTATAGTTTATAATCAATGCATATAATATAGGTCAAAATTATTTAAAATATATTGAAACTGAAAGTGTAGACACCCCATTCTAGTCACAACTAGCTTCCAGCCAAACTTTAGATGGATTTCTACCAAATAATGTAGATTGAGCCTAGATATCATTGAACATCCAAATTTTATTTATACATCAGACATTAGTGTTTAGAATCATGTTAAGGCATCTCTATTTTGGGTATTATCATATATGTAATAGTAAGCTCTCACAGATTCATCTCTAGTCACCTTATGACCTAGTAATGTAACAGTTTAGCCTTTGGACCCATTAAGGGCGCACTTGAGCAATTTATAAAATGCTAAAATGCTAAGCAAAATGAATTAACAAATAAAACTAAATTAAATGCTTAAGTGAATTTTTCATATGCAATTAGTGAAAATAAATTTTGTAAAAAGGAAAATTTTATAAATATGACATCACAATCTTTAAAATCAAGGAATTCAAAATATCTCCCCAAATGAAATAAATTCTAAAAATGGAGAGCCATGCTTAATAAATGGGATCTCTATGCCAAATATTAATTAGATATCCCCTCCTTAACTCAACTAGGGTTAGCATTAACTCATATAGGGTTATTTCAAACTCAACCATGGTTAATTATAACCTAACTACACTTGGGTTAGAGTTAACTTTGGAGGCTATAAATACAAGACCTCACCCACTCATCTATAATATCTTTATGTGCAATGTTGTTATGCCAAAATACCTCTAAAAAGCTTCATTGTAGTGTTACCATGTGCATATGCCAAGCCAATCCAAAGCCAACCAATATTACCAAGGTGATCAAAAGAGGTGGAGAAATGGAGCTTCATTGATAAATATTTCTTAATCATGTATCCGAGCACATCATTCCATGGCCAACTTACAACACTTACTCTTATGGAAGGTAAAATCTCTTATTTTGATTTCAACTTGTTAGTTATTTGTGCAGTTCTCTAGTTCCTTGAGTGTCAAGGCTAGAGGTGTTAGTTCTTAGTTTATTTGTTTTAATTTGATTTCTTGACTAACACCATACTAATCTATCCTCTACATCAATTTATTTGATCACACAGTGGCACGCTTGGTGGGACCTATACCCCACAAAGTTCTTATGGCCTTTTAGGACCTCTTGCTAATATTTTTCATGACAAAATTTTGAATTAATGATCAAAAAAGTTAAAAATTGAAGCTCATGGTCAAGACACCGGAAGTTATGATTTTGCACCTATGAGATGCATATTGCTCTATGGAAATGTAGTATCGCACATGCAATTTTGCATGATAGTTGTGTTATTTCACTGTAAAAATGTGATTTTACATCATTAAATTTTGTTTTCTTTGATATATGTGGTTTTTCCTTTGATAGATGCAATATTATGCTCATAATAGGTGATTTTGAACTAACTTATGCATTTTTGTAGGGAAGTGTGATATTGAAGCAGGTATATGTGTTATTTCCATCATGATATACAGTTTTGCACTATTAAAGTGTGGTATTACATTAACTATCTATGTTATAGGTGAAATGAAATTTTGAGTTGAGGACATATGTTATTTTACTTATAATTTTCAATTTTACATGAATAGTTTATTTTATAATCAAAGTGTAGTTTTGCTCTATGTAAGTTTTAGTTTTATAGAGGACATGCAGTGTTGCTCTATGGACCTGCAATATTACACTGTATGAAAAAGGAAGAAAACTTGAGAGCTAAAACTTCATTATTATTTGCTTATTTTTATTTTAGATTCTAAGCAAAATAGCCCCCTAACATTTTTTGTAGGACCTAAAGGCCAAAGAAATACATTTTTCACACTTTAAAATTTCAAATCACATTCATATTTGGTGCCTGAAAATAATTTAGTTGTTTTGTTTTGGTTTTTCAAAGTTCAAAAATCAACAACAAAGTTAAAGGGGATAAATTTCACATCAAATTTCATTTGGAGATTCAAAATGAACACAAACATAGACTAAATGCTCTGAAGATCTTTCTTATCATTTTTTATTGTGTTTTTGCAAACTAGACTTAACATGTATGCTCTCCCCCCATCCCCTTTAGGAAACTTGGGTGACTAAAAGTTCTTTGTCCATTACTTTTATCACTTAGTCCAAGAATAGAAGGAATTTCATAAAGGCACTCCCAAAAATCCAAGTGACTTGGGTGATCCTAAAATGACCTTAAAGTCCTTTTATATGTTTATTTTTTGTATATTGGCTTGTGGGCAGGATTTCATCACCTCTCCATAAGTTCTTTAGGGAAGTGTTGACCCAAGAATTCATCTCCTATCATCGTTTCAACCTCACTCTATGGTGGGGTATACAAATTTATCAATTGAATCATTGAGACATTAGTTTGAGTGATTAAACTAACTCTATTAGTGATTGATGCTCTTGAAATAATGGCCTAATCTGAACATTGCACTACACTAAGTAATTGATATATGTAGTGGTTGTTAAAATAAAAAGACATTTTTACAACAAGCTGATTAGCTTGGATCCAAATGATGTTTTGCATCCTAATGTTACCACACATATGGGACCATTTAGAACATGTGAAAATTTTAGTTTTTAAACAAACCCCACTTGTTGTAGAAATATTGTCAATGCAAAGCGAGCAGCCCAAAGTTCCATGTCACCATATAAACTCTTGAGAGAAGAGGGAGCCTAAAAACCTTACTTTTCATGTGCACCTAAATTTTTGAATTAACAAATTATTTCCTCTCAAGAAGGAGTATATATATAGAATTTGAGGATATGAAACCACCTTGTCAGTTTTTAGGAAGAAGACGATACACTTAGGTGTTTTGTTGTCTTCTCCTTCTACTTGCATTTTTTTGAGTCAAAAACTATTTTTGTTTGCCAAAAACATGTCCAAAATAAGTCATGAATAAATCACAAGTTTATACACCCCTTTTAGCCTAAAGAGGTGTTATGTCATCCATTTGATACCACACTTTGCCTTAGTCATTTTCCAAAACTTTTTATGTGTGTGTGTCACTTGTTTGAAAGGGAAATCATTACACTACCCATTTTTTTCCAAATTATTTGCCTTAAAGTTTTGAAATAAAAGCATTGTCATACCTTTTAAGCAATATAACATCATTGTGTTGCTCATTTTGTTTCAAAAACCATTTCCTTGTGTCAAATTGAGTTCAAAACCATGTATGCCTTTTGTTTTATGATGAGTATCATTATGCCTTCCAATTTGGTCTAGAATGTTGTCCATTTGAGAAACCAAATCTTATAAACTAGGTTCTAAAATGGCCTTGTGAAGTTTAGATTCAAACATAGTGGTTTATGCCTATACCTCACTTAACTTTGGTTTAGACGTTTACCTCTCACTTTTGGATTGTGCAACTTGGACTAATTCCTTGTTTGATTTGAAGATATTTTATGATTAGACTTCAAAATTGGTCTCTTTTTCATTTGCCTTGCATCTATTTTGTTGCTTAGAACTAAGGTCAAAATTATTTCTCCAATTACAACCTTAAGCACAAATAGTTTGCATTTGAGTCTTGTTCATCACTTGGGCTTGAATTTTTTACTCCTCATTTTTATTTTTTCTCACTTGGGATTGAATTTCCCAATTATTTTTATACATATTCAAAAGGTCCAATGTTTTTTACCAATGGTCAAGTTTGTGTTTAAATATGTATGCCTAGTTTGAGTCCAAGTGTTTCAAATTGTTATAAAAAAATTGCCTTGTTGTTTTACCTAGCCTTAGTTTGCTCTAAGTATACCTTTGTGTCATGTTCCCAAAGACTTGGAAATTTACCATTTTTTTTTAGACCTAGTGTAAGTCTAGCTTTGTGTCATGACCTAGAATTTATCATAGTTTAAATTTCATTCATGTTAGTTTAAGTATAGATTTTTATCATGTTCCCAAAGACCTAACATTGGCCATAGTTTAGAATTTATTCATGTAATTTTGAGCCTAGATTTATACCATGTTTCCAAATACCTAGCATTTCCCCTTTTGTTTTAGACCTAGTGTTTCCAATTCTATCTTTGTGACGTGTTTCCAAAGACCTGGCATTTTACCTCTTATTTTACACCTAGTTGTTTTGATCCTAGCTTTATACCTTGTTCCCAAAGACCTAGCAACTTTTTTGTTTTTAGGCCTAGATTAGAGTTGTTTGAAACACTTTTACCAAGATTGGCATTCATATTTGTATTTCACTTGACCATTTGTGAGTTATACATTTGACCTTGAGGATATTTTAGACCAAGTTTATCATTTAAAAACTTAGAGAACAGATCCATTCCTACACCACATTTTATAACATTTACCTTTACAAAAAATTTATAGATATACCATGTTTGGACCATTTTCCATTTAGACCACATTTTAAGAGTTTTTGAGAACTCTTGACCTTTATTTGTGAAACATTAATCATGGATTTAGATATGCCTTGCTACACTCGTAGTGGAACCATGTACAATCTAGATTATGATAATTTGGTTATGAATGATAACTTTGTTCAAGACCCATATGGTGATGATGTACTTTGTGAGATGAATCCATATCTTCCTTACACTATTTAATAAATGGAACAAAGCCAAGATCTGTTAGTGTAGTACTTGGCTAACACACTTCCCTATTTAGGGCAAGACCAAGAACAAACATCGTAATATCTCGCTAGTATGCCATCGGTTGTGGAATAAGTCCAAACATACAACATTATTATACCATACACATATGACCTATACTTATTTGATCATCACTTAATTTAAAACAAGGATGAGGTTTTAGTTAGAGCCATAGAGGTAGGGGCCAAGTTTTTAGCATACTTCCCTCATCAAAACCTACCTATTCTAGTCAGAGTGTTGAGAAATATACTTTACATTCAAATTATGGAACATACCTCTACTAGTTATCCTCAAGTTTTCATGTTAGTTTCATACCAAGATCCAAATATGCTTATAAGAGGAAAGGGCCCCATGGAGGACCAATTCACATAGATGCAACAATCATATCATACCTATCTAAATCTAACACAAAATTTTAATGATATAGCCATATCAAATGCTCCTCTCATAGAGATAACTACTTCAACATGAGTACTAATTGATTTGATAGGTCAAGCTAATCCAGGTATAGACCCATTTCTAAAATTAATTTTGTAGGAGACATGCTTAATGTCCCTTTCATTGAAGAAGTAATTATGTCTTCCATGCAAAATAATGTGCCATATACAATGGATAACACGCAAGTGTCTTCCAATCCAAGCCAAGGTGAGGTAAATACACCAACAAACAACAATCAACAATAAGTGCCTCTAGTCAATACCATGAGTGATTAACAATAGCTAGGGGAAACAATGCCTACTTCACATTCACAACATATTACTCACAATCCTCAACCATCAACTTATTCAAGCACACAATAATAAGGGATAAGTAATCAAGCATCAGCTAATGTTTTTCCTCAATAAAAAATGATGAATGTTATCCCACCTCAACAAGTGATAGATAATATTCCATGATAATAGGCACAATCCCATTTACCACTACAACATTGGTAAAACACTATGTTATATCAATAGGGTACAACAAATGTTCCACCTTAATAGGTAGTGACAAATGTAACTCAATGGTCATAAACCAATGTGCCTCTACAATCATAAATGTTGTCTAATCAATAACCTATTTTTATTGGTCAAAGATGCCAAACATCTAACAAGCATCTAGTTCACAATAGGTGTTTACACAATAAAGAGGGACCAATGTCCAACAAGTATCAATTAAGCATCCATTGCCTTTTATTCAGCAAGTGCCACATATTCAAAGATACAGCCTTGGTCAACAACAAGTTTCCTTTATTTAGCCAGGTTTGATTAGTCGGCAACAAGTCCCTACTTAGCCTCAGTAGACACATTATAGTTCAAAAATCCAAGTGCAATAGCAAACAAGGATTACCATTTTAAGACCTTATGTTAATAACTCTTCATTACCATATGACCACAACCAAGTTCATTGATAATCAATAATTATCCTCTCTATCCCACATCCATCATTTTATAGTAACAACAGTATTTTATCCAATTTATATTATGTAATCACAACTTAGTGGCCTAAGATTACCATTTCAGGCCCACAACCTCCAACATATTGTGTAAGCTAAGAACAAGCAATTTAACAATGTTAAGTAAAATATGTATGACATTGTGGAACAACTTCAAAATATACCCACACAAATATCCATTTTTAGATTTATTGTGTGTATCTACTATCCACAAGAATATTCTAACAGAACTCCTTGGCCAATCCCAAGTTTTAAATGACATAACCCTAGACAAATTCCAAGCTTTGGTTAGACATTTATCCCCAAGCCAATAATTGACCTTTAACCAAAGTGATATGTCATCCCTTGGCCCTCTCTATAACAACCCATTATACATTGAAGTTGTCATCATGTTACATAAAGTCAAATGTGTCATCATAGACAATAGATCAGGTCTGAATATTGTGTCTCTAAAGCTCATCAATCATTTGGGATATACAAGAGTTGATTTAAATCCAAAAACTATCACTATCAAAGCCTACGACAATGAAGAAAGAGAATCACAAGGAACCATAATTTTGTCAGTGATCATTGGGCCCTTAACTCACGATATACTCTACCATGTACTAGATCTAGACCTATCATATAATTTTATTTTGGGTCGACCATGGATACATGAAATTCATGCAATCCCTTTGGCATTGCACTAGTGTATCAAGTTCCCTCACTTAGGGATGGAGGTAACTATCCATGAAGATTTATAGCCATATGAGCACTGCAAGCATTTGGAGGTAGAATATGAAAGTTACAACTAATATTTTGGCCTAAACCCAGTACTCAAGAAGGACAATGACAAAGAGATACTTGTTAAATTACCAGAGGCCAATTGTATAGACCTTGATCGCCTTGTCTCATCTTCACATATTCCTCCTTTTAAAATGTCTAGTCATTTTACCATATCAATCAATGGTCCAGGAGAGTATTTAACCCATGACATGTTCAATATTTCCAAGCTTCCACAGAACCCCAAGTCCTATTAACTACCTTGCATGGAATGGAGAAAGAAGGGAAAGGCAAGCTTCATAGCCCTGTGCCTGTTATTTTCACACCCAACCACTAGAAAGAAGAGGATCCACTGTCTAATGATGATTCTTGGTTATATAATCACAAATTGGTTGATTGTTATCATAGTCCAAAATATCCCATCCCTAATAGGATCATGGATAACCAAGCCTATGAAGGTGAAGTTCTGGGAGTAAACCAACAAGGTACTTTTGAGCCCATTTCTATGACTAGATACAAAGGAACCTATGGTCTTAGATTTAAACCACCTAGGGGTGACCCCACATATCTTATTCGTGTTCCAACACCAATGACTTATGATGATGATGTTGATAGAGAAGTAAAGTATGATCATAGGCATTTACGAAAACCTTACTAGTACCAACCTATTTGACCCACATACCATTTATACCATCATCCCAGTAATCTAACATTCCACATTTTCCCTTTATCATCCTTAACTTATAGACTAATACCAACAAGAATACACAATTCTTGTAAACAAGTTTGAGAATGATGAGGCCTTTTGTGATTTTATAGGCCTAAGAGATAATGTTCCATTGTGAGACCACAAATAAGGGTTTTGTATCGAACTAGATCTTGTACCCTATTTTGGAGAGCAAGTGAACACCCTTAGCCAAAAATAAAATAATAAAACATTGAGGTCCCAAAGTGAAAACCTCTTTGAGGCACTTTTGGACTAGGGTAAAAGTAAAGAAAAAAACCAGTCTTTTGGTGAAAACCTGTTTCATGTGCCACTAGATAGGGGTGTTCACTTTTCCTCAAATGAATCTTAAAATACCACCAATAACAAACTTATTTTTGGGTATGAGTTTAGTATAGAGGAACAACATGCCTTCGATCAAATAGTCTGAGAATGTCCTATAGCATTTACAACATGGCAATTACTACCATTAGGGGATTTAGATTCATCTTGCTTGGGAGAGCTTGAAGATCCAATCCAACCAGAAGACTTTGCCATTGAAGTCCAATTTACATCCTTTGTAACCATTCTAGAGTATGGCTTAATTTTCCTAGTAGAAGATACTACAGAAGTCAATATCAAAACTCTAGATGACCTGAAGTGGATCAAATTAGGTGCATACCTCACTAAGGAGGAACATGAATTTTTTACAGTCCTTTTAAGGGAGTTTGTAGACATTTTTTCATGAGATTATTTAGACATGCTAGGATTAGACCCTATCTTACTTGTAAACAATCTTATTGTGCATCATGATGCCGAGCTTGTGAAGCAAAAATTACATAAGATGCATCCTTGTATTGTTGTCTTAGTTAAGAAAGAATTGGAAAAAATATTGGAAGCAAGATGCATCCAATCGATCAACTATTCAAAGTGGATCTCAAACATTATGCATGTCATTAAAAATCTAGAAGGGATCATAATCTACACTAATTTTAGAGACATCAACAAGGCCTACCCCAAGGATGAATTTTGTCTATCGAATATCAACATGATAGTTGACTCCATGGCTGGGTATGAAATGTTATCCCTCATGGATGGATTTCCAAGATTGTGCCATAAGACTAACACAAGATAGTGTTAACCACTCCTTGGGGAATGTTTTACTATCAGGTTATATTGTTCAATGTCGAGAACATTGAGATCACATATTAGAGAGCTATGACTATCATATTTTATGACATGATGCATGATATTGTTGAAGACTATGTTGATGACATATTGGGTAAATCAAAGACCCATGCAGATCATCCAACCATGCTATGAGGGATCTTTGAAAGGCTTTATGAGTATAAGGTTTGACTTAATCATAAGAAGCATGTATTTGGTATCATTTTAGGTAAATTTTTAGGCTTTATTTTCTTTTATTGAAGCATTGAAGTTGATCCTAAAAAGGTACAAGCCATTATCAAGATGCCACCACTTTCCACTTTGAAGCAGTTCTACTATTTGCAGGGAAAAATCTAGTCTATTAGACACTTAATTTCATAGCTAGCTAATAAATTCCATCATTTCACTCACTTATTGAAGAAAGGTGTTACATCCCTTTGGGATGAAGAATTTTAGAAAGTCTTTCGAAATCTAAAGTAATATCTTGTCAATCCACCTATTTTATTACTACTAATGCCAAGAACGCCATTTTTATTATACATATCTGCCACTAATAATTCCCTGGGAGAACTTTTAACTCAGCATAATGAAAATGGAAAGAACATGTTGTGTATTATTTAAGTCGTACACTGGTCAAGTATGAACATAATTATATGCCAATAGAAAAATCTTGTTTAGTTATGGTCTTTATATCCCAAAAACTATGTCATTGCATGCTTAACAACAAGACCATAATTATTTCCAAAGTAGATATGTTCAAGTATCTACTATCCAAGACAGCTTTACAGGGTTGCATGGTTAAATGGATCATGTTGCCGAGTGATTTTGAAATTGACTATGTTAATCAAAAGGCCATAAAGGGACAAGTACTTGTAGATCAACTTGTTGAAGTTCCCCTTTCAGATATCGAACCACTCACTTTTAAATTTTTAGATGAATCCATCATGACCATCATAGAAACACCTCATGAGGAGCAGCACTGGACATTATATTTTGATGGGTCATTTACATCACATGGATCAGGGGTAAGCCTATTATTTATTACACCACAAAGTGATCTTATTTCCAAATCATTATGTATTAGCTTTCCTTGTACTAACAACATGGATAAATATGAATTACTTGGTGTAGGGCTTCATCATGTAGTAAAATAGAATATCTAACATCTCAAAGTTTATGGTGAATCTCAATTAATCATCAATCAGGTTATAGACCACTTTCAGATCAAAAATGACAAATTGGTATCATATAAGGCCATGATGGACATTCTCAAATAGAAAATTGATTATATACAATTTAAACACATACCTTGGGACAGTAATAGGATAGTGGAAGCCATAACCACCATCAGTTCTTTGATCTACGCCATAAACAAGGAAAAAGAATATCAGTTCTTTGTTGAACATCTTCTAGTGCTTGCTCATGAACCTTCAACCATTTTAATGATATGTGATATTATTGGTCATAACTCTATTAGGTATTCAAACTTATATAACTACCTTCATGATCACATCATGCCACCAAACCTATCATGTAAATAATAAAAGGCACTTACACACCAAGCCTCCCGATATACCCTACTTAGACCAACCCTTTACCATAGAAGCTTTGATAGAACTTTGTTTCATTGTTTGAATTTGAAAAAATCCATATTAGTGTTATAAAAAGTTTATGGGTTATGTAGACCCCATACCAGTAGGGTTATCCTTGTCAAAAAGATCATATGTAGCGGTTACTATTGGCTAATAATGGAACAAATGTATTTGTATATGTCAAAAGGTGCAACAAATTTCAAAGGCATGCCAATTTTATTCATGCCCTAGTCAAAACACTAAAACCAATGCTTACACCATGGTGATTGACTTAGAATTTCCATGTGAGATATAAATCCATCAAAATTTTATGGGATAGGCCATCTTATTTGTTCAATTTATTTCTAGACCACCTTGGTCTTTTTCCTCCTATTTCGAAGAGAAATACATCAGCCTGAGGTATGCATGAACTATGTAGGTAGCACTTGGACACATGGGGTATCTCAGGTTTGCTCGATCGCACCTTCCTTTCTTTTCTGACCACTTCTTTACCTTAAGGATTCTAGGATTCCAACTATCTCATGAGTAACCACTTTTATGTTGTGAGCATTTTGTATTCAACTTTGATACACTAATGACCACTTAGATTCATCTTACGCTCTCACCATTTTGTGAGTTAGTTACATTTTCACCATTTTGAGAGCTCATTCTCTTTCTCATCCTTAGGCATAGTATGCATTATGAGCCTAGTTCATGTGTATGTGTTTGTCTATTATCTTTTAGTTTGATTTTAACTCAAACCATACTCTTGTACTTCCATGCTTTTTTTGTGTAATTACTTTCATGATTGTGAAGACAATCCCCTCTTTTCTCACACACTCACCATTTTTTGAGACCATTTTTATACTCTTATACACATCAAACATGTTTATTTATCATCATTTTATTCTATTCCATATCCTGGGAGAACTACATTTGGCTTGAAGTTCATGTTAGATCTTGCATCCATAGAACTATGTAGGCAACATCCACTTTTTAGGTGTATCTGGAGTCAGCTCGGATACCCCTTCCTTTTTTTATATTCCACTATTTTGTTTATTTATGTTATTATTTCCCTATAACCTAGAGAAAACTTTGTACCTTTTTTTCTTGCATTGTTATACCTATGTCATTGTTGTCTAGCTTAGGGGTCACCCTGTCACCAAGCATAACACCTCCATTACACATGCACGAACAATTTATTTTATATTTGTACTAACATTGTGATTAACCATTATGTCTTTGTTTCATTTTGTTTTGATTGATTTGTTAACTATTTTTTTGTTGGTATTTTTTTTTTTGTTTTTTTGTTTGTTAGTTTTTTTTTATTGTTGTGCCTTGACTTAGTATATATGCATTCATTGGGTGATTCCTTGTGCATTATACTTAAGTCCATCCATATTCATATGTCAACATTTTCATCATGGATTTTATCATTGGTGCATTGTTTTTATTTGTTTATTGGATCACATGTTAGTCCTTATGCATATTGTGGTTAGGTCATCATAGTGTTTTATATCATACTACATATTATCATGTGCTACAACAAAAATTAGTTTGATTGATATTATAATAAATGGTGCCATGGTACTTCTCTTTGTTCACCTGAACAATCCCTAACACATAAACATTACCCAAATGCAGAGTAATTAAATCACAAATAAATTTTCATCCCTGCTAATTAGGACATGCATCTCTATCCTAACAGGTAGCCCAAATTCACACTTATTCTCTATGTCAACTTACTCTTACTTTGTGACTATGGATTCAATACATAAGCCCCCTTTTCTGATTTTACATATTGTCGCAAACCACAGTGCCAGTGATTATAACTACCTTTAGTAAAATAATTGTATTTTTTTATATATGTAGATGTTAATGATTATAAGTGCCTATGGGTGAATCATTATCATTTTCCTACCCAATTGGGGCATGTTTTCATTATGATAATGATTAAAATCATCTTTGGGCAAATCATTATCTCTATCCGCCCATTTGGGGCATTTTCTACCTTTGGAAAATTCATTATTTTTCACCTCCCCATACCGATGATTATAACTGCCTTTGGACAAACCATCCCTATTTTTTTATCTACCCTATTGGGCATCCCACTATGCCACTAATTATGACCATATTTGGGTAAATCAATCTTTCCACCCCCTTTACCTTTTTATCCCATCATTTCCTTCTTTTCAAGGGAACATTCACCAACCTTAATTGCCACCCGCTCTCTTGAGGGGGCATCTAGGGTTCATCTATCTCCTTCTGGGCCATCAAGCATTAATGACCCTTTTCATTATTTTAGAATAAATTACTATTCCTATGGATTGAAACACCTTCCCAAACAAGGGAAAACTATAGACATCCCATTATGGCTATAACTGGCTTCCAAGCAGACTTCAAATTGATTTCTACCAAATAGTTCATAAGAAGCTTAAAAATCACCAAACATCTTAATTTTGTCTGAACTTGGGGTATTATCCTATAGGTAATAGTAATCTCTCATGAATTCATCTCCAGTCACCTTGTGACCTAGCAATGTGATAGTTTGGCCTTTGGACCCATTAAGTGTTAAAATGTTAAGCAAAATGAATTAAAAAATCAAACCAAATTAACTACTTAAGTGAATTTTCCATATAAAATTAGTGAAAACATTTTTTTTAAATAAAAGTTCATAAATATGAGGTCATGATGACATCATCATCCTCAAAGTCAAAAAATTTAAAATATCTCCCCAAATGCAATAAATTTAGAAATAAAGAGCCATGATTAATAAATGGGATCTATATCTCAAATATTAATTACATGTCACCTCCTTAACTAAATTAGGGTTAGCCTAAACTCACATACGATTAGTTTGAACTCAATTATGGTTAATTCTAACCTAACTACACTTAGATTAGAGTCCTAACTACACTTGGATTAGAGTTAACTTTGGAGGCTTTAAATATAAGTCCTCACCCATTCATCCATAAGTTTTTCATGTACAATGTTATTATGCCAAAATACCTCTAAAAAGATTCATTGTAGTGTTATCATGTTCATTTTCCAAGCCAAAGCCAACCAACATTACCAAGGTGATAAGGAGAGGTGGAGAAATGGAGCTTCATTGACAAATTTATTGATCAAGCATCTGAGCACATCATTCCATGGCTAACTCACAACACTTGCTCTAATGAAGGTAAAATCTCTTGTTTTGCTTTCAACTTGTTAGTTATTTGTGTAGTTCTCTAGTTCCTAGAGTGTCAAGGCTAGAAGTGTTAGTTTTTAGTGTGTTGTTTTGATTTGATTTCTTCACTAACACCATACAAATCCCTCCTCTATGCCAATTTATTTTATCACAAAAAGAATAAGGTTTAGGAGTACACCTATGTGTCGATATAACTACCTTACTTATTGACAAGTTTTTTTTGCAAAACATGTATCATTATAAGGCTCTAAAACTAAGATGAGAATAAATATAGATAAATATTTAAATTACATATATCCAAGCAGATATAGAGAGAGAGGTTAGAAGGCACATTCCCCCAACTTTGGAGTAAATTTGAGTTGCTACCTGGAAGTTGATATTAGCTCAATATGCAACCTAATGATACTTATAACCTGAAGATTTTTAATGATCAAGTCTAAACTGAAAACTTGGTAAGACTGAGTCATTTAATCACCCTAACCATACCAAAAGGTGAACCAACTACTGCAGTAAATTGGCTTGCTAAAGTCCATAAACTTTTATGAGGTATCAATATGTGAAATAGTTTTGGAATCTAAGATTAATTTGAATTTTTGTAATATTATGTACATGTTTCATAATATATGCACCTTAGATATGTCTCATGTTGAAACTATATATAACAATGGTCCCTGTTGGTAAATTTCTAAAACTAGAAATTGGGCCAAACCTATAGCTTAAAGGGTCATGACCTATGTTTATATTTTGCTTGTCAGTCATGTTGAAGGTGTTCAAAACATGTATAATATAGTCATATTCCAATCTTATCTTCATATCCCTTGAGTTAAGGATTATGTGAAAGAGATGTACTTCATGGTATGTCTTTCCTTTGCAAATTTTGTGTCTTGGCACATTTTTTGTGTGCAGACCTTTAAAAATAAACTAGCAGTATGAGATGTGCTCAAGGATGTCAATATTAAGATATTAAAACTAACTATTTGAGTTTAAAATCCTTAAAGGATCCTAAACCCAAGCATGAAGCTACCAAGTGGCAAAGCTGCATTCAACCAAAGCAAAAGATCCAACAGCGCACAAGCAATAACTTAAGTTAGTGGATCAGGGAAAATATAATGGCACATGTTCAAGCATGCCAAAGAGATCAATGATGAGCATCAAGTCAAAAAGTCAATAGACCCAAGACAAACATAGGGAAGATAAGTGTCAATATCTCGATGGATTGAGTCAAGATCTAATAGTTCATAGGTGATCAATGAAGATAGTGGGCCCAAGCAGATCAATGGTACGCATTTGATCAAGCAAAATGAGATTAATGGCATGTTTTTAATCATTTAAAGGAAGATCGATAGTGTGCAGTGATCAATAGAGTTAGTAGGTCCAGATGAATCAATGGAACATGTTCAATAAAATTAATGGTGTAGATTAAAGGTGGAAAAGTCAATAATACCAAATCAAATGTGAGTTCACCATGTGGCATAAGTGCATTCAATCGTCAGAACTGATCGAAGGGTCCATAGGAGGCATGTAAGATTAACAAGTATCTCAATCTTGAGGGTTAGACCAAAGATCGATGTGGAGTTACCAAGTGGCATCATTTGGAGAGTAGATCATTGATCAACATCCAAAATAAAGGTAAAAAATAGAAGACTTTAGAGGATATCAATATAGCAGTTTTAATCAAATCTCCAAGTGGCACAAGATAAGGACAAATGTCCTAAGCTTGTAGCAATCAAGTTTTTAAATAGAACAAGTAGCTTGAGATGATGCCATAAAGATAGACATGTTGGATGAAGGATTTCACCACCTCAAGTAGGTATAATACATAAATTCAAGACAAAACATGATCTAATTTACCAGGACCAGATCCAACAAAGCTATCTAACACCATTAAATCACTGTAAAACTTTTCAAGAGCTTGTAGACATAGGTTTTATGTCTCATTCAGATCCAAGAACCCTAGCCATGGATCTTCATTTGAAATCATGACTATTAAAACCAATAGGGTGATTGGTTTTCATCCATAATAGATCTATATTCAGGATTTAGAAGAAATGATAGAATGGTGACTGCACAAGAAATGTCAAAAGGAACATCAAGGAGCAATCCCAAATAAATACTTGATAATGTGAATAACATCAAGCATGATCAATTAATACAGTGGGGTATTTAGTGTTTCAAGGTCCTTAGGGACTTGTTCCTGTTTGATGGATTATGACTCAGCATATTTGGATCGATGCTAATTAATCAAAGGTGGTTACATCACATTTGTTAATGGCTATCCATTTAGTCACTTTGTCTCATCCCATTCTACTATAAATTCAAGCTTTGAGCTCTTGATTTTCATCCCTCATCTTGATATAGTGAATCTCTACCAATTTCCATTTGTAAAACTTTTTGAAGCAATATAAGACATCTCAAATTCTATTTGAATGCTAAGTGTGTTTTATTGAAGTTTGATTTATAGTGTATGTTTCTTATTCATCATCTATATGTCCTTCATCTACCTTAATTCAAGTCTATTGGTTTCTTGTAGTTTGTGTGAAGTGTTGGTTAGTGAGGTTTCCCTTGAAGTGTCATAAGTCCATATTATTTTTCTTGAATCTATCTCTTTTTATCCTTCAAGTTGCAAGTCTCTATTCAGCCTTCATACAAAATACTCATGTTTTCAACCTTGTCATAGAATTTGATCAGTTCTTGTCCTAATTAGATTCATTGGTAGTCATAAAAGGGTCTATGCTAAGAGTGGATCATTGAACATTCGGTGCATCACCATTTAGACTAGGTTTTGTTCTTTTTAGTTTTCTTCCCTTTCTCTTTTCCTTGGTATAAGTATAAGTTTAGGAGAACTATATTTTCATAGAAGAGGAGATATCCTCATTAAAAATCCTAGAGGTTTGACCTAAGATTAGGTAACCCACAGCCTAGGGTCATTTCCATGTTGGACTAGATTTGAGTAGAGGACCTGAACAATCATTTGCTTAGCTAGGGTGCATTCTAACTCTCTAGCAATTTCTAGCATGCTTAGTGGAACACATTCTCTTTGGTGTAACCAAAGTCTAGAGTTGAGAAGAAGTATTTTTAGTAGAGGGAGACATTCACCATCACCAATAGCTGAAGATTCTCCAAGTTGCAGAATTCATAACATCATCTAGACAACACATCTCATGCCAAAGATTACTAGAAGATCAGCTAGTAAAGATATTCCCTTTGAATTCATTAAACTACCTTCTATTTCATATGAAATAGCAAGATTCAATAACACAGGTCCTTATCCCCAAAATAAATATTCATCTCTTGGTCATCCTATTGTTTTAAGTAGTGCAATTCCCACTATGCAAATGGCAAGGCCCAAAAAGCAAGATTGTGTACCCTTCAATGGTGTTAGCTTTCTTAACCTTTAGCAACATGATGATACCCCTACTACCTATTTGAAGAGTCTACCATACTTTATAAGAGAAAACTCCACCACCCCTGTAGACCACATAGCTAACATTGAAAACCTTTGTTCAGTACATAACATTATGCAAGAGAATATAGCTATGAAACTACTAGCCACATCCTTGAAAGGAAAAGCCCTACAATGGTATAGGGGTCTAGCTCCTACCTCAATAAATACTTAGGATGAGTTTGGTGAGTGCCTATATAAACATTTTGAGGATGTAAGTGACCATGTGTCACTTTTTGAATAACTCACCTCAATCAAGAGAGCTACCCAAGAATCTATGGTTGATTTTAACTACAAATTCCAAAAGACTTTGGATAGGATCCCTATCATCATTAAACTGACACCCAATTATGTTTTTCTTTAATATTTAAGAGCATTGAATTTAGACATTGCAGTCATGATCTAATATATGGGTGGGACAACTCTACCTGGGGCTTATGAAATGTCTATAAGGGTAGAAATCTATTTCATTAAAGTAGGAAAACACATGCCAAGACCTCTCATGCCACTTTTTCCTGAGCTTCAACCAACCCCACCTACCATTACTTCATTGCCTACTCCAAACAATCAAGCCCAACCTAATGATAGTAAAGTGGATAAATTTGTAAGGATTGAGAGCTTATTAAAGGCACAAAATAGCAAGCTAGTGGTTATAGAGGGATAGTAATAGACTTTATATAGGCCACATCAAGGTCCCTTCCAATCCCAATAACCTACTCAATCATACAATAGACCCCCTTATCCATCAAATCAACAAGCCCAAGGCCAAATTACTCAAGGTAGATCTTTTAATAGTTACAACCCCATAGCTATAAATAGCTCAAGAGCCTTGGTTCCCACATAAAACAACATTGCACAAGAGGGTCAATGGCAATCAAGAGGGCATTCCAATGAGATGGTAATGAGTGGATAAATGTATTCAGATCCTAGTTGGTAGTATAATCCTTCATTCTGAGGCCATGACACAATGCCTCCTCCACTTTAAGGCCCTCTAATGAATTAAGGTAATATGTTTGCCTTGACACCATTAGAAGCTCAGATTCAATAGCAAGGGAACATGGGTAAGCCACTAGCTAACACCACATGCATGAACTTTCAAGAAGGGGAGCATATGTTTGAACATGTAGCAGCAAACATGGGGTAGACTACACAAAGGTTAGATGAACCAGTTGCAGCCCATAGAAGGTTTAAGAGGAGGATGTTGAATGATAATTTGGGGTAGCCTAAGACTTATTCAACACCTCCACAAGTCACTCTATACCCTACCCCTTCAAATGTAACTATTAAAGCTCTTGTAACTCAACAAATACCTCAACATCATGGGTAGCAATAGAATTCTCCTTGTGTTCCTCATGTCATTCAAGTGCCAAGTGATATTTCTACTTCCAAGGTGCAGTTCAAAGGCACTAGTCTTCCTTTCAATATTTTAGATCATATAAAAAATCCTAACATCACTATGTCTATGTATGATGTCGTCTATTCTAGGACAGAAATAGATTCTTCAACAAGAGCTCTCCTAACCTTCTCATGTGAATAAGATAGCTGATAAGGTGAATATTATCTTTACTAATAGTAGTTAGCCTAGTAAAATTCAAGTTCCTAGTCAAGATCAAGTTCATAATGTTGTTCATCCCCCTAAGGTTATCAAACCCCAGCCATTTTATTTGTCATTCATCATAAGGGACTGCTTAATACACAATTGAATGATAGATTTAGGAGCTTCAACCTCAGTTATGCTAAAATCCATAGCAGATAATATTGAGCTTTAAGTATGTGCCTAATGAAAAAGGTTTTCTCTAGTTGGATAGTTCCCCCACTAAAATACTAGGTATATTAAAAAATCTTAAGATCACATTGGAAACTTGCCTAACTTGTGTCATCACTCGAGATGTAATGGTTGCAAACCTACCCCCATATTTTTCCCTATGCCTATCTAAGGAATTTACTATAAAAATTGGAGGATATTTTTCCTCTTAATAGTCATATGTGGTTTTCAAGACCAAATATGGGACTAGGTTCACTATTAGGTTAGAACCTATCTCTAGGTTCCATTTAGAGCCATGTATGCCTAACCTTGCAAATGTCAATTGTACTATATTTGATGAAGATGAAAATGCTATTGAAAAAGAGCCTCATGACCATCTTGAAGGCATTTTAGACATGTACTTAGATGAATGGGTAGCTAAAAATTATGGATTTGATCCCTATAGCAATATTGAAGAAGCAGGCTTAGGGGTGTATTGTATGCATGAGGAATGTGTTGTTATACCTTGCCTAACTAATACCACTCAAGAGGAAGATGGTCTATGGGATTTATTATTTGATGGCCCAAGGTAAAATAATGGTAGTGGAGCTGGATCCATGATGTTTTCACCCTCAAATTAGAAGTACTATTCAACTACAAGATTTCAATTCAGTTATACTTCAAACATAGTTTAATATGAGGCTCTTTTACATGGTTTATAAGAGGCAAGAAGAAGAGGTGTCAAACTTCTTCAAATCAAGGGTGATAGTGAGTTTATTTTACAATAAGTGAGAGGCATAAGTGTAGTAAAGAACCATCATTTCAAAGCTTAAAATCATCATATATGGGATCTCATAGAGGACTTCTTGGCATTGAATATATAATCCATACCAAGAGAGGTAAATCAACATGTAAATAGTCTTATAGTCATTAGAACTCAATATGAGGTTGTAGAAGGAGTCAAAGGCAACCAGATTTAAGAAAATATCAAGGTCATATGTAGGCCAATTATACTTGACAATGCGGTGAGTTGTTAGGTGTTTGATAATGATGACCAAATTATATGTTTTTTGATGCAGGAGGTAGAATTCTGCCATAAGAATCAAAACAAATTCCAATATTAGTATGATGATCATATAGTGTAGTTGAGATCTAAAAATCTACCTAGGGGATTTGTGACATTACAAATCATCTTCAATTAAGATGACCAAGTGAGAAGAGGCAAGGTATGTATCTCATCCAAAGAGGAACACTATGAAAGGATAGAGATCTTGAAAGGTAAATTATTGAAGTTAAGAAAGATCAAAATAGTAGAAGAGAGAGATACATTTGTTTCTTTATGTCAAGAATTATCTGATGCATTTTCATGTTAACACAAGGATTTGAAGGTTTTGATCCCAAACTTGCACAATATACCATTGAACTAAAGAGAAATGTAAAACTAATCAGGCAAAACAAAAGGCCTATCAACCCAAAAGTGGAGGAGTTAATGAGAAGGGAGTTATTTAATTTGATTGAATCAAAGATAATATTCCCTGTTAAACATTCCTCATGGGTGGAAGATATTGTGCTAGTGAATAAGAAGAATGGGGAAATATGATTATGTGTTGACTTTAGGGACCTCAATAAAGTGTCCCTAAAAGACCATTACCCACTGCCCTAAATGGATTAGATTCTTCAAAAGGTGGTAGGTTATCAAAGATTCTCATTGCTTGATGGCTACTCTGCTTATAAGCATATTATGGTCAAGGAAGAAGATAGGCATAAGATTGCCTTCACCACAAAGTGGGGCACTTATACATATATGAAAATGCCCTTTGAACTATCCAATGTTGGAACAACTTTCTAGAGGGAAATGGATGTTACCTTTGAAGGTTTGATCAATGACATGGTGCTCATCTACCTCGAAGACATCATTGTTTTCTAAAAGGACCCAGTTGATCACATTACTCAATTGAGGTTAGTATTTGAAAGATGTAGAGAATTTGTTGTGTCATTAAATCCTAAAAAATGTATATTTTGTGTTCATGAGGGTAGTATATTAGGCCATGTAGTGTCAAACGATGGTCTTTTCATATATCCTGAAAGAGTTGAGTCCATCTTATCCTTACCCTTGCCTAAGCACAATAAGGGTCTGCATATTTTCTTAGGAAAGATTAATTTTATAAGAAGGTTTATCCCAAGCTTTACAGAGCTAGTCAAGCCTCTTACTCACATGTTAAGAAAATGCAAGGAGTTTACATGGACCAAAGAAGGTAATAAGATTTTTGGGGCCATCAAGGAGTCCATCTCTCATGCCCATACACTTATTAATCCTAACTTTAACAAATAATTCTACTTGTATGCCTTCTCTACATTGGATAAAATCTCTATAATGTTGATGTAGTAGAATGGGCAAGGTTTAGAATAGCCTATTACTTTCTTTAGTCAGGACTTAGAGGGGCATGAAGAAAGGTATAGCTTTGTATAAAAACATGTGCTTATAGTAGTGAGAGGTTTGAAAAAAATTAGGTACATGGTCTCCAATAGTAATATCATACTCATAGTGGTACACCCAAGCATTAAAGAGTTTATACTCAACAGAGACCTCAATGAGAAAAGAGTTGGATCGGTGAGTATGACCTTGAAGTTAGAGTTACAAAACTTGTAAGGGGAAGAGGTTTATGTAAACACCTTGTAGCATAGGTAAAACAAGATAAATATCAAGTGTTGGTAGTCCATGATAGCCAACAAGCAGTTGTAAACAACACACCTTTCAATTGGACACATGATATATTCAAATTTCTTGAATCAAACCAATGTTCTATGGGACTAGATAGAACTAAGAGAAGGCACTTTAGGTTGGAAAATATACTTTATGTCCTGATAGATGGAGTATTTTTCAATAGAGACATAGGATGCATGCTTTTGAGCTGTGTGGAATCATGTCAAATAGACAAGTTGCTTGAGTAGTTCCATGATGGTCCAATTGGTTGGCACTTTGTTGCTAAGACCAAAGCCTCTAAGATCACTAGAGCTAGGTACTTTTATCCCACAATGTTTAGAGATGCACACTCTTGGGTAAGGAAATACCTAAAATGTGCAATGTTTATTGGCAAGTAAAAACTAGCTAACCTTCCCATACAACCCATACAATTAGAACAACCTTTCATGCAATGCGGCTTAGATTTCATAGGGATGAGACACCCCCCTTAAATTAAAGGACATAAATGGATCATTATAGCTATAGACTACTTTACAAGGTGGGTTGAAGCAACTTCCCTCAAGGAAGATAATGAAGATTCTATTTTGGATTTTTATGATAGCCTTGTGACTAGATTTGGTGTGCATTCTACAATCATTTTTGATAATGCATTAGCCTTTAGCAGCAACAAGGTATGTGAGTGGACTCTTTCACATGGAATTTATCTCAAGGCATCCTCTAAATATTACCCATGGAGAAATGGACTAGCAGAGTTCACAAATAAGAAATTATTGAGGATTATCAAGAGAACTATGGAAGATGGTTAAAGGGAGTGGCATACTAGACTAAGGACTACCCTATGGGCAGATAAAGTGACAACTAATAAATCTAATGGACACTCCCCATACCTTATTATCTATGGGAAAGAATCCAAACTTCCTATATCTCTTAAACTTCCTACATTAGAGCTTGCACATCAACTTGAGATCCTAGAGGATGATGTTATGTAGATAAGGTTGAATGAGTTAAGATAGTTGAAAGAGACAAAGGGCACTGTTATGCATATTATGTGGCCCAATCAGCACCAAGTGAAGAGGTCATTTGAAAAGAGAGCTTCCTCAAAGACATTACAACAAGGTGATATATTTTTCAAATGGGATGAGGACCATGCAAAATTAGGAAAGCATTCCAAATTTAAAAGTCTTTAGAGTGGGCCTTATGTTATCATAGGTTACAAGGAGAGCAATGCCTTTGAGCTTGCTAAGTTGAATGGAGAGATCCTTCCCATCCCTATCAATTGGAGGTATCTTAAATTCTACTACTAGTGTTGTCTCATGACCTTTGTACATATGTAGATAGGTTTATCTTTACCTCCAAGTGCTCTTGCACATTGCTATGTTTGTCATTTTCTATTATTTGGGTGGTTGTTTGGTGTGTTTTATTGCTTTCTTATTATTTGTGTGTGTCTCATTACTTCAAAATGTTTTTACGAGTTAGGAAGAATCTCTTTGTGAGTAATACTTCATTTGTTTAATCCTCATGAGCAAGCTTGATCAAATTCTAGGTTCCATGACTAGCAGGCTGGTCAAACCAGTTGAGTCGCCAAAAATGTTGGTCAATTTCTAGAACTATAATTTGGATGACCCTATAGCTTAAAGGGTCATGACCTATGTTTATATTATGCTTATCAATTATGTTGAAGGTGTTCAAGACATGTATAGTCAGTTCTTGTATAGTCATATTCCAATCTTGTCTTAGCAGCCCTTGAGTGAAGTATTACGTGAAAGGGATGTACTTCGTGTTATGTCTTTGCTTTGAAAATTTTGTGTCTTAGCACATTTTTTATCTATAAACCTTTAAAGATAAACCAATGATATGAGACATGCTTATGGACATTAAGATTAAGCTATGAAAACTAACCATTTGAGTTTAAAATCCTTAAAGGATCTTAAGCCCAAACGTGGAGCTACCAAGTGGCAGAGCCACATTCAATCAAATCAAAGGATCCAACAACACAAGAGAAATAGCTTAAGTCAGTGGGTCTAGGAAAATCCAACAACACACATTTAATCATGTTGAAGAGATCAATGATGAGCATTAAGTCAAAAATTTAGTAGACCCAAGATAGACATAGTAAAGATAAGTGTCAATATTTCAGGGGCTTGAGTCGAGATCTAACGATGTGTGGGTGATCAATGAAGATAGTGGGTCCAAGCAAATCAATGATGTGTATTTGATCAAGTATAAGAAGATCAATAGCATGCATTCTATTACTCAAAGGAAGATTGATGGTGTGTGGCAATCAATAGAGTTAGAGGGTCCAAACGAATTAATAGAGTGCCTTTAAGCAAAAAAATAGTGCAGATTAAAGGTGGAAAAGTCAAGGATCCAAATCAAACATGAGGTCACCATGTGGTATAATCACGTTCAATCGCAAGAACTGATAGAAATTTCCATAAGAGGTATGCAATATTGATAAGTGTCTCATTCTCAAGGGTCAAACCAAAGATCAATGCAAAGTTTCCACACCATATATAAAGTAAATCATTAATTGATGACCAAAATAAAGGTCAAAAATAGAAGACTCTAGAGGAGATTAATGGAGCAACTTTAATCATATTTTGGGTAGCACATGATGAGGACATGTGTCTTAGGCTTTCAATGATTAGGTGTTTAAATAGAACAAGTAGCATGAGAGGATGCCATGAAGGCAAACACATTGGATGAAGGATTTCACCACCCTGAGTAGGTAGAATACATAAATTCAAGATTAAACATGATCTATGTTACTAAGAGTAGACCCTACAAAGCCATATAATGCCATTAAATCCCTGTAAAACTTTTCAAGAGCTTCTAGATGTAGATTTTATGTCTCATTTCGATTCAAGAAACCCTAGCCTATGGATCTTCATTTGCAATCATGACTATATGAAAACCAATAGGGTGATTGTTTTTCATCCATAATAAATCTATATTTAGGATTTAGAAGCAATGATGGAATGGTGACTGTGCAAGAAATGTCAAAAGGAACATCAAGGATCGATCCCAAGTAACTGCCTGATAACATGAAGAACATCAAGCATGATCAATAAAAATAGTGAGGCATTTAGTGTTTCAAGGTCCTTAAGGACTTATTATTGTTTGATGGATTATGACTCAACATCTTTGGATCAATGCTAATAGATCAAAGGTGGTTGGATCACATTTATTAATGGTTATCTATTCAGTCCCCTTTCTCTCATCCCATTCGGCTATAAATTCAAGCTTTGAGCTCTTGGTTTTCATCCCTCAACTTGATATAGTGAATCTCTACCAAAATCACTTTGTAAAACTCTTTTGAAGCAATATAAGACATCTCAGATTCTATTTGAATGTAAAGTGTGTTTTATTGAAGTTTGATTTATAGAGTGTATGTTTCATATTCATCATATGTATGTCCTCCATGTACCTTACTTCAATTCTATTAGTTTATTATAGGTTGTGTGAAGTGGTGGTTAGTGAGGTTTCCCTTGAAGTGTCATAAGTTTGTAGTATTTTGCTTGAACCTATCTCTTTTTGTCCTTTAAGTTGTAGGTCTCTTTTCAACCTTCATAAAAAATACTCATGTTTGCAATCTTGACATATAATTTGATCCATTCTTATCCTAATTGGATTCAATAGTAGTCATAAAAGTGTTTAAGCTAAGAGTGGATCATTGAACATTCGATGGATCACCATTTAGACTAGGTTTTGTTTCTTTTAGCTTTCTTCCCTTTCCCTTTTCCTTTGTATAAGTATAGGTTTAGGATAAGAACTATATTATCATATCAGAGGATCTAGCCTCGTTAAAAATCTTAGAGGTCTGACCCAAGATTAAGTAACCCACAGCCTAGGGTCATTCTCATATTGGACTAGATTTGAGTAGAGGACCTAAACAATCCTTTACTTAGCTAGGATGAAATCTAAATCACCGATAGTACCATGTATAGAATTTTTCCATAAATTTGCATCAAAATCATATAACTATGTGTTTTAGCCAATTCATAAAATTGTTTAAATGTGAAGGACATGGTTCCAAAGCATGCCCACATTATATTTGGAGAAATTTAAAACTGGTATAAGTACCAATGTGGAGGACATGTTTTCAAAACATACCCCCACTATAAACTAGAGATGTTGAATACTGAGTAGATGTGGAGAACATGCTTCCAAAGAATTCCCCCATTGAATCTATAAATTATAAATAATATACTGAATGAATGTGGAGAACATGCTTACAAGGCATGCCCCCACTGAATCTATAAATTGGTATAAGTACCAAAAACTTATAAAATATGGAGAACATAATTCCAAAGCATGCCCACATTGTAATCTAGCAACTCTAAATGTGTGGAATCCATGTCCATATGGCATGCCCCCACTGAATCTAAGAATTGGTATAAAGTGTGGAGAACATAATTCCCAAGCATGCCTCAACTAATATTGCCCTCCTTTAAGGTGAGATAAAAATAGTACATGGAAGTTACCGCACCTCAAAAAGGTAAGACAACTATAGAATTTGTGAATGTAACCATGTTGTATATAGAATAAAACATATCTAGGTAAATATATCATTTAAGTGCATACAACCAATGTGATCACATGTAGGCTTAAGACATATGATAAATATCATAGCAACAACTAAATAGTAATAATACAAGAAAACAAGCACACACACAAGATCACTCAAAATCAAGTCAAAGAAATGGTTCAAGGAAACTACAAACAATGAGCATATTTAAATTCCACAAAATAGAATGGCCATGACTTAGTCCAATGTCCACAAAGCAAGGAATGACATATTCAAATATTCATACAACAAGCAATGACATTCAAATGTCCAAGAAGGCAATGACATATTCTAATGTCCAAAAAGTTAAGTATAGGAGCCACATACAATGGAGCATATTCAAATGCTCAAAAAATAAAGATAATTGCAAGGCAAAACACTCAATGAAGTGTGAAAAAAAAAGTATAAGTAACCAACATAAACATGACATAGTGGCCTATGGCTCAAATGTGTTATCAAAAAATATCAAGTACATAGCATATCAAGTACCATGTGCAAGATATAATCCTAGATAACATGCACATTTAAGTATATATGTAATCTCAAACATGATAGTGTAGATTGATCATCGATTTATATAACCTATGTATATCAAAATCATAGAAGATGGATTTCCCCAACATCCTGATGATGTGAATAGAGGGAAAACCCAACACCCATAAGTGTATCATGTATATGTGTATTCATGTACATGTGTATGTAGGAGTAAATTATATGATAGTCCTCAAGATGGAACTAACACATAGATGCCAAGGAGCCAATAGAACATGTAGGTGTTGAAAAATGTTTTTGGATTTCTGAATATTTTTTTTATTTTTTTGGTATTTTTGAAGAGACAATATCATTTTGTGATCTAAAGATGATGATGATAATATTTAAGTTGTGGAAAATGTATAACCTGTCATGAACAATATGTATCATATGTGTGCATAGTAGAATAAGAAAGAGTATCATTCTCTTTTGGTAAGTTTGTAATTGGTATCTTTGATGTAGAGTTATTTTCCTTTATTGCTAGTAACCATGGTTTGCCAAGTTTTGCATTATATTTTTCCAAAAAAGGACTAATATGTAGAATAATATATCCTAATTTGGATACGAGTGTGAAATTACATTTAAAATATCCAGAAAAAAGGTCAGATATAGTAGCTTTGTTTAGATGTTCATTGCCATATCAGAGAGATGTAAAGAATTCCTAGGTACATATATTAAAATCACAAGTTGGGTCAAACATGATATTTTTACATTTCTTTTCATCTATACAAATTTCAATGAATGTTTGTTTTGAGGAATGATTGGAAATTTCTTCATACTAAGGCACACATTTGACATTACCCTTTTTAGGTACTTTTTTCTCTTTTTGGACTTGTTCTTTATGTACCTTATTTTTAGTTGTAGGTTCTTGCTCTTTTAGGTATTTTGTAAATGTATCTTGATATATTTGTTCCTTTGTGTAGGATTTTATTTTAGTTGTAGGTTCTTGTTCTTTTGCATTGGCCAAATGTATTTTTGAATGATTTGCATGAGTATAACCAATATATCCCAAGCCTTGGCAGTCATTCTGATAAAATGCAGAAATAGGATGAGTGATGTCTTGGGAATGTTTTCCCCATATTTGACCATGATAACCAAAGTTTTGTAAATATTTCATTTCAAAACCATACTATTTATAAAATTGAGTATCATTATTGAGAGGTAACTTTGTATCCTTTTCTTGATTTGATGTCTTTTTTTAAACTTTTTCTTGCTCTATGTTTAATGTTTGTAATTGTGTCTGCTCAAAAAAAATTCTTTTGTACCTATATACAAATGAAAATATAGCTGACCTATTAATCAATCCTAGTTTAGAGAAGATAAATCTTACTTACACTTCTGATTATCAATACATTATATATTTGGTGTCATAATCAAGATAGACCCACTAAACCTAACCAAGAGGTATTTTATCACAATAACTATTGACCAATTTTGCCCATAGGCAAAATCGTGGTCACCTCCTCCCTTTGCTATTCGAAAACAATCATTTCCAAGCTACACAGTTCAATGCCAATGTTTCTCTACTTGTTTCAACACAATTGGTTCAGTTATTTGGTTCAACTAGTTGGTTTATCAACATTTGTTTTATCTTCTTCACAATCCAATGGCCTTGTTCCAGCTCAGTTCAATGCTTTGGTCAGTGGCCTAGTTCTTTGGTTCGGCATCTAGTTCATTGTTTTGGCCTAGTTCAAGTTCATGATACATGCCCTTGCATAAGACAGGCGCTTCACTTCAAACATTCACAAAAGGGCCGGGTCGGGCGCATATACAAGCAAAGGCAATGAGGCAGATGGAATTTTTGTGGACTTTTTGTTCACAGGAAATGTCTGTAGACAAAAGTCCGTGGGATAACAAAGCAACAAGCCCGAGAGAATTTTTGTAGACTTTTTATCCATAAACAAAAGTCTGTGGAAAACATATAAGGCCCGGCAGATAGCGAAGGCAAACAGTGACTTGCCCAAAAGCAAAAGGGTGCCCGTAGGGAAGGAAATAAGTGGAAGACAGCCTGAGAGACCATCCAAAGGACTTGCCGAAGTATATAAGGTAGAAGAGCTACTCGGACGGGTGTTAAGGCTAAAGCAAGTTGCAAAAGAAGCCAGCAAAGACTGATGATGACATGGAGCCATCAAAGTTAACAAAGCGAGGTGGCCGTTTGGGTTAAAAACAAAGAGAGCGCTAACCAACCAAGAGCCCAAATGTAACGACCTACTAAGATATCTGCCCCAGGGGCCAATAAACCAGATAAGACAAAACAAAAAAGAGACAAAGAGGCAGTATGGTTCTAGCAGAAGGATGACGTCGACAATAGTGCTTTCTTCTTCCCAATGAAGACGCGACATACCCACTTGCAAGCAAAAGGTGCCAATGAGCCTCTTGTCTTTTTCCATATAACATTGTGAATTGGTCATTTGTAATCATCTTCCACATTTTTGCTAAGGCATAGCCCTAGAAAAATTTCCCCTGAATCAAATAAAATGCAATTTTACCTCCATGTGGATAGATATTTTCAGAGTATGTCTTGAGTGTTTGTCTGTGTCCAGTCATTATTTATTGATGCTCTCACAGTTTCAACACCAGTAGACCTGTTATCTACAAGGCACCATTTCTACAGCTAAAAGGAGAAGAGTTGTATTTGAGAAGACCAGAATAGAGGAAGTTGCTTATAGTGTGCATTCTATGGTGCCTTAGTGAATCTCTGTTATATTTTTTCCATTATAGCATCCCTGTCAGTTCCTTGCAGTTTGGTCCTTCTGCCAAGTGTGTAGAGTACGTATGCATTTGTTTGATTTCAAGAGTGGAAGTGTGAAGGTCGACTTATTTTGGTGTATCACCTCTTTAGAGTAGTTTGTTTTCTTACAATTTCTCCCTTTTCATCCCCCCTTATTAAATATATATATATATATATATATATATATATATATATATATATATATATATATATATATATATATATATACCTATATTTTGCACTTGTTGGAACAAACATGATACATCAAAGGGAGCTAGCCCTTATCTAGAGACTCTCCCCTCTAGCTTCGCCAGTCCCACAGGTGAGAGGGGAGTTTCCATGTTGTGAGGAGAAGATAGGCGTTTGACTTCTTGTCAAAGGGTGCAATTTCCTGCATCAACAGTTTTGGCACACCCGGTGGGACTCAGTTTTATAACGCAGTAAAGTTTTAGAACTATTGCTAGTCCTGATACAGCCAATTCAAGTTTATTTCTAGCACCTGGCGTCAACAGTTTTGGCATGCTCGATGGGACCCAATTTGACACTCAATAAACTTTTGGCACCTGGCGTTAATAGTTTTGGCATGCCCGGTGGGATTTAGTTTTACAACGTAGTAAAGTATCAGGATTGATGCTGGTCTTGTTGTAGCAAATCGAGTATTTTCAACATTTGGTGACTCTGAGTTCAATATGTTGGTTAAGCGCAGCCTGGTGCCATTCAAAAAATTTCTTGTATGTATATTTCCTTTGCACAAAATCATGGGTCTTGTTTTCCTTCACATGAATATAATCAGGCTCTAGATATTTATGCAATCCCCTCAAGCAGCTCTCTTAGTTGCCCTGCAACGATAAAGGAAGTGGCACTGGAATTTGAGAGGCAGACAATGGAAATCGACAGGCTGGAAGAGTAGTAAAAATATCAGTAGGAGCTAATGTATAAAGAGGAGTGCTTGTTTAGGCAAGCACAGGCCTTGCAGTCCATGGAGGAGGAGGTAACAAAATGGAGAAATCCATTTATTCAAGGCAGTCAGCCTTATGCACCCCCTCCTATCCTAAAGAAAACCCCCTCTTTTACACTAAATCCATTTTATTAGATTGCACTTGCTCACTCCAACTCATCAAATACAGCTGCTCCCAATCCCATGCGCCTGGCTTTCCAACACCAGATGACATCAGAACAGCCTCCCTTGGAAATGAACCTTCTGAGCTCCTTAAATCATAAATTCTCCATTTAGAAGAGAACTAGCCAGCACGTCCCTCTTCAAAAGACTCTTCTAGTGCATTGACAGTCTCTTCCTTGCATTCTTCAACCTCCCCAAGTCCTTCAGCATAATGCACAGATTCCAAGTTGGAGGAAGGATTGCCAAGAACCAACTCTGAGCTTTGAAGATGATCATGCTGACAACCTCCAAGAAAGACTCTTTTAGGACAACCTAGCCAAACAAATTGAAGATTTAGAGGCTAGGATGAAGCTGCTCCTTGAAAGAGAGATAAAATTTCTAGACCTTGTGGAGGAGCCCCAGGACCTTGTGGAAAACAAAGTTGTTGCCTGTTTGCAGGAGCAGAATTCTAATTTAGAGATCCTAAATTAGAAGAAAATAGTAGAATCATGGGGCAGAATGGAGGAGGAAAAGCAAGGTTTTTCTCAAAACCTTGAAGAAGCTAAGACTGCTCCTACTGATGACGATGCTAGAGACCTCTAGAAGAATCTTTTCCAAGAAGATCTAGCCAGGAGAATTATAGAGTTGGAATCCAGAGAGAAATTCCTCAGCCAATGTGTAATGGATGGTTCAAACCAAATAGCACATTCTATGTTTGAACACACCCCATCTACACGTTTCTTTGAAAAAATTCAAGCCATTCCTGATACTGATGAAGTGTTGACCAAGTGGAAGGAGGAGAATCATTCAATTCTAGCTCAAGGACTGCCTCCTCTTCCACATGTTTTCTCCACTTCACCCCTTCTCAAGGAAGAACCTGTTTTGCAAGAAGTAGGTGAGGAGCAAAAGATCCAATCTACAGTCCTTCAAGAGGCTGTCATGAGTGACAATGAAGAAGAAATCATCATTGATGCTCCTTGTGAAGACCTTATCAGTAGTGGAGAAGATGCAAGTCTTGCATCTATGTAGATGTTATAGCAATACAAAGAGGAACAAAAGCATGGTGAGCTCTCTTCCCCTCTATTTGATGAACTTCCTTGTTGTTTTGATGATGAGGATGACTATGCTAAAGAGTCTGAGTTGAAGAAGGATCAGGAGGATATTTTTGAAAATCTAGAAATTCTGATCAGCAAAGAGGAAAAGGAGAGGCCTGTCTTCCTGGAGGAATGCCTTGAAGAAGATAGTTTTGAAGAAAGAGGTGATGTTCTGTGAGATGAGCAATCATTTTTTGAATCCATTTCAGACATCACCACAGTCACCCTTCTTCAAGAAGGCCAAAAGGAAGCAGAGGACGAGTCGGACAAGATTTTCAATGAGACAAAAGAAAATAGGCTGGACCATGATATATTGTAGAAGGAATGTGCAGGTCAAAGGGCTTAGGGTGATGAACCAGTAGCCATTGATTTCTTGGTGAGGAGCACCAATATGAAGGACCAGCATTCAACAGGCCTCCAAGGACAAGCAAAATACATATATCAGAGGCATGTTTGAATCTGATCCACTCGGATACCAGCCAATGCAGGTGACAGGCAGGAAGAGCAAGTCACCATTTCTCTTTTTCATTCAGCTACTTGCCTGGCACCATAAGTCTTCTTGCTAGGAAGGGAACTTAAGAAATTTTCCTTTCGATCCAGGAGGGAGGCGAACATTCCTGGTTAGCTGTATATGATAGTTTGTTTTTAGTTGTTTTTTCCTATTTTCCCTAAGTGCAGTTTACATAGGTAGTGTTTTTTAGCCTTATGTGTTTCCCTTTGCATGTGGGGTAAAGCTTCATGTTTGATTCTCGGATCTTTGAGGCTGTTGTTAACTTTTCATACCTACATCTGACTCTGTGCCCAATGGAATGCAAGGCAACTGGATTCTAAGCATAGCAGGCATGCTTCCCCTGTGAGTCGCCAATATATTGACCAATTTTGCCCACAGGCAAAATCATGGTCACCTCCTCCCTTTGCTATTCAAAAACAATCATTTCCAGGCTACATAGTTCAATGCTAGTGTTTCTCTGCTTGTTTCAACATGATTGGTTCAGTCATTTGGTTCAACTAGTTGGTTTATCAGCATTTATTTTATCTTCTTCACAGTCCAATGGCCTTGTTCTAGCTCAGTTCAACGCTTTGGTCAGTGGCCTGGTTCTTTGGTTCGGCATCTAGTTCATTGTTTCAGCCTAGTTCAAGTTCATGATACATGCCCTTGCATAAGACAGGGGCTTCACTTCAAACATTCACAAAAGGGCCAGGTCGGGCGCATATACAAGCAAAGGCAACGAGGCAGACAAAATTTTTGCAAACTTTTTGTCTACGAGAAATGTCTACGGATAAAAGTCCGCGGGATAACAAAGCAACAAGCCCGAGAGAATTTCCGCAGACTTTTTGTCCGCGGACAAAAGTCCGCAGAAAACATATAAGGCCCGGCAGATAGTGAAGGCAAACAGTGACCCGCCCAAAAGCAAAAGGGTGCCCATAGGGAAGGAAATAAGTGGAAGACAGCTCGAGAGACCATCCAAAGGACTCACCAAAGTATACAAGGCAGAGGAGCTACTCGGGAGGGTGTTAAGGCTAAAGCAAGCCGCAGAAGAAGCTAGTAAAGACTGATGATGACCTGGAGCCATTGAAGTTAACAAAGTGAGGTGGTCGTTTAGGTTAAAAACAAAGAGAGCGCTAACCAACCAGGAGCCCAAATGCAAGGACCTGCTAAGATATCCACCCCAGGGGCCAATAAACCAGATAAGACAAAACAAAAAAGAGACAAAGCGGCAGCATGGTTCCAGTAGAAGGATGACATCGGCAACAGTGCTTTCTTCTTCCCAATGAAGATGCGACATGCCCACTTACAAGTAAAAGGTGCCAATGAGCCTCTTGTCTTTTTCCATATAACATTGCGAATTGGTCATTTGAAATCATCTTCCACATTTTTGCTAAGGTGCAGCCTTGGCAAAATTTCACCTGAATCAAATAAAATGCAATTTTACCTCCATGTGGATAGATATTTTCAGAGTATGTATTGAGTGTTTGTCTGTGTCCAGTCATTGTTTCTTGATACTCTCATAGGTTCAACACCAGTAGACGTGTTATCTACAAGGTGCCATTTCTGCAGCTGAAAGGAGAAGAGCTATATTTGAGAAGACCAAAATAGAAGAAGTTGCTTACAATGTGCATTCTACAGTGCCTTGGTGAATCTCTGTTATGTTTTTTCCATTATAACCTCCCTGCCAGTTCCTTGCAGTTTGGTCCTTTTGCCAAGTGTGTAGAGTACTATGCATTTGTCTGATTTCAAGAGTGGATGTGTGAAGGTCAACTTATTTTGGTGTATCACCTCTTTAGAGTAGTTTGTTTTCTTGCAATTTCTCCTTTTTCATCCCCCCCTTATTATATAGCTGTGTGTGTGTGTATATATATATATATACCTGTATTTTTCACTTGCTGGAATAAACATGATACATCAAAGGGAGCTAGCCCTTATCTAGAGACTCTCCCCTCCAGCTTCGCCAGTCCCACAGGTGAGAGGGGAGTTTCCATGTTGTGAGGAGAAGACAGGAGTTCAACTTCCTGTCAAAGGGTGCAATTTTTTGCGTCAACAATAACATCACTAGAGAGGGTTCCAAAGCCTCTAGTCAAGCAACACCATACAATAACCCTAGCTAGGTCCTATGTTTTCATATTTATAGATTAAATGCAAGTAAAATCTAATCTAGTGCTCACCAAATATTTTGGCACAAAGTGGGGGTAATAAACATAAAAAGTAAACATGCATAAAAGATTTATACTCAAGTCAATGTATAAAAAATATTAATGCATAGAAAAGATGTATAAATATGAATTTATCTACTCTTACAAAGGAGGAATAAAGTTATGAATACTTACCTTTGAAGATAAACCCATCAAGTCTCAATCTTTCCCTTGACCAAGGTGATTTGTAGGAGGTTATTTTGGTATATAAGGATAACAACGATAAGTTAGCTCTAGGCTACACAAATTCTCTATGAATCCAAAATATTTCTCCACAAGACAAGATCCTTATCTCCAAATAAAGTATAAAAACCCTAAGATATGTTCCTCAAGTATAATGGTGGATAAGTAGATGAGAAATATAATATTCTTCATGTTTTCTTCCTCATAAATGATGGAAATAGATGTGTATATATAGTTGAATCTAACCCTAAACCTTTTTAAAAATTTAGTCGATAGGGTTGACCTAATTTGACTTTATATTTTTATTTGATAAAAATAAGTTTAGTCTCAATCTAGGTCAACCAAGGCTAACCTATACCAGTAATGTACTTTTAATAAATTAAATACAGGGTTGGCCCAAGCTGACAGTGTACTATAAATTGTCAAAATAGGTTTTAGGCTTGGGAAGGGGATAAATAAGGTGGTGGATTTATTGGATGAGTGTGTAAGAGAGGTGTCAAAGATTAGGGAAGTGTATAAGATAATTTTGTGTATATATCAAGTGGTGGTATAGGGGACAACAATCTTATGAAACACCAATGGTCTACCCACCCCTTTCCCAATGCACCCTTTAAGTCGTGCACTTAGAGAAATTGAGACTCCATGGGTTCTTGCAAGAGATAGAGCATCATTAATTGATAAAGTTTGAAAATATTATTTGTATACATATGCCCCACTTGAAAATCATCACGTGATACATGGGATGGTGCTTTGAGAAAAAAATAGAGTAACACACAATGTTCAAGATAAATAAATTACAGTAAGAATCAAATAAGATAATGAAAGGGTAGAATTGAAAAATGCATACCTTTACTTACCTTAGAGATGTAGATAATGAATGAAGTGAAATAAATGTGATGGTGTCCAATGTAGGGAACATTAGGTAAACTTGTAGAAATTAGTGAAAAAAGTGAAAATTAATTTTTTTATAAAATATACATATAATATGTGAAAATATTCTCTACAATGTCAGGATTCTAGAACATCTTACAGTTTGGAAAAAGAGATGGTAGAAATAAAGATATGATTGAAAAATAGAATATGATTTTAAATATTTGATAGATATATAATTTTGAATAGTAAATATAAATAGGGTGAAAAATAATTCATTTATATTTTTATAATTTTGAGAAAACATTACTCTGAGAGACCCAGTTTGAGCCTAGAAGAGAAGATGATAGCTATGATGGGGAGGACGCATAGCGGCTGTAAAAAGTGTAGCATAGGTAATAAGAAAGCATAAATTTAAAAATTTTGAGAAATTTTATTTGAAATTGAGATAAATATATAAAATTGAATGTTAGGCAAAATCTAGACACTGAAACTGACCCTAAAATTTTTTTAGGTAAACTAGGGGTAGAACAAGGTACTAGATAGGAAGCAAACAAACCAATAAATGCCTAAGGCATTTATGATAAATGGTCAAAAAGTCATCATAGACAAAGAACATAGTCAACTTGGTTGACTCAATTCATAAGGTGAGAGGGAAATAAGGGTTGACTACGTATTAGTAGGCCAACATAGTATTGGTGAAGGTGGCCTACTATGTAGCAGTAGGTTGATATAGTTTGGAATGGGAAGATGGATGACATAATACCCTTTGGTCGATGTAGTTGGTAATGTGTGGCCTATTTGGTTTGATAAAGGGGGCCAACTATGTATTAGAGGGTCGATGTAGTATAACAAGACTATAATACGGTTGATTTTAGTATCAAATAAGAAAACATAAAAAACTAAATCAAACAAGCTGATGAAGTAATTAATTTATAAACTTTTAAGAATGTATTTTAATTATTATGACATTAAGATCTAATACATCCTCTATTATTTTATATATTGTATTAATGCCGGAGATTTTGGCATTTGGTGGATGCATTGTGGCTATCAGATCTATTGGATTGGTCAGCTAATGTGGATGGGGCTGGATTGTTCATTTTGGACTTTGATGGCATTATGGAGATGAGATGAATCCCTCTGAGTGTTGATCTTAATGTCATGTTCCTAGGACATGGGAATGATTGACCAACACTTTTTTATTGGAGGTGGAGGGAACACCATTGATGTGGCTATCACTTTGAAGGCCATCCATGCATTGCTTAGACTTTTGATAGATGGGACATCAGTGATCATGGATACATCAAAGTCAAAGGACTAGAGATGAGCCTTAGCTCAGTGGTATATAGTCTTAGATAAGATCTACCATAGATTGTGGGTAAGCTTTTTAATGTATATCTTACAGCCATTCCAGACATCTAGAAGGTAGTGATAGGAATTATGACAACACAAGTGTTGTCTCATAAGTCGAATGACAAGGTATCATTTTACGTGATAGACTTGTGTCAGTCAATATTGGATCAAGGAGCACTCTATGATTTTGGTTCTATCATATGGGTCCAAATCATGCATGATATGTATGACATTATGTCCAGAGGCTATAAGATGATGGGACCAGTGATACTTTAGAGTGCATGGATATATGAGAGTTTCCCAATATATCAGTTAGTTAGGTTGCCCCATGTGGTCAATGATAGGTTGCTTTGGGTCATTAGATGGAGATAGGACCATGTAGCACAGGTCATGACCCATGTTCCATCCTTGTAGACAATCACATAAGGGAAAATAGTATGGTAGTCATACTCTCACATAGTTACTATATGTACTAGTTGGTCTACTATTACTACAGGGTTGGCACGTGTGTAAATCAAGGGCCACTACACTTCATAGATGAAGCCTCATCCAGTGGTTTGCATACTTGGAAAACTATGAATTCCTCATTTTATGGCCCCTATAGTAGTGCCTACTTATTGGGCATAATATGTTAGAGAGCTAAGAAGGAGAGGAGGTGAATGGGTACCTATGGAGATATCAATGATCAGACCTTAACATGTTATATTATGGGTTATTCAAGCATGATAGTAAGAGGTAGTAGGGCCAACAAGAGATGGCACGGATGTGGATACAGGAGAAGAAGGAGCATAGTAGAGGTAATAGTGGCCACTGTGTGCTTATCGGAGATGTAGACACTATCAATTTGAAGAGGCACAGGTGATCACTGTCACACAAGGGGATCTAGTAGCAGTTCTAAGACATAGTTGGTCCATAGAGATACCACTAAGGAGAAGACTGCAATGGGCTCAGGTAGTGACTCCTAGATTTATATTGGTGTAAAGGCAACCTATTGAAGAGGTGTTTGATAGGTAAGCAAACAAGGAGACTATGATAGGTGACACCAACACTAGTGAGAAATGTTTTAAATTTAGTTGATTTTGTTGATATAAAACACTAGTTATATCATCAATTTTTATAACTAGATGGTGTGAGATATATATATTTGACTTGATGCCTATCTAGATTTTGGTTTTGTAGATCCTGAGATAGAGGAGGTCAGATGGGTAGACCTAGTTATGGTTGCACATCATGACATTTTAGATGGGGTGTTAGCATCACATGACCCTACCACATTAGATAATCATGTGGTTTTATATGCCCCAGCCCAGGTGGGCTAGTTTAGACTGGTGGGAAAGGCTATGAGGTAGCTATAGGAACATGATGATGAGTTATAACCACCGGTAGGGGTTGGATATGGAAAGGCACAGGCCTGATAGGTCTTAGCATAGGGGCGATCCACACACATTGTGATTACCATCCAGCTCAAATAGGTACATGCCCAGATGGCCAATCTACAGGGACAGGTTGTTAGATTGAGATCTTGAACTACCTCTTTACAGTATGCTATTTAGAAGGGCTAGTCACAGGCATCCATGGTCAGTATGGCTAGACCACAAGACAGACATGATGGAGCATAGCCTTAGATTTGTATCTGTTATATTTTTTACTTCGTATTGCATAATATATATATATAGATGTTGATGTTGATGTTGATAATTTCATTGATCTTATGAGTTGTCCTTAGATTTGGATGTGGATAAATGGATATATTTCCTTTCTAGCACATGTATTTAGATTTTATTATATATGTTATGGGAAATATGTGATGTGTGTTTATTTTCTATAATTATGTGATACACATGCATGGTTACCAAGAAAAATGCAAAAAAGAGTTGGAAAAGTATAATTAATCAAAATAAATGTAAGACACACTATATCATGATGGGAAATGTGTGAAAATAAAATATGAATACTTATAATAATGTAAAGATGGTAAAAAGGGATAACAAATATTTTTAAACCATGTAAAGAGTTGCAGCAAATTATAACAAATAAAAACCACACTATATCATGTTGCAAAGTATGAAAAAATTGTAATAAAATGGAAGGCACATGAAAAATCAATTGGATAAAAATAAAATGATTAATTCAATCAATCATACTAAATCAAGTTGGGAAGTATAAAAATAAAGACAAAAATATAAAATGAAATTAAATTAATCACACTAATTCGAATTGGGAAGTATGAAAAAGTTAATAAAATGGTTGTAAGCATATATCCAATCATAAAATAAGAAAATAAAAATGGACTTATGAAGTAAGCATAAAACATACTAAATCAGGATGATAAGTATGTTAATGATGTGTAACTCATAATTTAATACTACTTATCTCAAATTTGACACATGTAATTTCATTATTTCTTGATTATAGTAAAAACTGAGTATTAGAATATTTTGTGATGAGGGCATGGTCCTATCCATAGTCTTACACTGCAACTCACACAGGGAACATCAATGAGGTGGAAATAATTGTGTGAATGATTGTAAAAGATGTTTTTAATGTGGTAATTTGTGAGAAGGGTATGTTCCTATCCATGGTACTACACTTCAACTCATAAGAGAAAGACCAAAGAGGTGAATGGTAATAAGAAAATGTTTTTATTATGGTAATTTATAAGGAGAGCCTGATCCTATCCATGGTCTTACACTGCAACTCATAAAAGAAAATCCTAGGGGAAATGATCAGTTAACAAAACAATATTTGTCAAGAGGAAATATTATAAATGTCATAATAAAAGAGGGAATGTAAAAATCATGATATAGGCATCTATTAGAAGACCTTAGGAAACATGAGACATATTAGGTACAAAAGAGAGACACTAAGAGTCTAGTGACCATCAAAATATAAAGGATACCTGCTCACAATAAAGATAATGTTGTATATGAAAATAGGTGAGATACTAAGATCGAATCATGTTGGTTATATGAACAAAATTAACATGGACCTACTTTCTCACAACATGTTCCCCATTCCTCGAGACTTCTTACAGAGTCATAGGTCTACTGTGAAGATTGGGTACTTGTGTGAAAAAGTAGGTAGCACTAAAAAAAGTTATTATCCTTTCCCAATCTACTGGCCTACTACACTCCAATGGACCTCAAATCTATCATGACACCAACTATGGAATTTATACTTCAACTAAATTAAGGAGATGTGTTATGAATCACTTCTTTTAGTGTGATTTGACTTTTAAAATTGTATATTACCTTTTATATCATTGCCTTTTTTTAATGATTTGGATTTTAACTTATTTATGGCTTTTATGATTCCTCCTCCATATGAAGTTGTAATAACCAACATGAGTGATAGAAGTGATACATGTGAATGAGCTTTAGACTTTGGTTAAAGGAAGCTAAGTATCTAAAGATATGACTGACTAAATACTTAGGCTTACCTATGAACCAATATGTAATCTCAAATTTCAACTATATGTATGCTTAGTATGTGAAAGGAAATAAGGGAATAAAGGGAGATCCAAAGTATATCGGTAAATAAGATTACAATGAGATGCCTTATTTGCTAACTAATCATATGGTAGAGAAATAATTACTAAGGGGGTCAAGGTTTGTATAACTAAATCACAATAATAATTATCTAAGTTTTAAAGTAAATGAAACTGTATAAAACACATAAAGCATAATATAAAGATCCAAATGAAATAGATAGGTGAAACCAAATTTGAAATAGAGTCAAACGATATAATATATATAAGATTGGATGACATATCTAATCCAAAACCAAAATGAATAAAAAAGTGAAACAACACCATGTCATGTTCAGAAATGTTGATAAATTTTCTCACAAACATTATCCATGACATCTAAAGCATATCTATGAAGTTGGATCATAATGGCAACCAGAGACTTGTCAATCCTCATGGAAAGTTATGTAAAGACTTCTCTCTGAATCTCCTTAGTATAAAATATAGGAGTAGTTGAAGGATCATGCTCATGAGGGATCTCGTGTATAGAATACTGAAGGAGAGGAATAGGTGCCTGAATAGGAATGGTATATGCAAGGCAAGAAGAAGGCACCATCAGTGGAAGAGGAGCCATAGGTCGAGAAGGAGGTGCCATCAACAAAGAAAGAGGAGCCTTCTTTTATGGGTGGCCTGTGGAAGGAGGAATAACTGGTGTAGGTATCAACAGAAGTAGATCACAATGGTGTTGTGAGAGAATATGGTAATGATCAGTAGGATGGGTATCCCACTGGTGCCAAAGACAATATACCTTCCCATATATAGGGATTTACTTAGGTAATAACTTAGGAGGAGGTATAGCCTTATCTTTGGGCTGATCAATGGTGGGACGCAATGTGTCAATATATTACCAAAGCTTCTGACATTAAGTGGAAGAATAATTATAAGTCTCATAAAAGCAATAGATATGCTTGTTACTATGCTTTGGGGGGCTAATAATGGAAGAGGTAGAAGGAGAAGCTACAGATGGCTAATGTAATTGGAAATATCATGTCCAATGATCGACAAATTTGTGGATATCAAAATAAGGTTAATCAGCCCTTTGGGTGGGCATGGGATCAATTTGTAATAAAGGAAGAAGGCCATTACCAAGGGAAGGTTGGGTTGAAGCAAAAATTGGACTAGGTTCATTTGAACATAAAGCAGGATCATAAACAAGATGAGGCTTAGCTAAAGGTAGAGTGTGAGTATAAACTAAACTAGGCTTAACTGAAGGTAAGGCTAATCATGTGGAAGGATTAAGAACAGTGGCTAGCATCTTTGAGCGAAACAAATTAGAATGATCTTGGTATCTATCAAAATGGTAAGGACTAGGCATGGCATGATCTATGAGTATGCTTCTACGAGGCTCTATTGAAACTGGAGTTGTACCCTATGACCGCTCCATCTCTACCCTACAAAACATAGGAAGAATACAAGAGTTAGGCACTATGAAGGAAGGAATGCGGTAATATGAATAAAAATACTGAACTAAATAAGTACAATATCAAATAATATCAATATTTCTAGCTTGGACAAGTTCTAAAAATGGGTTTTCTAAAGCATAACCATCACCATAATTGGGTGTATACAAGTCGATGGTATATGTAGGTATGACCTTATCATCAAAAATTACATGATAGATAGAATGTATAATATTAGTTAAGACCATAGGTATATCATCGATAGGAGGTTGACAGGATTGAGGTTGTAAAGAGGAAGGAAGTTGGACGATGATATGAGGGGATAAATTAGAAGTTTTGATCTTGAGTCAAATCTCATCCATCTCATCATCATCAAAATTTAAGAGGTTAGGTGGTATGTTCCCAATGAGTTTGGGGGTGACCATTATAACCTCAAGTAAAATTGACATGATAATTAAATAGTTGAGATTTCCTAAATGGGATACTAGGCAAAGATTCAAGGGTAGGAATTTCAAAGACACTACATTCTTGGAATTGTTCAAAATTCTAAGGGTTTGTGTCTCCTTTAATCTTATAAATAGCACCATTATAGGGGAATTTAGTGCATTGGCACGTTAATGAGGAGACATCCATAATACGATGAGTCAGTCTCCCAAGAAATATGTTATAAGAGGGAAATTTTAAAGATCATAACTTTTATGTCGATGATGATAGGAGGGATGGTAATGGGAAGCCACACGTATCCTAAAGGAGGCATTTGCCTTCTACCGTAGCCTTTACATGTGTTATGTGTGGACTTGATATTACATTTAGAATATCCAAGAGTTTTAATGAAATCAAGGGAAGCAATGTAAGTACCTAAACCCTCATCAATTAAGGCATGCTTAACTTAGATATCATTGATTTGGACTCTAATGAATAGAGGAGGATCATTCGCATGAAGCATAATCTCATTTGGAATCATGGAATTGATGGGGAATTTAAGGGAAAGAGAAGTGTCCATTGTTTCATCAAAACATATGGACATCTCTTCACATTATTTAAGGATGCTATCTTTGAATCCAGACAAGATAGCTTCATGTCTTGCTAGAGGAAGACGAGGGATGTTCATTTCAAAAAATAATTGCATTAGATGATTTTGATGATAGGGGGAAGTTTGCATTACTTTGAGAAAAGGTATTTGAGATGGGAGATGAGAAAATTCTGCAATGGGGACCTATTCATCATAACCCATGAAGGGATTGCTAGATATAGGCACATAATGTTGCAAGAGCTCCTGTGAAGGAGGGTTGTAAGTGCAATTGAACTTGTGTTGGTAAGATGTAGTTGGCTTAGGTTGAGGACAAATAGGTTGATTATATTTATATTATGGGACGGTCTATTGAGGTATTTCTTATGATTGGGTTGAAGAAATACTATTGGAATGTTGGGTAATGTTGTCTAGATGTGTATATGTTGGGGGAAGAGTAGAGATAATGTGAGAGGTATGACCAAGTTGAGTTGTGAAAGTGGTTATAGGAAGGTTATAAGATCCTCTTGCCACAACTCCATTAGATAAGATGGGCAAGTGTTATGAATGATGCGGAATGGTTGAGAGGTTTGATGTGTGGGTGTTGGATTAGAGTCGATAAAAGCAACTACTCTTCGCATGTTAGTCATATTTACCACATTTTCTTCATTAGTAATGAGGTACATAAGAATTTCAACATTATTTGTAAGAGTGGGCTTGTTTTTTCTATCTTGATGATTGGGGAGAGGATCTTTGTATATATCAAGATGAGCATTAGCTTGATTTAAAGCTAGATTTTAGTTTTGCATTTCATGGGATTTAAAATCTATGTCATATGTTTGTTGACATTTGCGAATGAGTGACTCATGATCAAAGTTTGGGCCAAGAAGAAAATCCATAGCTAGATTGCACAATTTTCTACAAGTCTCATGAGAGTGGCCCCAACTTGCATGAAACCAACAAAATTTATTTGGATCATACCATGATTCCATTGGACGAGTGAGGTCAAGATCTCATAGTATAGGCCTTAAAAGATGCTTTTGAATCTCAACTAAGGATAATGGTTTGTGTACATTAATGTTGTTTGTTTTTGAATATGTTGGATTAGGAGTGTTGTTTGGAGAGGGAGCATGATCCATAGTGTTGTTGGGAGTAATTGTTTTAATGTTGTGAATAGTATCATAAGTATCAGTAATGTCATCATTGGTAGCATAATGGTTTTTATTTTTAATGAGCATACGAGTGCTTGTAGTAGGTTGAGATGGTTCAAATTGATGAATGAGAAAGTCTTGTCACTTAGCTTGGTCAAGGGCTCCTACCAAAGTTCTTGCAGAGAGAGTCTTAACCCGATATTGTAACTTGGGGTAGAAATCATTAGTGAATAGGTGGAAAAGGTTATCATCCATAATCTCACATTTGTTAGACAAATTTTTTCATCATTTGATGGAAGTTTGTGTTGTTTCAGTTTCAAGTTGTTTACAATTTATGAAGTCATCTAAGTTATTCTTGGGAAGATCACTAATTTGAAATTCTTGTACTAGTGAGTTAACTAAGTCTTCCAAGCTAGTGATAGAATAGGTTTTTAGTTGATTGTACCAATCTAAATCATCTCTTGATAGTTTTTTTGCTAATAGCTTGGTAGCAGTAAGGGTATTAAGTTTGACCCAATATTTATAAAGGTTACCAAATGTCTTTAAGTGCAATGTGGAATCGGTAAAACCGTTATAGGTGATGGTAGGTATGATACCTCCTATGTCGATATTAGCAATTTGAGGTACAAGAGGTTCATTTTGGAGATGTTTGATTTGTTTATTAATGAGAGGTGGTTGAGTAATAAGGTTGCCATGGGAATCCCTAAGGGGGGTGGGGGCATTCAAATTTTGCACTCCCCATGAAACCTATTGGGGCTGATTTTGAAGGCTAATGAGATAGTTTTGCATTTGCATTGTTTGATTTGCACTATTGGTTTCAAAATTAGGCATTTGATTGAGTGTTTGTAATAAGATTTCAAGAGTTTGGGCAGTATTTTAACTTATATGCGCAACATGTGATGTATTGGTATTGGTATTTGAGGCTTGTGTTGCACTATGAGTAGTCGTATGCATTGTACTAGTAGCGTGAGAAGCAGTAGTAGAAAAGGAAGCACTAGTATCATAACTATTATTGGTAGTAAAAGATGTACTAGTATCATGGTTATCATTGTTAACAAAAGATGCACAAGTGACATGATTAAGGAGAAGGGTCTTTGGAAAAGGCCCACTAGAACTTGAACCTACCATGTTAGTGGAGATACTTGGCATAGAGGTTGAAGAAGTCATGGAAGAAGATGTCATGGTGTGTCAAGAAGAAAAAATAGAAGGAAAAAGTTTAGAATCAAAGAAAGTGTCTCCCCCAAATCCGTGAGAGAAGGTAGGGGAGGGTAAAAGAGGTTCTTCTACTTGATGACCTATCATAAGATTATAGATGGTTGAAGGGTCATTTCCTCTATGTTGAGAAAATTCATTAATGAATAAGAGCATTTCAGATATGTACTCTAATGATGCTCTTCTTCTAATAAAAATGAAGGATTATGAATTGAGGATGAATGAAGAGTCTCATAATTGGTAGTGCAAGTGGCAACATGAACATTATTTGCATCTAAAGTGGGAGCCATAAGTTATGTCTTGGGAAACCTATTAGAATTGGTAAGACTCATCAAGTTTGTCGAATTTAACTTTATATTATTCTCAAAAAAGAAATTCATGATGAGAAAAAGAGGTTAAAATTTTGACAAAAAGAAGAATAAATTGACAGGATACATAATCATATAGATCAATAGTGTTCTAAAAAATAGGAAATAGAATAGAGAATAAGATGACACAGTCATACAAGTTGACTATGTACTGATAAATAGGAAACCAAATAGGAAATAAGAAGACATAGTCGTATAGGTTGATTGTGTACTACTAAACATATAATAAAACAAGATGTTAAGATACATAGTCGGTAGGTATAATGTGTATCTTAGAGGAAAATTATGAACAGGTTGACAAAGTTACATAGTTAGACAGGGTGATTGTGTACTAAATGAAAATAAGATGAATATTCTATAAAAGACTATGTTAAAAGAGAGGATGGTATTCTGAAAATAGATAAAAATTATGCAAGATAATATCTAAGCAAATGAAATAAAGCACACAAGTAATTAGATCAATGTGATTGATCCAATTGAAACACATGACACAAACCTTATATTAACGTTGGTTAAGACAAGTTTTACAATACAAAATATTATGATCAAGGAGTAAGCAACAAACTTGACAGTAAATGATAATTAATTGGTCATTCCTAAATGTTGTTAAGTTATAATAAAGTTTAAAATTAATGTGATGGAGAGTTGGTCGTAAGAAGAAATCAGAAAGTAATTTATAGATTGTTTCAATAACTTTAGATTGAAAGAGATTTGTATTGACAATGGTACTACCTTAATATTGGGACCTACCCCCTCACTTCATAATACCATAGTGATAAAGGTGCCATGTGATTTTTCAATATATACCATCAACCACATGTTTATACTTGGCCACAAAACCAAGTTGGCTTCCCTCTTGGTGATGAAATCTAAGTAGACCTTGGGAAGAGACAAATGTTTAATGTTTTTTTTGGTGTAAAATGATTTAGAAGTTTGAAAATGAGAAAAAAATGTGACTATATCAATAAATTGAAAAACCACCTATTTAATATATATTTAATACTCTAAGCATGCAAGCAACTAAAAAGAAAAGTAAACTAATTACTAGCAAAAATAGGTTAATTCCTTGATTGTGAAGAGTACATAATTGGTTTACGCAACATTATATGCAAACAAAATAAAATAGAGTCAAATGGGTCACTATTATTTTACAAAAGCAAGCTCCAGAATAACACAATTAAACAAGTCGACTATGTCTCCTAGAAAGGAGACATACTATAGAACTGCATCGAGTTATCAACCCGATTTGTTGTAGGGTTATAGTTTTATAGACTGCAAAATTATGAAAAATAATATTGAAAATGAAAGACTAAAATAACAAAGAAGGTAGGAATGAACCTTGGTGGGTTTGAAGAAGCTTAGATTGTAAAATTTTATGCTGTGATGTTCAAGTGCTAATTCAAATATTTTGTAAATAGAGTCGGCTGGATCGATGGAGTTTGCAAAACCTGTGTACTGAAAAGAAGCTACAAATAGAGTTGACTAGATCAACTATGTTTGCAAACCTATATGTTGAAAAAGAAGAACTAAAAATAGATTCGAGTGGTTTGACTATGTATGCAAACATGTAACTAAAGAAGACTGTATCAAGATGATCGATCTAATCACCTATATTTGGAGAAGACTCACACAGACAGAACATAGTCATTTTAGGATGACTGTGTGTTAAACCTACACACAAACTATTAGAACTATATCGATAGGTTTGATACAGTACTACAAAAATAGGAATATATAATATGATGATAAAATGAATGCATGAAAGAAATCCTATAAGGGTTCAATTCCACCAGAATGTATACAAATAAAAATGTAGTTGACTTATTAATTAATCCTAGTTCAGAGAAGATAAATCTTACTTACACTTTTGATTATTGATACATTAGATCTTCAGGGTCATGACCAAGATGGATTCACTAGATCTAACCAAGGGATCTATTACCATAATAACATCACTAGAGAAGGTTCCAAAACCTCTAGTCAAATAACACCATGCAATAACCCTAGCTAAGTCCTATGTTTTCATATTCACAAATTAAATGCAAAACAAATTAAAACCTAATGTAGTGCTCACCAAAGCATGTGGCACAAAGTGGGGATATTAAACATAAAAAGTAAACATGCATAGAAAATATATACTCAAGTCAATGTATAGTAAATCCTAATGCATGGGAGAGAAGTATAAATACAAATCTCTCTACTCTTACAAAGGAGGAACAAAGATAGGAATACTTACCTTTGAAGACAAACATGTTGAGCTTCAATCTCTCCCTTAGCCAAGGTGCTTCACAAGAGGTTGTTTTGGTATATAAGGATAACAAGGATAAGTCAACTTTAGGCTACACAACTTATCTATACATCCAAAAGACTTATCCACAAGACAAGATATATCTATCTTCAAAGAAAGTATTGAAACTCTAAGCTATGTTCCTCAAGTAGAATGGTGGATAAACATATGCGCAATATAATATTCTTCTTCTTCTCTTCCTCGTAAATGATAGAAAAGGATGTGTATATATATATATCTGAATCTTACCCTAAACTTTTTTGAAAGTTTAGTTGACAGGGCAGACCAATTCAACTTTATCATTATTTGATAAAAATAAGTTAGGTTCTAGTCTAGGTCTGCTAAGGCCAACCTAGACCCATAATGTGCTTTTAACAAATTAAATACATGGTCGGCCAAGGTTGGAAATGTATTGTAAACTACTAAAAAGAGTTTTAGGCTTAGGAAGGGGATAAATAAGGTGGTGAATTACTTGGAGGAGTGTGTAAGAGATGTGTCAAAGCTTAGGGAAGTATATAGAAGAAGGTTGTGTAGATAGCAAGTGGTGGTATAGGGACAATAATCTTATGAAGCACCAATGGTCTGTCCACCCCTTTTCTAGTGCACCCTTTAAGGCATACACTTAGATATATTAAGACTTGATGGGTTCTTATAAGAGAGAAAGCACTAGTAATTGATAAAGTTTAAAAATATTATGTGTATATGTACCCACATTTTTTATTTTGGAACTTGTGTTTTAAAAAGTGGTTTTCTTGAGTGATGTATAAATTATAGGGTCACCACTACCTTTGAGACTTTGTATTTTATTATATCATTCAAAACAACAATATGTTTGATGCCCATGTATTTTATGATATGCACAATAGTATTTAAATCTCTGTATAGGATGTACACGAAGTAATTTGATTACTTTATCTCTAATCAATTCTCTTAAGATCTCACTTGGCCTTTTAGTAACCTTTGGTATAATACTTGAATCACTTGTTTTAGATGTGTTCTGTTGTAGTTTTGAATTTGGATAAAAAACTTTGTTTGACACAACATTGATATTGATTAACACTACCATGTGTTGGATTCTATAGGGGTGTAATATGATTCTATAATAATATCATCTTTGAATTTAAAGATTGATTTTGATGTTGTAGCTCATGCATTAACTTGGTCAAGTATTGAATTGTTCTTGTAGGGTTTTATGGTTACCTTCTTTTAGCATAATAGGATGATCCAACTTTTCCTTTAAAAGGATGATAGTATTAACCTAGTTAAAGGGATGATATCTATTACCCTCCTTGGATTTAGGAGCAGTAAGCTTGTTTTATCAATTTAAAATGTTTGAAAAAATGATATGAGAATAGGATAAGTAAGGGAAACAAATGTCAAGGAGCAATCAATCATTATAGTAATTATATAGCGATTTTAGGCTTTTGGTTACATTTTTTAGAAATTTGAGATAGTTTTTTTGTAGAAAAATAAATGAGACGAACCTAGAAAAATAGGGAAACAAAAGTACATGTATGGCCTATAAATCTAAATTTATTATAAATAGTTCATTTCAAAATTTGGCCAATTCGTACAATATTTTAACAAACTTAAAGAGATTTTTACCTATATAAACATATTTATGAAAATCCTCGAAGGAATTTAAATTTTGATCTAGTATGAATCTGAAATAGGCCAAATAATTTTGAATGCTTCATAGGCAAACCCTAAAATATTCTAAATAAAGAATCAACAATTATGATAAATAAGGAATATTTTTCAGAGATCTGAAAAAGGTTTTTGAATAAAATCTAATTTTTGACAAAGCCTAGAAATTAGTTTCAACATAATTACAACATTCACCTTGCATTCCAATATTTATTTAAAATAGTAAATTACAAAAATTAAAAAATTCATACCAAATTTTGGCAAATAAAAAGAGGTTTTTTCATATAACAATATGAGTAGAAAATACCTCTAAGTAATTTTGAAGTGAACATGTTTAGAGGCTGAAATATGTTGATAAATTAAGAATCCGGTTGCAAGTCTTAGCACATGAATCCCTTGTGACTAGATGAGGTAAAACCTAGGGTAAAGCTTTAGATCTGAAAAATCTATCACAACAAGCCAAAACCCTAAGAGGCTTGGAAGCCTTATATTATAAGAATTTTACATATTCAAATGGATCAAGTTCACCAAATGTGTAATCATAATTTGGATTGTAGAATCCTACTTGGGTAGATAGGGTTAAATTTATAGAAATGATAGAGCACAAGGGTGAATATCATATCTACAATAATCCAATTAATGTGTCAAACTCAGATGTACCATATGCTAAATTTATTAAATTGAGATAGGCTATTAATGTAAAGTATAACTATGTTAGATATATAAATGACATAAAAAAGAGTACTTAGTTATTTTTTATGTTAATACAGTGTTGGATCTAGTACAGATAGAAAGCAGACTGAAAGATAGTTCTAAATCAATCATCAGATTCTAGATCTAGTGCCTCTGGCTCTTTGAACACCTGCATCAACCTAGGATAGTTATGTCAATGCTAATGTCTGAGTTTGATGTTAAATTCTTATACATAATACTTGGTCAAATAAGATGTGACCACCTAGATACTTCTAGATTTGGCTTCACCTTTGCTCTAGTGATTTTAAATCTAGGTCATGGACTATCACTCTTGATGAAATGGTAAAACCCTAGCTTTCCATCTTTAATTTTACCTTGTAAAAAAGTAGGTTAGTGGGCACATGGTGTCAAGTTGACCTGCAATGACCCCACTATCAAAAATTGATGCCTACATAGCCAATACTCTAAAAGTGGGCCTCATATGCATGTAGTTCTTCTCTATGTGTTGGCTTGTGTGTGAATCAATGTATAAAGTAATTAAAACAATGACCTAGCTTGTAACTTGGTAAAGATGACCTTATGACTATTCCTTTAGTAATTTAGACTTATAATTGGGTTGTTCCTTTTATTGATATCAGACTAGGGTAGAATACGAATTTTTTTAGTAACTTGAGTGTTTCTTGATTACTTATTGAGTGTTCTTTTAGTATGATTGTTAGGTGAGGAATGAATGAGGGTTGATATTATATTTATATCAATCTTATCAAGAGATAATTCTCATTAAAGCACTTAGGCTGACCATTATGATACATTTTATTTACAAATTAGATGACTTTAGGGCACTAGATACTTGCATTGGGTCAGGACAGTAATGTCGATGTTACTATCTATCCCTAACATTAGTGCCTAGGGAGAAGGAGAGCAAGCACAGACTCAAAACTTGTAGAGATATAAATACATTTTAAGCATTCTAGAAAACATGGGATGTTTGTCATCAATATAAAGTCGTTCAAACTAAGAGATAGGCCAAGTGGCATAAGATAAAACAATTGTGAGGCTTGCAAAAGCAAGGCATGTGTATAACTATGAAGAACAGTCAAGGTCTGAGTTTGTCAAGTGTATAAGACTGAGGTACTACATAATCACAAAATATCATCTACAGAACTATAATAATGAGGGTCACATACAAATCAAACCTGATAAGCAAAAAAAATGTACTTCTAAAGATTCACATAAAAACCATTCCTTAAAGCGACCAAGGAATGAATTTCTAACCATTACTACTAATGTATATGGGATTTATTTCCAACATCTCAAGTCTGATCAAAAAAATTGGGATACAATGTGCAGCACCACATTTCCTCAAAAATTGGGACATAATACAAATGAATTATCATACTCCCCATTGATGCTAGAAATTTGTGGGTGTATTCACCTACCAATAGGATGTGGACCACATGTGGCCCCCATGATCATATGGATATTAGATCAGGACCCACTTTTGGCATTTAAATTTGGACAACATTGGTTTACCAATTAGAATGCAACATGTTAGGATTGTGGAGCTAAAAGCTTCACTGATGCAGACACAGAGGAGGTTGCAGGAGTTGCTAAGTGTCAGAGACACCGGCGTCGGTCAGGCCAACCGACGTCGGCAGGATAGGGCAGGAAGGCAACCGACGTCGGTCATATATCGGCCGGCGTCGGCGATCCCCAGGCGGACAGGGACCGGCGTCGGTCGCCTGTGTGGTTCGGACTGCGCTTGTTACGGGCAGTTAGCTAATGAACCAAGTGTTTGCATGAAGAGATCTATTTTTAGACTGAGAGATGCGGATCTAATTATTGTAATTAGATGTCTAATTATTGTTTGATGAGATCTATATAATAGACTCATGGTTGTATTGGAAAAGTGTGCTAGGGAGTAAGAGAGCATAATTATAAGCTCCTTCTGTGTGTGAGGTAGAGCAATGGTGCGTTCCTCCTAGTGCCACAGTACCAGGTGTGTTGGTGCTGGATTGGAGAGCCAGCTGGGTTCTTCAGGCATGTAGGATCTTGGTCACAGTTGCATGGCCTATATAGGAGATCTACATGATAAGTAAGATCGTTGATCTGCAGGTGTATGTGTGTGCAAGGTCGAGGTTCACAGGTGAGCAGAACCGTTGTTTGATTTGCAGGTGTGCAAGGTCATATAGACAGCAACACAACAGGGAGCAGTATCAGGCAAGATCTACTTGGAGTACAGGTGTGTACTCGGATAGAGCAAGAGAGGAAGGCAAGGGAGTTCCTTCCATAAGTATGGTCTGTTGAATTGCAGGTTGTTGCAGATTCATGGGAGATCTACTTGAAGTACCTTGAGTACTTGTGGAGCACGTGGAGTGCGTGGAGCACTTGTGTTGTGCGTGGAGCATGGGAGGTGAACACCAACTCTGTATTTGAGTTGGGTGTTGGGACCTATGAGAGGGAGAGCTTTGGGGAGAAGAAGTACTGTTCACTTGAGGTGTGGGAAACCTCTGTAAGGTGGTGGAGAAGAAGTGGCATCTTCTTTATTGTATTCTTTTCTGTATAAAGTGTTAATACAAGTTGTGTATTGTCTCTCATATGCTGTGTTATTCTGAATTCTAGTTACTTGGTGAATCTGGTTATTTCCGCATATTATAGTTGCTTGGTATTTTGGTAATCAATTGTATGCTTCCGGTTTCGCATCCTGACAAGTGGGATCAGAGCATGTTTGTTGTTCTAGATTCCTGACACAACATTGAATATTACAAATATGGGTATCACCTATCAGGGATTACACCAAGATCACTGGATCAAACAGATGCACAAGTTCAATGTAAGAACGAGTCAAACAAGTGCACAAGCAGTTAATAAAAATTAATTAGATGAGAATATTTCAAAATTAAGTAATCACAAAGATCCAACACTCTCCATGAATAGCTCAATATCTCAAATGTGCAAATAGAGAGTGAAATGTGTAACTCTCTTATGAAAGTAAGTCAAATATGTTAGAAATTGAGTGTAACTCATATACTCAGAATAGTCAATCAAGATTAAACACATCTAAATAATAATGAGTCAAATATATAATTCTTATGATAATGTACACCTAAGCAAGCATATCCCATAAGTGTATATAAACTCCAAGTGTGCAAGAATAATCCACAAAAATAAATATGTGAAAAATAATATCATACACTAACACCCACCCTCCCATAAGTGTATCTTAAGTGGATAAAATAAATGGGTCCCAACAATACGGCTTGATGAGGTACCCATGCACAAATAAACTCTCATAAAATGGAGAAAATAATATAAACCCATAGGAAAAAACCCCCTCCTAAAAAGAGAGAAAAGAAGAAGAGAGGTATAAAAAACCCCACTGAAGTTAATGTTGAAGCATCTCACACTCCAAGTATAACTCACAAGATGACTAATTTCAATGGTGATACCCTTTGCTTGAACGCTTTAGAAATTACATCTGTATCAAACAATGTTTCTTCCCTTTGCCAAAGGAGTAACACGATGTGTGTATTGAAAGTCTGTCCATTCCACAATGGAAGATGAAGGCATCAATATGAAGATCTTTGAATGTGGTTCAAATTTGATGTGTGGCATAGGTCTAGCAAGATTATGCACATTAACTTAATGTAATTCCACTGAAGTAAACCTACCATAAGGACATGAAACATTCATTGAAATAATGTCCATGTAAAATAGAAAGCATGGCTCAACAACCCTTGAAACCAAGAGACTAAAAATGAAACATGTGGATCTATAGAATGAGTATCTTTAGGAAGAAATGAGTCATTGATGCTCTAAATAGGTACACTCCTATCAATGGAGATAGTATAATCTTCCAATGTACAAAAAATGATAGGAGGAGGTGAGTGTACAATCTTAGAAGAGATAATAGGAAGAGGAGGAGAAGAGACAACAATCTCAGAAGGATCTCTAAAAATATTATATAGAATACTCTATATAGTGTTTGAACACTCTATGTGCCCCACATGGTGGTGTATATTCTAAGAAATGCGCATCAATAAATGATCAAAAATATAGTCACATTAGTTGGCCCAATCATTGTATTAAATTAGGTATGTGGGAGTGGGAACCCGTAAATACATAATTGGTAGAAGTGTTAAAAGTACAAGCCATTAAGAGGGGAGTGAATCAGTGGTGAAAAACAATCCAATTCAATTTCCAAACCCTTCAAACACTTAAGCATTCAAAACAACTATTTATAAAGCAATCAAGATGTTCATAGCAATGAACAATAGATAATGTAAGATCACACACACAACACAAGATCTATTTGGGAAACCCTCTTAGGGAATAAAACCCACTCTCAAGCATGTATATATATGAACTACTTGTCCTATAAGAAGTGTGCAAACATGAGATTGGTCAAGTCCTTCTGACCAAAGTTTAGTGAAACACATGTTCCACAAGGAGCACCTATCCCTAGGATGATCAAGTCCTTCTGACCACCTGTTGGTCAAATCTTTCTGATTGGCTTTAGTGAAACACCTATTTCACAAGGAGCACCTTCTCTTAAGATGATCAAATCCTTCTAACTACCTGTTGGTCAAATCCTTCTAACCTAGATGTTGAGTACCCTCCTAACACCTATGAAATGAACTTCTCCTTATCATTGATTACCTACCAATATGATGGAGATACAATGTATATCATCCCCATTCACTTCTTCACACAACCACAAACATCCAAAACCACATTTTGGATCACACTACACTTCTCAATAACAACTTTGTCACATTCTCAACAATATGACCAAATGGTCATACACATAGACCATATTGATCTACCTCTCAAATCAACCATCAAGATCACACATACATCATCTATCCTTCGTTCACACTCAAGGCATCTAAAACGTCCTTTTGTATCACTCTATACCTATTCGCTCATCCTCGATCTTTAAACCTAAAAAATCATTGTTTTTGACATCATAAATATGGCCTACAAGTCATACACATAGACATCAACCTACTCTACTCTACAACCCATCCAATGGACACACACCATTTCCTTCGCTCCACAACACACACCTCTTCTCTCAAGTATCTTGCATCTATTCAACAAGCCTAGAAACCATCACATTTAGTTTCATATTTTATATAGTCTTCATGATTATCATGATCACAACCTTCCTTGTCAGACACAACACATGCCTTCACCCTTAAGGCATCTAACATGGGTCACCTTTAAGCACAACCATTTTTCAAATAGGCCTAAGTCACCTTTTAGGTCCTATGAAGACTCATTCACCTCTTTGACACTTCTTCAAGCAAACTAAGAACACAAGAACACTTTCAAATACATGGACCCATGCCACACAATCTATAGGTCCTCTTTAAGTGATAAAAACCATCACATCACCCTTCTGTTAAAGCTCAATTTGCTCAAACAACATTTTGTGTACACATCCACCATGAATGAACACACAATCACCTTCTAAACCTTTGATTATACTGAATATGATTGATCAAACCTTCATAATCCACATAGATGGTTCTCATGGAGTCTACAATACTCTCTGATAGTTAGCTCATCTCAAAACATCAAAATTTTATCAAGAATAACTATATTACCCTTATCAGGTTACTTGTAGAACATGAACGAATACATAGTCAACTTTAGAGCTCAATAAATTTGATTATACAAATATTTAGACCTTCAAATGAATATTGACAGATGCATCTTGAAGTCTTCTACAACTTTGTTTTTTATTATAACATCAAATTCTACATAGATCGAAAGTTATGGCTCAAAAATCAAGCACTAATTTTTAATTCATTAAATTCAAATATTTAAATCCAAACGATCACAGTTAAACCTCGGTCTCTTAAAACACATCTCGTGTTCTTTGCTCAACTCACTCAACTCGCTCAACTAGCATCATCGATATTTTTCATAAGTAGCTCAAATTTTAACTCACAATATTCCACTATCCAATTGTTAAACCTCAAACATGTTAACCTCATCTCATGCAACCTTGCAATATTGACTAAATGTGCACCGTCAATCTCTATGGATTAACCAGGTCTTTATCTTGCAGCATTCACCATTAGATTTTGATCAAAACTCCCATAATTATGACACTTAACACCCTCATGTGCCTTCTGCACATTTGACTCTTTGATTTCAACTCAAACCATCAATCTTCTGAAATTACAAATGCTCATGAACCATTGATCTTTTGTCCAAGCTTTGTGAATGTCATACATGTCACTAGCATGTTCATTCTTTGACATATTGACTTTTATGCACACCATTAGATCAAGTTATATGATTTAATGTGCACTATTAGATTTATTGACTAGATGACTTCAAACTTCAACTTAGTTTATCTTGATGGTCTCTGGCCCATCGCACTCTGTAAGTACAACTTTGAAGATTTATATCTCAAGCTAGAAAACACTTCAAGGCTCCAAATCTTCCAGGTACATTCTTGGCACTATAGACAACATCACCATAAAAAAATTACCCGTTATTTACTTTCTAAGTACCTATAATAAATACACAAACTTGTTGGATCATACATGTCTGCATGATGTGTAGTGACGGTCTGGCTAAGTATAGAAACTTAGTGAACTTTTGTCTAAGAGGCCAACTTTGCACTCACATATCTTTAGCTACACTCAACCTCATGACCTAAAATTTAAATCACGTGATTTTATTTTATAATGGAATCCATCCATATATTAATCTATCCATAAAACCTTTATATGTGTGAAATATGATGTCATCAATCTACTCATTCAATCTAATTTGCCACAAGATCAACTAGGCCTAGATAACCACAAGGAAGAACCTAATGAACACCATGCATTCCCATAAGAACTTCAAACACTCTTGAGACCCCATAGGACCTCTACAACATGACCTCATCATCCATAACAATCATCAACATCCTATCCAAGCATATACTGAAGATCCATGCTTATATACTAGGACACCAAGCCTATGCTAACACACTATTCACATGCTTGTCTTTCTTCCTTGATCTGAAACCACATCAACATCCTAGATGCAATATGATAAGCCTCAAACAATACTTATCTCATCTCATATGCATCCAAATCTTTCCTTGCATAACTTCAGGGTCAAACTCATCATCATCATGACATCACCACTTTGTCATTATCTTTGACATCAATGCACACATGACATCAATCTTTGACATCAATGAAAACACTTTCCAACAAGAAGGTCCAGTCCAGTTATCAACCATTCTATGTGCACACACCATAAAGTGTAGTTAGTCCTTCTAAGAAGAACTACTATGATATAATCTATCATCATTTGGTATCTCTCAAATGGAGTCGACATGAATAAGAGTAGAGACACTAAGGAAGTGCAATGAGAAAACACTACACAATGTAACCTACAATGACCCCTAGTTGCAAGAACAATGCACACTCAATGTGAGGGACATCAGACTTAGTTAAGAATGCATCCATGAATGAGTAATTTGTTCAAGAATCAATAAGTAATGGTGCATGCTCTAGAGATGGACTTCATACTAGATCAAAAAATGAGTCCACACAAGTGAGAACAATCAATGCACAAGCAATAATGCACGCTCGATGTATGGATGTCAAGATCCGTTAAAAATGTATCCATAAAATGTGAGAGCAATGTGTGCAAGATTCAGCAAGTAATAGTACACACTCCAAAGATGGACTTTAGACTAGACCAAAAAATGAGTCCACACAAGTGAGATCAAGTAATGCATAAGTGACAATACATGCTCAGTGTATGGATGTTACGCTCAACTAACAATGCATCCATAAAATGTGAGAGTAATGTGTATAGTTGACACTAAATGGGCACATGTAAGCCATAAAAAATGTGTGTGCACAAGAGAGAATGTAGGGCCCACAGCAACCTCCTCGAGACAATCAACAATGACCCCCTCTAAATTTTTCACTTTATAATTTTAGTGTGATTACCATAAAATGGGACCAATGGATCGGACCTAAAAAATCATGCACTTTTGAACAAAATGGCACTCAATTTTGAGTTACCGACCAAAAGTTATTAAAAACTTTATTTTCTTTTCATTAATGGCCCAAATTAAATAAGATTACATAAAATTTAAATGCACTAAGGGATAAACAATAGACATAGCCTTTCATACAGGCATTGGAATCGAACTAGTAACCTCCTCATTCGCAACAATAAACCTTAACCAATCCTTATATTTTCCCACTTGTACAATTCAAATGACAACTTCTTTTATGAGGGCAATTACAATCAAGGTAAAAAAATAATAATAAACAAATTGTTGAATTTAAAATTTAGGGCAAAAAGGAATTAATGTTTTAGATTAGCTATTGAAGATGGATGATGCCTCCATTGTCATTGTACATGTATGTAATGTTGAATATCTAACCAATAAATATTCTAGATGAATTTTGGGCACCCCAAATGAAGCGTCGAACTGGCAAGAAGGATGCCAAAATGACTGTAGGTCTATATTTTACTGAATGGTGTCCCATTTCGAGGGATTTGTCTATAAAAAATGGTGCCCATGCTAGGAATAATGAATTTTTAGGCTGGTAAGAATGGCACCCCAACTTAAAAGTCTTTTTGTTATTGTGAAACCCTACAAGGCACAAAAATGTGGTGTCATAGCTATGTTAGGGCTGCAATAATGGCATCCAAGTATGTTGGGATAAAATAATGGCACCCAGGTAGAATCATGCCACACTGGTTATCTGAAGCAATAAAATTTATTTTGTATGTCTACCAATGTATAACATTAGACAATACATAAAAACAATAAATTATCTATCACCCCTTGACAAATGCATATCAGAATGCAAGTTTATCAAGCCAAACCAGCAAAAAGAAACTCCTGGATATGAAAAACAAGCCTTTTTTTGCCAAAAAAAGATTTTAAAAAAAACTCATAGCAAGAAATAAATTAAACACATGAATACCAGTGTGGATCCGATACCATATTAGGGATTACATCAAGATCATTGGATCAAATAGATGCACAAGTTCAATACAAACACGAGTCAAGCAAGTGCACAAGTAGCTTCAAGTTAATAAAAATCAAATAAATGAGAATATTTCAAAAGCAAGTAATCACAAAGATACAACACTCCATGAATAACTCAATATCTCATATGTATAAATAGGGAGTGAAATGTGCAACTACCCCATGAAAGTAGGTCAAATGTGCTAAGAATAGAGTGTAACCCCCATACCCAAAATAGTCAATCAAGAGTAATTACATCTATAGTTAATAATAAGTCAAACATGTAACTCTTATGACAATGTACACCTAAGCAAGCATATCCCACAAGTATAGGGAAACTCCAAACGTGCAAAAATAATCCACATAAGTAAATATGTGTAAAATAATATCCTACACTAACAACACCTTCATTGTCAGGGATAGGGAGATTTGCCTACACCATGATGGATATGGCCACCCCTCTCCACCGATGGCTTCTGAAAAATTATTACACAAATTCATATTACAGTGGGGGCATGTTATGGAAACATGTGCTTCACACTTATACCAGCTCATAGTTTTAGATTATAGTGGGAACATGTCTTCCATACTTGCAAATTTTCAAAATTGGCCAAATTGCACATTTAGATGATTCAAATACACACTTGTGATAACATTTTATACATTGGTACCATTGTTATATTTAGGTTTCAACTTGAGACATATATGAGGTGAATATGCCATGCAAAATAATACCTTAAATTACAAAATCAAATCAGTTTTCATATTTTAAATACTTATACAGACTTTAGCCTACACCGGGAAGGACTCTTATGGATTGTTATGAAGCCAATCTACTGCACTAGTTGGTTCACTTTTCACAAGGTTGAGGTGATTACATCACTCAGTCTTACCAATTTTATAGGATGGAGTGATCAAATCATCCACCCACACTAGATTTATAGTGTGAGTTGACTTGGGTTACTCATACTCACCAAATTATAAGTATGATTGAGTTACATAGTTGAACTAATCTCAACTGTTGAGTGAAAACTCATATTTTTTCCAAGGTTGGAAGCAAGTTGCCTCTAATCTTCTTATATATTTGCACTTGCAAGTTTTAATATTGTCTTAATCTTAGCTCCAAAGCTTCACAATAAAGTATCTCTTCAAATCAAATTGCCAAAAAAAAAGTAATATAGTTACATTGATACACAAGTTTACTCCTAACCTTGCTCTTTTTACTTTCAAGCATTTCAAGTTATTTAAATTTCATGGTATATACTGTAACATGTTCTTGGTTGCAGATCAGTTACCAGCAAAGCACTTAAGTGGGACTCACACAAAAACAAAGTGTGTTATACACACCCAGGTACACATTCATTTTCCTTTAAACTAGCAATTTCATTGCTAGATTAAAGGGGGGCAAATGTAGACATTAAATCTGAATTATATGGCATCTCAGTCTTGTATACTTGGAAAGTACTTCTCAAAGTTGTACCCTTCAATTTCTAAGACCTTCCTGCTACCGAAAGTCTCCCATCCACTTTATATTGTGCCTATTGTTTATCTCTTAGTCCGACCATATGTTATTCTAATGACCAGACCTTGTATACTATCTAAAATAATTTTAACCTACTTATCATCATCTTTTGCAAGTTTTGGACGTGTACATGTTTTCTAGATTCCTAGACACCTATGTTGACGTTAATGTCATGTGCCAAACTAAGTGTCCAGTGCCCTAAATTTATCAAATTTACAAATGAAATGTATTCCTATGGTTGACCTACGTACTTTTATGCAAGATATTTCTAAAAGGGATATATATATATATATATATATATATATATATATATATATATATATATATATATATATATATATATAAGATCAACCTTCATCTATTCCTCACCTAGCACAGACCTAACAACTCACAAGGCAACTTACCAAAGGTACTCAACCAAACATTCAAGTGAGAAAAACTTCCCTACACTCTCATATTTCAATATCAATGATAGGGACAACCCATCTACACGTCTAAACTACTGAAAGAGCACTCCATGAGCCATACTTGTCAAGTTATAAGTTCTCATTTTATGTATTTACTTATCGCATGTTGCATCATCATGCACACATAAACTAACATGTAGGGGATAACTACATAAGTCTGAAGCCCTTTTCAGAGTATTGGCTATGTAGGTAACACCCATTGACAAAGGGGTCCTTGGGATAGTTTGACACTGTGTGCCCACTAACTCATTTTTCTCACAGTCATTCCAAGTGTGAAAATTTTAAGTTTTGATCATTTGACAAAGAGCGACAACCTGTGTGTGAGATTTAAACACACCAAAGTAAAGGTAAAAAAAATCAAAAATTTCCTAGATGGTCGCACCCATATACGTTTGATATTTTGTATTGGATAACAATGTCCAAGTCAGATAGTAGTGTCGACACAACCGTTCAGGTCCAACACAAACATCTGAGGCCCCAAAATAATTTTTAGAATCTTACGATTGTTCCAAGATCTTAATTTAGTCCACTTTCACCATGTTTCAGCCCATATCTACATGCGCATAGTAAACCTGTTAAGTACTCTTGTTTCTAATTTATTGCAATATCAATTAATAGTTGTATTTTATATTTTTAATGTATCTCAATATTATAAATTCAGAACATTGTTTATCTGAGTTTGCAAATTAATTGGTCTACTATAGATCTATTTATCACCCTTATGTTTATTCATTTTGATATTCTTAACCCTATACTATATTGACCCTTCTTGATTTATGGTTAAACAAGAGGTTGTTTTAATATGACTTAAATATACTAAAATCAAATCCCAAATAATTTAAAAGTCTAACTAAAATTTTAAAATCCCACACGAAAATAAAAATATAATTAAAAAGATAGTGAAATATTTATTTAGTTTTATATTAGATCTAAAATGTCTCACAAATTTTTTTTTTAAGTCAAATGTATTCCAAAAAAAATAATTATCCAAAAGACTATCAAGCATTATTGCGCACTTTGACAAAACCACATTCAAAATTAATATTACAAGTATATTTTTATTAGAAATGCATTAATATATCTATTAATCAAAAAATATAGAGATAAAGTACAAGATGGTTTACAATAAAGGGTGGTTGATCTAAAATAAACAATAATTTACGAAAAATGACAATTGAAAATCAAAAGTCTCAAAACATATAACTAATAGTTCTCACAACAAACATTATAACATATCATGTACATGCAATGACACTAGATGAAGGAAGTGGCGGATCATTTTTGGGATGCAAAGCAGCCCAAGCAGAGGGCTCTTCCGACTTAAGATTCAGCACCACCCAACAATCTTGAGTATGTAGAACACCCAAATGCACAAGCACTCCCCATCCAAGTAGAAAAAGAATGAGCAACCCAACATCCACACCACCACATAGGGGAAGTCCAACGAGATGGCTCAAAAGGTAGTTATACCACGCATTTAAGGACTCCAACCTCTCCACTAAGGAGGAGGGGTGAGAAACAATTGTGCTAGCAACTTTGTCGTCGTTTGGATATTGATGGAAGAGACTTGCAATGGGATATCATGAGTCACATTTGCTTGTATTGTAGGGAGTATTGGCCCAATGGTTGAGCGATTTCTACAAGTGTTAAAATTCTAAGGCCATTTTCTCAACATGTATTGGGATCTGAATGAATGCATATGTGATCATAAAAACTTTATCATTAGTGAAAAATCGTTGTGAAATAGCTTAATTATTTTAAATAGCACTATTCTTAGATTTCCAATGTTGAAAAAGAATGGGAGCTTTAAAATGTTTTCAAATAAAATAAATATATATCTATCACTGAGCATAATGTCTAAATAAATCCATCCTCTAATTGATGGGCTTTCAGTGAAAAGGCATGAAAATGATATAAATATACTATCAATTCTCATGGTCTCATGAGCAAGTCTAAAACAAGTGCTTAAAAGTCTCATGGTCTCATGGGCAAGTCCAAAATAAGTGTTTAAAAGTCTATGGTCTACTATGCACAAAGCATTTAAGATGAGAAATTCCAATGTGAAGCAGTTTCTCTCCTAGGAACAGTGCTTGATAGACTATGCACAAAAGATGAGCAAGTCTAGGCTCAAGTTTAGTATCACATATCGGGTTAAGATGGACAAGCCAAGAAAGATGGTTTAACTTGCCAAGAGCCAAAGAGAATAAAAACTAAATAGATGCATAATCATCCATAAAATCAAGAAAAAAGGAAAGTGTAAGACTCCAATGTGGAATGACGAAAAACATCAAATCAATTAAAAGGAGAGGGAAGACATAACAAATCAAGGTATTGAAAAAGGTTAAAAGTTTGAAGGAGTGGATTTCTTTCCCCCTCATCTTTTCTAGGGGAGAGGATCTAATACTTATGATAAGACCAAAGCTATGTGATAGGACATAATCATAAAAGCATCTATTTTATAATAAAGTGGGACTAATAGTTCTTCAACTTGGATTCAATAATCTTCAAGGGAATCATGAGTTTATTGTAGCCTTTTAACACTCATTTAGCCTCGTGTTGAAGTGGTTGTTTTATTTGTGTTTTATTTTTATTGTTCTTGTTTTATATTACTTTGGTGTTTGGTGTTCTTGTTTTAATATATTTTATTTTTCCGGTGTTTTAGGGGCCACCTCAACCACTTCCCCACCCTCTTTCTGTCCCCCAAACTTGCCACTAGGCCACATGAGTATTAGAATATTATTCACAAATTTTATACCCAATTTTTTATAGCAAATCAATTCAAAATATATATTTCCCACTTATAAAAGACACTAAAAAAATAGTAAATCAATACCAATATAATTTATTGATTACCCTTTTCTTCACAACATTCAAATACTATATAATATACTTATTAAACCTTAAACATAGAATTACAAATACTAAATCTTTTTTTCTATTACAATTATTTTTTATAATATTTATATAATAAATAAACCTCCTTATTATATTTATCATTAATATATAATAAAAAAAACATTATTATTTATGAAAGTCATCTTACCAGAACTTCAACACACAAGGATCCAATCTCGCAAAAGTTTAAAATCTACCACAAAAAAATTCAGATCTCACAAAACTTTAAAATCTAACTTTAAATTTTTCAAATATCACGAAAGTTTAAAATCTAACTACAAATGATGGTGAAAGATTTAATATTTATCAATAATCACGTCGGACAAAACCTTTTATTATTATTTGTAAGTGAATTCTATAGCTAATTTCTTTAGAAGAGCCAATGGGATATGTAAAATCCATTGGGAAAGACAAAACTGAAAAAAATTAATATTATTTATCCTTCAACACTGAATGCGGCACTACAATCCTACAGCCAGAAAATGTTCCGAGAAACATGGATCCATTCTCCGCCGCCCGATGGGTTGAAAAAAATACTTGCTTGATACTTCGTGCAAGAATTTCTATTACAGTGGAGTGTGAAAGGAGGGAGGGATCAACCCCCAAATGAAGCATTTGGGCAGCTTGGAATCATCTATTTGTGGGAAATGTAATCTTATTTCAGCGCACACAATGCCCAAATTCTCAGAATTCCGTGTGGATATGTTTTGTGTATAGATATATATATATTGGATATATGCATTGATAGATATTCAGACATTGGAGTAGTATGGGAAATGCCCTGAGATTTCTGTGTGGGGACTGTTTCACTCCCCAGCCTTTGGAAGGAGCCCATGGAGTGATCCCTTCAACAGCTGCATTTGATGCATTGGCTCGTGATCTCTTTCGGTTTGAAAACACTGGCCAGGTATTCTTAAAAATTCGCAGTTTGGAAAAAAGAGCAAATGGATTTTTTTTTTTTTTAAACCATTGTTTTGTTTTCAATTTACACCAGTAGATGCATGGCATTATTTTGTTTTCATTTTGTGATATGCCTAAAGGAGTGCAGAGATGACATTTTTCTGAACTTTTGGTGTTGTGAGTTGGGAAGTCTAAATTTTGCCAATAACTTTATAGGGTATTACACTGGTATTTATTCTCCTTAAATTTTGGGTGAGGTTATGGGCTACCTTCCTAGTGCCAAGTAAACTTGGACAGTATTTTTTTAGATTTGTAAATACGGATCATACTTTAAAAAGTACCAAATAATCACCATATGCTCACTTTTCTTATGGTCCACCTTATTACAGTGAGGGGGATCTGAATCTAGATGATGCTCTCTTATGTGCCCCATTACCTTTCCTTCTAGTTTTTGTCATTAAAATAGTCAATGCTTATTCATAACTTCACTGCCCATGGCATTGGATTAAGTAATGGCCTTTTTCTTCTATCTTGGGGATTTGGGTCGATATTTTTCTTCCAATTACTGTTCATTGCAATTGGATGATTATTTTTCATTCACAATTTTATTGCCCAATTTATCCTTTGAAATCAACGAGGTAATCAGACATGTTTTGGCCACAACTTGATTGAATACAAACATGGCATTGTTCTCTTCGTGATTTTGTTATATGAATGGTTAATTTTACAATTGAAAGTTGGCACTGATGTCAGGGATTGTGTATTGCTTAAGGTACCAGAAGGACTAAGCCAACATGCAAAGTCTTCAAAGAAAATACAAGCTACATGGTATGGTTCTGCTACTCTCAAGTTATGAATTACTATGACTCATGAGTGGGTGCAACACCTCACAACTCTTGGTTTTTGGTTAAAATTTTAGAATTTTATATAAATTTGAGTTTCTCTTTTTCCTTTTTCTAATTTCCAAAAATTGGACAAAACAATCTCAGATCAGATCATCTGTTTCCAGAGATATTTATTTAAATCCTCAAAAAATAGATCTAATGTCATAGTTATTTGTATGGGCAAGTCCCATCTGAATTACGCTTGTGCCAGAGATTGTACAATGTTTCTCACTTTTCAGGCTTAATCTCATAGTGATAGCTAATTCCGCCTTCCATAGAGGAGGGCTGGGGTGATTCCTCCTACGATCAGGGGGTATCCTTAGGTCAAACCCAGTGCTAAGCATCATAACAATATTGAAGCCATGGCCAACGATTTTATCCTCTCACAGGTTTCATGAATATTTATCCCAGAGGCGTCTCTATAGTGAAGAAGACCCTCTTGGCTCCATATGGGTGGCATATATATTGACACGTACTTCACGTTTATTAAAAAACACTTGACACATACTTCACATTTACATCCCTCTCAGCGTACTTTGCAGCTTTAAGGGCAATAGCTGGTGTACGAAGTTTATGCAGAATTTCTCTTGCTTGGCCTGCAATTTCTCTAGCTTTCATGCTCAATTAATTTCTGATTCAATGTATCTTGTTCAATGGAATTCACACTGATCATAATACGTATTTAATTTAAAAGGTATAAGAAAATCTTAGAGGCATGGAAGGAGGACCCCGCTAATAATGCCGAACAAGCAGCAATACTTTTTGTCAGGACATTACAGAAACATCACAAGGTCAATGTCGAGGTATATCTTGTGTTTAAGACTCTGCAGCCTTTATAAATGTAACTTTTCCCCCTTTTTTCCTGTTGTTGGTTTGTCTTTTCCAAGAACAAATGAACTACAGATCCTCTTGTTTTGTAGGGCCTCTTGGCATTTTATGGGCTACCATACCCTACTGCAATTGTTCAAGATCCAGGAGAAGTTCCACAGAAATGGCCAGAAGGAGTAAAATATGAGATGCATACTCTTCAAGTGAGGAATGAATAGGATCTATCCTTCTGTTGCTCTTCCCTTGTGTTTGCATATACTAACATGGTGTCCATGCCAGGCAGCTGCCAGAGCTGTCGCAGATGGTGATACCGTTACTGTATATGTGGATACAAATTGTCCCAGAGAATCTGCAGAGGTTCCACTCTCAGTTCAGGAAGCCACAATTGAAAGGCGTGAAGCTCGAGCAAGACGGGATTATGCAAGAGCTGATGCATTACAGAACCAAATTACAGATGCAGGCTACAGGTTAGTTTCAATGCCATAAACGACCTTCTGAGGTCTCCTTTATGATATTGTATTTATGTTTGCACACTCATTATACTAAACCAAATAGATACCCTGTTTCAAAAACAAGAAAACTGGCCTATTCTGTTATCCACAGGGACTTCTATTTTACAAGAATGACAATAGTGACCCCATTATTATCTTATCAACTTCTGAATTTATCAAATCAATATGCATGAGATCAAGCAATGCATGTTACACTTCGACAATCTGGACTGCTGAAACTTTAAATTGACTAGCTTTTAATTTCCCACTGACTGCAGTCCAGGTTGAGAACCTCATCAGCCCTTGTTTCTTTATTTTAAACAGTTAAGATATTGATACAGTAACTTCAATTTTGTCCCTTCCAACAGGGTATTCAATGCATCCAGAAATGGTGAAGATATTCTCGCTCGCAAATATCGAATTCGGCTGAGGTTTATGATGCAAAGAGTGCAATATGACGGACATTTTCTCCTCTACTTGGTACATAAGTTGTGATGGAAATTCTAAATAAAAGTCCTTCAAAATTGCAGGGGAGTAGATGCCCCCGAGAGCCAAATGCCTTATGGCAAGGAGGCGAAGGAAGCACTTCTGAATTTGGTTGAAGGGAAATGCTTGCGTATCCTTGTGTATGAAAAAGATCGCTATGGTCGAACTGTAGGAGATGTTTACAGTAGAGATGTTTTTGTTCAGGTGCCTATTGGAGCATTTATTCAGTATTTTGTAGTAATCCATTGCCAAATAATTTCTTACCTGTTTCTGTATTTAATGCTGTTTATAGGAAGTTCTTTTGAAAAAAGGATGGGCATGGCATTATACAGGCTATGATCAACGCCCAAAGTTTGCGAAGGTAAGGAGAATCACTCTCACATAATTTGCCTGAAGAACCGGTTCCCTTTTAAGGGTTTTTCTAATCAAATTGACATACTTCGATCATTTGTGGACATTGATATGATTTGTATTGCAATTTGGATTTCTAATTGAATCTTCAAACCACCCATCCATGCAGTGGGAGGAACAGGCCCGTGCAGCCCATGTTGGAATATGGGCCTCATCCAACCCCCAAAAACCATGGGAGTGGAGAAAAGACAGACGTGAAGGTATCCCCATTGGAGCTTTCACTTGAGACCTTATTAACCAACAGGTCACCACCTCCACTTCAAAGAGGCTACAAAGTCACATGTAAAAGTGCATCACTGAAGACCCTGTTGTGTTCTTTGGTGTGGACTTGCATTGATAAAGTAAAATGACTCGATTTCAACCTTATCAGGCATGCTTGCATAGACAGAATTCAAGGAAAGTGCAAACAATGAAGAAGATTCGCTTTTTCCCTCTGTGAACTTGTATAACTTCTGTACATTATTATCAACTGCCATATCACATTGTTGCTTGATTTCATTGAGAGGGTGTATGCTTACACGATCTCTGTATACTTGCTCCACCAAACCAATGGTTAGTGCAGTCACACCCACAAGCACACAAAGGGAAAAAAATATTTGTGAAGTATGCTTCTCCAACCTTTATTCAAAGTATACGAGCAAACTACATGATAGATAAAAATGTATCGCATGGAAAGTATTCTCCAGTGCAGCTGACAAAACGAATGGCAACAAATGTATGAATGCATGTTTGCTCCATAATTGCAAAGACTAAGATTTGGTGCATTTTGTTCTGACATTTGCATCTCAGCACATCATTACACATTTATCTTCTATCAAGTGATATTGAATCTTTTCTTGTCACTCACTGGAGATCAAGGCCACCTTTCTGGTTTCATCCTGCCTACCTATAAGCATATCATTTTTACAAATTTTTTAAGTTGTGTTAAATCCCATTTCGTATAGCATTAATTACCATATTTCTATAAATGAGGTTAACCCACCCTCTTAAAAACGGAGCAAATAAAAATAGTTTTTTTTTAATTTGAATGTTTTTTTGCTATTTCGTCTAGAGTAACATTTCTGAATATTTCCACCGCATGGCTTGCTCATGTCACATGCTAGAATACTGCTTCAGTAAAATAGGTGGCTGTTTGGAAGATGTCTCTACATAACATTTAAGGCAAATGGAAAAACAATTCTCTAATGGATTTCTAAAAAGATGTCCTCATACACCAAATTGGTGTCTGACTTGATGTTGACCTTAAATTCTACCACTACACTTATGTTTTACAAGCTCTATGACCAAATACATTGGACAAAAGAAATTAATTTCATACATGATCCTAAAGATTCTTTAATTATACCTAATAACCAGCCTTCCAATGTTAACACATGACACTCCATCCATAATATGTTTGATGTGGGGCACACCTTAATGTTTTGGGATCATTGTACTTGTAGTTAAACGAACGTGTAATGTAATTGTGCAAATCAATGAAAGCTATATTGATGCATCAAGTGACAAACAATATCCAGTTTAAATTTTCTTGATAAAACAAATGCCCAAATATAATTCTGGGGTAAGGAACTGTTTAGTTCAAAAAATTAACCTCAATCTACAAATATATTACAAAGTAAAATGAATTTGTACTCATTTGTGTTTAAATAAATAATCTCAATTTACAAATATATTGGAAGTAGAATGAATTTGTACTTAATTGTGAACCTATAAGGAAACTATGCTTCAACTATAATGCAAATCATTTACCCCAACAAATGTCATAATTATTTGGTATAAGGAAAGTCTGATGCTAGGAATATATAATAGTATGCTATATACTTCAATAATACTGAAAAAGATTTATCCCATAAACTTGTAATTATACTAGAGGACAAGTACCATGATTTTCCCTAGGATTATCAAGTTTGGTCCCCTTAGAGCAAGGCATTCTTGTATGAAGATCGTATTGATATATTTGAGTTGGTATATAATTTTGAATCTTGTTCTGCACCAAGTATTAATACAAACGAGGGACAATTGTGGTCTTCAATCATGTCTTCATCAGCTCCTTTCTTCTTTAAAGATGTCTCTCTTTCATGCATGGATATTTGCATTTGTAGGCACTTGAGCTACTGTATTAAAAAATACCTACCATGGGTTTGCCCACACTAGCTTTGGTATTGATCTAATGTTAAAGTATGTGTAGAGTTCTTTTATGTGTAGAGTTCTTTTGTCCCTAACACTTACCTATCATACATTGATGTATTCCTATGTGCCAATGAGCTAACTTGATCATTAGGATGTCCATGAGCATCCTTATCCATTGCCATTAATAAATGTAACATTGGGGGAAATCTTCTGAGATTCGTATCCAATGACATTATAACCATTTCTGAGCTCAGTGTACAATGTGAAATCACTGCAAACAACTTTTCCCTCATTCCTTCACACAATGACATTCAAACAATTATTATTTTCCCACTTAAGTTGATGAAGTTTCTCATATACTTCAATAATGTTTCTAGTTATTGGCAAATCTCAGTACATAGCAAGCCTAACTGAGGAAACCCTGAACTAAACTTTGCAAAACAACTCACTCTCCATAGACATCCTAATTATAGATGTTAAAATATTTTTTAGTTATTCATTTATAAATTGATATGCTGTTAATTGTCATTATGTTTAAATGTGCTTGAGGCTTATAATAGGTAAGAACGAAAAGAAGAGTTCCCCGGCTTAATATTATCAACGATTGCATCCTCATCACCCATCACAATAAAGAAATAAAAGCAACTCATATTTTAAAATTGTTTGCTCATTGTAGTGTATCAAGAATGATACCCTCATTTGAGTTGTCATCTTGGCTAGAAAAATCTAATGGTGTGACCACGTGGCAATACACTTATGTTAATTCGTCATATTTCAAACTACCCATCAGGTGGAAATCCACTACATCAACAAGAGTGGAAATCCACTATTCATAAAAGTGATTAAAGAAATGCTACGACCTTTGTAAACACCCGCCTAAAGCAAGCTCCTCTAGAGAACAAAAATGTACAATCTCCTTGAAGCTTAAAACATCATATATTCATTTTTTCATACATACAGTTCAACCCAATGTTTGACAACCATGAAGATGCTTTTACAATTTATGACATCCATTCAAACTGAGATGGGTCCATACCCATTCTCTTTTGGATTTGTAGATATCATGATTACGAGCGAGGAAAGACATTCTGGAGTCATCTAGAATTTAAGCATCTCCAGTCCACATCGCAGGCAAAATTACTAGAACCTATGAGTAGTAAAATTTTAACAAAGAGATGTTAATGCAATGATTGCCTATGTAAATCTCATAATTGCAAAATATACGGGTAACTAATTCTGAGTTTTTTCCATCAGGTATCACCACACTAGAATTCCATATAAATTCCAAGCTAATGTTTGTCTCATCCGTAAAAGCTCATGTCGAAGATAATTGCATCATAAACCTGAATTCGTGGCTCCCATCAATTGTCTTCAGTATTTACCTCAATCAGGAGATTCGCACTTGTACCATCCATTGTTCAAAGTGCCCATAAATTGAGCCAAATTATAAGAAATGCTCTTACCGTGAACATTGTATACATTTCAGGATGTATTCATCCTAGGAATTTTTGGTCCTTACCTTAAACATCACACAAATTTGCAGATTATATGACATCTGCTTTCCACCCATGAGCTTTCTTGGACCTTAAAACACTTGCAATTGTGATACATTGCATCAATAGCAACACCAAACCCCTAAAAAAAATCATGCAAATCTGATATGCCATCAGATAGCCCTGCATTTATTTATGTCCTGTCTAATATACAACTATATGACCCCATCAGCCTAGAAACGTGGAAGATAGTAAATAATGAAACAAGACAACAGTTTATGCCAGTGTTATTTTAAACAAAGGCGGCCAATTTATATTACAAAGAAGAGTCCCTAGTAAAGGCTTTATCTGCATATTCATGTTCAACAATTTACATGTTCTGTTTCGCGTGGGCATGCATGCCTTGCTACCTTTGTTTATCATCCTGCTTATCCGAATCTGAATCGCTTGCATGGTAACCTGCAAAATTCTTGCAACTAATTTACAAGCACATCAAATTGAAAAAAGTAAAATTTCAAAAGCATCTACAGAAACTGCAATCCCACCTGGTGGCTTGGAACTTAAACTCAAGAATTTTAATCGAGACTTTGTAGCTTTCTGAAACCATGCTTTTCCCTGCCCGTACAGCAATAGAGGAACTTTAAGACAACATCCAAAGAAAACAGCATACTACTTTGATTACACCTAACCGTAGAGATGTATTAATCAATAGCCTCAATACCTTTTGTATATCCTGAGGAATACCATAGCCATTACAATACATCTGCCCAACAAGAACTTGCATTCCTAAATCACCTGATCTTGCTTCCTTCAGAGTCTCTTGAAACCAACGCTTTGTACAATCTGTGACTACTTCCTTTAAAGGCAGCCTTCTTTGTTCCTCTTCCTTATGCATCTTTATGTTAAAACCCTTTGATGTAGTAGTCTTAACCCTCTCCTCAAAAGCCTTAATAGCTTGCTTTCCTTTTACAATTCTTTCTGCCACATTGCCAGATTTGGCAATGCCTTGAAGTTTAGCAGCTGCTGTGCCTATCTTGGCCATAAATACTTATGGGATGAACTAACCTGTCAAATAAATTAACATTAGATGAGAGATCTAAATGCCCATTTGCATACTATTCGCTATGCATTTTCTAGTTATGCACATATATTATGATGTATCCATTCAAGGCATCACAAATTCCACTAAAACATTAATGTGGTTATAAAATAAAACCTAGAATCACTCACAAAGCCTAAGATCCCATTTCTGATTTTCTTTCAGATTGCCAGTGCTTACAAAATAAAACCTTAAAATCTCCATAAATGCCAAATACTCCAAATAACTATGGAATGTAGAATGAGACTTAAACCCAAGAATACTAGCAGAGAAATTTCAAAGGCACACAAGTCAGTTGGAACGAAGAACAAGTTGACACTGCAGACACCTAATTTTGGTACAAGTCTTGTAGTTGTAGTGTTTTTATCATGTTTTCATATATTTAGATGAAAATCATTAATGCAAATTTGACTCTTATCAGTACGCTTTCCCTTTATCATGTTTTCATTATCATCATTTGCTCATGAACACCACCAATTCTATCATTTGTTTACCTCAAGACGCTCATCGATACTCCTGCAGAATCATTGATCTTTGTTTCCTGAGCCTTTTGTCATCTTGACCTAAATCGGAACAGTCTAACAGTGGTCTGACCACTGTCAGAACAGTCTGATTCTGGTCATATCAATTGTGAGTCCTTCGTTCCATCTTGCCATGTTTTCTTATACCTAGATTGTTGGTTTTCCCACTTCCACATTGTCAGCTTGTGCGCGATTGAGTTTCTAATTTGAATTTGAAATGCCTATATATACACATGCACCCTAATACATTTTAAAACAAGCCCTATCAAGCAACTTGCACATTAATCATATCTTTCACATTCTCTATATATTGAAGGCTTGTTGTTGCATACTAGTACCAAAATAAAGATATTGCATTTGTGAAAGAGCATACAGATCTCACCCTAGTTGTGTCTTGCGTCTTATACAGTGTTGTAGGGAGATGCACCCCCCACTCCATGGGACGTGTCTTCGGTATGGGAGTCAAGTACGGAGACGTTTGTTGGAGACTTTCAACATCTCCTGGCCATTACCTGTTACAAAAAAATCCTGTACCCTAAACACATTTTTTTAACCTTTAAATGTGTAAAAAAAATTTAAAAAAAAACACAAAACGCACCACATTTTACCATCAGCAGTTAGATTTGAAGCATTTGCAATCACAGTCTACAGACCCAGTAGTTGTTCCCAGATAACCAATCGTTGTCACCAGACATTAACTGGTTTTGGTTGGAGATCACAGTCAGAGCCGTTGGAAATAAGGTATGAATTGAGTCTCAACTTTCATAAAATCTAGAGAGCAGTATACTATATTTATTTCCGCCGATTCGCAGTAAAATGTAAAGGTTCAAATGTATAGTTTAAATGCTTCAGTTTTACCATTCGAAGTTTACGGTTTTAGCAGGCTTAGACCGATGCCCTCCACCCTGTGGAGTGTCATGGCACTTGAACGGCAATGCAGGATATTGCCATTCAAGTGCCATGACGACACTTCACAGGGTGCAAGGCATTGCCCTCCCTGTACTTAAACTATGCAATGCAGCAATCATTTCAGTTTAGCAATGTTGCTTTAGGTTTTTTTTAAATTAATAATTTAGTCTTTAATATTTATAATTTTTTATTTTTTATTTTTAATTTTCTGTAGTTTAGGTTTAACTTTAGGTTTTTTCTATTTTTTTAATAGTTTAATTTTTAATATTTATTATTTTAATTTTTTTATTTTATGCAAATATAAAATATTTAATTTTAGTTTTAAATTTTAAATGTGTATTATTTAATTTTTTATTTTTTATTTTTTATTTTATTTTAATTGAGCCGTTGGAAATAAGGTATGAATTGAGTCTCAACTTTCATAAAATCTAGAGAGCAGTATACTATATTTATTTCCACCAATTCGCAGTAAAATGTAAAGGTTCAAATTTATAGTTTAAATGCTTCAGTTTTACCATTCGAAGTTTACAATTTTAACAAGGTTAGAGCGATGCCCTCCACCCTGTGGAGTGTCATAGCACTTGAACGGCAATGCAGGGTATTGTCATTCAAGTACCATGACGACACTTCACAAGGTGCAAGGCATTGCCCTCCCTGTACTTAAACTATGCAATGCAGCAATCATTTCGGTTTAGCAATGTTGCTTTAGGGCTTTTTTTTAAATTAATAATTTAGTTTTAACATTTATAATTTTTTATTTTTTATTTTCTGTAGTTTAGGTTCAACTTTATTTTTTTAATTTTTTTAATAGTTTAATTTTTAATATTTATTATTTATTATTTTAATTTTTTTATTTTATGCAAATATAAAATATTTAATTTTAGTTTTAAATTTTAAATGTGTATTATTTAATTTTTTATTTTATTTTAATTTTAAAATTAATATTTGATTTTGGTTTAGGTTATTAAATTTTAATGTCATTTTTTTTATAAATTGTAAATTAGAATTAATAAAAAAATTGTCAGAATATCAATGGGAAAGAAAGAAGCACTGTAACCGCTCTACAAGTATTGCAATCACATTCACAAAGGGAATGGCTAAACAACGGAGATCACTCGTAAACTTTGTGGGAAGTCCTTTCAGGGCCTTACACATGGGTGAAGGCTTTTTTTTTCAAACACCGAGAAAATAAATTGAACTTTGCTCGAATGAAAAAGGGCAATATTAAGTGATGAAAGAACAAGAAAGCATTGAAGGCAAAGTGACTCCTTTAAGCTCTCACGCTTCAAACATAGATCGAATTCAGAGTCCCCCTGTCATAGCAACAGCAAAAATAAAATCAGAGCTAGTTATGTCTTGTAGACATGCAGCAAAGGATGTGAGGTCTTCTCGTAAGAGACTACACATTAGCAGTTCGAACTCCATTGAAAGCATGTTCAATGTGCATGGTCGAAATGCAGTGGATGCTATGATTGCACACTGCAATGAAAATACAATACCATTCAATGTTGCTCGTTCACTTTATTATGAGGAGATGGTTCATGCAATTAGCAATGGATCAGTGGGGTTTAAACCCCCTAGATATGAGAAGCTTCACACGACTCTTATTGACAAAAAGAAACGAGGATAAAGCAACAAACTGCACCAATCAAAAAAGTGTGCTCTACAGAAGGATGCAACATTGTGATGGACGGTTGGACTATTACTAGAAACCATCGTCTTCTGAACATTATGGTAACTTGCTCCAAAGGCCGTTTTTAAGGCAAGCCACTGTTAAAGACAAGAAAATGCAGAGTTCCTTCAAAACCAACCATGTGATGCAATTGAGGTTGGGGCATCGCATGTTGATCAAGTTGCTATAATATTTAATTTTAATTTAATTTAAAAATTAATATTTAATTTTAGTTTAAGTTTTTAAAATTTAATGTCGTTTTTTTATAAATTTTAAATTATAATTATTAATTTTAAAAAAAAATGTCAGAATGTCGGGGAAGAAAAAAAGCATTGTATCCACTCAAAGTATTACAATCACATTCACAAAGAGAATAGCAAAGCAATGAAAATGCCCTGTAAACTTTGAGAGAAGACCTTTTAAGGCACTTACACGAGGTGAAGGCTCATTTTTTTCTGACATCAGGGAAAGGGGTTGAACCCTGCCCAAATGAGGAAGCATGGTATGATGCAATGACAGAACAAGAAAGGTTGAAAGCAAAGTTATTCCTTTAAGCTCTCACACTTCAACCACAAATTAAACTCATATTTATTCTAGCTAGATTTGTCTTCTAGACATGCTTCAGACAATGTGGAGTCTTCTCGTAAGAGGCCACACATTGGCAATTCAAACCCCATTGGAAGCATGCTCGATGTGCATGGTCGAAATGCAGTAGATGTAGTGATTTTAAGTTGCTTCTATGCCAATAGAATACCATTCAATGTTGCTCGTTCACCTTATTATGAGATGGTTTGTGCGATTAGCAATGGGTCAACAGGTTATAAACCCCTTGAATATGAGAAGCTCCGCGCGACTCTTATTGACAGAGAAAACAAGGATAGAGCAACAAACTGCGTCAATCAAAAGTGTTCTACAGAATGATACAACATTGTGACATACAATCAAACTGATACTAAAAACTGTCTTTTTTTTAACATTATGGTAACTTGCTCTGAAGGCCTTTATTTTTTGAAGGCAATCGACTATTTGAGACGAGAGTAAAAAGCAAAGTTCCTTCAAAACTAGCTACATGATGCAATTGAGAAGGTAGAGGCATGACATGTCCAAGTGGTTACAGACGCTACCCTAGTTTTTAAAGTAGCTAGCTTGTTGGTGCAAAAAAAATACAAACATAATATTTTGGACACTTTTGTGTACAAGCATTGAATAATGCATTCAAACACATTGTCAAGTTTCAAATAATTTTTGAGTTTATTGAAAAAGACAGGAAAAATACAAATATTCATATGCAATCATCACCACATGCAAACTATTTATCGAAGATTTACCAAGGTGGAACTTCTCAAACCTATAGATATGTAGTTTGTTTCTTTCTTCATACTTCTTGACTATCTTTATGTTATCAAAATGGGCCTTATGTTCCACTATAGTTAGTGATGCATGGACAGTTTAGAGACAATCTACATCAAAGACTGCAGTTGAGGTGAGGCAAATGGTCTTTGATGACCATTTTTGAATTGATGTAAAAAAAATTGTTAACTTTTTTCAGCGCATTTGTCAATCAATCTGTTTCATCAATTCAAACAAGCCATGTTTGGAGGAGGTTTATGAATAAATTGATTCTACATGTGAAAGAACAAGAAAAATTCACAAACTTACAAGATCCTTCTCTATATCCTTTGATTAAGTAAAAGGTACATGGAAAAAGAAACGAGTTTAACACAACTCTACATTGTGTTGCTTATGCTTTGAATCCAAAGTGGTATGACACAAAAGTCATCAAGAAGAGGGCTCTACACAAGGACAAAGAAGTAATGAAAGAATTTTGGATTGCAGTGTGAAAAGTTTATGGTTAAGGAGAGGAGGCTTCTTCTATCAAGACTGTGGAAAATAATTTCACGTGGACGTGGACAATTTTCTACAGTGAAGGCTCTCTATAATATGCGTGCAAAGGAGCACCGAATAAAGTGGTGGTGGAATTATGGCAGTGAAGCCCCTAAATTGCAATCATTTGCAATATGATTACTTTCACAAGGAGCTAGTTCATCATCTTGTGGGAGGAATTGGAGTACTTATAGTTTCATTCATTCATTGAAGAGGAACTGACTAGGGTCAAAGAAGGCAAATAACCCAGTGTACATTCATAGCCCGCTTCGTCTTCTTTCTTGTGTAGACCCAGGGTACAAAGAAAGTCCTTCAACAAAATGGGACCGAATTCTCCCTGATGGAGCAACACACATCATTGGAAGATGATGTGCTTGAAGCAAATGGCCTCAATGATTTGCCCTCTGTTATATTCCCTACAGAGGAGCCATAGCTTGAGAGTGATGTGTATCTAGAAAGCATCTTGGTGGAGGACCTAGAAGGCATAATTAATGTGGTAGTTTGACCCAAATTGTATCGGATGAGATATGACTCAAGTTCACATGTGATATTTGTTTTTTGCATGCCTATTCGTCGGCATTTCAATATGTTACATTGTACTTTTGACCCTTAATATGATGAGATATCAAATATCAATATGAATATTATTACTCATATTTTGTTGACATCAAATTTCCTTACTTTTAAAGTTATTTTAATGTAATTTATATTTTTTAAATTGCCATGGCAATTGCATGGTATATATTTCTTTAAATTTTTCATATATATATATAACCATCTCCCCATACCCATCTCCTATTTTTATAAAAACTGGCATACCCATACCCGTACATGTCTCCTAGCAACTATGATCTTATATCATAAGGGATAATGGATGTGATTATCATACACACAAGATTGAATGTTGACATGTGTGTTGATTTCCAATCTTGAAAACAAAACATGCCCTAATGTAAGCAAGGAGTTGATTGAGACAGGCCCCTTAAACAACCAACCAATTTTTTATGTCTAACCAAGTATGAACTCTAGCTCAAATGAAATAGAGAGAATTCTAACATCTAAGCAAATCAAATCAGTTATCAGAGAGTGTGTTCTAGGCATCATCTACTAACAACGGTTTTCGGGAAGTTTCAAATCCATCAAAATTGCATAGCCACTATTGGAAGAAGATTGTCGTTGTTGGGAGGACTGTCACTATCGGAAGGGTTTGATATTGGTTCTATCACTGTTAGAGGGTTTTGTTTTTGATCATTGTCTCGGATCACGATCTGCTTTTTAGATGCTCTACTACTCTGTTCAAGAAACTTCTTTTCATTATTCTCAATCTTTGTCAAAAGTTGAGTGAGTAAGAAATCAAGGACGCATCTCTAAACCCCATTGTCAATTATCAATCGTTCAAGGTATTTTCATTCATCTGCCCCTTATTACCATAGTTGCTAGGAGACAAGTGTGGGGAAACAGCAGAATATATATGTATATATAGTTATATATATGAAAAATTTAAAGTAATATATATAGTGCAATGGCCATTGCACTTTAAAAAATGTAAAATACATTAAAAGTAACTTTTTAAAGTAAGGAAATTAGATGTCAATAAAAGATGAGTAATTATATTCATATTGATATTGGATGTCTCATATTAAGGGTCAAAACTACAATGTAACACCTTGAAATGCCAACAAACAAGCATGCAAAAAAAATCACAAATGTGAACTTGAATCATATCTCCCCTGATACAAAAAGGTCAACTACCACATCAATTATGTCCTCTAGGTCCTCTGCCAAGATGCTCTCTAGATACGCATCACTCTCAAGTTGTGACTCCTCTACAAGCAATTTAACAGGGGGCAAATCATTGAGGTCATTTTCCTTGAGCACATCATCCTCCAATGATATGTGTGATGATCCATCAAGTGGAATTTGGTCCCATTTTGTTGAAAGAACTTCATTGTACCTTGGGTCTGCACGAGAAAAAAGATGAAACACACTATGAATGTACACTGAGTTCTCTACCTTCTTTGACCCTAGTTGGTTTCTCTTAAATAAACGAATGAAATCATAAGTACTCCAATTCCTCCCACAAGATGATGAACTAGCTCCTTGTGAGAGTAATCATATTGCAAATGATTGCAATTCAGGGGCTTCACTGCTATGATTTCACCACCACTTTATTGGATGCTCCTTCGCGTGCATATCATGGAGAGCCTCCACTGTAGAAAATTGTCCACAGCCATGTGAAAATATTTTCCACCAAGTCCTAATAAAAGAAGCCTCCTCTCATCAACCATAAACCTTTCTCACCGCAATCCAAAATTCCTTCATTACTCCTTTGTTCTCATATGGAGCCCTCTTCTTGGAGACTTTTGTATCATACCACTTTGGATTCAAAGCGTAAGCAGCACAATGTAGACGTGTTAAGCTTATTCCATCTTCCATGTATTTTTTTCAATCAAAGGATATAGAGAAGGATCCCTTCGGTCTATGATTTTTCTTATTCTTTCACACAATTTCTTCGTAAACCTCCCCCAACATCGCTTGTCTAAATAAGTGAAAAGGATTACTTAATAAATGAGTTGAATGAAGTCAACAACAAATTTCACATCAACTCAAAAATCATCAAGGAGTATTTGCATCACCTCAACCGCAATCTCTAATTTAGATTGTCTCCAAGTTGTCCATGCATCACTAACTACAGTGGAACATAAAGCCCTTTTGACAACATAAAAATGGTCAAAAAAATATGAAGAAAGAAGTGAACCATGTATCTGCAAGTTTGAGAAGTTCCACTTTGAAAAATCTTCAATACATACCCTGTGTGGTGATGATTGCATATGAACATTTGTGTTTTCCTACCCTTTTCAATAAGCTCAAAAATTCATTGAACCCTGTCAATGTCTTTGAATGTATTATTCAATGCATACAACATGGTGTCCAAAATACATGTTTGTATTTTTTTGCACCAACTCAACTGCTTTACAAACCAGGGTAGTGTTTGTAACAACTTGGAAATATGTCATGCTCCCACCTCAATTGTATCATATTGTTGGTTCTGAAGTAACTCTGAATTTTTATCTTGTCCTAAACAATTGATTGCCTTCAAAAAAATAAGGGTCTTTAGAGCAAATTACCATAATGTTCAGAAGAAGACGGTTTGTAATACAGTTCAGACATACATCTTGCATCCTTTTGTAAAGCACTCTTTTGATTGCTGCAGATTGTTGCTCTATCCTTGCTTTTTATTTATCAATAAGAGTCGTGTGAAACTTCTCATATCCAAGGGGTTTATACCCCATCAGTGCATTGCTAATTGCACGAACCATCCCCTCATAATAAGGTGAGTGAGCAACATTGAATGGAATTTCATTCACATAGAAGAAACATGTCATCATTGCATCCACTACATCTTGACCATACAAAATGAACATGCTTCCAATGGGGTTCCAATTATCAATGTGTGGCCTCTTACGAGAAGACACCATGTCCTTTGTCGCTTGTCCAGAAAACACATCTAGCTTTGATTCTATTTCCGCAGTTACTATGACAAGATCACTGAGTTTGATTTGTGGTTGAAACATAAGCTTAAAGGAATCACTTTGCCTTCAACCTTTCTTGTTCCCTCATTGCATCATACCATGCTTCCTTATTCGAGCAAGGTTCAACCCCTTTTCTTGGTGTTCAAAAAAAATGAGCCTTCACCTCATGTAAATGCCCTAAAAAGACTTCCACAAAGTTTACAGGGGATCTTTGTTGATCTGTTATACGCTTTGCAAATGTGATCACAATACTTCTAGAGCAAATACAATGCTTCTTTCCTTCCCCCTAACATTCTAACCAAAATAATAATAATAAATTATAATTATAATTTATAATAAAAAATGACATTAAATTTTTAAAACCTAAACTAAAATTAAAAATTAATTTTTAAATTAAATATTAAATATTAATTTTTTATTAATTTAAATTTTTTATTTAAAATTAAATAAAATAAAATTTAAAAATTTAAAACTAAAATTAAAAATAAATAAAATTAAGATTAAAAGTAAAATTGAATATTTTATATTACATAAAAATAATAATTTTTAAATATTAAACATTAAAAACCAAACTATAGGAAAAAAAAACTGAAGTTAAACCTAAACTACAAAATAAAAAACAAAAAATAACAAATCATAAACATTAAAAACTAGACTGTCAAAAAAAAATTTAAAAAGCTAAAGTTGAGCTTTAAAACCTAAACAATCATTGCATTGCATAGTTTTAGTAAGGGGAGGACAATGCCCTGCACCCTGTGAAGTGTCGTGGCACTTGAACGACAATACCTACATCGTCGTTCAAGTGTTGTGACGACACTTCATGGGGTGCAAGTGATTGCCCTAACCCTGTTAAAACTGTAAATGTCAAACGGTAAAACCCAAGCACTTAAACTATATATTCGAACCTATACATTTTACTGCGAAATGGTGGAAATAAATAGTATATTGCTCTCTAAATTTTATGAAATTTAAGTTTTTATTCATACCTTATTTATGGCAACTTTGATTTCCAACCAAATCCAATTAATTCCGATGACGACGACGGGTTCCCTCTGACTGAAACTGTAAATGCTTCAAATCCAACTGCGAACACTTTAAATCTGACTGCAAATGCTTCAAATCCGAATGCAAACACTTTAAAATCCGACTACAAATGCTTCAAATCCGACTGTTGATGGTAAAATGTGGTGCATTTTGTATATTTTATAAGACAATATACCCATTTAGGGTTTTATAAAAAAACATTTAGGGTACAAGGCTTTTTGTAACAGAAAACAATTGGGAAACATTGAAAGTTTTCGACAGACATCTCTATACCTATCATGTACCGGAGACACGTCCCAACCAAAATGCATCCCACTAACCGAAACGCGTCCCAAGGAGTCCGGGATGCATCTCCCTGCAACACTACTTATTACCTTGGGTAGTAAGGTAGGTCTTTATTTACTATATTTAGATCAAATCTTTGTGCGCCCCGCTTTTATGTGGTTGGTATAGTCTTTTGAACACTTGTGTGCCCTCCACATAAAACAATTTGGTGAACCCAATATTTTAAAACCCTCCAACCTTAAGGTTTTATGCTATTTTCCCTTGTAGGATCTGATTTTGATGTATTTTCAGATCTGATTTCTCTAGGGTTGTGCTTTCTTATCGTGATATCAGTTGCCCTAGCTTCTTGCACGTTCTCTATATTTCTCTTACACCAATTAAGAAAGTTTGATCTAAAACACCTACCAGCTGAAGTGATAGATTCAATGGTAGAAATATTGATTTTGTTCAAATTCTTTTGTTTGAAAAAGAAAATGGTAGTTGTTGATGGCATTCATGCTCCTATTGATGCACATGTAGATGAGAATACAAATGGTACAATTATGAATGACAAAGAAAGTAAATGATGTAAATGTAGATACTTGTGATGTCGATGTTTTTTATGATAATGCTATGAATGAGAAGGCTTCAAACATTACTACTATGAATGCACATGAGATAGCTTGATTTGAAAATTATTTTTCATATTTCCTAAGGAAATTGATGCAATGATTTTTGTTGTTAAGAAACAACTAAGATAAAATTAACTAAGGGATTTGTATCTGAGGAAGTACATGTTGCAACTAATATTGAACCTTTGAATGTGTTTATTTCACCTACTAGAGGGTCTCATTTTACATTACATAACAAGGCTAGTGCTCCTATTACTTCTACTTAGATTACTATGTCTATTCCTTCTCAGCTTGATGCTTCTTTTGTGCCTCTTAATGCTTCTTAACCTTCTAGACCGATTTTTCAATCCCTATATTTTAGTCACGGTCTTTCTCAAGCACACAAGTGTTTATTCCTTCACATTAATTATACTTCGGTTCCTACTTTTCAAGAGGCACTCCAACAAAATATTCAAAACATGCAAGAGCAAATTCAACAACTTTCCTAAGGATCTCAAAAATCGAGTCATACAGTTACTTCTCATGATTTATTACACAATTTGTTGGCTTATGAGGTCCTTGTCTACCTTGCCTACCAGTTTTATTGCACCTAAGTTTGAATTATTCAACAGCAAAGATGACCCTTCACATCATATCAAAGCTTTCTATGTTTCGTGTCTTGACTTTGCACAAAATAATAGACTATCTAAGCTCTTTCCTAGGAATCTTAAGGAATATGCATTGGAATAGTTTTATACCCTTACATCGAACTTTGTGCGTTACTTCACTTCTTTGGACCAAATAAGCCTATTAAGCAAGCGTTGTTTAAACAAGGACCTAATAAGCCTATTAGTGAATATGTGCTTAAAATCAAAACAATGCTTACGAAGGTCAATCACCAATTACCTAATTGTGAATTACAAAATATATTCTCTCAAAGTTTGCTTCAACCTATCAAGGACAGTGATTTTCAATGCGTATCAATCTTTTAATAAACTATCATACAGTTAGGAACTATGAGATAAAACTTTTAGAGACCAATATGCTTAAATATGGGACTAGTGCCCTTACCTCTAGCAAAGCTAAATATCAAGGTAAAACAACATTCATGGCTAAGGCTAATGATATTACTAATTTCCAAGCAAATAAAAAGACCAACAATGTAGATAATGTTTTATCTCAACCATTTGATAGGCTTGTCATTCCCTCTCAAGAACATAGACAATTTGCATGGTTAGCTGAGAGTCCTCACCAAGTGCTTAAATGATTGGTTGAATGCAATATGATATCTCTACCTCCTCAACGTGAGTTTGACTCATCTCAGCATTTACCTAAGAATTATGATGTGAATGCATATTGTGATTCCCATAGAACTTCAAGTCATACCACCAATAGATGTTTTTCATTGAGACATAAGATTAAAGATTTATCATTCACATGGAAAGACATGATAGTTTATTGAATGAATCAGTTGCTTAACCAAATCAACACTTGAAAATCTTTACCCCAATCCCCTTCAGATTCATACTACTCAAAACCTTAAAAAGCAAGATGATGTTCATGTTAGCCAAAATGGATACCATAGGCCATTGTATTTCAAAACTTTGCTTCTAAGCCTTCTTTAACTTTGTTGATAGCCTTTTGAGGGGTCTTGTCTTAGCCTATAGGTCATGCCTTGTCATAGGAAGGGGTCTTGTCAAGTGTCTTTGGTCATTTCAAGGTCTCCTGCAAGGTCTAGCTAAGGAGAGAGAGTCAAAACACCTAGTCTTGTCATCAATCCCCTTCATTAGAGTCTTATGACATATTTTTGGAAAGATTAAGGTAAATTTGAAAATGTTAAGGTAATGTTGAGATTGTTGTTGTCAACCTGGAGTTGCACCCTGAATTGAAGACGTGCTGGAATGGCCAATCCTCTCTCCAATTGAAATAATGGGATCTTTTCACGAGGGTGGGTGCCTCAATGGTGAGAAAAACCTCCAGAGAAGGCTGATTCCTGTAAAATGTATCAATGGATCTCTACTCTGTGCTGCAAATCTACCATGGAAAAGGGAGAAGGAAACTTGAAAGGAAAATCCTACCTAATGACGGTGATACACCAAAACATTGATCCACTCTACTTGGAACCTTGAACACTGAATCAAACAAGGGAAAAAGAAGACCTTTGATTTCAATTGATCACTATGTATAAATATTTCATGACAAAGTTCGATCCAATGACCAAAACATGAGGGAAAACGATGGAGAGAGATCTGATACAAGACACTTTGCAGCCACCTAACATCCACTTGCAGCTTCAACAAAAGACATAAAGAACACTGAACATGACCTGCATAATATGATAAGCTAGCAACTAGGTACAAATCAGAATTTGAGAAGGGAGAGAAATCTACCACATGCAAATTGCTAAATGAATATACACTATGCTAGCACTTGAAATCTGAAAGTATAGTCCTTTTATTGATTGAAGAGGTTACACAACTCACCAATGACAAACTCTGGTCTTGCCAAGAGAGGGATACAATTCAAGACTGAAAAGCCAACTTATATAAAAAATTACAACAGCCAAGAGTTGGCGTTTGAAAATAGAGAGGGAGTAAACTCAAACCAACTTAGCGTTTACAAAAGTCTATTTTGTTTTGCATGAAAATTCCTTGCATTGAAAAGTGGACGGTGGGTTAATTTTGACAAGTCAAACTCTTATCATGCAAAATGCTACACCCACCTCCAAATATGGACTTCCTCTTGAGCTGTTTGAACGTTTGAAACATTGAGTTGACCAAGAGTATGCATGAAATCTACACCATGCTAAAATTAGAATTCCAATTGAAACGTTGGACACTGAGTTGGAACGTTTGAAAGCACGAGTTTGACCCGGAGATGAGCTTGATTTCAACTAGTGAACTGAAGCTTTGACAAGTCAATTGAAAATAGCCTTTGCTTGCATGGATTTCGACGTTGACTCCATCTCTTGTTTTGGTCTGCCTGTTTGTGTCACGTCTATTTTTGGTGGGATTCTATATTTGGATTTATTTTGTCTATATTAGTCTATATTTCCTCGAATTTCTTGGCTCTCCTTAGCCTTTATTTTTGGCTTTTTCATTGACTTTATGCTTTTCTCTTTGTTTTTCTTTCAGACTATCCCCTGTCGACTCAACTTTTTTCTGTAGACTTTTGTGTATGCAATTTTCCCAAACTTTATCTTGGTTGCATTTCCTTCGGACTTATGTTTTCTCACTTTCCCGCGGGCTTTTGTGTCCTTCGAATTTTTGCGGACTTTATTTCCTTCCCCTGCGGATTTTACCGTTGATTTCTCTTTTGGTTTAGAATTTTATGCGGACCTTTTCCTTGTCCTTTCCTTCGAGCTATATTCTCTCGGGTTTATTGTCCATTCCTTCGCGCTTTTATGTTTTGATTTACCTTTGATTTCCTTCGGACTTTTATCTATTTGCATTTTTCCCGAATTAATCCTTCGGACAAAAGTCCGAAGGAATTCCTTCGGACTTTTTGTCCGAAGGATATCCTTCCTCCAATTTTTTCTCTTTGCCTTTGTTTATTTTCCAGTCTGAAGAAATTCGGGACAGAAAAACCCGATGGAAAATAAACAAAGGCAAAGAGAAAAAATTGGAGGAAGGATATCCTTCGGACATTCCTTTGGACAAAAAGTCCGAAGGAATTAGTCTCCTTTGTCTTTATTCTGCCACCGGCCAAATGCCCTTCGAGAAAATTGTAAAGGTCCTACCACCGACCAAGTGCCCTCCACAAGGGCTTCTGTCTGTCCGGACTGTCTTTTCGAAAGAATTGAAAGGCACCCGGGTTTTTTGTAAGGCACCCAGGATTTTTGTAGGGCACTGGGCATTTTGGGAGGCACCCAGTTTTTTTGTTGCCTTAATTCCTTCGGACAAAAAGTCCAAAGGAATTGAATACTTTGTCATTTGTCCCTTTGAAATTCTCTCGGACTTCTCCCAAGGCCTTTGAAAAATCTTTTCCCTTGGAAAAAAGTCCGAGGAAATTGTCCATCTCTTAGCCCGACAAAATTTTGAGAAGACAACACTTTGGAAAGAAACACTTGGGAATAGTCATTGTAAGTCCGAAAAACAACCATGTATTCCGTAGGTGTCCGAAAGAAAACACTCGCCTTCATTCATAAGCGAACCTACAGGGTTGTAGGTTAACCTTAAGGATGGTTGTAGGTGGACATTGCCAAATCTAAAAAACGAGAATGCCCCTTCGAATCCTTTGAATGACCAAAACTTTACCTGGTTGTAGGCTATTTCCTTGGCTGATACCTTGTTGTGGATGGCTCCTTGGGTGGCTGTAGGTATGCATTTAGGCTTGATTGAACTTTGCAAAACTTTTTCCTTTTCATTATTCAGTACCCAAAACTGATTCACAAGACAAACTGGCATAATATGCAGAGTTCCGAATAGTACGGATGACAATTTGACCTGTGGGGCAAAATTGTCAACAATAGCCAAGGTCTCATTTGTTGTAATGTTGAAGTGACTTCATTAAAGAACATCAAGCATGAAGAGTTACACCATGCAAAAGGTCACTTTTGGCCATATAGCACTCATGGAAGGTGATGTCATACCTCATGGGATCCGTACAAGTTTCAAAATGTGTCAATACATTCATTTCCAACGTATATTAAGTTGTAACTCTCTTTTGTTCTTTGATTCAACTCCATTTATGGCTCAATGTGAAGTGTTGGCGTGAAAAAGCAAGTTGAAGGAGTTTGTACATTACATTTGCTCTGTGCATGTCAAGGAGAACTCTATGAATGTCTCACACAGGGATCCAACAGGGCACTCCAAATAATCAAACTCTATTGCATGAAGAAAGCATTCTAAGGAGTTTTTTGCAGTTTTCTACGCTAGAACAAAGCTACTCCAGCTAGGTTGATCAAGTTTCAAGGTGGTGAAGCTTCTCCACAACATCATCCAGTCTCCCCAAGGCCAAATCCATGATTATGAGGGTGTTACATCTCCAAACAAGCAAGAAACATTCCCCACTTCTCCATCAGGGTCTTGGCAACTCAAGAAGGCCAACTGGTTTGAGGATAGTGTACACAGGAGAGGAAGAGTTGGAGCCAAAGCTCTTGGGGGTTGATGGAGACCCTTATGCCCTTGAGTTTCCATGCATTAGTTCTGGGTTTGAAAAGCCATACTTTATGAACAATCATTAACAAGGTAAGTACCTAAAACTGTCAGTTAAACCCTTCAAGGAGCTCGATGGAGAGAATGGTGGTTTGAGTGGTTCTAATGCATTCCAAATGCCCTAGAAACATCTTGAAGACATATAAACCTTCTGAACACCTAATGGAGCAAAATATTCACACATGTGGGAAGAAAAAGTACATAAAATGGCCTAGAGAAGCTTGTTGAAGGCCTATTTGCAAGGTTTTGACTGTGTGCAGGTCTCTAAACCAGTTAAGAAGGCTTTGTAAGCCTAGACAGAGGTTTGATGATGCATCCCAAGCCACTCCAAAGACTCTCATGGTGACTAGAGAGGTTTTCAAGCAAGTTTTTTGGCAACAAGCTAGGTCAAATGAAGTAACTCTCCATTGCATTGATGGAGTTATGTTGCAGGCACTTCTTCCATGTTGTAAAGTCTCTCCAAGGCAAATACAATTATTTTCTAGCTTGTCAAGCTTGTTCCAAGCTGACTATGCTCTTCATAGCTCCTAAGAAGATTGCAACATCAATTTGGGTATGTCTAAATGAGAAACATGTGTCAAGAGACTCCATGGCAGTTGTATATGTTCTTAGTACAGTCCTAATCAAAATGGGAGTTTCTCAAGCATAAATAAGGTGTCAAAGAACCCTAAAGAAGCTAGAGACAAGAGTGGAATTGTAACTTAAAGAATCGCCAAGAAAGGGCAGTTCATGAGAAACAAGAAGCTTCCACGCCACCTTGTGGAGATCATCATCCAAGTAGGTGCACACTTGTTGAGGAGAGCTTTCAAGACTGTTTTCTTGGCAGGTTTTCTTGTTTGTAATTGGTCCCATAAGTGCATTGACAGCCATCATTGGTTCTTGACACCTCCCTCTCTCTCTTCCCTTTCATTTTCTCCTTTATGTACTGCCTTGTTTGGCATTGTAAAGATCCTCAACTTGAGTATGGTGAAGACTTGCTCATATCAACACTTGTACCTTGCCTTTGAGATGAATACATGCTGATTTCTAGCCTTCTTAATGCTGCAACTAGTGTATTTTCATGGTGGTTGATGAATGTTAATGATGGTCTTCAACTTCCTTTCATTTGTCATATCTTCTTAACTTGTTTGCAGGTTGTTAGTCATCCTAGCAAGTCATATGAAGAGTGCTACATGATCCTACAATAGCTAAGTGTGGAGACTGCTTTACTAGTGTGTCTTATGAGACCTATTGTTCATCCCCTCTTGGTTAATGTCTTGATCACAACCTTCATATTGAAATGTTGATGTTTGGAGACTCATATTGAGTTAGTGCAATAGGTTTCAGTCGTAATTCATCCTCTTAGTGCAGTATAGGCAAGTGGAGGGTGTTAAGTTTGGTGCATCACCTCCTATTTACTTGTTTTTTCAGTTATCTCTCCCTTTTCCCAACAAGCAATAGGTTTAGTAGTAGTTTCAGGTGATAGCATCAAGGGAGCTAGCCCTATCAAGAGATTCACCTCATTGATTAGACCACCCACAGCCTAGAAGTGTCTCCATGCTATCAACTAAATGAGGAAGGCTTGAACCTCTTCAAAGGTGCAATTTAGAGTGATAACAGTTCATATGGTAGCAACAAAACAAAATCTGCCAGTTTATAATGCTTATATCTTAGATGGTTTCATATGTGGTTACATCTGCATGTAAAGAGATTCCTTCTATTACTTTCTATGACCATGAGATTCTAATAGATGATTGTGACAACGGGCCATTATTCATACAGGCTTTCATAGATTAACATTCAAAGTTAACAAAAGGCATTATGGTTGATAAAAGTTCAAATCTAAACGTGTACAATGCAATTTCTTACTAGTCATGGCTATACTCAGAAGGATTTAGATGGTACAACCACGGTTATTACAAAATACGATGGTATTACTTGGACACATTTTGGGGGTATCACATTACCTGTCACCATAGGTTCTAAAACTTTTCTAATGTGATTTCATGTATTGTCAGATAACGAGATATATAATATATTACTTGGACACCCTTGGCTTAATCAAATGAGAGCAATTGCATCCACATTACATCAATGTCTAAAGTTTGTCCATGATAACAAAGTGATTACTATTCGAGGCACTCCTTATGAGTCACCTATCCAAACTCAACATGAGGGAATACCTAAAGCCCTACCAAATCACCACCTCAAGTGAAAATACCTAGAATTCAAGTACCTACTCATCCATGCACTAAAGTAATCTTATCACAATCTCCTGCATTTATTCAACAACACAATCCAAAAAACATGCTTCTTTACAAAAGGATAAAACAACTCTCATAGCTAATTGCAACGATAATGATTCTACTTCTAGTGATGATAATTCTACTTATTATAGGGCTCGTGATTACATTTTTGGTGACACTAGACTTCTTAGATTCATGGTCCATGAGATTTGCAGATCTTGATCATAAAGATAAGTTTGCAGTTTGTTATGCATGATATGATCATTTAGAAAGGATTATTGGTTAACATTGTTTGCTAATCTCATATGCTTTAATGGAACAATTTACTATACATAGCTTCTTTTTCTATTTTCTTCTGTGTTGTGAATCTTTTGTGCTTGTTTTCTCTATAGCGTTGTGTATGGATTTTGGGTTCGTGTTTCTTTCTAACCTTTCATTGCTATCCTCTCTTAAGTCATTTGTTGTGTCTTTGCTCTTCTAATTTTGACATCTACCTTGTTTGAATTTTGAAGTTACCTTCTTTCATATGTTTCAATTTGTTATGTCATTCTTATAACCCCTTCGTTCATGCTCATACGGCAAACCTCGTGATCAAACTTCACAGCAGAAGAGAAGATCTCAAGAAGAAAGTTCAGGCAACTTAGGGAACGTTTTGCGGCTGAAGTCTCGTTTTGAAGAAGATGTGCACGACTGATGGGTCCCATAGACTGTTGTGGTCTCGTGGACGTTATTAAAATCCTTCATTCATTCATAGCATTGTTTCTTTGGCCTTTACCTTTGATTGTTGTCTCTCATTCCAAAAGCTTGTGCAGACCTATCAATGATGCCAACACATCTATATATCAAGGCCTTCCACCCTAGTGTGCGATGTGTTCTAAGTTGTAGGTTAGTAGGATCACCCTCTTCTTTCTTCTTCTCACTTTCGCCTCTTGGCTTGCATTTTGATTGATCCTTGTCTTCTTGCTTTCACCTCTTGTCTTGTCTCTTATTTGGTTCCATTCTTATAAAAAAGATAAAACAAAAATATTTTTTTTCCTTCATGTTTGTCTATTACATAGTTGCAAATTGGTACATATCATGAATATCCACCTCTAACAAGAGATTTTCCATACACATCGTTTACACACATGTTGTTAATGGTATCATTCGAGTTAGATGCAAGATATACAAGTTACCTATGATTTTAGACTTACAATTGCTTCACAACTTCATCGCACCTACACCAAGGGGCATCCTTACATTGTGGGCATGTTTATAATAGGGGCAATTTTGAGTATGCTTCAAGGTTTATTTTTCCTATTTTCCATTATCATATTAAACTTTTTATTTTATTACAAATCTTTCTCTAGCATATTTCTTGCGTACTTGTTTACATGGGTACTTTGTTTTGCTTCACATGATTGGTACATTGTGTTCTCTCTTGATTGCTCAGATTGCTTGTGCTTGTGCATGCTTGCACATGTTGCTTGGTATGTCTCTCTTAATGTTTTAATAAAGGATCCTCTAGTTGTATAGTCTATTTTGTGTCACTGATGTGGGACTGATTGCTTTGGCTACTTTCATCACTTGGTTTTGCTTATTGATTTCACTTGCTCTATGAGGTTACATGATTATATATGTTTACATTGGTTGACTATATTATGTGATACTATGTTTGGTGCCATTCTATTATGCACACTATTAGTTACGGTATACCATTCTTGGTGCCTACAATGCCATGGTTTCTACCATGCATCTATTTGAGCATACTATTATTATGCTTCATTGCTATATCTTGTCCTTCTTGGGGCATGTTGTTGCATTGGGGCATATCGTTTTTCTCTCTTTACTTATTACACTAGGGCATATCACTTGTCCCTCTGACTACTACATCGTGGCATATCACTTGCCCCTCTCTTTCCATTCCCTTGCTTATATTGCTTTGGCCATGGAATGTTAGTGTTGGGTTATCGATGCGCTTTGATGATGACATATTTCTATGATTATTTAAATGTGTTTACAAATATGCTTTCAAGATTATTATAACTTTTATTTTTATCTATGTTAAACAAGATACACGTAATCCTTTTCTTTTTAGATAAGTGATATGTAAGTACATTTTTCACCTCAAAAGGGGGCAAACAGTGGGCTTATTTTATCTTCAATTACAACTTTTAAGTGGTTACAAGATGTCAAGAGGTTACAAAGTTATATCAAGAGGGTTACACAAAGGCTCTAAATGTTTGCTTCTTCAACATGGAAGTAGATTTTGTCACTTGACAGGGTCAATAGGACCCAATTTTCAAAGTGTTTTGACTACATGGCAAGGGTAATTGAGGCCCATGACAATTTCTTAATTTTTCAAATCCAGCAACATGATTCACATTACCACCATGTGTATTCATTCCTACTGTTTATTTTCATTTTCAAATAATTTCATTTGATTACAATATTATCAATTTATCCATACATTGATCTACTTGTATGCATTCACATTTTCTTGCAAGTACATAGGAGATGTTGACATTGGAACCTTCATAGATCCTCAATGGTAGTCAGGACATTCATGCAGATAATGAGGAGACAATTTTTCTATTTTGTTGGTTGTTGGAACTAGCCTCTAATAAAAGGTAATCACTCTCCTTTTGACTTTCTAATCACTTTCATATATGTAACTAAATTCAAGCATAGCTTACAAGTAGTGAGGCAACCACAGCAAAAACAGTATCCACCCTTTGTTTATTTTACTTTAATGTATATCCACACACATTAAAGCAAGGACTTATATAGACACTTAATTGGTGCAAGTCTTGTAGTTGTGATTTTATCATTGTTTCGTACATAAGGATCATTAGTGCATATTAGACTCTTTTGGCGCACTTTCCCTTTGCATTGAATCCCGCACAGCTTTTCATTATCATCATTTGCTCATGAACACCTCCAGATTTGTCATTTGTTTGCCTTGGGATGCTCATCATTACCCCTGTAGACTTGTTGATCTTTGTTTCCTGAGCCTTTTGTTACCTTCCAAACAATTTGGTCATGTCAATTGTGGATCTTTAGTTCCATCTTGCCATGTTTACTTGTATCTTAATTGTCGGCTTCCATGTTTTCACATTTTCAGCTTGTGTACGAATGAGGTTTTAATTTAAATTATAAATGCCTATATATACACATGAATCCTAATACATTTTACGGCAAGTCTTGTAAAGAAGCTCACACATTAATCACATCTTACAGTTTGTACGTATTCCATCCTCTATCTATTGAAGACTTGTTGCATACTTGTACCAAAAAAAGGATATTGCATATAGATCTCACCCTAATTGCATCTTGTATCTTATATCATAAGGATAAGGGATGGGATTATCATATACACAACTTAATGTAGACATGTATGGATGTTGATTGCCAATTTTGAAAACAAAGAGTTTTTTAATGCAGGTAGGGCGCTAACTGAGGCAAGCCCTTTGAATAACCCAATTTTTTATGTCTTAGAAGTGTGGACTTTAGCTCAAGCAAAAAAGAAAGCATTCTAACATTTGCATGCATCAAATCGCTTATCAAAGAGAGGTCATTGTCGGCTTTCTAGATCCTCTTTTGCTATGTTCCAAAACTTCTTTTTAGTATTCTTGATCTCTGCCAAAACTCAAGGGAGTCAGATATCAGGGACGCATCTCTAAACCCCCTTGTCAATCATTAATCGTTCAAAGTACTTTCATTCATCTACCTCTTATTAGCCTAGAAAGTGAGTTAGGTTGTATTTACTATATTTTATTGTATTTAGATCAAATCTACCTTACCCTCATTATATCGTGGTTGGTGTAATGTTTTGGACACTAGTGTGCCCTCCACGATAAAACAAAAACACATATTTCTCATTATATAGCTGAAAATAAAGTACATTTCCATGTCCAATGGAAGATATAACTAAGTAGATAGACCTAAACCAAATAAAACCTCAATTAATGCAAAATTTGAATGCACTTAGGCCAACAATGAAATATAATACAATAATCTTGTTCACCGAGTACAAAATATGTTTGCAATAAAAATCAAGTTTCTATACTAAATCTATAGGGAATGGGATCCAAAAGGTGCAAAGAAAAGCTTTGCAAACATATCCGCTCCTCACGTTGCATTAGGATAAGTTACCATCTTAGCGTTGTGTGTTTATGAATGAAATCAAGGAAAGGGGTTCCAGCTTTTCTTATCGTGTAGAATCAGTATTATCATTATGGGCACTCTAATCATGGTTGGGACTTTTCCCTCCCATGGGCATCATTGTGTCATAATCAAAGGAGCACAACTGTTTCTATAATGGGAAATCTAGATAGAAAGAACCATGGGTGTTGGACAAAATTGCAAGCACAAACTGTGGAAAATCAAAACGGTAGGCATGCAACTCTACCCATATATTGAATGATATTCAGTAACCTAGCCGCCCTAAAAGCATATGTTAACATAAGAATCACATGGAGCTGGTTAAAATTTTGAAATCAGTTTTACAACAAGAGCAAATCAGGCCAAACAAAGCATCACTGCTACAATGCAAGAGAAAGTTTAGGTCAATATGCTTGCCAATTGGACAAGGAGCACGTTTGAAGGGCACATATTTATCCAGATCATTGGCATTTTTTTGTGTAGTGGGCCCACATATGCAGGTTCGGGACAAGTTGGATTAACATGGCTAGAAACAGCAGATTTTTCAGCAGTAAAATTATAACCACTGTCATTTTTTATTATTAAGATGTCATGGCAAATGCAGAAAAGAATAAATAGTATTTATTCTAAAAAGAAGCACACAGGCAATGGAGAACCACTGGAAGGTTCATGGTCAAATTGTAATGAGACGCACATAGATATGGACACAAGCATAGCTACATGCTGCCAGAAAACAAAAAATCAGATGCGCATTTTAATTTTCTTCAGATTGGGAAAATTTAATTGGATTTCAAGACAATTTCATATTCTGTCAGTCCCATTTTCTACGTGTTGTGTGTCCCGCACTCGATGAAAATATCACATTGTGGCATGAAATGCTGAAACAAGGAACATTGAAGCTAGCTGATACAGTGTTGAACTGGGAGCAACAGTGGGACCACACTTTGTTGATGTGGCAACTCGGCAAGCAAGAGAAATCATACTTAAATCAGTTAGATTTTTAAGAAACTAAAATGAATAATATGAGTGCTTGAAGTCAGCCCCTCCAGGTTAGAGGATCGGCTCACATGACAGCTGTGACAACAAGTGGTACATAGCTTCATTTTGGTCTCCATTCAAATATAAAGTATAATTTTTTTTGGTTCAGGTATATACCAAAGTTGAGTTGATATGATTGCTGCATAGTTCATTGTGCTTGCAAGCAGTTGGTTGCAAATTAAATTCCTGTTCAGGGCAGATTGCAATTATTTTACAATCAGTTACATACATGGTCAAATGTGTGATTGAGAATAAAAAATGTGGATGATTAGCCTTTTGGAGGAAACATATAGTATTACTGTATTTTTATATTCAATGTTTTTGTGTCAAGTCAATGTTCACTTCATTTTTTTATTTTAGCCTATTTTTCTATAGAATCCAGGTTTTCGTCACTTTCTACAGCTTCTGCTAATCACAGGTAGAATTTTTCAATTTTCTGTTCATAATAGATAAGAGTGTTGATGAGAAAATGAAGCAAGTGCTCCAAATAATGGCCAAATTAGAACTCCCTTGAAAACACAAGGAAATCCATGTATTACAGAAAACTGGTTAAAAAAAGTTTCTAGAAGAAAACAGTACATTAAAGACAGGAATGCTGAAAAAAATCAGATCATAAAGAAACTCAACTGTCAACTAGTTCAAGTGGTTGCATGATTACAAACCATAAGGAGGATGTTAAGCACACGATACACTGAGAGGGGGAGGACGGGCGGGGTTGGGGGGAATCAGTGTATAATAAAACTTTAAGTTTCAGAAATTAATGTTCACAAAGAAAGCTTTCACACGATCTAATGATTAATCAACACAAGATTTATGTAGAAAACCCTCTCTCGGGAAAACCCACAAAGCAGAGTTGCTTGGATCTACTGTCCAAATCCAGCCATAAAATAATAATCCTTTTACAAAATTTTGTAGGCACAACCTACTTGGAGACACCAATCCCCACTGCCAAGCACCGACTTAGCAAGAGACACCAATCACTTTGTTCTAAGGCACAAACCTCCATTGAAACAATCTTCCACTTCACTATTGTTGTTTTATCAACAAATGATGGCAAATTCAATCTCCTCTTCTTCTCCACAAAAATTCGCTTATGCTTGAATGATGGAAATAATTATTTCTCATATCTTTTCCAATCTTTTAGCCGCCTTATATAACCTCCAAAAGCTCTTTACAAAGGAGGTGTCCCATCAAAGAGGCACCCTTTCATCAAAGGTGTGCATTTGATTAAATTTTAATTAATTCACTAAGTGGGACGATTTCCCAGAGGCAGCCATATATCAAGTGGGTCAACCCAACAATGATAGGCTTTAATACATGTTTTAAGAGGGGCGATTTTAGCCTTAAACAATCTTCCTTGAGCACTTATTTAAAACTTCTTTAATGTTGATCCCTTCATCATGAAGCGTTGTTGCAAATTAAATATAATCCCATTGTAATAATGGCATTTTCGTTGGTAATTCCGTTGACTTTCGTTACATTAATTATAGTGCCTTTGACATCAATGACAATATTCCAACAATCTCCCCCTTTGTCATTGATGGCAATCATGTAGAAAAATAATACATGAACTCCCCCTTTTTGTAGTTCTCCTTTGCCCCCCCTTTCTTTAATTCTCCCCCTTGACATCAATGGCAAAGAGACATACAACACGATCACAATGTATATCATCAAAATATCCATGGAGCTCAATAATGCAATGATTAGCTCCCCCTTAATCCATGCTTCTCTTGACGGATTCAATGACTAGATGAAGAATGGATCACTCCTAATTTTTGCCTTAGAAACTCAAAAGTTTCTTTTCAGAGGGGCTTCGTGAAGATATTTGTTATTTGTTCCTTTGTGGCAACATACTTCATCTTTATTTGTTGATCTACAACCTGTTCTCTCAAGAAGTGATACTTGATTGGAATGTGTTTTGTTTTAGAGTGCATAATTGGATTCTTCGAAATGTTTATTGCATTGGTGTTATCACAGAGTATTGAAATTGGATGTTCATATTCTATCTTCAATCTTTGAACGTCTGCTTCATCCAAAGGACTTGTGTACAATAGGACATTGTTGCTATGTATTCTACTTCAGCCGTAGATAAAGAAACAGAAGACTGCTTTTTGCTTAGCCATGACAATAGATTTTGCCAAGAAAGAATGCTCCTCTACTTGTACTCTTTCTGTCATCAACACTTCCTGCCCAATCTATCTCTGTGTATGTTAGTGTGAAATTTTCACCTCTTGGATGCCACAAGCCATAATCCAAAGTGCTTTTTTGATATTTGAATATCTTTTTGACTGCTTGCACATATGTTTCTTTTGGGGCTGCTTGAAAACGTGCTACCAAGCCTACAACTTGCATGATATCCGGCCTTGATGTTGTGGTGTATAACACGCTGTCAATCATGGATCTATAAAGCCTCTTATTCATTCTAGGAGATTCATCATCTTTCTTTAACTTACATCCTGTAACCATGGGTGTGCTAACAAGTGTGCAATCTTCCATTCTAAACTTCTTCAACATCTCCTTTATATACTTGGTTTGAGAGATAAATATTCCTTTGTTAAATTGAGAAATTTGCAAACCAAGAAAAAATGACAACTCACCCAACATGGACATTTCAAACTCCTTTTGCATGTCTTTTGAAAACTCTTGGGACATTCATTCACTATTTCCTCCAAAAATGATATCATCCACGTATACCACAACAATCGATTGATTCTCACCTTCGGTCTTGATATAGAAATTACCATCAACAACTCCCCTTTTAAAACCTTGTTCTTGTAGATATTTATCAAGCCTTGAATACCAGGCTCTGAGGGCTTGCTTTAGCCCATATAATGCCTTCTTCAATCTGCACACATAGTCCTTATTTTTTAATAGAAGGAAACCTTTTGGTTTTTCAATATATACTTCTTTCCTCTAACTTGCCATTTAGAAAAGCAGATTTCACATCCATTTGATAAACTTTGAAGTTTTTAAAACCAACATATGCCAAAAACATTCTAATGGCTTATAATCTCGCAACAGGGGCAAAGGTTTCTTCAAAATCAATACTTTCCACTTGAGCATACCCCTTGCAAACCAACCTTGCTTTATTTCTTGTTACTTGGCCATCTTCATTCAGCATATACCTGAACACCCACTTGGTACCAATTACATTCTTGTCTTTTGGTCTAGGAATGAGTTCCCATGTCTCATTCTTTTCAATTTGATTCGATTCTTCTTCCATAGCATCGATCCAATGCTTGTCATTGCTAGCTTCAGCAAAAATCTTGGGCTCTATTTTCGATAAGGAGAAGTTTACTTGCTCAGGCATACTCACAAATCTTCTAGTTTGTATCCCAGCATCAATATCGCCAATAATTTGACTTTCAGAATGATGCTTTTGAACAAATTGAGATGGTGCCTTTGTATCTTCCCACTCTATTTCTTCTTGTTTTTCTACTTCTTCTTTGAAGTCTGGTTCCTATGAATGATCATTTGTTTGTGCATTTACTTTTTGAGGCCTTGTTTCATCCATCTTTACACTGACACTTTCTATGATTGTTTACAGCCTTTTATTATAACATCTATAAGCTTTACTTTTTAGAAATATCCAAGAAAAATACCTTCATCAACTCTTGAGTCGAACTTTCCCAAGTCTTCTTCATCTCTCTCAATGAAGCATTTGCTCCCAAACATTTTGAAATATTTGACTGATGTTGGTCTACTCTTCCATAACTCATAAGGGGTTTTGCTATTGTTTACTCTGATTTGTCCTTTGTTCAAAATGTACACTGCGGTGTTAAGTGCTCTCCAAAACTTGTTTGATAGCTTAGATTCATTTAACATTGTTCTAGCCATTTCTTGAACAATTCGATTATTTCTTTCTACAACTACATTTTGCTGTGGAGTCCTTGCAGCTAAGAAATGCCTTTTTATTCCATGTTGCTCACAAAAATCATTGAATTCATTTGAGATGAACTCACCTCCTCGATCTGATCTCAAGCACTTGATCTTTAAATTCGTTTCATTTTCAACCAAAGCTTTAAAAGCTTTAAACTTCTCAAACGCCTTAAATTTTTCTTTTAAAAAAACAACCCATATCATTCTGGAATAATCATCAATGAGCAACATAAAGTAGCTCTCACCTTGTATGCTTTGTGTTCTTGTAGGACTGCAGAGATCTGTATGAATCAGTTTCAATGGCTTGGTGGTTGAGAACTCCTTTGACCTGAAACTCACTCTTGTTTGTTTTCCATGCTGACACTGTTTGCAAAGAATGTTTGATGGTTTTGTAATCTTCGGCATATCTCTTATGGCTTGCCTAGTGCTGATTTTTACTAGATTATTGAAGTTCATATGGCCCATCCTTCTATGTCATAGCCAGCTTTCATCAATTTGACTCCTGTAGCATTTCTCTCCCTTAACTTCACTAAGTATGTACAAGTTGTTTGTTGTCTGTTTGCATCTACAACTAATTTTCATGTGTTTGTTTCCCTGATCTCACAACCGTGAGCATAAAACGTGTGTCCTTGATCACACATTTGACTGACACTTAGAAGGTTATGCTTCAAGCCTTCAACATACAATACATTTTATGTTTTTGTTTTTCCATTATCAAGGTTAAGGGTACCTTTTCCAACTATTCTCGTCGTGGCATTATCTCCAAATTTTACCATGCTTTAACTCATTTCCTTCAAGAACAAAAATTTGCTCGACTCCAATCATGTGACTTGAGCATCCACTGTCAATACACCATTGTTGCCCTTCATTTTTTGCATGAAAAGTTGCTTGCACAAGCATAGATTTCTCCTTGCCCTGATTAACTTCCTCTTGCTTTTGTTTCCAGATTTTTGTAGGTTCTCTTTTCTTTACCACAGGGGCATTCACTTTCTTGTTTTGTCTAAGGGGTTCTACAACAACACTTCTACAAAACCGTGCTATATGTCCATAGTTATTACAATTATAACATACAATGTTATCTCCAAATTTTACGTTGCGTTTATTCATTTCCTTCAAGGAGAGAAATTTGCTCTTGTCCCCAGTCATGTGACTTGAGCATCCACTGTCAATATACCATTGTTGCCCTTTGTTTTGTGCATGAAAAGTTGTTTGCACAAGCATAGATTTCTCCTTGTCTTGATTAACTTCCTCTTGCTTCTGTTTCCAGATTTTTGTAAGTTCTCTTTTCTTTACCACGGGAGCATTCACTTTCTTGTTTTGTCTAAGGGGTTCTACAACAACACTTCTACAGAGCTGTGCTATATGTCCATAGTTATTACAATTATAACATACAATGTTATTCTCATTGTAATTCGATAACAGGGCAAATGAGTTATAGTTTCTACTTGAAACTCCATAAGTACTTCTACCATTGTCCCATGCATACCTATTTCTTGCATGTGTCCTACACTCCATTGCTCTATGCCCAAAATGATTACATGAAAAGCAATAACCAAAGAAAGAATGTCGAAACCTAGTCATGTGTGCTTGCCTTGGAGGAAAGAACTTTCTCAATTTGTCCTTGTTATCTTTTGGAGTGCTTGTTTTCTATGGGACTTGATTCTCTTTCTTGCTGATAGGACTTTTGAGAACATCTGCATAGCTTTTTGTCTTTTCCTTATTTACCTTCTTTGGTGGCTCTCTGTGATCTTTGTTGGCCATCTGATTTTCTTTATATCCAAGACCAGTCTTTATAAATGGTGACCTCTGCCCATTCATGATATCATCTAAGATCTCGATACTATTTTCAAAGTTGAGGCTTCTGTTCAACTTGGTGGTTGTTTTCTATAGTTCCTTCCTCAAGGAGACAATCTCGGATTCTAACCTCTCACAATTTTCTTCCTTTTTGCTTAATTGGATCCGCACCTCCTCTTCAATCATTTTTGTTTCTTCAAGTTGAATCTTGAGGTTGATGATAATTGTTTTGGATTCCTCAAGGTCTTGGGACATTTTTGCTCTTGAATCACAATCCTCTTTTTCACATTTCTGCAACTGCAATTTTTGCTTCAAATTTACTTTCTTAAGCTGCTCGACCTCGCTTAAGGCACAGATCAGTTCCTCAAGATCTACCTCTCCTTCATCTTCGACATCTTCCAAGGTGTCTTCACTTGTAGAGGGATCATTTTTTATTTCTATAACCATGAACAGAGTTTCTTCTCTGTCACTTTCTAATATGTTCTCATCGCTCTCCTCAACTGAGCTACTATCATTTTTGGAATAGAGACTTTTCTTGTGCTTACCAAACTTTTTCTTATATTCGTTTTGTTTGAAGCTTTTCTTGTATTGAGGTTTGTTTTCCTTCTTATTCCTTTCCTCGTTATGATTTTCCTCATCATCGCTATCATCCTTATGTGGACACTTAGCAACAAAATGTCATATTTTACCACAATTAAAATATTTAAAAGGTAGCTTATTTTTGTATTTCCCTGATCCTTTCTTAAGTTTTCTTACAAAAAGGGCCACCTTTTCATCTTGTTCATCACTAGTGGCATCGCTTGATTTAGGTTCTTTAATTTTCGCTTTCTTTGAAGCTTTAAAAGTTGCTTCCTTCTTAGATGGCTTTTCCTTTTCAATTCTTATTTCATATGCCGTGACAATCCCATGCAACTCATCCATTGTTAATGAGTCTAAGTCCTTTATTTCTTCAATAGCCGAAACTTTTGCATCAAATCTCAAGGGAAGTGACCTTAGCATTTTTTGAACGATCATGGATTCTTCAACCTTTTCACCGAGTCCTTTGAGGGTGTTAACAATCTCATCCACACAAAGAAGATATGCAGCAACATTTTCTTCATCTTTCATTTTCAAGCTCTCAAAATTTCTGACTTCTTCACTTTCTTGTCACCCTCATAGATGTTCTAAAGTTTGTCCCACATTTCCTTTGTTGAATCGCATTGCATAATCTTGACAAACCCTGATTCTGATAAGCTACACAAAATAGCATTCATGGCTTTGGTATTATTCTCACTAGCCTTCTTTCTGGCTGGATCCGTTGGTGGAGTTGTTGGTGTAACATATCCATTCACCATTGTTTGCCAGATATCAAAACCAAGGGCCATTAAATAATTACACATCCTTATACTCCAAAAATGCATAGTTTGTACCATCGAACAATGGAGCCTTGTTTATGGAGAAACCTTCCTGAACATGATGATTAGCCATGTGTGATTCTGGGATCTACCTTCCAACGGTTAAACTGATTCTGAAAGAACTGCTCTGATACCAATTGTTAAGCACACAATACACTGGACAGGGTGAATCAGTGTATAATAAAACTTTAACTTTTAGAAATTAATGTTCACAAAGAAAGCATTCACACGATCTAATAATTAATCAACCCAAGATTTAAGTGGAAAACCCTCTCTGGGGAAAAACCACAAAGTAGAGTTGCTTGGCTCTACCATCCAAATCCAGCCGTAAAATAATAATCCTTTTACAAAAATTCGTAGGCACCAACCTACTTGGAGACACCAATCCCCACTGCCAAGCACCGACTTAGCAAAAGACACCAATCTCTTTGTTCTAAGGCACCGACCTCTACTGAAACAATATTCCACCTTACTATTGTTGCTTTAATAATGAATGATGGCAAATTCAATCTCCTCTTCTCCACAAAAATTTGTTTATGCTTGAATGATGAAGAGAAAAAAAAAATCATATCTTTTCCAATCTTCTATCCGCCTTACATAACCTCTACAGGCTCTCCACAAAGAAGGCGTCCCATCAAAGGGGCACCCTTTCATCAAAAAGTGTGCATTTAATTAATTCACTAAGTGGGGCGATTTCTCCAAGGCAGCCATATATCAAGTGGGTCGGCCCAACAATGATAGGCTTTAATGCATGTCTTAAGAGGGGCGATTTTAGCCTTAAACAATCTTCCTTGAGCGCGTATTTAAAACTTCTTTAATGCTGGTCCCTTCATCATGAAGCGCTGCTGCAAATTAAATATAATTCAGTTGTATTAATAACATTTCCGTTGGCAATTCCATTGACTTCCATTACATTACTTATAATGCCTTTGACATCAATGACAATATTCCAACAGAGGAATTGAAGAAGATTGAAATTGTGAAACCTGAGACTTGCGATGCACATGTAATGAGAAATGAAGATGTAACTACTCTAAAGACATTGATATAACTGGCAATATTCAGAAGTATAACAATTTGAAATTATTGCAGAAATGTGTAACACAGGGAGTGAACCTGGAAAGAATGAACAAAATATAACAGTTCCTATTAAGAACAAGTGGAGACAAAAGTGTAGATCTTGGCTAGAGTGAAACCATGCACAAGACAAAATTTACAAGGTAAATTTTCTAAAGCAGCAGATAAAAGAGAATCTACAAAGCCTGAGCCATATCACCAACTTAATCATAGTGACAGTCTGATTAATCATAGTGACAGTCTGAGAGAAGACAATCGGGACAACAGACTATATATAGACAGCAGCATTATTGACAATAGAGCAGGTGGCAGGAAAATGGATATAGAGCTAATCTATACAGAGCTAATGAATACACATACAGTTGCAGAAACAGTTATGTGCCAAATTACTGACAGTTATTTCTAACTATGGCACAAAAAGTACGGTTATTGTGGTAGGAAATATCATTTCTCACTGACATGTTGATTTAGGACAGATTAAATGACAGGAAGACAAGGGCAATACAAAAATGCAACAGTACATTTAAATTAAGTTCTAAACATATTCAAAAGAATCCCATGGCAGATTCAAATTAAGCAGACACAGGACACTATGAGATGTCAAAGAGCTTAAAGCATTTGTAGACCAATCATCCCCAAATTTCTCATTGAGGGCAGGGTACGATGTGAGGATAAATTTGAGAGGTAGTGGCTAGTGGTAAATGCAGGGTCCAAATTATGGTATAATGTTTTAAGTTTTTAGGCTTCCACACGTAAAATGTGAGTTGTCTCTAATTGAAATTCTCAAAACTGAGGTGAAAGTATCAACTAGAAGCAATCGATGTCACTATTTATCTAGAAGCAGCAATAAATGTGGCCTTTGTAAAGTCTAAATTCCACAGTCCACTGTTAAACCCAGGTTGATCCTAGGACCTAATAATTGGACTTTGAGCTAAACGTGTGATTTGTCTCTACTTGGCATCCTCATATTTGTGATGAACGTATCAATTAGCCAACTTTCAGAGGAGACATTCTAGAAAAGAAACTGAAAATACTATTTATCTAGAAGCAGAAATAAAATGTAGCCTATGTGAAGTCTAAGTTCCACTGTGAAACTTAGGTAGAATTAAACCATAAAAATTGAACAATGAGTTAAATGTATGAGTTGTCTCTACTTGGCATCCTCAAATTTAAGGCAAGCAGTTGTCTATTCAGTGGATCATTGGTGATGTTAAATATCATTGGTCTTAACAAGGTTGATTCAAAGCGTAGACTCGTAAAAGGTTGAAACAACATCCAGTTGTGACAAAACAACATTTCCAAACAAATAGGTAAATAGTAGTAGCCCATGTAACAAGCATCCATCAGCCTTGTAATAGTCTCTTGGATGTCACTCAAGCTCATCAATCTATAGACAAAAGAGATTAGGGAAAAATTGGCATCCTTGCTTCATTCGACTGATACCATAATTAGCAATTGCCCCTAGGGACGGCGGGAGGGTTTTTTCGTAAATGTGAAATGCATGGCAATAAAATCCTGCTATAAGTATAACATATAAATTGAGTAAGTTGGCTATTTTTTCATCAAATAAATGTTTAATTATTTAAGTACAAAATTTTAAAAATTGTTGCAAGTGAATGATTTTTTAAAGCACAAAAAGTAGATAGTAATGTGAAAAGCAATATTGGATGCTTTCATTACATGACAATGCCATGGTAAGGAAATGGGCATCTGGTTAAGATGAAGATACACAGTTTGCTATATTCAGGTAATTGTCACCGATTGCTCTAGCAAATTTATATCATCCTTGCTTTCATTTGATAGTGGGTAAGAAATGCAGGCATTGGGATTGATCATAGGTTTCTTTGATATCTGGGTTTTTTTTGCGACAGAATTGTGACTTTGAAGCTTCTGCATATTTATAATTGCATTTGGTTCGTCCATGTGGTTTCAGCACCGGACAGATACTCTACAGTTAAAAAATATGGTTAATATTATGGGTAAAGTGAACCCTCAAATCTCAACCCTGTTTGGGACTAAGAAAATGAGATTCATTCAATGATGTGCTGTCACACGTCAATGTCGCTAACCGAGTTGATAAAGACACTCACATTAACATGTACAAACCGTATGTGAGCTGCAAATTCCACGTTCTCTTTCAAATGAAAGAAAGAGCAGTATACTGTGTAGAGGATTACATACGACTCGAGTGAGACATAAATCAATGAGAATTTCCCGAAGAAGAACAAGAGGAAGAGGAAAAGGGCCATGAGGAGCATTTGATAGCAGTGGGTGATTCCCCTGGCTGCGTAGGCATAGCAAATGTGTCAGAGGTTCCAAACTGGCTTCATTCGCATTCATATAATTATGCTTCAACCACCTTAGATTATTTTTAACAGGGCAGGAGAAATATGAAGGCATTCAGTCAAGATATTCTGGTGAAATTCAAGTCAAAGCATCTCGGTGTTCAAGCATCTTCCAGAAGCCAAATAAGTTGTGCAAATGCGACCGGATCAAACAAAATCCAAAACAGAAAAATACCAGTATAAAAACATCAAACTCACTTACCCAGCACACTGTGGAGGGTTTGAATGCAACAAGCATACTCTAATATATAGGATCAGAAAATATCATGGCCCAGGAATATAGAATTGTAAAAGACGCCATAAGAAGAGGAGCTCCAGATATGCAGAGCTTGCAAATGCAAGTATTTTTTAAAACAACAGACCTTTTAGGTTTACAAAAAAAGGAGCAGACCAGTACTTGTAAGTTCTATTAATTCTAATTTGCAAAGACTTGTTAACTCTAAATCTCAGCACAAAAAAAAATATTTTTTTATTTGTAAACCATATTGGATGCAAGGTAAAAAAACATTGCGGACTGTATGAAACTGTAAAGGATTATAGTAAAAATATATATTGTCTTTACTGTTTCCTCACCAGCACGTATTTGTCTATTAATTTTGTACGGTACCTGTATTGAAATCAGAACACAGAAAAAATACCAGCAAAAGAATCTGTTGCGTTGCTTCAGTAACTACTTCTGTATGCAAATATTCAAACCCACAGAAATAATAAAAGAGAATCGGAATATGTACAGGGAGAAAACATCATGGTGGCAAAAAAAAATCAAACACGAAGGAATGAATTTTTTATTTCTTACTTTCACTGTCATGCTGCCAAGATTAAAAAAAAAAAAGCAGGCACCCATATGTTGTAAACTTATGTGTGCGGGCTAAAACTATGCCACGTTTTTTTAAATATCCAAGGCCAAGTACTGCTGCACGGGGGCACAAACCAACAAAATAAAACTACTCCCAACCGTCAATGCCCACACCATGTGGCACAAATCCGTCTTCCAAGGATGAAATATTAAGGAGCTTCAGGTGGTCAGTCGGGGGGATCTCAGAGAAACACCCCCAGCGTAAAAATATTGCAAAAAAGGACAAGGTATTACAAACATTACAAATTACACTTTCATATTATTCCATCACTGCCTAAAGAGCTTCCTAAGAAAATAACAATTGTTAAAAGGTGTTGACTCATCAATAATATTCCTCAATGCGAACATATGATCAAGGGTCCAATAATATTCATAAAACCCTACCGATCCTTTGGCCCTTGGGGCTTATCTAAAAAGATGGATATAAATATCCAGAATAGTGAAGTAAAGCTTGGAAATTTTGTTTTATCATGATGATCCAGTAGCTGCATAGGATGAATAATATGAGTAGTCCAAGAAGGCAGAAAGCAAGTTCAAATAACTCCATAGAATAAATTAGTTTTACTGGAGAAAAAGGCTATACACGATGGGTCAAAACTTCAGACTGTAGGCCTTCAGTATCCTGTTTCTTTATTCGCAAGCAGATTCTGAGACCTTAAGTGCAATTAGAAAATTATAGCTCGTTATTTAAAGTAGACTTATGGTGGTGGCTATGTGGTTGTTGGAGTCCTGTAAGTTGAACTCATGAGAAATCCAAACAGGGAATCAAAGATGGTTGCAATATATTTCTTAGGTAACAAGGATTGCCATAGCACTTTGCGTATGTGTCTTAAGGCATGCAAAAGTTTGATCATTCCATCACACTGAACCTATGTTTCATTCCCCGGAACAGGCAATGACATTCATTCCAGTTGGCTTATATTAGCCCAACATCATGTGTCAGACGGTGTTTGAACCAAAGAAACAAGACTCCGACTCAGCAAGCCTATTTTCTACTCGGATTCAGACTTGGCAACAAGACTCAACCAAGACTTGGCAAGACTCGACAATTTTTAAAAAATCATTAAAAATAGTGAGTTTTAAGGGAAAAATCTATTAAAATGCATTTCTTATCAAATCAACTTAAAATACACTCAGTCAATCACATCTAACATACACAAAGATGTAAGTAAATAATGTGATATTGAATGTTTGAAGTTGAACAGTTAAACTTGAGAGCTGATATTAAACAAGAGTTGCTTTTATATTAATTAAATTGTTGCAAAACATTATTTCAGATCTCCAGATTTTGTAGACAGGTTGTAATTGCATATAGAAACGTATTCACAAGAAGCATATATATTGAATGATAAAGCACGTGGCATTCTTAAGCAATTTACAAAGACGAACAACAATTAAATATATTATACTGCAGAAGAAAAAAGAATTCAAAATTCTAAACTATGTCAGCAAATCAACTTTCCTGCACAAAGACTCAAATCTGCCTAGGCAACATCTCAAGAGAACAGCATTGAATAAACAACACTCAAAAGCTTTTCCGTACCAATCTGACCAAAACCAGTGATTTTTATGAGATGTATCCTGCCTTGCTTTCTAATATTAACTTGCACTTGGATGAATCTCTTACTGCAACATATACATGATACAGATACAACACTAAAACAGCTCTCCCAACTGCAGTGTTCAAACTTCAAACTTCATAGTTGAACTATCAATCTGTTGACCATTCCCGCTGAAGATTTATTTTTGGCACTACACAATACAAGAATACTAATGCGATTACAAAACCGCCTTTTTCGTAAACAAAGGCATTGAATAAACAACACTCCAAAAGCTTTTCCGTACCAATCTGACCAAAACCACTGATTTTTATGAGATGTATCCTATCTCGCTGCACTTGGATATATATATATGGGTAGGCGGATAGGAGAGATATGACAACAAATCCTTGTCTCTCTTTCCTGTGGTATTTAATGTAACCAAACTGAGGTAGAGTCCATCACAACTCTAATGAGGGTCGAAGATGGAGTCACCGAAAACTTGAAAAGCAGCCCCCTGTTTTCTGCTCTAAACTAGCAATGGATACAGATGAGGGTTTCATAAAATTTGTGAGCTCCTCAGAACTGTTGGAGGAAATGGGCACAGGATTCCCAAGGGAACCCATCGACAGAGCCAGTCGCGGCTTTCAACTGGGGGTACCCCCCCCCTGTTTTCTGCTCTAAACTAGCAATGGATACAGATGAGGGTTTCATAAAATTTGTGAGCTCCTCAGAACTGTTGGAGGAAATGGGCACAGGATTCCCAAGGGAACCCAAGGGGGTACCCCCAGTTGAAAGCCGCGACTGGCTCGGTCGATGGGTTCCCTTGGGAATCCTGTGCCCATTTCCTCCAACAGTTCTGAGGAGCTCACAAATTTTATGAAACCCTCATCTGTATCCATTGCTAGTTTAGAGCAGAAAACAGGGGGCTGCTTTTCAAGTTTTCGGTGACTCCATCTTCGACCTTCATTAGAGCTGTGATGGAATCTACCTCGGTTTTGTTAGCATTAAATACCATAGGAAAGCAAGATAAGGATTTGTTGTCATATCTCTCCTATCCGCCCACCCATGGCTGTGCACAAAATCATGGTGGCTCAATGGAGTCCAACCACGTGGCTCCTCTATCTTTCAAAGAGGCCGCTGCCTTGCCCCCTTGCCCAAACCTACCCCCAGCAAGGGGAAGGCTTCAGTTGATGTGTCTATCTTACAGTTCCAACAACCAAAAGCGCCCTGCAACCTAAGGCAATCCTAGCTCATCCCTATCCTACTGCTAAGAAGGGTTCCATTTTAAAGAAGACAACCCAGTTGTTAAATTTGAAGATGATGAAATAAATGATATGGTGGAAGTACTAGAATCCTTTGGTAATATTTGAAGGTGGAAATACTAGAACCTTCTAGTATCATTTGAAGGCTTCATGATTTTTTGGCCTACCCTTCCTATTTTGAAAGAATGGGTCTCCCTTCGCCGGGGACCACTCGTTCAATATGATATCAACATTGACCCATGTGCTTAGGGATTTTCACAGTTATCTTTAAAACTCAGATCAAACACAAAGCAATCGTCATGGGGGGGGGCTGGTTTTAAAGAGGCAACCTTTTTCTTAAACAAAGGTACCCTGATATTTATACCACCACAGATACCCTCAGCTCTATTCCACTTCATTTTTGGCAACCAAACACTCTGCAACAACTAGGTGACTGACTCCATTTGAAAATTAATATTTCTAATTGAGTCTGTGATCCAAATAGCAACTCCAAATACACCACCAGCGATACTGCCAAGCCCAATATAATGGTCTGTGATAATGCAAAACCACTTCATGTGGTCCGCAGCACCTCCAAGATAAATATTCCACCATCATTAGATACCACACCAACAATTCCAGTGGCGCATGGTAATCTAGGTAGCTTGATTACCTCTTGCTATCTCAAGAGTGCACCAAACCTCATGCGGTGTACATCAGAGGAGCTGCCGTGATCTCAGATACGTACAGTCCAAACTGCAAATTTTTAACTCTCCGTACAAAATACCACCGAGTACTGATAGTGTCTTTGTTGCCATCCTTAGTGAGGTGGAACCCCCATTGTGACTTGATTATTACATTTTGACGCGCCTCCACCATAACTGACGAGAGGCGAAGAGCAACCGTTTCATCTTCCATAACCGTTCTTTCCCTTTTGCGGCATTGTATGATTTGCGTACACATATAGGTGGTTAGAAAGCATCAAGATAGAAGAGTAGTTGAAGTTATAGGAATATAAACAACCATTCATCTCCTTTGCATGAATGCCATGAACAAAGGATACAAATTAATAAAATTATGGTTACAATTCTTTATCTTTCCTTCACATCATTTTTTAATGTTATTCTTATTTCTAAATTCTTGTTGAATACTTTCTTCTGCACATAACACATGTGGGTTCTAGTAATTTTGAGTGTGGTCTCCCGGATATCTCTTGGGATCCGAATCAGTCTGCCAAGACGCAATCTAGAACTAATTGTGCTCCAGCTTTGTGTCAAGGTGCACCTCATCAACAGATTAAATCTAGTACCAAGACTGTGGAAGCAAATGATTGATTCACTCTGATACAAAGGAAGCGAAAGAAAAAGAACACCTAGTGGAAGAATGATTCCACCGATCATGCAGTTGTTGAACCTTCCTCTGATTCTCTAGAGTTAGATGAAAAGGCAGCCAAAAAAGTTCATAGTGAGGTAGTGACAGATAATTAACAACATCATTTGAAGGCCACTCTGATGCTAGTCCTTGTGGCTTCTGCAGGACAGTCAGACATGATATTTGTTTCTTCTCAAGACAGAAAGAAGTAGAACTAGAAGAGCTCAAGCTCACCACTATTGGCTTTGCCCAACCAACTACATTATAGATGCCAGGCGTGAGAGGTCATGTTCTTTTCTGTAGCAGTTTTGTGTTCCCACAGCTGCATTATTTTGAAATATTATCATTTCCTTTTGCCTTGTTCAATAACTTTTAGCAATTTTAAATCAGTATCAATTAAGTATGAATATATATCAAAACAAGGTTGACAATGAATGTAATTGATTGTCCCAAACCCTTCTCCAAGCTTTTGATTGTTCACTTTTAGCATGAAATATGATAAGGGGCATGCTTACTGTGCTGCAAATCTAATGCATTATTAAGATTATCAAAATAAACAATTTACGGAATGGGAGGCCTCAATTCTATATTTTCATTCTTGTTTAAGATGATGTTTAGGGCTGAAATTCAAAAATTAAAGAATTTTCCTCTCTTTTCATTTAGCAACTCCTCGCATCCTTGCTTACAGTGCTGTTTGTTGTTAAATGATTTTCTCTGCACGGCTCCACTATAATTTTTCTCTAAAATTCCAGAGGTGCATTCACTTTTTTATTGTGTGTTACGAATTGAAGAATCCTCTTTTCTTTTTTCATCTGGAAACCATTCAAACCTTTCCTTGCAGTTCTGTTTTTTTTTTCCATGCTCTCTCCAAAGCTCGCCTTTAATTTTTCTCTAAAGCAAAGAACAGAAGCAGTACCCAAAGTAAATTGGAATATTTTATTACCCAATACTTAAGACACAAAACGAAACTTATGGGTCCCCCAATGTGCTATGAAAATAAGGTGAATACCCTGCATCTGCATGTGTTTCCATGTACGATTCTAGTTGTTTACGAGCATGGCAGTAGTTAAGAATAAGTTTGAACAGACTTACAAAACCTTTATCAACAGCATACCTCAGGATATAGAATTTAAATCATTAACAACAACAAAATTAATAATAATCAGGGTAGCCTGGAGCAGCATATAGAATTTAAATCATTAACAACAAAATTAATAATAATCAAGGTAGCCTGGAACTGCACCCCTTGCCCTCAAGCCCACAATTTGGAGTACTCAAACAAAAATTGCACTTATTACAACCATCAATATCAGCTCAGGTAATTTTTTCTTAACAACTTTTGATGAGGACATAAAATATAGTTGGTGTGTTAGCTAAAGTTATTTATTCTAAAATTTAAATCAGTCAAATCCACGAGGGATTAGTGAAATTACCCAACAGGTAGATAGAAATAAATCAAGGTGGTGGGCAGTTGGAAGTTGGTAGGCAAGAGTTGGAAACATTAAATGTTGAAATATTCCTTTAGGGCAGATTTATACAATTCTCAAATTTCACTGAAACCCTAACATGAAAGTACAGAATTCTGAAAATGATCCATAAAACATAATAGGAAAAATATTATCCACATTGACCCTCGGAAAATTAAGAAAATTCAATCCATTTCTATGGTGGAACCCTTACAACACCAAATCTGATTTTTATAATAAATTCCCAGGGTTGTAAATTAAATAATTTACAACTGATTATACCAATGAAAATTCAATAACAATTAACCAACCGGATGAAGCCAAAGGCTAAACAGCCCTCAAATTAGTCTTCTTAGGGTGACGTCAGCCCTCAAAGGACTCACATAAGCATGTGAAGACCCCTCTAGGCAGGTCACCAACCTCCAAACTGCCTCTTAGCTGCTGCGCCTAACCTCAAACTGATGCCCTAGCTGCTGCGCCACACACAAATCAGACCTCTATCTATGTCTTGTCCAACGATCTTTCATTCAAATGTGACCCCTGAATGAAGCCACCAGAAGAATGTTGAGGGTTTCCATCCCCGATATCTAATTGTTGAAGAGGGTTTTCGTTCTCAATAGCTGAAAGTAGAAGCAAACATGCTCAACTCATAAAAAAATCAAGTGATAGATCGTAGATCCCCAAAACGAACCTCTCCATCTTCATTTATACATTTTCCCCAATTCAAACTCCAAAGTGGGGCGCTCTAAGGGGGAAAATAATGTATTTAAAAAGTGATCCCCTTTCAATTTTCAAATTAGAAATAAGTTGTCGACATAAAGCTACTTTTTGGCAACTTAGTCAAAAAAAGAACCACGTTCCCTTTTTCCCTTCATCCCATTAGCCTACGGGAAACCACAGGATAGGCTAAGGGTCTTCATCCCGCCCTAAACCTGAGAAGGGGACATTACAGTTCTCCCCTCTCAAAATTGCTTCTCCTCAAGCAATTGCAAGCTAGGATGCTGCAAAATAGTTGCCCCTTCCCATGTAACATCCTCAATGGGTAAATCATTCCAACGAACCAAGACTTCATAATGCTCTTGTTCCTCAGCACCCTTTCTCTGACCTCTATGATAGATTCTGGAATCAAAATCAACTTGCCCTCATCATCGAAAGGTGGTAATTCTGTCGAAGGAGTTACAGATTGTCACAGTGCCTTTTTGAGGCATGAAACATGAAACACATTGTGAATCTGAGTATGCTCGGGCAGCTCTAACTCATAAGCAAACTCTCCAACTCTCATTTGAACTCTAGAAGGACCGTAAAAGTGGGGTTTGAGCTTCTTTGCCCTGCTATGCTTGAACATAGACTGCCTATAGGGCTGCAACCTCAAAAATACCATGTCTCCCACCTCAAAAGTCATTTCCAACAAGTGCTGGTCTGCATATATTTATGTTGATTTTGGGCATGTTGGAGGTGCTCCTTAAACACTTCCAATATATATTGACTTTGTTGTACTAAATCCTTGGCCCCAAGCACTCTACTATATCTCAAGACCAAATTTACAAAAAAAAAGTGCATCATACCCATACAAGGCTCTAAAGGGAGACATACCAATGGACATGTGGTTTGATGTATTGTAACAATGCTCTCCCATGCATAGCCACTTGATCCAAGTTGATTGTTGCCCTGCAACATAGTTCCATAGGTACCCTTCAATCCATTTATTCACTATCTTCGTTGGTCCATTGGTTTGTAGATGATAGCTAGTGCTAGGAGTCAATTCGATACCAGTCAAATGGAAGAACTCTTGCCAAAACAAGCTCATGAACCTGTTGTCCCTATCACTCACAATGTTTCTAGACAACCCATGAAATTTTAAAATTTCTTTGAAAAAAATATCGGCCATAGAGGTGCATTGTACTTGACTGGAATTGCAAAAAAATGAGCATATTTGGTAAGCCCATCAACCACCACATACATACAGCTCTTACCTTGAACCATGGGCAGTCCGGTGATGAAATCCATGGAAATAATTTCCCATTTTTGAGTAGGAATGGATGGGCGCTGCAACAAACTAATTGGAAAAATTTGTTCAACTTTATTTTGTTGGCAAGTGAAACACTCCCAGATGTATTGAAGAACCTCTCCCTTGAGTCCCTCCTAATAGAATATTTCCATTGTTTGTATGTTTTATAATACCTCAGATGACCAGCCAAGGGCATATCATGAACAACTTTCAATATCTTATGTTTGATCTTAGATTCGAGGACTAAAAGATCATATTCTTGTAAAAAATAAGACCGTCCACTACCTTGTACCTATCATCTTCGTTTTTACCTTCAAGGAAAGCAATAGTAAATTCATCTTTGCATACTTAATTGTTATAAAAGCCTTCCAATCAGTTGTAATTTATGTCATGGAACAAAGAGTAGGCTTTCTAGACAATGCATCCACAACTACAATGTTTTTCCCTTTGACATACTTAATGTCAAAATTATAAGATTAAAGTTTACTTACCAATTTCTACTATCTATCATTCAAACCCATTTGGCTGAGAAAGTACTTCAAACTATTGCGATCAGTTTTGACCACAAATCAAATACTCCCTGAATTTGGCCAATGCAAGCATGATGGTAAATATTTCTTTATCATAAATAGAGAACCTATGCTCCAGAGTTTCCAGCTCTCAAAGACTATGGGGTGCCCTTTTTGCATCAAAACAAACCCTATACCTTCACCTGAAGCGTCACATTCCAGCACAAAAGGGATGGAAAAATCCGGAACAGCAAGTACCGGACATGAACTCATCGCTTCCTTGTGTTTATCAAACGCTACTTGGGTTGTTTTGGCCCAGCTGAAAGACTCATTTTTGGTTAAATCTGTCAATGGTGTAAACACACGAATCCAGAAGTAGTTAGTTCTAGTTAATATGCAAAACAAGCATAAAACAATAGCAAATCTAACTTCTTAGGTGTGGTCCTCAAATTGGGCAAGACTTGAAGTAACAAACACTGAATTAGAAAGCTAAACAAGATATTTTACCTTCCGTTTGAATGTTCCCGTCAAAGTCGGCATACATACATGTTTATGTCTGAATTGTAGAGCATGAGGTCTTTATCAATGTCGATACGTCACATGAGCGGCATCTCCCCTTGACTTCATGTGATTGTTGAACAATTGAAAAGAAAGAAGCAGCTTGATGAATGAGAGTGGCTCTCCAAAAGCATAGCACTTCATTGTGTTTCAAGACTTGGAAATAATGGTAAATGGCCCTTGTATTTATAGGTTTTCCAAATTGAGCGTAGCCTTTGGATCAAGATCAAGATGAGTGGCTACAATTCCATTCAATTTTGGAGGCAAATGCATTTAATATTTTGGAAAGAAGTTGCATTAATGAAACATAGCTTGCAAATTCAAATATTTGCTTGATATTTTTACAAATGCTTGACAACTTTCAAAATGAGGTCATGATGATGTCATCATCCCTGATATTTATAGATGATGTCATGATGATGTCACCCTCTGACCACTTGCCACAATTGAAGGAATAAATCAACTAATGAATTAAAAAAATAGATAATTCCAAAAAGCTATGGAAATTTCTATTTAAAAAAATTAGGTTAATTAAGACAAGTAATTAACTTAATGCAAAATGATGACTTTTGAAAGTCAAAGAACCGTCCAATCTAATTAATCCAAAACGTCTCTTGCTTTGTCACAATTTGACTCGAGATGAATTAAGTGACGCTGATGATTACGTATGATGTATTGCCCCAATCATGGATGCACCAATATGTTTCAAAAGATACAGACCAAGTGTGCAGAAGAATTTGGGTGTTTCAGTGATTTGTATGGTATTTTTAAAAATCATTCAAATTGCAATTTTGACATGAGAGTGGTGAGAATTGAACGTCTATATTTTGCCCATGTTTAAGAAGACATTGCAAGACACAAGCAAAGCAACGACTTTTCAAATAATGAAAGAGTCGTTTAAAATGATTCGATAATGCTTGAAGAATGATGTGTTTCACGTTTTGTTGAATCTTGTTTAATTTACTGAAAATGAGTCCACAAGAAAGCCCCAAACAATGTAATGTCCATGATGCCCCCTCAAGGGAGTGGCCAAAAAATAAGATTGATGGACAGGTCCTCGAAAAGAAGGAAATGGACAAGAAAAAAAGTGAAATTAACCCATGGATGAGATTAATCCATATGAGCCAATGCTTACACGTGTTGATTTCCACTGATGAATAGAATTGCATTGAATTGACCCCAAGGCAGGGGGGGAATTGGAAGGATGCATCCCAAAATAAGCAGCACACTTTGACATAACCCAAACAGGGTGAAAGTTGTGGGCTTGGAAAATGATTGATCCCAAAACAAGTTGCACACTTTGATTTGCCCAAAGAAAGCAAAAGCTGCAGAGCTTGGAATTAGAAGAAACACTGATTGACTAATGATCTACCCCAACAAGGCGCATTTGATCGTTGATTTAAATTATTTACCCCAGCAGGACAGTTATGATCGTTGATCAATCTAATTGATTTGATTGATTGATTGATTGACAAGCATAGTTCAAAGATATAACTTGATACATAGATTTAAGATGAGATCAAAAATGCAAATGTACGTGCGATGGTATAATGACTTTTCAAATAATGAAAAAGCCACAAAATGCCCAGGCACACGAGAATGCTCAATGGTAATGAAATAGATGATTGGAAGATAAGATAATTATATTAATGTCCAACAAATGACCACAAAGGTAGGTCAATGGGACTGCACCGTACAAAGCCAAAAAACCCAGCAGGAAGACCTAAACAGGTCGTCCGAAAACAACAATAGCAAGAAAGATAGAAGGAGAAAAAGGAGAAGAAGAAGAAGCAACATGGGCCAAAGAGGCCAAGAGAGTAAAGGAGAGGTGGAGAGTGCCACAGAGGAGGGAGGCGGAGGAGGAGCCCCATCCCCAACACCCTCACCTAGCATCCAAGGCCGACTGAAAATAACTGGCAATATGCCAATGCCCGGTAGTTGGAGCTGTGGAAAGTCTGGAATCCCTGTGTCTAGGGGATATGCGAGCCCTGATCCTCCGCCTGGGGGGCCCTCAACGAGTGTCATCCTGGAAGCCTCTGGTGTGGGGGGTAGTGCCCCGAGTCCTGATAGACCAGGTTTGGGGGTCCACACTAGTGTCTAGATGCCACTTGTGCCTCTCTCCGGGGGGAGCACCGCAAAGGAAGTAATATGTCTAGTCGTCGTCTGTCTGAAAGGAGGGGGAAGGGTCTCATCACAGAGTTTGAAAGTCTCCTGAAGATAGAGAGCAAGGCATCTCTAGTCGTAGTATCTAAAGAAAGCTGCAAAAGACGGGCGCTCTCGAAACAGGAATGGAATCTCCCTCTAATCTCGTAGTAGATGGGGCACCGAAAAATGAAATGTTCTTCAGTTTCAACTCCCTGGAGTGAGCAAAGCTGGCAAATTCTCTTAGAGCAGTCCAGTTGGTGATCATATGGATGTTAATAAGAATACAATAATGATTGAATAATGATGTGATTGGATTGGAAGAATATGGATGTTAATAACAAAACAAGGGTGGTCGAGCTGACTTCAAAAACTAATTGGTACTGAATGTTGCATACAAAGTCCAAATGAACCTTAGACCATTCTAGTTCTCCCAAGATGGGAGAAAATGGATGAGGAAAATGATCATGACACGATTGAGAATAATGATGGACCAATGTGTATGACTTTGTTTGTTACATGTTCATGCAGAGATGCACATCCTGTTGAACATATATATACCCAAAATGTTCAATTGTGTTGATTTGATCAAGGAAAATGTGATGATGTGATGCTATCCAAGATGACCGAAATGATTTGATTAGACAATGAATGATCTTGCAAGGGGATAAACTGTCAGTGTAGCGTGACATCGTATATAAACCTCAAGCACTTGATTTTTAATATAGCACGTGATAGTATGCATCATGATATAAAACACCATGATGCCCTGACCGTACTGTACATAAAGACTGACTCCCGATCCAATAGACAAATGGTAACACACCAATGATTAAAAAACATAATGATAATACTGATGTATGTCAATGGATGGACTCAAGTACAAGTGCACAACAAGGAGCACCATGATGATGACCCCATTAGAGCAAATGGACTAAGTCAAAACAACAACAATAAAAGGAAACAAACAAACAAGCAAACACAAAGCAAAAAGAAAAAGCAACAAAAAGCATCTTATTGTTTAACCAAGTCAAAATCCACTGGAACGGAATAATGCCTCCAAGCAAAGATACATGTAAGGGAAGGACACATCCCAAGGTAACTGAAATGCAATCAAGAATATTGAATCTACCCTAGTAGGGCGGATTGGGGAAGGACACATCCCAACGGTTGCTAACATGATTGGCTCAATGATCAATCAAGAAAAATGATTGGATTAAGGACAACACAAATGTTTTTAAATTTTGTGGCTTTATCTCTCATAGAGATTTTAAGCCTTTTTCTAATGTTTAGGATTTTGTGGCTTGTTTTGAATGCTTTTGAATTTTTGCCATCTCAACACAGTGGAGAATTAAGAGATCCAAAATGTTTAACTCGCAAAACGACAAGAGTGTGGGAGTGGTAACTCGCAAAACAGTGAGTGTCGCTTAGGATGCTCGCAAAACGAGCGCATGGAAATTGTAACTCGCAAAATGGCGAGAGCGTGGAATAAAGGTGGTTGAGCTGATTTCAAAAACTAAGCACTGTATACATAGTCTAAATGGACCTCAAACCATTGTAGTTCCTCCTACAAAGTGGAGAATAATAATGAATGAAGGACTAATGAATAATGTTGGTTAATAATGGATGATAAATGAGGGAAAGGACTAGGAGTCTGCAAGGACCATGTCATGTGAGAACCAAATGCGTCTAATCGTCAAAGTATTGTGCAAGTAATAGGCCAAATGATTTCTCAAAATAGGTCTCAATATACCTTCCACTTCCATGACAAGTTTAAGACGAGAAAACTAATTGTCGCAATAAGATGGGTTGGGTTGATTAGGAGTGAATGGCCAAAATGGTAAGAATGGAAGAGAATGGTCCTTATCTTTAATGCAAATGAGGTTGCCCCCAAGTGTCAAGGTACTTGCAGACAACAAATTATTTACGCATGATGCCAAAAACTTGGTTTTCATCATGGTACTTGCCCAAGGGGCCATGAAGATGGTTTTCACCATTGGACGAATTATTTCTCTTTTGATTGTTTTGTATTTTTAATTGATTTTTTTTTTAGCATCTCAACTCAATGAAGGATTACGAGATGCATAATCCAGACCCTTTGTTGTCTAACCAATACCCACTCTGAATAGTAGCTTTGTCTAGATCTTGCTATTGATGTGAACTGTATTGTTGTTGTAATCTTCATTGGCCATTGATTTTGCTTCCTTCAAACCTCTAAAGAAGGTATCTTCATAATCTCTTTATAAAGAAGGGTGCTGCTAGGAAGGGTAAAGAAGGGTAGGCATAGGATAAATGGTTGGATTTGGTGATGTAATATAAAAGTTGAATGAATTATAGGATCACAATGGAATGTATAATGATTAAAGGACAAATGAAGATTGGGATTTTAAGTCACATTGTTGTTGATTCCAGATTCGACTTGATTTTGGTTGTGGCAAGGCCGATATTGACTTTAATAATGTATTCATCAAGCAATGAGAAACTGATTGGCTCAACTCTTGGTGCCTTGATGAGGTTTTCACCAACAAATTATTCTTGATTGTTAAATTTTCGATTGTCCAATAACGCCTTGAATAAGATTTCACTAAGTGATGCTGATAATTCATTTTGATTATCCCTTAGCACCTTAAGCAAGGTTTCACTAAAGGATGTTGAGTTTAGACTTTGATTATCCCCTAGCACCTCAAACGAGGTTTCACTAGGAGATTGTTCTTATGCTTGAATGTTGTCTTGGATCCCTATAAATTCTATCACTGGGATGTCGTCATGGAAGGAGTTCAACAATGTGTGATTTTGTTGGTCCCAATCGACATTTGTGGGTGGTGGAACATCAATATAATGGATAGGCTAGCTAATGGTAAAGGGTTATGTAACGATAATGGAAGGGTAAAATGCAACACAGTCCTCGTAAAGGCTAATAGAACTCATGTCGATGTTGAAAGAAATGTTCTCAATAACCATAGAAGGATCACAAATGTGTTCAATAGGATCTACAAGGAGTATGTAACCGATGTCGGAATAACTATTAATGTATGTTGATTTTCAAGTTGATTTAATCTCAAGTGGATCTGGGAAAAGCGTATAGCCAATGTCATAATATCCACTAATATACTCTGCTTCTGAAGGTAATTCTGACTCTAGTGGATATGAATCTAATGTTGAAATTGATGTGGATTCTACTTCTGATGCTTAATATGATATTGGTTCCAGAATGGAACCCAATTCTGATATTGGTTCTAAAAGAGAACCTAATCCTAAGGTTGATACTGATAACAATGTTGGCTCTAAAGGGGAACATGTTTCTAATATAGATATTTATGTTGATGCTAATAACAATGTTGGTTACAAAGGGGAACCTATTTCTGGTGTAAATGTGTCTGCAAAAATGGCCCATTGAATTGCTTTGTCCACAAGTACCATTTTCACTAGTCGCTTGGAAATGAATGCTTTGGGATGAAGGAAATTTCTAAAATGGGGAATATTTGGCAATGGATGAATAATGGGATGTTGCTCAATAATAACAGTGTCTTCAAATATGGGCTCATCAAAGATGGGTCCTTCGTCGAATAGAGATTCTTCGTCAAATAAAGGTGGACCAACAATGGTTTGGGTTTGGTCAAAGATGGGTAATTTGACAAAAATGTCGACAATGAGTTGACTATCTTGATCGTGCTTTGGAAGTGGACGAATCTAATCGTGATTGGGAAGGGGATCATGACATATCCCGATCAAGTAGTTATCAAACTTGGACAAACTTGGGCCTTCAATAGATATTGACCCTTCGAGGGGCAATGATTGGCTTTGTTGTGGCTCTAAAGACTGTATTGCATATTGGACAAGTAGGGAATTGTCAAATAAAGTAGCAGCTAGAAAGATCTTTAAAGTAGCCATGAGTTGATTAGCGAAGAGCTAACAATCCTGCTATACTTGAGAAGTGATGACGAGGTTATGGTGAGGTGGGTCTACAAGTTGCATCTTCAACAAAGGTATTTCCTCTTTTTTAACAACGATATACAATCAATCTATAGGAAACTTAGGCGAGAGTTTGGCTCCCTCTTTTATGAGCCGCAAAATGATGGCATTCTTGTATTGTTTGAATAGGGTGTCATCCAAATCCGTTTTGAATGCCATGAATCAAGATGGAAGAAAGTTTGCCCCCAAGCAAGGATACATGCAAGGGGATTGGTTTTAAATGGAATTGGCCCAAAAAGGGCACAATTAGCTTGGTAAATGCGGTATTGGTCCAGAGAAATAGCCTAAAGAGGACAGTCTTGGTCTTTGATAGAATTGGCCAAAAGTGGGCAGCCTTGATCTTTGAAATTGGCCCGAAGAGAGCGGTTTTGGCTTCTGATATGATTCAAATGAAAGAAATGATGGATGACATGACTTCGTCGTTCCCAAACAACAGGTGATATAGATTGAATGGAAAGACAAGTGGTTTTAATTAACATGCAATGGACTCAAAATAATTGGATTTGGTCAAAATTGACCTAATTAGGCATTCTTCCAATTGTTTGGCTTTGAAGTTGTCTTTGGTCAAAGTTGGCCTGATTTGGAATTAGAATTAGAACATGGTTCAAGATGAACCTAATCGGATTGGAATGACTTGGCATGCAATTCAAGATGAAATTGGATCGGAATTGGAATGTGGTTCAAGACGAACCTGATTGAAATTGGAATGGTTTGACACACGGTTCAAGACGAACCGGATTTGACTTGGAATTGGCTTGGTACATGGTTCAAAACAAACCTAATATGACATGGAATTGGCTTGGTACGTGGTTCAAAATGACCCTGACATGGCATAGAATTGGCTTGGTACATGGTTCAAAACAAACCTAATATGACATGGAATTGGCATGGTACGTGGTTCAAGACGAACCAGATTTGGCTTGGAATGGTTTGGTATAGGGTTCAAGACAAACCAAATATGGTTTGGTATAGGAATGGGGTCAAAAGGGACCCAATGTGAACAATTGATTCCAAACTGGATTTAGATCCAAATCGACCTGATTTGAATGGTTTTCAATTGGATAGTATAACTATACCACTCAAAGAGCTTAACAGTACAATTGATCAGCATAATGCTATGATAGGGTAAAGATAGCCCAAAAATTGGGCAAGGTAATGCCTCATCTTATAGGTGTGGTAGGGACTATGTTTTGGACTTGGGTGTGGACTTGACTTGCTTGTTGGATTTGGTTTTGAATACAAAAGGGTTTTCGACACAGCAATCAAACATCAACACATAAGTAATCACAAAATTATATTAGGAACTGACACAAGATTACAGCGTAATGACTAATCCTTTTGATATACTCGCTTTTGAGAGGATTTAAAAATTTAATGGTTCATTAAGTAATTAAAAGCAATTATGGTGGTGTTTTAATTCCATCCCTCTCAAAGGTCTATTCAAAAAGACAATCTTTGGGGGCCAATACCTTTGCAACCCTACATCAATGAGAACTCCATGATAAAAGAGGCTTCTATTCTAAAGTTTTAGTTTGGCTTTCTAGATGGTCCCTGAAGAGCACGAATCCGTCAATTGGACGTTGAGGCTTAATAGGCCATTCACCAAAGGGTCTACTCCCTTTGCAACCACTTTATTTGTAAGACCTCAGTGAAATGCTACCAGTTGAAACAAGCTCCGAGGGACATTCCAACTAAGATACCATTGGCGTTGCCTCAATTTATATACACCGTCAAATAACGGGGTTGGTACGAATGTTGGGTCATGACATCCCAGTCACCTCTCAAAGGTCTGTACAAAAAGACAATCTTCGAGGGCTGATACCTTTTCACCCCTACATCAATGAGAATTCCATGACAAAAGAGGCTTATATTCTAAGGTTTTTGTTTGGCTTTCTAGATGGTTCTTGAAGGACACGAATCCGTCAATTGGACATTGAGGCTTAACAAGCCATTCGCCAGAGGGTCTACTCCCTTTGCGACCACTTTATCCGTAAGACCTCAGTGAAATGCGTTGAACCAAGCTCCGAGGAACATTCCAACTAAGATACCATTGGCTTAGCCTCAATTTATATACCCTGTCCAATAACAAGGTTGGTACGAATACTAGGTAATGACATTCCAATCACCGCGCCCTAAGAACTCGCAAGAAGGTGATGAAGTCCACCCTACACAGTCAAAAAAATAAAGGGAGAAAGATGTGTTTGTTTCTAATTCTTAGGACCCCACAGATGGGCAAGAGAACATACTTCAAAACAATCTTTCGAAGAGACAAGAAAGCAATTAAACTATGTGTTTTTTGTCACCCAAGTTCCCTAAAAGGGGCAAGGGGAGAGCATAGCCATGGTAGTTTACACAAAAAAACAAGAAACCAAAAGTACTTTAAGCAAATGACAAATTGCAAGTGCTCTTAGAAGCATGAAATCAAAGTGTATGTTCCTTGTTAAGCACCCAATATAAAGATGAATGAAGTTTGCCTTGTTAATTGTGTAAAACAACATTTTAAGATATCAAAACCTAGAAAAAAAAGGATTAAGCATTTGAATTGTTATTTTGACCATCAAAAGAAGTTGGATTTTTGTAGTTTTAGGCCTCGGAGTAGTTAACACAGGGCGATCTCGCCATTCTGCAAGATGATCTCTCCATTCTACAGGGTGATCCCACCAATCCATATCAATATCATCGCTCTAAGGTGAGTCAAAAATACGGTTTTGGCGATCCCATTGATTAGCAAGACAAGTTCGTCGTTTCAATAAACAAAACCACAGAAAACACAATTGCCTTTTGAGCGACCTCGCTAATTAACAAGTCAATCCCACCGTTTTTATGTCAATGTCGTTGATTCGCAAGTCAATCCCACCGATTGTAGGAAAACACAATGAAGTTGGGAATGCAAAGTTGTCCTCTAGTAGGACAATCTCGTCGATTGGTAGGGCAATCCTGCCAATACGCAAGCCAATCCCGTCGATGGCAAGAAAATATAGTGACGCTGGTAACAAAAGTTGTCGTTCAACAAGACAATCTTGCCAATCTATAGGTCGAGTTTGCTAATGCACAGGTCAATCCTACCAATCTACAGGTCGAGTTCGCTAATGCGCAGGCAATCCCACCAATCTATTTAAACATACAGAGAGCACAGAGAGTAATAAAAAGCCATCCCGTCGATCCGCAGGTCGAACTCACCATTCATGGGGGCAATCTCGCCGCTTAGTAAGGCAATCCCACCGATAAACATAAGACAGAGAAACATAAGACAGAACATGGAAAATTAAAGAAAAAATTAGAGTTAAAAAAACAGTTTGATTATGTAATTAGAAGGCTTAAAAGGCCTGGAAAGAGATTTTTGGGGTGCGCAATTCCACCGGGCATGCCAAATGTAAACACACGAATCCATAAGAAGTTAGTTCTTGTTAGCATGCAAAACAAGCATAAAAGCCCTTGAGAGCCTTTTGGATGTGACGCATGGGCACACATCACTAAATACAAATGCAACCTCAAAGCAAGCCTTACATATTTGTGGGCTATCATGATGATGACAAAGGCTATCGACTCCTACATCTAGATACACACTATCAGAATTATATTCAAGAAATAAGGAATACAAACATAATGGCTAATTAAATAGAGACAACTAACAACATACTCCTATATCCGTGGAAAAGCTCTCATCGGATAACCATTCTATGTTAATAAAAACATTTGTAGATAACAACTTATGTGCTAATGATAGCACAAATCTACAACTACTACAAGCCTAACCAATACTTTGTTTAGCTCATTATTAGCTTAAATCTAATACCCTCCCTTAATCACTAAATCAGATACAATCCAAACGATTTAATCATCACATTAATAATATGATAAAGGTTTAAATACATGTGAAACAACAATAAGAGCAAATTTTACCTGCTCGTCACCTTGCACCATTTGATTTCTTGATCTTGTATATCGACCTTCCATTACCTGTGGTAATTCACCTTCCTATTCATCCTTTATCATCGCATAATACTAATTTGGTCTCTTCTATTGGCCTTTTTTATTTGACTTTGATGACTAAAATCACCTTTTTCTTCACTAGATCCCTCCTTGAAATTTGATGATCAGTGTTTCCATCTTTGAGCCCTCTTTCATTCCAACACCTAAACTTGTTCCAGAATCAATAGCAATTACCCATAAATTATTATCTGTAGATTTACCATTAGCTTAAAATAATGGTGCTTTCTCATCTACAACATCACTATTTACCAAAATTTTGTTAAAGACGTCAAGTAATTTGTATGCCTTAAACTGCTCACTATAGCCGACAAACATATATGCTTTATTTTAACATTTAAACCACTCCTCTTTTCTTTAGGAATCAATGCAAATGCAATACAATGAAAACCACAAAAATTACTTCCATCATGTCTTATGCAAGACCATGTTTTCTCTGGAGTAACATTCTACAAAGGCCTACAAGGACTTCTATTATGGATGTAATTTGTTGTATTCACAGTTTCTGCCTAGCACCAATAAGGTACATTCCAGCTATGCACCATGCACCGTGTCAACTCCATAATTGTTCTATTCCTCCTTTCCATGACTCCATTTTGTTGTGGAGTGTACAAAGTAGTATATTGGCTATGTATGCCTTCCCACTTGCAGAATTTTAAAACCGTTTTGAGACAAACTCGTCTCCATTATCTGATCTTGGAGCTTTGACATGCTTGCTTGATTGTTTTTCTACAAAAGCTTTCCATGCAACAAATTAGAAAAACAATCTAGCTTTTTCGTCTAAAAAATAAACCCATGTTTTTCTAGAAAAGTCACCAACTATCAACAAAAAGCATTGTGCTCCAGACATTGTATGTGTCTTTATTGGATCATGCAAGTCAGCATGTATCAGTATCAAATAGATGTCAAATCTATTTGCCCATCTAACAACCTATACACACATTATGACTTTCCTAAATGCATGAAAGTCCATTCACCATATTAGTCTTAGTATATTTACCTACTGATAATTGAGGGGAGAATACCTCTCATATTAAAATACACTAGTGCTTTCAACCGGTGCTTCAGCACGTGTTGTCCTATTTTGAAATCAACCAGTTTGTATAATCCCTTTTCCCCAATGCCAACAACAATAACCTTGTTCTCATAAAGATTATTGACAATACATTTAAGTCCTTGAAAGTTTACACAAAAAGTAGGATTCTTAATGAGCTCACTAATGGACAACAAATTTTTATTCATATCAAGAGCGTAGCGAACATTCTTGGAAGTATAGTTAATAAAATTATTAAAAATAATATGAACATTTTTTTAATACTCTAACATAGTGAGTCCAACCATCACCTTAAGGAAATAGATACAATACCACTATTATCTTAAATGAAATTAATATATCGGTCTTTGTAACACTTATAATTTCAGGATGCACTTGAATCAAAGTACCATGTTCTAGATTGGTCTGATTGGTTCTGAGATGCCACAAATGCGGAATCCCCTGTTGCCTCATGTTCATCTCCTTCAACAACATTTGCATATTGTGATCTCTTTTGACCACTTGCCAAGTCATGTTGTTCTTTCCGACAATCTCTCTTGAAATGTCCAGGCTCTTTACAGTAATGACGTTTCCAATATGATCTATCATCTTGCAAAGGGTCATGTGACAAATTTATAGCATTGTATTGTCTACCTCTTTTGAACCATGCACTGAATGCACTCTTTGTACTATATGAAGTTGATATTTTTGTCTGATCTTGCCTCCGCTCCGTCTGCAAGAGACTTGTTGATAACTTCTCGAAATCAAATGGAGTTTTTACAATCAGATACAATGACTCCACAAATGAATCAAAAGAATGTTGTAGGCTATGCAACACCAAAGAAAGCACATCCTGATCATCTACTGGCTTCTCAACAACAACCAGTTGATCACTGTAATCCTTCAGATGTAAAAGGTATTCAGAACCAAAACCTCCTTTTTGCAACTTAGTTGAAAACAACAATTTTTTCAAATACAAAGCCCTTCCGACTTCTAAACCCTGATACTTAGTTTTGAGATTTGTCCATAATTCAGACACTCTGGTGGCATTTCTAACTTCTAGCACTATGGTATATGCGCATGTGTATTGCTAAGTCTATGAGTCTGTGTCTGTGCAAGAGAACTACATATCTGTTGTATGAGTCTATATCAGAGATTGGAGGTGGAGATTGTAGCAGAGGAAGCATAGTTGCATTGCAGGCTTGTTTCAAGTGGGAGGAAGCGTTAAACACCATTGTGTGTGGCGCACCTTGCGGATGGATCTGGTTTTGTGAATATTCCTTCATAGGAATGAGCGTAGAATGATATTGTTGCAGTCTTGGTTAGAGGGCTTGTGGAGAGTTTCGTGTCTGCCTAAAGCACAACAGCCAATTCCATATCAAAACGTTGAGGATATCAGAATCAAAGAGGGCATATATGCAGAATGGCATGGGAAAGCATGAGGAAGCATATCTATTAAGGCGTCCTGCTGATTTTCTGATTGCAAGGCACTTCCTCTAGGCGTTCTGGATGATTAGCATCTAAAGGAGGACAACTGTAGCGTAGTGCACAGCAGTGCAGCAAACAGAAGGAAGCATGGCGCATGACAGGTTTGATTTAGAAGACTGAGAATTGATAAAATATTTTAAAACCTTATTAAAGTGCAGCCTGTATGTTTGCTGAAGTAGATCTGATCCAGGCGTGATCAAAAGGAGATTTACAGAATTTGCAGTGAGGCGTCCTTGTCATCTATGATTCTTGAGAGCAGCCGTATACCAAAGAAAAAGGAGGAATAGCACTTTGCCAGAGTGTTGAAAGGCGTAACAGCAAAATTTCAGGGTGCCATGATGGCAGTAAAGTGTGGGGTTTAACAGATGGAGAAGAGGTGTACTTCTCCTATGTGATCTGCGTGGAAGATATACATGCCTGTGTGCAACTGCAACCTGTATGCTGGTCTGCAGAGCTAATAAGGTTCTAAAATTTATCATAGAATTTTATAAGTACAAATATTTATGGCAAAAGTTGTATTTTTATTAAGTTTATTTAATATTTATTGAAGTTGTTATTTTTTCATTGCAAGGCACTTCCTGTAGGTGTGATGGATGATGAGCATCTAAAGGAGGACACCTGTAGCATAGAGCACAGCAGTGCAGCAAACACAGGGAAGCATGGCGCATGAAAGGTTTGATTAAGAAACTGAGAATTGATAAAATGTTTTAAAACCTTATAAAAGTGCAGCCTGTATGTTTGTTGAAGTAGATCTGATCAAAAGGAGAATTACAGAATTTGCAGTGAGACATCCTTGTCATCTATGATTCTTGAGAGCAGCCATATACCAAAGAAAAAGGAGGCATAGCACTTTGCCAGGGTGTTGAAAGGCATAACAGCAAAATTTCGGGGTGCCAGGATGGCTGTAAAGTGTGAGCTTTAACATCTGGAGGAGAGGTGTACCTCTCCTATGTGAGCTGCGTGGAGGATATACACGTCTGTGTGCAACCTGTATGCTTGTCTGCAGAGCTAATAAGGTTCTAAAATTTATCATAGAGTTTTAAAAGTATAAAAATTTAGGGCAAAAGTTGATTTTTTATTAAGTTTATTTAATATTTATTGAAGTTTATGATTTATAAACTTTATAATTTTTTTAAATAATTGCCTTAAATATCAAAGTGGAACCTCCTTTGAAGTTGGCTTAGTTTGCCATTTTATGCAAGAATCACATGACTTCACCGAAAGGCTGCTAAGCGAATTCTCCGCTATATCAAAACACTCATACATATGGCATTCATTATTCCACAAGTGGTTCTATAGATTTAGTAGGCTATACTGATTCCAATTGTGCAACTGATATTGATGATTGCAAGTCCACTTTAGGCTATGTTTTCCATCTTGGCTCAAGCCCTGTTGTTGGTTCAACAAGAAGTAGGCTGTCATAGCCCTTTCAGAATATCACAGAAGCAGAGTATCAAGGAGTTGTCAACGCTGCCACAAAGTCTATATGGATCCAGCAGATCTCGTTTGAGTTTGGCATCAAGCAGAATTATCGTACTACCATTTGGTGTGACAAACAGAATACCACCCACATCTCTAGAAATCCAGCGGAACATTAACACACCAAATATTTTGTAAGTCCACATGCACTACATTAGGCAGTTGATTCATAAGCACACCATTGATCTCTTGTATTGCCGCACAGATTTACAGCTAACAAACATCTTCACCAAACCCCAATCTGAGAGTAAGCATGTTCATCTTTGAGCACTACTAGGGGTGAAAGAAGTTGTTCTTAGGGGGGAGGGGATAGTCCTAAGCCCTTATTCCTTCTCCATGGAGTTTTTAATTGTATAGGGCTACCTTATCAGGACTAGTTGTCGAAACCCATTTCAGAGATATCAACCTCTTTTTTTGTACACACTCCCTGAGTTGTACTTAAGGGGGCGTGTTAGTGTCTATAACACCTTATAGTTCAGTTTACTTAGGATAGTGTTATAACCCTAAGTAGGCATATTAGATTGTTTTCTTATTTTTCATTTATAAGTAAATTAGAAAAGTGGCTTCTGAGTAAGCCAGCCAATCAGATATGACAGAGTATTTGGGCCAATCAAATTCATTTGAGATGCCACTTGGCCAATCAGGTATTTTCTAGGGAATCCTTAAGAATTTTATAAATTGAAGCTTCATCCCTCACCTGTGCGTTGTATGTTTCTAAACAAAATTCCATACACAAAGCTTATGGAGGAGAAATAACAGAGCGTATTATTCTATCAATTTTTTTACTAATCTAATTGTCATTTCATGTTTTAGAGTATCTTGTGAATTCAGACTCTAGGGTTTATTTGTATGATCTTTTGCAAAATTGATCCTAGAGGTTTGTAAATAAGATTCAAGACTTGTAGTTTTCTACATGTTTCTTCACCCCAAGCTCCATCAAGAACCCCAACTTGGTCCAATTGCTCACCCAAGAGCTCCACAAGCAACGACATCAACAAAATGCTTTTCAACTCCAGCTTATGCAACAAATGACAAACATGTTCCAACTATTGATTAAATAATAAGCACAACTATATGACATCTCCACAATGATTCTGCCTAGCAACTTAGTTATGTCTACAGAACTGAGCTTATCATCTTCATTTCCTCTAATTGTCAAGAAAATTGATGATTCTCCTTTGCTACCATCTCTACAACATAGTTAACAAATCCAGTCAGATTTGGACAAAATCTAGTTGGATCCGAATTTTCCAACTGACACAGATAAGTTTGGTTTGGGTTGGCCTTGTTTTCTTTTCTTTTTTTTAGTTTTAAGTTTTTTATATAGTATATAATATTGAAAATCTAGATATATTAACATTTCATAAGTTCTGTATTGTTTGACATATAAATTGTTTAATTTTTTTATACTATAACTATACTTATATTATGTTGATAATTTTTTTGTTGTGTTTGTCAGTTTTGCATATTTATTTAATTATGCTCCCTCTCTCTCTGTCTCACACACACACGCACGCACGCGCGCGCGCACACATTCTGAACTGGAATTTTTTAACTTTTTCAAGATGCCAGATTTTCTTTTTTTTTTGCCCTCCCAAATGGATCAGAATTTCCAATTTTAGTAACTATGCTCTACAGGGTCCTTGCTATCCTAACCACAGGTCGACATGCACTCATCAAATGGTTAGCCACCCAAGCCATGGTGAAGATATTGTTTTAGAGACTACAACTCTTCTCCAACAAGTTCCCCATGTGAGCAACTTTTGACCACCACCTCATCACCGTGCCACCTCCTTCAGCAGTTGCATTTATAGAACATGGCCATCAGTACCATGTCGAACACATTCCCATCTCTCCATTAAAAATCCACTCTCCTCCCTCGCCACTTTGATTTTCGGCAAACTGTTGATGAACTATGTATTGCTCATCCCTTAGTTGACAGCAGGTCCTGAACCTAAACAAGCTTACTCGCGAGTCCAAGATGGACTATTCACAACTTCAACATCGAGATCTTCTCCTCCTGCTTCATTGCCTCCCATACATTACACTCTTAAGTATGGAGGACACCTAGAGTCTTCACTTTCAACCACTCCTATGATCAAGTTCACACCTTGGATCCAACCTTCTAGCCACTCCAATATTATCTCCTCAATACAGATATCTTCTTTGCAGATCATTATCTCCACATGAGGATCCTTTTGGCATCAACAAAGCATTTTAGTCTCTAGGATATTTCATTCCAAGGTGTTCCATCTCCTTTCATTGAATGTGGTCTACATGCACTTCATACTCCATCAGATTCCATATTCTCTAGTTTATCTTTGCAGCAACAAGGTGGTTCTTATTCATCATCAAAAGTGGAGACAATTTCCTCTAAGCAAGGAGGAACTGATTAGGACACCATTATAGTCAGTGCATTAAATTTAGTTATAGTACCTAAATCAGTCAACTTCGCATGCAAGTGGTCTTAAGAAATTATTAAAAGGGTAGATAGAAATATAATGAGGAGCTGGGCGGTTGAAAGATGGTAGAGGGAGTTGAAAATATTAAATAAGTTTGTAATATTTTTTGCCTATATATAGGTTTCTCTTAGGTAAATTAGCATTCAAAAACAAAAAATCATATTAACTTTTCTTCTTTCAAATAGAGATGGTCTGACTTCATGTTTTATTCTCTCATCATATAAATGAGTTGTAGATATTTGGTATAAAATTTGTAAGCAGCTACAAAATTTTATAGAGAAATGCCCATGTACGCAAGAGAGCATGCATATGCTCATATTAGCCGTATTGAATTGTGAACCTGATAAGTAGAAAATTCGAAAACATAAAAGCAGGAGAATTTTGGCTGACCTGATATTTTGAATTATTATGTTTCAGATTTGCAACATCAGTTTCACAGACCTCATGGATATGGATACCTTTGGAACGTCTAATGATGCTTAGTTTTGCAAAAATAGAAGCTATAAAATTTGTATCTTCTTTATATTCAACATTCACAGTCCCCAGAATTTGGACAAGATTTTTGCCACACAAGAAACTTCATCGAACATAGATAATAATAAAAGCAGAAGACTTTTGGCTGACCTAATATTTGAATTTATTACATTTCAGATTTTCACCGCCATTTCATACCTCATGGATATGGATACCTTTGGAATGTCTAATGATGCTTAGCTTTGCAAAAATAGAAGCTATAAATTTTGTATCTTCTCTCTCTCTCTCTCTCTCTCTCTCTCTCTATATATATATATATATATATAATTCAACATTCGCAGTCCCCAGAATTTCGAGAAAAATTTTGGCATACAATAAACTTCGTGGAACATAGATAATAATAAAGAAGCATGTCTTCCAGTTTTCCTTTCAACATGTGGTCTATTCAATTCCTATTTGCTCTTCACATTGAGAATCTCTCTAAACTTTCATCCCAGACAAGCGATAGTTGCATGTTGCAGACCAGCACTTGTTTAGCAGGGTATCCAAGTTCATGATTTGGTAACAGAGGACACAAACCCCCCCCCAACAAAGCAAACATAGTTTTCATGTAAACAAGAACATTTGTTGATTATGGTCAAGGTTGTCTAGGTGGGCAGGTGCAGGGGAACGCAGCACCCAGTGCATATGAAATTAAGGGAAACTCACACGGTGTGCTAGGGTGCATTAGTTTTCCTTGGGTGTGGATTTGATTGTGGGTGCGTTTCTGTTCAGGGTGCGTCTCCGGTGTGGCCCAAATATGGCCGGGTCCACACACTTAGCCAACCTTAAGTATGGTTGGTGATTATCCTTCAATTGGAGATCTTGAGTGATCGTATTCAAATTCTGGTGCCACACAACATATAAAACCACATGATCAGCAGTTTAAAACACACAGCAAACCAGCAAATTGCAAAAAAGAAGTTGCAGAAAAGGATACAATTGTGGTGAGACTATCTGATGACTTTGATAAAATAACAGTTATGTTATGCATTTGCCAAACCTAGCAAAGACTTTGCTTTCTGTCAGTATAATATTAGATTACTGGACTAGTTCCAGGATCATCGTAGCCACCTTAAGACAAACACCCACAATGCATGCAATATAAATCTACAAAATCTTAAAACAAGGCAACATGGATTTATCCAGGTAGCATTACTACCTCTTTCAATTAAGTGCTCTGGCCAAAATTCGCCAATATTACAACGATAACTCTCATCCACAAATGTACCAAACCCACAATCCCTCTATGCTCTTATATGGATAAAAAAGGATGCTAGGGTTAGGGTTTAAATTTGGAGAGTAGTTACTTGTAGAAAAAATCTTCTTAGAAATAAGACTTACCTAAGTCAATTGAGTAAATACTTAATTAATAATCTTCTCTAATAACAAATAATCTTCTCTAATACCATGTTATGGTTAGCATGCACCAATTAGTGCTTACCCACAAATTATATTACAAATGAATAATGCAAGTGCATCTTAAACCATACAAAGTGTATGTGTTATTAAATACACTAACATATAAATGATAGAGGACCATAATTAATTGATTGAATTTGGTGCAGAAGCATGCATAAGCAAGGATGCACAGCAAAACGTCACAATGGATGGTACAATAGAAGGGAATTTATATAGTTTGCTTTCATTAACTCCTGTCACAACACAGCTTGTTGTTGGAAGACAAACAAAGTACAGCTGAGTTGTGGCCAAAAAAATAAAAAATAAACTAAGCTAGCCTAAATCATAAATCGTGAATTATAAATCTATGATATTTTTAATTTAAATTTTCTTTTAATTTAATGTTGATTAAGCGCATAATATTGATATTTCCACCAGGAAGCATAACTACGGTTCCAAATAAATTGATGTTTCCAGTACCCTGACTTGTTTCCTGGTAATTTAGGTTAGAAATTGTTAATTTTCCATGGACCAGCTAAGATTCAAACCTAGGATCTCCAAGTTGGCTGGGGCACTCTACATCGGAGCTACTCCTCACTTTCTAGTCCAGTTTGTTGAGTTCTCTATTACTGAGCTACTCGTCTCTTTGCAGTCCAGAGTGTGGATTGTTCTTCCAACAGAAATTTCGTTTTCTGAGAATTTTATTTAACTGCAGATGGCTCCAACATTTCTCGGCAGTGCCAGCTGAAAAAATTACAGTACCCCCCTCCATAAGAACACTGCCTAAAATTCATAAAAGAAGTATAGGGCCACGTCCCTGAAAATCTAAAGACAGACTAGGGCACAATTTTATTGTTCCACAAAACTTAGGGTTGAATGGACTTTAAATTGTCTGAAATATAAATTCAAAACTTTAAATTGTCTGATATATAAAATCGAAACTATAAAATGCCACACAATTTTATTGTTCCACAAAGCTTAGGGTTGAATGGACTTTAAATTGTCTGAAATATAAATTCAAAACTTTAAATCGTCTGAAATATAAATCAAAACTATAAAATGCAACACAATTTTATTGTTCCACAAACCCTAGGGTTGAATGGACCTTAAATTGTTTTAAATATAAATACAAAACTATAAAATTCAGTGAATTGCCTGATAAGTAAATCGCGAAGCCCCCAATTACTTTGCGGGTTGTTCAATTTTCTCTCCCTTTATAGAAAATTCTTCAATCTTAACAGATTTACACTACAACTGAGAGAAAAGGGATTAAAAATATATATAGAAATGAAAGAACCTGTAATTTAGTGCTTACTTGAGTGTACAACGTGTAGCCGTGTCTCATTACTGGAGCTGTTGCTGCTGCTTATGCTTATGCTGCCGTCCCAAATCGCATGGAACCGGAGCCAATTTGTCATATATAAACTGAATATATTTTTGTATTTATTGGGTACGGTGTGATGTATATACATACCCATACCCATGTAAGCGTCACATAATTATTTTTTATAAAAAATATATTCCTTTGATGGATTATAATTTTTTTAATATTATTTTAAACATTTAAATTATGTGGAAATTTTTTAAGATATTATAAAATTTTGGATATTTGGAATGTGACTTTTTCACCTATTTTTTTATATGAGAAATGTTGCACTATTAATTTTTTCTTCAAATTAATAAAAGTATTTTTTCAATTAAAAAATATGAAGAAAATTAAGGTGAATCATTATTTAATGATTAATTTATATATTTGGTATTTTCCTCTTATCATTATTTAATTAGGTATTTGTTTAATTTGATTTGTTTTTATCCAAATTTTAATTGTGAAAGTGATATCCACTCATTTTTATTTAAACAAATAATGTGATATGACTTTAGTACTTATTGGTAAGAGGAATATTTATAATCCATCACGGTTGAGACTTTGATGTGATCATGGACATTAATAGATCTCATGACCCTATAATGACATAGTTAAAGTGAGTTGGCACTAGACGCTAAGTATAGAGTGACCACCTTCATTTTAAACATTGCATGGACTCTGTGATTTTATGGAAGTGTGATGATGATAAGTGTCATCATCTCAACAGATGGGGCTTGCATGACATTCTTGCTTCACTCAATTGAGTTGCATCACATCCTTGCTTCACTCAGCTGAGTAGGTCTCATTTGAAATAGGTTAACCTCGAAGCATTTAGCATACAATGGTTTACCATGTATCTCTTGGTCGTAGTTGATTTCTTGATTTGGGTTGATTTCGTCAACAGTCTATGTTTTGTGATCCCAAGATCATGCCACACGTTGCATCCTAAAGTTGCATGATTTAAATTAAATATGTCACATATCCTCTTTGAACATTTATTTTGGTGATCTCATAGATTGTTAATATTTAATATAAAATTGTTTGTGTCTTTGTAATGTTTATATTTTATATATAATCATGATCGCTTTATTTATTTGTAGGGACCAAATGCTAGACGCGTGAAGATTATGAAACAAAGTGAATAAAAATCACGGGTCTATAGTGAACACAATCAACTTCATGAACTTTATACGAACTTTGTGATCCTGTGATGAATTGAAACATAACATGTGTCTCAATACAATTGGTCACGACATTAGAGAGGCTACAATGAAATTTCAAGACTTTGTGATGATGTCACTTAGTGAATAGTACACTAAATTTGATAATCATCATTACATTTCAATCCACCATCCCATGAACCAAGCACCCCATGATGTTGCCACGTGGACGACAGCAACTGTCCATGAACCTAAAGTTAAGTTTAACAAGCCCACAACCATCACCAATCCACAAAGGTGATTTTGTGAACTAAACAACACATTATGTTACCATGTATATGCAGGAGATGTCTTGTTCCCACTTCACAAAATTTATGAGTGTTGAAGGTATGATAAAATTGATCATGCAAATATTTTTTGAGTTCAAATTCACATGTAATTTGATGAACAAAGAACATTAAAGGTCATAGGAGGTATTTTGAATAAATTCACAATGAAGTCTGTCACAGGGGAATTCCACAAAGAAGGTCGAAGCCAATACAATGAATAATAAAGCAAAAGAAAATGTACATAATAATGGATTTTATGAAGAGTTAATCACACTTCACAAATGAATACCAAATTGAATTCACAGTGACCTCAAGTAATCTCACAATTAAAGCAGCAACCATTAATTCTATGTCAGAAGTAAGGAGGAGTTTAAAAGGACCAAATTCATGAAACTCTACATGATTAGTTAAAGTCATAGTGGCACTTCAATATCCTCTGGAATGTCTAAATTTAGACAAGAGACGCGTCCAAATAGTCTCAAAGTGGAGATAATTTCTTAGATATATTTTCTTAGATTGGGATATCTCACTTTAAATTTAGATTTAAAGCTTTAATGCATATGATGTTTTTGTTCTTCTAATCTTAGGCATAAGCATTAACTAGCAATTATTTCTTTAAAACCATAAATCACTCTTTATTTTTGTGAAAAAATATTTACCTTTAAAGCATTAGTACTATATACATTAAAAAAATTATAGGATGTTGTTCATTTTAGTCTTAACATTATTATCAAGTTGTGTTTTATTTTCGATGCTTCAAAATAGTTAAAGGTTAGGGGTATGTGCACGGAGTTAGGGTACAACTCCATGGGTATTTCCCATAATGTGATCATGTAATGTCAATAACGTGATTGTGTAATGTCAGTAACATGATCGTGTTATTTAAATTGTGGCTCAGTAATTATCAAGTCATAATGTGATCACGTTATTATAAAAGTAATAACATGATTGTATTCTTGTTGTTTTGCATAGAAAAGCATCTGAACATGTCCATGAAACCAATCTTGACTTGAAGTTGATATTTACTACTCTAAATGTTAAGTATAAGTTTATACTTTAAATTTATTTTAGTAAATATAAGAAATTAGGGTCACTCTGCATCTTATAGAGTTGGACTCACAGTTGCACACCTTTCAATGTGGAAAATAGTTTTTCAAAATCTAATCTAGTCAGTACTTAGGTATTTTCAAGGTTTAAGTATTGAACCTAAGGGTTTTAGGGCATAAATTTTGCAATTGATGTCCATTTTTGGTAAACATATAGCCATTTTTTAGGTTTTTATGCCTTTCAAATTGCTTACTAGCATTTTTAAAAGTCCTAGGTTTGACAAAATTAAAGTTTGTAAATAGTTCACTTTGAACTTGATCTAAAGTGGTGTGATTGAGGTAACAGATGTCACATTAATGACCTGCACACATCAAAAAACCATTTTGTGTTAATTTCACTCATTCATCATCCCTCTCTCACCCTTGATCACTTCCTACTCATCCCTCATCACCCTTAATTACTCTCTCCTCATTCCTTAGTATCCGTAATCACTCCCTCATTGACCCTCATCATCTCTAATCACTCCCTCATCATCCATGATTACTCCCTCATTGACCCCCACTATCCCTCACCATCCCTAATCACTCCCTCCTCATCCCTCGTCAACCCTAATCACTCCCTTATTGATCCTTGCCATCCCTCATCATCTTTAATCACTCCCTCATCATCCCTAATCACTAGGGCCCTCATTGGCTCTCACCACCCCTCATCATACCTAATCACTCCCTCATCGTCCCTGATCACCACTTCATCATCCCTAATCACTCCCTCATCAACCCTAATCACTCCCTGATTGACCCTCACCATTCCTCATCATTTATAATCACTCCATTGTCATCCTTAATCACTCCCTCATTAACCCTCACCATCCCTCATCATCCCTAATCATTGCTTCATCATCCCTCATCATCTCTAATCACTCCTTCCCCATCCCTCATCGCTCCTAATCACTCCCTCATTAACTGTCATCACTCCCTCATCCTCCCTAATCACTCCCTCATTGACCCTCACCATCCCTAATGACTCCCTCATCATCTCTACTCAATCCCTCCCCATCTCTCCTCATCCTTAATCACTCCATTCAATACATTGATGGTGGTATTTTGTTGGGTTTTAACATTGTTAGGAGCTATAAGTGGAGAGTTGGGTGCTAGTATAAAATATAAGGCATGGTGATCAAAATGATGTGGAGGCAAATTTTAAACATAAATGTTTAACACCTATGTAAGAATACGGGCCCATTAGAAATGATGCAATTCACAATTGAAGATCTGCTAGAAAAAGAGAAGTAAGTAAAACCACCACAACACTAGAAATGGGTAGTAAATATGAAGATCACCAAGCTATGTGATTTCCTGAAACCAATCAATTGCTTTCCATATGAGGACATTTTATGATCTAAATAATTACATTGAAGGCCTTCTATTTGTATGTCTATTGATTGAGTCATCATACCAGAGAGTGGAAAATTAATTTCAAATGATTAGAAAAAGTAGTCCAAGATTGGAAAGTGGTGCTTAATTCACAACTTCAATATTTAATCTAATGAAGAGTGTCACACTATGAGCTCTCTACTTGCACAACTTGAGAAGTGGGAAAAATCTACCTAGCACTATAATAAGGTAAGTAGATAATAGATTATAAACCCAATGATATGGTCAATACTAAAAATATCTCTACTTCCCCAACAAGATATTATATGAATTAAAAATATTATTTCATTAACAAATGTAGATCAATGGTGAACCAATACACTTCATCATTTCCAATGGAAGTCAGGGGAATTTAATTTCTCCTAAAGCATGTTTTCAAAAATTGAACTTTAAATTGATACATCATCCATAAGCATACGCTAGTGTATGGTCTAGTGTAGGCCTTGAGAAATGGATCACCTAGTAGTGTCACTTGGTGTACAAAATCAAACTTTTTAAAGATGCAATCCTTTTTAACATCTCACCATTAGAGGTATATGATGTTTTACACGTGGTCAACCATATATTTACCATTGACATGTAGTCTATGAAGTAAATCCTTGAAATGTTGTGATAGATTGTCATGATCTAAAATACCATATATTGTAGTTAGTTCATAAGCTTTTAGTCATTCGTGCCAGGAAGTGCAAGAATCTTATCAATTCTGGTAAGAAGTATACCCTTGATGGTAAGAAGTAAATGTAATAACATCCTTGTGGCACCATATCATAGTGTGGTTTATCTAACAATAACAAAGACAAAATAATTAAACCATAAACTAGATGAATACAAGGATATCTTTCGATCGCCTAAATAAGTTCTTACATACCGTATACTAAACAATACTATTGATTTGATCCCTTAACTACCTCTACCTCAAACCTATTTATACAACATATCATTTATAAATAATGAATACATCAAGTGGCAGATCTATGAAATCATGGATAATGGACACATCATGCCCAAATCATTGCCTTATAGATGCCTAATTGTGCTTGTGCCAGAGAAGGATGGGACATGAGGTTATGAATCAATTAAAAAAAAACTTAGCAAGATTAAAGTGAAGAACTATTATCCTCATCTAAATATTAAGGCATTTTTCTGCCATATCCATGGTGTAGAAGTCTTTTCTAAAATTGATCTTAAGTTTGGGTATCATCATATTCATGTTAAACCTCTAGACATTTGGAATATGGTCTTAAAAACAAAGGAAGGATTGCTTGACTAGTTGGTTATGCCTTTTAGGTTAACTCATGTAGCGAATTCATTCATTAAGATGTTGAACAACATCCTTAAGCCCTTGAACTATGTCATTTTTTTAATTTACCTTGACGACATCCTAATCTTTAGAAAACATGGGATGAACATCTACGCCATGTTGAACTAGTATTTCACATTTTGCAAAAACACATTTTTATGATAACATGAATAAATTTTCATTTTCCATGCAAGAGATAAAATATTTGGGATACATTACACACAGAAGGAGTGCATATGTGAACCTGACTAAGATTCAAGTCATACAAGAATGAGAAACACCAAATAACTTTGCATAGATTCAAATCTTCTCAAAATTAAAAAATTATACAAGAGATTTGTGTTTAATTTTTATCCTTTGAACCAAGTTACTAAAGGTGGAACTGAATAAAGTTTCATCTAGTCAGCTGCACAACAAAGATAATCCGATGAACTAAAATTTAGACTCTATTTTGTGCTAGTAATTGTGTTACTTGACTATAAATTTAGAAGATCATCTAATTCATACAGTAATAAAATTGACTATAAAAAATGGGTATTGACAACATAACAAGTCCTAGAAAAGATTTGATTTCTATTATAATGGATTAAACAACATATGATTGGAATCAAAGATACCTTTAGAATATATAAAAGTGTAACAACCCCTCAAGTTGTGCTTAGAATAATGCAGTATTTTTTTTTCTTATAAACTATTTACTTATCATTTATTCATTCAAACCACATTTATACTAAATAACTTAGCTAATCATATAGGCAACAACTTAGAACAATAACAGCTCCAAATTCAAATACTGAATACAATATATTATATTACAATCGTAAAGAAAGTAAATACATTAGGACTCAACCACGACTGGTCCATTAATATAACAATTATTGTTCACATATAACAAATAAAATATAATTACATTTCCAGTAGGCATTCAACCTTAATATAAAAAAATTGATACCAAACCCTCTAGAGCTTGAGTCAAACTAACTTATGTATCTCTGAAACTCAAGTGTAGCATCCAAATAAGTAAGACTGATGTGGGGAGGGAGAACATCATCCGAGCACTTTTTCACATCTCCCACACTAATCCCATCAAAAAATGGCCCTCCCTTCATGGATGGGTAGATAGTGACAGTGTGGGAAACCAAAGTAACAAGTTAGTACCCAAGTGTTATATGATATCTAAAACTAAAAATACAATATATAATAGGAAACTCATTCTATTGAAAGATATCATACTAACATGTAAATCATACACATCCAAATGATAATGTCTCACTAGACATTATTTAACCACAAGACTCATACTATTTACATCTTCCTAGCAATCATATCACATCACATGCTAAACACAGGAGTAAGCAAAGTATACATTTATTCCATCAATGCATGAATGAATCTTACATTATTATCTATCCCAAACCAAAAAATAATGTTTACAATTTATACCAGTTGAATAAAATTCACATTATACTACAGATTCCCAGCTACTACAATAAGATCCAAACAAATATACCTTGTGATATCCTATATTATTATAGTCTAGTGTTCTAAAACATAACTACTAGTTTTCCCACAATCAGTCATACAAAGTAGTCATGAATACATAGAATCATAAGATTTTATTCAAGCAAGTATATATAATAAATTAAGTCATACAAACACATAAAAGTCTAACCTAACATTCGTTTACACTCTCAAAGTTGTATGCATGCATACATGATGTCCTACTAACTGTTATAAAACATATTATTTGAGTAATAACCAATACATACATTTAATCAGTTAATGTAGATGAGAGTCTAAACTCAGGTATATACATTTAAGCTGAAGTAATTTATGATATCCCATATTATCATAGCTCATTATGCATGAGCACTCTACTCAAACATGATCTTTCAATCTTACACTATAGTTATTAACACGCAATTAAAATATGATACCACCCGAGTATACCCTAGATTATACTGCATAATAATAAATAGATGAAAACATAATCTTTAGGTACACAACATGATTCACTATTTTATTCTAGAAATATCTAATCACTTGCACATAAAATGCTTTCACAAATATACTGCACACAAGTTTTCATCTTTACTAGATGCTACAAATTTTGACCCTGCCAACATATTTACATAACACTATTATGCTTACAGATATACTACTAGGCCTCTACGAACATTCTAAACAAAGTCATGGTAGAGATTTAGATCATATAATTATATCAATCTAGGATAAAGTGTTAATCAAACAAGAGTATATCAACATTTCACATAAATATATATCTTTTTTATGTTTACTCAATGTAAAGCGATATTCCAAAAACTATATAAAACTCTAATCATCTTTCTAAAAATCATGTACATCCATTTCAAGCATGGTCATCATATGACAATAGCTTACAAAGATAAGAAGTCACATCTATATTCACTGATTGACTAAGGTTCATCAATTAATTTGATTCAAATTTGAGGATCAAAATGAGGTTGAGAATCAATCATCTCATAATCATAATTTTATGTCGCATGATCATAATCTTTATTAACAACGTGTCAAAATTATATAAGTAAGATCCTCTATAACAATATTTGATCATAAGGATATAATTATCCTAATTTACAAGGTATCTCCCTCGTGACCAAACTAAATTGGCAAGTTAATAAGTTATGTTCTAATTAATCCAATTCATATATATATTTATTTAATTATAACTGATACCCAACTCTATAATTTTATCTTGTGTTAAAGAAGAAACATAGTTTCCTCTGTACATTTACTATTTCTTACCTAACCAAGTACACAAGCATTCCAACAATGATCTCTAATCAAGGTGGGAGTTAATAACAAACCATTTAATATTTTACTTGTTTTACTATCCTCATAAGGATCCTATGATAATCATGTTTATTAACTAAAATGTAGCTCGAATTGGGAACGCAACTCAATTGGCAGTGCAATATAAAAATCCGAGGCAAAATTTTAGTTCCATTGAACATTTTATCTTACAATAAAGAATATACATAATTTACTTTGTGCCTTTGTTATTTCTTTCTTAACTGAAATATACAATGATCTACTTATAATAAATATCATTTTAATGAAGCTACACATAATTTAAGATACATTGTTGCACTTATAAAGAGGACTCAACGTTTCAATTAGACTCCATTATGTAAATAAATATTCGCCTTTTCTCATAGACATCTATGAGACCTTTCATAGCATGTCAAGTAAGTGAGGCCTACCATTTTTGAGAGATATTCTAGACAAGGGTTCTACACAGAAGGATTCAATGCAATTCAACAGAGGTGGGACTATAAATATACATGTGAACATCATAATCTATGCACTTATCTCAAAATATTATGCAGAGAGGCCTGAAAGAGTGGTACTTAATTAATGGAGAGGATGTAAAGTAGGTGTTTTGTGATGCTATTGGAATTTTATATAAATGACTCGGTGTTTCATATTAAAACGCAGTCCAAATAATATGTAGCCATTACTATTGTTTTATGGTATATATTATACACTACAAAATTTAGTTCATACCATGACACACCCTATATTTATAATGTTGTCCTAAAAATATATAAATCACCATCTAATACGCTAACTGCTATACTATATACAATGCCATCTAAAGCACTGACTACTAAATATAAACACTTGCTAAATTACTCAAAAAAGACTCGAACCATTGGTATCTAATTCAGTCAAAAAAATAAGTCAAATAATTCTAACTAGTTCATTGTTTAAATAAGGTGCCACCAGAAAAGATCTAATAGATTGCCATAATTTTTATATCGGTTGATTTAAAACTAATAATTTAGTTTTTGAGCTAAAATGTAGTCTCAATGGATAAATATGTAGCTCACAGCCTGCTCCTCATAGTAAGATGCAATCGCATACTAGTTATACACATTCTATGTAAGTACTACATAAACCATAATAGGTAGAATGTAGTACATAAAAGTGATACATAGTCAAATGCAAAGGTGGAATGCAATCACTAGAATGAAACACCATCCAAAATAAGTGAAGTGCAAATAATTTATATAAAGCACTGCTCAATATATTAATATGCAATCTATTTAAAATGTAGCCATTAAAAATATAAAATCATATCTATATTGCACACAAAGATATGATTTGCAGACCCAACCTAGTTTGAAATTGCTTGGAAAATAATATGCCTCCTATCTCTTACTTTATCCCACTTCTCTCCAAATCTTGTCGTCTCTTCTATCTCCCCAAATTCGCCACTTGTTTTCTTTTTTCCCTTTTTTGTCTCTTTTCTGTCCATCTTTAAAACTTCCAAAAACTTATTTTATAAATTCATTCTCCTAATAAATCTCTGTGCCCTTTCTCTTTGCACGATATTTACTTTTAGTTCTCCCTCCATGCATAGCATCCACTCTCCTTTCGGTTTCTTTAATTGAAGTTATCTCTTTTTCTAATTTAATTTTAAGCATAGAATTTGTTTATTTAAATCAATATGCCATAGTTATCTAAGTCATCTTAAAATTAAGTTAAGTTGACTAAAATACAAATAATAATAATATCTCTTTTCTAACTTCCATGTAATTCATGCATGTATCTCTTTTTAAGTTTAGATTGTCTTCACTCAAGGTTAGTACATTAAGATAAGTTATTTAAAACAATTGTAATAGTTTATTTATCTAATAGACAAATAAGATTTTAATTATTTATAATAATAATATAACTGTATTACTAGTCACATATAATAATTAAATATCTATTTTCTTGATTTATTCTTGAAAATCAAGATAATTAAAGTAAAAGAATCTAATGCATATCGATAATTACATCTACATACAAGATTTCCTTAATTACGTACTAACATTTATGCATATAACTTTTAAAATATAATGTGCATGTGTGTAGAATCACTGGCAATTCCTCTATCATCCCTCAATTATCCTATTTAGCCCATCCTCTCTAATGATGCTCTCCCTTGTCATGCTCTGAGGGTAGGATCAATCCTGCATCCACCTTGAAATAAGTAGGTAGTTAGTCTAAATCATCATATATATCAACCAATGATGTAAAACTAACAAATATACATCATCAATGTACAAAATAATAAAATATAGTTGTCACATCATGTATACTAATCAACAATATCATTGTTTCATAAAAGTATGACATAAAACTCATATCAAGGAAATAATAATCAAATAATAGCCATATTAATCTAGGGATTCAAAGGTTATAAGTCATAGGGTGAAATCGAGATGTAACATCCTCCCCCTAAAACTAGTTATCGTCCTGATGACACTTATTCAAAAAATAGTTCTGAATAACAAACATAGTTTAATTGAATAAAAACATAGTATCAAGTATCAAATCATATAAATAAATGCAAAATTTTACCTGAATAACTCATCATAGTTTTTCTATTATGCAAAAAAAATTTGTGAAAGTCACTTACACTGATTGGTTCTATCATGACCACCATGGGGTCCAAAATCGGCAAGACAAACCTATAATATCTCCGTAAAAGTTTCACTAACTTCCTAAAAATACACGAGATCATCACAAAAGCCAAAACAAATGATTAGAGAGAGTTTCACAAAACTTTCTAGCCCCTATAAACATCTCTCTTAATCTAGAGAGTGTATTTCTCATTTCAGAGAAAAGTATTTAGGGAACTTGGTAAGAATGATGTGTATAAGTTAATACTATCATTACTCCACGTAGATTCAGATAAGTATAACATGTCAATACTATCACTACTCAACAGAGCTCGTAACAAGTATGACGATGAATAAGAATTGAAAATATTATATTTTCAATGTATACAAAATTATGGAATACCCATCTATAGTATACATGTGTATGATCATACGATTGAATTTGACAAGTTCATCTGTTAAATCTCAGATTTGATAAGTCCATCTGTTAGATCTAAACTCAGTAATTATCAATTTAATGTGAGTCCAAGTAAGATACCATCCTATCACTTAGAACTCACGTTCTTAATTCACCACTCTTCCCTTAGGTCTCCACAACCTCATAATCTCTAAAATGTGCATAAAATTCAATGAAACATAAATCTATACTAATAGATCATAGAAAGTATTACTACTTGATAAATGATTTTAGATGTATCAACTTACATACCATAAAAATCATACAATTATTTCATAATTGCATTAAGTTAACACAAGCCAAACATAACTAGTATCATAATTCACAACTTAATCTATAGTGTTATATTCATAGTTAAGAGGAAATAATATCAAAATTAACATAACATACTAAGGCTAACGATTATACGATCCTTATAAACTTATAAAGAGATAAGCGAGACAATGTCTTCTTACTTTCTCAACTAAAATTCAACAAGTTAAAAGTTTATCTCAACCCTTTTAGACTACCAACATGTTCTGCACATCTTATACCTTACTTGCTCCCTAAAAAAGGTACATATATAACTCTTCAAAACAACATGCTTTAAAAAGAGAATAATATCAGTCTAAACAAAGATATATAGTAACAAAATATAATTATAATCAATTAGAACTAATATAAATTTAAGGTTTAGAATTTTTTGAGGTCAAGTTAACAATTTAGATAAAATAACAACTCTAAAAAGTCACAAAGTGGAAAGTAGAGAACTAACATTTCATAAATAAAACTCCTACATACCATCATATGGTGAAATGAAACATCACAACCCAAGTTTCTAAATCACTATTCACTTACCGAACTTGTAAGTGTAGTATTATAATCTACCTCCACAACCAAAAGAAAAATACTCACCTCAAATATGCATCAATCCATCCAATCCTACAATATCTCTCAACAAGAAGTAGAAAAAACTATCCCACAAACTCAAAGGAATAAGATCAAAACAATAATTCAGAAACAAGTTTCACTTACAGAAACACTAAAACAACATCCTATAAATGTGAATCTTCTCGATAGATTAAAATGATGTAAGAGGAGAGTGAGAGCATAACAACTCACCTCTAAGCTAACTAATAAAGATGACTCTTCCTTTCAACTCTAAATAAATATAAGGATGCTAATCCACATAGTAAACTCTTAACACAAAGGAATTCTCAACCACAACATCTACACTCAACTACAAGACAATTCCCATTCTTAGGATTTGTATAAACAAGACACAAAACTAAAGCATAAATACCTAAGTGGGAAACACTCCTTTTTTTTTTTAAACACTCACAACATAAAACATAAATGGTGAAGGTGATTTGATTACCAAAAGAGATGTAATCATACTCGAGGTGTTTAATCATAAAAGATCAAGAATATAGTAAGAAACTCTTGTTCACAACCCATGAACTATGTTAAGCACATACCTACCCAAATACCTTATAACCATCACCAACGAAACATTTGATAAACCAACCCTTTAACAACTCTAAGGGGGTATGAATGCTCTTAGGGTACACACTCAATGTACTATACATACATTCACATCTCTTCTTTCTGTTAAATAGAGAGGTATGAAAATGCTAATGGACTCATTACGTCCTAGAGTTTAAGTGCTAGCTTTAATACCACATGTAACAACCCCTCAAGTTCTACTTAAAATAATGCAGTATTAAAATAAAATAAAATAATTATTTACTTATCATTCATTCACTCAAACCATATTTATACTAAATAACTTAGCTAATCATATAAACAACTTAAAACAATAACAATTTTAAATTTCAATACTAAATGCAATATATTATATTAAACTTGCAAGGAAAGTAAATACATTAGGACTCAACTGCGGCCAATTCACTAATACAACAACTGTTGTTCACATTTAATAAATAAAATATAATTACATTTCTATAAGGCATTCAATTGTAATATAAAAAATAGATACCAAGCCCTCTAGAGCTCAAGTCGAACCAACTTGTGTATCTCTAAAACTCAAGTGTAGTCTCCAAGCAAGTAGTGCTATTGTGGGGAGGAAAAGCGTCATTCGAGCACTTTTCTACACTAACCATGGACCAACGATCCTTCACACTAATCCCATTAGGGAATGGTGCTCCATTCACGAATGGGTAGATAGTGGTAGTGTGAGAAACTAGAGTAACAAGACAATACCCAAGTGTTGCATGATTTCTAAAACTAAACATGCAGTGTATCATAGAAAATCTATTATATTGCAAGATATCGCACTAACATGTAAATCATACACACCCAAAAGATAATGTCTCGCTAGACATTATTTAACCATAAGATTCATATTATTTACATCTTTTTAGCAATCATGTCATATCACATACTAAATATAAGAGTAAGCAAAGTGTACATTTATTCCATCAATGCATGAATGAATTTTATATTATTATCTATCCTAAACCATAAATAATTTTTATAATTTATACCACTCAAGTAAAATTTACATTAAACTACATATTCCCAACTGCTACAATAAGATCTAAACAACTATACCCCATGATATCCCATATTATCATAGTCTAGTGTTCTAAGACATAACTACTAGTTTTCTCACAATTAGACCTACAAAGTAGTCATAAATATATGGAATCAGAAGCTTTTATTCAAGCAAGTATATATAACAAAATAAGTCATATAAACACATAAAAGTCTAACATAACATTTGTTTACATTCTTAAGGTTGTATGCATGTATACATGATGTCCTATTAACCATTACAAAATATATTGTTCAAGTAATAACCAACACATACATTTAATCAATTAACATAGGTGAGAGTTTAGACATACAACTACAATATGTACCATCTAGACATAAACATTTAAGCTGAAGTAATCTATGATATTTCATATTATTATAGCTCATGAACACTTTACTCAAACATGATCTTTCAATCTCACACTATAATTATTAACAAGCAATTACAGGATTATACCTCTCGAATATACCTTAGATTATATTGTACAATAATAATCAAATAAAAAAATAATCTTTAGGCACACAACATGATGCATTATTTTATTCTATAAATATCTAATCACTTGCACATAAAATACTCTCACAAATATACTATACATAACTTTTCATCTTTAATAGATGCTACAAAATTTGACCATGTTGACATGTTTGCATAACACTAATGTGCTTACAAATATACTACTAGGCCTCTACGAGTGTTCTAAGCAAATTCATAGTAGAGATTTAGATCATATAATTATATCAATCCAAAATAAAGTATTAATCAAACAAGAGTATATCAACATTCCACATAAATATATATCTTTGCTATTATTTACTGAATGTAAAGCGATAATCCAAAAACTATATAAAACTCTAATCATCTTTCTAAAAATCATGTACATCCATTTCAAGTATGGTCATCATATGACAATAGCTTACAAAGATAAGAAGTCACATTTATATTTACTGATAGACTAAGGCTCGTCAATTAATCTGATTTAAATTTGAGGATAAAAAAAAAGTTAACAATCAATCGCCTCATAGTCATATTTTTATGTCACACAATCATAATATTTATTAACAATGTGTCAAAATTGTATAAATAAGATCCTTTATAACAACATTTGATCATAAAGATGTAACTATCCTAATTTACAAGGTATCTCTCTTATGACCAGACTAAATTGACAAATTAATATGTTCCAATTAATCTAATATATATATATATATATATATATATATATATATATATATATAACACAACATTTGATCATAAGGATGTAACTATCCTAATTTACAAGGTATCTCTCTTGTGACCAAACTAAATTGGCAAATTAATATGTTCCAATTAATCTAATTCATATATATATATATATATATATACACACGTATATATGTGTATATATGTGTGTGTGTATATAATTCAAGATTAAATTATAGAGTTATGTATCATATATAATTCAACATATATATATATATATATATATATATATATATATATATTTGTTGAATTATATATGATACATAACTCTATAATTTTATCTTGTGTTAAAGAAGAAACATGTCTATACATTTACTATTTCTTACGTAATCGAGTACACAAGCATTCCAACAATGATTTCTGATCAAGGTGGGAGTTAATAATAAATCGCTTAATATTTTACTCATTTTACTATCTTCATAAGGAGCATATGATAATCATGTTTATCAATTAAAATACAGGTCAAGCTGGTAATGCAACTCGGTTGGTAGTGTAATATAGAAATCCGAGGCAAAATTAAAGTTCTGCCGAACATTTGATCTTACAATAAAGAATATACATAATTTACTTTGTGCTTTTGTTATTTCTTTCTTAACCAAAATATACAACGATCTACTTATTATAAGTATCATTTTAAGAAAGCTACACTTAATTTAAGATACATCACTACACTTATAAATAAGACTCAACATTTCAATTAGACTCCATTATGTAAATAAAGATTTGCCTTTTCTCATAGACATTTATGAGACCTTTCATAGCATGTGAGGTAAGTGAGGCCTACCATTTTTGAGAGAGATTATAGACAAGGGTTCTACACAAAATGATTTAATGCAATTCAACATAGGTGGGACTATAAATATACATGTGAACATCAGAATATATGCACTTATCTCAAAATAGTATGCAAAGAGGCCTGAAAGAGTGGTACTTAATTAATGAAGAGAAGGTAAAGTAGGCATTTTGTGATGCTATTGGAGTTTTATATTAATGACTCGGCATTTCATATTAAAACAAAGTCCAAATAATATGCAGCCATTACTATTATATTTTGGTAGATATTATATACTACAAAATTTAGTTCATACCATGATGCACCCTATATTTATAACATTGTCCTCAAAATATATAAATCACCATCTAAAGCATTGACTACTAAATATAAACACTTGTTAAATTACTTGAAAAAGACTCAGACCATTGATATGTAATTTAGTAAAAAAGATAGGTCAAATACTTCTAACTGGGTTGTTGTTTAAATAAGACGCTACCAGAAAGGATCTAATAGATTGCCATAATTTTTATATGGGTTGATTTAAACTAATAATTTAGTTTTTGAGCTAAAATGTAGTCTCAATGGATAAACACATGATTTGCATCTTGTTGATCATAGTAAGATGTAATCCCATATCAGTTATACACAGTCTATATGTAGAATCCCTTGCTAAATCTGACTTAAATTTTTAGTTTTTAGTGCTTGAGGAATTTTGTCAAACACTTGTCTTGCAACTGCCCTTGATTGATATAATTTTTTTGATTTGTTTTCTCCTTTGCATATGTACTTGAAATGCATAAAGGACTCAACTAAACAATGCCAAATGTATTCAAATTCAACTAGAATGAAGTGTAGATATGTTTTTTTTGGTGTTTTCAATGAAAATAAATGACTATATTCTAAGCAACAAACAAGTATTTTATCAAACACTTCATATGCAACCCCACTTCATAAGTTCATTACAATGCTTTGCATAAATGAAATCTTATTTTCACAAACATTTAGCATGTAAACTCAAGACCATAAGAGACTGAAACCTTTGCTATTATGAAATTATAACAGATAGATATTATGGCAAACAATTGACATGCATTCAACTTCTTCAACTTCAATCCCTTTACTTGTAATACTGAAATAATGATATGCAAATGACTAATTATAAGTTTGAGAAATCTGATTATAGAGCTTAATACAATGACTGATTTTTATCACCGATCATGACAATGCAAGTGCTATAATGGCAGTGATTATGCTTCAAACTATTACAATGTATTTGCTATGAATATGCAATGAAATAACCTGATATTTAGAGTTGATAGGGTCTACTGGTGAAGATGTAATAATCAAAATTTTTTAGCAGTAGCTATAGTGTTCTCAACATGACTTCAATGCCCTTTAAGCGACGTCCCAACCAATAATGGAAAACCCTTATGAAATCGATGCATGTATGAGGCTAGGTGAGTGAAAATATAAATATGTGTATGCAGATCGAACTCCTCCAATGACTGAAATTATCTTCAATGAATTGCACCATGAAATTCAAATAGGAAGAATGAAGTATCTCTCTCAAATATCCATATAAGATTGATATTTCACAACCAAAATTGGCACTCTAGAGTACTCAAACCCTCGACCAATTTGTTAAGCATTCAAACTCACCAAAATAGCAAAATATGTCAACAACTCAAGATACTCTAAATGCCCAACCAAGTTCTCTTTTTAAATTATTCACAATCACCTCCAAGAAGCTTCTAGAATTTATTATTATTTTATTCATTAAGTGACTTTATGATTTATTATTTTACTTATTCACTTTATTGATTTAATTAAATATAAAGTTACCTTATGATTTTAATTTATTTTGATAATTTTATAAATAATTAAATTAATCAATTTAATTTATTATGAGAAGGGGACATTACATTATATAAGTACTATGCAGACCATAATAGGTACAATGCAGTACATAAAAGTGATACAAAGTCAAATGCAAAGGTGTAACACAGTCACTAGAATGAAACATCATCCAAAATAAGTGGAATGCAGTTAATTTATATAAAGCACTGCTCAATATATTAATACACAGTCTATTTTAAATACAACCATTGAAAATATAAAATTATATCTATATTGCACACATAAATATAATTTATAGACCCAACATGATTTGAAATTGCTTGGATAAGAATGTGCCTCCTATCTCTTATGTTTTCCTGCTTCTCTCCAAATCCTATCGTCTCTTCTATCTCCACAAATTCACTACTCATTCTTTTTTTTTTCCTTTTTTGTCTCTTCTCTATCCATCTTTAAAACTTCTAAAAACTTATATTATAATTCCATTCTCCTACTAAATCTCTGCGCCCTTTCTCTTTGTATGATATTTTCTTTTAGTTCCCCCTCCATACATAGCATCCACTCTCCTTTTGATTTTCTTAATTGAAGTTATCTCTTTTTTTAATTTAATATTAAGCATATAATTTGTTTATTTAAATCACTACACCATAGTTATCTAAGTCATCTTAAACTTAAGATAAGTTGACTAAAATACAAATAATAATAATAATTCTTTTCTAACTTTCATGTAATTCATGCATGTATCTCTTTCTAAGTTTAGATTGTCTTCACTCAAGGTTAGTACATTAAGATAACTTAAGCTCTTTAAAATAATGTTAATAATTTATTTATCTAATAGACAAATAATATTTTAATTTTTTCTAATAATAAGATAATTGTATAATTAATTACTATTCACATATAATAATTAAATATCTATTTTCTTAATTTATTCTCAAAAATCAAGATAATTATAGTGAAAGAATCTAATGCATAATAAGAACTAAATATACATACAATATTTTTAATTACATACTAAAATTTATGCATATAACATTTAAAATCTAATGTGTGTGTAGGGTCATTGGCAATTCTTTTGTCATCCCCCGATCATCCCATCTAGCCCATCCTCTCTGATGATGCTCTCCCTCATCATGTTCTGAGGGTAGGACCAATCCTACATCATCTCATAACAAATAGATAGTTAGTTTCAGTTATCATATATGTCAACTAATGATGTAAAACTAACAAATATACATCCTCAATGCACAAAATAATAAAATACAACTATCACATCATGTATATTAATCAAAAATATCACTGTCCTATAATAATATATATCATAAAGTTCATATCAAAGAAATAATAATTAACTAATAACCATATTAATCCATGGATTTAAAGGTTATAAGTCATAAGGTGAGATTAGAATGCAACACTTGTGTCAGATGATAAAGGAGTGATTAGGGATGATGAGGGATGGTGAGGGTTAATGATAGAGTGATAAGGGATGGTTGAGGTCAATGAAGAAGTGATTAGGGATGATGAGGGATGAGAAAAGAGTGATTATAGATTATGAGGGATGAGGAGGGAGTGATTAGAGATGATGAGGGATGGTGATAGTCAATGAATGAGTGATTAGGGATGAGAAGGGAGTGATTAGATATGATGAGGGATGATGAAGGTCAATGAGGGAGTTATTAGGGATGAGGATGGAGTGATTAGGGATGAAAACATATGATGAAGAAGTGATTAGGGATGATGAGGGATGAGAAAAGAGTAATTAGAGATGATGAGGGAGTGATTAGGGATGACGAGGGATAGTGAGGGTTAATGGAGGGGTGATTATGGATGATAAGGGAGTGATTATAAATGACTAGGGGCAGTGAGGGTCAATGAAAGAGTTATTAGGTGCAATAAAAAATGATGAGAGAGTGATTAAGGGTGATGAGGGATGGGTAGAAAGTGATAAAAAATGAGGGAGGAATGATGATCAAGTAAAATTAACATAAAGTGGTTGTTTGATGTGTGTGGGTCATCAATGTGATCCATGCTACCCCAATAACACCACTTTGGATCAAGTTCAAAGTGAGTGGTTTAAAAACTTTAATTTTGACAAACTTATGACTCTTACAAATGTTAGAAAGTAATTTAGAAGGCATCAAAACTTAAAAAATGACTATATGTTTACCCAAAATAGACATTAATTGCAAAATTTATGCCCTAAAATTCCTAGGTTCAATACTTAGACCCTGGAAATACCTACGTATTGACCATATTAGATTTTCCACATCATAAGGCTTGCATCTGTGAGACCACCTCTATCAGATGTAGAGTGACCCTAATGTCTTATATTTACTAAAATAAATTTAAAGTATAAGGAAATAAATGTAATAATATAAATGTAAACTTATATAAGAAAATAAATATAACAATATAAATATAAATAAATGTAATAATATAAATATAAACTTATACTTAACATTTAGAGTAGTAAATATTTTAGCTTCAAGTTAAAATCAACTTCATGATCTTATTCTGGTGCTTTTTCATGCTTTTCATGAGCAAATTTGTATTTTTGGGTGTTATGAAGATATAACCCAATCACGTTTTTTGAATTTGAATTCAAACACCAGGCCTTTTGGCTCGAGAATGGCTTGGATTCCTAAGCCAAAGGCTTAGACCTATCAATCTACAACTAGGTATGAGAGTTTTGATAAAAAATAACAAAATTAATTTTGATTGTCAAGTATACTATGAATTTCAATAATAAAATTCAAAAACTTAATACCATCACGATGAACATGCTCTCCTCTTTCCAAAAATATGATTTTTATAATTTTTTGACTAATTTAAGGTTTCAAACCATGTTAATTTCTAACTATACCTTTTTTAGGCCACTACATGCCATAAATATGCATGCTTATACATGTTCATGTAATTTGTTTTTCGTTGATCTAAGTGCAAAGCAAGTTATATAGTCACAAACTAGGCTTAATACTACACACATTCAAAAAAAATGATTTTTCATTTTTTTTTGAGGTAGTTAGAGGGAAAGCATAGCCAGCTATTTATTTTTTATCAATTTTTAGGATCTATTTACTTGTAAAATTCATAAAATAAATATTCATTGAAAAAATATAAAAAAATATAGGTCACAAACTAGAAGATCTTATCTAAGTGTTCACCAATGGGTTTCAAACAATATTAAATGTTGCTAAAAAATGGTGGGTTGCATGACTCTCTATCTACTCTATTTTTTTAAAGAAAATAGGAGTTCTTCAAATTTTATATGTTTGACCTAGTTATACTTAACCATTTTTTTTTAAAATAGTGTTTTAGAATTAGACTTGAAATGCTACATTTCATGTTCTTACACAATATTCAAATTTAGAGTGTAGATATCTCAAATTATCTATAGAAGTTCAAATTTCTAAAATTTTAGGAAAATAATGTCCACAAATATGTCCCTTTTTGTCCCCCAACTTTGTGCACTTACCCTAGGTCGTGAGCTGAGTATGAGTTTTTATGGGTTTGATATAAAAGGTCAAAAAAATTAAAGATTCGGTTAAGAAGCATTATAGAGCAAGTTAGTTAATATTTTTTGAATGTGTTGGAAATATTGTCATTGATGTCAAAGGTCTAACATTATTGGTGATAAAGGCCCCATTGCATTTAATGGTGTTTTTAATATTCATATCTTGGCTAATGTGTGTTAATATTTATTTAATATTAATAAATATATTTTTGGTTGCATATAAGTCAAAAGAGGGCCCATGGAGAAGTCAAAGAGTCACGGGGTAAAAGATGAAAGAGGAATGTGATGTATTTTCTCATGAAGAGTCACCTTGAGGAATTCCAAGAGTCACCATGTGAAGACAAAAGAGGTATGGTGCATTTTTTCATAAAGCGACACTTTGAGGAATACGAAAAGTCACCAAGATAAAGACAAAAGAGGAAAGAATAATTTTGCTTATGAAAGGTCACCATATGACTTTTCAAATGCAAGGATACAAAGAGTCATGTAAGTTTGGTGCTATTTTCCATGAGGATTGAAGGGTCACAAAGGGTGAAGACCAAAGGTCATTTGAAAAGCTATAAATAAAGGCTTGAGAAGCCATTTGATATATGCAAGAGAGTGCATGGTTTGTATTTGTTTTCAAAGAGACAAAAGCAAAAGATATTGTAGGGTTCTATCAGTTGTTAAGTAGGCAATATTGAGAGATGGTTGTAGGGTTTTATACACAAGAGGAGTTGGTGCTCCTGTGGGTTGGTACTCATGAATTTTGTAAGGGGTTGGTGCTCCTGTGGGTTGGTGCTTATAAATAGTTGATGTGTTGGTGCTCGACAAAGGGGTTGGTGCTCCTGCAAGTTGGTACTTATGAACTTTGTATTTTGAGTTGGTGCTCATTCATATACTTGAGATTTTTCTTCGTGGTTTTTTCCACTTTGAGTTTCCACGTAAAAATTTGGTCTCTCTCTCTCTCTTGTGTGGTACAAATTATTATTTTAGTTTTATTGCATGTCTTGAATGTATGATTGAGTGGTTAAAGAAAAGAAATAAGATTAAATAAAAGATATATAATATAATTATTCACCCCCCTTCTTAGTATATTTCATGTTTAACAATTGGTATCAGAGTAGGGTCTATTTGAAAAAGTTTTATAGCTTGAAGGAAGATCAGAAAAGCATGATGGCTGGATCACATGAAGGATTTTCTATAAACAAAGCACCTTTATTTGATGGAATGAATTATGTTTTTTGGAGCATAAGGATGAAGACTTATTTGATGGCCCTTGGATTCAACATATGGCAAGCAGTGGTGGAAGAATATGAAGAGCCAAAGACACTTGTAACTACTCCGATAAAAAAGAAGGCGAGTGAAAATAATGCTAAAATTTTAAATACAATTTTATGTGGTTTATGTGAATAAGAACCTGTTAAAGTTATACAATGTAAGTCTGATCATGAAACTTGGGTAAAACTTGAGAATATTTACAAAGGTGATGGAAAGGTTTAGCAAGCTAAGCTTCAGACTTTCAGAAGATAGTTTGAGAGTTTGAAAATGGAAGGAGAAGAAAATATAGCAAGTTATCTCTTGTGAGTTGATCAAATAGTCAATCAGATTCAAGGTCTTAGAGAAAATTTAGAAGAGCTAACTATGGTTCAAAAGGTTTTGAGATCTTTATCATTGAGATATGATGCGAAAGTTTCAGCAATTGAAGAGATGAAGAATTTAGCCAAGCTAAAGATGGATGAGCTTCATAGTATTCTTACGGCATATGAGATGAGGATTGAACAAGATAAACCTTTAAAGAGAGAAGCAGTTTTCAAGACATCAAAGAAAAAGAAGGCTAAAATTCAAGAATCAAGTGATAATTCTAACGATGATGAAGATGACAATGGATCTCTATTCTTTCGTAAGCCAAAAAAGAGCACAGGTAAATATCAAGGAAAATTACCTTTTAAATATTTTAATTATGCAAAGATTGGATATTTTATAGCTAAATGCCCAAATAAAGGTAATGATGACAATGAAAAATGAAAGTATACATACAAGAAGAATTTTAAAGGCAAATTCAAAAAGGAATTTGAGAAGAAGATTTTGTTTTCTAAAGATCCTAGCTCAGTTGAAGATAGTGGAGTCAGTGACTCAAAAGAAAAAGAGATTCTATTCATGGCCAAACATGAAGATGCCTCTACAAACAAAAGTATAGATGATCAAGAAGAAGAACATGATGAAGCTAAAATGAATATGGAAGCAGAACTCATTTTTGCCTTAGAAGAGTTAAAATCTCTTGAAAAGAAGAATCGAATATTAAAGCTCCAAATCGAGAAAAATGAAAAAGAGTCAAAGGAAATAATTGAAGATCTAGAAGCACACTTTGAAGAAGCCAAGAAGAATGAAGAGGATCTAACGACATAGTTTAAAATAGTAAGTAAAGAATGTGAAAGGTATGTTATTGAAATTGCTTCTTTAAAAGTAGATCTTGATAAAACAAATAAAGCAGTCAATGGTAGAGCAACCAATGATTTAAAATTTAAGAATAACACTAATATGTTGTATAAAATATTAGAAAATCAAAGATTAATGTCAGATAAGACAGGTATTGGATTTGAAAAGGAGAAAGAGGAGGTCACTACTTTCATAGATAAGGAAAAAAGAAAGAGCTATGCTGAAGCTCTTATAAAAGAAGAAATAAAAAGGGAAGAAGTTAAGAATACAGAGGACATCTCAAACAAAGAACTTTGGAGGGAACATAGCTATAAAAGGCAATCAGGTCAGAGATACACAAATAGGTGATGCAGGAGCATCTACATACGTCTTGGCAAGACATAGTCATGATTAAATTCAAATTCAATAATTTGTATTTTCCCTCTAATATGTTGTTACTGAGGAGTAATTGTAAAAACATAAAAGTAAAAAGTAATTGTTGTTGGGGCTTTGAGGAAATCAGAGAGAAATGGTTGAAAATATTTTCAACCTTAGCATATTGTTAAAGATTAAAAATGGTATTTTATTTTTTTTCCTTAAGCCAAGTTTGGCGTAGAGGTTAGAGAAGAGAATAGAAAAGAAAATTCATAAAAAAAAAAGGACAGGGAGTACGTGGAAAAGAAGAGAAAAGGAGAGAGGACAGGGGACGAAGAGGAAAAAAATAGGGGAGGAAGAGAAGGAGGATCTCTTTTAGAGAGATGAAGGAGTATTATGGGTTGATTTGGTTCAGCGACAACTTCGGGGAGCAATGAACAAAGAGCGGATATGGTCAAGATTGATAACATATGAAAGTATCGAGCAATTCAAATAGGTTGGTTATTTTATAGCCTTTATGTAATTTGAAACACAAGTTATTGCATTATGTTATTGCATCAGCTACTCCAAAGGATGGGATCTCTATTAACGGGAGTCCCCATGCAAATTCTGATGGAGAATATGAAGAAATGAGGTTAAAATTGAATCAGTCTTTTCAAGATGAAGATGCAAGTAATGACCTGGTACAAAGTCTGCATGAGGTGACACGAGTATTTGAGCTTGCTAATGAGTAGCAAAGATCTCTAACACGAGGTCCCTAGTTTGCCAAGGCCTGGCTTGGAATTGATAAGAATGCATGGATTAAGACACTTGCATATCAGGCTTCTGTACATGCTCTATTACAAGCAGCCACTGAAATTGCATCACAAGGACATGGCAGGGATCGAGATGTTAATATTTTTGTCCAACGAAGTCTATTATGCCAATCTAACCCATTGGATAATTCAATTAGAGATCAACTTTCATCGAAGGACCTTGTAGCATGCGATTGGTTTTGGTCCCAACAACATTCTACTATTGCGACGAACTTTGTCAACTTGTTATAAAAGGATCCACTCTTCACTGCTGTGACTTCTGTAGGCTGGGAAGGAGCGTCGTTGAGTCCAAGTAAAGCAAGTGATGTTTCTCTTCTTGTTAATAAACTATGCCATATGCATTAAAGTGGCCTTGACATATGCATAGAGTAACCAAATGAAGACCAGTCTATTATCTATTTGGTGTTCGATACTTTGTTAAATCCAATAGGACTGCGCATCCATCCAACATTGATCAGAATTGGAAATAGTGCCCAGAACATTGATATGTTCCCCTCAGATATTTGATTAATGGTTTGATCTCTTTATTATAATGAAATAACACCTTTGTTTTCCTTGAAATTGAGTTGTGTCCTGCTGTAGATTTAAGCGACCTATCATAAACTTATTTGTTATTCTCTGAAGCATCGACCCCATGATTGGGAGAAAGTGTAAACTACAACTGTCAAGACTCCAAGTTCTAGAATAGAGTCATTCACCAAAGTTGATCCCACAAAAATTGTGGATCCTAAAATTAAGTATGATAACAGAACATTTCCATCTTGTTCATGGTGGTGTCTTTTAGGAGTCTAGTGTCAAAGCTACCGCCTAGAGCACATTCTGTTTATTATCGAGATGAGATTGGGAACATCTCTACAGAACACTTGAGAAATGATGTTAGAAAGATAGAGTTGGAAATTGTCTACGAGGAGTAATTAACATAGACGCTGGCTGTATTCACCTTTCTAGAGGGAGAGTGGATGAAGATTAAATATTTTGTCTACCTTCAGATTAGCCCATCACCATCATTTGGTATCAGAGCCTGAAGCTCTTGGGATTTGTGGAGAAAAGGTATGAGTAATTTGTGATATTTGATTTGAGTTTATTTTATTTGAGAAGTAAACAGGTGAAGAGGAAGGCAGTCAAGCCATTGAGGCTTAAGAGGAAAAGAAGCCAAGGAAGGCTTAGTGAAGAGCTAAGAGAAGCTCAAAAATATGGGAGCAAGTGAATGCTCAAGAAGAAGATCCAAAGCAAGGTAAGCTTGGATTTGTGATTTGTGTTTGTTGAAGTGTTGTATAAAGAGTCGCTGTAGGATTGAGAGAAGGATCAAAAGACTAGGATGCAAAAGGCCTAGGTGAGGTCAAGGAGACTGTCAAAAGACTAGCCAAGGAGAAAAGGCTTGGGTGAGACAAGGGATCAAGAGACCAAGGTGGAAAAGACTTGGGTGAAGATCTCAGAGATGGAAGTATTGTTGAAGGCACTGCAGAGCAGCAAGGTACATGAGGGCACCAAGAAAAAAGCAAGCATCAAAGGTATGAACAGTTTTGTAATAAATAAAGAGATTGCTAATTTGAAGAGAGAGTTAGCTAAGATTAAAGATGAATATGAGTCTTGGATGCAGATGGACAAGCAAGCATTGGTATGACCAATGAGGAGGAGGTTGAAGTGGCCAATAGATCTCCTAAGGAAGAGGAGAAGAAGGAAAAATGAGATTGCCAAGAAGAGAGAAGCCCATAGAGGCTTGAAGAAGATAATAAGGGTGCCAAGTGAGTAGTAAGAGGAAGAAGTTGTGAAGAAGGTTCTCATTGTGGAGGACAAGAGAAGAGAAGAAAGAAAAGATGAAGTGCTAGGAAGAGCACTTGAAAAGATGAGAGTGTGGATGAAGAGAGCACTCATAGGGACCTTGTGGTCTCTTGTTTTTATATCTAATGTTGTCTTTGCATGTGTAATTGCAGGTATGAGTAGCCTTATGAAGGTCAAGAGAAAGGCCTTGAAGAATTAAGAGATTGGTGCAAGAGAAGACACCAAATGCACAAGTGAATGTGCAAGAAAGAGAAGAGAGTTTGCTGCTGTTGATGAAGAAGAAAAGATGCATTGGTTAATGCACGAGGGAGGTGTTGAGAAACCCCTACAAGCAAGAGGAGAGATGGAAGATGAAGATGACTTCCATGATGCCATTGAATGCCAAGAAGAGGCAAGAGAACAACCAAGCATAAAGGGAGAGAAAGATTGCTCCATAGACCAAGCTATCAAAGAGATAAATGAAGTGTTAAGACCTGATTTTGATTGTTATTATGAGCATGAAGCTGCTAATGTATAGGTGCAAGAGTTAAGGAAGATGATAGAGCCCTCAAAAAGAGAATTTAAGCATGGATATGTGATGCCTAAATGGTGGAAGAAGCACACTCCCAAGCAACAAGAAGTGCTAGTACAAGAGCATGGATACAGGATGCCTACATGGTTTGAGAAGACAAATATAAAGAAGGACATAAAGCTTAATCAAAATTAAGACTCAAGCAAGAAGCAAATACAAAGCATGAAGGAAGAGGTAGAATGCAAATTGAGCAAGGCCAGCCATCAAGCAAGACAACAGAAAGATGTCAAAGAGCAGAAATTGGTTGGTAAATTGAACAAGTGTCATCCTAAAGCTATGAAGAAGGTATGGATGGCTAAAGGTGAGAAAGAAAAATTCTCAAAGAATAATGAGGTAGAGCATGAGGATACAAAGATGGAAGGTAAGTCAATTGCTTGTAATGAATGGGATAATGATATTTTTGAATCATTTAATGATCTTTTTATGGAAAATGAGGAATGTAAAATGTCTATGAAAACGAATGTGCAGCAAGGAGAGAGTTCCAAGAGGATGGATGATGAAAGTGGAGATGTGAAATTAGTTCACATGTTTGAAAAGAATAAGGAGACATAAGGTAAGGGTGCTTCAATTGTATTTGATAAGTATATTGAAGAAGTTGGTTTATGTGATGACAAGCTAAGAAAAGATGAGATAAGAGGTAAAGGGCAAGTAAGCTTTTTGAGTGATCAGCGCAAGTTTGATGAAGATGGTGAGATAGATGAGATTTCACTAAAGGAAGAGTTGAAGATGTTAGAGGAGCTATTTGGTTATTCAAGAGAGTTGAATGAAGGTACAAGCCATAGTGAAAACAACATTGGGAAGAGTGAAACAAGACAAGAGCTAAGCAAAGAGGCAAGGACAGTTTTGGTCAAGGAACAAGAATGTGAAGGCAGCCAAGAGGCTTCATGGCCTAAAGATTTTGATTCTAAGGTGGCTTTGAATGTTTTGTATGCAGGTATGAAGGTTGTTAAAGTGAATGACATACATGAGTCATTAGAGAAGCTCACAAAACAAGAAGAACAACAAGAAGATCTAGAAGACATGTATGAAGATGAAGAAGCATGGAAGTGGGAGATGGCAGCTGAGAAGGAAATGAGAAGAAGGACATATATAAAAAGGAAGAAAAGCAAAATGAAAGACAAAGACTACCAAAGACAAACACTAGCATTAGCATTCACAACAAGACCTTGGGATCCAGGCATATAATGAAGACTAGTGCATGGAGGCAGCAGTTCATTTGAACTAAGGTTCAAATCCTTTCTAGAGGGAGAGTATGATGCAAGAGCATCTACATACGTCTTGGAAAGACATATTCATGATTAAATTCAAATTCAATAATTTGTATTTTCCCTCTAATATGTTGTTACTGAGGAGTAATTGTAAAAACATAAAAGTAAAAAGTAATTGTTGTTGGGGCTGTTGAGGAAATCAGGGAGAAATGGTTGAAAATATTTTCAACTTTAGCATATTGTTAAAGATTAAAAACTGTATTTTGTTTTTTTCCTTAAGCCAAGTTTGGCGTAGAGGTTAGAGAAGAGAATAGAAAAGAAAATTCATAAAAAAAAGGACAGGGAGTACGTAGAAAAGAAGAGAAAAGGAGAGAGGAGAGGGGACGAAGAGGAAAAAAATAGGAGAGGAAGAGAAGGAGGATCTCTTTTAGAGAGATGAAGGAGCATTCTGGGTTGATTTGGTTCAGCAACAACTTTGGGGAGCAATGGACAAAGAGCGGATATGGTCAAGATTGACAACATATGAAAGTATCGAGCAATTCAAATAGGTTGGTTATTTTACAGCCTTTATGTAATTTGAAACACAAGTTATTGCATTTTGTTATTACATCAACTACTCCAGAGGACGGGATCTCTATTAACGGGAGTCCCCATGCAAATTCTGATGGAGAACATGAAGAAATGAGGTTAAAATTGAATCAATCTTTTCAAGATGAAGATGCAAGTAATGCCCTGGTACAAAGTCTGCATGAGGCAGCATGAGTATTTGAGCTTGCTAATGAGCAGCAAAGATCTCTAACACGAGGTCCCTAGTTTGCCAAGGCCTGGCTTGAAATTGATAAGAATGTCTGGATTAAGACACTTGCATATCAGGCTTCTGTACATGCTCTATTACAAGCAGCCACTGAAATTGCATCACGAGGACATGGCAGGGACGAGATGTTAATATTTTTGTCCAACGAAGTCTATTATGCCAATCTAACCCATTGGAGAATTCAATTAGAGATCAGCTTTCATCGAAGGACCCTGTAGCATGCAATTGGTTTTGGTCCCAATAGCATTCTACTATTGTGGCAAACTTTGTCAACTTTTTAGAAAAGGATCCACTCTTCACTGCTGTGATTTCTGTAGGCTGGGAAGGAGCATCATTGAGTCCAAGTAAAGCAAGTGATGTTTCTCTTCTTGTTAATAAACTATGCCATATGCATTAAAGTGGCCTTGACATATGCATAGAGTAACCAAATGAAGACCAGTCTATTATCTATTTGGTGTTTGATACTTTGTTAAATCCAACAGGACTGCGCATCCATCCAACATTGATCAGAATTGGAAATAGTGCCCAGAACATTGATATGTTCCCCTCAGATATTTGATTAATGGTTTGATCTCTTTATTGCAACGAAATAGCACCTTTGTTTTCCTTGAAATTGAGTTGTGTCCTGCTGTAGATTTAAGCAACCTATCATAAACTTATTTGTTATTTTCTGAAGCATCGACCCCATGATTGGGAGAAAGTGTAAACTACAACTATTAAGACTCCAAGTTCTAGAATAGAGTCATTCACCAAAGTTGATCCCACAAAAGTTATGGATCCAGAAATTAAGTATGATAACAAAACATTTCCATCTTGTTCATGGTGGTGTCTTTTAGGAGTATAGTGTCAAAGCTACTGCTTGGAGCACATTCTGTTTATTACCGAGATGAGATTGGGAACATCTCTACAAAACACTTGAGAAATGATGTTAGAAAGACAGTTGGAAATTGTCTACGAGGAGTAATTAACATAGACGCTGGCTGTATTCACCTTTCTAGAGGGAGAGTGGATGAAGATTAAATATTTTGTCTACCTTCAGATTAGCCCATCACCATCAATAGGTCTTTTTTTTATAGTTACTATTTTTATTGTAATGGATATGATCATAAGAAATTAGAATGTTGAAAAAGAGTTAACAGTTTCATAAATAAGGAAAATAAAAGTCATGCAAAATCAAGTAGAAGCCACAACTCTTTTACTCCTCTATCAGGGTTTTATGAAGATGCCATAATATGTTACAAGTTAAACAAATTTAGACACATAGCTCAATACTGTAGAAGTGTGTTCAAGTCAGTCAAGAAGGACTAGAGTTTTAAGGCTCCTTTCATTAAGAAAAAAGTTTAGATAGGTTCTTGGCAAAAAAAACAACCTGAAAAATCTATGTTAGTGCAAACAGCTTTGCATGTGAAAAATGAATAAAAGCCATGGTTCATTGATAGTGGATGTTCGAAGCACATTATAGGAGACAAGAGCAAGTTTATAACCTTGAAGAAGATCAATGGTGGCACAGTAAAATTTAGAGACAATACTACTACCAAAATTACTGGAAAAGGTACACTAAGTTTGAATAATGGTAGAACTAAAATTGAAAATATTTTATATGTAGAAGGTCTTAAGCATAATATTTTGAGTGTAATTCAAATGTGTGATTAGGGACACACACTAAAGTTTTATGCAGAAGGCTGTAAAATTAGAAAAAAGATTAAGATATATTAGTTGCAGATGCTCAGAGAATAGACAATAACTTTATATGTTATCAGACATCAAAAGTTAAAGATGTTGTTTGAGTCAGATTGAAGAAAGTTGGCTATGGCACAAGAGAATGAGGCACATAAATTTTGATAATCTTATTAATATCAATAAAAATCAAGTAGTCAAAAATCTTCCAAAGATTCTAAAGCCATCTGACACACTTTGTGAACCTTGTCAGCAAGGGAAACATGCCATAAGGTGGTTTAAAACAAAAGAGTACTTGACCACTCAGATGTTAGAGCTTGTTTACACTGACCAATGTGGACCTATGAGAACTTAAAGTACTTAAGGTGAGAAATATTTCATGTTGTTTATTGATGATTTTTCATGTATGGCTTGGGCAATGTTTTTAAAGAAAAAATTAGAAGCTTTTACACATTTCAAAGCATTAATTGAGAATGAAACTAGTTTAAAGATTAAGTGTCTAAGATTAGATTGAGGAGGAGAGTTCATGTCAGATCAATTTATTGATTTTTGTGAAGATCATATAACAAAAAGACATTATTCAACAGCTAGAACACCACAACAAAATGGAGTAATTGAACAGAAAAATAGAACTATTCAGGAGATGGAGAGGATAATGTTAAATAAATTCAAGATAGCAGATAAATATTGCAGAAAAGCAGCTGCTACAATAGTGCATATTCAAAATAAAGCATTATTAAGAGTCAATAGTGACAAGACTCTTGATGAGATATGGAAAGACAAACCAGTAATAGTCGATTATTTTAGAGTTTTCAGCAACATATGCTTCATAAAGAGAACTGATGAAAAACTTGGTAAGTGTGAATCTAGAGGAGATGAAGGTATATTTCTTGGTTATTCTTGCAAAAGTAAAGCTTATAAATGTTATAACAAAAGAACCAATTTTTTTTTGAAAGTACAAGTATTAGGATAGAAGAAGATGAAACACAAAGAATCAGTGATCCAATAGACATTCTTGAAATCATTGAAGAAGAAGGTTTTGAAGAATCAGATGAAGATGAGGAGAAGGAGAAAAAGGATACCAAAACTCCATCTAAATATGTTCAAAGAAATCATAATGAAAGTGACATCATTAGACACATAAATGAAGGAATTTGCACCAGAAGAATGATGGGAACTGAATCTGAACAAGTCAATTTCTCTTTGTTATCGAAAATTTAGCCTAGAACTTTTTTAGAAGCTAGACATGATAAGCATTGGGTTAAGGCTATGGATCAAGAATTAAATCAAATAGAAAAGATGATACTTGGGAATCAGTGCCTAGACTAAAAGATCATAATGTGCTAAGAACAAAATGGGTTTATAGAAATAAGTTGAATAAAAATGAAGTGACCAGAAATAAAACAAGATTAGTATGTAAAGGATATGCTCAAATTGAGGGAATAGATTTTGAAGAAATTTTTTTACCAGTGACAAGGTTAGAGGCTATTAGAATGTTTCTTGCATATGTAGTGTTTAAAATTTTCAAAGTATTTTAGATGGATGTCAAATTTGCCTTCTTAAATGAGAATCTTGAAGAAGAGGTCTACATTGAGTACCCTGAGGGATTTATTCTCTCAAATATTAGTAACCATGTATGAAGATTGAAGAAAGCATTGTATGGATTAAAACAAGCTCCCAGAGCTTGGTATGCAAGACTTGATAAGTACCTGCAAGATCAAGATTTCAAGAGAGGATTTGCTCATAGTAATCTCTACATCAAAACAAAAGGTGAGCATCAATTGATTATTGTGGTATATGTTGACGATATCATTTTTGGAGGAAATATTGAAAAGATGACAAAAAAAATTTCTGATAGAATGAAAAAAAAATTGAAATGTTTATGTTTGGTGAATTATTATTTTTCTTAGGATTGCAAATATTTCAATCAAATAAAGGAATTTTCATATCTCAAAGTAAATATGTCAAGGAAATGTTGAATAAATTTGGTTTTGAGGATTGTGCACAAGTTGGCATACCTATGTGTATAAGAAATAAGGTGAGCAAGGATGAAGATTCACCTGTTACAGATCAATCTTTGTATAGATCTATGATTGATAGTCTTTTATATTTGACAGCATTGAGGCCAGACATCATGCATGCAGTAGGTATGGTTGTAAAATATCAGTCATCTCTAAAAGATAGTCATGTTCAGTTGGTGAAGAGAATATTTAGATATATCAAGGGCACATTAGATTACGGATTATGGTATCCCACAGTTAGAGATTTTACTTTAGTTGCTTATATAGATTCAGATTGGGCAGGGTGCTTGAATGACAAGAGTACAAGTGGAGGAACTTTCTTTCTTTATGATAGCTTAGTATCATGGCTAATCAAGAAGCAAAATTCAGTATCACTTTCTATCGCTAAAGCATAATATATTACAACAGTATTATGCTGTGCTCAAGTGCTTTGGATGAAGCAAACTTTGGAAGATATCAAGGTAAAGTATGATGAACCTATTTTTATTTTTTGTGATAACACAAGTGCTATAAATATTTTGAAGAATCTAGTGATGCATTCAAGAACAAAACATATTACCATTAAATATCACTTCTTAAGAGAGAAAGTTGCAGATCAACAGGTTAAGATGGAATATATCAATACTACAGTGCATATTGTAGATATTTTCACAAAAGCACTACCAAAAGACACATTTGAGTATCTGCAAGAGAAGTTGGGAGTAATTTTTTTTACTTCTTGCCATTGAGGTTTAGAATTAGTTAAGGGGGAGCTAAGTGTTAGCTCCAGGTAGGCCCTTTGCCATTGATGTCAAAGGGGGAGAATAACAGGTACAAGAACAGGTGCAAAAATAGGTATAGAGAATAGATACAAGTTACTACAGTAAGGGGAAGTTACTATATATTTTTTAGATGGTAGTATGTGCAAGTTTTAGGATGTGGCAGTTTCAGTTTGAGGTTGCCATCAATGACAAAGGGGGAGATTGTTGGAAATATTATCATTGATGTCAAAGGTCTAGCATTATTGGTGATAAAGGCCCCATTACATTTAATGTTGTTTTTATTATTCATATCTTGGCTAATGTGTGTTAATATTTATTTAATATTAATGAATATATTTTTGGTTGCATATAAGTCAAAAGAGGGCTATGGAGAAGTCAAAGAGTCACGGGGTAAAAGATGAAAGAGGAATGGGATGCATTTTCTCATGAAGAGTCACCTTGAGGAATTCTAAGAGTCACCATGTGAAGACAAAAGAGGTATGGCACATTTTTCCATAAAGAGACTCTTTGAGGAATACGAAAAGTCACCAAGATAAAGACAAAAGAGGAAAGACCACTTTTGCTTATGAAGGGTCACCATATGACTTTTCAAATGTAAGGATACAAAGGGTCATGCAAGTTTGGCACTATTTTCCATGAGGATTGAAGGGTCACAAAGGGTGAAGACCAAAGGTCATTTGAAAAGCTATAAATGAAGGCTTGAGAAGCCATTTGATATATGCAAGAGAGTGCATGGTTTGTATTTGTTTTCAAAGAGAGAAAAGTAGGAGATATTGTAGAGTTCTACCATTTGTTGAGTAAGCAACATTGAGAGATAGTTGTGTTTTATACACAAGAGGAGTTGGTGCTCCTGTGGGTTGGTGCTCATGAATTTTGTAAGGGGTTGGTGCCCCTGTGGGTTGTTTCTCACAAATAGTTGTTGTGTTGGTGCTCGACAAAGGCGTTGGTGCTCCTGCAAGTTGGTGCTTGCAAACTTTATATTTTGAGTTGGTGCTCTTCATATACTTGAGATTGTTCTCCATGGTTTTTCAACTTTGGGTTTCCACATAAAAATCTACTCTCTCTTTTTCTCTCTTGTGTGGTGCAAATTATTATTTTAGTTTTATTGCATATCTTGAATGTATGATTGAGTGGTTAAATAAAAGATATATAATATATTGACTCATGCCTCCACCCCCCCCTCTCAGTATATTTTGTGCTTAACATAATGATGGAGTCATATTGGGTTACATCCCCTATACATCTTTCGCATGCGTTAAAACCCATGGTACAAAATTTTGTACACATGAATCCATCTCAGTACTACAAATGTTATAGGATGTTGTCTATTTTAGTCTTATATTCTATATTCTATATTTTTATTTGTAGTTTTATTTATTTTTTACTACTTGGAACACAACAATGAGATAATTAATAATTTATTAATGAGAATAAGAACTCAAGTTATTTAATCAATAAATTTGGTCTAATAAAATATTAAAAAATTAATAATAAGAGATCTATAAATTATTTAAAGTATTTATCCAAATAAACTCTAACATTAGTAATTGACAATGTACAATAATTTTATTAGTAAATTAAATAAAATTAATTAGAAAAAATGAATGCTTTAATATCGTACCTTGAGCAAGAACTAATAAATAGAAGACATCTTAAAAAATAATTTAAAATTTAATAAAAATATTTTTAAAGTAGCTTCCTTGTTATGTTATTAAACATTAAATATTAACTTCAAATGTTAGTGATTTCTTCATGCACTTTGAATAGGTTTACACAAATTAGTCTCTGTGAATGGCGCGAGCAATATTGTGCCATGTTACACAATCCCATAGTTGTTGAGCACAGAGTGACCATTCCCTATCCCTTCTCCCTGCCCCACCCCTCCCTACTTTCTAGATTGTGTGGAATCAGTGACCCCATGGAGGCATGATAGTGATAAGTGTCACCATCTCAACAGATAGGGTTTACATCATATCATGGCTTCTCTCAATCGATTAGGTTGACTTAGTCAACTCTCCACACTTTGTGAACTTGGGATCATGCCATATGCCCCTTTCAAAGATGTGTGATTTGAATTAAAGTTTTTGTGTGTCCTCTTTAAAAATATATTATGGAGATCACATGGGTTGTTTATATTCAATATAAAATTGTCCATGTGTCTTTGTAATATTTGTATTTTTAAATATAATTATGATCATTTTGTTTGTTTGTAGGGACAAAAAGTTAGATGCATGAAGATTATGAAATAAAATGAAAAAAATCATAGGTCTAAAGTAAACACAATCAACTTTGTGAGCTTTGTATAAACTCCATGACCTCGTGATGAAATGAAATAAGCCACATGTTTCAATACAATTGGTGACCACACTATATAAGTTACAATGAAATTTCAAAGATTCTATTGATGAAGTCACTCCATGAATATTGCCTTAATTGGACAATCATCACCACCTTTCAATCCATCATCTCATGAACCAAACACCTCTTGATGTTGCCACATGGGTGACCATGGTTCTTCGTGAAACAAAGTTAAATTTGACGAACACGCAACCATCACCAATCCATAAAAATGATTATGTGAACTAAACACCCCATGATGCTACCAAGTGTACGTAAGGGATGTCCCATTCACACTTTTTAAAATTTCAAACATGTTGTTTCACATCAACCTATCACTTTTCCACAAATTTATATAATTCACCAACATTGAAGGGTTAAACAAAATGGTCGTGCATATATATTTTGATTTTAGATTCATTTCGATGAGCAAATATCATTAAAGGTCACAGGAGGTGTTTTGATTAAATTCATAGTGAAGTTGGTCACAAGAAAATTCCATAAAAAAATGTCAAACCTAACACAATGAATAACAAAACATAAGCAACAAGGGATTTTACAAATAATTAATCGCACTTCACAAATGAATCCCAATTTGAGTTCATAGTGACCTTAAGTAATCTCAAAATTAAAGCTAAGGCCATTAGTTGAATGTCATGAACAACAAGAAGTTCAAAGGGACAAAATTCACCAAAATTTACATGAGTAACTAAAATCACATACGATCATCATTTAATACATTTCAAAGGGGTTGAAATTGGCATGACAGTCAAACAAAAGCAAATTTTGGAATGATTTAATAATGGCTAAATATTATAATTGTGAACTGATTATAAGAGCAAAAAGGGGTCCGATTTTAATATTTTCATAGTGAAGATTGAAGATGAACACATACATTATTGAAGTTTGGGTTAAAAGGGGGATGTAGGGAACAATTAACTAGAGCAATCATCTAAACTTTCATGGTTACGGTGGCCATTAAAATTAGAACATTAATTATAAGATATCAAGAATAGACCAAAATTAGGAACTTTGCATGAATACGTCCAAGGCAAAAACAAAAATTGAAAACTAAAATAAATACACTAGGCATTATGTAAATTGAGTGAACAGAGCAATAAAATTTTTCAAAATAATATGATTAACTAGTGACAAGTGATTGTGACCATCTTTCAAAATGCATCAGGAAAATTATGTCAACTTTGTTTGTTAGTAAGATAAGGCCCTGACAAAGTCAAAATGAAGGAATTAGGATGTTATTATTCACAATAATATATATGTTGATAACATATCTTCAAAATGACCAATGTGTGTAGAAAAAAGGACATATTATGTAGCTTGAAATAAAGGCTATTGGTCTATTTTATTCGATGGTTCAAGTTTATGACTTATTGGTTATTTTAATGTAAAATTCTGGCACTATGTAAAATAAAATATTAGTTGTGCTATGAAATTTAAATTTTGTTATTAAATAGATTACATGTAATTTTTCTTGGAGTGCCACAACTACAAATACCAATCAATTTTTTTTTTTGATAAATAAAAATATAATTCTAGCAAAGTTTCAGACTTATTAGTCATGCTAATGTAAAATTATTGTGCTTTGTGAAATAAAAAATTAGACATTTTATGAAAATGAATTCTATTATCAAGTAGATTACTAGTAATTTCTCTTGGAGTCCCACAACTACAATTAACAACACTCTATTTATTGTCAATAAAAACAAATACATCTCTAGTAAAGGCATGTGATCATTGATATTTAATATGCTTTAAAATTGACCTCTATTTTGGAAAATTTGTCAGTGAAGATTGAAATTAATCCATGGAAATTTCCAATAAAATTAAGATAATTAATCAGTGACTTACATTTTGACAAAGTCTATGTTAATGATTAATATAAATAGAGTGAATGTTTTTAATTTTGAAGAACAAAGTAAAAATAAAAATGTTGGATATTGAATTGGATGTGGAAAATCAATGACAATAAAAATATTTTTCTAGTGACATCCATTTTTTATAGTTTGCATGCACAAGATTGGGATAAATATAGAGTAGATGTTTTAAACTTTGACAAAGTAGAGCAACCATAATTCATAATTGATGTTTGAAATTTTTATCAGTTCCAAATTGTTAAGTGTATTGAAATATATTATAAATCTGTGTAGAATATACTTTGAAAAAAAAAAAAGGATTACACACAGCAATAAAAAAAATTGCAAAATGGAAATTGATATTTATCATTAGTCTAAGCCCCTGACATAGTCAAAAGGAAGGGACTAGGATATTATTTTTTCAGAAAAATATATATGTTGATGAGAAATGTTTGTAAGGCAAAGTTTTGGGTAGATGTTATTGATCTACTTTTATGAAAGAGGAACGAAAATTTACCTGCACAATTAACAAGAAATAAGTTTGTTGAAGTTAGAGACTTTGTAGATAAGTATTATAAAATTATTATGACAGTTTCAAATTTTTTAAAGTGGTGAACATAGCTTATTCGAAGAGGCACTTATTTTTTGTTAATAGATGCGATGACATTGTTCATTATAAGTGTAAAGTTGTCATATATATGGAAATTTTGTAGGAAAAATATAATAGTTGAAATGTCTTCTTTGCATTGGTTGAGTGATATTTTAGTTAACGTTCTTAAATTTTCTTCAAGGAGTCTTTGGTGCAAAGTGCAATCAATTTCTCCAATTTTTGTGTGTGTAGTACATTAAAGTGCATGTTGATATGAGTATAGTCTGGTCTATGGATAGTTTTTGTAATGTAAACAATCATGTGTTGGAGAAGCATAGTCAAAATCAATTGGGTCCAATCATTAAAAATTGGTTGGAAAGGAGATGCATGATTTTGTTTTTGCTTTTAGTAAAACTTTGACCTACAAAATAAAGTTGTCACTTATCATGTTGTCAAATAATTTAAATTGTAAAACTTGTTGAAACACAAAAATGTATGTTAAGTGGTGAATATCGAATAAATACTTACCTCAATGTTTTATTTTTCTAAACTTTATAAATGGGCATTTGTACACTTGTCATTTAATTCATCCAAAAAAGTGGACTGACTTGCATGGAGCAAATGAGTGGAATGAACCTAAAGCACGTATACACTATAACACATACACATTATTATTTTTATTTTGTAATGTGTGAGGGTTTTTGTAGACACATAAATATGGTCACAATTACTTGGTAATGCTAATTCTTGACACATTCCAAATCACATGATTTATGCTCAAATACATGACTCTTATTTGTCATTATTTTTAACTATTTGTCTATATACGGGCTCGACCCTTTGGTTGTTGTTATCATTACACATAACTTTTCAAATGTCAAATTATCAAGCTATCTAAAATCATCATTAGACTGTCTCTAAATCTAAACTCATGTCCTAGATCTTTATGTATAAGTCCACCCTAGGTAGACAAGGGCATCATATGCCATTTTCCATGTAGGTAGATTGCATCCTGAGCCAAATAATGGCTAGTTTCCAATTTTGAAATCCATGTTTTGGGTCTTCCCACATGTTTCATAAGGTTGGCTAAAGGATATTTTAAAAATATTCCCTTATAAATATATGTCAAAAGTCATTCATTATCTATGTTGGCTATTCACTTGGTACAAGCATACATTTTTCTGCACATTGAACAAATTTACCCTATTCTATCAAAATTAAGAATTATTCATAAGGAGAAGTCATAAGACAAGTCAAGATCCCTTTAAATAAAGGTATGAGATATCATTTTTAAGTATCAAAACCATCTTCTAACTACATACACATATTCAAAGGAGCATAATCACACACTCACTCTAGGTGGGAGAACTATGTGGGCTTGATTTCCCTCTTTGTAGTATTAGATATATAGGTAGCGACTAATTATCAAGGGGTGATTAAGGTCAACATAACCTGTTACACTCCCATCTTTTTTTTTGTAGATTTTCAAGCCATCATAGTGCCTTAAGGGTTTCAAACACAAGAGAAGATAAACAATGATTTCTATGAGTCAAAACCCTAAGTATGATATATAATATTTATTCTCATCTATAGGTGTAATAAATGTAGTGATCAGTTCGAACAAGTCAACCCAGAAAACTTCACAATCAATAGACTAGGGCACACTGTGCCTCTATTTTCCCACTGTGCTCCTGTTTAGATATATCTTCTACCTCTGCCTCTATTTTTTAATTTTCATAATCTTACTTTCTATCTTTTCCTCCTACCACATATTACAGTCAACTCAAATATGTCCTTAGTCAACACATTTGAGTTGACTATGTCATCATCCACTTATAGCGAACTTATCCATAGTTTTTTTTTTTCTTAATTATAAAATTGAGCCTACATAGTCATCTCTTCTTCTAGTTTTCATAGTTAACAAAGATCAATGTATGATCTAAGTATATTCCAATACTTTCCCAAAATAGCAACTTTCAATATTCAACATCTTTTTGAAATCAAACTAGTTAATGATTTGTATATCTTTACCATTATGATATTTCAAAGTTGTACACCTATGTACATGATAAACACTTCTAAATGGTCATTAGTGTGTTATAAAAAACAAGGTAAAACAAATTTAAAGTAGGTAAGTTGAAGAACTAAAAGGCAGGGCATATGTTTACTAAATTATAATGTTAATTATAAGTTGAATTTTACACTTTAATTTTATTTTAGTAAATATAAAAGAATGGGTTCATTCTACATCTTTTATAATTGTTGTCATAGCTCCATGAGTTATGATTTAGAAGATGGTTTTTCAAAATCCAATCTAGTTAGTTTTTTAACCCTTTTTGGAAATATGGAAGGGTTAAGGGGATAAAATAACCTATACATAAGGATGAATAAAACTATTTTATAATGGGCTAATTAATTGTAAACTCAGATAAATGAATATTAAAATACTTAGATGTGTTAAATATATAAAATACCAAATTTGAAAGATATTTTATTGATTGCAATGTCAAGGAGAAATGATACTTAGTTGGATCTATAATGTGCAAGTGGATATGAGTTGTATACATGTAGAAGTGTGCAAGATCAAGATTCTAATATAGTCGTCAGATTCTAGAAATGATGTTTCTAGAGTCGTAAACACTATTATTGACTTTAGGACACTATTATCTATTTTGCGATGCTACTATCTAGTATGGAATATGCGTTGGATTATGATGTGCTCAACTTCATTATTTTGGGTTTTGGTCACCTTTTTATTGATATATTTAAATATGGAACACATTTTATATATGTTTGCTTATGGATCAAACCATATCTCTCCACCCTTCTTCACCCTTGGGATGCATTTACTAAAAATGTGTTAGTGGGCTTATGGTGTTGTGATAACCTTGAAGACCCCTTTTTTAATGAGCATTACTTACATAGCCAATACTCTAATGAGGACCTCAAACTTATGTAGTTCTCCCCTATGTGTGGGAGTGTTTGTGAACAATTATGTAATATTCTATATGTAGATGCATGCAATGATCTAGCTTGTGAATTGATAAATAATGCTCATGGGTTGTTCTTTGGATGTTTCAGACCTTTTGTATGACTAATACTATGGTTGATAGAGAAATAGGGATGAATAAGGTAAAACAACTTAGTTGTGTAATTGACTTAATGAATCTTGGTAGGTGTTTGTTTGGTATTTATTAGATAAATAATGATAAGGCTCATACTTGTACTTATACCCATAGATTTCAAATAACTTACAATTTGGATGAATTTTGAGTACTTGGACACTAGCATCAACGCTAGTGTCCCTCTGTGGTTGGTAGCGTCTAAAAGGATAGAAAATGGTTGAGGATCTAAAACTAATAATGAATTATTTATATCAGGGTTTTAATTTTTTTAATAATACAAGAGATCTAGGTCATCAAAATGATAAGGATCAGACTATAAGATAATCATTTAGTCACAGTGAGATGGTGAATGTGAGATTTTTAGTAGCGAGAAGGTCTAAGACTAAAGGGTGGAACCCTAGTTGGTATTTGTCAAATGTATAAGACTAAGATGCTATAAATATTCAGTTTTAGTATTTACATTTCCCCCCTTTAAATTAGTAATGCATAAGGATGAAATTACTAGGTTAAAAGAAAGGATTGTGTACCTTGGTGTGTACAACATGCCTTGCCTTTGTTTGAGCCCACTTTGAGTGTTTTGTTGGTGTATGACCTGTAACCAAGAGCATGTTATAGTATTAATCAATGCATATAATCTAATATTTGAAATAATTGAAATGCTTGTAAGGAAAGAAAGCAAGGAAGGAGTGCACACATGTTGATGTAACCACGTTGCCCTTTTATATTCCATTTGGTAAATATGATTCCTTATGAAGCATTAGAGTTGAGATAAATTTAAACCTGAACCTTGGATATTTGAAGAGGGGGGTCAGAAGGTATTATGCCCTTTAATGCATAAGGATGAAATTACTAGGTTAAAAGAAAAAAATTGTGCACCTGGGTGTGTGCAACACACCTTGCCTTTGCTTGAGCCCACTTTCAGTGTTTTGTTGGTGTATGACCTATAACCAAGAGCATGTTATAGTATAAATTAGTGCATATAATCTAAAATTTGAAATACTTGAAATGCTTGAAAGGAAAGAGAGCAAGGAAGGAGTACACACATGCCGATGTAACCACATTGCCCCTTTATATTCTATTTGGTAAATATGATTCCTTATGAAGCACTAGAGTTGAGAGAAATTCAAACCTGAACCTTAGAGATTTGAAGAGGGGGGTTATAAGGTATTATGCCCTCAATCCAGTGTAAGAATGAGTTTTGGCATGGCTATTGAGATCACTAAATCTCAATAGCACAACTTAAGTGTGAACATATAATATGGTGAGGGTGAGTGATTTAATCAACTCATCCTATCAATATTGTGAGGTTCAGATATTTAATCAATTGAACCTATAAATTTGGTGAGGTTTAATGAATTAATCAATTCAACCTATGAAGAGAACCAATAGCTACAAATAGAAAAGGTTTGATAAAAATACTTCCTATTGTAAAACAATGCTTCCTAGTGATAGTAATCTGGAGATATAATTTAAAAATTTATAATTTTTGGTGCACTTACATGGCATATGCACCTCTAAATGTATTGAATTGAAGTATATGTGTCATAAATATAAAAAAAAATATTTCAAATATTTTTAAAAATTGGTGCAATGTATAGGATTATGAATCAAGTGTATATTTGAGTTATGTAAATGTATTGGAGATTGTGAAAGTGTGGAGGTCATGTCTATGTGACATGCCCCCACTAAAATTTGGAGATAATTGGAACTAAGTGTGGAGATCATGGCATTGTGACATGCCCCAACTGAAATCTAGAGATGTTGAGAACTAAGCAAGTGTGGAGGTCATGTTGTTATAACATGCCCTCACTAAAATCTAGAAACTATGTGAATGTGGAGGTCATGCCTTTATGACATTATCACACTAATAATTCCCCCTTTTGAGGCGTGGGAAATATAATCTAGTAGTTACTATACCTCAAAAGGATAAGGTAACTATATAATCTCTGTATGAATCATGTAACATATATGAGTAACATGCCTACATAGATATATCAATGAAGTACACTGTACATGATCACTTCAAGCCCTAAGTGCATGATATAGATATTGGTAACATTTAAAAAGTAATAATACAAGATTAGAAAACAATCAAGCACACACACAAGAGTACTCAATGTAATGTAAAATAATGTTCCAAGGATACCTCATACAAGGGGCATGTTCAAATGTTACACAATTGAAAGAAAATGATATATTAAAATGTCTAATCAACATAGAATGACATATTAAAATGTCAAAACAACATACAATGGCATAGGGGAAAATAGGTAAGGAACACATGTAAATGTTAAATCATAAGAAAGATAATAAAAATCAATTAAATACACTCAAGGAGTTGATAATGTGAATAAATGAAGTAACATCAACTAGCATAAGCATATCATACTAGTCCCTGTAGATATGTGTTAACAAAAAATGTCATGTAGCATAACATAACAAGTATATTGTGAAATATATGAGCATGGATATATACATATGTAAGCATTAGTAAATTAAGCTTGGACATGATAATGTAGGAATGATCATAAAGTGTATGTAATATGTATCAATCCTGATCAATGAAATAAATACTGCCAATGTACTATATGACACAGGTAAAGGAGAGGTCCAACATTCATATGTGCATTTATCATGTGTCTGTGGTATGCTTGTATCACACTCAAAGATGCATGAAACATGTATGTATATATAGAAATGAAAATACATGCTATCTACTGACATGCACCAAACAACATAGGTGCTAAGGAGCTAGTAAACATTGAAATGATAAATATTTTTTTATCTTCAAAATATTTAAATATTCTTGTATTTTATTGAATATTTGATTTTTGGGGATTTTTTAATATTTATTAAGGGCTAGCCAATTATCCTATCTAAATAATGCTCATAAGGTGCTCTATATTCATAATACAGTGAATCACATTAGTGATTGTAATCACCTAAAAATGACTCTCGAGTTCTAAGAGTGCTACTTGAGACCACCTAGCCCTAGACCTATTTTAAAACATACTTAAACACTTATCTAGCCTTTGTACAGGCCACAAGCATCCCTAAATATCCATAAATTAGTCCTAGATGCTCTTTCTAACATCTTAGCCCTTCATGCCTCAAGTTCTACCACTTGGACATTAGCACCATAATAGGGACAACAACGCTACATGGCGTTAGTTTCTCAATTTTTTGTTCAACTGTCCTTTCCATCCTTTTTCCACAAATATATCTTTTCAAATCTTATACCACCTAGGGTCAGTCTAGACCTCTTTTAACACCCGCATAAGCACCAAAACAATATATATACATGACTTTTATCCCTCTAACCACTAAATGGAAAAGAGATGCAAATTACACATACAAATTCAGAATAAGTTGTGCACATTTAAGGTTATCAATTTGTATTTTTCCCTACTTCTACATATAACCATCTACAACATTCCTAAGCTTAGATTACTCAGATTTCCAGTCTCAAGCACATTCAAAGCACTCGAGTCAATAGTCATGCTAGCTTCACTTATACTTGCACCAGTAATCAAGTGGGGAGAACTACATTGGGCTTGATCCTTCTTTGAAGTATTGGTATGTAGGCAAATCTCATCACAATAGGGTGTTGAGGATGTCCAACCTACCCCACTAACAACACACTTTGATGCTTGTATCAACCATATGCCCTAACAATATGGAGGATTAGTGTTTACCCATATAATTATTCAAACAAGTCATTTACAAGGTCCAAAACTCTTGCACGTAGGAACAGGGTTGATAGACCCAGACATAGGTGTACCTAGAAGCTCAAAACAATTATACACAGAACACTAGCACCACATGGTGCTATTGTCCAATTAGGGCACTACTATCTAGGAGGGGTTTTGACACCTGGATCTTATTTTTGACACTCATACTAGCCTTTTCCTTAGTTTTTTAACCTCCAGATCATTTTTCTCGGTCATTTTCCAGCTGAGTTCTCATTTACATTATTCATTGCTATTTTTAGAAAGGTCAAATTTAGTCAATTCTTTAACAAATTAGTGGCTATATTTATTACATATTTCTACCTTGATTTACTATCCTCAACTCTTTAACAACATAGGATTTACATTCGACTGAGTCCTAAAAGGTTAAAACATTTGGTGAACCTGACTTACTTTGAATACTACTCAAACCCTAACCCTAGACAACCTTAGGGTTTATGTTTCTAGCCTTCTAACACCCTCAAACATATTTATATTTCATATAATCATGATAATAATGTCAAATGAAGTTAATTACTTTTTAATGTAAAGATTTATAACTTCTCTTACATGCTTGTTTCCTTTCATTTGAAATGAGTTCAAAAATGACATAAACACATATATACATGATGTTCTAAATCAGTTCAAATATATGTCATATATTATAACATGTTATCTTTCTCTTATATGGAATTCCATTAACAAACAAACCCTTACACACACAAAGGATTTAGTACATAAGCTAACAACTTTGTTTCAAGTTTCAATGCCATATCTTATGCATAGGGAAGAATCTCCTTCTCCTCCTCATCTCCACGAGGGTGATAGTTACTTTACCTCTAACTAGGTCCATGCTATCACTCCTTCATGAGATGAATCAGCTTATACTATTGTTACTAATGCCCATACTCAGCCTATTCACACCTCTCCCTTATAGGGTGTGTGCCTACATTTTTAATTAGAAACAACTAGGGTTTATAATTTTGAGAATCTAAGGGATCAAATTATCAATATGAGCAAGTTAATATCAAAATTATAGAATCAAAATCAGTTGTTAAGTGAAAAGGTCATATTATTGGCAAATCAAAATATATGTACAAAGTCTTCAGAATATGCTAGTGTAAACCATGTATATGCATCTACACATAACAAAGTTATACCTAATACTCTTTCATATCCAAATCATGAAGTACAACACAATGCATCTATTATAAGTGATTCAAAAAGCTAACAAGGGCTTAATAAGAGTTCATGTGAGATACTAATGGAAATGATTAAATATAATTTGATCAACCTACCTCCTTTGTACCCAATGAGGAGATCCATATATCATTATGCATATCATAGAATGCATGGGTACCAAACCGATTCATGTTTAACATTGAAAAATAAAATACAAAAGATAATGGATACAAATGAATCACATAGCGATACATCATCCAAACAACACATAATGACACATCTACAAAATCAAAAAGGGTCAAATTCAAAAATAACAAAAAAATGGTTACCAAAGCATAACTCAGAACAATAAAAGGTTCACAAAGCACAATTAGAACAAGAAATAATATAAGCACAAGTAAAGCAAGTAAAAGATGCAAATCTACCTCTCCAAAATGAGGCTCAACTGCCAAAGCAGTATGGGTTTGGTCAAAAATATCTAGAATAATTTGATTATCATGGTCAAGGTTTGGGCAAGCAGGCCCAAGGCATCACTATTCTTACTCTAGTGTTGATAATGTTGGTCAACAAGGTTTGGGATTTATCGAACATCCCAAGATAAATCTTTCACAAATATAATTTATTAAGGCAAAAATTCCAAATAGATAGGAAATGTTACAAAAAGAGCAAGAACTTAAGTTGTAAAGTCAGAATCATGCTAAGCCAACAAACATTCTCACAAGAGGCTTTCTAACAAAAGAGCCTCCAAATCACCACATGCTTACAATAAACATAGTTTCAAAGGGTAAAATCACAATTAATATTCCAAAGCATAATTCAGAAAGGTCAACTCCATGGTATGAAGCAATTCCCTATGCTCATCCAAATACAACAGAAGTCAACACTAACATTTTATGTTATTATGATTTCGATGATGAATAATACTTAGATTTATACTGCAACACGATTCAACTATAACATAATAATCACACTAGATGAGAGATTACCATTCTTATTTTTGACACAAGCCACATCGATAGTGAGTCTCCCATGAGACTTATTAGTTAGTATTGTTCCTCCCTACTTGTACACACTTTCCGTATTTCTCACTCCTTGTATATAGTTTCATTTTCATGTTGATTGTACATAGTTTATATCCAAAAAATACAAAAAATAATATAATATTTAAAAAAACACAAAAATATTCACATATTTACTCAGAAAATATATAAAATTATAGACTGTATGCATTGCCATGTTTACATTTCTTGTATTTTTTAGACACTACATATGGTAACTATCTTAGTATAATCAATTTTATCAAACATACATGCTTCATTTGTTCTTTCTAAGTGCTTGTAAATTGCTTACAAGATGTAGGTCCACTATGCATATCCAAATTTACTACTATCTACCCACTGGGGGTATATACATAGATACACGGGTTCTTCATTTGACACATTTACCCATTTGGGGGTACTCTATACACAGTTTCAATTACCAAGTTACATCTTTATAAACTCTACATCACAAATTTAGAATTGTTATACCTTGATATTGATTGTGATACACTTATATTTTTTGCCAGTTACTACTACTTTAGACTCATCATAGGTACATCTTGGCTCTTACATAGATTTGTATTACATGTTCATGCATACTTTCATTTCTAGCTTTCATAGTTTAGACTTGATTGTGTCTCTATGATTCTTCTATGTGAGGGCATTTGAATATGCCATTGCTATATGAATCTATGCCACTTCTTTTCATTATATGTATGCTTTAGACATGTGCCCATATCCTTGGTGTGTTTTCCTAATTGTGTATGCAGACATTTGAACATGTCCTTCTATGTGGCCCTAATCCAACTTGCTTTTTGTTTATGTATGTGGACATTTGAACACATCCTTGTATGCCTTGATTTCTCAGATTTAGTGACATATACCCATGTCCCTTGTAGTGTGACCCCTTGGCCTACTTTACATGCCTCATGTGTGTTGTATGTATGCTTTCTTATATACATCATGGCCATGACACTTGTCTCTTTCTTGTCGCATGTTTTAGTATTAGATTTCATGAGGTACCTCATGCATCTCCCCTTCCTTCTTGGGTGACATGATGGACATCATGCCCCATCACCCTATATATTTACTCAATTATTACTTAGATTTGTTATTCACATACACTGTTATATATATCTTGACAACCTTGTGAATATTGGACCTAACATACATATATTATAAACTTATGCTCAAATTATCTTAGATTTTGATGTTATGTATTCACATTATATTATATTATTACACATATATCATATATGCTCTAGCTAATACACATTTTGCATAATTTTTTTTTTAGGATAGTTTTTGCACATGTTCAATAATTCCCATAAAAAAATGAGGCATTGACATGGGTTTGTCATAGAAATTAGGCTATTAAATTGAACTAATAGTACATTTTTTAGCACACAAGCCTAGATTATAGAAATTAGACTTAGGTAAACACAATAGGTTATCATGACATAAAGATCAATTACAGTTGCACAAAAATTAGAACTGTCAAACACTAGTGCCTAAATTGGGACACTAGCACCACATGGAGATACTATCCAAGATATGGTGCTACTACCTAGTAACCTTGGTTTCAAAAAAATCTAGATTGGTCAAAAAAGTATATTGAGTACAGTCTAGGTTTGCACAAGTTCAGTTATAGATTTACTAGTTTTGGCTTAATTTAGCTCAGATTTATACCAATTTGCTCATATTGGGGACATCATGCATGACATGACCATTCCCATTTTCATTTTAGATACGTAGATACATATTATTACAACTTAGTCTAGAATCCATATGTTCATATATCATATTTGGGGGCATGTGTGTGACACATTATTTTTGTATGGTCACTTATACACCAGTTAATTTGATGGAATGACAAACTCCATGTCATTCTATACATTGTATACATCAGACACCATGGTCTAGGTTACACACCAAATTTGTGCCTTACTCCATCTCTAATGGTTAGTATTCTTGAGTGGCTTAGAGTCACCTAATATACCCAAGTGATCAAAAAGCTGACATCTCCAGTCAAATATCTCCAATTAGACATCTTTAGTTAGACATTTTTAGTTACATTGCATAGTTTTAGTTTTAAATGCATCTACTACACATGGGTAGGCAATGATGGATTCATAGTCTACTTGAGTTCTTGAGCCCCTTACATGATAGGATTGGACACACCATCAATCTAATCTAAGCTATTCATATGTCATGATCCACTTAACAAGGGTGGGTAGTGATGGAGTCAAAATCAAATTGAGTTGTTGAGCTACCCACACATGGGGATTGATCAAGCCATCAACTCAATCCAAGCTATTCATTGATTGATCACTATATACATTCACACACATAGGTTGTCACTACGTTTATGCACTAGTTCATGTACCCAATGAGGTGTATTCATTCCTTTCCTCTCTCTTATCCCTTTACTCAATTTTATTACTTTACTCATTTTTAATTCTTTACTCAGTTTTGTCTTTGCTTTTGATATCTCTTAAGTAAGGACTGATCTATGCACATTTCACTTGGAGGACATGCAATAGAGCATGCTTCACATACTTAGATCTATATTAATGGGTTTTGCATCTTAGATAAGTTTAGGTACACTTATTTTTCCTTTATCATAGTCATTTTGCTTTGCTGCATTTTGAGAATTAAGGGGGGAAATGTAATCACCTTAAAATGACATTTGAGTGCTAAGAGTGCTACTTGAGACCACCTATACCTAGTGTAGCCCTAGACCTATACAAGGGCCTACTTAGACACTTATCTAACCTTCATGTAGGCCATAAGTGTCTGTGGATATCCTTAAAATAGTTCTATACCTCTTTTGGACATCATAGCCCTTCATGCCTCCTAAAAACTATCACCATAATAAGGAAAACATCACCACATAGCGCTAGTGTCACAATTTTGGCACTACTATCCTTTCCATCAATTTTCCACAAACAGATATCTTTTCAAATCTTAAACCACCTAGGGTCAACTTAAACTTATTTTAACACCCGTAGAAGCACCAAAACAATATATATACATGAATTTTAGCCCTATAACCACTAGATGGAAATGAGATGCAAATTACACATACAAACTCAAAATAAGTTGTGCACAATTAAGGTTATCAATCCCTATTCTACTCTACTTATGCATACAACCATCTATAGCATTCCTAAGCTCATATTACTCAAACTTTTAGTCTCAAGAACATTCAAATCACTCAAGTCAACAATCATACTATATTCACTTGCACTTACACCAGAACTTAGGTGGGGAGAACTACATCAGTCTTCATCCCTCTTCAAAATATTGGTATGTAGGAAACTTTTATCACAATGGGGTGTTGAGGATGTCTAGCTTACCCCACTAAAAACATACTTTATTATTTGTATCAACCAGATGCCCTAATAATATGGAGGATTAGGGTTTAATCATAGAATCATTCAAAAGAGGTCATCTATAGGGTTTTAGAACTTGTGCACACAAGAAAAAGCTTGACAGACCCAAACATAGGTGCACGTAGAAACTCATAATAGTTCTACATAGAGGACACTACTACCAAAATAGGGACACTAGAACCACATGGTGCTACTAGCCAATTAGGGTGCTACTAATTAGGAGGGGTTTTTATACTTGGATCTTATTTTCAACACTCAACCCAACTTTTACCTTAGTTTTTAGCCTCCAGATCATCTATCTCAGTCATTTTCTAGTTAAGTTCTCATTTACACAATTTATTATTATTTTTAGTAAGGTCAAATTTAGTCAATTTCATAACAAATCAGTGGCTATATTTATTGCATATTTCTACCTTGATTTACTATACTCAACTCTTTAACAACAAAGGATTTACATTCATCTAAGTACTAAAAGGCAAATATAGTGATACAACTAAGGAGTATGTATAGTTGTCATTTCTGGATCCAAAGAGTCAACAATACTTTGTGTATGCCTCATAAGAGTATGTGGTCATGAATTAGTAGTAAAAAAAGTAGTGGCTTGTAGAACCTATTGTTGAGTTATATTTGGTTTCTTTAGAGTAACAGTAATTGGAACATGTTTAGCTTCTCTATGTAACTAGGTGTGCTATGTAGGAGTAGATGAGGATTATATGGAATCCATTGTATATCTCTTATGAAAAGCTCTCGTATAGGCTGCATACGAAAAGGGATTGACTATTTATTACCCTTACATGAATGATTAGTCTTAGTAGTTTTTATAATTAGCTATTTGGGAATAGACTTCTCTTATTCAAGTGGATGTTCATACGGAATTCTAGAAACTATGACTATCCTGTTGATATGAATGTATTTAATAAACCCATGCATTATGGAAGCTACTACACAAATTTTATGTGATCCAAGTTTAGATCAATGTTTTAAGCACAATTATTGAGAGGGGGGTGAATTAGTGTCTTCAAAACATTCATTTAATTCCACTTAAGCATACATAAACCATTCATACAAACATGAACATCTAACAAGCATAAACAACCATACAAGAGCATGAAACAAGATAACACATAATATATGTGGGAAACCATCAAGGGGAAGAAAATGCACTGATCTATACAAATTTAATATAGTCCTATAAGATAAAAACCAAGATTTAGTGAATCACCAACTTCACATGGAGCACAAACCCCAACTAGCCAAGCACCCACTTGAGTAGGATTTTAGTAAGCACTCACTTTCAAGGAGGCACAAACACCCTAGATGACTCAGTACTAAATAAGTCACCTAATTGCATTGATCACCTTAAGAACACCTTGTTTATTAACCAACTAATGATGACCACCTCTTCAGCTCTTCACACTCTTATCCCTCTCAACTGCCTTCTAGGGCTCTTCGATCAACTAGGTATCTTCAAGACCGATTAGGTCATATGACCTTGATATTCATACTAGAACCTCATATTAGATATTAATTTTATATATTATACACCCATATTATGTTCTACATTACCTCCTTATTCTTCTCAATCTTCTTTTTCATTCACTTCCTCTAAGCACTCCTCAATAGGCCTAAAACTACCTTGTATTTATACAAGCCTCTTGCTCATATCCTTCTTGGTCGTCCACACACACTTTACCACTTAGATTGTATACAAAATAGGTATTATTACTTGCCACAAACATGAATCAATCATTACATTAGGTTGGCCATAGCTCAAATAGAACAAATCCTTCTTTAGGCCTTAAGGAGACCTATTAGGCTTTCTTAGTCACACATTACACTTTGCCTTCCTTGGAAAAATTTAAAACTCCACACATAGTAGGAAAACTTAATATAAAACTCAAATACACCCATAATTATCTCATATTATTTAGATGACACTTTTTATCTCCAACTACCACTTGAAGCACACCATTAGTATTGTTTACATTAGGCCTATGTGTACTAAAAAACTATCTGATCTCTCTCATGATTGATCACCTATATGTTATGAAAATAGAACATAAAAAACATGTTTACAGAATATATATGACCTTAAGGTCATATTAATTCACTATTTACACTCTGAATTAATGACCAACATTCGTATTACTCACCCTTTAGGTCTCATGGAGACCTACTTCATTAGGTTTGTTATCTTGATGTTGAGACTTGATATTTTTTGGATCCAACCATCACAAACCACTCAAATAATTTTAAAATTACTTATTATGACCTCTTCCATGCTTTTTTATATTTGAATACTTTTTTCATACCCTAAAGCCCTATTTAGGATAGACTGCCCTATTAGGCCTGTACACCTCATAAACTATCTTACAAAAATGAAGTTCAATCACTCCTTTAGCAACTCTCCCATGATAAATGAAAAATATATACATATAATTCATGAATTAATGAAAATACCTAGCTAATTGGAATAACTTCACTCAAAAAATAATATATTGAAGAACAACTTTGCAATTTACTCACTTGGAACTGCCAGAATACTCAAAAACACAGTCATAAGGAATTGGACTTCAACCACCTATGTAGACACTTTTATTCACTCTTGATGCATGAAAATTATATTATGACATGTTTATAGCATCCTCAAATGAAAAAATCACAAGGTCTAATGAAAAATATTGGTCTTACAAACCAATTCCTTAACTTACAGTCTCACAGTCCAATCTTGAATAGACAAGCCATTTTATGAAGACCTTTTCTTCACTTATACTGACCTCCAAAAATTATAACAAGAATTATCATGAATTAAAATTAATGAATAACAAATCCATGCACTACATTACATCACTCTTTCATTAAATTACACTCAAATCCAACTTTTCATCATTACAACTCAGAAATGCCAAGACTGTCAAAAACACAATCATGAAACATTAAATTTTTGACACTTGTATAGGGACTTTAAAATAATTAAAATGCATGAAAATGATTCTATGACATTTATATACCATATTTAAATATAAAATCAATATGGTCTAATGTCAAATATTGGTCTTACAAATCAATCTTTTGACCTCTCTCCTCACAGTCATACCAAATCCAGATAAACCATTTTGGCTTCAACTTTTCAACCTTTATACCTAAATTCTAAACCCTCTAAAAAGAATGTATAGGACATTCAAGTCCCAAACAATAACATCATACACTCCAATGCATAATTCTTTCATGAAATCATACAAAAAAATGTTGTGGACTTAATTTGCACCCCTAGAGGGGGTTCTTCAGGCTCCCTCCAACTAAGCCACAAAATGGGAACAACCCCAAACTGTGGGTATCCTCTAGTAAGGTTAAACCTCCAGAGAAGGCTGACTTCCTCTTGGTGGATCATCTAAAATAATGTTTCTCCTTGGAAAAGGGATAGAGAGGGGGTAAAGGGTAACTAAGAGAGCTCAAAAGATGATGCACCAAAATTAAATGAGAACTCACATAAGCATGAAATAAACACTGATGAAGTATAAGATAATTCTAGCTCACACAATCTCACATACTAGCTAATTACATAAGTGTTTCATAAACTAGGCTCAGAAGTAATTGTGAACTAGGAATTTGACTCAAGAGAGGTGATTAATATTGTGTTAGTCCAAAAATGCAAACAAATTGATAAAAACACACTAATTAGCATACATATCTAGGCCTAGTTACTAGGGTGAGCTTAATAACCAAAAAAAATGAAAATCACAACTAAAAAGTAAAGAAAAACAAGAATCCTTTAACTTCCTTGGATGCTCTAAATGTTTGTTGTAGTGGCTTGCTCGGCTTGTGCTCATGAAGTGTTCATCAAAGGAGGCTTGGCTGTCTCCTCTTCTCTTTGTCACCTTGTGGCTTTGGCTTGGCTTGGATAAACATTTTGGCATCATAACTTTGTCATGTGAGATCTCTTGGAATCAATTTGACATGGTAACTTTTCACAAATTAAGATTAAAAATAATGTTCATTGCCTCTCTATTTATAGATTTTCAAGAATGACCATAATCAACCATGACCATCCATCTCAAGATTGAGATGTGTGGTCATGGATTAATTGAATTATGTAATTAAAATTCATAATTATCCTCTTCATGACTTTGGAAGAAGGGGCATTAATGAGGCATGGGAGGTAATAAAGAGGCATGAGAGACCCATAATCTTGATATTTGTGGCATTTATGACCTAGGGATGTCTTCCTAAGAAATGAGGTCACCTAATGATGCATATATTAAATATTCATTTGTAAAAACAATTTTTTAACAAATTTCCATGGAATTATTAATTAGGCCTTGATTTGGATTAATTAGCTCTTAAGCATGATTAAGCACTTTGTGCACAAATTACTTAAATTGATCAGAATGTCTTCTTATTGGTTCAAAATTTGAATGGATTAGGATTGGAAGTCAATGTCAGATGAATTGGATCCATTATCCCATTTAGGATGTTAGCAACACCAAATAATAAAGTCACGTCTTGTGCAAGAGATTTGATAGAAAAGAGCAATCTAGAGCACCTAGGTGCAAAATTGTCATTTTGACTCGAAATGATCTGATTGAAGTTAGCTGGCCCATAAATTGAATTGACCCATTTAATGATACTCTAGCCAAAATCATCACTTGAATATATCAATTCGAACTCATTTAATGTGCTTTAGTTTTTTTAGGCCAAATTGTGCACTTTGGTGGAAATTGGTCAAAAGCCTAGTTAGAGGTTATCGGTGGCCACATTTAGGTCTCTATAGTAATGAATGAAACAAAGAGGAATTTTGAGATTCACACCAAGCATCCTTTAATGGGAGCACAAGTTTAGACTTGAAACTATCTTGAAAACACCTAAAAATAAGTAAGAAAGAAGGACAATGGATATGGAAGACACTCCTTCACAATGCCATCATGCACAAGCTTGCTAAACAGAATTTAGAGGTAAGAGATAAGTAAAAAATTATCTTTACTACCTGAATATGTATTTCATATAAATATTTTATAGGGATTCACCTTATCAAATGAGAGTCTCCTCCTCCCAAAATGAGAAGAATGTTTTACAAATGGAATAAAATGGGAGATATAGTAGAGAAGGAGAAGGGAGAGAGAAGGAACAAGGAGACAAAATTCAATAAATGAGATCCAACCACTTCCATAGAGTCCCAACCACTTTTTTATTGATTATAACTAATCCTACCTCCTCAAATTAATCATTCATTAGCTCTAAATACTCTTTTAAGCCCTCTCATTGGCTTAGAAAACATACTAGAAGACAATAATTCCTTGAAGATGATGAGTCATGATCCATTAAAATGGGAAAGTCCCCAAAGACTTTCAAAACTTCATTGAATGCTCCACTTGCCTTTCTCAACCTCCCAAATCTCCATCTTTTTAACAAGCTTATTGCACCATGCTTCATCTTGACATGTCCTTTACGTTATCAAACAGTCACTTTGAACCCATTCATTTGGTGCCCCTTCAAAACACAATTGTCAAAATCACCATTCTTCCCTTACTCCAAACCTTGAACATAGGTCCACTGTAGATGAAAACTAATCCCTTTATTGGTTTTCATATAACCATAATTTCAATGAAGATGTACAGGCTACCTAGTCTTTTAATCATGAACAAGATGTAAAACTTACATCTCAAGCTTTTTGAGAGGTCTAGCTGAGGTTTAATGGTGACATACGACCCTACAGGGTTTGTTATGGTAGCCTAAATTATATTTTATCTTTCATTTATACATTTTCCTACTTGGGTGGCAAAATCTTTCAATCTAATGAGTCTGCCTATATGGCATTTCCTCGATCTACTTATTTCATTTTAAAACCTGATCTTTGTCACCTTGGACACATGTCCTCATCTTATACCCCCTAAGACTTGATCAAATTTTCTCCATCAATTTATTTAGGAGTCTCTTGGCTTTGACCTTCATTTTTTCATTTATCTTTGATCTGCTACCAGGATTGTGCAACTTGGTAATCTTGTATGCTTCATGTAGACCATGTTGTCAGTGTCCATCTAGTTAACATGCTTACACCATATGGTAGTCTTATGTTCAATATAGGATCATTGAATTTTTACCTCACATGTACCATCGATCTCCTTGGCATGGTTGAATGTATTCCATCGATCTTTGATCTGCATGATCAAATTCACACCATTGATCTACTAAATTACCATGATTGTGACACATTGTCGACACTATTGCATTTATTATTGGGATGCTTTGACCTTTTGACCTCATGCTCATTATTAATCTTTGATTGCATGATTAAATGCATAACAAAGATATTTCTTGACTTATTGACTCAAGCTTTGAACATAAATGTTGATCAGGATTTGTATGCAAGAATACGCATCATCAATCTTGATTTGGGATCTTTTGACTTGTTGACTTCATGAGATTGCCCATGTGCCATTGATATATTATGTTAGCCTCTAAGATCATGACACTTATTAGCCTTGCATTCAATTTCAGCATGTTTGAAGATTTTTTGAATCCAAATGGCTATTTCCTGCTGCTTTAACTTGATATCCCTAAGCACGTCCCATACTGCTAAATCATTTTTGAAGGCATGTATCTTGAGATAGAAAACTCATCAAGACAAAAAACTTGTAGGGGACGACCTTGGCACAAAATACATCATTTTTTTGTAACCCCTCAGCTTTGGTTGACCTCCCAAGTACATTAATCAAATACACAACCAAACTTACCTATTCATTCTTGCATGACGTGTTAGATGGTCTGGTTCCTCAAAATCACCAAATTCAAACTTTAATCTTGTTTAAAGTGTTTTAAAAGTTTGTAAGTGGCAAATGATAGGGTCATGAAGTTTGTATTCTCCTTACACCATTGGATCATTCACTCAACCAAGACTCTGCTCAGCTTCTCACACCACATCCAAGCAAAGGTTTCTTATTTGGGCTAATTTGGCCAACACTTTTGATGACTTGATTGGGAAGCATGCCTGATATGTTTAAGAACTAGATTAATTGCCTTATTTGATCCATTGGGTATATGAGATGACAAGTCTTTCCTTTCCAACTGATATGAAGATGATACAAGGTTGTCCCTTTCTGAAAACCTCATTTTGAGGCAACAAAAACAACAAGAATAAAACAAACACTGTGCCCAAGGCACTTATAGCAGGGAAACACACAATTGAAAAGAATGTCCACAAGGTACTTAGGGGGAAACATGAAAAACTACTCTAATATATACAAGGTCACAACTTACAAGTATTTTCCTCCTGGATCAAATGGGAAACAATTAGCATCATTGACGTGTAATGGACCAAGATGAAAAATACCCTTTTTATGAGGCACTAAAACTGGTGAACTAGGATGCTTGATTGTCAATATTTCTGACATGCTCTCCAATGTATAAAATGGGACAAACATATCTCTAATGTAATCATTTTGGTCCATGTATCAAATGCTTGCTTTGTGTTAGACTATAGGAGCACTTGCAATCTTCTCACTAGATGGCTCTTTTGAACTAAGGGATCATTCCAACATATTTATGATTGCAACTTTGGCCCTCAAGAGTTCATTAGGCTTATACTTTGTCTTGAAAACCACTTGATCAATTTATAATCTTGGGAGTGAAGGTTGGGTGTCTAAATTTGCACAAAAAGACTCTAGATCATCCCAAAAAAGTAGTTTCCTCTTGTTCACTTGGGATAATGCCAACCTTAACACCATTCTTATCCTACTCACCTTGAAAGGAGCCACATGAAACCTCACAAACCCATCTAAGGTTCAAAATGTCATATTCTTATGGCTCCTAATCTAACCATTCCCCTTCATTTTTGAAGACATCAGTACTATCTTCAATGAATAAATCATCTTGAGAGTGATCAACTTTAATAACCTAATTTGAAAATTCATTTTCATGCTTTGGAGGAGGCATAAGTTGGTTTAAAACCTTTACCTAGTCTATGAAGTCATGGTACAATTGTTTTCATACTTCATTTTGATCCTCTTTCTCCTCTATTCCTTTCTCTTTCTCATTTATGACCTCTTTAACATGATCAACTAACTAATTGATTGTTGTAACCATATCAATCTCTGCACCTTGTTCATCTTCATGTTTAACCATACCAAATGGAAGCTCTTGAATAAAATTAAAATCTCTTTTGATCTTAACTACAACTTGAATAAACATCTCTTTAAGTATGAAGGCATCAATACTGCCTTCAATTAACTTTACCTGTTATGATTGGTCAACCTCTACAAACTCATTTTGGTCTTCCATTCCTTCATTCATGTTAGCATCCTAAGGGCCTGTTTGTGGTTCTATCATTGCCAACTCGTCTAGCCTCTCCTTTTCAACATGATCAACTGACTGATAAACTCCTTCAAGCTCTAATTCATTGGTGTCAAATCCATGCCAAGAAGGTTCATTTAAACATGATCTTTTCTCTTCTAAATGAAGTGGGCTACCTATCATGATCTCTTCATCATAAAAACTTGTATTGTCCTCTTGTGTCTCACCTATGACTACAGACTCCTCCTCTATCCTTTGTAAAACGTGTTCTTTCTCCAAGAGGGAGATGGTAAGAGGCTAAAATTAGGAGATCATCCTTCTAACTAGGGACTTTGAAGCCTCTTTTAGGTGGTTCTTGGGGAAAGGAAGAAGAGTCTCAGAACTCTTGTAGAGAAAGCTCATTGAGCTAAGCTATGGTTGCTTGATTCAATTCTTGAACAATTAACTCCTCCTCTAAGACTGCTTCTTAGACTGCCTCAACTAACACCTCCTCTTTCTTCTTTATACCCTCCTTAACTGATTTCCATGAGGGGAATGTATAAGGCTTAGCCACCTTCTCCTTTTCCTGAATGAGTATAGGAGAGGGTGGTTTCATAAGAGAGGGTATGATATAATCAGGGTCATTGGCATATAAGAAGATCCATGATGGGATGGCTTCATGTTCTTTAGCTGAATAGCCTTTAATGATTTGCTTGACTCTTGACAAAGATGAGCTTTGACAAAGTGGACTAAGGGGCTATGTTTGAGTATAAACAAGAGTAGGAGAGGGTAATTAATGTCTAGGGTTGGCTACTCTCTTTATTAATAACAATTGATAGTCATTTTCTTTCCTAGCTTGGTCTTGCCCAACCAAACACTCTTCCTGAAACCTCAACTCCTACTCCTGAACAAAAGCTTGGTGTTCAAGATTTTCTTGCTACCTATAAAACTCTTCTACCCTATCAATCTCTCTCAATTCTTTTTCAAGATCAATTTTCATCTACCTAAGACACTTTTTTGGTTGACTAGAGAGAGACAAACTCTGACAAGGTTGGCATGTTGAATCTTGAGAGCCACTTGGGGCGAAGCCATAAACATTTCTCATCTGATATGAAGGATAAGGAATGAAAGAACAAAAAATTTGATCAATGGGTGGTGATACATACCAAATAATGATGACTAGTCACTTGGGCTACTTAAACCAACTGGTAAATACTTGGAGTCACCATTGATGTTTGCACACATGCCTCCAAAGGCTGATTGGATGAAGAGAACACCAAAACTCTTCACTCAGTGAACAACATGGTACCATTGGGCATGCCAAAAACTATTTTAGACTTAATTTGCACTTTTGGAGGGGTTTCTTTAAGCTCCCTCCAACTAATCCACAAAATGGGAGCAATCCCAGGCTATGGGTATCCAGTAGTGAGGTTGAACATCCAAAGAAGGTCGACTTCCTCTTGGTGGATCACCTAGACTAATGTTTCTACTTGGAAAAGGAATGGAGAGGGGGTAAAAGATAACTAAGAGAGCTAAAAAGGTGATGCACGAAAATTAAATGAGAGCTCACATAAGCATGAAATAAACACTAATGAAGCATAAGACAATTCTAGCTCACATAATCTCACAAACTAGCTAATTACATAAGTGTTTCATAAACTAAGCTCACAAGTAATGAATGAAGCAAAGATGAATTCTGAGATTCACACCAAACATCCTTCAATGGTAGAAAGAGCACAAGTTTAAACCTGCAACTATCTTGAAAACACTTAAAAATAGGTAAGAAAGAAGGTCAATAGCTATGGAAGACACTCCTTGACATTGCCATCATGCACAAACTTGCTAAACATAATTCAGAGGCAAGAGATAGGTAACAAATTATCTTTCTTACTTCAAGAGGTCTTTCATAATTTTTTTTAATAGGGCTTTACCTTATCAAATGAGAGTCTCCTTCTCCTTGCAAAATGAGAAGAATGTTTTACAAATGGAATAAAATGAGAGATAAGGAGAGAAGGAGAAGGGAGAGAGAAGGAACGAGCAGATAAAATTCAATAAATGAGGTCCAACCACTTTCATGGAGTCCCAACCACTTTTTGATCGATTAACACTAATCCTACGTCCTAAAATTAACCATTCATTAGCTCCAAATAGTCTTTCAAGCCCTCTCATTGGCTTAGAAAACATACTAGAAGACAAGAATTCCTTAAAGATGATGAGTCATGATCCATTAAAATGGGAAAGTCCCCGAAGACTTTCAAAACTTTATTCAATACTCCACTTGCCTTTCTCAACCTCCCAACTCTCCATCTTCTTTAGGAGCTTGTTGCACCGTGCTTCATCTTGACATGTCCTTTACATTATCAGGCAATCAATTTAAACCCATTCATCTGGTGTTCTTTCAGAACATAATTGTCAGAATCACCATTCTTCCCTTATTCCAAACCCTGAACATAGGTCCACTCTAGATGAAAACCAGTCCCTTTATTAGTTTTTATATAGTAATAATTTCAATGAAGATCCATAGGATACCTAGTCTTTTGATCATGAACAAGACATAAAACTTATGTCTAAGGTCTTTTGAGAGGTCTAACTAAGTTTTAATGGTGATATACAACCCTATAGGGTTTGCTATGGTAATCCATATTGTATTTGATCTTGCATTTATACATTTCCCTACTTAGGAGGTAAAATCTTTTGATCTGATGTGTTTGTCTATGTGGCATTTCCTCAGGCTACTTATTTCATTTTAAAAAACCTAACCATTGTTGCCTTAGACATGTGTCCTCATCTTATACCCCCTATAACTTGATCAAATTTACTCCATCAATTTGCTCAGGAGTCTCCTTGCTTTAACCTTCATTATTACCATTGATCTTGTCAGGGAATCCAAGAACAACACACCTGTTCTGATCCCACTTGTTAGGATCTTGCTCCTCAGAAAGAGCACAATATGATTACCAAATACAAGCAATTAAACATGCGAAAATATCCAGAAGTACAAGTAAATAGAATTCACAAATAGCACAGAATATGAGAGACAATATACAATCTTGTATTAATACTCGTACAAAAAAGAATACAATAAAGAGATGCCACACTCTTCCACCTTACAGAGGCTTGCCACACCTCAAGTGTACAATAATTCTTCTTCAAAAGTTCACTGTCCTACCAAAAATGGTCCCAACACACAACTCACACACAAAATTGGTGTTCACCTCTCCAACCAGTCAGTAATAACCCTGCCAGTACACCAAGCACTCTAAAGTACTTCAAGTAGATCTCCCGTGAACCTGCAACCTGCAATTCAATAGACCATACTTACACATGTAGATCTCCTATGAGCTTGCAACAACCTACAACTCAATGATTTTACAATGGAAGGATCTTCCTTGCCTTCCTTTTCAACTCATAATTACAATACAAGCCAATGGGTCTATAAATAGATCCCAGACTTAAACAATAACTTAGACTCTTAGTTTACTATAATTATCCACGCAGCTCAAGACTCGAAATAGCCTTTACATGCAAACACTCAGTTTAACAAACTAACTATTTGTGCAACGAATAGTTCTGGAACACACAGGTGACTGACGTCGGTCCCTGTCTAACTGGTGCTGACCGACGTCAGCCGACTCCTTGCCGACGCCGGTTGCCTTCTGCATACATCATGACCGACGTTAGTCATACTGTCGATGCTAGTTCTTCTAGAACTTTAGCAACCTTCTCTTCATCTGCATAGTTGAAGCTTTTAGCTCCACAACCTAACAATCTCCCACTTGGAGATAAATAGTTGCAACTGTACCTATACTTGTACTTTGTCTAGTTTGTTCCCTTGGCTCTGTATTCCTCTTCAAGATCACTCTTGAAGACCAACCACCACACACCCTGTGGTGCAACACCTGTCATCCAAATCACCTGCCACATCCACATCTACAAACCCATGTAGAAAATAACTTGACCCTGCATAACATGTGCACTTGTTGCTGGTCCCTCTAAGAATCCACTAAACTGCCCTCCAATGCTTCTTTTTCGGATTGGCTCCAAACTTGTGACAACTCCCACTGCTTAGGAAAACTTAGGTCTAGTACACACCATGCACTTAACCTCATTATGTGAATCAAGACACTGTTATGTGAACTGTTTCACCATCGGCGTGCTAACCGGTCTCACACAATCATCCTGAAACAAAGTCAACATGTGACCTTCCATGTCCCTAGAACACACTCATGCCAAAGAATCTTGTTGCTCCCAAATTCCTCATGACACACCTCTAAACTAGCTTTACCTTTAGTTCAGCAACTCCCTATATATGTAACCTTGCAACAAGCACATCATACAGTAATAGGATAATGTAGCTAATATTATCCAACCTGGTAAAGAGAAACACAATGATCAAACCTCCATTATCCTGCAGCTTATACAAGACCATATACCCTGGCCTACCATCTCACATGTCCATTTCCGCTCTTATTTATCCTGAACATCCATTCGTCTCTCAGTGTTGCCTTCCAGCTGGCAACTCCACCAAAAACTCCTATTTGGTTCTTCTCCAAGGAATCACATCCTTCATCCATGCCAAGCTCCCACTATTTCCTGGATCTACCTGCTCTGCTTCTTTAACAACTTCCTAGTTCTTTACCATCAGTGAGCAAAAAGTAGTGTAAAAAAGGGAAATGATGAATTTGAGGCTTACATACCCTTTAAGTCTTCCATATGGGCGCTTGAGACTCCCTGACAGCTTGTTGTCCACCCAAAATTCGTCTCAGTGACCGATGCCGGTCACATCTCAGTCTGCACCCGATCGATGTCGATTCCCTGCGACTACCTCATCACTGATGTCGATTCCCCCTCACTGACGCTGGTGTTTATCTGTCCCTGAGTCACCGACGTCAGGCTGCACATAGCCAACATTGGTCCCTGTCTAGACACCGACGCTGATTTTCTTGCCAACGTCGGTCTCTGTGTTTTTCTTGTGAGAACTAACTTTTTCTTGCGAGCTCCTTTTTGATCAAACCCTTGTCCAAATCACCCTTGCTCTACTTAGAATTCTTCTACCCCTTGTGCTGAACTCTGTCCGTCACCTTCTCCTTGAAAACTAAGGCTTTCCTATTCTTGTCACTAACATCGGATCTCTCAAGAAACGTCACCTTCTTCCTTTGCATACAGAAACCTCGATCTATGCTCTTCAAATCCGAAAGCATACCCTTTGACTCAAGAACATGCATCTCCTTCTTATTCATGTGACCAAGCCTATTAAGCCACATCTTTGAATCTACAGCTGATCCAGGCATCAATTTAGGCGACAATTCGGGTAACAGTTCCACCCCAATTGATGACGGAACTTCTGGGAGCCATAACTTTTGCACTGTATCTCCAATTGACTCGCCGTTTGAACCGTTGGAAAGCTAAGAATGAGGGGAACATCGTGAAATGGCATGGAGCTTTTCTAGATGAAGTTTGACCCTAGAAAACCCAATGGAAGTGCCTCAAATTTCAATTTTAATAGTGCTATCTAAAAATAGTAAGTTTCTAAAAATAGTAATTCCTCGAATTATGTATTGTTTTAAATATTGAAAGTCATACCACTTCATCTCCCTCAAGATTGGTGACCTTCCACATCCTCCCCATGCTTTCAAATTGTGTATAAAAGAAGAGGTAACCCGAAATGTGAAGACAGACATCTCTTCCCAGAGATAAACATATATTTATATTGCGATTTTGAGTAATACTACATCTCTTCTCAGAGAATTCATTGTTACTGTGTTATTTCTATGTTATTGTGATATTTATCAACCAAAACTTCTGAGTTTTGGATCAGTGGTATCAGAGCGGTTTATCTTGAGAGTGTATGATCCTGAGGACGAGGTCAGGCTATAAGAAGCTTGGGTGGGAAACAACAGAGCTTCCAAATTTTCCACCTGTTCACTCCAAACGACCTCAAATGGCAGACGACACCGAGACATCCGATCCTTTTAAAGAAATGGTGAATGAGGCCCTCCAACGGCAATAAGCACAGATGCTACAATAATTTGCCTAAATTCTTCAAACACTTTCGATGGGAAATCCTAGCTCCGCGGCTCCACTTCCTGGCTCCTCATCCAGGGAACGACCTTTCAGTGCCCCAACACCCTTTAAGGTCGAGGTAAATTTTGATATTCCTACATTTGAAGGTAAAATCAATGCTGATGTAGTAGAAAATTGGTTAGATCAACTGTCTTCCTACTTCTCTGTAAATAAGTTCACCGATGGAGAAAAGATTACTTTTGCTCTTTTGAAATCAACATTGCCTATGAAAAACTAGTGGGAAGTGTGTAAAAAGAGGTGCAGCACAGATGACATTGGCCTTGAGGCGAAACCTACCTGGGATGATTTTGTAGAAGTAGTGAAAGAAGAGTACTACCCCATCAGAGCATATGATGATCTCTACATACAGTGGCAACAAATTCGCCAAGGTAAGGACCAATCTGTTCAAGATTACACAGACACTTTTCATTCTTTGTCTGCAAGGTTGGGCATTCAAGAAAGTGAGAAACATAAGACTCTCAAATATCGTGGTGGACTACAATGGTGCATACGGGGGGAAATGGAACTCTTCAATTTGGAAACACTCGGTGAGGCATACAAATTTGCAGTGAAGATTGAATAGAAGAATGGCAGAAAGAATAGGAAGAGTCAACCCTCAAAATGGAAAAGTGATAAGGAAGGTCAAACACGAGGCCCAAATTGGAAGCAAAAGGAGTTTCAGGATAAGAAATCCCAGAAAGGGAAGGCTGGAAAATGGTGTGATTACCACAAAACTGGGACTCACTCCAAAGAAGAATGTCAAGCCATCAAGTCATTGCTTTCTGAGTCACAATACTCGACGTCCACTACTCTGCCTCATACACAACCCACAGTCGAAGAGGACGAAGAAGAAATTGTAGATGCTGAGCCTGACACCATTGTCGCTTCATCATAGAATCGTGGGGAAAGACTAGATGACAAGGAAAGATTGTTCCACTCCAAACTATGGGTAAAAGGTACGCCTTTACATTTCATTCTTGATAGTGGGAGTCAAAAGAATTTAATCTCTGCTAAAGTTGTGAAAAGTCTAAATCTATCTATGAAGCCTCATCCAAAGCCCTATAGTATTGGATGGGTAAGCCCAGGGAGAGACCTCTGTGTCACCCATCAGTGTCTTCTTTCATATGCCATAAAACCATTCCAAGATGAAGTCTTGTGTGATGTAGTCAATCTAGATGTTTGTGATGTACTCCTTGGTCAGCCATTCATGTATGAGCGACATGGCATCTATGAATCACGAACCCGAAGGATTACCCTCACCCTTGGAAAATGGTGCTATAGGGTAGCAGAGGTACCACCTCCCACATCTGTCTCCCTGATCAGTGTGAAGCAATGTAAGAGATTGGTGGAGAAAACAAAGCAATTTGTCCTCATGGTGGTCAAGCCACAGAAATCCACAAAGGCCGATGTTGCAGTCCTGACTACGCAATCAGCACAACAACAGAAGTAGATAGGACGCATCACAAGAGAATATGATGACTTATTCAAGTCACCCACAGGAGTTCCACTACATTGCCAGGTAAAACATTCTATCGATTTGATCCCAGGATCACCTTTGCCTAACAGTCCTGTGTATCACAGATCAGTTTTGGAGAATGATGAGATAAAAAGATAGATTCAAGAATTGATTCAAAAGGGTCACATCAGGCCAAGCTCTTCACCTTGTGGTAGCCCAATTGTCTTGGCACCGAAGAAAGATGGAACATGGAGGCTTTGTATTGACTATCGAGCCCTGAATAAAATCTCTGTGAAGAATCGCTATCGTCTCCCCAAGATTGATGACCTGATGGACCAGCTCCGTGGTGTGAAGTTCTTCACCAAAATTGATCTCAAATCTGGTTATCACCAAATTCCCATCGATCGCACTAATGTCTGGAAGACTGCATTCAAATCTAAGGAGGGGCTGTTTGAATGGTTGGTTATGCCTTTTGGCTTAACTAATGCACCTGCAACCTTCATGAGGATGATGGATGACATCCTACGACCCTTCACCGACTCATTTGTGGTTGTCTACTTAGATGACATACTCATCTATAGCAGAACGTGGGAAGAACATTTGCAACATGTTCGTAAGGTGCTTCAAACTCTTTAGGAGCACAAGTTGTATGCAAATCTTGACAAATGCACATTCGGGATGACAACAATTCAGTACCTCGGGTATGTTGTGAATGCAAAAGGGGTCCATGTTGATCCAGAAGAGATTTGGGTTACTCGAGAATGGCCCACACCAAGGACCCTCACAGAGCTTCGTAGCTTTTTGGGTCTTGCAAATTTCTACTGCAGGTTTGTTCTTGGATTTTCACATGTTGCTTGGTCACTAACCCAAGTGACTAAAGGAGGAGCAAAAGCTACATTTCAGTGGGGTGAAATACAGTAAAGGGCATTTGAGAATTTGAAGAACAGACTCTGCTCAACCCCTGTTCTTGCCTTGCCAGATTTGCATCAACCTTTTGAGTTGATGACAGATGCATCTGAATATGCCATGGGAGCTGTCATCATGCAACATTGCCATCCTGTTGCATATCATAGTGAAACTTTCACTGATACAGTCAAAAAATATCCAACATATGATAAGGAGCTCTATGCCATTGTGCAAGCCTGCAAACAATGGAAACACTACATCTTGGGAAAGGAAACGGTCATCCACACTGACCACAGACCATTGGAATTCATCCAGACACAAAGCAAGCTCCGAAATGAGAGGCATCAGAAGTGGGCCACATATCTTCAACAATTCCACCTGATAATCAAACACAAAAAGGGGAGCTCAAATACAGCTGTAGATTGTCTGAGCCACCCACCATTTACTGCACTCACAATATTTTTGGACTTGTGCGAACATGAGACTGCCACTTGGGGTACCCTGTATGAAGCAGATCCTACCTTTGCGGCTACATACCAAGCACTTCAAAAAGGTACACATGTTTTTGATTTCTATTTGCAAGATAATGTCCTCTATCATATGGGACACATCTGTGTTCCAATTACAGAGCAACAAAAGATGATATGGGAAGCACACTTCAGTAGGACAGCTGGACACTTTGGTATTGAGAAAACATTGGCAGTTCTTCAAAAACACTTCTACTGGCCCCTTATGTGAAAGGATGTGGAAAGATATCTCAAATCTTGCACCCCATGTGCGATAGCCAAGCCAACAAATAAGAAGCAAGGATTGTACATGCCATTGCCAAAACCAACCAGGCCTTGGGAATCCATCTCAATGGATTTTCTATCAGGTTTGCCCACTTCAAAACATGGTAAGGACTGTATTTTTGTGGTAGTTGATCATTTTTCAAAAATGGCTATCATGATTGCCTGTAAAAAAAATATATCTGCTGAGGAAACTGCTCAACTATATTTTAGTCATGTATGGCTCCATTTTGGTCTTCCCAAGTCCATTGTCTCAGATCGAGATAGCAGGTTCTTGAGCATCTTCTGGTCCACTCTATGGAAAATGATGGATACTAAGCTGATGAAGTCCACAGCCTTCCATCCACAGACTGATGGTCAAATAGAGGTGGTAAACCGCTTGATTATTCACATGATTCAGATGTACCACTCCAAACATCCACGCACATGGGATGAGGGACTTCTTTTCATACAACATGGATACAATCAGGCACTGCACAGCTCGACCAAGCACAATCCATTCCAAGTATGTTTTGGGTTCCAACCCATGGCACCAGTTGATATAGCAGTTCCATTTTTCACCATGGAATACACACCTCATGGAAGATCTGAGGCAACAAAAGCTACAAAGTTTATTGAACAAATGCAACACCTCCAGCAATAAGTTCATGACATCTTGGAGAAGATGAATCAAATGTACAAGCAACGCCATGATAAACACAGGATTGCACACCATTTTGTTGTGGGTGATAAGGTCTGGTTGCGGCTCCAGAAGGAATGACTTGCAGGCCCACACAGAAAGATTCGGCCTCTGCGATATGGTCCATACACCATCACCAGAAGAGTTGGAGAAAATGCTTTTGAGTTGAACCTCCCAGCCTACCTTGGTCTGCACCCAATATTCAATGTGGAGCTCCTCAAGCCATATCATCCACCTCTCTTGGACACTTCAGTTGTAGCAGAACAACTTGACATTGATGAACTTGATCCATAGAGTTTTGCTCCAGTGGAAGAGGATCAGATTGTGGATACCTGGATGAAGACAACCAGAGGACGTTCTATTCCGCTTTATCGAGTGGTCAAAAGGGGCCAGCTTAGCCATCAAGGTGAGTGGCTCACAGAGAATCAAATCAAGAAACAACTACCACACCTGATGGGGAGCATTGATGCAATGGGGAGCATTACTTTTTAAGGAGGGAGGAATGATCCAGGCATCAATTTAGGCGACAATTCGGGTAACAGTTCCACCCCAATTGATGACGAAGCTTTCGGGAGCCATAACTTTTACACCGTAGCTCCAATTGACTCGCCATTTGAACCCAAAAACCCAATGGAAGTGCCTCAAATTTCAATTTTAATAGTGCTTTCTAAAAATAGTAAGTTTCTAAAAATAGTAATTCCTTGAATTATGTATTGTTTTAAATATTAGAAGTCATACCACTTCATCTCCCTCGAGATTGGTGACCTTCCACATCCTCCCCATGCTTTCAAATTGTGTATAAAAGAAGAGGTAACCCAAAATGTGAAGACAGACATCTCTTCCCAGAGATAAGCATATATTTGTATTGCGATTTTGAGTAATACTACATCTCTTCTCAAAGAATTCATTGTTACTGTGTTATTTCTATGTTATTGTGATATTTATCAACCAAAACTTTTGAATTTTAGATCAACAGATGAAGTAGATAACCCAGAAAGAGAATCAGTAATACAAGTAGATAGATAAAGCATACCTACTTTCTTACCTCTTGCTATAACAAGTGCACCCTTGGTAACCTTCCAAGAGTCTGCTGTGAGAGTTACTGTGCAACCCTCATCACCCAAACTTCTTACATAAATCAAATTCTACTCTAGAACTGGGACATGCATGACCTCCTTCAACACCCATGTGTTACCTGTCTGCAATTTCAGCTTCACTTTCCCTTTGCCAACCATCTGACAAGGCTTACCATCCCCTAAACAAATTTCTCCAAAGTCTCCCTAGACATACTCATGAAAAAATTCCCTATTTGGGGATGCATGAAAAGAGGCACCATAATCTAAAACCCAAGATTCTACTTTATCCAAAGAACATACCAGAGCATCCTGTGCAATGAAATCCATAACATCGACTTCTTCTTCATGTCCTTCATGCTGATCTTCATCTGACCTGCAATCTCTCTTTAAGTTCCCTTGCTTTCCACATTTCTAGCAGGTTATTCTGCCATACCTAGACTTGGATCTCTTGCCATTAAACTTCTCCATTCATAGTCTACTTTTTTCTACCATTGCTCTACTCCCACTCAAACAGAAACCCCTATGAGTAACCTGTAATTAACACACACTAACCAGATCTGATACAACCTGTTAGTATCCCAACCAAAAGCTTTGATACCAGTTTTTGGGGAATCCAAGAACACACCTATTCTGATCCTACTTGTTAGGATCTTGCTCCTCAGAAAGAGCACAATATGTTTACCAAATACAAGCAATTAAACATGTAGAAATATCCAGAAGTACAAGTAACTAGAATTCACAAATAACACAGAATATGAGAGACAATATACAATCTTGTATTAATACTCGTACAGAAAAGAATACAATAAAGAGACGCCACACTCTTCCACCTTACAGAGGCTTGCCACACCTCAAGTGTACAGTAATTCTTCTTCAAAAGTTCACTCTCCTACCAAAAATGGTCCCAACACACAACTCACACACATAATTGGTGTTCACCTCTCCAACCAGTCAGTAATAACCCTGCCAGTACACCAAGCACTCTAAAGTACTTCAAGTAGATCTCCCATGAACCTACAACCTGCAATTCAACAGACCATACTTACACATGTAGATCTCTTATGAGCTTGCAACAACCTGCAACTCAATGATCTTACAATGGAAGGATCTTCCTTGCCTTCCTTTTCAACTCATAATTACAATACATGCTAATGGGTCTATAAATAGATCCTAGACTTAAACAATAACTTAGACTCTTAGTTTACTATAATTATCCACGCAACTCAAGACTCGAAATAGCCTTTACATGTAAACACTCAGTTTAGCAAACTAACTGTTCGTGCAACGAATAGTTTTGAAACACACAGGTGACCGACGTCGGTCCCTGTCTAACTGGTGCTGACTGACGTCGGTCGACTCCCTACCGACGCCGGTTGCCTTATGCATACATCATGACCGACGTCGGTCATACTGCTGACGCCGGTTCTTCTGGAACTTCAACAACCTTCTCTTTGTCTGCATAGTTGAAGCTTTTAGCTCCACAACCTAACAGATCTTTGATTTGATATCAAGATTGTGCCACTTGGCAATCCCATGTGCTTCTTGTGGACCCTATTATCAATCTCCATCTGGTTAACATGCTTACACCATGTGGTGGCCTTGTGTGTAATCTAGGATCATTAACTTTTGATCTCATGTGCATTATTGATCTCCTTGGCATAGTTGAATGCATGCCATTGATCTGCATGTTCAAAGATGCACCATTGATTTGTTAAATCACCATGATTATGACACATGACACCATCACAATTATTCTCAAGATCCTTTGACATTTTGACCTCATACTCATCATTGATCTTCGATTGCATGATTAAACGTGCACCTTAGATCTTTCTTGACTTATTTACTTTAGCCTTAAATGCACATCACTGATCAAGATTTATACGTAAGAATTCACACCATAGATCTTGATATAGGATATTTTGATTATTAACTTTGTGAAATTACTCGTGTGCCATTGATTTATTATGTTGGCCTCTGAGATCATGACACTTTTCAACTTTACATTTGATTTTAGCCTATTTTAAGATTTTTTGAATCCAAATGACTATTTCCTATGACTTTAACTTGACATACTCGGGCACGTCCCATACTACTAGATCATTTTTAAAGGCATGCATCTTGAGATAGAAAACTCATCAAGACACCAAACTTGCAGGGGATGAACTTGGCATAAAATACATCAATTTCCTGTAACCCCTCATCTTCGGTGGACCTTCCAAGTACATTAATCATATAAACAACCAAATTGACCAGTTCATTCCTGCATGACATGCCATGATGGTCTAGTTTCTTAAAATCACCAAATTCACACTTTAAGCTTGATTAAAGTGTTTCAAAAGGTTGCAAGTGACAAGGTCATGAAGTCTGTCTTATCCTTCCATCATTAGATCATTCATTTAACCAGGACTCTGCTTAGCTTCTCACACCACATTGAGGTAAAAGTTTCTTATGTGTGCCAATTTGGCCAATATAATAAACCAAAAACCAACTTCTCAAACTGCCTAGATTTTGCATTGTTCTTCTTCATTAGGCTTGTTAGCGACTAGACAACTTAGATCACAAATTTGGAAAACTTAAGCACTAGAACCAATCTAGAAATCACCAAGGACATCAACTATGAGTCTTAAGCTTCAACCTTCATCAATTTTCAAACTTTTTCCTATACAACTTTTTACAACTACAACTTCTTTAAAAACAAGCCTTTATCTTCACATTTTCTCTCTCCTCTCTGTAACCACCACCACCTAGAGGTACCTGGGAGAGTTCACAATAAGTTCCAAAAACTTACCTAAGCATTCCAAACCATCTTGAGTACTTTTATGTTACATATCGATTTCACCCTATGATTAATAACCTTTGAATCCATGGATCAATATGGTTATTATCTGATTATTATTACTTTGATTTGAGCTTTATGGCATATACTATAATGGGATAGTAACATTGCTGATTAGTATACATGATGTGACAATTGTATTTTATTATTTTGTAAATTAAAGATATTTATTTTTTAGTTTTACATCATTGGTTGATATTTATGATGACTCAAATTAACTACCTACTTATTGTGAAGTGGATGCAGGATAAATCCTACCCTCAAAGTTTGATGAGGAAGTGCATCATCAGAGAGGATGGACTAGATGGGATGATTGGGGGATGACAAAGGAGTTGCTAGTGACCCTACACATACAAAATAGACTAACTTGTCAACTCTTTTATTTGATCTAGTTAGCTAGTTATATGGAGTTATTTGTTGTGATTAATATGTTGCGGAATGTTATTCCTAGTAAACTAGGAATCCTTGTTATTTAATTACATATTTTTAAAGATATTTAAAAATATGAACTTAATGAAATCGGCAAGTAAATTTGTAGATATAAAATTTAAAATATTTAAAATATCAGTTTAGGCAATTATTGTTATGTTAATAATTAATATAATATCTATGCTAATTTCTTAAATGAAATATCCATATTAAATACTACAATGTTTAGATATTAAACCTTTTTCTTAATGACTTACAAAGTAATTATTAACTTTGACACTGCTAATAATAGGATTAACTATCTAGTTTTGCATGTAGTCAATTTTCAAATAGATTGGTTATTAGAAAGGGTAATTATGGAGGCTTCGATGGAAAAGTTTTAATCTAACTTAATGTAGACTTGAGTAGACTTTGGTTGAGTCTGAGTTTATGAGCTAGATTATGGACTGCATGGTTATGGCATAATTAAATAGATTTTATGTTCTATATTAAAATTAATAAAGTTAAAGGTCAAATGGACTACAATTTGGAAGTAAGAGATAACTACAGTCATAGGAAAAGAAGATGTCACGCACGAAGAGAACTTAAAGTGAAATTGCATGCAAAGAAAGAGCCACGGTAGAATGTGAGGGGAATAATTTATAAATTTATAGGGAGAATTAGGAAAAAAGGATACAAAAAGGATAAAAAATAAGAGAAAGGGGGAGGAACATAGGCATCTCAAGAGAGGTAAAGGATATTAGTTTTTACCTGCTCAATTTGGAAGCGTTTCAAAGGTGGGTTTTGTAATTACATTTCTATGTATAAATTGATATTTTTTATATTTTTCTTTGACAATTTTTGTATGTAGATGGTTAATTTATACATCTCTTAATTGAAATTCTTGATAGTAAATAAGACCATTAGAAACCCAAAAATTTATCTAGAACTATAGCAAACTAGTGGAGCGTATAAAGACTACATCTTATTTATATAACATAGTCATATACATGATCTAGTCTTATTTAACTAGGCAATGTTCTAAATTTTAGAACTGTTTTTTGCCTTTTTGGATTGCATCATACCTCTCCAAGACTGCATCTTACGTTAAGAACAATTATTGGCCGGGTTTTATTGAATATGAGAGTAAATATATATTTATTTTCTAGTGCATAGGGTGAAGGAGTTGGACAAAATCCTATGAACAAACAATGTCTTAAAATTGGGCTACATTTTATCCATTTAGAAATACCTTTGACATTTTTAGGTCTATGTTTTATTTATGTTAAGTGAGCATGCAAAAACTTGAAGCCTTGCATTATGGTATAAGGGAATTTTGCCCTTTCATTTAATTCGTTCCTTATAAATGCAGCAAACTAATTGTTATAGTAGCATCTTAACATCACTCCCAGTGTCTTAAATAATTAGGATGGAGGCATCCTATTTAAATACATCATGTTTAAATATAAATATTACTAGCATTTTTGCTAAATATAAGCTGGAAAATACATAGATTGAATTTTTGGACTATGTTTTATTCTAAGGGCAGCGTTTAAATTGAAGTGACTACATTTTAATTTATAAAAGAATAGCTAGTAAGTATAGACTGCATTTGATTAGGTACTAAATTCAATTTATCTAATTTGTTGGAATGCCCTGAATAATCTGAGTAAGAAAGTTTTGGTAAATATTCAAAGGAAACTATGTTTCTTCTTTAATACAAGACCGAAGGTTGGTTGGAACTTTATTTTTGCCTTCGATTTCCATATCATGGTTCTGAGTTGGGTATATTGCTAGCTGAGTTATGCTGCTAGTCCAAATTATGTTACCAACCCAAGTCATGATTTTGAGTCAAGTTGTAATAAAGCATGATTATTATGGGATCCTTATGATGTTTTAATACAATTAAAATACTAAAATGATCATTATGATACTTTTAAATTACTTAACTTGCTTCTTGTAATACCCCTTTGATCTAAAATCAATATTGGAATGCTTTGTATACTCAGTTCAGTAAGATCTTTATCCTTTACCTTTTCTTAGAATTAAACCTTGAACACTTGTCCTCATCTCACTGCTTCCTAACATCTTGGAATGAACATGCTCCATTGATCTTTTTATAAAGAGCTTGATCTTTACTCAATTTAAACATCAAACAATTTGACCCATTTGACTTATCACTCACTATAGATCTAGATGTATGAACTTATGTGCACTATTGGATCTTCATCTGGTCTTGATATTTAACATCATGCAAAATTGATTATGGGGACCATTGCTTATCTTCCTAGAAGGCTAACTTTGGACCTCAATAACTTTTGTTGTTCTTAGATGCATGATCTAAAATTTGGATCATATGATATCCTCTCATAGGAGAATCTAACCATGTGTCAAACTAATCTTGAAACCTTCACATGTATGAAGTATAACTCTATCAATCTACTCACTATGGCGATTTCCATAGAGCCAACTATGCCAAGAACTGTCTAGAAGGCCAACTTTACACATGCATATCTTTTGATGCGCTTCATCGTATGATCTAAATTTTAGAAAACATCAACTAGGCACAAAAATGAATAAATTCATGTGATAATTTTCTCCTTACACCTTCACACATGTGATATATAACACCATCAAAATGCCTACTTAACTTTTCTTGTCACATTGTAAATTTGGCTAAGTATGGGAAAACACTGTCAAACTGTCTGAGAGACTAACTTTGCACTTGCATATCTTATGTTGCACTTTGTTACATGACCTAAAATTTAACACATAATAAATAGGCACAAATGTGATCACAATAATATGACCAACTCCCCCTGACTCATCCACACATGGCAATGGTGATGTCAACAAATTGCCTACTCAGATTTTTTGCCATTAGACCCAAAATGTCTAGATGAAAACTATGGACTACCAAATGAATTTCACTCATTCACACAAGCATTAAAATAATAGAAGACATATTATGGGACCTCTTACACATGTGAAAATCACCGTACTCATCCATGAACATCTCTAACCATGCCAAAACTGAAGATCAACCAATCATACTTCAAGCATACTAGGAAAAACACATTACACACTTTTTCATTGTCATTCAGACTATCAAGGCACTTCATGCACTCACCAGGACACCTCAATGACATCACCATGACATTATTGATGACTTTCCAAAAATATCCCCCTTTTTCATTGATGTCAACACCCATCAATATACAACTCACCTTTATTCTCTCTCTTCAAGCACTCTCAAAATAAGAACTTTCTCCCCCTTTGACCCAATGACAAAGTGGGCACCAACTAATCTTGAGGACCTAAAAAGACCACCACCAAGAGAGGACCACCTTAGAAAGATGATACAAACTCCCCCTTACCTTGAGACTACCTTTTTTTTGCCTTGACGACTTCCTCTTACTCCATGCCAACACTCTCTTCAACTAAGCACTAAAACCAATGAAGAAAGAACATAAAAAACATTGAAATCTAATGGAACTCACCAAAAAAAATCTAAGAGGGACTCCCCCTAATATCTTCGAGCCATTTCACATCTTGAGCATCTTCAAATCTTCATGGACCATGAAGAATTACCACACACTTAAGCCACCTCAAGGACCACCAACAAAACTTCATACTACTTATCAAATATAAAACATGCTCTAAACCAACCTAAGAACTCTCCTAGAAAAACTCATACCTTTCTCTTTTGGAGAAACTAATAAAAAATCACTCTTTTTCTTGCTAGGCCTACCTAGACTCCTTATAGCCCTACCTAAAACTTGTAGATCCCACAAATTTATTTAGTCACATCATCAAGACCTAAAAATTCATATCTAGAGAACTCTCATATGCCCCCTCAAGCACACCAATTTTAAACACCTAGCTCAACCTATGAAACATACTTGATAAACCAACTTGTCAATTAGGCCTCTATTTTGACAAAAACATGAATAATTTAAAAACCAAAAACCTTAAAAACTATATGAAGCTTTATTTGACAACCCATTTGGCCCATTAAACCTATTAAAAATACTTAGAAATCAAATAATAAGGCAAACTACTTTTATAGCAGAGCCCAAAACCCTAGAATCTCAAAATATACAAAGTCAACAAACCTCCTTCTAGTTAATGCCCTCATCTAAAACTTATTGCACACCTGGAGATAACCATCACACACTTCTGGACCAAAAATTTGAGCCTCCATACCTTTGGGAACATAGACTTCCTATAACCCATTTTTAGGCCTGCTTGCCCTTAATCTAAAAACTAAAAAAATCAAGAGCACTCAAAAATCTTTAATTGGCACAAATAGGATCCTCAAGACACAAAAATACTTAGAACACATCATACATAAGTGCACATAACTTTTTTAGCATCAAAGTATTCTTGACATTGCATCAATCCCATTAGGCCACCTGGAAACACCCATTCTGACCCTATACTATAGCTCCTTCACAAACCTTTAGAGCAAGCTCATGAACTTATTGTTCCCCCTTAACCAATGACCTTCAAAGATCAACACACACACACACACACACACACACACACACACACACACACATATATATTGACATTAATATCTTGAGCACACTAACTTACTTCTTCACAAGAAATATGTCTCTTAAGAAGCATATGCAGAGATATCCTACTTCATAATATCCTAGAACAATGTGGAACCAAGAGTTACCCACAACTCCTCATAATCCTTCTCCTGCTTGGTCATTTGATGCTTATAATTTTTCTTCTTATTTTTAGGCTTAATATAAGCAACATGTTGATCCACAACAACATTCTCCTTCTCTTTTATAATTGGATTGATAATACATAGAGATAACATAGATTCATGACATACCTTTTCATCTGTAGTATCTTCCTTGCATCTTAGAACCTCATCACTAGGTACTGACAATTGGTGTTCTTTGAATGCTACTTTTTCATCAATAGTAGGATGTTCACTTGGATCCATACACACCTTAGAACTTGCCTCAACCAACACCTTGGTCTTCTCCTTGAGCTTGGTCTCTTTATTGTCAACATGAGCAGACAATGAGACCCTTTGGCACTTTTCAACTTTTGTAGCAATCTCCACCATAGAAAATAGATTACTTGGACCTAAAAACTCATCATGACTCACACTTGTCACCTTTGGCTTCCATGAGTTAACTTGTGTTCTTTCTTGCACTCTAGGAGCCTAATTGAACTTATTTTGACTTGATGACCTTTTTTTGTAGAATATCGTAGTGTGGCCAATATTTTAACAATTATAGAAAATAATACTCCTTGATGGAAACATAGTTTGTCTTACCTTGTTTGGATAAAAACTTGCAATGTGTCTTATGTCATGTCAAATGAAACCTCCTCTTTTTGGAGAGAACTCACCTTGTTTAGCCTTATGTGGACAATGGATTACAAAGTGTCCCACAATAAGATAGTTGAATCACTTAACTTTATTCACACCTTTTGACTAATTACCCCCATCATAGTTCCATGCAAACTTATTTGTAACAGGTTTCTTGCATTCTCTAGCTCTATGCTCAAATTGATTACATGTGTAATAGTAACTATTGAATTTTGCATACCTCATGGCATTTGGTTATCTGATCTAATTTGTCTTTATTTTTCCAATACCTTCATTTCTTGTCTAATGATTTATCTTCAAAGTATGATTGTAATTTTTCACATTAGTCTTCATCTTGTCTTGAGTTACATTCTTTTGTTCTTCTTCATATCCAAGACTAGTTCTATCACTATAATGATTTTGACCACTCAGAATATTGTCTAGATCACTTGAGCTATTTTCAAATATCATAAATGACTTCACCTTACTAGATGTCTTCTCTAATTCATATTTCAATGAATCATTTTCAGTTACATACCTTGAACATTCATCTTCTTTGGCTTTTAGGATTGTAGATAAAATTTCCAATTGACAACTGAGATGCTTGACAATATCTTCATGCTCCTTGGTATCTTCATTAAACCTTGACGCATACACACTAAATTTCTCCTCATAGTCCTTAAGTTTATACTTCATCTTCTTGTTAATATTTTTCTTAATCTTCAGTTCTTCAAGGGTATTCATTAATTCAATCTCACAATCCACCTCATCTCTATCAACATCTAAATCACTCCAAGTAGACTCCTTTTGATATGAGCAACTTCCTTCCTTAACCATGAACATGGATTCATCTTCAATATGACCATCATCTTCATGATCATACTCTAAGTCATTGTCTTCACTCTCATCTAATGAGCTACAATCTTATTTGGTGTAGAGACTCCTCTTGTTCTTAAATTACTTCTTGTTGTTGTTATACTTTCCAAATCCTTTCTTCCTATATGTCTTCTTATCTTCATCTTGGCCTTCACCATGCTCTTCATCATCATTATTATGAGGGCACTTATGAGCAAAATGTCCTATCTCTCCACAATTGAAACATTTGAAGGGTAGTTTACCCTTATACTTCTCAGAGCCTATTTTCAATTTCCTAGTAATAAAAAAAATTAGTTCATCCTCATTAATGTCAGATATCTCATCCTCTTTGGGTTTCTTACTTTGAAAATTCTTGTTAGGCTTTGTCTCTATCTTAAATGATGCATCCTTCTTTGGTGGTATATTATCATTTACTCTCATCTCATAGGCAGTAAGGGTGCCATGCAATTGATCGATCTTTAATTGAGTAAGATCATGACTTTCTTCTATACTAGATAATTTGGATCAAACTTGAGAGATATAGTCCTTAATAACTTCTGAACTATAGTAGCCTCTTCAAGGTTCTCTCCAAGACATCTGATGATGTTCACAATCTCATCAACTCTCTATAAAAAGGATGCCACAAAGTCTTCTTCCTTCATCTTGAGACTCTCAAATTGTCTTTGGTGAGTCTGCAACTTTGCCAATTTAACCTTTGAATCTCCTTCATGAATGATCTATAATTTATCCCATGTTTCTTTAGTAGATTAACAATGGATTATCTTGGTGAAGTCAATCTCTGTAAGAACACAACTAATATCATTCATTACCTTATAATTATTCTCAAACAACTTCAAGTCTGTAGCACTAGATGGAGGAGTAGTAGGAACAACATAACCATCCATAATAGTTGCCATACATAAAACCCTAGGGACATAATGTATGTCCTCATCTCTTCACTCCAAAAAGCATAATTATATCTATTAAACATTGGTGCTTGCTTAGTAGAGAAACCTCCTTGATGACTACCCATATTGTACCTTGGATCAGCTTCAAGCTATCAAGCCTTTACCAAAGGATTGACTCTGATACTAATTATTAGAGGTATAATGATTAAGAGGGGGGTGATGAATTAGTGAGCCCTAGATATTAAAATTCAATTAAAATCATTTCAAAATTCTTAATCAGTTACCATAAACATTTATGAAGCATACACATCATTCACAATAATGAATAGGAGAGATAATACAAGATCAAGTACATAACACATGACATATGTGGGAAACCCTTTTGGAGGACAAAACCCACTGGAACCTATGATTAGAATACTATCTTATAATAACAAGAACCAATTTAGACTAGTAACAACTAATCAAGGAACTACCATCCCTTATTTAGTGAGATTAAAATTCCATAAGGTGCTACAACTGTCTAGCTAAGCAACCACAACACATAATATTTTAACAACTTTAACCTTGCAAGAAGGATACAAACCCCAAGATGTTGAGTAGCCAAAAAAACACCTACGAACACAACATCTCCAAAACATTGATTGGCTACCAATCTAATGAAGATATAAAGTATATGAACTCTCTTCAACTCTTGCACACTCAATGCATCTAAAGCCACCTTTTGGATCACGCTATACCTCTTTGCTCATCCTTAACCTATAAGATCACTATTCTTACATCAAAAACATGACCCAAAGGTCATACACACAACTCTCAATTTGCTCTTCTCATTAGCTCATCTACTAGGCACTCTCCTTCTCCTTCACTCCACAACTCTCACTTATAAGCCTTTTACCAATATCACAAGTCTTTTTCTAATCTTGAACCATCACATTTGTTTTCACTATTTATAAAACATTCATGAATTATCAAGTCCACAATATTTCTTATCAGCCATAACACATGACTTCACCCTTAAGGCTTCTTACATGGGTCACACTTAAGCACAAATCTCTTTCAAATAAGCCTAAGTCATTTTTCAGGTCCTATGATGACCTATTCACCTCTTTGACACTTATATAAGAAAAATATGAACATAGGGACACTTTCCAACTCATAGAACTATGCCACATGATCTATAAGTCCTCCTTAAGTTCCAACAACCATTACAATACCCTTCTGCTTAAGCACAAATTACTCAAACAACATTTTGTACAACAAGCATTATGAGTGAACATACAATAAACTTCTTAAGCATTGTTCATTCTCAAGATACATTGATCACACCTACAAAATCCACACAGAGCATCCTTATGGAGTCTAAAACACTCTCTAATAGCTAAAACATCATGAAACATCGAATCAACATCAACACAAACTCATTTACCCTTCTTAGGTTATTTGTAGAAAAGCACGAACACATAGTAAACTTTGAACCTTCATAACTTTCACTATACACACTTTCAAATCTTTAAAACTATATTTCTAGATGTGCTTTGAAGTCTTCTATAAATTTAATTTTTACACCATGATCAAATTCATCCTTAATAAAAGTCATAGCCAAAATATAGAGCACTAGTTTTTTCTTTGTTAAATTCAAATATTCAAATGCAAACGGTCACAGTTAAACCTTGGTCACTTTGTTCACATCTCATGCTCTCGTGTCTTCAGATTAAACACACACCATCAATCTCTACAGATCAGCCAGGTCTTTATCATGCAACATGCACTATTTGGTCAATCTATATGAATACCCACTCACCATTAGATCCTTATCCTTTACCTTTGCTTAGTGTTAAAACTTGAACACTTGTCCTCATCTCATTGCTTCATGACATCTTGGAATGAACATGCTCCATCAATCCTTTTGTAAGGAGCTCGATCTTCATTTAGTTTAAGCATCAAATAATTTAACCCATTTGAATTAATACATACCATAGATATTGATATACAAAGTTATATGCACAATTGGATATTCACTTGGTTCTGATCTGTAACATCATGCAAAAATGACTAAGTATGGGGACCATTACTTATCTGTCTAGAAGGCTAATTTTGGACCTTAATAACTTTTGCTGCACTTAGATGCATGATCTAAAATTTAGACCATATGATTTCCTATCATAAGATAATACATCCATGTGTCAAGCTAATCTTAAAACCTTCACATGTGTGATATATAACTCCATTAATATGTTCACTTAGATTTTTTTTCCACATAGCCAACTATGTCAAGAACAGTCTGGAAGGCCAACTTTGCATATGTATATCTTTTAATGCACTTTATTACATGATCTAAATTAAAAAAAAAATAAACTAGGCACAAAAATAAATAAAATCATATGACTATTTTCTTCTCGTACCTTCACACATTCAAAATATAACACCATCAAAATGCCTACTCAGCGTTTCTTGTCACAATGCAAATTTGGCTATGTATGGGAAAACACTATCAAATTGCTTGAGAGACCAAATTTGCACTTGTATATCTTAGGTTTCATTTTGTAATATGACCTAAAATTTATTATATAGTAACTAAGCATAAATTTTATCATAACTATATGACCAACTCCCCCTGACTCATCCACATGTGGCAATGGTGACATCATCAAATTGCCTACTTAAATTTTCTACCATTGGACCCCAAATGTCTAGATAAAAATTATGGAGTACAAGATGAATTCCACCCATGCACACAAGCATTAAAAGCATATAATACATCTTATGGGCATATTGAACATGATCAAATCACCATACTCATCCCTGAACATCTCTAAACATGCCAAAACTGAAGAATAATCAATCATACTTCAAGCATATGAGGACAAACACATTGCACACTTTGTCATTATCATTTAGACTATCAAGGCACTTCATGCACTCACCAAAACACTTCCATGACATCACCATGACATCATTGATAACTATCCAACACTAGGTGATAAGATGGTATCCTACTTAGACTCACATTGACTCAATAGTTATCGAGTTTGGAATTGATAGATAGACTTGTCAAATCTAAGATTTGATAGACGGACTTGTCAAATTTAGTTGTATGGCCATATGCATGTATATTGTGGATGGGTATTCCATGATTTTATATACATTGAAAATGTAGTATTTATAGTTCCTATTCATCATTGTACTTTCTAGGAGCTCCATAAAGTAGTGATAATATTAACATATTATATTTATCTGAAGCTACATGGAGTAGCGATAGTATTAACATATACACATCATTCATGCCAAGTTCCCTAAATAATTTTTTCTGGAATGAGAAATATACTTTCTAGGTTAAGAGAGATGTGTAAAAGGGTTAGAAGGTTTTGTAGAACTCTTCTTGGTCATTTGTTTTGGCTTTTGTGATGATCTCATTTACTTTTTGGGAAGTTAGTGAAACTTTTACTGAGATATTATAAACTTCTCTTGATAGAACCAATCAACGTAAGTGACATTTGTAAAACTTATTTGCATAAAGGAAATGTCACAAAGTAGAGTCTTGTGGGACCAATAATCTGAGGATAGTGCTACTTGGAATGACTATGATGAGTTTTATAGGTTGTTTCTATATTTATTTACATGAAAGATATTTGATACTATGTTTTCAAATTTTGTTAAACTCTATTTGTTATTTAGAAATATTTTTTTAATAAGTATCATTGAGATGATGACTAATTTTAGGGGGGGAAGATGTTACATCTAGATTTCACCCTATGATTAATGACCTTTGAATCTATGGATTATTATAGTTGTTATCTAATTATTATTGCTTTAATTTCAGCTTTATGACATATACTATAATAGGACAACAATATTATTGATTAGTATACATGATGTGACAGTTATATTTTATTATTCTATATAATATGAATATGTATATATTAGTTTTAAATCATTGGTTGATATTTATAATGACTCAAACTAACTATCTACTTGTTGTGAGGTGGATGCAGGATAGATCCTACCCCCAGAGTTTGATGAGGGAGAGCATCATCGAAGAGGATGTAGTAGATGGGATAATTGGGGGATGACAAAGGAGTTATTAGTGACCCTACACACACAATAAAATAACTTGTTAACTCTTTTTAATTGATTTGGTTATCTAGTTGTATGGAATTATTTGCTATGATTATTATTTTGTGTTAAGTTATTCCTAGTAAACTATTAATCCATGTTATTTAATACCTTTTTAAAGATAGTTAAAGACATGAAATTAACAAACTCAATAAGTAAAATTTGTAGATATAACATTTAAAATGTTTGAAATATCAGTTTAGGCAATTATTATTATGTTAGTATTTAATATAATATCTATGCTAATTTCTTGTATGGAATATCCAAATTAAATACTACAATGTTTAGATATTAAACCTTTTTTTTAATGACTTACAAAGTGATTGTTAACTTTGACACTGGTAATAATAAGCTTAACTATCTAGTTTTGCATGTAGTCAATTTTCAAATAGATTGGTTATTAAAAAGGGTAATTATGGAAGCTTTGATGGAAAAGTTTTAATCTGACTTACTTGAGTAGATTTTGGATGAGTTCGAGTTTATGAGCTAGATTATGGACTGCATGGTTATGGCGTAATCAAATAGATTTTATGTTCTATATTAAAATTAATGAAGTTAAAGTTCAAATGGACTATGGTTTGGAAGTAAGAGATAACTGTAGTTTTAGGAGAGGAAGATGTCACGCATGAAGAGAACTTGAAGTGAAATTACATGAAAATAAAGAACCATGACAAAATGTGAGGGGAATAATTTATAAATTTATAGGTAAAATTAAAAAAAAAGGATACAAAAAGGATAAGAACTAAGAGAAAGGATGAACATAGGTAGCTCAAGAGAGGTAAAGGATATCAATTTTTACCTACTCAACTTGGAAGCATTGTATATATTGATATGGTTTATATTTTTTTGTGATACTTTTTTTATGTGGATTGTTAAGTTCTACATCTCTTAGTTGAAATTCTTGATAGTAAATAAGACCATTAGAAACCTATAAATTTATCTAAAACTATAGCAAACTGGTGGAGTGTATAAAGACTACACATTATTTATATAACAGAGTCATATTTATGATATGCATCCCATTTAGCTAGGCAATGTTCTAAATTTTAGAACTGCATTTTACCTTTTTGGATTGCATCATAACTCTCTAGGGCTACATCTTAGTTTAAGAACAATTATTGGCTGGGTTTTATTGAATATGAGAATAAATCTATATTTATTTTCCAATACATAGGGTGAAGGAGTTGGATAATGTCTTAAAATTGGACTGCATTTTATCCATTTAGAAATGCATTTCACATTTTTAGGTCTACATTTTATTTATGTTAAGTGAGCATGCAAAAACTTGAAGACTTGCGTTATGGTATAAGGGAATTCTGCCCTTTCATTTAATTCATTCCTTGTAAATGTAGCAAATTGATTTTTACGATAGTGTCTTAACATCACTCCCAATGCCATAAACAATTAGGATGGAGGCATCCTATTTAAATATGTCATGTTTCAATATAAATATTACTAGCATGTTTGTTAAGCATATGCTGGAAAATACATAGATTGAATTTTTGGACTACATTTTATTTTGAGGGCAGCATTTAGATTGAAGTGACTATATTTTAATTTATATAGGTAGTGCTAGTAATTATAGACTACATTTGATTAGGTACTAAATTCAATTTATCTAATTTTTTGGAATGCCTCGAGTAATTTGAGTAAGAAATTTTTGGTAAATATTCAAAGGAAACTATGTTTCTTCTTTAATGCAAGACCGAAGGTTGGTTAGAAATTTATTTTTTCTCCAAATTTCCATATTGTGGTTTTGAGTTGGGTACACTACTAGCCAGTTGTGCTGCCAATCAAATTTACGTTGCCAACCCAAGTCACAATTTTGAGTCAAGTTGTAATAAAGCATTATTATTATGGGATCCTTATGAGGATCTAATATGGTTAAAATACTAAAATAATTATTATGATATTTTTAAATTACTTAACTTGCTTCTTGTAATGTCCCTTTGATCTAAAATCAATGTTAGAATGCTCTATATACTTGGTTCAGTAAGATATAGTAAATATACTCAAGAATGACAGTCCTTCCAAGCTTAATACAACTAAACCAGGTCTTCACATTCATAACATAGTCACTAAAGACCTGAAAAGATAATGTGTGATTGTAATAAAAAATCAGTAAGATTTGTATAGACAATACACTAATGATTAATTTGAACTTTCTGTTTTAAAATTGACACACTTAAACTATTTATTTAATGGATATTAGATGAGTGGTATATTTTATGAATAAAATAAAAGAGGATTCAGATATGGAGAAAGGGCTTCAATAGTATACCAACATAGTATATAGGAAGACATTCACTTGTTTACACAAGCCCCTGAATATGAGAGACAAGGATATATCACTTAGGGCTTATAAACGCTCATATATTTATAAGCGTATCTAGGCATATTTTATGAACCTAGTTATTATTCTATGGTATTAATAATGATATTAATATGTAACAAGGTATATCATTTATCCACATTTTCTTTGACCAACTTGCCCAGATTCAATGTATCTAGGTCACTGAGTAAGTCTGAAATAAATAGTCCATCTCATGAAAAATTGGCATCGTAATGTGTGCCTAAATATGAGATACTTTGTAAATTAAGATAATTTCATCCTTATGATTTTTTATTATTATATAGGATCTTATTCATGCTTTTGACACATTATTAATAAAGATTATGATCATGCAACATAAGGCTAAGATTATGAGATGATGGTTTGACAACCTTATTTTTATCCTCTAATCTATGTCAGACTAATTAAATTGAGTTTTATAGTTTGTGGTATATCACTTTACATTTGTGAAAGCAATAGAAAAGATAGCCATTTTTTTGGAGTGTTACCATACTCCTATTTGATTAATACTGTATCCTTGATTGATATAATTATATGATCTAGATCTATACTATGAATTTACTTAGAATGCTTGTAGAGGCCAAGTAGTATATCTATAAGCATAATAGTGTTATGCAAACATGTCAAAAAGGTCAATTTTTATAGTGTCATGTAAAGATGAGAACTTGTGTGCAATATATTTGTGAGAGTATTTTATGTGCAAGTGATTAGACATTTCTAGAATAAAATAGTGCATCGTACTGTATGCCTAGAGATTATGTTTTCATCTTATTATTATTATTATTGTATAGTATAATCTAGGGCATACTTAGGTGGTATAACTATGTACTTGCCTGTTTAATAATTATAGTATGGGATATCATAGAATACTTCAGCTTAAATGTATATGCTCAGATGGTACATACTATAGTTGTATGTATAGACTCTAACTTACGTTGAATGATTAAATGTATATGTTGGTTATTACTTGAATAATGTATTTTGTAACAATTAATAAGACATTATGTATATGTGCATACAACCTTGAGATTATAACAAAAGATAGGTTGAAATTTTATGTTTTGGTATGACTTGTTTTTTTATATATATATGCTTGAATAAAAGTTTATGATTCCATGTATTTATGACTACTTTGTATAACTGATTGTGGGAAAACTAGTAGTTATGTCTTAGAACCCTAGACTGTGATAATATGGGATATCATGGGGTGTAATTGTTGAAACTTATTGTATTAGTAGGAATATAAAATTTAATGTGAATTTTACATGGGTGGTATAAACTATAGGCATTATTTATAGTTTAGAAGTAAAAAAATAAAGTGAGATTCATTCATGCATTGATCAAATAAATGTACACTTTGCTTACTCATATGTTTATCATGTGATGTGATATGATTGTTATGAGGATGTAATTAGTATGAATCTTGTGGTTAAATGATTTTTAGTGAGATTATATTTTGGTGTGTATGATTTACATGCTAGTGCAATATCTTGTAATAGAATCGGTTTTCTATGATACACTGCAAGTTTAGTTTTAGAAAACATATAACACTTAGGTACTGGATTATTACTGTCATTTCCTGCACCATCACTATTTACTCATCCATGAAGGGAGGGCCATTCCCTAATGGTATTAGTGTGGGGGATCATTGGCACGTACTTGGTTTAGAAAAGTTCTTGGATGATGCTCTCCCTCTCCACAATAATACTACTTACTTGGAGACTACACTTGAGATTATCAGAGATACATGAGTTCGTTCGACTCAAGCTCTGAAGGGCTTGATATATATTTATTATATTAAATTAGAATGCTTAATTAAAATGTAATTATATTTTATTTTTATTTACTTGAGCAATAATTGTTATAGTAGTAGACTAGCTGTGGATGAGTCTCAATGTATTTTATTTCCTTGCAATTGTAATATTTTGCATTCAGTATAGGAATTTATAACTATTATTATTCTAAGTTTTTGATAATATGTTTGGCTAAGTTGTTATGTATTTTATATGGAATTAATGTTAATAAATTAGTTAAAAAAAATAAATTTATTGTATTATTTTAAGTACAACTTGAGGGGTTGTAACATTTTGAATCAAATCTTCAACATCAGGTCACTATTAGGGTTCTAAGAGGGTTTAAATGCACTTCCAGTGTTAATGATTGTTCATAAAGCATTACCCATTAATCCAAAAAACAAATTTCTAGAGTTTTAAGCTAGGACCATTCCCCATCTATCATGAATAGCTTAGGTTTCCATGCAGAGGTTTGATGAGCTAACGAACACAATAAAATACTTCTCAGGTTGAGAACCCTCCATTTTGTGCACTTGAAAGACCTAAAAACACTTTTGCTTACCTTAAATTTCAAACTTTGACCTAAAACTTGGTCAACATACTTGAAAAAATATGACACACTTTTGACAACACTCACCTATCCATACTTGCCTTGGAAACAAAACCTCATACCCCATTATGCCATACTCTCTCTACATTATGGTCTTCAAGCTACATTAGACCTAAAAACACACCTTCATGCCAATATAAATTCAATATACACATTATACACATGTTCAAGAAACCTCATACAACATTTCATGCCTCTGTGCATCCATCTTACGAAGTCATCATACTCATATCTTCTCACAAGGACTTTACATGCCATGACTAGTCTTATGATACTTAATCACTTGACATCCATGTCTCTTTTCATGTTATCAACACCTTACTATCATGATCATCATCTCACTCTCATGACATACAACCTCTCTTAATTCTTTAACAATATCAAACATCATTATATAACCTTATCTCACCATATAACCAAGCTTATGCCTTCACATAAGGTCTCTTCATACCATAACTAAGCTTCACAAGAAACCTTGTCCTCAAAGACACTTGATATAAATCTTACATAAAATTTTTAGGCCTAAGAACATCCAACTCACCATGACACCATGCCTCTTCATGCACAAGACTAGGCATCCTATGCTCATACCTTCTCAAGACATGAGTAGGCTCAGGTACTTGACAACTTTGACAATAAGGACCTTCCATGATGACCTTCACATCACTCATGAAGACATAAGAACACATGCCAATCATATCTTACATTCTCAGAATTACTACAACATTGATCAATAAAATTTCTCATAGCTACACTCTTCAACATTTTATCTTGTTACAACACAACATTCACTAGAGTACCACTAAGACATCAATGCCAACAATAATGATAGTCACCTGACATCAAACTTAATAATCACATTTGACATCAATGACAAAATCAATTCTAAAACTCAACAATCAATGACAATGCTCAATAATCTCTTCCTTTGTAGTTGATGGCAAACATACTCAAAAAACTATGGTAACCATTCTTAATGGCAACCATCTCCCAGATTTGGTTCTTGCCTTTTCTCACCCTTTCTAATCTTTCTCCCCCTTTGACATGAATGATAAAGGGTCACCTGTAACTACTAGAATTACATTTTCTCCCTTTGAACTAATACTACCTCTCAAAGACACTATATGGCACATAATCTTTAGAAACTATGGCAACCACCCATGGCAACCATTCTCTTGACAAAGAACTTAGAGCTACCAAACTCCCCCTTAGAATAAGCATATCTATTTTAAATTAACTAAGAACTCAAGATAACTTACCTTCTTTGACATGGCTGAAGAAGATCAAAATCTTGATCACACACTACATAATTAGGGACTCCTTTATCTTCACAGCTCAACACATGAGTCAATAGGACTCTTAAACCATCCTCATCTCCCTTCAAGAATATTGATGCTAATAGCCCTTCTTACTTCAAATGAAGCTAAAATACTCACATAAACAAATACCAAAACCTTACCTCTCATATACCAATTGACTACACTTTAACCTCAGATTCCTGATGTTGACCTTGGATCTCTCATCATGCTGCCTACTACACTTGGAGATTATGAACAACCTAAATAGATCTCCCTCAAACTAAGCATCCACCATGCTTTTGCTAACTGAAGAGTGTCTCCATGAAGCCTAATGGAGTCACCCCTTTCCATAGGGTCCTCAAAACTCCATGAACCTAGGAGATTCTTAGATCTCCAAATCACTTTCCTCAGCTATCTTGCAATCATGAGACTGATAGTCCCTCCTTAGAATCTATTTAGGCTTGATTATATAATTCAACTCATCCACCTTGTCATCCTTTTTCTCTTTGACTACCTTGTCAACACATTCAAATAACAAATGTTCTTGACATTCCTTTACTTTTGATCCTTGCTCTATCTTAGCAAATAATCCATTTTGACCATTGGACTCAATATGACTAGTCTTGAATTTTTTTGGCTTCCATACCAATGTTTGACTCTTCTCATGCACTCTATGAGTTCCATATACCTTGTTAAGTATTGAGATCATTCTAACTCCATTAGGATGGAATTTTTCAATGTGTACCATATTGTGATAACTGTAGTAAACAATTTTTTTTACATACCTCTTGATTGATCACTCTTTCTCTCATGGTCCCATGATAACTCATTCCTTGAAATCATCCTATAATAAATTTCTCTATGACTAAAGTTATGACAAACAAAACAATAACCAATGAAATCATTGAAATACCTCATAACATTAGGCTATCTAATATAATTTGTATTCATTTTGTTCTTGAGGTTGACCTTGTTCACATTAGCATTCTCCTTGTCCTCCTTTTTATCTACTTTGAAACCAAGACCTACCTTATAATTAGCAGCCTTATGACTACTAAAAATTTCATATAGAGCCTTAGTTCTCTTTTAAAACTTCTCATAGGTATTCATATTTCTCATATTGTCTATGAGATGCTCATGCTCAACCTTCAAAGAAATTAGATCTATCTTCAACTGATCATACTCAACTTCTTTTGATCTAAACTTTGAATTGGCACCTTCTAACTGATTCTTGATATCCTTTATAGTCTTTTTTTATGCTTCAAATCATCTAGGGAAATTATGAGCTTAGCTTCAAGGTCTAATTTAGCTTCTCCTTCACTATCGTAGTAGACTTGTTTATCATACATGTTTTCTTCTTCTTTTCAATTACTAGACATCTTGTGCTTCTTAGGATCACCTTCAAGCTTTTAGGATTGATTAAAAGGACTAGGCTCTGATACCAAATTTTATAAGCACAATGAATAAGAGGGGGGTGAATCAATGTCTTCAAAACATTCATTGAATTCTACTTGAGCATACATGAACCATGCATATAAACATGAATATCTGGCAAGCATAAACAATGATACAAGAGCATGAAACAAGATAACACATCATATATGTGAGAAACCCTTAAGAGGAAGAAAAACCACTAATATATTCAAATGTAATATAATACTATAAGATAAAAACCAATATTTAGTGAAGCACTAACTTCACATGAAACACCAACCCTAACTAGATAAGCACCCACTTGACTAGGCTTTTAACAAACACCCACTTTCAAGGAAGAACCAACCCCCTAGATGACTCAACACCAACTCAGCCAAATAATTACATTGATCACCTTTAGAACACCTTGTTTCTTAACCAACTGATGATGACCACCTCTTTAGCTCTTCACACTCTTATCCCTCTCAACTACCTTCTAGACCTCTTCACTCAACTAGGTCTCTTCAAGACTGATTAGGTCATATGACCTTGATATTCATACTCAAACCTACTATTATATCTCATTATATATATTATAAACCGTTATGATGGTCTACATGAACTCCTTATACTCCTCAATCTTATTTTTCATTCGCTTCCTCTAAGCACTCCCCAATAGGCCTAAAACTGCCTTGTATTTATACAATCATCTTGCTCATATCCATCTTGGTCAGCCAAACATTATTAACCACTTATATTTTACAAAAAATATGTCTTGAGACATACCAAAAACATTAATCAATCATTACATTAGGTTGGTCATATCTCAAATAGACCAAATCCTTCTTTAAGCCTTAAGGAGACTTATTAGTCCTTCTTAGTCACACATTACACTTTGCCTTCATTGAAACACTTTAAAACTCTAAACATAGTATAAAAACTTCATATAACACTCAAATATACCCCCACTTATATCATCTTATGTACATGACACTTGTTATCTCCAACTACCACTTGAAGCACAACATTAGTATTGTTTACATTATGCCTGTGTGTACTCAAACACTATCTAATCTCATCATGATTAATCACCTATATGTTATGTAAATAGAATATAAAAAGATGTTTAAATAATATATATGACCTTATGGTCATATTAATTCACTTTTTACACTCTGACTGAATGACCGACATTGGTCTTACTCACCCTTTAGGTCTCATGGAAATGTACTTCATTATGTCTGATCTCTTAATGCTGAGACTTTATCTTTGTTGGATCTAGATAGCCTTATCCAACCATAAAAAACCACTCAAATAATTTTTTAATGACTTATTATTACCTTTTAAATTATTGGTTATATCTGCATCCTTTATTCATACCTTGAAGCCCTCTTTAGGATAAACTGCCCTATTAGGCTTGTACACCTCAGAAACAAACTTGAAAGAATGAAGTTAAATCACTCTTTATAATATATCCCATGAAAAATTAAACCTATATACATATACTAAATGACCTAATGAACATACCCAACTACTTGTAACAACTTCACTCAGACAATAATGGCTCAAGAACAACTTTGTAACTTGCTCACTCAAAATTGCTAGAATACTCAAAAACACAATCATAAAGAATTAAACTTAAAACACCTATGTAGAAAATTTTATTGAATATTTATTCATGAAAATTATCCTATTACATATTTATATCACAATTAAATGAAAAAATCATAAGGTCTAATTTAAAATATTGGCCTTACAGACCAAATCTTTAACTTATAGTCTCACAGTCCAATACTGAACAGACAAGCCATTTTATGAACAACTTTTCTACACTTATACTAACCTAATTTAAAAAAAAAAGAATTATCATGACTTAAAAGTCATGGATAATAATTCCATGTACTACATTACATCACTCTTTCATGAAATTACATTCAAATCCAACTTTTCATCATTGTAACTCAGAGCTAAGACTATCAAAAACACAATACTAAAACATTGACCTTATAACACCTATATAGGGACTTTATAAGACTTAAAATTAATGAAATTTATTCTATAATATTTACAAACCATATTTAAATATAAAATCAATATGTTCTAATGTCAAATATTGGTCTTACAGACCAATCTTTTGATCTCTCTCCTCACAGTCATACCGAAATAGATTAGCCATTTTGGATTCTAATTTTAAACCTCTATATCTAAATTATAAACCCTAAAAAAAACATGGATAGGAAATTAAATTAAAAAACAAGAAAACCATGCACTCTAATACATCATTATTCTATGAAATTATACCAAAAACTAACTTCTCAAACTGCCTGGGGTTCTTCAATAAGCATGTTAGCGAATGGCCAAATTGGATCACACATTTGGAAAAATTAATCACTATAACCAATAAATAAACCAACAAGTACATAAAATATGAGTATTAATCTTCAAACTTCATCAATTTGCAAACTTTATCCTATACAACTTTTTACAACTACAACTTCTTGAGAAACAAGCCTATATCTTCACATTTTCTCTTTCCTCTCTCTAACCACCACCACATGGAGGTACTTGGGAGAGTTAAATATAATTTAAAAACACTTAAATAAGAATTAAAAACCATATTTATCACTTTTTAATCATATCTTCGACATAGGGTCACTATTAGGGTTCTAAGAGGGTTTAAATGTACTTTCACTGTTAACGATTATTCATAAATCATAGTTCCTTAATCCAAAAACAAATGCCTATAATTTTGATCTAGGACTATTAAAAATATTCCATGAATATATTAGGTTCCCATGAAGATGTTTGATGAGCTAATAAACACAATAAAATCCTTATCGAGTTGAGAACCCTCCATTCTGTGCACTTGAGAGACCTCAAAGCACTTTTTTTTGACTTAAATTTAAAAATTTGACCTAAAACTTGGTAAACATACTTGAAACAACATGACACACTTCTGAAAATACTCACCTATCCATAATTTCACTGGAAATAGAACCTCATACCCCATCAGGCCATACTCTCTCTCTACATCATGGTCTTCATGCTACATTAGACCTAGAAACACACCTTCATGCCATTATCAATGCACTCTCCAACTTATACACATGATCAATCAATAGAATACAATATTTCATTCCTCTTTTCATCCATATTACCAAGTCATCATACTCATATCTTCTCACAAGGACTTTACATGCCATGACTAGTCTTATGCTACTTAAACACTTGACCTCCATGCCTCTTTTTATGTTCTCAACACCTCACTATCATGATAATCATATCAATATCATTACATACAACCTCTCTTCATGCTTAAACAATGCCAAACATCCTTATACGACCTTATCTCACCATGCAACCAAGCTTATGCCTTCACATAAGGTCTCTTCATATGATAACTAAGCTTCACAAGGCACCTTATCCTCAAAGACACTTGATATCAATCTTATATAACCTTTAAAAGATTGAGAACATCAAACTCACCATACCACCTTGCCTATTTATGTACAAGACTAGGCATCCTATGCTCATACCATCTCAAGACATGACTAGGCTCAGGCACTTGACAACTTTGACAAAAATGACCTTCCATGCTGACCTTCACATCACTCATGTAGACATAAGAACATATGCCAATCATATCTTACATTCTTAGAATTACTACAACATTGATCAATAAACTTTCTCATAGCTACACTCTTCAACATTTTAGCTTTTTACAACACAACGCTCACTAGAACACCACTGAGACATAAATAACAACAATAATGATAGTCACATGATATCAACCATCATAAGCACCTTTGACATCAATGGTAACATCAATGACAAACTCAACAATTATTGACAATGCTCAACAATTAATAACATATCAAAGACTCTCGTGTATGGTATAAATAAAAAAGGTAGTAATCACATGTGTTGAACCAACTTGTAAAGGTAAGTCAATCTCACTAATAACATGTTGTGATGTCCTATTGAATGCTCTTACCATTTTGGTTGAAGGGTATAAATCATCATGTGTATATCCCAAATGTGTAAGTAACATCATGGTACATACGTTCTCACTCACACCTTTATTAATCATAATGTTATGTATAGGCTGATGATCAAGGTATGCTTGAATAAATAATGAATGAAGATCCGAGTCATCATCTACAATTTCATTATCATAAAAAGAAATAAAGGGTATTTAAACCATAAGAGGTGTTGTGTGTGTATAAGTTCCAATAATCCCATCTAATGGGTGCCCATAATGTGGTGGAGGAGGATGTGCGTGATATGCCATTTGCACTGATAAGTCTTTCTTAGAATGATCTTGCAATGGATTGTTAAATATATTTTGATTTTGATGGTCACTAGGTTATGAATTTGAATCCTTTGGAGGATCATAAAAGGTAATATGTTGGTTATCAATAAGGTCTTGGATCTTGTGTTATAATGTATAACATTTGTTTTTATAATTCTTAGGGCTTTGGTGATAGTCATAATATGCATTAGCATCATATCCTTTTAGTACAAGTCAACTCATATCAACCTCTATAAGAGGAAATAGAGTTATGAGATGACACTCTCCAAGCTTTTTAAGTAGTGAAGCTAGAGACTTAGGTAATCATGTAAATTGTCTCTTAGGTGCATTGAATAAGATGATATTATTAGGTTGTTGTGACACTATATTAACCATTTTGATTTTTTCCTTTTTAGGTTCTATAGGTTTCAAATTGTAGCTTAGTTTGATATGAAACTCAATAGAAGATGTAGTCGGTGTGTTTGATACACACTTAAATTTGTTCAAGAAAATAAGTTTTATTTATTGATCTTAGACAATATGGCATAAATCATCAAAATATTTGAACTTCTTGAAAATAATAGATTCATGTAATGAGTCAAGAAAACTTTTCCTAAAGATGTCTTGAAGCTCTTTATTTGCCATTGTATTTGTCATTTTGGCTAACATTGTTTATACTTCAATAAATATTCATTGATAGGTTTATTGGTTCCTTGTTTGATCTTAGCAATTTGTGCATATGACATATTTTCAATGATGTTGATGGACAAATGTGCTAGAAATTAATATGCTAGAGGTTTCAATGCTTTCATTTATTAGATTGGTAAGTCATATAACCATGTTAAAACATAGTCCTTTAGGATACTTGGAAATAATTTGATCAAAAGTTTATCATTTGAAGCATAGTCAAGGCATGCTACATAGAAATATTAGAGATGTTGTTCAGGATCACATTTGCCATCATAAAATGTGAATTTGGGTGCAAAAAAACTAGTTGGTAAAAGGTGCAAAGATATCTTGGGTGATAGAGGGTTAGGCAGTACATATTATGAATCAATAGCATGAGTTGATTTCAAAACATTTTATTTGATGTTGGTAACCTTAGCTTCTAAATATTTTACAACTTAGAGAATTGTTTGCACTATAAACCCATTATAATTAAGATTTGAGTTTTGAGAAGCCACCAAAGGAGATGAAAACACCACTTTTATTGATGTAGGCTTTGAAACTAGTAATTGAGTTAAAGTATTAATTGTTCCCATGGAGGATGTAGTAACAATTGTTTGGCTTTCAAGAAACAAGTGTTTGAAAATATATTTCGTGCCACCACTCGATGTAGTAGGCAATGCTGTGCTCAAGGGGAGGGAAATGAGAAGGGATGAATTACAGGCATATTATTTAGTCCCAATATTTATATCAATAGAGAGCAATGGTTGTTCACTAACACCTTTTAATTTTTGAGTTTCTAATATATTATTTAGGATCTTATGGAGATCTTCAAGATTTGCACTAATGTGATCTTAAAATAATGCAATAGATTTAACTTGTTCTTGGTCAACTTGGTCATTTTTATTATGCTCATGTGTTTCATTGTCCTCATAATTAGATTAAACTTCTATGCATTTTTTTAGTATGTGGCTCATTGTCATTATTGACACTCTCATTATTAGTAGAATTTGATATGGTATTAGCTTGAGATAATTTAGGTGGCCCAAGGGGTAGCTTAGGATGTTCAATAGGAACACCACATAATCTAGGACTACATGTATGTTAAATACAAATGACAGAACACATGTGAATAATTACAACAAGCAAAATCCTTATGAAACTGAATACCCTAGATAAATCTAGGAGCTGCATGAATCACCAAATTTTAAACCCTTTTTGGAAATATGGTAAAGGGCGGATATAATATCTTATACATAAGGATGAATAAAACTATTCTATAACAAGCCAATTAATTATAAACTCAGATAAATGAATATTAAAATACGAAGATGTGTTAAATATAGAAAGTGCAAAACTTGAAATATATTCTATTGACTCAATGCCAAAGAAAAATGATAATTCATTGGATGTTTAATGTGTAGGTAGTTTTGAGTTGTACACAGGCATAAGTGTGTAGGATTAGGATTCTTATATAGTCCCCAGATTTTATAAATGATGTTTCTGGAGCCATAGACACTACCGTCGACCTTGGGAAAATATTATTGATGCTATTTTCTAGTAAAAAATATGCATTAGATTATGATGTAACCAACTTCATTATTATGGGTTCTCTGTCACCTTTTTGCATATGTATTCTAATTTAGAACATAGGTTACATATGTCTGCTTATGGATCAAACCCTTTCTCTTCACCCTTAGGATTTATTTGCCAAAAATGAGTTGGTGGGATCACATTATCGATATGAACTCAAATACCTCTCTATCAATGAGTGTTGCCTATAGAGCCAATATTCCAAAAAGGGCCTCAGATTTATTTAATTCTCCCCTATGTGTGGGAGTGTGTGTGAACAATGGTGTAATATGTTACATGTATATGAATGCATTTATATAGCTTGTATCATCATAAATAACACTCATGAGTTTTTATTTAGATGATTTAGACATTTTTTATAACTGCTCCTATGACTGATAAAGAAATAGGGATGAACAGGGCAGAATAACTTAGTTATGTGATTGATTGAATTAGATTTGGTAGGTGCTTGTTTGATATTTGCTAGATGAATAATGAGAAGGCTTGGAATTGTATTTTTACTACACATTTTGAAAATATCTCATGATAGGGTTCAATAAGACAAATAGTTTGACCCATAGGTTTCAAATAACTTACAATTTAGATGACTTTTGAATACTAGACATTAGATAAGGATCTAGACACTAGTGTCCCTATGTGGTTGGTAGTATCTATAAAGATGGAAAATAATTAAAGATATAAAACTGAAAGTGAAGGATTTATATAAGGTCTTGAGATTTATATACAATATAGGGGATCTGGGTCATTAGAATGATAAGGGTCGGACTATAAGATAATCATTTAGGTACAATGAGATGACAAATGTGAGCCTTTGGGTAGTGAGAATGTCCTTAGATGAAGGGTATATCCTTGATTTGTGTTTGTCAAATGTAAAATATTGAGATGTTATAAATATTCAATTTTAGTATACACATCAGTACTTAGTCCCTTTTAGGATTTCTCTATTGAAGTTAAGGATTTTAGGTCATAACTTTTGCAACTAATGTTGATATAAACTAAGCAACAAGGTTGTTAGTCTATTGTTCAGGAGTCTAAACTAGAGTTAATATTATGTAGATAAGGATATATTCACTATACTCACTTGAATCAAATATTACACACATATTTCTTGTAAACTATCTTAATTTCATATATATTTGAGTTTCAATACAATGCTTTGGTTCAATTCATATTTCTATCTTGAATATTATGATGTGACATGATAACATGATGTGATAGTTATTCTCTTCCACACCATTTAAATTATTATATACCCTTTAAAACCCAAAGGTTACATCTCTTCACTCACCATTACTTTTATTAACTATTGGCTTACACTTATTTAACTCATACTTAACTACCAATTGAATGATATTTGCATATATATCATGATGTATATGCATTTTTATTATGTAAGATAAATTATCTTCTTCCTTGTTGTCACTATGGTATGTTTGTGGCTTCCACAATGTATTTTAATGCTCATATAACCATGATGAATAAACCTACCAATATCATCCTCAAAATTAAACATTTGTCTCATCCCTAAGACAAGTTAGATGAATAACCCTACCGTTTCAAATTTCCTACTGTAGTTCTTCCTTGTCATCCGAAGTAAAGTACTCTTCCTCCCCAAAGTCATTATTTTTCTTAGTAGTATAGTTAATTATTTATGAAACATTATTTATTTTTCTTATTTCTTTGACATCATCTTCTTTTCTTCTTTCCACGACATCTTTTATGGTTACCTCATTTTTCTTCGTCTGTGGAATAGTATTATATGTTTGCATTTTTGTCTTCTTTCCCCATAAAATAATATTTTGCTTTTGTGATGTTATTCATTTATTTTAGTGTCATATCCCTCTTCCATAATGTCATATTCTTATTCTCTCACAATTTCATCTCCTTCTTCCACAAATTCATAATCTTCATCTATGGTGTTGTATTCATCTTCTCCCAAGTAGTTATTTGCTCATGTGGTGTGATTCCTTTGTTCCATGGTATACCCTCTTTTCCACTTGTGGTATGGTATCTTTGTTATATGACATGTTTTTTTTAATTTGTGGTATCACCCATGGTTGCATCATCTTTACCTGTCATGAAGTAATAATATGTGTTTGTGGTATTGTAATATTCCTTCATAGAGAAATAATTATCTCTCGTCATGTCATTTATGTCTGCCAAAACATCATCCTCCCTATCTTATGTTACCTTCCATGCATGTAACTTACATTCCCATGTCTTTAACTCCCAATAAAATGGTGCTTCTATGACTTCTCCTAAATTTTACTTTAACTCATTTGTCTCCTCATAAATCTTAAGCTCCTTATTTCATTTATACTCTATATTTAGCTCAATATTATTATTAACTAACTCTACACCACAAATATCATCTTGATCGCTTTTATCTTGTTCATTTAATATGGTATATGTGTCTTCCATACCCCTTCCTATTAGTATTAGGGCTACTAATACATTACCTTCCATACTTATCTCTCTATTTATAGAGTATAATATCCCATTACAATCAATCATCTATTCCAATGCTAATAGTATTATGAATGATGACTGGTTTTGAAATTTAAAATCTACCTTTTTAGTGACACAAAAAAATCAATGTTTACTCCTTTTAAGACTCCTATGGGTTGTCATAGTGTGCCATATACCATTTTTATATCATAATATATCGAATGTAAGGGCGGATTTACCAAGGCATCCCATGGAACTCGTAGTATCAAATTCACATCCATGCCAAGATGTAATAATCTGTGAAATATATCCTTGCCACCAATTTTCACATATACCAAGATTGTTGATTTTCTCCATCTTATTTCAATTTTATGTACATTTTTCTCCTTGTCCTTTTTCATTGTTTCCATCCTACAAGTTTCATGGGATCCCCCTTCTTTATTACAATATTTCTACAATTTTTGTAGTTGTACTTGAGATTTTATTAACCATGATATCTTTTTGAATTCTATTAATTTGTCCTCTGTGAAATATATGATTTTATTTTTCTCCTTTGTGTATTTTTAATTATACATTTTCCACTTTATTTTATTGTACACTCATAAATTTTGGTATTTGGGTAATCCTTATCACTAGTTTCCTCATCTTATTCTACTACATTTTTTGCATTTTCACTTTTGGTATATATCATAGCTTTGGGTACTTCTTCCTTTAATGCTAAATTATTGCACATCATATCTTTCTACACTCCCTCTTTATCTTTCACTTTTTTTTGATCTCCTACAATTGGTTTGATTATATTCTCTCTCTCTCTCTCTCTCTCTGTGTCTCTCTCTTAGTAACTTATACTTTCCCTCATTTTATTTCTACTTATATATGATCTATCATCAAGTCATCATTTTCTTTTTTCTTTTGCCCATGGCTTCATTTTTTTCCATTATGCAACTTCTTATTTTATTTGTTTTGCAAGTTTTTTTATTTTATGTTTTCATCTAACATTTTTCTTTTCTTTTCTTTTCTTTTTCTCTTTGTTTATCTCCTTTTTTTAACAAGGCTCTCAGGATGATGGTTGGTTTAAAGGGTTCATTTCCTCAAACACTCTTTTCCAGTTGGGGGGGACACATGACACATCTTCTCGTAACTCATATTTTTCTTCCTCTTCCTCTTTTTCTTCTCTGTTACCTTCCACAAATTTCTCCTCATTATCTTTTTCTCTACTTTTTACTACTCCTATTCCACTATTTTCTTCTCCTAATCTTGTTTCCCACTTCTTTTTTTATTGTTTCTTTTATTATCTTTGACTTATCCAAATCTATTTCTCTCTTTACTATTACTTCATTCTCCTTCCACTCTTTCCTCCCTCTCTTTCATCTCACTACTCTCTTTTTCACTACTTTTATAAAAGGAACCAAAGATACTACAATAATAATAAAATCAAACTTTTGAGCTTCCTTTATTGGTAAATTCTAAGAAACAAGATGACATGATTTTTGATTACTATGATAGTGATGATGATATTCCTTATGATATGGAAGATGAATAGTTATGCAAGCTCATTTTTTATCTAATTGAGCATCTATCCCATAATATATGCACACCTATAGGTCCTAGTAAATACAAGCTAAATCCATTACCACAAGAGGCAAAACTAGCCTCAGATCTAAAGGTAAGGCAAAATAATAGATGAATATGTGAATGTTTGTTATTTAATCCATCCCTCTCAGTTAAAAGATTTAAGTCAACCTTATAAGGGACAAATGCAAATACATCACATGAATAATGTGGAATCCTCGTATAAGTTACCATAACATATTTTACATATCACAATAACTAAAAATGCTCTGCACACAATCCTTTTTATGTTACTTGAGCACAAGATGATATATTCAAAACTTACTAGACACATGTTAGGGGGTGAGTTAGTCTATACAAAAGGATAAAAATACTTCAATTATCATAGAATCACTGGTCATGATATTAATCATTGTGAGGTATTACAAAAACAAATTCATAAATATAAAAGTGAAGGGCGTATACAATTATATAAGAATAACAACCAAGATCCTTGATCTTGAACACTTCAAAAGTATAAAGTACAAGAGGGCATACTTGAAAAATATCATGCCAAGAGGATCTAACCATTATTATAAATGTTAATGGGGATTATTATGAGCATCTCAAGATTGATATTAATAATTAGAACATAGTTCGTAGTGTTTCATGCTTATGACATTTAGGACATAATACATAGGAGTTAAATCATTGTCCACTCTTTCCAAAATCTATTGGATACATTATGTTTCCCATCATATGTGGACCAAAAGTGGTCTTTACAGTCATATGGGTATTGCATCAGGAGCCACATTTGACATTCTATTTTGGGCAACATTAGTTGGTCGATATGAATGTGACAGTGGATACTAAAAACATGTGCCTCACCTTTCATTTTGAGGATAATGAGGTTCAAATCCAACATGATAGATATGGTGATAAACCAATATCAATTGATTTAAATAGCCAACTACAAGAAAACATCGAAGAGGTGGCAATTATTACCTATAAACAATGGTTGATAAGGTCATCAACTAGCCCTACACCCTTTGATGACAAGGAATTCCTGGATTAATCTCTTCTAAAATTTCAAATAATATCAACAAAATAAAATATTCAAGAAAATTTAAAAAATAATCAAATAAAGAAAAATACAAAAATATTTAGTATTTCACATGTTTACTAGCTTTTACATATGTTGTATACTTTATGTTAGTAGATAACATATCATTTATATACGCACATATGTTTCATAGGTACTAGAGTGTGATACATGCATACATTAGATCTATGATATAAAAGCATGCAGATTTTGGACATTTCCTCTTCCCATGTGACACACTATGTTAGGGGCATCTTACTTCTATTTAATTATGATCAACACGTGTTTTATTGATTTATGAGCATCTTGCATTATCAAATTGAGATTATATACCAAAATTTAGATATGCCTATACTCATGCTACTATCATACATAATATACTTGATATGTTATTCTACATGGCATTTTACTAACTTATGTATGCAGGGACTAGTATGACATGTTTATGTTAGTTACTTGTATTTCAATATTTCATCTCTTCATATGATTACTTTAAGTGTACTTCTTGTTTACTTCATTGTCTTGATTACATAGCATTTCAACATGTCCTTTACTTTTTGGAAATAGTGCCTTGAGTGTTGCTTATTTATTTGGTGTGTGGACATTTGAATACCTCCCCTTGAGTGTGTGACATTTGAAGATGCCCCTTTTTTGTGGTCTCTTTTGACCCCTATTTGCATAATGTTGCATAATATTTTATGTGTGCTTGATTTTTTTATAATATTTTTACTTCTAGATGTTTTCATGATCCATATCATGCATCTTAGGAATTATTATGTTTGGATACTACAAGATTCATTGATACATATACTTCGACATGATACCATCATATGTTCTTTACTACATGATTGACACATATACAACATAGTTCTCTTATCCTTTTGAGATAAAGTGACTATCACTTTTCATTCCCCTCACCTCAAAGGGGGGCAATACAAGTGGGGGCATGACATAAAGACATGACTCCACATACATATAATTGACATAATTGGTAGAATTTGATATAATTTACATTATTTATATATACACTAGGATAAAATATTATAAATTTGGCATCAATTTTCTTAGATTTGGGATAGATTTTTTTAGATTTGTAACACATATTATACATAGTTTACAAAGTAGAGGTTACATTTTGATAGATACTTCAACTTGAGACACATGTTAGGTACATATGCCATTGAAATGCACCAAATTATAGATACATTATTCATACACCAAACTTAAAAAAATGTACCATTTGAGCTTTTATCTACTACAACAGTTAGTTCCTTTGATTATTGTGATCGATATTCACTACTCTTGATGGACTTAACAATATTTATATTTATGGTAGGTTGATATGGTTACACCATTTGACACGAGTGAGATTGGTTAGATTATGTTTATACCTAAGTTTTGTGATTGAGATTCAGTGCTCTTGATGGACTTGGCAGAACTCACCCTAATAACCAGATTAGGGGCATGATCACCCTCCAATTTCCCTCTTCACATCTCCAACGTTCAGTTGTTAACCTCTCTTTAATGCTTCAGCTAGGAAGCATTATTACCAAAGCAATCTATCAAGGGGCAACATGTTGCATTGACACACAAGTATACTCATTCCTTTCTCTTTTTTCTTCCAAGTAATTTCAATTATTCATTTTCAAATTATATTAACTAATTACACTTGTAATATTATTTTAGTTGTAGGTCATGCACATACAAAAAAATTTAGTAGGGCTCAAGTCAAATCAAGGTGTGTTGTATACATTATGATATGCATTTATTTCCTTTAACCTACTAATTTCATCCTTGTACATAGCTAGATTAGGGGGGGTGTAGATACTCAAATATGGATTTATATGTTAAACTAGTCTTGTAGATTTAGAAAATAGTAGTTATGGCTCTACCTTTAGTTCTTGACATGATTTTTAGTTTAAAGGCTCATGTTCGCCATCTCACTATGCCTAAATGATTATCTTATAGTCCAACCTTGATATTTTGATTACCCAGATCACATGTAGCTCAAAATATGTGTAAAACTTGATATATCCCTTTCATTGTCAGTTATAAAACTTTAACAATTTTCTATCTTCTTAGAAACTTGCATTAAGACTTAGACACTAGCATCCATGCTAGTGTCCCTACTCCAATACATGTATTTGTACCTTAAAGCACTTAAATTTGTAATATTTTGATATGACTAGGTCAACCTATTTATTTTATTTAACCCTTCTGTGAGAAACATTTTAAAAGGTGTGGTATACATACAAGTTAAATCCCACTCATTATTCATCTAAAAAACACCTCTCAACTTTAAACTACATTACTAAAAATCAATTGCATACCTAAGTTATTCTACCTTATTATATTTTATTTCCAAATTAGTCATAGTAATAGTATTATTAAAGTATAAAGCATCAAAATAATAACCCATGAGTAATATTTGTCAAGCTACAAGCTAGATAACTACATTCACTTACATATAGAATATACATAATTATTCACACACAACCCTGTGTAAGGGGGAGAACTACATCAGTCTGAGGCCCTCTTTAGAGTATATGGCTATGTAGGTAGCACTCATTGACAAATTAGTTTTTGAGCTCAACTTGACTTCACTTGAGCCCACTAACCCACATTTTTTCAAGGTGGCATGCCCCAATTAGAGGATCTAGGGGTTTTAATCAAAATATTAATATCAAGAACCTATACATGTGATCCAAATAGACAATTGGAAAGAAAATAGTCAACCCTAACAATTATAGGTAGATTTTTTAGAAAAGAGTTACTATATTATATCAGATAGTAGTGGCAGAATCAAGACACTAATGTCAACACTAGTGTCCACAGGGTGACATAAGTGTATAGGTTGATAGAAAGTAAATATTTAAGATTTGATGATGGAATCTAAATATTTAAGTAGTCCAATGCTATCCCTACATTACTCAGATTTACCTACACATCATTATATATGCTAAGTACAACTTCTCCTTCGTATAGTTATCAAAATATTTAAATGTTATACTTTCCATATTTGGTATATGCTTAGATTGAGTATATGTCATCAGAATATCAATATAATATAAATTCATTTAAATGGCCTAATTTTTAGAGTAATTTACTCCTTGCTTGATTAGGCTACCCTCTTATTCTTAATCTTTATTTTCAAAAATGGTTAATAACATCTATTCTAAACTTATTAGGGATTGAGGTATAACATTTATGATAGATTTGTTAGGGCTTGAGGGGTAAATTGTCCAATATATTTTATTAAGATTTTCACCAAACTTAATTCCTTTTTAGATTCAATCATTTACACATAAAAAAATGAATCTTATTGGGATATTTTTTGGCCAAGTAACTTCACCAATGGATCTACGACCCCTTGATGATGAGTGTAAGATTTGATCAACATATATAAGGTAAGTAAAGGTGAAACATTAAAATATTCCAACAAGGGTGGTTTGATATGCTACGAGGCATGGTGGATAGGTTGTGATATATAAAAACAATATCTACCCATATATTTACCTATTATATACTCTAAGAGGTTGTTGTATAATGGTAAAAAAACTTTAAATCCATTCTAGCTATAATAATGTATCCCATAAATCTATCATACTATATGATCCTACAATTGCCTCATGACCTTTATTTTATGTTGATTTATGTTTATCTTACACATTTGTATATACATAGATAATTTGTTCTAAATCAAGTAATATTAGTATTGATTAGCTTCTAAAGCCTTAAATTGCCTCTTCAGCTTCCTAAGACACTCTTCATTCTATATTTTTGCACCTTCAGTCCCCCTGATTGCACTGTATTGTATGGTCTTCATAGTATTTTTTCTTCCTTCTTTTAAATGGATAGGCTCTTCCATCTCTTTCATTTTTTTTAATTATTGTCATTGAAAGTTTGTACATGCACCAATTTTGCCAAATTCAAATTCAAAGTTGCGTATAAGTAGATGAGTAGTGTGAATCATTTACACAAGTAAGCACTATCAATGATACATCTAAAATCAAGTATACTCTTATTTCATGAGTGGCATATTTTATTATTTCAAATTTCCTTGAGATTTAATTATTTATTCTACTACACATGGTTTGATTGTTAGAGGGATAGTTAGTAGACATTAGCCACCCAAGCCCTAAGGCATGTTCCCAATCTATTTTCCTTACAATCTAGGGAAAATATTTAGTTTTTTTAGATACACATGAGTTAGAGCATGCAAACTGAGGGTAGGGAAGTGAAGATCAAAACCATGTGAGGAAACTTAAAAAGTGGGATCTCAGTTATAGACAATGTACCATAGATGTAATTTTAAGATCTAGGCACATGTTCGGAACAAAGTGTATGCTACTAAAAACCTATTTTTTTATCATATCTAAATTTTAAGGAGATAATCATAATAAGTTTAGTTGGGAATTTCCATGCTGAGATTGTTATGGTAGATATTATAAAATGTTTTACATAAATATATTCCATTTTTAATCCCTTTTTTTATTGTATTGTTCCATTTTTAAATTAGGCATTATTATTGTATATTACATGTATTGTGACCCTTAGTTAAATTTAAATAATTTATTTATATTAAATTTTGGTGAACCCCAAAATGAAGTTACATGAAGGCAACATGATTTATTTACCTTGAGTAATAGAATTATATCCTTAAAGACCTTTGATTAACAACTACAAATCACACTTGATTTTGTAATGGGCATGCTGATAAGGAGGAAATAATGGATGGACACACATTAAACAAATATATGTAATTATAATTATAAAAAATATAATACTATTATTATGTGAAAAGACTTGAGCAATGTGTGTGAGGAAGGCCACCTTTTCAAATGTGAATTTCATGATCATAATTTAGTAGAATGAATATGATGAATTATGCATTATATGGTTTGGTTGTGACCTGTAATAGTTATGGTTTTAGAACCTATGCAAGCTAGGAAATAAAATGAATAACTAACTTCCTATTTTAAGACTAAACTAAAACCTCAGTTAGAGATATTCAATCAAAAGAAACATACTTATAATGTACCATATTACCAACAATGTAAATCACTTTCTCCATTGATAAAATTTTATTTGCTCTTATAATGTGATATGTGGATGCTCAATTAATTCTCCAAGTCAAAGGGAATTTTAACAACATATGGATATAATTTCTTAATTTTCTTATGAATGCATGAGATGATCTGGATAACACTTTGATAGTTTGATGCTGGATGTTGAAAATGAAGGATGACACTCCATTTATAGGATTTGAGGTGATAAGATGGACAATTGATATAAATCTATATTTATTAAATTATGTTAATTTTGGATGATCGATTTTGAGTCCACATCCAAGTGGAAGAGACCAATTCCTCATATGTTTGAGAAATAATGGGGAAGTTAGTTAGTAGTTGAAAGTTTCTCATGAATGAGTCAAGGTAGTTAGATGACTCATTATGTTGGTTGAAAGGTTCAATGATGACTCAATAATTGGTTGAGAAAGTTAAGAAAGTGGTTGGATGAGTCAACATTTGGTTGAGTGAAACATAGAATATGTTTGGTGACTTAGAAATTCTAGATTTTATTTAGTTTTGTAGAATTATGTGTGCATAATCAATTAATTAATATGGATTGATTAATTATTTGAAAAGAAGAGGGAAATGATATTATTCAACCTTAAGATAAAATTTAAATTTAGGGTGGTGGTTGAATTAGTGTGTAAATATTAAGCAAACCTAATTATAACACTAAATACAATAGAATTTAAGTGTTTACAGTTTCTCTTGTTTAAAAAGGATGTTGCGACGAGAAGAAGCAATACATTTTAAAGAATAAATAAAAGTAGAGTGGAAATAAATGTAAAAAAATGATTCCCTAGGTGATTTAAATGATTATGAATGATGCCCCCTCAAGTGGTCGTGCGAGAAGAATGGATATAGATGAGCACTCAAAATGAATGAATTAAGGAAGAATATACAAAAAATGATAGATTTGATACCATAATAAATAGAATGGTCATTCTTGATAAAATACTTGCATGATTATAGGTTTATGTAAAATGATTTTCCTTGAATGGATAGTTGCTAGGGAGATGAGTGGAGAAAGAATATTTCTCAAGATAAGCTACATGTTTAGATTTTACCCCATGAAGATTGTTACATAGAAGTGGATTTGGGAATGATATATCCCATTGATAAGTTGCAGCATGTGAAAAGAGAAATATATTTTCCAAGATGTTTAATTAATTTACTTGAGTGATTTACAAGAAAAACATAAAGAAATATAATATTCTAATTATTTGATTGTATGATGTGAAGTTTTTATGAGATTAACCCATGGATGTTACTAACCCACTAGAGCTGATGCTTGCACATTTTGATTAAATTTGATGATGAAATGATTTTCACCAAGCAAAGAAATATGCAAGGAATGGATTAGGAATGATATATCCTAAGATATGTTGCATGTTTTGATGTTCCTCAAGCAATGATATATGCAAGAGGGTGGATGTGGGAATGATATATCATGTTGAAAAGTTATGAGCTTTGATTGTATTAAATAATTTATTAATTGATTTTTTGTTTGATTAATTTAGATGGGATAAAAGATAGATTTATTAATTTATCAGTTCCCAATCAACAAGTGTGAGAGACTTAATGTAAATATCGAGGAAGTGATTAAGTGGATGGTTTGATTTATTTGATTAATGCACAAGCATAACTCAAGAAGTTAATTGACTGCATAGATTAATGATAATTAATCACATGATTGGATAACATGGATTTCATTTATTGTTGGTAGATAGAGGTGATTATGGGATGTATGGTGAAGTTAAATGATTAGTATTTGAATGGGTTGATGTGTTATGAATATGATATATGTTTAGAGATGATGTAATGACATGGGTTGGGGGAATAGCTTTTTTTTAGTCTTTACATGGAGTTCCAATAGGATTTATAAGGTGATTTACAACATGATTGTGAACATGAATTAATCCATCTTATTTTTATATTATGTATGAAAATATGCACCAATAATATGGGAAAACCATGATGTCTATTATGTTATATGCGTAGTCATAATAACATCATTTATAGTGCACATAGTGATCTAGACTCAAAGCAATAATGAAAACAAGATAAAAAATGACTACAAAAATAAGTAAACAAAGAATTATAATAAGTAAATAAAGAACTGTACAAGTAATAAAAAATATTTTTTCGTTTTGTCCTTTAGTAGATTAGAAAACATTTGGCATATGAGATTTTTGATAGTGATAACCTTGCGAAGTGTAATATATATAAGGTTAAACAAGGGTACTTAAACTAAGGACAATTATTTTTGGATTGTTTTGTGATTTTTTTAATATTTTTGTAGTTTTTTGGATGAATAAAAAAATAATGTACATAAAGGAAAACCAATTCTAGAAATTGGAATAGATTGGGAAAGGGGATTTTATTATCAATGGATGAGTGATGGTCCAAAGATCGAGACATGGAAGCCATATATATACAAAATGTTTCTGAAAGATGAGTTAAAGTGTTATGCATGTGACCATCAAGATCAAACCCTAAAGCAACATGGCATGGGTAACAAGGATAAAATGGAAGGGGGATATATACAACAAGATTTATGGAGGATGGGATCGATAAGAGTGGATAGGAATCAAGATGAGAACTCCTAAGAACACATCACCTAAAAACCAAGTATCTATTCATCAAAGTACCATTGTAAGGATATACCAAGATGTTTCTAAGAACATGTCTCAAGACATTTCCAATTCTTTATCAAGGTAAAAATTGGGAAGAAGGCTGATGATATGATGGTAAGGATTGGATTGATAAGGATGGGATTTGATGGGTAAGGATTAAATGGATAAGGATAGGTTTGAATAGGTAAGGATAGGTTTGGATGAAGGAATGTTTTAGATGGATAAGGATGGGTTTGGATAGGTAAGTATAGTAAGGATGTTTTTTAGGATAGGTGTATGATGGAGGGATAATTTTAGAATATGTAGGATTGAGATGAAATGGGTTTACCCTCAAGTGTAAGGTACTTATAGAAAATTGATTATTTTACACATGATGTTAGAAACCAATTTTCATCATGGTACTTTTTGAAGGCACTATATAAATGGTTTTCACCTTTGGATGAATTTATTTCTCTCTCTGTTTTTCTTTCTTTGACATCTCAATTATGTAAATGTTTAAAATGTAGGATGTTGACCATATGGATATTTCAAGCATGCATTCTAGAGATCTCTTCAGTAAATCCATTTATTTCTAAGTTGACTTATTCTAAATTTACTAGGATACTATCATAGCCCCTATAATAGAAGGTGTTGTGAAAGAGGGTGAAGCAGAAGGTGTGTTGGATGAAGGATGTGTGTTGAATGTGTGAATGATTTAGAGGGATGGAATGATTGTGGGGATAAGTTTCATGATGTGAAGAGTGATGGGGACCAATAGTATCACATTCTATGATACTAAGAGTAGTCGTAAGTTGGATGATTGGGAGATTTCCTGCTTCAATAGTGTGTTCAACAAACAAAAGAGAGTTGTCTTGTGGTTGCGCTAACATAAGAGGGAGATTGAATTATTTATTAATTATTGACTTGGAAAGGTTTTCACCAAGGGACTCTTTTTATTGTTTTAATTGTGACTTGGATGTGAATTTTTTGATAGCGCCTTAAAGAGGTTTTCACTAAGGGACTTTTTTTTAGGGGGTTTAGATTTAGATTTTCCAATAGTGCCTCAAGAAAGTTTTCACCAGGGGATATTGATTTTAGATTTGGATTTATTGTATTGGAGGATTCATTTTTATTGAATAACATTAGTTGTTCCCCAAAATATGATGATGCTACTTCTTTATATTCTTTTGGCTGGATGCCAATAATGAAGTCTAAAATTATTAGATTTTCATGGAATAAATTATAAGGTAGGTAATATTATCGATCCTAATCAATGAGTGGGGGATATTTAATTGAAATTTGAGAGGAAGGATTGGTGGTGTTGATGTGGGTTTTATACATACCCCAAAAATTCCTATGAGGTTGCCTCTAACACTTTAGGATTGATGAATGGACTGACTCCAAGGCATGAATTGTAGGGTATTTAGTTTTATAATAACCTATTGGTGGAATAATGGTGAATGACATAGATTGTTTACCATGGGTGAACTAGCTATGGGTGAACCTATATCTACTTGGAGTGGGTGGAAGGATGATAATTCTAATTAATGTGGGTAAGATTTTAACAAAAACTTTAAAAAGAGGGAAGAGTATGATAGAAAAGAAAGCCTATGGAAACCCAGGGATAAAGCCTTTCAATACTAGTATTTGAACTAAAATAAGATAAGGAATCTAAACCAATACTTGTTGTATCACACAAACAATCAAACACAATAAGGAGTAAAAAAGAACCAAAACACAATGTACTCAAACATGCATAGATCAAAGGCTTTTTAATTGCTAGATTTCTATTACACATCTATAAGAGGATTGTGATTAACATGCAAACGATATTCAAATAAGCTATAGCTAAAAATAAATGACTATAATTAAAGAAGATACCTCATACACAATTAAAGCACTAATATACCAAAATGATGGAATGCCTAAAGTAATCCATAGAATCGGAAAAGAATGATGATTTGCATATAGAGATCAAATCAAGTAGAACTTCTTTGAATTTTATATTAATTTGAATAGCCAAAATTCTCATCCCTTTGAGATTGGGATGTTATATGTATTTCTAAGATTGGGATGGGAAAGGCCTAATCTCTTCAAGCTTTTTTATAAAATTACAAGTTCAAAAATAGAACCTTTTGTTCAAAATCATGCAAAGATGCATGTACATTGATAATACTCAAAATAGACTTCCCAACTAAAAAAACAATATGCATGTACAATAAATAGATTAGGAACTAAAGTCCCACCTTCGTAATAACCATGTAGATACATATTCATTCTAAAATTATAGTGCTAATGCAATGCCGTTAATTAGAAACGTTAATGGAGATACTACAGTTGTAACTATGGCAAGGATTAAGAGGTTTGTGAAGCTGGGGGCACTAAAAAATAGTTGTGTGCATGGGACTAATCCAGAAGCTACTTATTTAGATTTTAGCTCTTTACCTAGTACATAAGCTGTATCAAATTATTTATCTATAATTTTGAAATCTAGCAACAAAGGCTTCAAAATTATGAATGCCTCGGCCATTAATCTTTCTTGCTCTACCTTTGAGCTCTTGAATTCAGCTACTAAAGCCTCTGCTCTCATTACTCTGCCTTTATAAAAACTAACCAACTATAATACTTCTTCATTAGTTTTATATATAGTACCTTCCACTTCTTGCCTAAAGTTCTTGACCATCGAGCGGAAAAGGTTATTAAAATTGGGTCTGTTGACCAACTCCCCTACTTGGGTGATTACCCTGGTTACTCTCATATCTCCCAAAATTTGTAGTGCTTCATTTTCATGATTAATAAAAATCCCCTACAACTTCTTCATTTATTCATGCCAATTTAGGTAGGCATCCCTCTCGGCAATCACATAGTTTAAACACTAAAAAGTATCCATGTTGGTCATGACATTGAGTTGATCAAAAGCACTAATCATTGAAGATTGAACTAGGAAATTCAATATTCTTTATTTATCCTTCATATTATTCCATAACATAAAAATATTTTATCTATAGGCCTGAGTACCTACCCTGGACACTCTAATATTAAACAAAATATTTTCAAACTTTGTAGTTACACTCTAAACATCAAAAATCACATTCTAAGGAACCTTTGTAATTTGCATTTACTTCCATATTTGCAAGGATTCCTTAGTACTCTGGTGCATTTCCTTCATCACCACCCTAGTATAATCCAAAAAAGTGTTGAAATCCTCAATATATTTAATAGGGTCATTGGGATTTCTTTTGGGCTTCTTGGATAAAGAAAACATGTTTTCTCTTTGTTCAAACTCCACCTCACATTTTATTCTTACATTGACCATCTTCCTCTTCCTCACTCTTTGAATAGTCCCACTTTCCTTATCAAACTGAGTGGAGATTATGGGTGGCTCTGAAAACTAATTTTATCTTTCATCTTTGACATTTTGCATCTCCCGCACCCATTAGGAAACAATGAGTTCTCTCATTTCTTCTTCCTAAATAAGTTTTGAAGATGTAGAAGGTGGATAGGTCATTAGAATGGATGTGATCAAAGTGGTTGGTAGGAAGGAACTTATCTGAATACTAATTTGGGGAAGTTTTTGGCCAACCACTTCCCATAGGGAGGTTTCTTTCATAGGTGTTACCTTGTCCAATCATTTAGTTAGACCTAGGGTTATCTCCATAGTCATTATTGATTTTGACATGGCCAATAGTTGGGACATGGTAAGCTCTATTTGGGTTAAATTTTTACTGGGAGTTGGTGACTTATTGATGTTAAGTTGTGGAGCTAAAAGCTTCAATGTTATGCAAATGGTGGAGGTTGCTGAGTTACAGAGTAACCAACATCGGTCAGGCCAACTGACGTCAGTCATCTTCAGCTGCACAGTAATCAACATCGGTTATGGTCGGTCGGCATCAGTCAGACAAGAACTGATGTCGGTCACCTATGTGTTTTCAAAACTAGTCTAATTTTAGACAGACAATTAGTTTGCATGTAAAGACTAATTTTAGTCTTGAGTCTACGTTTCTAATTATTGTTTGGTTTGGGATCTATTTAAGAGACCCATGGGGCTGTATTGTAATGAAGGACTAAGAAGGATTAGATACTCAACTTGAAGGTAAGAATAATAATTGGGTTGGTTGCCTCAAGGGGTGTAAGATTAGTTGATCTGCAGGTAGCAAGATCAGGGAGATCTACATGGTAAGTAAGATCATTTAGATCTGCAAGGGTGCAAGATCAAGGAGATCTACTTGGTGGACTGGCAGTAGGCAACAACAACCATTGGGTTGATTGTCACAGGCTGGTGGAGGGAACAACTTTGTGTTTGAGTTGGTTGTAATTAATTGAGAGAGAGAACTCTTGAGGGAGAATTACTGTACACCCAAGAGGTGTGAGAAGAGTGAGATTTTTTCATTGTATTTCCTTCTGAAAGAGTTGAATACATATTGTATTGTTTTTCGTATCTCATATTCTGTGTTGTTTTTGAATTTTAGTTACATATTACTTCTAGTTTAATTTTGTGTTTAGTTGCTTATACAAAAGTAATCAATTATACTCTAAGAAGGATCCTAACAGTTGGTATCAGAGCTTTGTGTTCTAGATCCTGACAAGTGGTATCAGAGCCTGGTTTGGAGCAGGTTAGTGTTTATTGATTACAGGTCACTCACAGGGGTTTCTATTTGAGTGGGAGTAAAGCAATGGCAAAAGAAAGTACACTAAGAATAGAGAAATTCAATGGCAATAATTATCAATTATGGAGGATGCAGATAGAAGATTATCTGTATCAGAAAGATATGTACTTACCGTTGGGTGGGATTTCAAGAAAGCCCACAGATATGCAAGATGAAGAATGGAATGTTCTTGATAGAAAGGCTCTGAGAGCTATAAGGCTGAGCCTGGCATCGTCTGTGATTTTCAACTTATCACAGGCAAAGACAATGGTAGAGTTAATAGAATCTTTGGCAAATTTATATGAAAAACCCTCAGCTTCAAATAAGGTATTTCTTATGAAGCAATTATTTAATTTGCAAATACAGGAAGGTGGATCGGTATATAGTCATCTTAGTGATCTCCATGGATTAGTAAATTAGTTAATTTTAGTCAATATAGATTTTGATGATGAAATTAAGGCTCTCTTAATCTTATGCTCTTTACCTGAAAGTTGGGATAGTTTGGTAATGGCAGTTAGTAGTACTGCTTCTGCTTAAAATATCTTGAAAGTTGATGATGTTGTTAGTGTAATCTTGAATGAAGAAATTCATAGGAAAAGCACAGGGGAAACATCAAGGGATGCTTTAAGTGTTGAAAGTAGGGGAAAGCAAAGAGAGAAGAGCAAGCAAGGAAAATCAAGGTCAAAGATAGATAGGGGATGCAAATCTAGAAATGGAGGTATAACCTGCTGGAATTGTGGAAAGAAAGGGCATGTAAAGAAAGATTGTTGGTTGGTAGAAGATCAGCATGAAGGAAATAAAGAAGCAAAAGATGCAGGGATTGTTACATAGGATGCTCTTATATGTTGCTTGGATAAAGTAGAATCGTGGGTTTTAGATTTTGGTGCCTCTTTCCATGCAACCCCAAATAGAGAATTTTTCCATGATTATGTCCATGGAGACTTTAGAATAATTTATTTAGGGGATGGTGAGCCTTGTCAGTATATAGTCATCTTAGTGATTTCCATGGATTAGTAAATCAATTAATTTTAGTCAATATAGATTTTGATGATGAAATTAAGGCTCTCTTAATATTATACTCTTTACCTGAAAGTTGGGATAGTTTGGTAATGGCAGTTAGTAATACTGCGTCTGCTTCAAATATCTTGAAAGTTGATGATGTTGTTAGTGTAATATTTAATGAAGAAATTCATAGGAAAAGCACAAGGGAAACATCAGGGAATGCTTTAAGTGTTGAAAGCAGGGGAAAGCAAAGAGAGAAGAGCAAGCAAGGGAAATCAAGGTCAAAGATAGACAGGGGATCCAAATCCAGAAATGGAGGTATAACCTGTTGGAATTGTGGAAAGAAAGGGCATGTAAAGAAAGATTGTTGGTTGGTAGAAGATCAGTATGAAGGAAATAAAGAAGCAAAAGATGCAAGTATTGTTGCACATGATGCTCTTATATGTTCCTTGGATAAAGTAGAATCTTGGGTTTTAGATTCTGGTGCCTCTTTCCATGCAACCCCAAATAGAGAATTTTTCCATGATTATGTCCATGGAGACTTTGGAAAAATTTATTTAGGGGATGGTGAGCCAAATGGTTGGCAAAGGGGAAGTGCAGCTGAAATTATAGAATGACAACACATGGGTGTTAAAGGATGTCATGCATATCCCAGTCCTGAAGCAGAATTTGATTTTTGTAGGAAATTTGGGTGATGAGGGTTGCACAGTAACTCTCACAATAGAATCTTAGAAAGTTTCCAAGGGTGCACTTGTTTTAGCAAGAGGTAAGAAAGTAGGTACACTTTATCTATCTACTTGTATTACTGATTCTCTTTCTGTTTTATCTACTTCAGATGTAGATGTAAAGATGTGGCTTTGTAGGCTTGGTCACATGAGTGAGAAGAGAATGCATGTTCTTAAGTCAAATGTTAAGAACTGGAAAGCCTTGGTTTTCAAGGAGATGATGGATAGAGATTAGCTCAAGAGGATAAATATTTTTGAGCAGGGCAATGTTGATTTGGACAAGGTTATGATCCAAAATGAGCTCGTGGGTAAAAATCATCACTCACAAAAAAACATAGATACTAACGTCAGTCAAGTAAGAATCGATGTTGATCAGGCAAAAACTGATGTCGGTCTGGTGGAGACCAAAGTCGGTGATGTTGGGTAGGTGGAAACTGACGTCGATTAGGTAAGAACCAATGTCGATCAGGTCAGTCACATGGAATTGACATCGGTCGGGTGTAGACTGAGAGATGACCGGGATCGGTCACTATTAGAATGAAATTTGGGCAGACAGCAAGCTGTTAAGGAGTCTCAAATGCCCATGAGGAGGACTGAAAGGGTAAGTAAGCCTCAAATTCATTATTCCCCTTTTGTATACTACTTGTTGCTCACTGATGGTCGAGAACCAAGAAGTTTTGAAGAGGCAATGTAGGTAGAATCCAGGAAATAGTGGGAGCATGGCATGAATGAGAAAATTGATTCCTTGAAAGAGAACCAAACATGAGATTTGGTATATTTGCCAGTCAAAAAGAAAGCACTAAAAGATGAATGGATTCATAGGTTAAAGAAAGGAGAGAATGGACATGTGAGACAAAAGACCGGGTTATATAGTCTTGAGCAAGCTCCAAGACAGTGGTATTTGAGGTTTGACAGGTTTATAACAAAGCATGGCTTTAGTCAATGTCAATGTGACCATTGTGTTTATTTTACCAGGTTGGATAATATTAGCTACATTATCCAGTTACTGTATGTAGTGTCTATGCTTGTTATAGGGTCACACATGCAGGGAATTACTGAGCTAAAGGTAAAATTAGCTTAGACATTTGCCATGAGGGATTTAGGAGCAAAAATCCTTGGCACGAGTATTTCTAGAGATAGGGAAAATCAGAGGTTGATTTTGTCTCAAGAGGATTATGTGAATAAGGTAGTGGAGAGGTTTGATATGCAGGATGCAAAACCGGTAAGCACACCTATGGTTGGACAGTTCAAGTTGAGCTATGAACAATGTCTCAAATCACATGATGAGGTTGGGTACATGGTATGTACTAGACCTGATATTACCCAAGCAGTGGGAGTTGTCAGCAAGTTTATGGCCAATCCAGGAAAGGAGCACTGAAAAGCAGTTCAATGGATTCTCAGATATCTGTAGGGACAAGCAGTAGGTATTTAAGCTATGTAGGGTCAAGCATTTCTCTACATGGGTATGTAGATTCAGATATGGCAGGTGACTTGGATGGTAGGGGAAGCACCACAAGATATGTGTTCACTATTGGTGGAACAGTGGTTAGCTAGATATCAGAGTTATAGAAGGTTGTTGCAGTCACAAAGGCTATCAAGGATAAGAACCCTGCAGATATGTTAACAAAGTTGGGAACAAAAGAGAAGTTGAATCTTCATTCAACTTCTATTGGTCTTCAAGATTGAACTTGAAGATGGAGATACAAGCCAAAAACAAATTAGAAGATGTACATGTACAGGTACAGGTGCAGTTGTTTATCTCCAAGTGGGAGATTGTTAAGTTATGGAGTTAAAAGCTTCACTATTATGTAAATGGTGGAGGTTGATGAGTTACAGAGTAACTGACATTGGTCAGGCCAACCAACGTCGGTCATCTTCAGCTACACAATAACTAGCATTAGTTATGGTCGGCTGACATCGGTCAGACAAGAATCGATGTCAATCACCTGTGTGTTTGCAGAACTAGTGTAATTTTAGATGAACAATTAGTTGGTTGTATTGTAACGAAGGACTAAGAAGGATTAGATCCTCAACTTGAAGGCAAGAACAATAATTGGGTTGGTTGTCTCAAGGGGTGTAAGATTAGTTGATTTATAGGTAGTAAGATCAGGGAGATCTACATGGTAAGTAAGATCAGTTAGATCTGCAAGGGTGCAAGATCAAGGAGATCTACTTGGTGGACTGGTAGTAGGCAACAACCATTGGGTTGATTGTCACTGACTAGTGGAGGGAAAAACTCTGTGTTTGAGTTGGTTGTAATTGATTGAGAGAGAGAAATTTTGAGGGAGAATTACTGTACGCCCAAGAAGTGTGGGAAGAGTGAGATTTGTTCATTGTATTTCCTTCTGGAAGAGTTGAGTACAGATTGTATTGTTTCTCGTATCTCATATTCTGTGCTATTTCTAAATTATAGTGTCATATTAATTTTGGTTTAATTCCGTGTTTAGTTGCTTATACAAAGGTAATCAATTGTACTCTAAGGAGGATCCTAACAGTTGGTATCAGAGCTTTGTGTTCTAGATCCTGACAATTGAAAATAAAAACTATAACCAGATTCACAAAATGACTACCCTAAGAGTCCTTATTAGTTTTGGTGAAGAAATAATATCTGAATCCATACTATTACTAATAAATCTAGATGATACAACCCTAGGCATTACTGAAGGTAAACTTACAATTTGAATCTCTACATTAGGAACTGAAGAGATAACGAAAGAGACTACCTAATCAATTTTATGACTTTATTCTTGTGTGAGGCTAGCTAAGGTGTCTCTTCCTTCATGCTCAACCAAACTCAAAGATTTGGCCCTTTCTAGCTTAACTTCTTCATCATCTAGTTGTGTCATGCCCATTTCTTGGTCTTCTTCCTTTTAAGGATAATCAACCAAAGATATTATTTGTTTTAGTTCTTCTTCTCTCAGTTCCATTATCATCTTTGCATCTTTTTCTTTCTCCTCAGTAGCTTATTATATAATATAAAAACCAAGTGATGACCCCTCTTTTAGTTTTTTATCCTGGGAGGGAACAAGGGAATCTTTGTGCTTCCTTTGGTAGGTGAATATGGGTGGAATGGAATGTGGATAAGATGGTAGAGGTGTTGTGGGAACAATTGTGGTAGGAAGTGGAGCTAAAGGTGATGAAGTGGAAGGAGTGGAAGGCATAGGGATTACCTAAGGAGACTTAAGAGATTGTAGAGAGTCAGGGGCAGTTAAAATTGAAGTGAAATCCATTTATAGGAATTCAAGAAGGCTTACTTGGGTGACTATAATAAGAGGAGGTAAAGGAGTCATCATAAAACTACTCTTCCTTTGTTCAGTTAAGGAAATAACTGGCCTCTCCCTTGTAATTGATGTGCCCAAGACCTGTACATGTGAAGTTGTTGTAGTAGAAGGGATTTGAAGACCAAGAAGTCCTCTCAAAATCTCCCTCTTCAGCTAAGGATTTGATTTCCTCTGACTACCAAATTAATATGGTTTCTCCTTTCTAGGCTTTATTGGAGGGGAAAGAGGTTGATTCGGTGGCTGAGAGCCCTATGGTAGAGATGGAGACCATTGTTAAATCTATACATTTTGGGCCTCTTCTTTTATTATCTCTAGGTTATATTGTAGGGCTTGGGAAAGTATCATAGACATTGACTTATCTTTCATCTTTATCCATGCTTATGAATCATCTGAGGCATTTAAGAAAATCTAATCATGATCATATGCCTAGTGATTATAGGAGATATGCACTTTCTTATTTTCTAGGATAGTTTTGAGATACCCCCTTATTTTCTTCCTAGGGTCCCATTCTCTAAAAGGTGAAAGCTATAAGTTGTGCTATGTTCTAGCCTTACCAACTTGAATGAAATGTGACCTAGTCACATATTGATGTTATCTAATGCTGAAAGGAGTCTTGAAGTAGTAGGTCAAATATATTTGACCTAATTCCTCATAAATACTATTAAAGACTTGATAGGCTATAACATGTTTTATAATATGGTATGGAACATGATGTGGCAATAGTAGAAGAGCAATCCTGGTACCCTCTACTCTGATGATGGTTACATATGGATATAACTAGTAATCTCCCATTTTGTTAAGGGTGTATGCCATGTTTTCTGATAGTTTGGGCATCGAGGTGCCATACATTACTTGGTATATATGAGGATATACCTCATTGTTTATCCTTCTAATTTCATTATTATACCTATGAATGAACATGAAATAAAAATTATCTCCAACCTTGTTTCCCAAATATTCATTTGAGGGTTGCCATTCTTGACCATAAGGTTTGTAAACAATGGCAATTACCACATCCATCAAGTAAGACATCATGTAGAAATTTCCATCTTCAAGCCTTTGATCAGGGTACAATATCTATGAATTTAATCATGCACTTATAATCTCTCCACGTGCCACCAACTTGTTAGTTGTCATGAGTATATCCAATAGTGAAACCCATTCAACCTAAACATAGGCAATGCTTGGGAAACCATATAACCTATTTAAAAGTTCCATTGTTATTGAAACTCTAGGGATAAATTTAATGATGTAATTATAGGATATTTCCCCCTTTGGATTTATCCTCTGTCCCTTTACAAGCCATTACTTTAACATTATGTCTATTATGCTTAAGCCAAACATTGGTTAAGACTTGATTGTAGGCAGTCTCATGATAGGGGATCCTAAGATATCTTTTGAATGCCCTACCCGAGATGTAAGAAAAAGTAGTCTTGAATTTAATTACATGCATGATATCCCAAATAGTGGTTCCATTAACAAATAAAACTTTCCAGAGGTCAATGCATGACATCACCTTAGGTTTAATCATTGCCTAGTGGGGACCCTGCTCTTTAATTGGTATCAAATTGTCTATTTATTGCTTGGCCTTTAGAGAGATTTCATATTTTGTAGAATATGACTAGATTTATTCAACCTCTTCCTAAAGTTTCAATTAATGTGGGAATTTGAAGTTCATGGCACTCTTCTCAAATATTGTATCTTTATATTTAGTCAATCCCATAAATGAGTATGGGGAGGGGACTGAGGGCTTACCTTGTTTTGAAAAAAAGGATATTATTCTTCTTTGATCACTATAATTTCTTTGATGTCCTAGAATGGTTCATTCTACACTTACTGAATGAAGAAAATTAGGGCTTGCTTTACTTTAGAAAGCTTGCGAATGTACTTATTTAATTGAAAGAGTAATAGTAACATGAATACTTATTATCAAAAATTTTGTATATATTATTCACATGCCTGAGTATTGAATGTATTCATGCACCTTCAATACAAATAATGAACTTTTACTTTTAATGCCCATTTCAATTTGAACGTGCTAGTTAGCTTTGGTGAGTGCTCTTACTTGCCAAATGGCAATTTTTCATTAATTATTTGTGTTTAGTCATCACTTTTGAGATAACTATTAGTCATTTACTATTAGTCATTTATTAACTTGCTTCTTTTCCATGTTATTAATCATTCCCCTTTATGTTTTGGCCATGTCTTTCCTAAATAGTGCCACTTGTCAAGTCCTTGTCATCCAAACACTTTAAATTTAATCATTGTGTTAGGTAGGTCCCATAGCCATGAGTTAACATGATCAAGCCATGTGGCCTAATATCAGAGCATTGGAAGCATAGAATCTTGGAGTATTAGATTGATCATCCTTTTGGTGAAGAATCTTTTATGGTCATAGGTCACTATTGATTGAGACACATGGAATGACCTTAGAATATCAAAAAATTAAGAGCTTAAAACCATGGGATTATAGACCAAATAACCACTTAACCTTCCTATGGATGTGGATTATCATTAATGTGTCAAGTGTCAATCTCTCAAAACCCTATAGGCTCATAATCTTAGAAACTTAGCACATGGGAATGCAAAACCATTAAGTTTAGCTAGTAAACAGATGAAGTCTCTGTGTCTCCATTTTAATGTGAATATGCCATGTGGTGAGTTTATAGAGCTCAAAAGACTTGGGAGCTTAGAAGAATTAAACTTATAACAATGCAAAAATATTGTGAACGTCTACAACTCTGAAGACTTAGAAATTTTTTAATCCTCCAAAGCTTTGAAAACTTAGAAATTTTGTAATTATCTAAAGCTCTAAATGACATGAGAGTGACACATGTCACAACCACGTGGAATATTTAATATGAGCCCAATTGGAGGAAATTAATGGTCTTTAGATGTTAATCCTATGATCCAAAATATATACACTTGGACATCTTATCAAAGTAAAATTCATGAAAACCCAAGGTTCAAAATGAATTAAGATACTAGTTTAAGATTAGATTTTTAAAATTTAAATTTTTACAATGCTAGATTCTCTAGAAACACCCCTAAATGATAAATGCATGATATCCTAGTCACAAATCTTTAGGTTCATATCTCCCCAAATAAAGGTTTTACAATAATAGGTCCCTATTTTAATTTTCTTAAAAATGGGGGGTGTGTGTGAGGGCAAAATATAGTGGTGGAAACATGGTTCTCATAGGGATTATATTGGATCATGTTTTGATTATGAATGAAGCTTCCTTAGAAACCATGAAAGTATCAATATCATTTTTGCATTGATTTGTAAGTGGTTGGTAACCAACATCATGGGGTCCTATATTTACATGGATATGGATGGGTTTGATGATTATTTGTTCATGGAGGTTGAGGCCTCTCCCTTTTTAGTTCATGATTTTAAGGATTTTGCTTGCTATAGGAGATTTTATGCTTTGGAAGTAGGATGCTAATCTATTAGTGTATAAGTAGGAATTACTGGAGCCTTTGATATTTTTATATGTGAGAAGGCTAGACTTTATAAATGAAGTGGTACCAAGCTGATAGGATGTTATTACAAATTTATTATTTATGGTGAGCTTACCACTACTTTTGAGAGAAGTAGGGAGGTTAGTTGCATGGAAAGTGTTTTGGCTTTTATTGTCTAAATGTACCTTTGTCACTTGAGGTGTATTTTATGGGGTGATGGGGACTTTAGTGTGTGATAAGAGGTTGGGTGATTAGCCAATGGGTGGTAGGTTGTGTTGGTTGGAGGAGGACTAGTAAACAATAGGCTCTTAGTCAAAAATAAGTTTTTTAATGAAGGGTTCATCAAAGATGGGTGGATAGTTGAAGGTAGGTTCATTTAAAATTGGCAGTAGGGCATGGTGATCAAAGACAGGTTGGTAAAAAATGGGTGCATTGAAAGGAGACCTTTATAATATTGGTGGAAGGTTGTGAGCTTGATTTGGAAGTGGAAGATCTTGATTGTATTCAGGAAATAAAATATGGTGCACTCTTAAGTTATGATTCTCATAAGTGAATACACTTGGCTCTATTTCAATGTCCCCATTGTCAATTAAATCTTGGATATAATCTTTGAATTTGATGCATTTATTAATAGAATGACCCTCAATATTATGATATTCACAATATTCACCCTTTATTTACCAAGTAGGTAGTGGTTGGCTCTTATTAGAAGGCTTGGTGTGTGGATACACAATCATGTTTACAAAAAATAATTGGTGAAAGATCACATCTATGTGATCCTTAAGAGGAATATATTGTCTATGTTTAGACATGGATGGATTTTATGCTTGGATGGATGATGGTATTTGATGTGGTGATGGAAGGGCATAATGTGTTTATCAAATTTCTTGTGGGTTAGGGACTGGTTTTGATGGTGGTGATTCAAGGGTTAGATTGGTAGTTTTTGTGCACCTCGTAGTGATGCCACCATCTTGGGTTGTGATATTTATAATGGAAACATGATTATCCATATGAATATGATTAATAGTGGAATAAAATGGTGGTTGGTTTGGTTGGCATTATTAACTTGTTTTTATCTTGGATTTACTTATTATGAGTTTGCTCATGTTTCAGGAAGGGATCTTGATATATCCCTAACTTTTGAATATTTGATGTGGACATAGGATTATCTAATTCTATGTCACCATGATCAATTAAATTTTGGACATACTTTTTAAGTCTCATACATCTCTTTATGGAATTCCATTTGATCTTATGGTATGCATAATATTCATCTTCTCTATACCATTCAAGTTTTGGATTGTTTTCATCAAAGGGTTTTGTGTAAGGAAGTGTGATCATTTTAGTGGCTACCAACTTTCAAAAGACTACTTCAAGCGATACCCACAAGGGGGTATAAGTTATTTTCCTAAAGTCTTGTCTAGGCTGGCCGCTAGGTATGTTAATATTGTTGATGGATTGGATATTTTAGATGTGTGTGACATTGGTTACCCCATATCCTACCACATTCTTATTTTAGCAAAGAACTTGGATTTTTCATTTTTTATTTGATTTTGATTGTCCTTAGTGTAAATTTTTATAAGGCCCTTGCTAATGAGTGCTCTTTCAATTTGAACTCCCTTTTCAAATTTTCATCAAATGACATGGCACAATGGAGTTGAAGTTGAAAGGCCATTTAAGGATTGAGATTTATGTAAAGATTGTAGTAAGTTATTTCTCAGGAAGTAAACATGGAAACAAACTTGTTAGTACACATCATCATTGTAAGAAAGAGGAGAAACTCTCTCCATTGCATTGTTTTGTATTAAACAAGTCTATCATAGTCAATTCATGTTCAACATTCTAAGAAAAGTGTTTTACATATCTCTTAGAAATATCTTCTAAAGTATTGAGGGATCCCTTAGGTATACGTGGGAACCACTTTAAAACTTGAACCCCTAGGCTACATGGAAAGAGTATAAAGAAATAATTATTACTATAAATAACCTATTGACACACCATTTAAAACTCTTTCATGTATTCCCTAAGGTCTCCTTTTCCCTTATACTTGTAAAAATTTGGAGGTTCAAAATGAATAAGATAATGTACTTTCATCATGTTTATGTCAAATGGATAAGGACACAGTTCTTCAAACTTAAATTTATTGCTTTGAGAATATATCACATCTTACAACCCTTATATTTTATCATTTGTGTTTTGCCATTCTTGGACAAATGTCACATCTTTTAGTGGTGAAGATGATGATTTATTTTGATTTAGATTTAGATGTAGATATTGATTTTGATTGGTATTTTGATTTTAATATTGATTTTTATTTTGATATTGATGTTGATTTAGAGTTTGATATTGATTTTGACTGGGATTTTGGTTGGTTTGTTGATTTTGATTTTGACTCTGATATTGATTTTGATATATATTTTGATTGGGATGTTTATTTTGATATTGACATTGATTTGGATTGTTTGATTTAGTTATTATTGGATTTGAGTGATTGGATATATTGAATTGAAGATAAACCAGTTATTTAGTTAAATTTTTGATATGGTCTACAAGGGTAAAGACAAGGTTTTGTTAGGATGTGTCATCTAGAACTGATGTTCCCTTATCCACATGAGTATGGGAAACATTTTAAAAATTATTGTTGGATGATCCTATAATGGCCTTGTTATTTCCTAAGGAGGCACTAGATGTTCTTTGATCCATTGATATCCTGCTTGACTTATGGGCTGTGACAACTGAAATATATTTTCTAAGATGTGTGATTAGTTTACTTGAGTGATTTCTAGGATAAAAATAAAGAAATAGAGTGTTAAAATTATTTATTATTATGATGTGAAGTTTGCATTATATTAAACCATGGATGTTGCTAATCTATTGGAGCTAAGTCTAGCACATTTTGATTAGATTTGATGATGGAATGATATGCCCCAAACAATGATATATGCAAGGATAAGATTGTGAATGATATATCCTGAGATATATGCAAGATGGAAAATGTGGGAATGTTATATCCCATTGAAAAGTTATGAGATTTTATTTTATTAATTGATTGATTGATTTAGATGGTAGAAAATATAGATGTCTTGATTTGTCATTTCCTAATCAACATGTGGGGGAGATTGAATGGAAAGATTAGGGAAGTGATTAAGTGGATGATTTCATTTAGTTGATTGATACATAAGTATAACCCAATAATTTAATTGACTATATGGATTAATGATGATTGATCACATGATTCAATAATATGAATTTGATATATTGTTGGTAGATAGAGTTGGTTATGGGATGTATGGTGAAGTTAGATGGTTATTATTTGAATGGGTTGACATGTGTTAGGGATTTGATGTATGTATGGAGATGACAAAATGATGTGGATTGGGGGTATATCTGATTTTTTTAGTCTTTACATGGAGTTTTAATAGGATTTCCAACATGATTGCAAACATGAATTGAGAAACATTATTTTTATGTTACATATGAAAATATGCATCAATGATATGGAAAAGCCATGATGTCTATTATGTTATATGAGTATGTACTAACAGAGTCACAATTGCAAGACATAATGCATCATGATATGGAAGATCATAATAACATCATTTGTGGTACACATAATGATATAGACTCAAAGATATACTGAAAACAAGATAAAAAATGACTGCACAAACAAGTAAGCAAGCAAAGAACTGTACAAATAATAAAAAATATTTTTTATTATATCATTGGGTAGATTAGAAACCCTTTGTTATATGATATTTTTGATAATGATAACCTTATGAAGTGTAATCTACATAAGGTAGAACAAGGGTAATTAAACTAAGGACAATTTTTTTGGATTATTTTGTGATTTTTTAATATTTTTATAGTTTTTTGAGATAAATAAATAAATGATGTACATAAAGGAAAACCAATTCTAGACTTTAGAATGGATTGGAAAGGGGATTTTATTATGGATGGACGAGTGAGATCCAAGGATTACGACATGGAAGTCGTATATATACAAGATGTTTCTAGAACATGAGTCAAAGTATTATGCATGTGACCACCAATATCAAACCCTAGACCAATATGGCATGCATGCTAGGGATAAAATGTAAGGGGGATATATAAAACAAGATTTATGGAGGATGGTATGGATAGGATTGGATAGGAATCAAGATAAGAAATCCCAGGAACAAATTGCCTAAAAACCAAGTATCTAGTCATCAAAGTACCATTGTAAATATATACCAAGATGTTTATAAGAACGTGTCTTACGACATTTTCACTTCCTTATCAAGGTCAAAATTGGGAAGAAGGATGATGGTATGATGGCAAGGATTGGATTGATAAGTATGGGATTTGATGGGTTTTTTATGGTTAAGGATTAAATGGATAAGGATGGGTTTGGAAAGGTGATGATAGGTTTGGATGAAGGAATGTTTTAGATGGATAAGGATGGGTTTGGATAGGTGAGGACAGTAAGGATGTTTTTTAGAATAGGTGTAGGATGGAGGGATGATTTTAGGATATGTAAAATTGAGATGAAATGGGTTTACCCCAAAGTGTAAGGTACTTGTAGACAACTAATTATTTTATGCATGATGTCGGAAACCAATTTCTTCATAGTACTTCTCAAAGTCACCATAGAAATAGTTTTCACCTTTGGATGAATTTATTTACTTTTTTTAATTCAACATCTTAATTATGGATCTTTTAGGTATGTATTCTCAAGATGTCTTTAGTAAATTAATTGATTTATAAGTTAGATTCTTCCAAATTTACCAGGATATCATCATAGCGCCTACGATATAGGGTGTTGCCAAAGAGGGTGAAGTAGAAGGTGTGTTAGATGAAGGATTAATATTAAGCACATGAAGGATTTAGAGGGATGGAATGATTATGGGGATAAGTGTCATGATGTGAAGATTGATTGGGACAAACAATCTCACATTCCATGAAATTAAAAGTTGTTACAAGTTAGATGATTGGGAGATTTTCTACTTTAATGGTGTGTTCAATAAATAAATGATAGTTGTCTTCTGGATGTGATGACATAAGATGGAGATTAAGTTATTTATTCATTGGTTCCTTAGAAAGGTTTTCACCAAAGGACTCTTCTTTATTATTTTTATTATTATTTGGATGTGCATTGTCTAATAGGACCTCAAAGAGATTTTCACTAAGGGACTTATATTTTTGATTTTATAGATTTTGTTTTTCCCATAGCGCCTTGAGAAGGTTTTCATTAGGGGATATTTATTTAATATTTCAATGTATTGGATTGGAGGATTCATTTTGATTGAAGAATGCTAGTTGTTTCCTAAAATATGTTGATGTTGCTTCTTTATGTTTTTTTCGCTAGATATCAGTCATAAATTATGAAATTGTTGGATTTTCATAGAATAAATCAGATGGTAGGTAATATTTCTAGTCTCAATCAATGGGTGTGGGGAGATTGAATTTAAATATGGGAGGAAGGATTGGTGGTGTCAATGGAAGGAGTGGTGTCAACATAGTCCTCGTAGGGATAATGAGTGGATCTTGTTTTGATTATGGATGAAGCTTCCTTAAAAACTTTAAAACTATCACTAACATTTTTATGTTGCTTTGTAAATGGTTGGAATTCAATATCATAGGGTCCTATGTGTACATGGATATGGATAGGTTTGATGTTTCCTTTCTCATGAAGGTTGAGGCCTCTCCCTTGGGAGTTCATGCTTTTGAGGATTCTGCTTGCTATAGGATATTTTCTACTTTGGAATCAGGGTGCTAATTTGTTAGTGTATAAGTAGGGATTACTGGAGCCTTTGATATTTTCATATGTGAGAAGGTCAAATTATATAAATGATGTGGTACCAATTTGATAGGATGTTAATGCAAATTTATTGTTTTGGTGGGCCTGCCACTACTTCTAAGAAAATTAGGGAGGTTAGCTGTATGGAAAGTGCTTTGGCTTTTTTTGTCTATAAGTACCTCTGTCACTTAAGGTGTATATTGTGGGGTGATGAGGGATTCAGTGTGTGATAATAGGTTGGGTGATTGGACAATGGGTGGTAGGTTATGTTGGTTAGAAGAGGATTACTTAAAAATGGGATTCTAGTCAAAAATAAGCTTTTCAATAAGGGAGTCATCAAAGATGGGTGGATAGTCAAAGGTACGATCATTTAAAATTGGAGATAGAGCATGGTGATCAAAGATGGGTTGGTAAAAAATGGATGTATATAATGGAGGATTTTAAAATATTGGTGGAAGGCTATGACCTTGATTATATAGGAAATACATTTTGGCATACCTCTAAGCTAATATTCTCAAACATGAATACACTTGGATCTATTTTAATGCCCATGTTTTCAATTAAATCTTCGATATAATATTTTAATATTATGAATTTTTTAATATCATGGCCCTCAATCTTATGATACTCATAGTATTCACCCTTTCTATACCAAGTAGGTAGTGGTTCGCTCTTATCAAAAGGCTTGATGTGTGGATACATAATCATGTTTGCAGCAAGTAATTGGTGAAATGTTATGTCTAATGGATCTTTGAGAGGAGTATATTATCTCTATTTGGATGTGGATGGAATTTATGCTTGGATAGATGATGATCCATGGTGTGGTGATGGTAGGTCTTAGTGTGTTTGTCAGATTACCTATGGCTTAGGGACCAATTTGGATGGTGGTGACTCAAGGTTCAGATTCATAGTTTTTACACAACTCATAGTTATAATTCCATCTTGGGTTATGATATTTATGATAGAAACATGATTATCCGTATGAATATGATTAACAATGGAATCAAATGGATGGTTAATTTGGTTGACATTATTATCTTCTTTTTTATCTTAGATTTGTTTATTACAACTCTACTCATGTTTCATGAAGGGATCTTAATATATCCATATTTTTTTATTGTTTGATATGGATGCATGATTCTCTACTTCTATGTCACCATGATCAATTAAATCTAGGACATAGTTTTTAAGTCTCATACATCTATTTGTGTAATGCGTTGTGATCTTATGGTATGCACAATATTCATCTTCTCTATATCATTTAGGTTTTGAAGCATTTTCATCAAAGGGTTTTTTGTTAGGAAATATGATCATTATAGCAGCTACCAAATTTCAAAAGACTACTTCATGTGGTACACCAAACGGGCTATAAGTTATTTTCATAGAGTTTTATCTAGGATAGCCACTAGGTATGCTAATATTGTTAATGGGTTAGATATTCTAGCCACATTTGACATCAATTACTCGATCTCCTACCATGTTATTATTTTTATAAAAGAACTTGGGTTTTCATTTTGAATTTGATTTAGATTATCCTTAGTGTAAATTTTGACAAGGCCCTTGCCAATGAGTGCTCTTTCAAATTGAACTCCCTTTTCAACTATTTCATCAAATGTTGTGGCACAATGGAGTTAAAGTTAAAAGGCCATTTCAAGATGGAGGTTTTCTATGAAGATTATAGTCAGTTCTTTTTCAATAAGTGAACATGGAAATCAAAATTTTAATCCACACCATCATTATAAGAAAGAGGAAAAACTCTCCCCATTGCATTGTTTGGTATTAAAAAAGTCTAGCATTGTCAATTCATATTCAACATTGTAAGAAAAGTGTTTTACATATCTCTCAGAAATATCTTCTAAAGTAGTGATGGACACCTTAGGTATACGTAGGAACCAATCTAAGGATTAACCCCCTAGGATACATGGAAAGAGTATAAATAAATAGTTATTACTGTAAGCAACATATTGACACACCATATAAAACTCTTTCATGTGTTCCCTAAGGTCTCCTTTTCCATTGTACTTGTAAAAATTTGGAGTTTCAAAATGAATAATACAAGGTATTTGCATCATGTTTATGTCAAATGGACAAGGACACAATTCTTCAAATTTAAATTCATTGCTTTGAGAATAGCTTACATCTTGCAACCCTTGTATTTTATCCTTCATGTTTTGTTGTTCTTGGATAAATGTCATATCTTTGAGTGGTGAAGATGGTGATTAGTTTTGATTTATATTTATATTTTGATATTGATTAGGATTTTGGTTGGTTTATTGATTTTAGTTTTGACTTTAATTTTGGTTTTGATTGGGACTTTGATTTTTATATTGATTTTTATTGGGATATTGATTTTTATATTAATTTTGATTTGGATTGTTTGATTTGGTTATTATTGGATTTGAATGATTGGATAGATTGAATTGAAGATAATCTAGTCCTTTAGTCAACTTTTTGATATGGTCCACCAAGTGTGTTTTCTAGAACTGATTTTCCCTTATCCACATGACTATGGGAAACATTTTCAAAGTTATCATTGGATCATCCTATGATGGCCTTGTTCTTTCCTTAAGAGGCAATAGATGTTCTTTGATCATTGAAGGAGGTGTTACACTTTTCTTAGAAATTAGGAGAGACAAGTCTTTGGGATCAAAATCAAGTGGAAGCTTGTTCTTAGACCAAAAGAGTTGTAACAAAACTTCATTGTTATTTTCTAAGAGGTAATCAATAACTTTATATGATTTTTCCTTAAGAAAATTAATAGCATATTTTCATTCATTTTCATAGGATCTGTTATCATTATCATTAATCTCAACATGTTATTCTTAATTTTCAAAATGGAAAGGGTCATTACTTGGTTTTATATTTATTTGGATAAATTTATCTTGATTAAGGCTTTAATTTTAAAAATTAAGGACTTAGTTTTTGCTTCAAAACACAAAATTTGGTTTTCACAAGACAAAAAACTTTCAATTATTCATTTTCCACGAGGAGATAAAAAATAAAAATAAAACATAAGATTAACTAGATATAGACTCTCATATATACTAGATCATCAATTATAAAGTGTTCAATAATGTTTGAGATAACTAACTATGGAGTTAGAATAATACCTATAACTCATTAAACTTGGTTTCAAAGTTAAGTTGAGAGTAACTTCCTAGAGATAATTGTTGACCGAATTTGACCCCAAGTCAAATTTGGGTTAACCCATAATATTTTGAAATTTTGAAGAAGGTTTCATGTCCTATGGGGTCTCATAATGGTCTAAACATCTTACTTATCCTTCCCCTAGTCCTTGTTTAAGCTCATCCATCTTGAAATGGCCTAGTCAACCAAAGTCAAAGTTGGTCAACCTTGGTAAAATATGGTCAAAGGATAAAATTATGTTGAAAATATTATAATATGGACTTTGACATGTTTTAAAATGTTTTCAAGTCATTAATTTATCTTTCACCTTGTTTCATATGCAAAAAGAGTCATTTGGCCATATTTTTAGCTCAATTAATGATATACACAAATTTTTACAAGCAAGAAATTTATCACCAAGCTATGGTAAAATATGAGAGAGGTCAGATAATGTTAGGATCATGTCATTTTGTAGTTATAAGTCAATTTATGCAGGAAAAGATAGTTTTCCCTTGAAAATAGGCTCAATTGTAATACTTATATGGACTTCTCAAGTACACTTGTAGCTAAAACTATGGTTGTGTGACTCTTCACCTCTCCAAATTTCATTTAAACTTTTGGATTAAGAATATTTCATAAAAGGTTTCATTTCTAACTTCTTTTCTTTTTTTTCATTGGTAAGCCAAGGAAGGGCAAGTTCAAGCACTCACTATGGAAGCTATAGGTGGAGTTAGGAGGAATAATTCTATAGATGGATAATAATCTGAGTGCACTTCACATTCATAATAAGAAGTATCATATTTGTGGCTCCTCCTTCATTAAGAATCACTTTCACTCCAAATAGCTTTTTATGGAATTGCATCCAAGAAGGGTATAAGTTTGTATTTGTTTCTTATTTTCAAAGATCCATGGAGTTGTGTGAGTTTGATAAATTATTTTTAGGTGGAAATAATGTCATCTCCATGGTAATTAAATCATACAACACTTATCTTTCAATTCCCTTGAAGGAGGATTTCAAATTGTGCTTGTTTTCCAAGTTGGTAGCCATGTATGGGTAACTTGAGTTTTGCAACATGAAAGAGAGCTCCATGGGAGATTTCAATGTGCTTGGGTCCATGTTTGAAATGTGCTTATATTCAATGTAATTTTGAGAGATCAAATCAAGTTACCATTCTTCAAGCTAATTTGTCCAATTTTCTTTGTTTACTTCCTTGTTAGCAAAGTGTGCTCATAGTCAAATTCTACAAGAGTTTAAGAGGATGTACATAGGTACAAATGATGGGATCCATGGCGGAATTAATGTTTAAGATCCTAACATATCCAAAGGTTATGGATTTCATGCCATGAAGCTAAAGATACTATGCAAAGTGGAAATTATCATTCAAAAGAATGATTGACTATTTTGGTTCCTCTGTCCCTAAAAGTGGAAAACAAAGATCCCAGCACTTTTTTGGGATAATGGTTACCATGATAGAATGATTTCTCAATGTTATTTATTGCTTCACCTTGTATCCCTATCTACATGCATTAACTATGCCAATTTTGAGATCAAAAGGAGGAGTAGAAGATGGAGTTTGGACAACCTCAAAATGGCCAAAAATCACTAAAGCTAAACAGTGATATTGATAGGGTGTGGATAAAAAATGACTTTTCACTTCAATTTGGGAAGTCTTTAACTATGATATCAAAGGGGAGTTATTCAAAATAGTCCAAAGGACATTCTTGAGCTAGGGTGATAGAGACAAAGGTGAATTTTATGTCTTGACCTCCTAAACACTCTTCCTTGTTCATACAAGGGACTGAGAATAACCATCTACAATAGGTTTACCAAAAAGTTCATCTCAATTTGGGTTAACAATGACCAAATTGAAAGGATTGAAGTGAAGTGGAAATTTTTAGGGTACTAGGCCTAGGGTTCAAGTGTTTCTTGTCAATAATATGACCTAATGGAACTCAAACATACCTACAAGCTCCTAAATCCATGAAAACATAGTCAGTCAAAAGGTATGTTGGCAGTAAGGTAGAACTTAGAAGTTTAAACCTCATGAGGAGATTTCAAAATGGATACAAGGTAAATTATTGAAAATTAACCTCAAGGTGACCATGGAAATCCTAAACATATCATACACTAGACCTAATTCTTGCTAAGATTCATCTTAAAGGCATGACAAACCATTATTGTCACAGTCAAGCAGGGTATTCTAGGTCAAGGACCTAAACATGGAGTTGATATGGTTTGAGGAGTTTTCAAGTGAAGAATAAAAGCAGGAGGAGTAATATTATGGCCAAAGAAATATATAATAAATCTTAAAATACATAATTCAAGACTCAAACCACCTATAAGTAGGTCTTAAGGGGCTGTCTCAGTCTCCACAGGTAGTGGCCTAGCCTTGAGCATAAGGGATGCATTGGTGCAAAAGAGTGAGCTTGGAATTTGAAATTGATGAAGGATAAATTTTATGAGTTTTTAACATAAAAATATGTTTGTATGGTATCCAAAATACCAAACAAATCTCAAGGATCACCTACAACCAAGCATAAAAAAGTGATTTCCCCTTCCTAGGTAGTTATAAGCCTAGTTCATGATTTCAAGGAATAAAAAAGTGTTTTAAGGGATAATGAGTTTTTAAATGGTTTAAATAGGTTTTTATAGGAATTTATAATCTATATATGTCCTAACCAAGCTCAAATCAACCCCTAAAATCTCCAAACCTTGCCTACCCTGCATACAACCTTTCCTAGAAAGTCTGCCTTAGAAATTTGGAGAGTTAGATGGTCTAATGAAGGATTTATGAGCTAAAAATTTGTAAAAATAATAATTAGTAAGTATTAAACACCATAAAATCATAAATTTTATAATAATAATAGTAAAAACCCTCTCTATTTTGTCTCAGAGCAGGGGCAGTTTTAGCTTGCATGAAGATGACAATTTTGAGAAAAAGATGAAATTGATGACCAGAGGAAAATAAAGGACCATATGAAGGTTGGATAATATGGAGGAGAAATAAAAATACCTAAATAACCTTTATATAATCTTTATAAGTAAATATGTTACCCTACACATGAAGGGTTACAATCATGCATGAAGAAAACCCTTAAGCCTAGAAGCCAAACTGAGGGGCATGTGCATTTTTTGAATTTGTCCATGATTTACACTTGTTTAATTCATGTTTTTAGAGGTAAATTTTATGTTTTTAAGTCATAAAGAGTCAAAGGAAGTCATTAAAGGGTCAAATTGAGTTTCAAGTAGTAGGCAGATTTATTGGCAAGGTCTAGGCCTAATGCCAAACATGGGTAAGGTTTCATTTATAGTTATAAAGGAGATATTAAAAGGATGGAAACATGTTCATATGATTCATATATAGGTTTTTGAACCACTAGTTTTTAAGATAATCTAATTAGAATCCATTTTGGGCTTGCAAACATTGAAAACCTTTACAATATGCACAAAATAGCTCAAATGGTCAAGATCAAATGCTCATAACTTTCATGAACTGATGCATGGGACCTAGAGGTATTTATGAGAGTTGGAGAAGGTCCTTGAGGATCCCTTATTTGATTTTTTAATTAATTCCAACATGCCATCTTTATGAACAAATGATAAGAGGGCTAATGACTCCAAAACCCTCTCAAACCCTATTTTATGACTTGATGATAGAAATCAAGCCAAAAGTGAATCCATATGAATTAATTTGACCATGAGAATAAAATATAAGTTTAAAAATCTATGAGGTTCAAAGATATGGAATTTTATTATACATAATCCATATATGTGATGTAGGAAAAAAGTTTTCTTAACAATTTTTAGGTTTTACAGGTCTTGAAGATGACCATGAGATGTCAATCACTTTAGGAGGTAGCTTGGGACTTAAGCCAACACTCCATGCCATTTTTACACCTTATAAATACTCACAATTTCCTCTACCATCTCTCTCTATTCAACCTATCTAAACTGACATATAGAAGGACATAGTGAACAAAGTGAAAACTCAAATTTGGTGGCCTTTTATGATGTTTCTGATGAATCCAAGCATATGAAGTGTCTTAACATGTGTAAAAAGACCTCTGGTATGGATCATTTGGGGAATATTTAAATATTATAGTGCCAAGTGTCAAGGAATGCCTATTGGAGAGTGATCATGGTTGCAAGGTGATGATGGGCTTATGTAAGAGAATTTTATTATGAAGGAAATTCTCAATGTAGGTGGAATCATATTTTTAACTCCCTGTCCTCATCATACATGAGATATTTATCCATAACATGCCTTGGAATTCTCAAAGAAGCCATGATGAAGGTAATTTCATAAAGGAATAGTGATTGAGAGGATTATTACGCCACACTTGGAAGAGGAGGCTAATTTGGAATGTGATCAAGTGTGATTTAATTTCATGACTCATTTTCATTCCATACTCATACCTTGTAACTAATTTTCACCTTTAACACTTGTCCCTATGCCTCTTCAACTTCTCTCTTCTCTCTCTTCTTCCAAATTCTATAAATATAAACCATTTTGGCTTTGCAAAGGATTCCAACTCTTGACATGGTGAAACCCTATCAAAATTATACCTTGATTTGTAATTAAGCTAATGAGAAGCAAGCTGGTTATACTCTAAGTCCATTTGCACTATGTGTTGAAGTGATCCATCTTGAATGCCAAGTATAGATTGAGTTTAGCTTGTTTTCATGAAACCTTGAATGTGTTACTACAAATGACTTCTCTCATAATAAGTTTCATGAAGTGTATGCTACTACAATAGACTCTTGAAGTGTGTATGAGTTTGGTAGTGTCATATCTAACTTTCTCTTCACTTGCCTTCATTTGTTGAGTTGTTATTTTCCTTCATGAGAAACACTAATTCTAAGGAGCTCCATTAATGGTGTTAAGGCTAGTTTGGTTATCCTAGTTCATTATGCAAATTCCAAGCGTATGAATGGAAGAAACTCTTGGTGTATCGCCTCCTAGTTTAGGTTTGTTTTATATATTCTTCTTTCCCTTTTTACCCATAATAGGTAGTTTTAGTAGCATAAGTACATCAAGTCATATCTAAAGAGCTAGCCCTTAAAATTTATAGATTCATTTCTCCTACAAGTTCACCCATAACTTGAGAGATGACATAATATTGCATCAAATTATAGGAGTTTCATAGAGTGGTCTAAAGTGAACAATTTGATGCCAACAATAATCACTTGCTAGTGCACTACAAATCAAATGATTAAATGGATTTTTAAAACTTAAGGTTTTTTACAAGTTCAACTAGGGGATGTCCTCTATATACTTTTCAGTACTATGAAGCATAAGATTATGAAATAAATTGATTAATGCACTGCACAAATGGTCTAATCTATATGTGTTAAAGATTTATCCCAATAATATTCATCAATGATAAAGTATGAAAGTACATAGATAAAAAAATCACAAGACAAGTTACCATTAAAAATTCAAGCCACAAATGAGACAAGAGTTTTAAAGTAGAAAATTGAATGTATTAAAAAAACTCACATGATCGTATTAGAAAACTTGCTACCAAAATCTTCACAAGTACAATATTGAATCAAGAGCACAAGAGAAGAAGAGATAGAAAGATATAAGATTTTATTAAGAAAATGAGAAGAAGAATGACTCTTTTATAAAGCTAGAAGAAAAGAATAAGAGTTATATGAAATCTCATTATTACCTTACAAGCCTCCTATGTGTGTCCCACTTGTGGCCTATTCCCTTAAAGAGTGGAGGGAAGTGTGTGCCAAGTGAGGGAGAGATAGTTACATATAAGTAACTTTAAATCCAATAAATGGATTAGAGAGGTGAGTGATACCTCATAAAAGTAAAAATAAAATATATTTATAAATATAATAAATACATATATAACTAAAACTTAAAAAAAAACTTATAAACCTAAGAAAAAATTAAATAAGGTTAATTTTTTAACACTCCCCCTTAATCTTAATTTGAGATTATAAAAGTAGAGAGAATCTTTTTACAAACCAAAAAAAGAGTTGAAATTATATAATATTCCACCTTAATAGAAACTTATTTAAAAAAGAATTATACAAGATTTAGAAAGAGAAGAAGATAAGGTGTCACCAAAAGTCACATGGATAAAAGTGTAATCATCATGAATCTCCAAGAATTCTCTTCAGATAAAGTGATCAACCCACCATGAAACAAAGATCAATAAAAAAGAGTAATGATCCACAAACTTACAAAACAAGCAAACTAACGTCAATCTTTAAAGTTAAATAACTATAATATCAAAAATGCAATCTACATATATAATGTAATAAAAGTAGATGTACAACTAGATAAATTTGAGCAAAGACAACTTTAATCACAAAGTGCATAAACCTACACGAAAATAATTTAGTCCAAAATCCTTAAACAAAGCATACTTCTTTTACAATTAAAAAATAATGCATAAAATATTTGAGTTAATTAAAACGAAAACAAAAAAGATATATCACTTGCAAAATATATTCTATGTGAAGCATTAGAAGAATTATCACAAGAAGACATATCAAAATCTCTAGAAAATTTATTTTCTTTACGAATTCAAACAATTTTACGTTTATAGGGAGGAGATTTAATTATTTTCTGACAATACAATATGTCATGCATTGATTTACCATAAAATTTATATGGATGTAATTTCTAATATTTAGCTATGCAATACCTGTATTTTTCACAATGTGCACAAGGTTTAACATTTTTAACCAAAGCATGAGCATGAGAAGTAATATAATCAAAATAAGTTGCATTATGAGTCTTTCGATGAGAAGGACAATACAATTTTGAATTTGTATTAGAAGCATGAGAATCATTAAAACAAGATCTTTACAATGATCATTAAAAGTAGGTAAAATAGGTTCAATAATACCTATTGTGCACTTACCAAGACCACCACCAACATACCCCATAGTTTACATAATTTTTAAATCATGATTAGAACCATCATGTGGTAGAGTAATACACTCTTTAAAAAGTGAAGAAACATCATGACATGTTTGTGCATATTAAAAAGACATTAATTGGGCAGTTAAAAAATCAACTACAAATTATATTTCACTTAATTTTTCATCATGCAAAGTTTGTAAAAGAAGAATGATTTTAATTTTGAATTCAAGTTGATATATTAAAGAAACAATCTCATTGTCTCTTTCTACAATTTGTTGTTTCATTAAATTAATCAAAACATCATTTAGTTGGCAAAACTACATTATTATAAAAAATAGTTTTGATAAACAAATTTCAATATAAAATTGAAAAAATATTTAAAAATAAATAATTAATTTATCTCAATAAGATATAAAAATTATACTAAAATTAATTATCAAAAGAACTAAAAAAAATTAAAATATTAATTTAATAATATATTAAAAAATAACTTTAAATTAAATCATCAAAAAACATATTACACCATAAATGTATATGGTGGGAAAGAAAACACATATATTCTTTCTGGGGAGATTAGAAAAAAATTGAGTTTGATTGAAAAAACAAAGATAAATTTCTAAGAGATTTAAAAATTCATTTTTTAAAGAATTGAATGACAAATCGTTAAAAAATAATTACTTTTGTTTTGATGGTATAAATGTTTTTTTTTCAAAAGTAAATAAATTTTTGAGTTTGGAAAAAATCAAATTATTTGAAAATTTTCTTTTGGAAATAAATTTTTTCCCTCTTTCCACATGTTAAGAGAGATTTAAAAAAAAATACATAATGCCTATTATTTTTCTGAGCATGTGTTAGTAATGGATTAAAAATCTTTTTTTTTTTTTTTTTAAAACATTTATAATGAAGTGGGGTGATTCGGTATAATAAATTAAATAAAGATTATAAGATTAAATAGATACTAAGTTGAAAATAACATTTTGTTGGAAATACGTTAGATTGAATTTAATAAAAAAAAGAGAGGGGAAGCAAGTGGGCGCATCCTTTTAAAGAAAAAGTTTTAGTACCATGATTAATTGAAAGGGAAGAGCAGATCTGTAAATATAAAGAGGTATTACAAACTAACGCATTATTTAAACAAGAAATGATTAAAAAAGATCAGATATTTTTGAATGAACGAACGATTATGAAAAGAGAAAATATAAGAGAAGGGCACCACAGATAAAAAGGAAGAGATACTTATGAAAAAAAGGGCAATGCTCAGCTCAAAGAAAAGTTAAAAAACAAAAACAAAATGGCTGTACAATGCATGACAAAAGAGAGGCAAGAGAAAAAAACATCTCACAAAATAAACTAAAAATATGGATCAAGTTAAAACTGAAATAGAGTGAAAAACAACTATAATTAAAAAAATTGATACAAGGAAAATATTGTAGATAGAGATAAAAAAAAGCTCATAATTTTGAAAAAAAAATCAGAAATATCTTAAAAAACTAAGCAAAAAATAGAAACAATTTAGAATAAGGTAAATCTGATAGAACAAGGATTGCTACATGAATGAATAAGCAAAAAAAATTTGATAAAAAAAATAGAAAACTGATCTAAGAGGAAAAGATATATATTTTTTACTTAAAAAATTAAAAAGAAATTGACTTGGAAGGCCTCTTAACTAGGTGAAGGAAGGAAATTAGTCATTTCAAGTAACCTGCAACAATGAGTTAGAGACAAATAATTTCAAACAAAAAGAGAGAAATGGATTTAAATGAATAACAAGGTTGGAACACTTGAAAAAAAATTCATAAAATCTCTCAAAAATTCTGTACACTTTAAAAAAAATTGTCAATAAAATGATCTTAACTTTAATACTATGAAGGATTTATCCCAAGAATATTCATCAATGACAAAATATGAAAGTGTAGAAATAAAGAAATCATAAGACAAGTTACCTCTCAAAGTACAAGCTATAAATGAGACAAGAGTTTTAAAATGGGAAATCAAATGTATCAGAGAAAAATCCACGTGATCTTATTAGAAGACTTGCTACCAAAATCTCTATAAGTATAAGATTGAATCAAGAGCAAAAGAAAAACAAAGAGAGAGTTATCAGATTTTAGTGAGGAAATGAGGAGAGTAAGAGCTCTTTTATAGGGCTAGAGGAAAAGAATGAGAGTTACAAGGAATCTCATAATTGATTTATAATCCTCCTATGTGTGTGCCACTTGTGGCCTATTCCATTGAAGAGTGGAGGGAAGTGTGTGCCAAGTGGGGGACGGAAAGTTACATGCAAGTAAATTTAAATCCAAAAAATGAATTAGTGAGGTGAGTGATAACTTATAAAGGTAGGAATAAAATGTATTTATAAATATAATAAATACACACATAACTAATGCTTCGAAAAAACTCATAAATCTAAGAATGACTAAATACGGTTAATTTTCTAACAATGTGCTCACTCCATCCATAGAATTTTAGTAGAGCGATGTCAAAAATCAAAGACATGAATGGACCACAGTCGAGGATTGAGACTAGGTGGTAGACATGAATGCAAGAATAAAAACCTTGTTGTAAAAATGAAATCAAACATGAGTAGAAAGAAGCTTGTCTTCAACAACCAAATATTGTATTATGATCATTAGCCAAATATATATAATAAAGGTACATTTATATAGAGAAACAAAAAGTAACTCAAAATTAGAAAATAGGGTTAAGCCATATTTTCTCTAATGACCTAAAATGACACCTAAGTGAAACTTAGGCAAGTTGAACATGTGTAGAGAAAAACTATTAAATGTAGTAAAAAATTACACTAACACGTCCCCTTAATCGTAGTTTACGTGGGTAGTATAATTGAGTTTCGACACAAGGCTTGATGAGGTACCCAAGTATATAAAAAATCTCCTTAGAAGAATAGAGGGAAGCCCCAGAAAAGAAGAGAGAGAGAAGGAATGAAAAATCCCCTCAAAAGATGATATTAGAGCTGCTCAATCCTGAAAAAGAGCTCACAAATGAAGATACTTGATCTTAGTAAAAGGTTTTGTGAATATATCATCAATTTTCTCTAAAGTTTAATAGTAAAAAAGATCAATGACTTTCTCATAAATAATCTCTCAAATGAAATGCATGTGAATCTCTATATGCTTGGTCCTTTGATGGAGGACTAGATTCTTAAAAATATGGATGGTTTTTTAATTATCATAGGAGATGACTGTTGGTCCTTGAAACTAGTTATCAAACTCAGTAAGAATACCTTGAAACCAATTAGTTTCAATGGTAACATTAACAACTCTTTTGTATTTTGCCTCTGTAAAAGATAAAATAATAACATTTTGTTTCTTGCTTGAACAAATAATTAATCTTAAATCAAGTGACAAACTATACGTTGAAGTAAACTTATGATTCTAAATATTTCCAACCTAATCTAAATGTGTATACTCAATCAAGTCAATGTTAATGCCTGCTCCATAGTGAGTCCCAAAACTATGAGTACCCTAAATATAGTAGAGAATCCACTTAGTTACTTTCTAATGTAGCTCATATGGTTCTTACATAAATCTAGAGACCATGCCCACTACATATGAAATGTTAGGTTAAATATGTCCATTATTTTTATGTTACATATGAAAATATGCATCAATGATATGGAAAAGCCATGATGTCTATTATGTTATATGAGTAGGTACTAATAGAGTCACAATTGCAAGACATAATGCATCATGATATGGAAGATCATAATAACATCATTTGTAGTACACATAGTGATATAGACTCAAAGCTATAATGAAAACAAGATAAAAAATGACTACACAAACAAGTAAGCAAGTAAAGAATTGTATAAATAATAAAAATAATTTTAAATTATATCATTGGGTAGATTAGAAACCCTTTTTTATATGAGATTTTTGATAATGGTAACCTTATGAAGTGTAATCTATATAAGGTAGAACAAGGGTAATTAAACTATGGACAAATTTTTTGGATTGTTTTGTGATTTTTTAATATTTTTGTAGTTTTTTGAGATAAATAAATAAATGATGTACATAATGGAAAACCAGTTCTAGACTTTAGAATGGATTGGAAAGGGGATTTTATTATGGATGGACGAGTGAGATCCAAGGATTACAACATGGAAGTCGTATATATACAAGATGTTTCTAGAACATGAGTCAAAGTGTTATGAATGTGACCACCAATATCAAACCCTAGACCAATATGGCATGCATGATAGGGATAAAATGTAAGGGGGATAAATACAACAAGATTTATGGAGGATGGTATGGATAGGATTGGATAGGAATCAAGATAAGAACTCCCAGGAACAAATTGCCTAAAAACCAAGTATCTAGTCATCAAAGCACCATTGTAAATATATACCAGGATATTTATAAGAATGTGTCTCAAGATATTTTCACTTCCTTATCAAGGTCAAAATTGGGAATAAGGATGATGGTATGATGGCAAGGATTGGATTGATAAGTATGGGATTTGATGGGTTTTTGATGGTTAAGGATTAAATGGATAAGGATGGGTTTGGATAGGTGAGGGTAGTAAGGATGTTTTTTAGAATAGGTGTAGGATGGAGGGATGATTTTAGGATATGTAGAATTGAGATGAAATGGGTTTACCCCCAAGTGTAAGGTACTTGTAGACAACTAATTATTTTTATGCATGATTTCGGAAACCAATTTCTTCATAGTACTTCTCAAAGTCACAATAGAAATGGTTTTCACCTTTGGATGAATTTATTTACTTTTTTTAATTCAACATCTTAATTATGGATCTTTTAGGTATGTATTCTCAAGATGTATTTAGTAAATTCATTGATTTATAAGTTAGATTCTTCCAAATTTACCAGGATATCGTCATAGCCCCTATGATATAGGGTGTTACCAAAGAGGGTGAAGTAGAAGGTGTGTTGGATGAAGGATGCATATTAAGTGCATGAAGGATTTAGAGGGATGGAATGATTATGGGGATAAGTGTCATGATGTGAAGATTGATTGGGACAAACAATCTCACATTCCATGAGATTAAAAGTTGTCACAAGCTGGATGATTGGGAGATTTTCTACTTTAATGGTGTGTTCAATAAATAAATGATAGTTGTCTTCTGGATGTGATGACACAAGATGAAGATTAAGTTATTTATTCATTGGTTCCTTAGAAAGGTTTTCACCAAATGACTCTTCTTGATTATTTTGATTATTATTTGGATGTGCATTATCTAATAACACCTCAAAGAGATTTTCACTAAGGGACTTATATTTTTGATTTTATAGATTTTGTTTTTCCCATAGTGCCTTGAGAAGGTTTTCATTAGGGGATATTTATTTAAGATTTCAATGTATTGTATTGGAGGATTCATTTTTATTGAATAATTTTAGTTGTTTCCCAAAATATGTTGATGTTGCTTCTTTATGTTTTTTTCGCTAGATGTCAGTCATGAATTATGAAATTATTGGATTTTCATAAAATAAATCAGATGGTAGGTAATATTTCCAGTCTAAATCGATAGGTGGGGGAGATTGACTTTAAATATTGGAGGAAGGATTGGTGGTGTCAATGAAAGGAGTGGTGTCAACATAGTCCTTGTAGGGATAATGAGTGGATCTTGTTTTGATTATGGATGAAGCTTCCTTAAAACCTTTGAAACTATCACTAACATTTTTATGTTTCTTTGTAAATGGTTGGTATTCAATATCATATGGTCCTATGTGTACATGGATATGGATAGGTTCGATGTTTCCTTTCTCATGAAGGTTGAGGCCTCTCCCTTGGGAGTTCATGCTTTTGAGGATTCTGCTTGCTATAGGATATTTTCTACTTTGGAATCAAGATGCTAATTTGTCAGTGTATAAGTAGGGATTACTAGAGCCTTTGATATTTTCATATGTGAGAAGGTCAAATTATATAAATGATGTGGTACCAAGTTGATAGGATGTTAATGAAAATTTGTTGTTTTGGTGGGCCTGCCACTACTTCTAAGAAAATTAGGGAGGTTAGCTGTATGGAAAGTGCTTTGGCTTTTTTTGTCTATAAGTACCTCTGTCACTTATGGTGTATGTTGTGGGGTGATGAGGGCTTTAATGTGTGATAATAGGTTGGGTGATAGGCCAATGGGTGGTAGGTTATGTTGGTTAGAAGAAGATTGGTCAAAAATGGGATTCTAGTCAAAAATAAGCTTTTCGATAAGGGACTCATCAAAGATGGGTGGATAGTCAAAGGTAGGTTCATTTAAAATTGGAGATACAACATGGTGATCAAAGATGGGTTGGTAAAAAATGGATGTATACAATGGAGGATTTTAAAATATTGGTGGAAGACTATGACCTTGATTTGGAAGTGGAATAACTTGATTATATTTAGGAAATACATTTTGGCATACCTCTAAGCTAATATTATCAAACATGACTACACTTGGATCTATTTTAATGCCCATGTTTTCAATTAAATCTTTGATATAATATTTTAATATTGTGCATCTGTTAATATCATGGCCCTCAATCTTATGATACTCATAGTATTCACCCTTTCTATACCAAGTAGGTAGTGGTTTGCTCTTATCAAAGGGATTGATGTGTGGATACACAATCATGTTTGCAGCAAGTAATTGGTGAAATGTCATGTCTAATGGATCTTTGAGAGGAGTATATTATCTCTATTTGGATGTGGATAGATTTGATGCTTGGATAGATGATGATCCATGGTGTGGTGATGGTAGGGAATAGTGTGTTTGTTAGATTACCTATGGCTTAGGGACCAATTTGGATGGTGGTGAATCAAGGTTCAGATTCATAGTTTTTGCACAACTCATAGTGATAATGCCATCTTGGGTTATGCTATTTATGATAGAAACATGATTATCCATATGAATATGATTAACAATGGAATCAAATGGATGGTTAGTTTGGTTGACATTATTATCTTCTTTTTTATCTTAGATTTGTTTATTACGACTCTACTCATGTTTCATGAAGGGATCTTAATATATCCATAATTTTTTATTAATTGATGTGGATGCATGATTCTCTAATTATATGTCACCATGATCAATTAAATCTAGGACATAGTTTTTAAGTCTCATACATCTATTTGTGTAATGTGTTGTGATCTTATGGTATGCACAATATTCATCTTCTCTATATCATTTAGGTTTTGAAGCATTTTCATCAAAGGGTTTTGTGTTAGGAAATGTGATAATTTTAGCAGCTACCAAATTTAAAAAGACTACTTCGTGTGGTACACCAAAGGGGGTATAAGTTATTTTCATAAAGTTTTATCTAGGCTAACCACTAGGTATGCTAATATTGTTGATGGGTTAGATATTCTAGCCACATTTGACATCAGTTACCCGATCTCCTACCATGTTATTATTTTTAGAAAATAAATTGGGTTTTCATTTTGAATTCGATTTAGATTATCCTTAGTGTAAATTTTGACAAGGCCCTTGCCAATGAGTGCTCTTTCAAATTGAACTCCCTTTTCAACTATTTCATCAAATGTTGTGGCACAATGGAGTTAAAGTTAAAAGGCCATTTCAAGATGGAGGTTTTCTATGAAGATTATAGTCAGTTCTTTTTCAATAAGTGAACATGGAAATCAAATTGTTAATCCACACCATCATTATAAGAAAGAGGAAAAACTCTCCCCATTGCATTGTTTGGTATTAAAAAAGTCTAGCATTGTCAATTCATATTCAACATTGTAAGAAAAGTGTTTTACATATCTCTTAGAAATATATTCTAAAGTAGTGATAGACCGCTTAGGTATACATAGGAACCAATCTAAGGATTAACCCCTTAGGATACGTGGAAAGAGTATAAATAAATAGTTATTACTGTAAGCAACATATTGACACACCATATAAAACTCTTTCATGTGTTCCCTAAGGTCTCCTTTTCCCTTGTACTTGTAAAAATTTGGAGTTTCAAAATGAATAATAAAATGTATTTGCATCATGTTTATGTCAAATGGATAAGGACACAATTCTTCAAACTTAAATTCATTGCTTTGAGAATAGCTTACATCTTGCAACCCTTGCATTTTATCCTTCATGTTTTGTCATTCTTGGATAAATGTCATTTCTTTGAGTGGTGAAGATGGTGATTGGTTTTGATTTATATTTATATTTTAATATTGATTTTTATTTGGATTTTAATTTTGATATTGATGATGATTTTGATTTTGATATTGATTGGGATTTTGGTTGGTTTATTGATTTTGGTTTTCACTTTAATTTTGATTCTGATTGGGACTTTGATTTTTATATTGATTTTTATTGGGATATATATTTTTATTAGGATATTTATTTTTATATTAATTTTGATTTGGATTGTTTGATTCGGTTATTATTGGATTTGAATGATTGGATAGATTGAATTGAAGATCATGTAGTCCTTTAGTCAACTTTTTGATATGGTCCACCAAGTGTGTTTTCTAGAACTGATTTTCCCTTATCCACATGAGTATGGGAAACATTTTTAAAGTTATCATTGGATCATCCTATGATGGCCTTGTTCTTTCCTTAAGAGGAAATAAATGTGCTTTGATCATTGAAGGAGGTGTTACACTTTTCTTAGAAATTAGGAGAGACAAGTCTTTGGGATCAAAATCAGGTGGAAGCTTGTTCCTAGATGAAAAGAGTTGTAACAAAGATTCATTCTTATTTTATAGGAGGTAATCAATAAATTTATATGATTATTCCTTAATAGAATTAATAGCATATTTTCATTCATTTTCGTAGGATCTGTTATCATTATCATTAATCTCAACATGTTGTTCTTAATTTTTAAAATGGAATGGGTCATTACTTGGTTTTAGATTTATTTGGATAAATTTATCTTGATTAAGGCTTTAATTTTAAAAATTAAGGACTTAGTTTTTGCTTTAAAATATAGAGACCATGCCCACTACATATGAAATTTTAGGTTAAATATGTGTAATGTAGATGATACTACCAACGAGTTGTCGATACAAGATAACATCAACCAAATAAGATAGACAATCAACCTCAAGCTTCTCACTAGATAGAAAGGGAGTTGGATTTGACTTACAGTCAGCCATAAATCAAGAGCATACTTGGATTTTGTAATAATGATCTCAGAGTTAGACTGAGAAATTTCAATCCCAAAGAAGTAATGCAACAAACCCAAATCAATTACAGAGAACTTGTTAGACAAAATAGTTTTCACCATTGTAATTGCAGATGAAGAACTCCTTGTGATCAATAGGTCATCCACATAAAGAACTAAAATCAATAGTGAATAATCCTACCACAAAATATAGACATTCAAATCAGAATGGCATCTAGTGAACCCAATTGAAAGAAGAAAGGAGTCCATATTGGCATATGTATCTTGAATATCTTGTTTTAGGCCATATATAGATTTATAAAGTTTATAAATTAAGGAAGAATATTCCATAAATACTTGTGGTTTCTTCATGTATATTTATTCTTTGAGGAAACCGTGAATAAAAACACTCTTTGCATCCATTTGATGAGCATCCCATCGATGTGTTGCGATAATGGTAAGAGTGTCAGATTGAGTTAATTTTGCCAATTAGAAAAAATGTCTCAATATAATAAATGCCAAGTACATGATAAAAACCCTTTGCTATGAAATGTGATTTGAACTTGTCTATGGACCCATTTGCTACACATTTTATTTTATAAATCCATTTATATTGACTAAGTTTTTTTCCCTTAAGAAGAGTGACTAAATCCCAAATGTTGTTTCTCAACAAGGAACCATACTCCTCTTCCATAACAATATCCCACTTAGGAGTTCTTGATGCCTCATAAAATGATTATGGATCAGAATTAGATGTAATGAATGTATGTGGGACATGTTAGAACTATGAATGAGTCTATCTGATGTCTAATGGATCTCCAACCTAATGGACAACACTTTATATTGTTTTTCTATCCTAAAGAGCACCAAAAGTCAGAGAGTAAGGAGGAGATTCCTCATCCTCTAAAGATAATCTAGGATAACAAGGAGAGTTCCCATCACTACTATCTTCATAACTATAAGAAGAATCTAGATCATCAATAAGTTATCCAAGTGGATCTGAATCATCATAATTGTCTTCAAATCCTAGTGAGGTCAAGGAAGAGGGAGAATTGTCACATTTGAAGTCCAAAGGACCTTCTTAAAAATGAACACTTCTCTTAATGAACAAATCATGAGTTGTTGGATGAAGAAGCATGTATCCCTTAACACCCTTAAGATATCTAATGAAAACGTAATGTTGACTCTAAGGTTCCATTGCTTAACTATGGTTTTATGATCACTCCATGCTTCAAAAAGAGTGATTCCTTTAAATTTTTTATGAGGAGATTAGTTTTAAATATAACAAGTATATTTTATGGCCTCAGCCTCATATTGAGGTGCAAGAGACTTAGAATGTAGCATATAATTGACCATTTTCTTCAAGGACCTATTCTTGCATTCTATAATACCATTATGTTGAAGAATATATGGAACTATACGTTATAGTTCAATCCAATATGAAGTGAAAAAATGCTCAAAATGATTACTAACATACTCACCACCATTATTTATGCACAAAATCTTGATGACTTTACCCTGACTATTTTTTTACAAGCACCTTGAAGTCCTAAAAATCATCAAAGACCTTAGACTTCTACTTAAGAAAGTACACCCAAGTATACCTCAAAAAATCATCAATGAAGATAAACATGCATTTAGTCATGTTGAATGAAAAAGATGTACATGGACCAACAATGTTACTATGAACTGGCTCTAATATTTGTTTAGTTCTCCATGATTTACATTTGTCATACTTCTCTTTAGGGTGTTTACCAAGTATGCAACCTTGAAAAACACCATTAGAAAAATGAACATGTGAAAACCCTGAAACCATGTCATTATGACTGGGTTTCTTTAAGTAGTGATAATTTAGATGGTTGAACTTATACCATAATTTACTCATCCTATCTGTATAAATGAGCAGTGCAGTAGAAGGTTGATCATGAGCAAAATGTGAGTGTATAACTAGGATTGGTGATCTGATTTCCTAAATGTTATTACAGAGTCACTATACACTTCCCTAATAACCATAAAATCAGGTGTGAACTCAACTATCTTTCCTAAACCAATATGAATGATATGATAAACATATATGAGATTGATGGATAATGAGGGAACACATATAACATTTTGAAATATCCCATCATTCACTTCAACTGACCCTCCACTAATTTCTATGGAAGTGTCATCACCTAACAAAATGGAAGGCATATAACAAGGATCCAAGGATGAGAAATTGTTATGTGATAAAGCCATGTGGTATGAGGCACCAAAATTAATTACCTATGTGGAATACTGAGATGTAACTGTAATAAATTCTTTTCCCTTACCTTTGCTCATACTACCATCTTTAGCCTTGTAAGACTCATGTGCTGATGAATTCTAATTTGCTAAATGAGGGACATTGATATTGTGATTCTTAAGCATTTTTATTATTGGTCAATTTTTTTCTTCATCCATTTGGTTTCATCATGGCTAGTTTTCTTACAATAGGCACATGTGAGTCTCTTTCTTAGGTTTCCTGCATGAAGAGGAGGACTGAATTGATGTTTTGGACTTAGCGTCATATTTATAGCCCTTTCTTAACTCTAGGTCATTTTTTTTTATTATTATTACCACTAGAAACCTTTTATTTATCATGACTTGTAATTAAAGAATGAAATTTATAGGACTTTATTGCACCTATTTGAATAAGCTTATCTTGTTCTTGAATTAAGTTAGTAGGAAAATAATCTAAGAATGACATGGTCCAAGCTTATCTTGCTTTTAAGTCAAGTCAGCAATAAAATCATCCAAGGATGACATGATCCATGTAGTTCCAAGGGCACGTTTGGTGGCATAAAAGGTAGAAATAAAAATAGAATAGTCAGACCCCAGTTTAATAAGGATGGAAATAATCAATTGATCATTATTTTTATTTTTTCCACATAGTTTCAAATGAAACCTAAGTGATTTGAATTTTATGAAGAAATCTTGTACAATATCAAAATTACTTAGACTCAAATTTACGATTTCATTCTACAACTCATGACCTCTCATTATGTCCTACTTCCCAAAGAGTTTTTCCAAAATGATCCAAACATCCTTAGGAGAAGTTTTATATTCAATGTGAAAGAGCATGTTGGGAGACATTAACATTAATAGATTGTAAACTTTGTCACTTTTGTTAAACCACTTAACCTTCTCTGTATCAAGTGTCAGTTATGTTTTTATACCCATAGTGATATGGTGTAAATATTTACTCATTAAGAAGATTTGTACCTTGGTTTTTCACTCATAATAGTTGAATGGTGTAAGAAATGGAACTTGATTTTGAACCAGTATACAAAAAGTATGTGTTGAAGTAATAGTGTGAAAGAAATAAAAAAAATAACCCCTCTAAAATTATAGAGGTTCAATTTTACAAGGCTTGATAATAATACCAATGCATATAGATAAAAAAAATCACACTTAAAAAAAAATAGCTCTTGAAAAAGAGTAGTAGGTTGAAAATTATATGAGTTTGATGTTCTTACTTTCAAAAGAAATTTTCAATTTGTAGATTTTTTTTTTGGCATGTAAAATTTTTACTCAATTTTTCGAGTAAAAGTTAAACCCCCTTGGGTTGGTTGTGACCAAGGGTTAAAATCCCATATGACTAGAGGTTATGCCCTATGATCAGTTCCCCATTCCCTTCATAATGTCACCTTGAGAAAGTTTTGTGATGTCATTAAAATAGACCACAATCATAAATGAATAGTTCCACTTTTGCTTTGATTTTAATGTTCACACACACGTCATTGTGTAAAATAAGTGGAAGAATTATAAAAGGAGTGGTGGAAATATGAGGTTGGGTATATAAGAGGGTAGAAACAAGAGTGGTGGAACTATAAGAGGGAAGAAATGTAGGAGGGAAAAAATAAGAGTGGATAAAAATAAGCATGGGTGGAAATAGAGGTGGGAAAAAATTAGGTTGAACTTGTGTACGGGTTGGGTTCCCACCAATGTATGATAAGGGCTTGGGTTCCACTAACTGTCTAGATGGGGGTCAAGCTCTATCAATTATCTAGGTAGCCATTAAATTATGTTATCTATCTAGGTGATGGCCAAGATCTACTGAATATACAGATAATTATTGAACTCTATTAATAAAGTGCTTGAGCAACTGCCAAATTTTGTTATCTATCTAGACAAAGGTTGGATTCCCTTATCTATCTAAGTAGGCATAAAAGTCTACCAAGGATTGAAAATACACCTAGTGCACAACAAAGTGTTGTAATCCACCTAATATCTAGACAAGGATTAGAATCCATTGTATGCCTATGCAAGGGTCTAGATTAGATGATTTCTACATAGGGGTAGATTCTTCCAAGTCTAAAAAATGCCCAAAAGATTCAAATATAGTGTTGTAATACAAAAACTAGTGAAGATATACCAAGTATATTGAGAAACACAAAAAATGCATAAATAAATTATCTAACAAGTTTCTTACTGCATGAATTTATGTAGATTCCAAAAAAACACTTTAAAACCCTCCAAAAATGAATAAATTCAACTGTCACAAAACTAGTTCATGTTTACAACTGATCTTAAAATTTTGACACCTTTTAAATCCAATAAAATAATCTATTTTTAATGAAAAAAATAATGGTAAAGAGATAACCTATAATTTTTTTTCCTTGTTCTTTTTCTGAATCTAGATTAATAAAAGACTCCAAAAGAAGAGCAAAATCTGAGAAATGATGAATCTAAAATATGAAAGGTTAAATTGAGAGGAACCTGTATGCTAAAATATAAAAATACTGAATATATTAAAATTGTATTCTTTTTATGAAAAGAATCACTCTGAATCACTTGCCACTTCGAGGGGGTTATCTCCTTAAGAGCAATGCTCAATTATAATAATTATTCTTGATGCATTATAATGGGTTATGCCCTCTTATTTATATTATTCTAATCTATTCCACTCTTCATTTCTATGCATGTGGGATTATTCCTTTAATGCATACTATTATTCATTCTGCTACTATTCTACTCTAATATATACCCCTATATTACATTTTATCCCCCTTAAATATGTTTTGCACTCAAAACATGATAAAAAATAGGAAGACCAAATGAAGGTCTGACCATACATATTAAAATAGGTTGAAGACTAGATAAAAGCCCATACATGTATCCTTTTTTACTTCTACTTCTTTCTATGTTGGGAGGTGAACATATACAATAACATGGTAAACATGAACACTATAACTATAGATTGAAGTATAATTTGAAGCTTGACTATCATTGCTTCAAAGTGAGAGCAAGGGTGATCAAAATAGTTTTTCTTATGAACTAATCGAGGATACATGCCATCCCCCTTAGCATTAATATTAACATACATTTTTGTTGAAGTGTCCAACCCCACCAAAGAATTCACTAAATTATTAAAATAATTGGAGGAAAGAAGAAAAGAAGCTAACATAAGATTATATAAAGCACTCTTATCTAAGCGAATGAGATCTTCATGCCATACTCTACAAATTTCCTCCAATTCCAATCATGTAATTATTTCTGCTTCATATTCTTCAACTATAGGAAATAAATACACATACCATTTGCTATTATTATGCTCCCAATCTAACCATGCATTAATTTACTCATCATATTTTTTGGTTAAATGAAAGTGAAGCTCAATTCTATGAAAAATAGTATGAATATTGTTTAATGAATGCATTGCTGATAAAATAAAAGGCTCCATGACTTTTTTTTGGAATATATATATATATATATATATATATATATATATATATATATATATATATATATATTATAATTTATTTATTTTTACAAATAATAACAGTCACTCAAAATATAATAACTTCTACAATACTTAATGAAAATGAAAATTTAAAAATGTTCTAAAAATTTTAGATAGAGATGCACAAAACCCAAATTTTTTTTGGCTTGATTCTTTACCATTTATGAGAAGTTTGAAGAAGAACAATTAGTTTTTTTGAAGGCAAAAAATGAAAATCTACACTTCTTAGACTTGCTCTATGAAGCTCCCAAACGTGCCTCTCCATATTATGTCTGCAACGAGGATCACGATCATGGAAAAGGATCACAATCATAAAAATGGACCTGAAAAGTGCTCTGATACCAGATGAGAGGAACTTGAATGTTAAAATATAAAAATACTAAATATATTAAAATTGTGTTTTTTTTAATGGAAAGAATCACTCTGAATCACTTGTCACTTTTAGGGGGCTACTTCCTTAAGAACAATGCTCAATTACAATATTTCTTCTTGATGCATTACAATGGTCTATGCCCTCTTATTTATACTATTATAATCTATCCCACTCTTCATTTATATGCTTGTGGGATTATTTCTCTAATTCATACTATTATTCATTTTACTACTCTTCTACTCCAATATATACCCCTATATAGGTATATTACATAAATAATGGTAGATCCATGGCATGCAAGTTAAATACTCAAGTTTTTACAATAGAAGCTATGGTATTTGACTATTAGAATCAACTCTAATACCATTGAGTACGTCACAATCGAGGACTGAAATTAAATAGACATAAATGCACGAATAAAAAACTTGTATAATCAAAATCAAACATGAGCAGAAAGAAGCTTATCTTCAACAACCAAAAATTGTATTATGATCATTATCCAAATAGTTTTATGAAAGGTAAATTTATATAGAGAAATAAAAATCAACTCAAAATTATAAAATTGGATTAAGCCATATTTTTCCTAATGACCTAAAATGATACCTAAGCAAGTTAAACATGTATAGAAGAAATATATTAAATGGAATAAAAACCTACTCTAACACAGATTGCACAAAAGGTTTTAGTTCATATGTGTCCATTTCATCCATAGGGTTTTAGTAGAGTGTCATCAGAAAATAAGACTTTCAAGGTAACTATTGAAACCCTGAGTATTGGATGATGAAATCCCCTCACATCATGATGCACTTAAAACACACAACCACTTAGACAATTTAAATAGTTGATCTTCAATTTATATACCCCATAGTACATGGGGTTCAGCCTACCTTATGGTGGTGAAATTCATAGTCGATAAAGCTCATAGAAAAATTAAAAAAATAAAACTATTCTCATTTATGATTTTTAAGGATCGTCATTAGTACGACACAAAGAAAGAATATACATAAGAATAACTCACATAACATAAAATTACAATAATTGTTTCTTATTTCTAAGGCTCATCACTAGTGTGATGCAAGTAAAGAGCATACATGATTCTTATAATACAAACAAACAAACTTTTTAAAGAAATGAAATGAATTAATTACTACTTAATTAATTAAACAAAATGTTGAAAAAAAAACAAGTTTATCAAAGATAAAAGAAAAATGTTTTTGTTTGGTTTAACATTTGAGTCCTTGGCAAATGATCCCACATAAAAATCGTTACTAGTTTGTGAAAAATGCTCTTTGACAAGTAGAAATCTGCAAGTTAGAATGTTTGTAGCAATAAAAAAATCTCTACAAACTTAAAAGTTACAATTTAAAAAAAAAATGTCAAATGAAATTATATTTACTAATCACACATTTTTTGTCCAAAAAAATCACAATTTTGATGATACCTCCTAAACCATAATTCATATTTGTATGAAATTTTAATGGGTTATTATTAATATAAAACTGAATAAACCTACAAAAAAATAAAAAAAATCTATATTTTAAATCAGAAGTTATAGCCATTTTAACAGTCAAATATTTTGTTATAAAAAATAAAAATAAAATAGTCATGATGTTAATGATATCACGTAAAATAAAATTCATATTTGCTTGAAATTTTAAAAGGTTATTGTTAGTATAAAACCAAAAAAACTTGATTTTTTTAAATAGAAAAACTCAGTTTGTAGATTAAAAATTATAGTCATTTTAATAGTTGGATAAAAACAATCATAATTAGAATTTGCTTGAAATTTTAATTGGTTATTTTTAGTATAAAATAAAATAAATCTACAAAAAAAAGTAAAAAAACTCAGATCGTAATTTAGAACTTATATCAATTTTAACAGTCAGGTATTTTATATTTTTAAATAAAAAAATAAAAAAATTAAAAAATTAAAATTAGCTTTGGAAAATAAAATTAAATGAGCAAGCAACTTAGATGCAAATTAGCTAAAAACTTGCCTAGCAACAAAAAAAAAGTTAATGAAACCTTAAAAAAAAATAAGAAAAAAATTAGAAAATGTGATAATCATCTATAAATGAGGATGTCCAAGACATGTGATTGTAGATTGAACACACATAATTGTTGAAGCAAAAAATCAAAGAGAGTAAATGAATTCAGTTTTACAATAGATATATAAGTAGGAGAGATGAAAAGTAATTACCCTTATAATAGTGGTAAAAAAATCTAGAATAGGCATGTAACTCTTATACCTGAAATAGCCAGTTAAAGAATAACTCCTACCAACTGAGTAATAATGACAATCAAGTGTAATTCCTTATGATAAATGACACTCAAGAAATAAAACACATGTGTAGGGATAACCCAAATAAAAAAAATAAATGAAAATAAAATTGTACACTAACACCTCTCTTTAAGCATAGCTTAGGTGGGTAGAAGAAATGGTCTCTGACAAAAATTCCCGATGAGGTACCCATGTACAAAGCAACTCTCATAAAGTGGAGAATATGAGAAAACCTGTAGGGAAAAACTTCTTTCCGAAAGAGAGAAAAGAAGAAGAAAGAGTTTTAAAAAACTCCACAAAAAATGATGTTGAATTCATTTACACTCTAAGTACAACTTGTAAGATGACCAATGTCAATAATGAGAACCTTTGCTTAAAAATTGTAGAAGCTCCATCACATTGAAAAATGTTTCTTCCTTTTGCCAAAGGAAGAACATGAGGTGTGTACTTAAAATATACTAATTACACAAAGGAGGATGAAGGCAATGGTACAAAAATATTTGAAATAGGTTTAAAAACAAGTCATGGCATAGGTCTGGGAAAATCCTACATAAAAACTGGATGTAATATCATTGAAGTGAACCTATCAGAAGAAGGACATGGAACATTCATTGGAAAAATGTCCATGTGAAGAGGAGAGACCATCTTAGAAATTGAAGAAGATAATGTAAATGAAATACATAGATATGTAATATGAATATCCATAGGAATATATGAGTCATCGAAGCTCTCAATGGGTGTACTCACATTGGAAATAGTAGACTCCTCTAAAGTACAAGACCATGAAGGCTCTATAAGAACAACATCCTAAATAAGGACAAAATTAGAATCTATAATAGGATAACTAAGGTCATGCATAATCTCATCCTAAAGTGGTAGATCGATAAAAGGAAGAAGATAGTCCACCATGAATGTGCCATCATAAAAAATAGAATTATGAGGAGGGAGTACAACAGTGTCTGAAGAGATGATAAGAAGAGGAGGAGGAGTGATATAGATCTCAACATGATCTCTGAAAAGAGACTATAGGATGTTCTAAATGATGTAGGGAGATATTAAATGTTCCACATGGCAATGAAGATTCATGAAAACATGTAATAGTAAGGTACCAATAACCTTGTCACAAGTGTTAGCCCACTTATTGTACTTATCAGCATCTGTGAGAGTAAAAATCTATTCATGTAGTAATGGAATATGATTATTTCTTGTGAGTAAGTGTTCTATGTAATCACACCAAGAAGCATAGTTGGTCTTTCCATGAAGAACCACTAGTGTGGAATCAACTCTCCTTATCATTTAGTTTCTCTTAATTAGAGTTGACATGACTGAGAGAAGACACCAAATAAGTGTAATGATAAAAAAATTGCACAAGTAACAATGCATGCTTAGTGATGGACATTAGGCTCTACTAAAAATGCATCTAATAATGTGAGAGAAATCTATGCAAATGACACCAAAGTGGCACACAAGTTGCAAAACCTGTGTGTATGCACAAGAGATAAAGTAGGCCCACAACAACTACTCCAAGACAATTAACAATGACCACCCTATGTTTGTAAGTACAAAACATGCTCAAGTGAATGGATCTTAGGCTTAGCTAATAATACATACATAAATGTGAGAGAAAATAGTGTATAAGTGCCAATGCACATCTCAGTGAGTGGACATCATATGCAATTGATAATGCATCCAAATGCAATTAATTAGTGCAATTGACATCAAAATATCATAAATAAAATTACAAAATGGTGAAATAAGAGGATGTCAAACTCTACAAATAATGCATCCATGTACAAATCTCAATAAGATATAAAATGATGTTGTAAGGGGATCTAACCTCCTATTAGACCAAACTTCACCCTCTAATAGAAAAAAGTACACTAGGAGTATTGAACAAGGGGTTGCAATGTGAGGGTATGAGGGTAGTAGCCCCTAATAAGGTCAAGGGGTAGTGCCCCTTATGGGGTTAAGGGGTAGATCATATTGTAGGGTTTGAGGGTAAATCCCTAGGTGTGACCCCTATCATGATACAAGGTAGGGTTGAGAGGTGGAGCCTCTGATTCCAAATGTAATTTGGATCTTGTGAAACCTTTGGAATTACCCAAAATTCACTAATTTAGCCAAAAAATGCCCTCCTAAAATAAACATCAGTTACCATCAAAAATACATCCAGAAGGAGAGACAAGCCAAAGAGTTGAATAACAAGCAAGGAAATAATAAGAGAAGGAAAAGAAAGTGGTTTGCTTGTGAGGCGGTTTGACTAACTACCAAATAAGGCCTCATCCTTCATCTTCAACAAGTGGAAAGGATGATGGAATATGTATGATCAAGAAATATGTTTTATTGTGTTTGGGAAATTAAGATTAGTTTATAAACAATAAAGGGGCTGGATTAAGGGTTAAAATATAGTCAAGTGTAGTAAAACATAGATTTATACCAATTTGACCAAATTAATTACATGGAGAAAATAAATGACTTATTTGGGCAAAATAGTCATCTACAGGTTCCAAAATAATCTAAAAATAGTTAGGAATAAGGATTAATTTCTAGATCTACAACTCAAATTTGCTTTGGATAGGAACACTGAGTGTAGACAGGGGAACCCATCACTGTTGTCTAGACAGGAACACCTATCACTACTATTCAGATAAGAGCATTCATCACTGTTATCTAATTTTGGCACTATTATCTGTTTCAATTTTTGATTCTAGATTCTTATATAGTCTAATTTTGGGGTCCTATAAGTGTCCTTGTTTCTTCGTAATTACTTGCCTGTAACACTGTATGACCTATTTTCTTCTTACACCCTAGGTTTACCTACACGCATGAAATATCAAACATATCAAAATCCAAAAGGCAAAAAACTAGGTTAGGGGAAGTATGATCACATGATCTAGAATCCTTGCTATCTTGATCGTTGCCTACATTAACCCTCAAACTAGGGTCTCAAATCAAATGTAGTTCTCCCTTAGGGAACATGCATAATAAATGGACATGATAGATTCAATAATTAACTTTCACCTAGGCCCTTCCTTGATCAAGCATGAAAATCTATGTGCAATGCAAAATTATGAGCTATACTATTGACTGATTTTAATTATTTAGTGTGTCAAAGTAGTAAGTCCCAAATATAAAATGCCTTGTAAATTCCTTTATATAGGAGACTCTTTATTTTGAATTTGGGAGCTTTATTCATGAAAGTAGAAATCAAAAAGATAAATAAAACTTAAGGGAGGGGATAAGAAGGATTTGGGACTTGTTAAGCAAGAAAAAATGATCATTTGACAATAATGTTGGGAAGGATAGGAGTGTTGGGCACTATAGTCCATTAGAATTTTGTTGTTTGGGACTTAGAAAAATAGGCTAGGACTGACACAGGCCAAGTCTAGGGGTCTCTAGGGGTATATATCAATTGACTAAGATAATGGAAAGGTGATAAAGGTAAAAAATAAGACCAAAATAAGCAAAACAAAAACATGGCTAGTGCGAATAAGGCTCATATTCTCTAGTCTAAGTCTCATGTGAAGAGGACTATGAAAAGACATGATATGTGTGGTTGCTTGACCAATTTAGAGTGTATACATTTACCCTTCTTTTATTCTAGTGATTTAATGAAATGAAACACTAGAGTAAAAGAAAGAAGAAGAAAATATGTACCTAAACCTACCTACATGGAGGTGAATGTGCTGTAAGGGTCCAATTCACTTCCTGACCAGGGAAGTGGATAGAGAGCTAAATATTGATTGGAGAGAGAAGGAATATATGGAGTGGATACCCCTTGTACTAAATTTGAATGTGGAATCCATGTATCATGGATAAGGAGGGCAATGCTTTCCCTTTGTGCTAAATCTTACTAAAGATGAGGAATGCTTAGAGGCCCATAATCAATGTCTATCCTTTATCCCACATAAAATCATGTAATATGGATGTATGTATAAAATTTTTATGCTATGAAGAGAAAAAATTATCATGCCTTTACTCTGAATGTCTGAACTAGAATTAAGAAGTGCTTGGAGACCCAAAACCAATGTCTATCCTCTATCTCACACAAACTCATGTAGTCTAGATCTGAGTAATACAATGAACTAACCACTGCAGATGGTCATGTAGTTTAACCTAGTGATAACCTAGGTACAAATGGGTGTAATCTAAAAATTTGATTAGTGTGCAAGAAGAGAATGACATGTCTTACCATTCCATCTATATAATCTTGAGTGATGAAGAACATGAACATATGTGCCATGCCCCAAATATGTTATGTGAGTGATGCATCTGCATAATCTGGTAATCTATATAACACATATGATATGACATATCTTGCCATGCCTCATGTGAAAAAATAGAGACCAAAACACTAAGCTCTGCATTATGCCTATAGTTTGCTATCTAATTTTATAACTATGTCATTCTATATGTGTGAGACATGTAACATGTACATGCCCCCAAATATGGTATCTGAGTCTATATCTAAATCAAAATCATTATGAATCCATATAATTTGAACCACTATATCTAAATAGTCTATGTATCTTTATCAAAATCATTGTGAATCCATATAATCTGAACCACTGTATCTAAATAGTCTATGTATCTGTAAAATAAAGGTATATCCCTCTAAATGTCCTGAGTAATGCTGAGTGACCCACATAATATGAGTCACTATATATCTCAATCAATCTAAGTTGAATATAATAATCTAAATGTTAGATGTGTCAGAACCATGGTGTATCCACTTATGAGAGTGGATGGGTATGCTAGATAAGTGTAGAAATAGGAATAATATGAATGATGCCCCCCTTTTGGAGAGAGTGACAAAATCTATGATAGAGGAGGTTGAGACAAAAGTGATGACTAGTGGTTTAGTAATAGAAACAAGGTTGGTATGTTGTGAATGGATTGAAGGGTTATTTGATTGATTAGATTATGTTATTGAGAGTGGAACATGTTTTAATTGGTGATGACAAAGGTGTGTGTCTGGGTATAAGATAAATATATAAATGTTCATGTTGTAGTAGGCAAATAAGGTAGTAAAAGAGTGAATCTTGAGTGATGTTGAAGGTATTATTGTCATGATTTTGTGGAAGGAAATTGTTTGAAAAATAGAGTTACAGAGTTTGAGCTATGAGTAAAATGGTATTTTGTTTTGAATTAAAAGGTTGGTTAACATATGAAATTGGATTGATTCTTGATTCATTTGTGCATTGACTAGGTTGAGATTTTGAGCTCTAAAGTGATAGAAATGCCAAGGGTACAAGCACCTATCGTGACCCCATTCAAGCAGTTGGTAGCCTAGGTTTAGGCTGGTGGTGAGTGACCCTGGTAAGCAGCTTAAATACTTTATTTTTGTTAGTTTTAAAGCCTATTTTTGTGTTCTTGAGGGCTTAAAATTAGCTTAAGAAGTTTTTTCTATTTATAGTTCTCCTATCTTATAGTCCAATGATCTTATCTAGGGTACAACACTCCTATCTAGGGTTCAACAGTGTTATCCTTATTACAATACTGTTATCCAAGATGTAATTTCTTTTTATGATGATGCTTTATTGTTTACTATTTTTCTAACTTAGCTTTCAATTTGGTATTGTCTATTGATAGATGTGATTTTTCTAGTGATACAAGGCATGGTGCATATGAGAGAGTTCTATAGGGGCCAGGTGATGGAGACATTGAGGCTACTACCACTATCTCCTGATGAGAGAGTGATTATGGATAGGGTGGGGTTGGGTTATATGTGTAACCTAGGTATAGTGTAGTGGGACCGATATCTGATGACCACCTTATGTGAGAGGTGGAATGTGGATACATGTAATTTTTGGCTTCTTATAAGGGAGATGATTGTGACTTTGGAGGATGCGTATCATATACTACATTTACCAATTAATGGGTGGTGAGTGATAGTATAGGATGACATGGATGCTGATGTGATTGATCATGAATCTTTATACTTTGTTGGTGTGTCCTTGGGTACACATTAGAGAGGTAGTGATAGTGATGTGCTACTATCAGTCATTATGTAGTCTAATGTTCCATGTTTATGAAAGTGGTTGGCTATTTTGTTGGCATCTTTTGTTGCTATGAATGGGAGTGGAGTATCTATTACATACAAGATGCACAAGATTATGTGTAGTGTGGAGGTATATAACATTGTATTCTCATGGGGGAGGATTGTGCTAGCTCACCTATATAAGGACTTTTACAGGTTTACACAAGATTCATTCAATGATGGGGTGAGTGTGATGACCTTATTACATTATTGGGCCTATGAGCACATAGTAGTTGTTTAGCTGATTAGATTATCGAGGGCAGAGTGGGCGCCTCCATATCCATTCAAGGAGTGGTAGATGATCATAGTGGCTATCTAATCCCATGGGATGGATCATTATAGGTAGGTTTTAGATAGATTGGTGGCTGGTGACATCGTATAGAGGTCTTACAGAGGATTTCCTAGGTGGGTAGAGGATGGAGTACAACTACAATACATGAGGATCAACTATTATATACATGACCACTAGGGTGGAGTATATGATCACTTTCAATATGAGTGCATTACTAGATAGTTTGGGGTACCATAGGATGTGACCCTAGTAGTGTGGGTGTGGGTAAGGAGTGTGTGAGCATCTACAAGGGTAGGAGTTCATGCGAGGCCTACTGAGGAAGAGCTCACACCATTACCTTTAGATGTGAGGGATGTAGTCATAGATATTCTAGATGTGGATGATTTTGAATGCACATATTCATATATTGTGTGGTGGTATAGGCATCAATGGGATTTATTGTATCCTATTGAGGTAGGGGATGATCCAAAGTATGAGGATCCTAAGCTGATCCAGATGATGAGAGGTAAGTAGTGATTACATTTGAACTATGTATAAATTTGTGCTTTAGTTTAATTTCAAAATATATAACTAATTTTGTATTATACTTTGTGCACAGGTGAAGTGGGAGATGCTCAGGATGGAACATAGGCTAGGGGAAGAAGTGGAGATGATGATTACTAAGAGACAACAATCAAGTTGACACTCTAAGAGCTCACATGGCATGTACCTGATGATGTAGTAGAGGAGGGATTGATAGAGTGAGTGATGATCATGGCTGGTATCCATGCCCATCTATTTTATAGGGATGTTATAGTGATAGCTACATATGCTAGGGTAGTAGGGGAGAGAGATGAGCTAAGAGCTAAGCTGGATAGGCATAGGATGCCCCCACTTGATTTTGGATCTATTAGTAAGAGGATCATAGATGAGTATATAGATCTTTAGAGATGATATGTAGAATTTCATGAGGAGCATGGTTGGCTATTAGAGTGAGATATTCATTACAAGAGGCATGTTGTATCTTGAGGAGGTACAAAGCCATCGAGTGCCAGGGTAGATTATGGAACTAACACTGGTAGAGAGAGTGAGATTGAGAGTGAGGGCCTGATGCCCATTCATGACTGATTTTACTTGATATTAGTGCATATGTATTAAAAAATCTTAATATATACACACACACACAACACACACACACACACACACACACACACACACACACACACACACACACACACACACACACACACACACACACACACACACACACACACATGTTTGATTTTGACTCATGCGTATTATGTTATGGAATTTAGAGTATATTGGTATATTTATTACAAATGTTTGATTATAAATAGTTGATTTGGCATTGATGTTGAGGCTGCATATGTTTGGTAAAATGGTATTTGGGATGTGATTTGATTATTATTGATAGGTTCAAGTGTGATGCTAGTTTTGATTTTGAATCATATGTGAGTAAAAAACTTTGTTGCTTTGTAATTGTTAAATTGATTTGATAAAGTGAATTGGTTTAAGATTGGTAAAATAGGATATTGGTAAGATCAAGATTTAAATAATTTGGTTTGGATAGGGATGGTTATTTGGAACTAAGAATGTTAGTTGTTAGTAAAAGGGGATGTAGGATATCACTCTATGCATATCAGCCTCATGGCTATTGTATCACTATTTGAACTCTGATGGCCAACTAAAAAAGTGGCCATATTGATCATGCTGTAAGAAGATGCTCTATATTTGATTCTATCTATAGTGCAATAATTATATCTATATGTAGAGACTCTGTAAGATGTAACCTCAATGTAAGAAGATGCCCTATATTTGATTCTATTTATAGTGCGATAATTATATCTATATGTAGAGACTCTGTAAGATGTAACCTCAATGGATGCATAACTAAAACTATGTGTTGTGAAGGAGGCTCATCTATCTATAATTGTAGTGGATTGCTATGTGAAATAACACCCTATGGCCTCTACTATGATGCATATGATTGAGTAATAGATTGAGATGGAACTATAGCTTGTGATGGTGGCTCATATAATCTCAATCGTAGTGGGTTACTACATGAAATAGGTCTTTGAAAACTTGACTGTAGTGAATATCTATTTGGAGCAGTAATTTATGATGTGGGTTCATCTAATCTTAACCATAGCAAGTTGTTACATGAGATATGACCCTAAAAACTCTACTGTGGTCACTATGACTATGTTGGATATGTATATGGAATTATACTATGTAATCTATGGATTATATTGCTCTATGTAGGTTACTCTCATTATACTAGTCTTGAAACCCTTTGAGTAGTTGGGATAGGAGATCTCCTATGAGGCTCTATCTTAGAAACCACATTAATCTCACGATGAGTAACTAATGATTCCTATGAAGGAATGTCTTGGGATGACTTAGTTGTGTAGGAATAGGGTCTATGGATCCATGATGAAGGATATCTTAGTGCCCCCAGTGTGAATTCTATGATGTCATGATCAACACATATATTAATATAGTCCCTGAATCCATAACAATCATTGCTTCTATGTCCATGGATATGATGATAGTTACAAAAAGGGTGATGTGGCTATCTATGTAAGAGATGTGAATCTCGATGATGAGTAGAAGGAAATGTGATTAACCTACTATCTAGTAGTGCTAATAATATGACATATGGGCTATCCCACTTTGAATCAAACTATAGTGGTGCCCTACTACTATTCTTTGTAGTACATACTATAGGTGGTGCTCTAGAAACTAGCTCTCTATTCTTAATTGGTTTCTTTTTTGAATGTGGTCTCCTATCTTTTTTTATTGTGTGCTAGGAGCTATAGATGGAGGTAATGTTGTAAAATCTAGAGTAAGCTGATCAACTGAATTTGACTCAATCAATCCCAATTTATTCTTCAAGGCTAAAACTGTATAACATAAGTGCCTAAAAGAGGACTCTATCTAATATAATATATGCTCTAGGATGGGTTGGTGAAGCATAACATGCAAGTCTTAAATCGTAAGATATAATTACTAACTACCTTTGAAGAATTTTGATGCAATGTGATAAGTTTATCATATGTAACATGAGGTCTCATGTTTGCTATGTAATATTTGAGAAATGCATCCTCTAAGTCATCATATGTATGTAAGAAAATAATAGGGAGTAGATGAAAGAACCAATTTTGTGCATTACCACTAATGTCTATTGGAATAACTTAAGTAGAATCAAAGGACTCACATGAGATGGCAAAGCATTCTAAAAGGCTTTAAGGTGTATGAATGGATTTATAGTTCCATCAAATTGAGGCAATAATGGTATCTAGAAATGCCTAGGAAATAGAGCTTTGATAAATGTCTTCGAAAGAGGGTTACTGTGCAAGTCATTAACATCCATCCAAGACTTATAAGCCTTGTTTTACAAAGTAAGGAGATGTACTTGGTGTTGTAATTCACCAACTGCATGTATCAAAGAAATAATCTCTTGGGATGGTATATTAGTATCTTGAAGTGGTTCATTTAATCATTGAATTTGATCATTTCTTTTAGCCATGAGATTGCTACATTTAGAAATTGGATCATAGAGAGGGGGTGTGCTTACTTGAACCTTTGGAGGAATGGTAGGTTGGACATTATTAGAGGGATGTGGGCTACCATTTTCTTTGGGTGGAGAGTGAGAAATAGGTATTACTGTAGTAGGGGGTGGGTTGGAAGATTCATTGGTATCTTTAGTATTTAGTGAATTACATTATAATTGAATAGAAGATGTGATGTTATCACTGACATGTGCATCATTTGAAATAGAATCATGCATAGAAGTAGAAGCAACATTTTGTTATGCATTATATTTGAGAGGAGTGAGAGAAGAGTTAGAAGCATAAGATGTATTTTATTCTTCACTATATACATAATATTCATCATTATTCCATGCATTATCACAATCAAAATTTTGTTCATTTGAAAAATAAGTAGAAGTATCACTTTCATATTCACTCTCATTGTCATATTCATTTGCATGTTCACTATCATACTCATTATCACTTCCATTATCACTAGGGAGAGGGGTAAGAGAAGATGTTAATTCTTTTCTAATATGCAATAAATTGTCATGTGAAATTGGAATACTATGTGCATCTATGTTATCCTTGAATGGAGTGCATGCATTATTTTCATTTTCAATATGAGAAGTAAGAGTAAGAGAGTTATCATTTAGACATTATTTTATCATTGTTTGAGATGACAAAGTAGAGTTAAAAACATGAGATGGATAATTTGAACTACGCATTGGAAATTTGATTCTATTTTTTTATATTGTTGTAATTTGAACATAGAAGTAACAAAAGAGAGGGGAAACTAGGTTCAAATGCAATAAAATTATCACCACTGAGAGGTTCACTTGGAATTGCATGACTATTTTTTACATTTGATGTATTATGCATAAGAGAATGAGGTGAAAAGTAACTTTCCCATTTATCAAAATTATTTTCTTTGGAAGAGGGAAGAAAAGAGATAGGTTTGAGAGAAGAAGATGCATCTAATTTTTCTTCACTATAATTTTCATGTGAATCATCATAATCCTCATTAAAACAATAGTAATTATCTTCATTGTAAATGAAATAATTTCCTCCTTTTTGGCTAATTTGCAATTTTTCAAATTTGTCAATTCATTGTCATAATTATGAGAAATTTTTAAAAATTTATCTATAGGATGAGAGGGAAGTACCTTAGTGACTATTTTATTTCTTTCACCAAAGAAAGTATGTAAAAGTAATATTAATAAAATAAATGTAATAATGACTAATAATATAAGGATTTTGAAAATATTTTTGACACTCCAAACAATTTGCAAAAAATTCAAAAAATTTATCTAAAAATTATAAGGGAGGAAGGCTTGGGGTTTGAAGACCTAGTTTGGAGATCTAGAATTTTGGGTTGGAGTTTTAAAATTTTAAAATTATTGTAATAATTTTAATTCTAAAATAAATTTGAATAAAATAAATGTACAAAAATTTATACAAAAATCAAAATTTTGAAATTGAATATTTGCACAAAATGTGAAAGAAACCCTAGGGGTACCTAGGGTTTGAGATTTTGTAAGTCAGGTTCACCAAATATTTTATTGTTAGTTTCTAAATAATAAAGGGGATAGATTGAGGGGTAAAATACAATCAAGTGTAGTAAAACAAAAATTTATACCAATTTGACCAAATTAATTACATGGGAAAAGAAATGACTTATCTGGGTAAAATAGTCATCTACAAGTTTTGGAATAATCCAAAAATAATCAAGAATAGTCAAGAATAAAGATTCGCTTCTACATTTACAACTCAAATTTTATTTGGATAAGAGTATCAAGTTTGGATAGGAGCACCCATCATTGTTACCTGAATAGGAGTGTCAATCACTATTGTCTAGATAGGAACATTCATCATGTTGTTTGATTCTAGCACTATTGTCTATTTTGATTTTTGATTCTAGATTCCTATGCAATTTAATTTTGAGGTCCTGTAGGTGTCCTTATTTCTTCATGATCGCTTATTTGTGTTGCTATATGACCTATTTTCTTCTCAAACCCTAGGCCTACATACACACATGAAACAATAAACATATCAAAATCCAAAAGGGAAAAAATTGGGTTAGGGGAAGTATGATCACATGATCTAGAACCCTTGTTATCCTGATCACTTCCTACATTAACCCTCAAGCTAGGGTCTCAGATCAAATATAGTTCTCCCTTAAGGAATGTGCATAATTAATGTACATGGTAGATGTAAGAATGAATTTTGATTAGGCCCTTCCTTGATCAAGCATGAAAATCTATGTATGATATAGAATTCTAAGCTATACTATTGCCTGATTTTAATTATTTAGTGTGCCAAAGTAGTAAGTGCTAGATATAAAATGCCTTGTGAAATATTTTATATAGGAGACTCTTTATTTTTAATTTGGGAGCTTTATTCATGCCAACCAACATCAAAAAGACAAATAAAACTTAAGGGAGGGGCTAATAAGGGTTTGAGACCCATTAAGTAAGAAAAAATGACTATTAGATAATAGGGTTGGGAAGGATAGGAGCATCGAGCATTGTAATCCACTAGAATTCTATTATCTGGGACTCAAAAAAATAGGTTGGGGTTGACACAGGCCAAGTTTGGGGTCTCTAGGGGTATAGATCAGTTAAATAAGATTTAAAAAAGGTGACAAAGGTGAGAAACAAGACCAAGACAAGCAAAACAAAGACATGGCTAGTGTGAATAAGGCTCATATTCTCTAGTCAGAGTCTCTTGTGAAGAAGACTGTGAAAAGACATGATATGTGTAGTTGCTTGACCAATTTAGGGTGTATACACAATACAATAATAAATGATCTCCTTATTTCTCCCAAATACAATATATTGTTTTTATATAAAGACAATAAAAAAAATATCTCCATGCCCCCTTTATAATATATTATTTTAATAAAAAACAATCAAAAAATATTTCAAAATGCCTTATCTTAAAAAAAACCACCCCACCAATATTCACCCCCCATGATTATGTCTCCAACTCCTATTTAATGTTCCCTCCACTCTTTAATTGAATTTAAATAAATTCAATTCAAGTTTATTATGCATGCAAACCTTGACCAATAATAAAGTGGTATTGAAAATTATGAATTGGCACAAAAGAGGTTTACAAGCATTAAGCATGCACCATGAGGACAAAAGAACTAGACATGTGGATAGTGTTGAAGATGCATGACTCATCAAGGGAGAAAATCACCTAAGTCATTGAGTCACATGGGGATCAAGCATGCAAGAGACATATTTTGGGAGGGACATGTAACCATGACATGAGAAATAGAATGGATCCAATTTAAGTAGACACTACACACTACCTTACCACACAAATATGTACTAAGGCATTGCCCAATGTGCTTCAATACTTATATCTTCACTAAGGAGAATGTTTCAAGATGACTTACCAACATGTGGATCTGATCCTCAAACCACCGTCCTTAAAAAGTAAGATGATAATGAAGGTCACAGACAACTAGTAGTTTGTGATGTAGGCTAATAAAGCAATGCGGATTTGATCCTCAAACCACCATCCTTAAAAATTAAGATGATAATGAAGGTCATAAACAATAAGTAGTTTGTAATGTAGGCTAACAAAGTAATGATAATGTATTCACTAAGACCTCAGAATGGTGATGATGGGAGTGGAGAGAGGTTTTGAGAGGGTGAAGACACAACTCTAGGTCACATTTTAAATCTTTGGAATGCATAGGTGTTAGAGGCAAAAAATTGAGTAGTATTAATACCAATAATCAAAACCATAGGTCATTCATGGATGGGCACAACTCTTCCTATGATATAAACTGATTGAGGATGTGATGGAGTGAGCTTGGAAAGCATCTGGATGGAGAAGGCCATGAGAGACTATGCAAACTAAGAGAAGCTATGGTATGAAGTTTGATTCACTATGAAGCGTAAGCCATGGGATGGTAGATCCAAAAAAAAAACCTTCACAATGGTGTCAAGCTATAAAACCTCTCAAAATGCAGAAAATGTCTCTTTGCAAACTCAAGATTTTAAACTATTATACAACAAAGAAAAAATAATGATTTTTTCCAACACCCATGCTCTAGTACTATGTGAGAATCATCTATAAATGAATATGTCCAATCCTAATGACTGTAGATTAAATACACATAATTATTGAAATAAGAAATCAAAGAGAATAGAAAAACTTCATAAATTCCTCCATGAATTTAGCTTTACAATATGTGTACTAGTAAGAGAGATGAAAAATAACCACCCCTAGAATAGTGGTAAAAGATCCTAGAATAGGCATTTAACTCCCATACCTATAATAGTTGGTCAAAATGTAACTCATATCAACTAACTAATAATGATGATCAAGTGTAACTCCATAAGACAAATGGAACCTAAACAAGCTAAACCATATATGCAGGAGCAACCCAAATAAAATAAATAAACAAAAATAAAGTCCACTAATAGAAGAATGATTGGGAATGGGTCTCAATGGGTGTGCCAAAATGTGATAGCTATAATTTTAGAATTTATGCAAGATAGGAAATCAAATGAACATTTAACTTCATATTATAAGACTAAACTAAAATCTTAGTTAGAGCTATTCAATCAAAAGAAACAATGCAAACATACTTACAATGTATCATCTTACCATTAATAATATTCACATTTTCCATTGATGAACTTTGATTTATTCTTGTAATGTGATATGTGGATGCTCAATTCATTCTCCAATGCAAATAGAATTTTAACAACACATGGACATAATTGCTTGATTTTCTTATGAATGCACAAGATGATTTTGATATCACTTCGATAGCTTGATGATGGATGCTATAAATGAAAGATGACACTTCCATTTATAAGTTTTCAGGTAAGAAGATGAACGATTGAGATAAGTCTAATTTTATTGAATTGTGTTAATTTTGGATGGTAAAATTTGAGTCCTCATCTAAGTGGAAGAGACCAATTCCTCATGTGTTTGAGAAATAAGAGAGAAGTTAGTAGGTGGTTGAAAGTTTCTCATGAATGAGTCAAGGTAATTAGATGACTCACCATGTTAATTAAAAGGTTCAATGATGACTCAATAATTGGTTGGAGAAGTTAATAAAGTGGTTGGATGACTCAACATTTGGTTGAGAGAAATGTGGAAGATGTTTGGTGACTTAAAAATTCTAGATCTTAATTAGTTTTGTAGAATTATGTGTGCATGATCAATTAATTAATGTGGATTAATTAATTATTTGATAAAGGGAGAGAAATGATATTAATAGACTTCAACATAAAATTTGAATTTAGGGTGGTGGCTGAATTAGTGTGTCAATAGTAAGCAAAGTTAATTATGACACTAAATACGATGGAATTTAGGTGTTTGCATGACCAACACACTCCCACTTCTTTTTTAGAGCTGGGGACCCATGGTTATCCTAGATTGAGATAAAAAAATTCAGTCACAAAATCCATTTCTCATCTCATTTTTTGAAGGATGGGATTTGATATTAAATCTGAAATCATAAGAGGAGAAATTAAAACTTCTCTCTTCTAGATTCATTTTATTAAGGTTTTCATTGTACATTGAAATTTCACTTCACATAGTGATCTATTTTAATATATGTGAGATCAGAAATAATTGATCACTAAATCATACCATATTTACCCTTATGACACCTTAAATCTATTAGTGACCACATTCATATATCCCAAAGTCAAAGGTTAACCCTTTAATTTTATATCACATACACCCCTTTGTGTCAAATAGACCCAATCATTATTAAAAAACAAGATATATATGTTAACGCCTATGTTGAGGCCTATTTCACTTCAAATATTAAGTTATGATTCAAGATACTATGTGACTTCATGACCCCCTAATTCCATTACACTCACCACATGTATTTACTTTGCTATCATAATTTATTTACTATAATTACTTGTGTTTTACCCTAATTTGGTTTTGTAACCTTAATAAGATAGAAACTAGTTGAATAATTCAAATATTAAGATATGACATTCAAGCATATGTCTAAATGTAAAATATTTAAACTGATTACAATGATTTGACAAGTGAAATATGGTACATATAGTAAGTACAATAAAGGGATGAGTACTTAGCTTTTATAGATCATTGTCTTATTGTAACCATATTTTGGAAGTGGAAATCATACTCAAGTAGACTTATGACTCATTTAGTTCAAGAATTATGTCTTTATTTTTAGAGGGTTAGTTCCATCATTATAGGTTAGTATCAATTATCGATATTGATCTATGTTGGTCGTTACTAACCTATGTATAAATTAAGGATTGTGACCATACATTCACCTTCAACGACCTCTAGTGATGCCAAACTTTGATGATGTATGTAACTCTAGAAATCAGCCTTCTTGAAAGCCTAGGTGTGATTTTGAGGACTAAAAACCTATAAAATTTGAGAAATTTTAATTGGTTGATCTGACCCCAATCACCCCCATTTGATGATTGACATATACCTATGTATCTCATACTCTAAGGAGATAATTTAATCCACACGTAGTTCTTCCACCTAGTATCATTATGCAATTGTGCTCCTTCATTATATGTATTGATCCAAGAGTATGTACACTAGTGACCATATTATATGGTCTCAAATCTTCTTGAAACTATCTACACAATGCAAAGCTCATCGAGAGCTTTCTGACATAATTTAAATGGGTTCAAATGAATATTGTATGTAAAAGTTATGGCCCACTAAAGTTTTGAACAAATAGGTAAAAAATAAGCACATGTATAGTGATCTCATCATTAGGTGACATGGATCAATCAATATTTACCACATGGACCTATCACAACCCACCAAGTGGACCAATCATAGCATGATATGTGGTAGAGAATAACAAATGAGTTGTTTAGTTTTTGGTGACATATGGTCACCGTCTCTAGTCTTTGACTGTCAAATTTTGTGGGGCCCACATTAATTACTGGTTGGGGGGCCATCAAGTGAAAGGGTACAATTTTTTTATGGAGGGGGACCTTGCCACAAACTTCATTATACTATGGAAGTGTTTTTTTTATTATAAATCATTTTAAAATCCTTCCCACCATCAATGTGAGACTAAAGAGTTTAATATTTGCAAAGCTTAGCAAGATAAGGTGAGTTCAACATGTGGAGAGATCTTAAGCCACAACATGGCCTTCAACAAACCATCAATATGGCTCCAAAAAATCATGACTAATGCCACCCACATCAACACACATCATGGACCAAGTTTCTAACATTGGATGGTCCTTAGACCACTTTACAAGGTGTTGGAATTATCTTCTAAAGTTTTATTTGTTATATAAAATGGTTAATATGGGATTATTACATTATCCAAAAGTTCCAAAATATATCTAAAATGTTATAGTGGGGATTTGAACTCCTCACCCTATGCTTTTCATTTTTAGCCCTTACCAACTAAGCTATGCCTTAGTTTGGAAAATGTGATGTAAGATATTATCTTTATCTCTTAACTTTCAAGCTAAGACTTAGCCAAAAGTCTATGTGGGAATTTAACCCATGACCCCTTATCTATAATATATAGCCTTGGCCATTGGGCCAAGCCTATGTTTAGAAAATGAGTTATAAGATATTATATTTATCATTGATTTTTGGAGTATGTAAGCCCAAAAAAGGTGTACAAGGAGATTTGAACCCCTATTCCTTTGTAAAAGGATTAATTCCTTAGACATTAAAGCACAATCCTCCAAAACATTATAAAAGGGGGTTTTGTGTATTTGAAAATTAAGTTTCAAAAGTTTTAAATTCTTGAAGCTTGAAAAACTTGTAAAACAAGTTTTAGCCCCAAAAGGGAGAAATTGGCAAGAAGAAGCTATATTGTCAGAGTAACAAACTAAATGCCTAGAGCTCATTACACAGACCTCTAAGAGACAAGTAAAAAAAAGTTTAGAAGATCTAGATCCAAACTTAAAACACTTGCAGATCAAGAATTTGATATAAGAAAATATATTTTGCATCATTTTAAATTGAACTATTCATCTATTTTGCAGACCTAGAGACAGGCCAAATTGGGTGAACTCTGTTATCAACTTGGTTTGAGTGTTTTTATCTACTTAATCATTATTTACTATCTTTAAATCAGTTTTATTTTGATTTTTAATTATTCAAGAAAAATATGGGAAATTGAGAGAAACAAGTTAAAAATCTTAATTTGGTAAATAGTGAGCACTTTGCATTAACTAACATTTCCAGATCATGTATGTAACTAATGATTTGTCTTTGATAACTCATAATGTTTGGTTTAGACTTGGATTATGACTTCTCTTATTGATATATTCATAATTTTGGAAGAATAACACAAATTTTTTCAAAGTGCAAAGTGTATAGATGTGTAGCAGATAAGTCCATAAGTCCTTTTGAATGAGACCTTAATTTGTACATATGAGTCCATTTGGGTAATTTATAATGAAACTAACATAATATGCATATGGGTTTACCCTAAGGAAATGTTTGATTTTAAAAATTAACCATTATTGGGAGAGTGTTGGTTTCAACTAGATCAATTCAGTATTGATTAGCGATACTGACTAAAATTGATGGAACTGACTTGTGTATAGGTGAATTGAACTAAAGGTATGGAGATATATATAAAATTTATTTAGAAGATTTGAAATAGATAGTAAGGTTCAAATATGTGTGTAATAGAAGAACATAAGGGTTACATACATAAGATAACATGTAAGTGTGAGGGAATCACAAATTAGGACAATGTTTATTTGTTCAAGTCATCCATGGCAAAGTGTGTCAATCTTGTCATTGCCAAGTACTTAATACCGTATTTGAGTATTTTCAATGTGATTTCTTAATTTTTGGTATATGATCATAGTGTGTTTATGTGTTGTGTGTAAGGAAAGATGCAAAAATGAAAAGACATAAAGTGGAGGTAAAATTTCAATGTATCTGCACACTACAAACAAAGGCATTACAAAGCTTGGAAACACTTTGTGACCTCATGACTATGAAAAAATAAAAAGTTTCCACATGTATCCCATTAAGTGGACATGGTAAAATTAAAATATAAATAAATATTTGAACCCAACAAGGAAACAATGTACCATATTTCACTGAGTGACCACTATATATGTAAATCTAAGGACATTTGGATATAAGCTTGCGTAATGTCAAATCCCACTTTTCTTGTGTAGATTTTGAAGCACTTGTATGTGTTTAAGGTTACATAACATAATTAAATAGTGATTTGTTTCTATGCAATCAAGGTTTGATTTACTTTATATGATTTTAATTCAATTGAATGATGTTATCATGCTTTTATGCTTATATGACAAAACTAAGACAAATAAATTTTATACAATTATGTTGAATAATTGTTAGTTATCATGTGTTACTACTTCATATCATGTTTAAATCATGACCTGGAAATTTGTCATATGTTTATTTGTTTATGATGTGGGTAAAACCCTTAGCATGAAGGAGAATATCATCGAAGAGGAGAAGCTAGATATGGACTATGGGAAAGAAAGAGAGAATAATGTAGAATAAGGAATAATCATGAAAAATAAAGACATATGCCTTGCTTGTCTTGGCATGAGCACTGACATCTGGTTTGATGATTCTTTGGGTTACCTAACATTCACTTTGTCTTCTATATTAATTAAGTTATAAGTGATTTAATTAAGAATTCTTCAAGTCATAATGACATACACAATAATGTGATTACCCATCTTTGTAGTATATGCTTTAATTACCTTATGTCTAAGTATGTAATCTAAATAAATATGAGAATTTGTGTTTGGTCAATGAGTCTTATTACCAGGCTTCATCATATTTTATGAGTGTGGAATCCTTACAATATAAAATAATTGGGTTCACAACCTAATGGATCTCTACAAATCATTTTTAGTTAAACAATAATGATCATTAGTCAAGATGGGATTATTAACCTAGTAGAAAATTAGAGCTATTGAAGTTAAGTTTCGTGTTATCATTGTGTTACAATGTCTAACAAGTAGATGTTATGCAATAATTACATGAAATTTTAAAAAGCACCTATTGAGTTTTCCTGTAACCACTTAGTGGTCTTCAGTACTAAAATGTTATATGGCATGTTGGATGGGTGACTTCCTTTTCATAGTTTTTGGTATCATCAATTATTTGATTTTAAAAACATAACATGTTATAAGAGGTTGAAAACTTCTTTGATATTTAAAACAATAAGAAAACTACACAATACAAGCTATTCTTATATAACATGGCATTATCAATTTATATTTTAACCATGGATGGAATAGCATGTCATTGGCATGATATAATTATAAATGAGTTGGATTAAAATAAATTATAAAGAATGATTAGGTGTGATATTGAGTAATAAGGTGGATGGCATGGAATTAAGATGACCATTTAAAACAAGGCATTGACATATTTTGATTATTAAATGAGGTGTTGGAAATGTGGTTTTTATCAAAAATTCTTCTTATAAATATCCATATTTGGTACAAACACAATTTCATATCATGTTTTCATAGATCTTTACTTATATACATATTTTGACTAAGAGTTAGATATCTAGTGGTGCAGTTTCATGTGGACATCTTCAATTCCATCTTATTTCACTATCATCATATGTCATTATGGGACTATATGTTGTAAATTATTTTTTATCTAGTGTATCCTAGGGATACTCACCTATTTTTTTATCATCCCTATGTTTTTAGGCTCTAGACACCTGTGTCCATTTTGGACACTTACATCGACATAAGCATCCAACTATAATGCAAGTGTCCAAACTTATCCTTTTTATCATTTTATGTATCTTTCACTTGGTGGCCATTTTGGTTTGTCCCTTTTGTTAAACCTAATTTTGGATTTTCATGTGCCACTAGGTCCTAATTCAAAGTCAAGAGATCCCTATATATACAAAGGTTATGATCTAATTACATCATCTCTCAATTTGATCAAACAAGTTCTAATTATCAAGTTTTTATATTCTAAGCTATCAAAATGTACTATAGTACTAAATTGAATATTTGAAGCACTCAAAGGGGTCAATATACTCTTCCATTATTTATACCAAGGGTTATTATAGGAGAAAGGGTATATAATTTCATAATTACAATTCCACACACATGTCTAGGTAGGATAACTACATGTGAGTCTAAGGTCATATTTGGAGTAATGGTTATGTAGGCAACACTTAGAAATAACTAGGGTTAATAGGGTTAGCTTGATTCACATGATAACACTTTTTTACCAAATTATAGGAGGTCAAAGGCAAGAATATTAGGGTTTTGATTATTAGTTGGATCTCTCACAAGAGTTTGAATCCACTTATGTGTATACTTTTGGCTAAACAACTACATCAAAGTTGGACATATGCATCGATGCAACTGTCTATGGTCAATGCAAGTGTCTTGTGGGTGAAATTGGTAAAAAATGTAGAGTGGGAAGATCCAAAAACTTGATCAATGTTTTAAAATGATTCCAAATCATTTCTATATCTTAGATCCAAACTTCAAACAAGATACAATCTCTCTATCCCTTAGTTGTATTGTATTTGATTTTATTTATTGTAAATGATAAATTAGGTAAATTTATATTATTAGTTGTATTTTAATGTGAATTTGAATATAGTTTTACTCCTTTCAAAAAAAATTATTTACTTAAGTGTGTTGTTGTAAAAACCCAAATAACTTAAAAAACCTCTACCACCAGGAAATCAATTTAGCCTCCTTCCTTGACTAGACTATATCCTAGCTTCTAAAGAGAAATATTTATTAGAAAAATGGCATTTAATTGCCACATTGGGCAAGCAAGAATAATTTTGAGCCACATGAGTTGTGTCTTCCTCAATACAAAGAATTTGTAATTGTTTATATTTTTGCCTCCTTATGATATTCAAGGAATTTTAGAGGATGAAAATGTTATAAAAAGAAAAACTACTCTTAGTTGGAAGGGGAGATAACAGTCCAACACTAAATCGTGTAATGCCAATGATAATACACCAATACTCCAATGTATGCTACTTGAGTTCTGGGAAATGCATCTAACTGTACATTTGTAAGCAATATAACAGAGATGGAGTCACCTACTAAATAACTGTCATGATACCAATGCCATCTACTAAATAACTACAATTTATGTAATTAATGAATATATGACTATATTTTATGGATGGATGATTATATTTTAAGGGTTATATGAACAGATTTCATTCTAAAAATATTCATTGTTGATGGATTCAATTAAATGATTGAAGAAAACACATAAACCCTCAAATTAGAGGCCACATAAAATTTATAATTAAAGCATGACAAAATTAAATGTCTTAATTTCTTTGTTTTTGTCTAATGAATATATTCATACATTTAGCAAACCAATCTTGACTCTTTTTTCTCCATCTCAACGATAAGCTCATCAAAAGTGGTATCCCTATTTATATATAATTTAATTTTCCTTTAAACATGTCATAACTCAAATATGATAGAATTTTGATGTAGATTAAAATAATACGCATTGGAAACATATAATTTGTAGTACCAACATTGGTCTATACAACACAATTGATTTTATTTTACATATTAGCAAAAATGTGTATGGTAATGGGGCTTTTTAAATGAGCATAATAGATAAGGGAAATTTTGAGATTCCTTCTTACCCTAACATTGAATCTCAATGGTATTTTGGTTCCTATAAATATTTAAACACTATGGGAAAAGTTTATTGATAGTTGGTTATTTAATGCTAAGTTACCAAATCAGGTGTATTAGTTTATTAATGTTTACTATGTTTAAGACTATATTTAACACTAATAAGTGTTTAGATGAAAAAAGGGAAGCACTTCATCATATAAGATGCCTCTGATGTAATTATAATCCTTTATAGTTTTTGACACAATATATAAATGATCTCTAAAACAAATTAATCACACTTTACACAAATATGGCCATATGATCATAGGTATTGTCCATAGTAATGTAAGAGTAAGATTAAATTCATATTTTTGACATGTTTAATTGAAATTTGAATGAAAGTGATTGCCACATTTTTTAATCACCATAATTAGGGATTAGGCAACATCAACATAAGAATTATTAGATGTATTACAATAAAGATAATTGATGCATTCGGTAGGTCAAACATGTTTAATAAGCGTTAAAGTTTTATTTATATGAAATTAGTGTTTTCATGTTGTGATAATATTGAAAACTTGAGGATTTTAGATATTTATTAGAATGTATGTGATTTGCCTAAAAAACACATATTTATATAAATCATTATAATTTGTAAGCATGTGTTATGTAAAAATGTGAATTTGAGAATCAAAGCCCAATGGATAGTGAAATAACCAATAAATTGTTTCAATAATTCTAATCTTCTTGCTATTCAAAACTTGAATGCCCTTAGAGATTTTCAAAATGGAATAAATTCTATTGTGATATATTCATGATAAATTTGAGTACCTACCTCTTCAAAATTTTAGATTATTTTCTTGGTCTATGAAGTTAGGTGCTCTTAATTGTTTAATAATAAAAAATGTATAGGTGACAAGTTGTCCACTAAATAGTTGGAACACAAACTTAGTGAATTGGGCAGTCTCATATTTATCTTGGACACACATACATTTAATGTAGAAAGACATGATCATGTTAATATGGTGTTCATTTATACTTTGGTATGATGGATTTATATCCATATATAACTAGACTATAAATAAGATCTTTAATATGATAAGCATAAGATATGCCTATCATCACTTAATGGAGCAAGGAGTTAAAAGTCCTTATTAGTTCTCACTATTTCAAATAATGTAACTATGAAATAAGGAATAAACTCCTTTAAAATTTAAATGTTTATTGGGAATGAATAAGGTTTTCCTTTAATACTTTTAATGTTTTTATATATTTATGTAATAATATTTAGTATCCTTGTATCTTTATATTGTAAGATGGGTAAGGGTTTATTTTGTCTATTCTTGTGGAGGGTGATCTAGTTGGGAGGTTATAACCTCATAGATTTTCTCATGACCAAAGTTATCTCTAGGAAAACCTATTGCTCATAGGTGTTAAATCATGTAAACTATAAATTCTTCAATCATATTGACTAGATAGCTCTAGATGTGATATTTTCATAATACGTTTGCCTCATCACCTAGAGCCTTATCACATATTGAATATGTTTTATTGAACCCAAGACTATGGAATCTGCTAGACCAAATTGTCTTGTTTAACACTGATATCTTGCGAACCATCTCTTGTATAATTTTATTAACTTAAGAATAACTATTAATTTAGTTACCATCTTGAGAGGATTGCTAGCATCATCATATATTGGTAAAATATATTGTTGACTTGTAATGATATACATATTGACCAATTATGGATCATGTGTTGTTCAAATACATGACTAGTTTATGCTCCTCTATAGATACTATGCAACTTTTTTTGGTAACATAGAAATACTTGTAGATTTTATCACTACCTTTGCCCTATTGTTATGGTAAATTTGAAGAAGATTTATAAGTGGTTGTAAATAGGGAAACTCTACTTGATGCTGATGTATTTTATGTGGAATAGAAGATACAATAAATAAGCTATTAAAATTCAACCCATCCACTATTGTACCTAAAACAGATTATTATTGCACAATAATTAGTAACTCCATCAAGTATTGTTCACAAAACTTTTTTTTAAATTTGAACTAAATAAGGATTTAATTTAGGAAATTTTTGTTGGTTACAATAATCTAAGAATATCCATTTCTCACATTAACCAAATCTTATGCAAACATAAAGGATGTGATTAATTAATTTCTTAATGATTCGAGATGGGGTGGGTTTGACACTTATGCTTTGCGAGATCTTATGTTTGTATATTTTGATATTAATCATTATATGCCACCTTATGATAATGAATATCATCATTAATATGGGACTTTTATGGGGTACATTATCACCTATGTGCTATTTTTGGATTGGATTCATTGTGCAAACTTTTTTTTGAAGGTCCTAAACTTGTGATCATAGGCAATTATATGGAAAATTTGACCCATAGATTATTCATAAATTTTAGAAGATCAACCATTTTGGATATCATATTTAGGTGATAAATGTATATAAGTAATGTTAGGATATGATCAATTCTTATATCATCTTTTATGTTTATGATTTATTATTAAATTTAAATATTGATATTGATCCCATCTTGGGATAATAAGGCCTTAGACAATAAATGCTAAACTTATTTGAAATATTGTTGATGCTAAACTCATTGAACATCAAAATACATTTGGGAATCATACATCTTATGATACGACATGGTTTTGGTCTCTAGATTATATTTTTAGGTTATACCTTGGTTTGGTGACACACTTCATGCATGGTACATGTATACCCTTGTTATGTAATTACCCTTAGACCTAATAAAGATGCCTAAAGTCATGATTGACTAGTTGGAGCCCATGATAATATTGAATAACCTAAGAATTAAGTTAAGAGTTTTCAAAGTCATTAATTATGTGTAGTTACTAGACATACCCTATTTCTAGAGTTGGAAAACATATATCATCCTATACCAAATAGTAGTGGGAAGTTGCATGTTAAACTATTACACCTTATATAATTCTATCTAATTTGCCGATTATTTTATCTAGCACCTTCATGGAAGGATAGGGCCACTCTTAGTAGATGATAGGTGTGTGGCGTATATGAAAGGATCTATGGTTGGAGGAAAATCCATCTAATGATGTTCTCCCTCTTTGGGTACCTATTTAATCTAGTAGTGATAGTGATGGTCTATGGAGCTCTTATGGATTTTCCTCACGTCAACTTTTTCAATTATAAAAAATGATTGTATTGTTACATGGAAAGATGAAATCATGTAATTGTAATGATGATTTAAACAATTTAACCTCTTATTCCATTATGATTATAGTCTATTTTATATGTTATTCAAAGATGGAATTTGGATTATCAAAAGATTTATGTTGACTTGTATACTATATATTATTGATTTTGTATTTTTAATGAAGAAAAAAGTATCTTCAACCACTTATTGTAAATGTTACTCTAACTTCTATATATGAACATAATTATGTATTATGATTTGATCATTAGTTTTATACTCATAATCAAAATATATTTTATGGTCTATACCTTGATTTTAGCATTAAGTGCAAATTTTGATTTTAAGGTGTAAACATGTAATTAATTTTACAATGATGGAAATTGAAGTAAAGAAGAATTAGTTTTATAAATGATCATTGTTTTAGTGCATGACAATATTATAATCATAACTTGCTCTTGATCTGTTACATGTTTACTCATAATTTAGTAAACTTGTTAATTAATATAATTAAGTATCAATAAGAAACCTTCTAGTTTGACAAATTAAAATAAAATAAAATAAATTTGGTACCATTTTTATATACATGACCGAAGGGTTCTTACACATAAAATTTGAATTAAAATATTTAACACATTTACAGATTCCATGGGAAGAAGTGAATTTCCAAATTAAACATTGTAAATCCATAACCTTCATGACTTTGAGATTATAGGATGATGACATGTGGAAGGTTTAAATCCTCCAGTGTGACAAAGGCCATGAAATCGTAGATAGCTAATGTTATGATAATGTGAATTTGATAGTTGAATTTTAAAATTCACTCACCATTAATTCATAGTGGAAGAAAGATTGAAAAATAGAATAGAGGTGACATATAATGGATTTTAAAAATTTAAATTTAAAAATAGGTGGAAACATGGTCATTAATTATAAAGTGAGTTAAAAGTGATCTCTTCCCTAATAATTTTCCATACCAAAGCTTGAGATAAATGTAAAGCATTATGAAAATGTAAGGAGTGCTCAAAGCAAACATTCTTGAATATTGGCCACTAAATTTTACTCGAGATTAAAGCAATTTTCCATAGAGACTTCACAATGGCCCAAGTTATTGCATCATTGTCTTATGGGTCCCCACAAGATTTTAGGGATACAATGTTTTTTAGTCGTATTTTTTGGCTAAAAAATTATATTGCAATATTTCATGCAATTGATGATGATAAGAAACTATTTGATGGTGAAGACACTATATACATCCAATTCTCAACACTACCATGTTTAAATTTTAAGTTAGAGTGACTTCCCTCAATAACACACAAACTAGACCAAACACCATTAAAACACTCTGTTTTGCTTACATATGTCATGTGCAATCTCTAAAACATATGGATGCATACCTAATTGGGGAAATGCACTATAACCAACTATCAACTTCATTTAATTCAAAACAAATCAAATTACCACTTTGTAGGGAACATTTTGGGGTAATTAACTAAAATGAAATAGTCAAATTTTGACATTGCATAAGGCACCTCAAGGATGATCAGGATTAATTAGCTGAGCAAATTAACTCAATTGGCTAAATAAAACAATCTATGGAAATGAGATAATTATCTAATTATTTCATATTAAAAATTCAACAAATATCTAAAGTATGACATCATCATGGTATCATCAAAAAGTTGTCATGCATTAGGTATTTATGGAAACAAAATATATGAATTAAGGCAAGCCATGCCTCATTAATGCAACCTCTTTCCCAAATAATTAATGCATTTACCTCAAAATTTGAATCCATTTGTAGCCGCACATCTTGATCTTGATCCTAAGGCCACAATTAATCTGCTAAACCTATAAATACCAAGGCCAACAGATTCTTTCAACAAGATTTTTAGTGTAAAGAAACTATGTAGAAATCCTTCTAAGAGATTCACATATTCTTCTAATTCATTCACAAAACCATTCCAATAGTGCTTGGAGATATGTTATAAGTTCTTGCTCAACTAAATTACTAGATATTTTGAGACATATATTTGGGCACAATCAAGTATATGAGAAAATTTGAAGGAAAGTCCATGGGGAAGGTATAACTTATCTTGTTTTATGTTTTATGTTTGTTCTTTGCTTCATTAGACCTTGCCCAAAATTGAGGTACCATGTTTGTGGTGTTATGATTCATGATTTGTTTATATTTTGAATACTAATGAAGAAACTAACTCCCCTTATAATTATGGTTCACATTTGGCATGCCCAGTGGGAAAACACACCCACAAATATATTTTTAGGCCTTCTTAGTCTTCTAATTATCAAATTAGAATGTTCAGATTAAGGTAATCCCACTTTTGACTGGTGTGGAATCCAACTTGGACACAATGGGAAACTTGAGTTTCCCTTCAAAGGAGACAAAAAAGGCTAGAAGAATAACCAATAAAAAACCAAGGCACAACATACCTAACCCAGAGAGGACCTATCAACCATGAGACTAAAGAGACAAAGCAAAAAATAACAAAAAAAGGAAAAACATCGACAAGGCAAAAGAGAACAACCAAACCAAAAAAGATTAAGTAGGAACACTAGACGCTCTAGTGGGGGATCCTCCTTACCTTCCCCTTGGTCCTAAAATGAAGTCCATCTTTCCCCCTAGATTTAAGGCTTAAGGCTCTGAATAGGGGAGGAGTACTCTCGGGGGTTGGTAGAGGAGAATCAACTGCTCTAGAATATTTCCATGAAGAACCCATAAATTAAATATCCTTTGATTCTTCTATATGTTTACTATAAGGGGTGTCAAAAGTAGAAACAAGGCCCTCCTTTACTACCAAGCCTGATTTAAGAAAGAGGGCACTCTAAATTTACTTAACTACACTTCTCATCACCCTTAGTTTTAGGACCTTACTCTTAATTTCTAGTTCAAAAGAGTTAAGTCTTTCTCTAGGTAAATAAGTCATAAATCCAACCATAATATCATGTACAGGGTCATCTAAATATCTATAGTTGGGGCCAAGTTTCTGCTATAGGTTTTTCTGGTGCTTGGGTCATAGTTTCCACCTCCTCTAATTCCTCTAAATCCTTGAGTTCAAGAATTATCTTTGTCCTCAACCTGTCAACTTTGGCCTCACCCTTATATCCTTTCTTACCCTTATTTGAAACCAAGCTGTAACCTGGTGTTAGTCACATTGCCTTGCTAATCACCCGAGTGACATTTTTGAATAGTAGGAGAATAAGGTCTTGGTGTGCAATAGAGACTTTGTTATCAAATTAGACAATTATTTAACACTAATTTTTCTTTTTTTCTTCTAAATTTTATGTGTTCTATCTTCTGGTTATTGACATGGTTACCTTATAAAGTAGAGAGATCACTCATGTAAATGGTGAATTCAACATGTGTATTTGTGGGATTGTGTTTTATTACTCTTTATTTTCTCTATGTGTTTTAACAAATAAATGAACTTGACCTATGTATTAGTAGGATTGACCTATATAAAAATGAGGTTGAAAGATAATCAGTGAGGTCATCTCCTTGGTATTCACTACATTTTACAATTATAAGCAAATTTGACCTATATATTGATGACATTGGCCTATAGATTGATGATGTTGATGGGTAATCTATGAGGTTGCTTCACCCTTTTTCACTGTGTTTTCTCAAAAATGGTGGATTGTCCTATATATCAACAAGATTGATCAAAATAATGAGATTGACCTACTAATCGACAAGGTCATACTAAGGTAAACTATGTTTTCTATGATTTAATTTGTTAAAATGGTGAACTCATCCTGTAAAATGTTGAGGTCATCTTACTAATTTCTAAGGTCACTAAAATTGTACCTTTGACTCACTATAGAATGATGGTATTAATTTGGAATCGACGGTATTGTCCTCCAGAATGGTGAGATCACACTATGTTAATTTTTCTAGGCTTAAAAACTATAGAATTCAACTTCCATTGATATCCAAAATCACTATTTAAATTCTTAATCATTTTTATTAAAAGTTTTGATATCTTTGAAAGTTGTTTACATAATTAACAAGGAAATTTTCATTCATCTTTTCTTGTGCTTAAAAAAGAATATACACTTTGATTTGGTGTTCCTAAGAGCACTTTAATTTCATTACTTTCTTAAGGCATTTTTCATTTCAATCTTGTTTTTATAAACTAGCATGTTTTTTCTCTCCCCCTGCCCCCTTTAGGGAGCCTAGGTGACCAAAAACACATAGTTTACTTGCTTGTTTGTCTATCTGAAGGGCCATTTTGAAGTATGATCTTCTCTTTCCCATCTATGGGGTCTTGATAATTAGAAATAAAACGTGTCTTTAATTTTTATTTTTTTGACTATGCAAGGTAGACTTCATCACTTTCATATGAGTTTTAGTGGTGCATTGACTAAGAAGTCACATCCTAGCATCGTACTAATCCTATTATTTGATGGGGTATACAAATTGAGGCTATGCCATTGGTATCTTAGATGTAATGTCCCTTGGATCTTGGCTCAACCAATAAAACTTCATTAAGACCCATACGATTGAAGTGGTCACAAAGGGACTAGACCCTTTGGTAGATGGCCTGTTGAACATCAACATCCAATTGATGGATGTTTTTTTTCCCACATAACACAATGTATATCAAGACCATGTAGAAAATACAATGAAAATTTAGAATATAAACCACTTTTACCATGATATTCTCATTGATGTAGGGGTACAATGGTATCCACCCTTGAAGATTGCCTTTTCATACAAACCTTTGAGAGAAGGTTAGAATTAAACTACCACCATATTTTATTTAATTACTTAATGAATCATTAAAATTTTAAATCCTCTCAAAGGCAAGTATATCAAAAGGAACCAGTGATTAAGTTGTAAAACCATGTCAGTTTCTAAATTACATTCATGATTAATTTAATATCTTGTCAAAAAATAGTTTTATGTTCACAACCAAATTCAAAACAAATGCATCAAGTTATAAAAATAAAAGTCTCAAAACACATCCTCACATATTCATACATTAAGGTGTTACACTTTTGTAAATCATCCTTAGCCATTTCATGGTGTTATGCCTTCCAATTGAAATAGACTCTTATCTCATTTGGTACCATTATGTTGCCCATTCCATTTTGGATTCAAACTTAGGTTTTTGTGTCAAACTAATCCTAAAAAATCAAATACCATTCGATTGTATTCCAAATCCCAAGGGTAGATTCAAGGACCAACCAAGGTCAAAACACAGCTCAAATCTAAATACCATTTTGATCATGTCTAGGTATAAGTGTAGTGGGGTCTCTTACAAGCCTAGTTTTGAGGAATAATTTTTTAAAAATCCCTTATGATACCTTATAAAATTCAAAATGAGTGAAGATGGTGAATACCATCCAATAGTGTTTGAATATCTCCTTCCCATTTTAGGAATTAGTTAAGGCCAATTCAAATAACAAACCTCATAAGGATGAGGTATTTATAAGACTAAAAAAATCTAGAGCTAAGCTCCCACCTAACTTCCCCATAGATAAATTATATAGTTTTGTTCACATATAAGGATTACCTTCAGAAGTATCTATCACCCAAACTTAACCCCTTATCCAAAATTCAAATCCAACTATTGCATCATCTAGTAAAAGGAAAGGGTAACTTATTGACCCATCTTAACATGATGAGATTATTACATATACAATCTAATAGATTAGCCAACTATATGTAGATCAATTCATATTTGATTTAACCACTTCTATATCAATAACTTCATTCAATAATGTCATATTTTTAGATCAAAACTAGTTGCTAGAACAACCACAACTTTTGGCCAAATCTACATATAATGTAGATACACATGTTCCTACTAAACAATCCATTCCAATAAATGTTATGCAATAAGTTCAACTTGACATGCATCATACATTTTTTAACCATCAAGAGATCCTTTTCAATGCACAACAAGTTCCAAACAATCCACCACCACAATAAGTGTTGAGTGGTTCACAACACACATTGTCAAATTATTCTAATTTGCAACAACAGTGCCTTCTCATAAACCAACAAAAAAATCCTCAGAACCAACAATATATTCCTTTAAATGAATAGAATATCCCCTACAAATCACAATAGTATATTCCTTAGAATCAATAATAGATCCCTCTAAATCACCAATGCCTTACCTATTACCATCCAAATTTTAACCAACAATAAATCCCTCAACAAACTTAGAGTAGAGGTTATAGGGTGAATAAACCTAATAGAACCATGAAAATGGGATCCATTCCTAATTACACCAATCCTAACCAAGGCCATTAGTCTATGAATACCTATAAAAATACCTTCCTTTCATCACAAAATTCTCCCAACATCCAAGAGTGGAATATGACGAAGGAAATTGTTTATAGACTTTAAGCAGGTAACCAAGCACCCAAGAAGTATAAATTTGATGAAATATGCCCTCATAATTTTGAATTAAGTTTTCTCCAGTACCTTTCCCACCTCATTTTGAACTACCAAAGTTTGATAAATATAAAGGGAAAGGTTATCCAAGACAACATTTGTAGGCATTCTTTGTTACATGCCAAGAAGTAACATACAATTGTATCTATTTATTTTGCTTGTTTCCATGTAGTTTGGGTGGACAAGCCTTGGAGTGGCTCTTCAAAATGATAAAAGGATCTGTAACCACTTTTGATGACTTATCAAAAAATATTGTCAATCACTTCTCCTATAACATAGAACATGAATTGATGGTAGTTGATTTATGTAATGTTAAGTAATAGGGAGTAGAAAGATTTTAGGTATATTTACAAAGGTAGATAACCCTCACTAGTTATTTTTCACATATTTTTATAGATAAGTAGTTAACAGGTATTTTTTCACAAAACCTAAATGTTGAGGTTTCCCATAATCTAAGAATTTATTGTGTAAACACATTTGAATAAATAATTGACAAAGGGGTGCAGATTGAAAAGGCATTTATTGACAAAGGTTTTAAAAATATATACTCTTAAATCCAAGTAATAACCTAAAATCAAGTGTTATTCAATCAAGTGCAACTAAAAATCCTAAGTCCTTCATTAAGAAAAAAAACATGGTTGGTAATGGGGTCACAAAAGTGAGACATGTACAAATGGTGTATCCACTACCTACCCAAAGTACCCCACCTAATCCTCCACTCACATTGCAAAGAGATCCCACGTGATGAAGACACTACCAATACAAAGTTTTTAGTGACCTGAGGGAGTACACTAAGGTGGTATTCCAAAAATTGGTCACAACCAATATGATAACCTAAGCCAACACGGTATCGAGATAATGAGTATTGTGATTACCATCATGTGGTTGACCACACAATCTATAAATTCACATAATTTAGTTATCTTATCCAAGATTTTATTGAAAATGGGAAAATTAAGTTGGAGAAAAGACATCCTAAAACCAACCAAGATATGGGTATCTACAAAAACCCTTTTTCAAAGCACAATAATCAACAATAAAGAAATAATCAAAAGTAAGGGCAAGGCCACAATCAAAATCAAGGCTAGGGTCATAATCAACATCAAGAACAAGGTCAAATTTAGGACTAAGCCAATGGTAATCAATATCATGACACCCCAACTAACTAAATTGGTTATCAAAGTGTATCGTACAATTATAACAATGTCACATGGCATGTTATAAATAACTACATTACTAATATTAATGTCATTCCTCATTCACTATCTAACACTCATTAGAGTGTTAGCCCTTATAATTTGCTACCTCCACCTTTGACTATAGGTAATTCCAACATGGGTAAGATAAATTCAATTGTGCTTCAACCTTAATGGGTTACTATTTTTGGACCTCTACCTAATTATTCAAATTTAGATAACTCTTTCTTGACTTAAAATTATGTAGTCATAGCTAGACATCTAAGAGTTTCCCTCCAAGGTCCTTTTCCTTCTTCCCATACCAATACCAATCCCAATCAAGACTCTATACCTCTAAAATCCAAACCATCTCTCTAATACATAGATAAGCTATATGATATTGGTGAATAACTAAGCAAATACGTGCACATATTTTTATCTTATATCTCTTGCATATGTCTTAAGTTTATAAAACAATATTTAATAACTTTCTCTAATAGTTCAAGGTACCTGATGATATTGATATTACCTAATTCCAAGAAATTGTGGGTCATTTATCCCCTGATCAATAACTTACATTTGATCAAAGAGATATGTCATCCCTTGGTCCCCTACATAATAATCCATTATATATCAAGGCCATCATTTTCCACCACAAAATCAAGTGGGTTCTCATAAATAATGGTTCAGGGTTAAATATAAATTCATTTAATTTGATATAGTATTTGTGATATATAACAAAAAATATGTAGCCAGATACCATTACAGTAAATCCTATGATAATGTAGAAAAATAATCTTTAGGTACCATTTTTTTGCCTATCATTGTTGGGCTTGTCACCCATGATACTCGTTGCCATGTCATTAACATATAGCTGACCTATAATATACTTTTTGGTTGCCCTTAGATCCATGAAGTATGAAAAATCCCTTTCACATTACGCCAATGATTTAAGTTCCCTCATTCAGGATTAGAGGTCACTGTACCTGATGATCTACATCCATACCAATATTGCAAAAACCTATAAGTTGATTATTAAAACTATAATTATTATTTTAGCATTGAATTTTTAGTCAAAAATATTAAATAAAAAGTTATTTAATCTCTAAAATCTAATTACATTAACCCTAGTGATGTCACATCCACTTATTATAATCCACCTTTTGTATCAATTTCCTACCACTTTACCATTGAAGATTTCATCATTTCCACATATCACATTCAGGATGCTTTTCACATTAGTAAATTTACCAAATACCCTAAATATTATGGAAGGTATAAACCTATCCTTGGTAGGTCCAACATGATATGGAAAAAGAAGACTAGTCCTCATCAAAAGTAGTTGCTTGTATTTTTAAAAGATATAACACCAAACCATGATTGATGTACCAGTTCTGAAGGATCTTGGTTGTATGGTGATGGTTTTGATACATGTTTTAAAATCACTAAATACCCCATTTATAATAGAATCATGGATAATATATAATATAAATGAAAGGTTATAAGGGCAAAGGCATAATGTATTCTTGAACCCATACCCATGGAAAAACATATAAGAAATCGAGGACTTGGATTCACATCGCCTAGAGGTGACCCCATAGATTTATAGAGTGATATTACTTTATTAACTAATGAAGAGACTCCTAGTAACAACACATCATCACGTTATAAACCATATAATGAGTTGGTCAATACTAATTTATTTGATACCAATGCCATTATTACCATCACAACTCATTATCCCCTTTCCCTCCATTATCCTAGCCTAATTAATTTGGACTAGTAAGATTCTATCATACCATTGGATGAATTTTAGAATGAAGGTTCCATTACCAAATTCATGGGTTTAGAGATGGGTTGATAGTTATTGATCATAAACAAGGATTTGACTTCACATTGGACCCTGTTGCCTATTTTGGAGAGCATGTGAACTTCCTTGGTCATGAAAAAAGTAAAACATCAAGATCCTCTGGTGAAAATCTCTTTGAGGTACCTTTGGATCAAGGAAAAATTAAAGAGAAAGACAAGTCCATGGGTGAAAACCTATTTCAGGTGCCCTTGGATGGGGAATTTCACTTACCTCCTTAAGAATCTCAATGTCCTCCAAGTCCAAGAATTACAATTGGATCTAACATCAATGAGGAATAACATATAATCTTTACACAAATGATGCAGGACTTTCCATAACAGTTTGTTAACTGGCCACTATTAGACAAGTTTATTCTAATTCATATTACATTGGTGATCCCTATATATCACAAGTAGCTTAAGAAGATCAATTTCCTTCCCTGACAACTATTCTTGAAGATGGTTCTACACTCTTAGTGGAAGCTACCACAGAGGTAAACATTGGCACCTATTATGACCCAAAAATGATTTAATTAGGTGCATCTCTCACTATTGAGGAATGTGAATTCATTATTTTTATATTAAAGGAATTCATTGACATATTTTCCTGGTCCTATGTAGACATGCCGTGTTTAGACCCATCTTTAGCGGTACATCATATTGTTGTGCATTTAGATTTCAAATCAATCGAAAAGAAGCTATGGAAAATGCTTCTATGCATTGTTATCTTGGTTAAGAAAGAGAAAAAATATTAGGATCAAGTTTCATTTGGCCACTTGATTATTAATAATGGATCTCAAACACTATTATAGTAAAAAATAAACCTTATGGAATTCACTTGTGTAATGACTTTAGAGATATTTACAAAGCATGCCCTAAGGATGACTTCCCTTTGCTGAACATAGACATGGTAGTCAAACCAAAAATAGGATATGAGATGTCATACCTCATGGAAAACTTCTCAAGATATAATTAGATTAATATTTCACCTAATTACCAACACAAAATAACATTCACCACTCTATGGGGGACATTTTGTTATCAAGTCATGCCACTAGGCTTGAAGAATATCGGGGCAACTTATCAATGTGGCATGACTATCATCTTCCACGATGTGATGCATGATATTGTTGAGGACTATGTGGATGACATCCTAGCCAAATTAAAGACTATTTTAGGACATATCAAAGTTTTAAAAATAATCTTTGAGAGACTTCATGAATATAAGGTGCACCTCTATCCTAAGAAGTGTGTTTTTGGCATCACTATTGGAAAATTGTTTGGATTTATTATATCATGTTGAGGCATTAAAGTTGATCCCACTAAGGTTAAAATAATTATGTAAATACCTCCTCCATATAATATGAATTATCTCTATAACCTATAGGGCAAGGTCCAATCCATTCATCGGTTCATCTCATAATTGGTAGATAGATGTCATCCTTTTACTCACCTTTTAAATAAAGGTGACACATTTCAATGGTATACCAACTGTCACCAAGATTTTGAATAATTGAAGACCTATTTTGCCAACCTACTAGTATTGATGCCACCTACACCCAGGTTGACCATTACTCCTTTACATATACGCAACAAAACATGCACTAGGGGCACTTTTGGCTCAGCATGAAGAACATGTAGTTTATTATTTGAGCATGACACTTGTAACATATGAAAACAATTACATGTTAATTGAAAAGGATTGATTATAAATGGTTTTTTATTCCCAAAAACTACATCACTACATGTTAAATAATAATACCATTATTATATCCAAGAATGATCCCCTCAAAAATATATCCAAGGCAACTCTGACAGGTCACATGGCAAAGTGGGTAGGTTTATAAGTGAATTTGATGTTGAGTATCAGAATCAAAAGGCCATTAAGGGCCAAGTTCTTGTAGATAAGATTTCTTAAGCTCCTTTATTAGATATAAAACCACTCATTTTTGATTTTATAGATAATTCAATCCTGACCTTGGATGTAGTGGCTATTGAATCCAAATAATAGAAATTATACTTTGATGGCTCATTCATATCTCATGGATCTAGAGTTGGTATCTTATTTATCACACCACAATGGGATCTCATTCCCAAGATATTACACATTGGATTTCATTGAACCAATAACTTGGTCGAGTACAAAATACTCATTTTAGGACTACGTCTTACCATACAATGGAATATTTAATAATTAATGGTATATGGGGATTCTTAGTTGATCATTAATTAGGATAACGACCAATACCAAACTAGAGATGAGAAGCTTGTACCCTAAAAAATTATGGTTGACAAACTCAAGATTAATTTTGAAAAAATACTTAAGGCCAATAATAGATCAATAAATACCATAGAAACCATTAAATCCATGATAGTAGTGGCTAGTAGTGTCAGAGTGTGTCAATTTCTTATTGAGAACCTTCTTTAACTAACTCAAGTACAACTAGATTTTGAGATGGTATGTGATATTTATGATCTTGATCTCCCTTGGTACCAAAACTTATACACATATCTCCATGACCAAATTCTTTCTACTAACCTAACATAAAACCTACGCAAAGCCTTGATTCATAATGCTACCCATTATACCCTACTTGATAATACACTCTATCATAGAGGCTATGATAGAACATTGATTTATTCTTTAACTTTGAGATAAACCAAATCAGCATTGAAGGACATATACAAAGGAAGTTTTGGGGCCCACACTAGTGACATGGTCCTTCCCAAGAATCTCTTATGAACTAGGAATTATTGGACAATAATGAATATGGATGCTTGTTAATATGTCAAGAGGTGCGATGCTTGTTAATGACACATTGATTTGATCCATGTTCCTTCTTTACTACTCCAACCAATCACCATACCATGCCCATTTTTTACATGGGGACTCGATATCATAGTTAAAATAAACCCCACTTCCTCTGATGGCCATTGTTTCAGTCAAATTTTGTTATTCAGAAGAAGATAGTAAAACTAGAAATACAAGTTATGGTAGAAATACTTGATAAATGGTGTACACATTGAATCAAAAGATTGTCTAGAACTCCTCTTTAGCTAGGGAGGAAAACTTGTAGATAAGATAATACTAAAGCAAATTTATTCATTAGACAAGTAGTTAAGTGGATTGCCTAGCGCTGGCTAGATCCCAGAAGTGTGGGCTTCCTTAGGGGATGTCAATCCACCATTTTAAAAATAATTAAGCTTATAAAATTAAATAGAAGATACTTGCATCAATAATCAAAAGATATATGAAACTAAATAATAAGGATATGCTTGATAAAGTAGATAGACTAGAAATGATCTAATTAGTGAATTTGGTAGAGTTTGGAGAATAGGCAAAAACTCAAGAAGAAGGATCTAGTTAGACAAGGAATGGAATTTTAGCTTGTTGGTTGTAACCTACCATAGGTGACCATCAATGGTTGGGGTGACCGTCGGTGGTTAGTCCTAACCATTGATGGTTAGGATGATTGTTGATGGTTGACTATCTAATTCTAAGCTTATCAACAACTGGTGATAGGATTCAAAAAATTAATTCTAAGAGTTTGGTGTAGGGTCCATTAATTATAAAAGGGATAAAAATAGATAAATGATAGTAATCAAATATTTAACTCACCATAAATGTATTGATTTATTAGTAAATGTGGTTAATTCATAGGTGGAATTTGGTTTGATTCTGGCAAAATGACAATGCCAGAAACTTAACCTAAGAGTCAATGGTAGATTGGCTCTATAAAATAGATTGTTGATGATGCTTGATAACACTAGATGACTTATAATAAAAAACTCTGAGTACTTGAGCCCTTGATAATAGTTACAAATCCATTGATCTCTTGCTTCTCTCCTCTTCTTATAGGGAAGGCCAAAAGACTCATGTGGAGGTTTAAGATGTTATTCTAATTATAAATTGCTCATACAAGGTCTCACGAGAGGATTTTCAAAACTTATATTTAGCAAAGGTAAGTGGTTGTTTACTGGTGTTTTCATGCTTATTTGCATGTAAAAGCCTAGATGGTGGGGGCTGATGATCGTTAATAGTTATCTTAACCATTGACGATTGAGGCCATCAGTCAAAAGTAACCAAAAAGGATGCTTTTAAATCTAACTATTTGATTAGTTGAAAAATGGGTTTTTGTTAATTTAAAGGGTCTAAGGAATTGTTTAAGGGTTCGACAGTCAAAATCTAATGTATGGGATTTTGGTATCTACATTTGCCCCTTTTTGTTATGTGGCTTGAATCGACAAGCTATAGAACAAAAATAAAAGTTACGTGAGGTCAAGGTTGCCCTAATTTTAGGAGGAGGTGTTCCTCCTAAATCAAGAGGTGATGAGGTAAAACAAAATTAGGTCAGGGTTTGATAAATGGATAGGTGGAGTGATAAGGTTGGTCATTTATAATGTGGAGTCAGTGTGTAAAATGTGATGAAGTGTGAGAGTTAAAATTGCACAAAGATGAAATTTGCCAATGGTTGAAAAAGTGAAGAAGACAAGTGACCAATGTAACACATGACTGGTATAGGCATGATAGTGAGATACACATGTTAGTCTCCAAAGTAGGTCTAGTGTGTCCATGGGTATCAAAGGCAGGAATGGAAAAAACTAATAATTTGAGTGTCGTGGGTATCCAAGTTAGGAAGTGTTCTTGAGAAGACACAAATGCTTAGGTTAGTGCATGAGGTGGTGTAAAATGTGTATACAGAACATGGAAAAATTGTCTAATGTGGTCAAAATAACTAAGCATGAGCAGCACAAATTATGCAAAAATACCAAAGAAAAAATGATAAACGTTAAGGTGGACATAGGAAAAGGGGAGGGTGTGGGTGGGTACAACTGAGCTGACTCTATATGCACTAGGCAAGTAGATGTTGCCTACATAGATGAGGGGATGCAAGACCCCACCTCATCTTTAGGCCAAATGTAGTTCTGGGTAGAAAGGTAGTATATTTTCTAAGAAAAATGGGTAAGATAGGTGTTGAAAATAGGTATTTAAGTAATAGGATGTCAAATAATGTCCTATCCTGGGGTAGTTTTAAAGTGGTGATCTGATCATTGATGTTCAAGGGTGAAACCCTAAAAGCCAAAATATATAAAAAGTGAAAGCAAAAAGTCATTTTTGCTTTTAACATTTTACCTCTGAAAGATATGCTTGAGTGATTTTTGACTATTGCATTTTATACCAAGGGTTGAACAAGTTGATTTTGAGGTGGGGATCTATGATTGGTTAAACCAGTGCTTAAGATGATTTAGTGTGTGTTGATCGAGATGGATGGTGGATGAGGACATGGATAATTAGAGGGATGCAAGCTCCATTTATGTCATAGGTCACAAAATGAGGTAGGGATCATGTGTTATTTTTTAGTGTGGTAGATAAAAGTATTCATGTATTGTGAAATGGTAATTGATAATAAAATTTGGTGAAATTTTAGGTTTAAACTATTAGGGTTTGACCTAAGAATGCCCTAGTTATAAATTTAGGTAAAATGTTGAGAATCTAGGAACTAAGGGGAGAAAAATGGTAAGTAGGATGTAGGAAGGTAGTGTAGATGCAGTGTAGTTGTGAAAGTGTGATGGTAGGTATGGATTTGGGAAAGGGTAGGGCATAGAAGATCATGGCTTGATGATACATAGTGACCATCAATGGTCACTTTGACCATTGATGGTCGAGGGTTCAAGTCAAAAGGTGCCTAGGGGACCATCGATGATTGGGAGAACTATCGATGATTGGCCCTTAGTGCTAAATAGAAAAGTGTTTAGCCTAGTTATAAAATTGTTATGTGTTTTGTTTGTAGGATCCTAAATGTGAAATAGGGGTGAATATAAGATTAAGAGGTAACATAGGGTATTTGTGCCTTGAGGATGCTTAGGATTTGTAAGATAGGATATGGTAGAATGTAAAATAGGATTATAGATTGGGTTAATTCTCACTAATTAATAGAGGTAATTTTATTTTCTAAGATTATAGAATTAATAGATAGTGGATGTAGGCATATATGTTTAACATGCTCAATAGAATGCAAGACCAAGAGTAGATTCACCTGAGGGATCACATTCCTATGCTCTTCATATAGGTATAAGATGTGATGAGTGATGAGGAGTGGAGACACATGGAGGCTGTAGGCTTAGGTTCAATATGAAATTATTAGCATGTGGTTCAAGATCCTAGGATGTTGGTAGTATTGATTGAGATATGGGACCTAATGACCAACACATTTTAGTTATCAATAGGTGCTACTAGTGGATGTTTTTAGGATCACTTGGTTACCCATCCACAAGGATCCAATAAACCAGATAGAGAGTGAAGAGCGAGAATACTATATGGACTAGATTTATGGTGATGATCAGAGATAGGTAGAGTTCCATGTAAGTGGTTTTAAGTATGATCCTATATATTAGCTTGTTCTTGATGATAGGTGCCTAGTTATGATGATGATGATGGTTCTGACAAGCTTCATGCTACCAAATTCAGTTGATGAGAAGTTTTCATATATGTTTCTTGATGTGCTAGTCGAGATGCTTCTAAGGAGGATTTTATTCAGCTGGGTGTAGGTGTTATTGGTATAGGTATATAAGGAGCTATGGGCTTTCAAGGTACACTGACATTATGGGATTAACATCAACTTAGTGTTGCACTACTAGGCATATGAGCATATCAAGGTATTAATATCCTTGGGTGTACTTGATGACACTTATGTGTTGATAGATTATGTGGCTAGTTTTATGTGATGGAGGAGGTCATCTGCCTACATAGGGGTAGGAGGCAGGGTGAGGGATATGGATTGGTTCCAAGATGATCTTGAGGGTTTGGTGCCTAGGGATGTGATAAGATGGCCATATGTTGGATGGCCATAGTGGGTAGGGCTGAGGTATCATATGATAGAGTTATAGAGCTGGCACTAGATATATAGCCAGTGGGAGATGGAGATAGAGAGGATCCCTTTTGACCACTTATGGAGATAGTTTAGAATTATACAAGGGATTCTTGTTGACATGGCACAATATTAAATGGAGGAGGGAGTGTTATTACTACCTAAGCTGCATCTTGTAGATAGTTCAATATTTCAAGGAGTTACCAATAAGGGCCCACATTAATGATGTAGGGATTAATGATGGGTATGCTGCTTGGTATCAGGGTCAATATGCTACAATAGATTTTGGTTGGGGAGATACGAGTAACAAGCCATGGATGTGGATCCAACATAGGTGTAGGCATAGGCATAGGGTGGCCCTCAGGTGGTGGTTGCTTTAGTAGTGGCCTAGGCACAAGTTGCTTTACTATAGGGATAAGTGGTGGTATTATAGGGCCAAGTGGCCACTTTATAGGGATAAATTACTGCTTTGTAGGGGTAGGTGAGCATTGTGATAAGAGAGAGGGATCAAACATGGGTATAGGTGACTACTTTATGGGCATAGGTAGTGACACTCTAGGGTCAAATTGGTGCTCTTCAGGGGTAGATTGGCATAGGAGGAGTAGGTATTGTTGTAGGAGGGTTGATAGATATAGTACCATGGGCATGATACTTGGCCATGATCTAAGAGTTATGCTATTATGAGGCAATGGTACTGGAGCAGTTACCCCATGGTATGAGATTTGTAGAGTACAAGGATAGCCTAGGTGGTGGAGTAGCAGCAACTACTCCTGGTCAGTGGGTATCCATAGTTGGTCATAAAGGGGTCCCAAGTGGACTGCTAGTAGGTACATGTCCTGATGGTGCTAGTGGTAGTAGTTTGAGTGCCCCATGGGTTTGATATTTATGAGACATGATATTTAGATATGATTTTTATTCCAACCTATGTGTTGATGTAGCGAGATGTATATTATTTTTAGAGAGATAGATATCTACATATTTATGTATTGACCATCTAGATTTGCTTTATATATATATTGTGATGATGCTTGTTTGATTGTCATGCTTATGGTAGATTGATCTAGCTAGGCATGTGTTGAGATAGTGGTAGTTTGTTTTAATGATATGTGATGATGATGTGTTGCTATGATGATGGACATGTAGGGGTAGATATTAATTGTTTCATTGATGCATGAATGCTTTGATGTTGACATGGTATATATGGATGTTTAATTACATGTGGTGTCAATGATATGAACATGATAAGATTGATGGATTTTATGATATTTGCATAGATGTAAATGGAAAAAAATCTTAATGGGTTATGCTTTTGATTTTGTTTAATAGATATGGATATGAAAAATGTTTTGTATTTGATTGGTGTACATGCAGGATGATAAAAAAGTAGATGGATGTTTTTGATTTGATGTGATATGATGCTCTCTATTGGTACCTTTGATGAAGATAACTGATACAGAGACTCATGGTTTGTCCTATTTGATGTTGATTTTGCTTTTTAATCAGAAAAGATTGATATAAAACTCAAAGGTCGGATTGAGCTTAGCCATAATGAGCCTGTAGGACACTTTGCATTAGTGTGTTTTAGTTGTAGGAAGTAGGTACCCTGATCACTATGTATCAAGTGAGCTTATAGTCCCATGCATATATGATCGATGAGGGGAGAATAGATGATACTAAAACTTATAAGCAATAATAGTATGTCTGTCTTATAGATATCCAAAGAAGCTGGGTAAACAAGTCTTTGTCATAATATATACAAAATGTAAATTGATCGATATGGGAAGTCTATGAAGGAGGGCCAATTGTGGCTTTCCCTATGTGTTTTGCCTTTTCATGAGAGCTGATTGTGGCTTTCAAAATTTATACATCTTTTGCTTGAGGGTATTATATTTTTAAGGAAGTTGATCAATGTGGGAAGCTTTCAAAAATTGCTAGCATTTTGACAACTTCACAGTGATCCCTTTTTGTTTATTTGATTTGGAAAAATGATTTTTGATAGCTATCCTTTGAGGGAGCAATCCACCTTATGTTTATAATTTCAAAATTTTCAATAGTTTTCCTTCAAAGGAGCAGTCTGCAGTTGTTATAGATTGACCCATTATATATAGTGAGTTTGCTTTTGCTTTTGCTTGTTCTTGATTTTGATTTTGATATGTTGCTTTGATAAAGACTTGTTTACACATGGTAAAAGGATTAATTTTGTGAAGGTAAAACTAGGCTTGCATAAAAGTTCAGTAGGTAAAAGGATTAGAGAGACAATAACCATAGGAACCACTTCTCAGAGGAAGAGGAAGTACTATGAGAATCATGCCTTGGGTAGAGCCATGGTACCCAAAGTTTAAGATTAGGGCATGTTTTTATAATGGATAATCACATGATTTAGTTTTAGTTGGTTGTCTATAAAAGAGGGAGATGTATATGGTATGAAAGAGATGAGCTTAAGTTAGACAAATAATGATCTGAAATTCCTTCATTCAATAATAGAAAGGATGTAGATGTGAAGCGTTAAGAGGCTCAGGTTCTTGGTGTCCTTCAAGAGAGGACAACCAGTAAGCTCCTGATCCATACTTATGGGTTATGATGTAGGGTCAAAGCCAATTGGAAGCAAATTTACCTTGCTTACTCATCTCCATATTTATGACATGTTGATTTTCCTTTAGGACAAGATCACCAACACTAAATTCCCATGCTTTGAGGTGCTTGTTATAGGCGCATTTAACACGCTCTTGGTGGACATGAAGATGGGTGAGAGCAGCTAAATGACATTCATCCAATAGTTCAAGTTGAGCTAACCATTCTTGATAATAGTCATCTTCAGAGATGAAGTCTCATAGAGATATGCAGAGAGATGGGGTTTAGACCTTGAGAGGGAGTACAACCTCCACTCCAAAGACTAGAGAGAAAGGTGTAGCACCTATAAGAGTGTGAATGTTGGTATGATAAGCCCATAAAGAGAAGGGAATATGCAAGTGATAATCCAATCCTTAGGCATTAACTATTTTGGTGAGCATATTATTAAGGGTTTTATTGGAGGCCTCAACTTGTCCATTTTCTTGTGGATGATAAGGTGATGAAAAACTAAGTTTGATGCCTATTACTCTCCCCTCTATTTTGGATGTCATCATTGTTTAACCTTACATAAAATAGGGTATGCATATTTCTTCTTTAGTGGTAGGGTATTTTAAAATCAATCCTGAACTGTACTCGTGAATCTTTTTTGAAAGTTTAAAGTTCAAAAGTTTAAGTCTTTCATCTTATTGGTCTTTGTGTGCATTAATAACAAAGTTTGGTATCTTTTGTTGAACCTCGCATAAGAGTTCAAAAGTATAGGAGTTAAAATTTATTTTCAAATGAAAGCAATGTAAAGAAAGGTAGTTAAGGGAATGGTGGTCTGGCATTTGAATGAACTTACAACTTGAACCTTTGGAGATTTATGGTTCAAGTTCAATGATTCAATTGGTTTAAAAAGATTTAATGGCATATGGTCTAAATGAAAGGGATTTTAAATAGGGAAAGATATATATTGTGGCTAATTGTAAAGGAAGGAAATTTAAGTTGAATATAGTCATGACCATCATTGAAAAGGTAATGATTATATCACAAAGGATTCTTGTGGGAAATTAATGATAATTAATGAGGTTTCAAAAAAATGATTAAATCAACTTGATTTAGTACAAAAAGATAGGTGCTTAAAGAGCTTGTAATTATTGACATAATTTTCTCATCATTAAAATGATGCCAATCAAGTCAAATCATCACAAAGAGAGTATGAGTTGTAGAGTAATAGAGAGATCAAGAAGCAACATCATAGGAGGTAACATATCTCACCCAGATAGGCAAATAATTTAAATTTTGTAAACGGTGAGTTCAATGTTACTTCTTTATTGTTATTGTTATTTCTTTGTTGAAAGAGATTAGCTTTGGGTATTTTGAATTTCTTGCCTCGATGTAGTCATTTGATTTTACCTTTCCTAAGATAGCTATAATGAAAGCCACCTGCCAGGGTTTGGAACATGGTCCCAACCTTATTAGTTCCTTACCAAAATTTGGAGACACTTCCCTAGCTTAGGCCAGTTTAGAAGATTTTTGGGAAAGAATAAGAAGCCATTCAATTTCCCCCATGTTGAAAAAAGTAGTGAATAGTGGTTTGGTAGAGGCATCAACTTTTCCTATTATAATACAATGCTAAAACTAGTTCTCGAGTGTATGAATAAATACAATCCAGACACTAAATGTATAATGGTTATCGATAATAGTTTGTTGTTAGCTATTAGTAGGTGTTAAGTATGAAGCATATTGAGAGGGGGTGTGAATAAATATATTATATATATTTTATTTAATCTTATTTATTTTCTTTAACCACTCAATCATACATTTAAGATATGCAATAAAACTGAAATAATAATTTGCACCACACGAGAGAGAGAGAGAGAGAGAGAGAGAGAGAGAGAGAGAGAGACCCAATTTTTACATGGAAACCCAAAGTGGGAATCATAGAGAATAATCTCAAGTATATGAATGAGCACCAACTCAAAATATATAGTAACTCCCCGTTACTATAATAACCTATATCTATTCTTTGTACCTATTTTTGCACATGTTCTTATACCTGTTATTCTCTCCCTTTGACATCAATAGAAAAGGGCCTACCTAGAGCTAACACTTAGCTCCCCCTCAACTGATGCTAAACATCAATGGCAAGAAGTAAAAGAAATTACTCCCAACTTCTCTCACAGATACTCAAATGTGTCTTTTGGTAGTGCCTTTGTGAAAATATTTGCAATCTACTGTGTAGTACTAATATATTCTATCTTAACCTATTGATCTACAACCTACTCTCTCAAGAAGTGATATCTAATGGGAATATGTTTTGTTCTTGAATGCATCACTGGATTCTTTGAAATATTTATAGCACTTATGTTATCACAAAAACTAGAAATAGGTTCATCATACTTTACCTTGATATATTCCAAAGTTTGCTTCATCCAAAACACTTGAGTACAACATAATACTGCTAGAATATATTCTGATTCAACTATAGAAAGTGATACTAAATTCTTCTTCTTGCTTAGCCATGATACTAAGATATCACCAAGGAAGAAAGCTCCTCTGCTTGTACTCTTTTTGTCATCCAAGCACCTTGCCCAATTTGAATCTGTATAAATAACTAAAGTGAAATATCTACCTATAAGATACCATAATCCGTAATCCAATGTCCCCTTGATATATCCAAATATTCTCTTCACCAATTGAAGATGACTATCTTTTGGAGATGACTGATATCTTGCAACCATACCTAATGCATGCATGATGTCTGGCCTCGATACTATCAAATATAAAAGACTACCAATCATAGATCTATACAAAGATTAATCTGTAATAGGTGAATCTTCATCCTTACCTTATTTCCTGTACACATAGGTGTGCCAACTGGTGCACAATCCTCAAAACCAAATTTCTTTAACATTTTCTTGGCATATTTACTTTGAGATATGAAAATTCCTTTATTTGACTAAAATATTTGAAATCTTAAAAAAAATGATAATTCTCCAAGCATAGACATCTCAAACTCTTTTTGCATTCTATCAGAAAATTCTTTTTTCATCTTTTTAATATTTCCTCCAAAAATGATATCATCAACCTATACCACAACAATCAATTGATGCTCACCTTCTATTTTAATGTAAAGATTACTATCAACAAATCCTCTCTTGAAACCTTAATCTTGCAGGTACTTATCAAGTCTTTCATACCAAGCTCTTAAGAGCTTGTTTCAGTCCATACAATGCTTTCCTCAATCTGCATACATGGTTACTAATATTTGAGAGAATAAATCCCTTAGGCTGCTCAATGTAGACCTCTTCTTCAAGATTTCCATTTAAGAAGGTAGATTTGACATCCCTCTGAAACACTTTGAAATTTTTAAACACTACATATGCAAGAAACATTCTAATAGCCTCTAACCTTCCACTAGTGTAAAAGTTTCTTCAAAATATATTCCTTCAATTTGAGCATATCCTTTACATACTAATCTTGCTTTATTTCTAGTCACTTCTCCATTTTCATTCAACTTATTTCTATAAACCCATTTTGTTCCTATCACATTATGATCTTTTGGTCTAGGCACTAATTCCAAAGTATCATTATTTTCTATTTGATTTAATTATTCATCCATAGCCTTAACTCAATGCTTATCATGTCTAGCTTTTGAAAAAGTTATAGGTTGAATTTTGGATAACAAAGAGAAATTAACTTGTTCATATTCACTTACCATCATTCTCCTGGTGTGAATTCCTTCATTTATGTCCCTGATGATGTCACTTTCATTATGATTTCTCTAAACATATTTGGATGGAGTTTTGGTGACCTTTTTCTCCTTCTCATCTTCATATGATTCTTCAAAACCTTCCTCTTCAATGATTTCAGGAATGTCTACTGGATCACTGATTCTTTGTGTTCAATCTTCTTCTATCCTGACACTTACACTTTCAACAATTTTTTTAATTCTTTTTTTATAACATTTATATGCTTTGCTTTTGCAAGAATAACCAATAAATATACCTTCATCTACTTTGGATTCAAACTTACCAATTTTTTCATCATTTTTATTTATTAAGCATCTGCTACCAAAAACTCTGAAATAATCAACTGTTGCTGGTTTGTCTTTCCATAGCTCATAAGGAGTCTTGCCACTATTGACTCTCAATAATGCTCTATTATGAATATGAACTATTGCAGAAACTAATTCTCTCTAATATTTATCTGATATCTTAGATTCATTTAGCATTGTCCTTTCCATCTCTTGAACTATTTTATTTTTATGTTTAACCACTCCATTTTGTTGTGGAGTTTTGGTTGCTGAATAATGTCTCTTTATTCCATGATCTTCACAAAACTCAATAAATTGATCTAACATGAATTTTCCTCCTTGATGTGATCTTAGACACTTAATATTTAAATTGGTTTCATTCTCAACTAATGCTTTGAATGCTTTGAAATGTCTAAAAGCTTCTGATTTTTAAAAAAAAATATTACCCAAGTCATATGTGAAAAATCATCAATAAACAACATGAAATATTTCTCACCTTGAGTATTTTGAGTTCTCATAGGTCCACATAGGTCAGTATGACCAAGCTCTAGCATCTGAGTGGTTGATTACTCTTTTTTTTGAACCACCTTTTGGCCTACTTCCCATGCTAACAAGGTTCACAAAGTGTGTTGGATGGCTTTGTAATCTTTGAAAGATTTATGACTGCTTGATTTTTGCTGATGTTGACAAGATTGTAAAAAATTATGTATCCCATTCTCTTGTGTCATAGCCAGCTTTCTTCAATCTGACTCAAAAAATATCTTTGGCCTTTGATGTCTGATAACATATACAAGTTATTGCCTATTCTCTGAGCATCTGCAACCAATACATTTGAATCTTTTTTTCTAATTTCATAACCTTCTACATAAAAATTTAGTGTGTGCCCTTGATCACACATTTGACTTACACTCAAAAGATTATGCTTTAGATCTTCTATATATAAAACATTTTTAGTTTTAGTTCTACCATTATCCAAACTTAGTGTATTTTTTCCAACAATTTTGGCAGTAGTATTGTCTCCAACTTTCACTGTGCCACCATTGATCTTCTTCAAGGTTATGAACCTTATCTTGTCTCCTATCATGTGCCTCAAACATCCACTATCAATGAACCATGGATTTTCTTCATTTCTTGCATGTAAAGTTGTCTGCACCAACAAAGATTTTTCAGGTTGTTTATTTTGCCAAGAGCCTGTCTGAACTTTCTTCTTAATGAATGGAGCCTTGAAACTCTGGTCATTCTTGATTGACTAAAACACACTTCTATAGTACCAAGCTATGTGTCCAAAGTTTTTTCACTTGTAATATATTATGTCCTCCTCATGAAACCCTGATAGATGAGCAAAAAAGTTGTGGCTTCTGCTTGATTTTGCATGACTTTCCTTCTCTTTATTTATGAAACTGTGAGCTCTTTTTTGATATTCTAATTTCTTATGAACATATCCATTACAATAAAAATAATAACCATAAAAATAGGACCTATTTGTGTATCCTTGACCTAATTGGATTTTATAGCTTTGTTCCCTCCAACCTTCTTTGTTTGAGATGTCCTATGTATTCTTAACTTCTTTCCTTTTATTTCTTCTTTTGTAAGAGCTTCAACATAGCTCTTTCCTTTTTCCTTGTATGTGAAAGTAGTGACCTCCTCTTTCTCCTTTTCAAATCTAATACCTATCTTATCTAACATTGATATTTGATTTTATAATATCTTATTCAACATATTAGTGATATTCTCAAATTTTGAATCATTGGCTACTCTATCATTGATTGCTTTATTTGTTTTATCAAGATCTACTTTTAAAGAAGCAATTTCAATAACATACCTTTTATATTCTTTACTTAATATTTTCAACTATGCCATTATATATTTTTCATTCTTCTTGGCTTCTGCAAAGTGTGCTTGTAGATTTTCAATTATTTCCTTTGACTCCTTTTTATTTTTCTCGATCTGGAGCTTTAATCTTTGATTCTTATTTTCAAGGGATTTTAACTCTTTTAAGGCAAAAATGAGGTCTTCTTCTAGATTCACTTCAGCTTCATCCTATTATTCTTCTTGATCATTTATACTTTTGCTTGTAGAGGCATCTTCATGTTTGGCCATGAATAAAATCTCTTCTTCTTTTGAGTCACTGACTCTGCTATCTTTAGCTGAGCTAGGATCTTTAGAATAAAAACTCTTCTTCTCGAATCCTTTCTTGAATTTACCTTTGAAATTATTCTTGTATGTAGACTTTCCTTCTTCATTGTCGTCATTACCCTTATTTGAACATTTAGTTGCAAAATCTCCAATCTTTCTACAATTAAAACATTTCAAAGGTAATTTTCCTTGATATTTACCTGTGCCCTTTTTCAGCTTGCAAATAAATAGAGCTCCATTGTCATCTTCATCATTGCTAGAATTATCAATTGATTCTTGAATTTTACCTTTCTCTTTCTTTGATGTCTTGAAAGCTGGTTCTCTCTTTGAAGGTTTATCTTATTTAGTCCATATCTCATATGTTTTAAGAATACCATGAAGCTCATCCATCTTTAGCTTGGCTAAATTCTTCATCTCTTCAATTGCTAAAATTTTCGCATCATATCTCAATGGTAGAGATCTCAAAACATTTTGAACCATAGTCAACTCTTCTAAATTTTTTCCAAGGCCTTGAATTTGATTGACTATTTGATCAACCCATAAGAGATATCTTTCTATATTTTCTTCTTCTTCTATCTTTAAACTCTCAAACTATCTTTTGAAAGTCTGAAACTTAGCTTGCTAAACCTTTCCATCACCTTCGTAAATATTCTCAAGTTTTACCCAAGTTTTATGAGTAGACTTAAAATGCATAACTTTAACAAATTTTTATTCACATAAACCATATAAAATAACATTTAAAGCTTTAGCATTATTTTCACTTGCCTTCTTTTCTACCAGAGTAATTACAAGTGTCTGTGGCTCTTCATATTCTTCCACCACTGCTTGCCATATGTCAAATCCAAGGGCCATCAAATAAGTCTTCATCCTTATGCTCCAAAAAACATAATTCATTCCATCAAATAAAGGTGGATTTTTTGTAGAAAATACTTCATGTGATCCAACCATCGTGATTTCCTGATCTTCCTTCAAGCTGTAAAATTTTTTCAAAAAGAACCTGCTCTGATACCAATTGTTAAGCATGAAATATACTGAGAGGGGGGAGGTGAATTAGTATATTATATATCTTTTATTTAATCTTATTTATTTTCTTTAACCACTCAATCATACATTCAAGATATGCAATAAAACTAAAATAATAATTTACACCACATGAGAGTGAGAGAGAGAGAGAGAGAGAGAGAGAGAGAGAGAGAGAGAGAGAGAGAGAGAGAGAGAGAGAGAGAGAGAGAGAGAGAGAGAGAGAGAGAGAGAGAGAGAGAGAGAGAGAGAGAATTTTTATGTGAAAACCCAAAGTGGGAAAAACTATGGAGAACAATCTCAAGTATATAAATGAGCACCAACTCAAAATATAAAGTTCTTAAGCACCAATTTATAAGATCACCAACCCCTTTGCCGAGCACCAACACAGTAACTATTTGTGATCACCAACCCATAGGACCACCAACACCTTACAAAATTTGTGAGCACCAACCCACAAGAGCACCAACTCCTCTTGTTTATAAAACACAACTATCTCTCAATGTTGCTTACTCAACAAATGATAGAACTCTGCAATATCTCCTGCTTTTCTCTCTTCAAAAACAAATACAAACCATGCACTCTCTTGCATATATCAAATGGATTCTCAAGCCTTTATTTATATCTTTTCAAATGACCTTTGGTCTTCACCCTTTGTGACCCTTCAATCCTCATGGAAAATGGTGTCAAACTTGCATGACCCTTCGTATCCTTGCATTTGAAAAGTCATATGGTGACCCTTCATAAGCAAAAGTGTCCTTTCCTCTTTTGTCTTTATCTTGGTGATTTTTCATATTCCTCAAAGTCTCCCTTCATGGAAAAATGCACCATACGTATTTTGTCTTCACATGGTGACTCTTGGAATTCCTCAAGGTGACTCTTCATGAGAAAATGCATCCCATTCCTCTTTCATCGTTTACCCCGTGACTCTTTGACTTCTCCATGGGCCCTCTTTTGACTTATATGCAACCAATAATATATTCATTAATATTAAATAAATATTAACACATATTAGCCAAGATATGAATATTGAAAACACCATTAAATGTAATGGGGTCTTTATTATCAATAAGGCTAGACCTTTGACATCAATGACAATATTTCTAACAATAGGTAGACTGTGATGGCCGTCATGAAAATTCCCCCACAGGAAGTCTACGTAGATTTTGATATTATTAATTCTTATAGTCACTTTTCAAAAAATAAAGTATTATACAGGGGTATCATTGCTAGGAACTGGCTCTTAAAGTTTCAAAAAGGTGGTTCAAGGCTACCCAAGTCATTAAATAGAGATAATTTCTTAGAATAAATCCAAGATATTGTTATCTTATTGCATAGGCTCAAGGGTAACCAACATGCATATTTCTGGGAGGATTGGATGTTTTTCTTCATCCAGATAATTCTCAAAGGAGAGCAATATCTTGATTGGGCTAAAATTATTATTGAATGTTTACATGATGGTTTGAGGAACTATCTTGGGATAAAAAAAATTAACATGTCTTCCTACCTATTTTATTGTTTAGCATCAACAAGAGAATGAAAATGATTGCCTCATGAACCCTATGTTGAATGTATCAAAATTTATGAGTATTACCCATAATTACAAATGCAAAATTGCTATGCATAGTATAGGAAAATTAAAGATGTGTTTATTGTGAGGTTGGTGCATGATTTGAGAGGTGATGTGAACCAAAGAATGTCTGAGGAAGCCAAATAGTTGATCAACATTTATGGAAGTTATTTTATTTAGTACCAAAGGTTTACCTACATTAGAATTGGGGGTTTTGATGGTCAACCAACAAAATTACCATGATATGTCTTTGATCACTTTGTGCTTATTAAATTATGTAGACAATTAGCCCATATTAATAAAAAGTGTTTAACACAAAAAGAGTCTAGTGTCTCATTACCTATTACACTTGGCCATTACACATGTAAAATAGTGTCTGATGCATTAAATATTAAAGTAGATATGAGGAAGTTCAAGCTTTAGTATTGTAAAGCTAGGCTGCAATTTGACCACAAAGGTTTTGCCAAAGCTCATCTAAAAGTCAAAAATGAATTTACACATGCTCCTTAGATAGAAGACTATTGGGTAGACTGTTCAAATGAAGTTGAAGTCGAGATAAGGCACTAGTCCAGATTCACTTTAAGGCAAATTATTTCTTTCAAATTAAAAATGGATATCAATGGGTTTGATGATAATGAACAGGATATTGTGGGTCCTAAGTTTCATGAACTGGCATAAACCCAACTTATTCTTGACATTGATTGGGATAAGGTGGAAGAAGACCAAATAGAAGTCAAGACTTTCACAGTGATTAGAAGGACAAAAAAATGTTGAGAGAGAAGAAATTTGGGAAAAGAAATTTAAAGAACCCAAAAGCATCTCTAGATGTAAATATTGTGTCTTCCCCAAAAATCGATGTCTCTTTATAATGATTCTATTGGAGTTTGTACTATAGGTATTATATAAATTGAAGTCAAAGATTGTAAAGTTGTGAAGAAATCAAAGAAATCCCTTGTTTCCAATTTACCTTCCTTCTCCACAAGGTTAAGAAGTAAGTGAAAAGAAAATAGGAATCCTATTTTGGAAGAGATTATGGATCTAGAAAAAATGGAGGAAACTAATAAGGAAATGGCTAACCTAGACTATGATGAGTTCATCACTAACAATATGCAAGAACAAGCTAAAGATCCTAAAAACACAACCAATGAAATGGCATTGTTGGATGTGCGTATAAGTCAAGAAATCACAAGAAAGGAAGCTTCAAGAAATACTCCTCAATGGCTGGAAGGTGTTTTAAATAAGAAAAGGAATTTGGTTCTAGTTTCTTTGCCCTTAGAGGACATGGTTAGTTGATACCTTGGAAAAACTCCAAAGGACAAGAAATTGAAAACTACCTCCAAGTTAATGGTCAACCCAACTATAGGAGATTGGAGTGCTGAAATAGCTCACCCACTCATAGAAGATGAAATTCAAGATCCAACAAGGAAAGATTTTACCATAGAAAAGTTCAATCGTGGATCTTCCACCAAGTCTAGAGATGTACATAATTTGGAAGTCTCTACCAAAAGTTGGTTAGCAGAACTTGGAAATATGAGAAGGATAAAAGGGAGATAAAACAAACTTTGCATATCATGGTCAAGTATATCAATGCGATTCATGGCCTAAACCCACAACCTATTTCTCAATTGCCTATCTCATTTGATCCTAAATCCCCATCCAATCAAGAAAATCTTGATCAAGTACATAAGACTAAGATGGTAGTTAAAAATTTCAATGCCTGGATTCATAAAATTATCCAAGAAGGCATCCAATACATCACTAACTTGAAGAAAGCCTATGATGATATTTTCATTGTGATTGCAAAAGTAAGCTCTGAGATCACCACCTAGAGAAAGGAAGAAGCAAAGTGGCTAGTTGTTCTCTCCCAGATGAATGAAGTTCAAGCATATGGGGTGGTTAAGTTCCTATTTGAGAAATTTGTAGCCAATTTAGATGATAATATTCTTAATGTATGTAAGAAGAGTATCAAGTGGATAACTTCAATAGTGAAGTAGGGCTAGGAAGAGTTTATTAAACTATTGAATGAACTGAAGGAAATTTTTATATCTATGCAAAATGATTTAGCCTTTATAGATGTAAAATACTTAAAATAAGATGGAATGACTCTTGAATTTGTAGACACAATTATTCAATCCTTCAAAGAAATGATTAGTAAGGTGGAAGAATCTAAGGCACTAGTAATAGACGATTTTTCCAAAATGGAAAAAATTGAATCTATGTTAACCATTTGTGTTGATCATTTTCCCAATTATGTCAACAAAGTGGAAGATTTTCAATGGGAAAAATAAGTTTGGATATAATGGATTTTACACATTGGTTTACCAAACTTGTTAGTTATTCAAGAATTCTCTACTGCACACAAAGAATGGAAAGTGTCATGTGTCCCAGCTAAAGGACAAAGTAGATCACAAGATTCATCAGTGGCACCTCAGCCTTGATAATGCCTCATGTCTACCTATGTTTAGGATGTTATAGTTTCATTTAAGTCTTTATCTAGATTTTAGTTATGAAACTGAATCGACTCTTGCATGAATTAGTTATTTTATGAAGAAACTTCACTCTCTAGGAAGAGCTATATGTTTGTTCTTAGAAGACATCATTGGGGGTTCAAAAAAAAGTGAAGTTAGTCCTTTTTTCTGGAAAAGTCTTTGTCTTTGAATATGGATGGTGAATAACTATTACATACTTGAATCTGTGCATTTGAGTATATGAAATTAGATTTTTGTGCAAGTTTGGCTTCTATGTGGTGGTTGTTTACATAGTTTGAATCAATCATATATTTTGTTTCATGCTTATTTCTTGGCATCTATGTATTTTTTTAAATTTTTATTAAATCTAAATATGTTGAACTTGAGATAGAGTCTGTGAACTTTGTTGATTTACCTCTATTATCTTTCATCACATTTATATCATGGCTATGAATAAATGCTAGATACCTTTACTAATTTCTAGTTAAAAGTATACTTGGATATTATAGTTTAGTTTTAAAAATTCATTAAAAATGTTCTAAAGGGAGCTGTACCTTGAATTTAGAGGGAAACTAATTTTAGTTTACCCAACTATTGATTACTTATTTGTCTTTTAAAAATGGGGCATGGAGTAAAGATTAAGTAAAATTAAGAAAGACAAATATGTCAATCAACAATGCCAAAAGAGTCACAAAGAACTTGGACCTATTTATTTTTCAAAGATTTTCCATTATCGATGATAATTTTATGGGGAACACCAAAGCAACAAATGATAGAGTGATTGATGAAATCAATGATTTTATTAGTTTTAATAGAGATAAAAGGGTCTATTTCTACCCACTTAGTAATATATTCAGTAGCGATGATGATGGATTGATGCCATTGTGAAGAATGGGGATTAATTTCCCTAATAAGGTCCAAGCCCCATTGTGAGAAAGGCCAAAAGTCTTTATATACTTGAAGACTATTTCTTAGTGTATGATGAAGGTTAGAATGTTGTTGACATTTGATACACTTTTTTACATAATCACAATAGTCTTGGTTGAGACAAGGCTAATAATATCCAAGGCAAAGGATACACTTAACAATGATAAGAACACTAAAGTGCCCTCCATAAACTCCATCATACATTTCTTTGATAACATGAGAGGCTTCATGAATTTGTAGGAAATGAAAGAGAAGGCCATCAAAGCCATGCTTGAAAAGGATTCCCTTGAGTATGGTGTAATGGAAAGTGCCTTAAATAAATTCTTTGTGAGCATTTTTAGAAAGATTAGGGGGAATGGTGGCACTGTTAAGATAGTCAAAAGTTTGTTGGTACTAATGGTTAGCTAGGATATCCATCACGTTAAATATGGTAGGAGAGTTGGATTTGATGAAGGATGACTCAGTGAGGTGGTGGATAATAAAATAAAATTTAGAGTCTGAAGGTGCAGATGGGATCTAGGAAGCAAGGGAGGCCACTATATTGATAAACTTGTTCATGGATCAAGGGGTAATTTGGATCAGGTAGTGTTCAAATGACATAAGTAATACACCATCTAAGTGTTTGTATTGCTATAAAACATCATTTTTGCACTGGTATATGCCATTTATTTTGTTAACCATAAGTTGGGAATCACCAAAGATGTTGATTGTTTTGACTCCCAAGGCTAAGGCAGTTTGGAGACCTATTATTAGTGCTTCATATTTAGCCATGTTATTGGTACATTTAAAGTCAATATTATAAGATAGAGGTAAGGGCTCACTATCAAAGGGAATTAGGATAATTCTTACCCCTCCACGGCATTGGCATTTGGATCTATCAAAAAACATGGTAACTTGGTAGGTAAAATCTGCCTGAGAGAGGGTAGTGATATTCTCATCAGGGAATTTTGAAAGAAGAGGCTAGGTATCAAATAGAGGGGCATCAACCAGTTGATTGGCTATCGCCTATCCCTTTATTGATTTTTTTTTAAAGAGAATCAAGATTGAATTTGGCCAAAAACATAATCCAATTAGCCATTCATTGGTTTTGATAATGCTGAGAGTGCATATACTTGAGTGGATCAGTATTAGTAATGATGAAATTTTTATGGTTAAGGAGGTAATGACGAAGCTTGGTAGCTATAAAAACTAGTGCTAAAAAAAGCTTCATAGTATGGGTATATCAAGTTTCATAATCAATAAGTGTTTGACTGATGTAATATATGGCTTTCTCTTTATGTTGGTCATCTCAATGTGCAAGCATTGCTCCTAGGGAGTGGTCAGTGGCTGAAATATACAAGTAAAAAGTTTCATCCTCTCATGGAGGAATAAGAACTGGTGGGGAAAAGAGATAGTATTTAAGTGAATCAAAAGCCTATTGATAATCCTACCCCTACTTGAAATAGGTGTCCTTCTTAAGGAGGTGATGAAAATATTATCAATGATCAGATAGTTGAGAAATGAAACATTGACTAGATTAGAGTTTCCCCTAAAGGCTACAGAGTTGTTTAAGGTTAACAAGGGGAGGCATTTCTAAGATTTATTTAAATTTGGCCAAGTCAACTTTGATTCCATGAAGAGAGATGATAAAACCTAAGATTTTAATTGATAAGACCCTAAGATACACTTCTTGGGGTTGAGGTGAACATGGTAGTGGATAAGGTGCTCAAAGATGATTTTAAGAATAACCAGGTGATCCTTTTGAAGCTTTGATTTATTAAGAAGGTCATCCACATAGTCTTATACATTTTTGTGGATAAATTCATGAAATATGTAGGTCATTACTCATTTTTAGGTTGCACCAATGTTATTCAAACCAAAAGGCATAACTTTTTAGCAAAAATTTCCCCAAAGGGTGATCAAATCTATTTTGTGCTGATCTTTAAGGGCAATCAAGATTTGGTTATAGCCTGAGAATCCATCCATGAGTGAAAACATTTCATGACCAGCTGTAAGATCAATGAGCTAGCTAATGCTAGGAAGAGGAAAGTCATCCTTTGGGCAAGTGAGGTTAAGATCTCGAAAGTTAACACAAATATGAAGTCCCCTAATGACTTTGGTAACTAGGACAATATTAGAAACCCATTAGGGATAATTGATAGGTTGGATAAAATCAATAGAGAGGAGCTATTGGAGCTCCTCCTTTACAAGGAGAGTTATGCGAGGGTGTATTCATCAAAGCTTCTATCGAATGGGCTTAACATCATGATGAGTGACAATGTTATGGGTAGCAATGGTAGGGTCAATCCTAGGCATGTCAATATATGACCAAGCAAATGTGATGCTATGTTTGTGAAGAAAGGTAGAAAAGTATTATTTTTCTATAGAATCTAAGGATTACCTAATTTTGATGATATGTGGGCTCTTGTTAGTACCCAAATTGATATCTATTATGGATTAATTTAGCATAGTGGAAGCTTTAGGAGGAAGAGATTTATGGATGGAATGATCCTTTACATCGAGGTAGGTGAGGATAAAATGATCATCTTGACACTAGATGGTGTGAATGGTAGGGGAGTCCTTTGCAATGAGTTCATGCTATGTGAGAGGAAAAGTTATGGTAGCCCTAACTTTTTGATAGGTTAAGGGTCCTAGGCTAATCATTGAGATGAAAAAAGTTAGGTGGGATGATATCATCATCCTCACTTGGAGGTGGGGGTAAACAAGATGGGGGAGAAATTTCTTCTCCCTCAATGGCAGGGGGATATTGCATGGTTTTCTTCTTTGGCAAGATAAAGCTGAGCCCATGCTTCTCATGTGGTTTTTGGGTTTCAGTTAAGGTGATCTCATGGGACCATGCTCATATTTGCCCAAACTAAACCCCTTCTAGGCACACCTATGAAGGTATGTCTTGGAGAAGGAGAGATTGTCTAAATAAGAAAATCCAGTGCTATATGGGTGAGGATAGAAGGTGTTAATGGTGCTTGTCAACTTTCACATAGATAAGATGGGTTTGATAAGAGGGAGGTCTCAAGGATGTGATTTCTCCTAGATTAGGATCATACCTTTGTTGGTTGGTAAGCTACCCATACTCATGAGCAGTAGGGAAAGCATTAAGAGCCAAGAGGTGGTACTCTCCTAAAAAAAGATGCTAGAAGGTTGATTATAAGGAGTCAGTTATTAGTATTTACTCAAAGGAGAGAGATGTGCTGGTAGATGCCTCGTGAGAAGAGGAAGAAATTGTTTCTTCAATAGGGGATGGGAGAAGATCTAGCTTAAATGAAGATTTGGTAGAGGATGGCAAAAGAATGTCATTAGGTTGATACGTCACATTGCATGTTGTAAAAGGACTTGGGTCAGCTTGTATAGTAATAAATTAGCCCTCATGTTCAAATTTAACACAATGATGTAGGGTAGAGGAAATACAAGCCATGGCTTAGATCCAAGGTCATCTGAGTAGGAAATTATACTAAAATTCCCCCTCGACCACATAAAAAAGTTTAGGGAGAGTATGTAGTCCTAAATGAATGTGGAGGACAATAGTTCCTAAGGTAGTGACCATGGTGTCATTGAAAGACTGAAGTATAACAGAGGTATTAGACATGATGTTGGTAGGTAGCTTAAGTTGGTTATAAGAATGGGATGAGATGATATTGACACTGGCCCCACTATCGATCATTACTTGCTTAATGTAGGTTTGTTCAATGCAGGCAGTGATAAAGAGGGGAAGATCAGGGTCCTCAAGATGGGTAGAAGGTATCTCTAAGTCTTTAAAGGTGACAAGAGTGGAGAGATGTAGAGTGCCAACAAAGGACTCAATAGGTTGGGTATCCCTAGGATGAACCTCAATGGCTTATAAGGCCTCAATTAGTGCTTGGTGATGATGAGGTGAGGTGAAAATGAGTTTGTACAAACTCCTCTTGGTAGGTGTTTGGTACAATTTCTTTAGGACCACTCGCCTAATTGATTCATTAGGGTTTGATTTGGTGGTACCCAAGATAGTTATTTTAGGTTGGGGTGATGGTAAAAAGGCATGGGTTTGGCCAGGTTAAGAGGTGGAAGATGGGTATATCCAAGGAGTGGACACTTTAGCTTTGCCCTTATCCTTCTGTTGTGCTTGTGTAATAACATTAATAGTGTGGGAAGGGGGGATGGTAAATGATTGGTTTTGGTGTTCATCACTTTTAAGTGAGAGTGAGGAGGTGGGTGAAAGTTAGGCTATGGTTGGTTGCTGAGGTGACAAAATGGTAACTAGAAGTTCATCTGATAAGAGATCTCAATAATGTTGATGGACAATAGGTTGGAGAGCCTTACAGTTCTCCATGTTGTGTCATGGGGTTTGATGGTAGGAGTAGATTTTATTGTCATCAAACTAGGCTAGTTTGGGGTGAGAGGGGTCAAAAAGTCTGATGGGTGGAAGGCTTAAGGCAGAGTTTTGCAATAACTTATGCAAAATGGTTGAATAGGATTCAACATAAGGTGATGACATACTCAAAGGGGGAGGTTTTACAAAAGTAGGCCTCCTTGTGGGGGGAGTAGGTTTTGGGTTAGTTTTGGTAGTTAGTCTTAGGCAAGGTTGGTGGGTAGATGTCCTACTAGAGATAGATGGTTGTGAGGTAGAAGGCATAGAATAATAAGTTTTGGGCATAGATGGGAGGGTGGAATCAACTAGGTTATCCAGGAAAGAGGGCTTGGTAGAGGTATTGGTGGATGTTATTATAGAAAAGGGGGTAGGTTTCCTAGATGAAGAATAGGTAACTAGGAGGGTGGAGGGATGGGGTCCCAAAACAAAAGGCAATTGGGAAGGGAGTTGTCTAGACCTAGCATGTGGTCTGGTCTTGGATACTTTTATGCTCATAGTTTCTTTGTTTGGTAATTTGTTGGTCAAGGTAGATGGAGAAAGATCTAGTTTTAAAGGTGGGTGTATAATACCAAGTGTAGGAAGGATTCCTAAGGTCTGGATAGTTTTCATGAGGAGGTCATGGGATTATTTGGGTAGAGGTGGGTGAAATGGCCCTATCATGGCTTCTTTGAGAGAGGAAGGTAATGGATCTATAATGGGTATAGATATACTGGGAGATTTGCTTTGGTGGGGAGACCTAGATGATGCCAAGAAGTGGCTTTATCCATGTTAGGCTGAGAGAGAAAGTCCAATTTTTGAACTAATCAAGAAAAATGTTTATATATTGGTTTTATATGTTGGGAAGTTGGTTTAGAAGAAAGTCTGATAGGAGGGGGAGAAGAAAGAAGGGTAACCTCATCCTTTTCTTCATGTAAAGGGGAGATGGTTGGTAGAGGAAAGTTATGTCTTGATGTTTCTTCTCTAGGCACCACCTTCATAAGAGGAACGATTGGTTGATTGGTTAGAGGTGGTGTGACTATGATTGGATCATTAGGTAAATCTATTAATGGGGGTCTTAAAGATTGCATGACCTTCATGAATGAAGACATGGTAAATGGTAGCTCTTCAATGTCAATTTCTGACTCTAAGGAAGGTGGTTGTTTTTCCTCACTCAAAAGAGTAGGTGAAGTTGTTGGGGAGGTAGTTGGTTTATCCACAATTGGAATATCAAGAACCATATTAACCATTGGGTGTTGTGGGAGCATTATACTTCATTTCTTTCTTATTTTGATGGAGGGTGATTTGGAAAAGGTTTCCTAAAGATATCAAGAGCTTGGTTTTGAGGTGTGTTAGGATTGTTAAAGACAAGTTCCCCTTTATCAATAAGGGATTAGATAATGCCTTTAAAGGTATTACACCTACTAACATCATGCCCAAATACATAGTGGAAAGAACAACAATAATTTTCATTGTACTAGTTTGGGGAGGATGAGAAGAATCAAATTTGTGTGGGGGTTTAATTGATGAAAGCTATATGAGATTGGCATTCAATAGTTTGTCCAAAATTGAGGCATAAGATTCTCCTAGTGGGGTAAATTGCTTTGGGTTATTTCGGTTTGGGTTTCACATGTTTTAGTTTGGAAGATTAGAAGATTTTTGTTGACTAATATTTGGTGGGGGGGATATTTTAAGGACAATGATATTCACATTTGCCTTGCCTTTGGCCCCATATTGGTTTGGTTACAAGGTTTAGAAGAAGAAGTCTCATTGGTTTTGAAGGTGGGATTTTTGTTATGTAACTTCAATTTTACTTCATCTATGGCTCTATTTTCCAATTTTTGTGCCATGGTAAAGTCTTCATCAAAAGTTCTAAAACTATGGACACACAGCATGGAAGAGATGTGCTTTACATAAGCATGAGCAAAGAGTTTGATCAGTTCCAGTTGAGGTAAAGTGAATGATAATTGGTTGATGAGAATTCTCCAATGAGCTATGAAATTAGCTAAAGACTCATCAGAGAATTAGTGGATGGCATAAAGATCTGTAATTGAGACCTTCTTAGATATGTTGATGGAGAAATGGTCTAAAAACATCTGAGCCAATTAGTCGAAATAAAATATAGAATGTTTGGTAATGACACTATACCAGTCCAAGGTTATGCCAAAAAGTGACATGGGAAATGTGTGCAAAAGAAGAGCATCATCGTAAGTGATTATGTAACAAGAATGCCTAAATGCTCTTAAATGTTGCTGGGGATCTTATTTACAGTTGAATTTAGTAAATTTAGGAAGTTCCCATTGGGTTGGATATGCCCTGATAGGGACCAAAGGATGAATTGGTTCATTAAAAATTTGATCATAAGATAAGAGATTATGGGGTCAAAAAAAGGATGACTCTAGGTTTATCATCTTGTCCATGATAATTTTTGTTAGATCCATTTGTGGTGATGGACTTGGAGGATTGTAGGTCACAAATTATGGATGAGAGGGGATAACATATTGGTAATTCATCAGTGGTTGGGAGATTACCTCATATTGATATGTAGGTATAGACGGTTGGGTTGAAGGTATATGTGGATAGGTAACGGTTGGTGGTTGGGTGATGTGGAAATGTCCTTATGGGTTAGAGACATATCCAAGATTGGGTATGGTTGGAAATTGCTGAGAGGTGATTATAGGTTGGGTGGAAGATATATAAGGGTAAGGGACAGTTGGTGGTTGGGTAACATGGAGATGTCCTTGTAGGTTAGGGACATAACCTGGTTTGGATATGGTTGGTAATCATTGAGAGGTTATTGTAGGTTGGGTAGGAGTCATGGTTGTGTTAATAATCAAGGGTGAGGTAGTGACTTTGGTACATGTAGGAGGTGTTGGGGTAGGTATGGTCATTGCCAGATTCTATAGAGGGGTAGTGATTAATGGTTTGGTGTTGGTAAAAGGAGGGTCTTACCTACCAATGGTGGGCACTCCCAAGGTAGAGGAGTCAATGGTAGGGGTATAAGGTGTAAGGGCAATAGTTGGTTGGATGGGTTGATTTTCTCCCATGGTGTCAAAGGGGTTGGTGGATACAAATGTTTGGGTAGCTAAGGGTTGGGTAGTAATAGTGACTACTGAAGGATCTAGCATCAAGTAGGATGGCATGCCATAAAGAGGCTCTATAGGTGGGGTTGAGATAGGGGTTTTGTGATGCAAAGTATTTAGATAATGTTGTAAGGTGATTGGGTTGTTATCCAAAAGGGAAGAAAAGTTGGAATCCCCTTGAGGAATAATCTTAGGGGTATGGGAGGGTTCAGAATGGTGAGATGAACTCTCTGCATCTGATTGGTAGTCATCCATGTAAGAGGAGGTGGAAGAAACTAAGTAATCTGTAGATGGGTCTTGACTTGCCAATTCTCTTCATTGTTGTCGAGTAAGTACCATATAAGGCTATAAGAGAAGTACAAATAGATGATTTAAAAATTCCACACAAAGGAAATAAAATAAAAACCCAATGAAAAGTCAACACAAACTAAGGTAAATAAAATCCTATGATTAGTTAATTATCTCATTATTTGGCTTATGCCTTAATGTGAAGAATGTGTAGTAGATTGGTTTGTAGATTAGGTACTAGATAAGTAGTCTAGATATGGTTTCAGGTTAATTTTGGTACTCAAAAAGAATCTGTATTGGAATCAATACATGGCTTGGTATTAAGGCCTACCCCCTCACTTCACATTCTCACAGTGATAAGGGTGTCAGGTGCTTAGCCAATATATATTGATATCTAGAGTTTAAGTTCCAACCAAAGAGCTGAGTTGGTCCTCCCCTTGGTGATGAAATCCAAGTAGGATTGTCGGGTAGGGTAAGGTGATCCATTGAGTGGTGAAATCCTAGTTAGGTCTTGTCTTAAGTATGTTATGATGTTTTCTTGATTTCATGATTTGGTTATGTAACATAAGTGGACTATAATTAATCCTGATGTTGTTTAATTAAATTAGGTAAGCTTATAAAAAATAGGCAATCAATATATGCAATAAGTTTTAAACCCAAATGAAATTTTTAGATTTCAATTATGAGCACACAAATAGAGATAGACAAATATATATGCAAATAAAAATAAAAAACCCAAGTAAAGACTAGGGTCCCACCGAGCATGCCATAATGTTTCACTCAAATTTTGCTATTATTCAGAAGAAGATAGTAAAACTAAAAATATGGTTTATGGTAGAAATACCTGATAAATGGTGTGCATGTTGAATTAGAAGATTGTGAAGAAATCCTCTTTGGTTGGGGAGGAAAACTTGTAGATAAAATAGTACTAAAGAAAATTTGTTTGTTAGAAAAGTAGTTAGGTGGATTGCCTAGCATTGGCTAGATCCCAGAAGCATGGGCTTCCATAGGGGTTGTCAATCCACCATTTTGAAAATAATTAAGATTATAAAATTGAACAAAAGATACTTGTATCAGTAATCAAAAGATATTTAAAACTAAATAACAAGGATATGCTTGATAAAGTAGATAGACTAGAAATGATCTAATTAGTGAGAAATTGATTAGTACTAGTGGGTGGAGGTGTGATTTAGGGAATCTAGTAGAGTTCAGAGAAAAGGAAAAAACTCAAGAAGAAGGATATGTTAGATAAGGAATGGAATTTTAGCTTGTTAATTTTAACTTTCCATAGGTGAACATTAACGATTGGGGTGACCATCGGTGGTTAGTCCTGATCATCGATGGTTAAGATAATTGTCGATGGTTGACTATCCAATTCTGGGCTTATCAAAAATTGGTGACAAGATTCATAAAATGAATTCTAATAGTTTGGTGTAGGGTCCACTAATTACAAAAGGGATAAAAATAGATAAATGATAGTAACCAAATATTTGACTCACTAGAAATGGATTGATTGATTGGTAGATATGGTTGATTTGTAGGTGGAATGTGGTTTGATTCTGACAGAATGATGATACCTGAAAACTTAACTTGAGAGGCAATGGCAAATTGGCTCTCTTGATTAGATTATTGATGATGATTGATAATGTTGGATTACCTACAATAAGAAACTCTGAGTACTTGAGCCCTTGATAATAGTTTTAAATCCATTGATCTCTTACTGCTCTCCTCTTCTTATAGGGAAGGGCCAGAGACTCAAATGGAGGTTTAAGAGGTGCTTCTAATTATAAATTTTTCATGCAAGGTCTCATGAGAGGATTTACACAAATTATATTTATAAAAGGTAACTAGTTGTTTACTAGTGTTTGCATGCTTGTTTGCATGTAAAAGCCCCGATGGTGGGGGATGACCATCAACAATTATCCTGACCATCAATGTTTAGGTGACCATCGACGGTTATCCTGACCATCGATGATTGAGGCCATCAGTCAAAAGTAGCCAAAAAGGATGCTTTTAAGTTTGACTATTTGATTAGTTAAAAAAATGGGTTTTAGTTCATTTAAAGGGTCTAAAGAATATTTTATGAGATTCTGGTGTCTACAACCACAAGCATATCTTAGCTACTATAGAATATTTTACTAAGTGGATAGAGGCCATTACCCTCACTTATATGCCTAGTAAACAAATTTCCAAGTTCATTTACTATCACCTCATCTACCAATATGGAATTTGATCCACTATTATATTTGATCTTGTGGACCATTAAAAAACAAAGACATCAAATCCTTCGATACCAAATTCCATATTAAGCATAAAAGTTCTATGACATTTTATCCTCAAGGTAACAGCTAAGTTGAGGCATCAAACAAAACCATTATTAATATTTTGAAGAAGATTATTAATAATGCTAGCCATGATTAACATTTACAATTATTCTTAGCCTTATGGTCTTATTATACCAATACCTACATGCCTATAAGAGCCACACCATACTCCTTAATATTTGGCTCTGAGGCCATTGTCCCTATTGATATCAAGTTTAAATCTCTATGCATTTCCTTGCATAATATCATTGATGATGAGGAATATAGAGTTTATAGATTGCAAGAGCTAGAACTCTTGGATGATAAAAGGCAAGCTACATTATACCATTTGAGAGCTTATAAAAATTGGCTATGCCAGAACTATAACAAATGTATTCTCCCCAGAGAATTTAAGGTTGGTGATTTAGTAATGAAAGAGAACCTAAAGAACACCAACATTGAGCGTAAAAAGAAAGGTAAGTTTAAAGTCAATTGGCTAGGACCCTTTGTTATTATGGAAAATTATGGTTCTAGAGCATATAGGTTGGCTACAATAGATGGGTAAGAGTTAAAGGAGCCTATGAATATAATGCATTTCAAACTCTTCTATGTTTAAATTGATTTGAACCATTATCTATGAGAGCCCTCACTTAAGGGCATCTATTTTGCATTTGACCATTTCCCTTACTTTTCCATAAAACATTATTATTATTCATCCTATTTTTTATTATCATCATGATTTTTATTATTACCAATAGGTGTAACATGCAGATTCAACAGACATTTCCAAAGGAACTCTAGATTGCTCAACATCAATAACTTTATTTAAAGACAAGTGTATCAGGGTAATGTCAACTCATGTTTACCTACTTGATAGTTCCTTACAACTTCCTCTAATTGTTTCTACCCATATTATTTACCCATTGTGTAATTCTCTTATTCCTATCTTATTTTTAAATGGTATTCCCCATTGCCTTAGGTTATGTTGTTGGTCCATGATAATGTACCATTATAACTGATTTAGCTATTAAGCCTCTACTTAAGGTTATTTTTAATTTTTAAGTGATTCCATATAAATTTGTGCATATTACCTTGTTATCCTTATTCCAAAAACCCAAATGATCCAGGTAACATTCCAGGCGACAATTCGGGTGATGGTTCTACCCTAGTTGATGGCAGGACTTCTGGGAGCCATAACTTTTGCACCATAGCTCCATTTGAATCCCCATTTAAACTATTGGAAAGATAATAATGAGGAGAATGCGGTGAGATTGCATTGATCTCTGCTTGATGGATTTTTACCTTAGAAAACCCAATGGAAGTTCCCCAAATTTCAATTTTAGTAGTGCAGTCTAAAAAATAGTATGTTTCTAAAAATATTAATTCCTTGAATTTTGTATTGTTACAAATCACTGAAGTTGAACTACTTAATCTCATTCAATATTTGTGACCTTACACATCCTCCTCCTACCTTAAAAATGTTTATAAATGAAGATGTAACCTGAAATGGAAAGGAGACATCTATTCTCAGAGATAGGCATATGTTTGGGTCTGCAAATTTGATGAATAAAACATCTCTTCTCAGAGATAACATTCTTGTTATTGTGTTGTTCTTGTTTCTTGAATTATCTTTCAACCAAATATTTTAATTTTTGGATCACCAAAGCATTTAAAAGACTTAGAAAAACCCTAACAATAAAAAATTTGAGAAAATTTGGCTTAAATTATCCACAAGGTATACAATCAAAAAATCTTCTAGGTGGGAACCTCTTATCCAGTCCCAATCATTTCTTCTTAACATTATTATTCCTTTATTATAACCTCCATTTTTTTGGATAACTACATTGGCCTGAGGTCCACATGGACTATGTAGGCAGTGTCCATTTACATGGGGCATCTCGGGTCAAATCAACCACTCTTCATTTATGCTTTTATTCCCATTTTTCTCAACCATTATCTTACACTCTCATCATTTTGTGAGTAATCCTTATTTTATGCTCTCATAATTTTATGAGAAACCATCATCCAATTCTCTCATCATTTTATGAGTATACCATTCCTATTCTTCCTATATAGTTAAATCTCTACTTATCATTACTTTTCTTTTATCTCAAATCCTAGGAGAACTACATTTGGCTTGAGGTCCATATGGACTATGTAGGTAGTGTCCATTTACATGGGGTGTTTGGGGGTAGCTTTTCCACCCCTTATTTCTTATTATATTCCCCCTATTTTTTATCCTATCTATTCTCCCCTTAGCCTAGGGGCACAATATCTAATTGTAATACCTTATTAATCACACATGCACAAATTTGCATTACTTAGTTGAGTTTTTATTTTATTACACTATGTTTTTGGTTTGTTTTACATATTTTTTTATTTTCCTATTTATTTATATGTTACTTATTTCATATTTGGTTTGTGTTTAGTACAAATTTTTCCCACTTAAGTCTTGGTTGTTTATATCTTAGATTTAAGTTGTTTACATGTGTATTAAATTATTTTTGTTTAGTCTATCTTTTGTTCAAATGTGTTATGTTTTACACTTAGGTCTTGATGTTTTATATAATGATCTTGAGTTGTAAATATTTTCATATGAACTAGTCCACACACAATTGACATACAATGTTATCATAGGTTATTTATTTTTATGATGCATATTCGTACATGTAAAATTAAAAACTACGTGTTCAAGTCTTATTTATCAATGTTGCATCAAAATAACCTCTCCAAGAATGATATATCTATATAATTCATGATAAATATGAGATCTAATTTTACATAAACCACATCACATGAAAGTTTTTGAAACAAACATGGATATCTCTATGTTAATCAGGGACTTGCATATCCTAATGTAAGCATATACCATCTAGTCATACCACATGATATATCCATAAGATAAACACAAAATGCAAAATTAACTAAAAAAGAAGATAAAATAATCATGGAAAATAAATAAACACCAATATCCATATTCTACTCAATAAATCTGCATCTAACATCTTAGAAGGAACCACCAACTGCATCATGTATAACAAAAGAATATCAGAGTCTATGTACAATATTAATGAATAGAAATAAATGTCATATATATCTCAAAATCAAAGTTTTATACATCATAAGAGTATATACATCTATTGCATAGAAAAAACATGGAGTTATAACCAAAATATTAGCTTTGGTTCTATCTGTCCCTAGGAGGACTCTTGTCAAATATCTGCCCTATGCCTCACATTGATGGACTTGGTGGGGGTGATCCCATAATTATCCTTTACACCATCAATTGGTCCACTGATCTCTTTAAAGCCATATCATGGTGTGATATTAAGGTCTAACTGGTACTATAGCTATATGTATACTCTCTGTAAGATGGAGCCCTACCCTCTATTGGTATTAAAAAATCATAGGCTCTTAGGCTATGATAGTATGGAACCTCATCCTTCACTCATAGGGCATACTATTTTACCCATAAGGCATCATCCTTGGCTTAGATCACCTCAGCTAGTGATCTATCCATACCCTAATTTGACATGATCTTTTATGCCTCATCTAGGTCCCCATAGAGCCTATGAACATCAGTTTGAGCTCTATCTTGCTCATAGTGTGCCCCATCCTACTCATTGATGGTTGTGACAAGCTTGACATCCTGCATCATCAACTATCTTTAAACACTCATCATTTGGGCAACCTACCCTCTTAGTGTTATAATCTATGTCATGGGCTATAATAATAGCTTGTAGTCTCATGGTATTCCCCTAAATAGTGGCTAACTCAGCTTGTAGCCCTACCACATCTTACTTGAGACTGATAATATTTATTATCCTAGAAATAATCTTTCTCTATAGCCTACTTATTATAGACATCCAATTCCTAACACTATTTGTGTTGAAATTATCAATCTTACTCTAATTGCACTCAAATGCACATTTTAAGTCAAAATTTATAAAATGTCCTAAATGGTTCAAAATTGTCACTTACAAGTGCCAGTTTAGGTCAAAGTATCCCTAAATAGGATAATGCATTTTATGGGCCAGCTAACTTTGATCAGATCATTTCGAGTCAAAATGAAATTTTTTTCATTTAGTGCTCTAGATCATTCTTTTCTTCTAATTCATTGGTACATGTCACATACTTTTGTTATTTGGTGTTGAAAACATCCTAAATGGGAATACAACTCCAACGCATCTAACATCACATTCCAATTCTTCTCGAGCCAAATTATGACCTAATAATATGACTTTTTGACCATTTTGATTAATTGAGTGCCACTTTTTAAATAATTGCACAAATGTTGATTAACCTTGTTTAAGGGTAATTAATCTAAACTAAGAGATTAAGTGGATTTTTCATGAGATTTGTTGAATATTTATTTTTAAAAATTGATTCCTATTAACTACATCAAGTGACATCATTTTTTGGGAAGACATCCCTAGGCCATAAATGCCACAAATATCAGGATTATGGGTCACCCATGCCTAGTTAATTCCTCCCATGCCTCTTCAATGCCCCTTCTTCTAAGGTCATGATGAAGATAATTATGGATTTTATTCTAAATATTAGGATTATCCATGGCCATGCATCTCAATCTTGAGATGGACGATCATGGTTGATCCTAACCAATCTCAAGAAACTATAAATAGAGAGGCCATGGTTGTGAATTTAAAAGCTATTTTTGGTGTAAGGCTATTATGCTAAAATATCTTCAAAGCTTGAATATTGCAAAGTTATAATGCTAAATTGTTTTCACAAGGTTTTTTATTTGATCATAGATTTTGCTTGCAAACTTCATTGATAGGCTAGTTTAGTGATTTGGAATCATGAGCCTAGGTTTTATGGAGTGTTCTTGAGGCATTGGAGGAGCTTACCACCATTGTTGACAAAGATAAGGATGCTTGATCAAGGGAGAACATGTTTTTGAACCACATGGGTATGGTGAATCCACTTGAGAAGGTAACATGGTGTTGCTTTATTTCATTTGTTTATTGCTATCCTTTGTAATTCCCATAAGAATAGATAGGCTTGGTTAGTTATTTATTTATGCATGTTTCATTATTTATGGACTAATGCTTGAAAAACTTGATTTTTAATCCTCTCTACATCTTGGCATGCCCAGTGGGACTAAATGCATCTCATACATATATAAGATCACTTTGTAACTCTAAAATATCCATTTGGACCCTTAGAACTCATGAAAATTGATTTTATAACTTTATTTTACCATTTTTGTTTGCCACAGTTTTACATAGTAACCGACATTGGTAAATGATACTGACATTAGTTACTTGATTTAATCGATGTTGGTTAGCAAAACCAACATCGGTTAGGTCTCATTTAGCCAAAGTAACCATCATCAGTTGTAATAACTGACGTCGATAACTATGTTTTTCCAAAAACATAGACTCAAGAGCTACTTTTTCAAAGTTCATTATTTCAAGCTAAAAAGAGATTCAAAGATAAAGGACATACTAACAATTTTACTACAGGACCAAGCTTGATATTTGTTCAAAACATGTTTAAATCACCTCTTGCATGCTTAAAAATGAATTAGGAACTTTGTTTTGAGTGTTTAACAAAGAATTTATATGTTTTGTTGAATGTTTTCAAAATTTGAAACTAAGACCAAGGGGTCAAATAAACACCACCAAACATTTCATTTGGGTTTAAAATTAAACACACTTGTCAATTTTTATTTTCAATAATTATTTAATTAGATTTTGTTTGGAAAAAGAGGAATTTTGCGTGTATGCTCTTCCATTTGTACCCTATAAGGAATCTTTAAAATCAAAAGTTCCATTCCTATTGTAAATAGCCTATTTTAAAGCTTAGAAATAATGTCACCTAAAACACTCCCCAAAAACTTGCCAAAGTTTGGGTGATCTTGAAAATGACCTTAAAAGTCTTTCTATTTTATGTTTTCTTTATTTTATTTCAAAATTGGATTACGAGGGGGACATCATTACCTCCCGTGAGTTCTTTAGGGAAGCTTTAACCTGAGGTTTCACCTCCCAACATTGACTTTATTTAAATCCTTTGGAGTTGCACATGGGATGTATCTGCATTTGGACATCACACTACACTGAGTGAACAATATGATGTAGTGGTTGTAAAAAGGACTAGACCTTTTTATAGCTAGCCAATGTCACAATCACCCAATTTCCTTCTTATCTTTTGCATCATTTGATGTGAAAGTAATTGTGCAATTGATTCCCCTAGAATGATCAAAACCTTGCTAGTTTAGTAGACCCCACTTTGCCATACCTTGTTAGTTTAGACTTAAGATGTTTGTTTTTTGTCATTAGCTTACTTGGTCTTGATTTATGTTTAGAACTTCTTGTTAACTCAATGAACTTAACCCGAACACATTGTCCTCAATTTTCTTCAGCAAAGGAGGCATTACATTATCCAAATGGAAAATTCATCTTTTCCTTATTCAATTTATTATCAAAATCTTTGTTTCATGTCATCCACTTTGGAGTAGTCATGCTGCCCAATTGAGTTTAGATCTTTTACACAATTTATTTAAATCCTTAATTTATAATCCACATTTGAAATTGAACCTTTTGAGTTCTAAGGGTTGGTACATCAAAGTGGGTTTGTGATTTGTACACTAAGCTTGTTTAAACTTGGGTTCAATTTTCCATTTGGGTTGAAGGTCATTTACTAAGACTCAAAATCACATTATAATCTTGGTGGACTCAAGTCACCTTAAGTATCACTCATGATTTGGGTCCTAGAACATATTTTATCCTACTAGTATCATGTGGCAACATTGTGCTGCCTATTTGGTCCTAACTTTATACTTAGTGATTCATGTATGTTTTTACATCTTGAGTTGCTTAGTTCATTTTGTTTTCTTCATAATCTAGAGAGATTTCCTCTAAAACTTCTAGGTTCAACTTGTCAAATTTGAAGCTAGATTTTATGGTATGGGTGTATCACAAAGATATAGGCTTTGGTGTACTAGTTTTCACCTTGGGTCTTTGAGTTACCTTATTCTCTTCTGATCTATACGATTTCAACTTTACCAAAGGTTGAGTAAAATCATGAACCAAATATTCTAAATTGTGCATGGTTTCAAATCATCCTCCTTTATAGTCTCATTGGTACCTTGGTTATTTGTTTAAAAGAGAGCCAAAGCATACTTTGATTGGTTGCCAAACATTGGTCTAAAATTAGTCAAACACACAGAGGGACTCTTTTTAGACATGACTCAAAGGTTCACTGATAATGGGGCCTCTTATGCTCTTTGTTATAAAGGTGAGAAATTTTATGATGGTCAAGATAACCTCATTATTTTTTATGATATCCCCACAACAGTAGGATCCAAAGATGAATACAATGAATATCAACCCCAAGAAGATCAAGATGAAGCCCTTCTTAGATTGATAAAATTAGGTGATAGCCTACCTTCTGATTTTCCTATAGAACAATTGCATACCTTAGTTAGAGAAGGAGAATAATGATGACAAGAGCAAGATTTTGCACAAATGAACATACATTTTTCCTCTAAAAAAGGAAAAGAAATACAAACAGAGTCAAAACCCACAAATCTAGATCTTCTAGCTAAGATCAAGATAATAAGTCAATGATATGTAGATCAACTTGTCACAGACTTAACTAACTCCCTAGTTACCACTTCAATTCATAATAATGTTTTGAAAGAACAAGGAAATGTGGTTGAAAATATGTAACAAATATTGGATGAGGACATTACCATAGTAGATCAAGGTAAACTAAATGAATAGTTAAAGTCACAAGAGACCTTACAAAGTGTTCTATTTGATATGGAACATACATTATTCAATCATTAAGAACCTCTTGTTACTTTACAAACTCAAAAACCCAAACACTTAGTTCAAATTGAGGAAATCCCTCAAGACAATTTGGTTAGTTCTTTTCAACCAACCCAAAGATTGGTAAATAAACATAGAAATTTCCAAAATCAACAAAGTGCAAAATAGCCAGATTTAGGGAATGTTTTACAATACAAAAATCAACAGCCATTGTTCTCAACTCAAAAAAAAAAATAGAACCAAATCATGGATCAATAGGTATATGCTCCTTATATATCCACACAACACTAGGGGCACATTCCACCCCACAACAACAAAACTAGAGGCACATTCCACCCCAATAACAACAAAACCAAGGGCACATTCCACCCCAACAACAACAAAATTAGGGGCAAATTCCACCCCAATGACAATAAAACCAAGGGTACATTCCACCCCAACAACATCTTATCCAATCCAAAAATACACCAAACATGCAATAATGGAATTCTGTGAAGGAAATTGTCCAAAGATTGGAGATGAATAATAGATTCAAAAAGTACAAATTCGATGAGATATGCCCACATCAATTTGGCTTATCTATTCTCCAAAACCCATTTCTACCTCATTTTGAGGCATCCAAATTTGACAAATACAAATGGAAAGGAGATCCCACGAACACATACAAGCATTCTTCATCTTGTGTCAAGAGGTTGTTTATAGTAGTGAGTACTTACTATGACTATTTACATAAAGTTTGGCAGGACAAGCTCTTGATTGGCTACTTAAAATACCCAAGGGATCAATTTTAGATTAGAATGACTTATCAAAAAAGTTCATTAACCATTTCTCATATAACATATAACATGAATTGATTGTTGTTGACTTGTGCAAAGCCAAGCAACGTGATGGTGAAAGTTTCACTGCATATCTGTAAAGGTGGAGAGCATTGGCAGGTTAATTTCAACATGATTTACTAGACAAATAATTAGCTGATATCTCTGCACAAAATTTGCATTTTGAAGTTTTGCATAATCTATGATTAGCTTGTGCTAACTCATTTGAAGAAATTATTGATAGAGTGCAGATTGAGAAGGTTCTTATTGCTAGAGGCCTTGTTAAAAATTTTGTGCAAGGTCAAGCATCTAATCAAACTAAATCATCGACTCAAATAATTATGTAGGATAAACCTAAGGGCTTTAGCAAAAATAAGAACATGGTTGGAAATGGGGTAGAATCAAGACATGTACAAATGATACAGGGTATGCCTCCTCCAAATGTATAAGTAACTCCCTCAAATCCACTACCTACTTTGAAAAGACAACGTCCATGAAGAACATTTCATAACAATTTTAGAGTCTTTAACAAGTTAGGAGAATCAGTTGAAATAGTGTTACAAAATGTCATTACAACTAATTTAATTATATGGCTAGTATCAAGGCCATTTCCTCAAGATCAACCAAAACTAGACTGGTACAAAGAGAATGAATAGTGTAACTTTCATCATGTTGTTGGTCATGGTGCATATCATTGCATTCAATTATGACCAATTACTAAGGAATTCATTGAAAATGGTGAGCTAGAAATTAAGTTGGCCCCTAATCAAGACACAAATCAAGACATGGAAATATATAAAGACCATTTTGCTCGACATGATCCACCACCACCAAGAAATAACGAAAATGATCACAATTAAGGATAGAGGCAGAATCAAAACCAACAACAAGGTCAGAATCATAATGAGCATAATCAAATTCATAATGCCCACACTAATAATGTGGCTTATAACAATATACCTTATGACTATAATAGTACTGTGGGATGCATTTCTGTAACCCACATTGCTACTGTTACTATAACACCGCAATGGCCAATCTCATGTTCCTCACAACATGAGATCCATCATTATAGGGTTAACACCCTCTCCCCCTAATAATACCATATTGGGTTCACATCATCATGTTGCTACTCCATTTTCACAAGTTACTAATCTTGAAAAATAATACCTTTCTTATAAAGGTTCTTCATTGACCCAAAATTGTTGAAATACTATTAGTCACCTGTGAATCACCATCTAAGGTCCTTTGCCTCCCTCTTCTAATTATAATAACTCCTTACCACCTTTATGTTGTGAAATCATAACTAGACACCCACAAGTTACCATTTAGGACCCTTCACCCACTTCTTTCCATAAACCCAAAGAGAACACTGTGCCAATAGTTCCAAAGCCAAATATTGTCCCAACAAAGACCAAACTAGTTCAATCCACAATTCAAAGGCCTTATAATATAATAGATCAATTAAATAAAACCCTTACATAAATTTCCATATTAAAACTCTTGTGCACATTTGATGTCCATCGAACCATCTTCAATAAACTTTTACAAGAGTATATTATGCCTAATTATTGACACTGTGGATTGCACCCTTAACAGGAGACTAAGCTCTTTTCTTCCATGCATCACAATGGAAACTCCCCTCTTGCCTGTGGGTTTGGAAAAACTAGGGGGAGAGTCTCTAGATAAGGGCTAGCTCCATTTGATGTATCTCTATGGTCCTGGATTTCTTACTGCTAACAATGGGGGGGGTGAAAAGGGAGAAGATGCTAAGAACAAAACCTAAACTAAACGGTGATACACCAAAAATTTTGATCTACTTAGCTTAAACCTACACTTTCCACCAAGAACAAGCTGGCATACACTTCATTTGATATGAAAAACTCTTCTACATTAGTGAGTTAGGGTTCCTCTTGAGACATAGGGAGGAAGAACTACTAGAGGTGCTCTAAGACACACTATGGCAGCCTATTCACATGTGCCTATACTCTTTTGTAAACACTTCTAGCAGACCTGCAAAAGAAGAAACTTCATAATACACTAGACATGCTGGAATCATTTTGTGAAAGCATAAAATAAAAAAGACTTAACACAAAACAAAGCCATAGACATATACAAAAGTGTAAGCTCAAATAGAGGTAAAAATGTTGTCTTGATTCAAGGTAAAATCAAGTACAGCTTCGCCTTACAAGCCAAGAGATCCTTTCTCAAAATGAGAAGTTTCAATATATAGAGGAAGAAAGAGGCCTTTTAGTACCCTTTTACAAATGGCCCATGTGCGTTCTAAGCATTGGGAAGAGGAAGCTGCTTGATAGATAATTCTATGTCAGCTCCTATTTTGATTTTAGGCATTTAAGATATATTAAACGTCATATGTGAAATTATGGGCCACACCGTTTGTCTGCAAACAAGACCACTCCTTCAAGGCATTCACACGGTTTATCTGCTCATCAATGCAAAGTGAAGAAAAATGGGTCATGTCATTCTCTATTTGTGCCCCTTGATGATCACTTGGTAGATATTGTGTCAACTATTGAAGTAACTCCTTGAGTCGACACCTTCCTTTGCCACTTGGACTGTTTTGTCCATTTTTGCACTTGGCTCTTTTGCCTCTTCCTAGCTTTGTCTTTTTTGGTTCCTTCATCCTTCAAGGGTTATCTTCTGCTAATTCTTCATCTCTTTAGACTCCCTCCTCGATAATTTCTTCCTTCTAGCTTTAAGCCTTTGAATTCCTTTAGGTTCATGCCTTTTATTTAAAGATCAACAACTATTTCATTGCCATAAAGTTGACGTTCACGCGTCCATCACCATTTGGTTGATTCTTTCAGCCTTTTCTTTGATCCCTTTGTAAGTGTTATCTACCCTCTACAAGGGAACTTCTCCTTCAGGCCTTGGGAGACTCCCTTGAACCTTCTAATTGAACTGACTGATTGAACTAACAATTAGTTCAACAGTTCAACGGTTCAATGGTTCAATGCTATGTTTTGCTCATTCATTTGACCACTTGAACCAACTGATTGAACCCTTGCTTGAACCAACAATGGTTCAATCGTTTAATATGTTCAAGTTCAAATCAATTGAACTAAGTGCTTGTACCAATTGCTTGAACCAACCACTTGAACCAACAATGGTTCAACAGTTCAATCGTTTAATATTTCCAAGTTCAAAGTGATTGAACCAACTAATTGAATAAAGTGATTGAACCAACCAATTGAACCAAATGATTAAACCAACCGATTAAAGCAAGCGATTGAACTAACCAATTGAACTAGTTCAATGGTTCAAAGTTCAAAATTCTTAACTCTTGGAAAGATCATGTCGTTGAACCCTAACATTAAACCACTTTTCCAACCTTAAGGAAAAGTGTCTTGAATCATTTTAGCTCTCTTTCCTTGTAAATTTATTTAGACAAGATTATGAAGAAGCTTTGTAAAAGCCCTTTCATTCTTTGAATTGGTTCATCTTCTACTGAAAGACTTGTGCAAACCAAATTGAACTGGCTCAGAACAACAGGGGAAGAAGGAGACCAATTTTGTCTTTCATGACCAAAAAATGGTCAACAAATTGGTGATTCCTAGGGGAAGCATGCCTACTATGCTTAGAAATTAGTAGCCTTAAAGTACATTAGGCACGAACTCAGAATGCAGCTTGACAAAATTTAGCAACAACCCCGATAAATCTAAGAATCAATCATGAAGCTTTTACCCTAAACACAAAGGAAAACACACACAAGGCTAAAAACACTACTTGTGCAAACAACACTTAGGGAAAATAGGGAAAGAAAATTGAAATCAAATACTATGTATAGCTAACTAGGTATATTTGCCCCCCTCTTGGATCAAAGGGAAAACTTCTTAAGTCTCCTTCTTGGCAAGAAAACTTACGGTGCCAGACAAGTGGCTGAAAGGAATGGAGACTTGGTGACTTGTTCCTCTTGCTTGCCACCTTGATTGGCTTGCATCTGAGTGGATCAGAGTCAAACATGCTCCCAATATATATTTACTCTTATTTTTCTTGGAAGCTTGTCAAATGCTAGCTCTTCATGCTAGTGTGCTTTATCAAGAAATTAATTGTTGTTGGCTCATCACCATAAGCCCTTTGATATGCATCACAGATTAGCTTGTCTCCTTCTACCTTATTGAAGACACTATCAAACTCATCTTCTACTTGATCATGGCTTTCTTGAAGAAAGGTGACTGTTTTGATGTCTGAAATGAGATCACAGACTGATTGCTCATCCCATAAAACATCACCTTCTTATTCAAGGCTCTCTTCTTCAAATCTATTCTCAAGATAGACATGCTTCTCCTTTTCCTACTCAAGGATTAGAGTCTCTAGTTGTTTAAAGACATCCACCTAATCCTCCTCCAACTCAGGCTTCATGGCATGGTCATCCTCCTTATTAAAGCAATAAGGAAGTTCATCAAACAAGGGAGGAGAGAGCTCACCATGATTACTTTCCTCTTCATATTTCTGGAACATCTGCATGTATGCATGACTTGTGTCTTCTCCATTGTTGATGATGTCTTCAAAAGGAGCATCCATGATGATTTATTCCTCATTGACATCCATGAGAGCTTCTTGATCATCTGCAAATTGGATCCTTTCTTCTTCACTTGCCTCTTTCAAAACAGGTTCCTCCTTGATGACTTCAAAAATATCATCTTCAGATTCACCAACCTCTTCAGAGGATAAATTTGAAAGCTTGTAGCCCCTTTACATACTTATTTGAGTCCCAATGCTACCTTCCTCACCCTTAGTCAGCTCATAGCCTCCTTGAAGAAGGGTGCAACCTACCCCAATGACTTCAAATGAATCATTCAAAACATGAACAAGAGACTATCCATGCTCTTCCATGACGTCTATGGTGATCTCCTTCTCATCTGCATTCATGGAATCTCCCTGATCGGTCATGAACTGAGTATACTCCTCTTCACTCACCTCTTTCAAAATAGGTTCCTCCTTGAGAAGAGATGAAGTGGAAAGCTAAAGGTTAAAATTAGGTGGAAGCAGAGGCAATACTTGAGCTAGAAATGAATGATTCTCCTCCTTCCATTTGGCCATTACTTCATCTATATCAAATGTGGCTTGATAGCTCTCTTAGAGGGGTGTAGATAGGGTGTGTTCATATGTAGGATCTTCTACTTGATCTAAACTATCCATCACACTTTGGTTGAGGAACATCATTTTGGATTCCAACTCTACAATTTTCTTGGCTATATTTTCTTGGAAGAGCCTTTCTGGGAGGTCACAAGCATCATCATGATGAGTAGGAGCATCTTTATCTTCTTCAAGGTCCTAAGCTAGTTTATGATAGGCACTCTTCCAACTTGGAATCTGGACATCATGTTGAGAGACTTGAGGATTGGTAGAAGGGGTGTCTTTTGGCATAGGCTCCTCTCTAAGGTCTAAAACCTCTACCTCTCTTTCACTAAGAAATCTCACCTTTGCCTCTAATTCCTCAATTTGATTAGCTAGATTTTATTGGAAGATTATTTCTTGGAGATCATAAGAATCATCATGGAAATGGGGAGTGTATGAAGTCTGCCAAGGAATACAAGAAGCTTCTTGAGGAAGGGTGGGAGGGAATTGAAAGGGATTACCCTCATTTTGTATCTCACACTCTTGGACAATGTCTTTCTCCTCCTTGTTGTTCCATGACTCAACTACTTTACTCTAGCTCATGATATTAGGATTGGACATCTCCTTTTGGGGTGATGGGGTTGCAATGTGAGAGGGTAGTGAGGGTTTGGATTCCACTTCCCTTGCTGCCAAAATAGACTGTTGCATTTGAGTATTTGCCAATTCAATCTGCTTATCAAGATTGGCCTTAAAAACAAGATTTACTATTTCAAGACTCTCCTCAACATGATTGGGGAAATGAATATGACAGGCTTGACTTGGCTCATGAGCAAGGACTTCATATGACTAATATGAAACTTGGGGTAGCAGGTATGCAGGTTGATAGACTTGGTAAGGCTGCCTCTCATGAATACTCAGCCTCCCTTCCAAAGATGCAATCAAACCACTCACATCCAACATCTCATTTGTAAGCCTTTGCCAATTGGCTCTTTCAATGGGAGTCCATTCACTCTTAACCAGATCTAGTGCATTTCTCACTTGATAGATGACATGATCAGGGATTTCTTGGCCACATCCCATTCTAGTGTTAAGCTCCACTACATACTTTTCATATCCCAACAGTGCTTGTTTGAAGGTGGAAATGGGTTGATTGGCAAAGAGATCAGGTTGAGTAGGAGAAGTGACACATTGAGAAGACTGGGCATAAGACTAATATAGCTCATGACAGGGCTGAGACTGGTTATATTAGACCTATAAAGGGTAAAACTCATAACCATATTCATCCTTGTTGCTTGAGGTGATTCCATGAACAACCTGAGCTTGATCAAAAATATATGGAGGAACACAAGACCCATGGTTTTGAGCAATGGAATTATACATACCAAACTGTGATTTCTTGATGGCACCAAGACTACTTAACCAACTAATTTAACTCAGAGTCACCATTGGTGTTGATGAAAAGCCTCCAAAGGCTGGTTAGTTGAAGAACACACCAAAATTCTTCAACTCTTTAGATAAAAACTAGTCCCACAATCATCTGATTAAAGGTTAGATGCTTTATTAATGGTTCATTCTGCGGTAACAAGACCAACACCAATCCTAGAACTTTTCTAAGTGTTACGACATGGTCCCACCAGGCATGCCAAAAATTATTGATGTTGTGGATTGGACCCTTGATAGGAGACTGAGCTCTTATCTTCCACACATAATAATGGAAACTCCCCTCTTGCCTGTGGGTTTGGAAAAACTGGGGGGAGAGTCTCTAGATAAGGGCTAACTCCCTTTGATGTATCTTTGTGGTCCTAGATTTCCTACTACTAACAATGTCGTGGGTGAAAAGGGAGAAGGATGCTGAGAATAAAACCTAAACTAAATGATGATACACCAAAAAGTTTAATCTACTTAGCTTGAACCTACACTTTCCACTAAGAACAAGCTAACATACACTTCATTTGATATGAGAAACTCTTCTACATCAGTGAGCTAGGGATCCTCTTGAGATACATGGAGGAAGAACTACCAGTGGTGTTCTAAGACACACTATGACAGCCTATTCACATTTGCCTATACTCTATTGTAGACACTTCTGGTAGACCTGTAAAAGAAAAAACTTCACAATACACTAGACATACTAGAATCATTCTATGAAAGCATAAAATAAAAATGACTTAATACAAAACAAAGCCATAGACATATGTAAAAGTGTAAGCTCAAATGGAGGTAAAAATGCTATGTCTTGATTCAAGGTAAAATCTGGCAGAGCTCTGCCTTACAAGCCAAGAGGTCCTTTCTCAAAATGAGAAGTTTCAATATATAGAGGAAGAAAGAGGCCTTTTGGCACCCTTCTACAAATGGCCCATGTGTGTTCTAAGCATTGGGAAGAGGAAGCCACTTGATAGATAATGCTATGTTAGCTCCTATTTTGATTTTAGGTGTTTAAGATATATTAAATGTCATATGTGAAATTATGGTTTGTGCCGTTTGTCTACAAACAATATCACTCCTTCAAGGCATTCATGTGATTTGTCTACTCATCAATGAAAAGTGAATAAAAATGGGTCATGTTGTTCATTGTTCATGCCCCTTAATGACCACTAGAGTAACTCCTTGAGTTGACACCTTCCTTTGCCACTTGGATTGTTTTGTCCATTTTTGCACTTGGCTCTTTTGCCTCTTCCTGGCTTTGTCTTTTCTAGTTCCTTCATCCTTCGAGGGCTATCTTCTGCTAATTCTTCAGCTCTTTGGACTCCCTCCTTGATGATTTCTTCCTTCTAGCTTTAAGCCTTTGAATTCCTTTAGGTTCGCACCTTTTATTTAAAGATCAACAGTTATTTTGTTGTCATAAAGTTGACGTTCACATGTCCATTTCCATTTGGTCGATTCTTTTAGCCTTTTCTTTGATCCCTTTGCAAGTGTTCCCTACCCTCCACAAGGGCACTTATCCTTCAGGCTTTAGGAGACTCCCTTGAACCTTTCGATTGAACTAGTAATTGGTTTAATGGTTCAATACTATGTTCTGCTCATTCATTTAACTGCTTGAACCAACCGCTTTGAACCAAATGATTGAACCCTTGCTTGAACCAACTGCTTGAACCAATAATGGTTCAATAGTTCAATGATTCAATGGTTCAATATGTCCAAGTTCAAAGCGATTGAACCAAGCACCTGAACTAATCACTTGAACCAACTACTTGAACCAATCACTTGAACCAAGCACTTGAACCAATCACTTGAACCAACTGCTTGAACCAATCACTTGAACCAACAATGGTTCAATAGTTCAATGGTTCAATGGTTTAATATTTATAAGTTCAAAGTGTTTGAACCATGCAATTAAACCAACTGATTAAACCATTTGATTGAATCAACTGATTGAACCAATTGATTGAACCAAGTGATTAAACCAAGCAATTAAACCAACCAATTGAACCAAGCGATTGAACCAGTTCAATGGTTCAATGGTTCAAAGTTAAAAATTATTAACTCTTGGAAAGATCATGTCATTGAACCCTAACATTGAACCACTTTTCCAACCTTAAGGAAAAGTGTCTTGAATCATTTTAGCTCTCTTTCCTTGTGAATTTCTTCAGACAAGAGTCTGAAGAAGCTTTGTAAAAGCCCTTTTATTCTTTGAATTGGTTCATCTTCTATCAAAAGACTTGTACAAACCAAATTGAACTAGCTCAGAACAACAGGGGAAGAAGGAGACTAATTTTGGCTCATAGGACCAAAAATGGTCAACACTAATGATATAAACCTTGATTAGTTCTAGAACCTAGTTGGACATTTGTCTTCATTTCAACAAATCACATTTGATCAAAAAGACATGTCCACCCTTAGCCCAAACCACAATAACCCACTATACATTGAGATAATTATTGTAAATCACAAGATCAAGTGGGTTCTTATAGAAAATGATTTAGGGATAAACATTACATCTCTTAAATCAGTGTGATGGTTGGGTTACAAAAATAAAGAAATTCTACCAAAAACTATTATAATCAAGGCTTATGACAATGCAGAGAGGGAGCCATCTAGTATAATTTGGTTGCCAATCATGGTTGGGTCTATTTCTCATCACACATTATTCTATATTGTAGATATTGATATTCCTTATAACATACTTCCTAGCCATCTTTGGATCCATGAAGTATAGGTAGTTCTATCTACTCTTCACCAATTCCTTAAGTTTCCCCATGATAGGATCGAGGTTACTATTCCCACTGATCAGCAACCATACCAATACTATAAACATCTTAAAGTAGAGTTTCATAACTATAACTATTGCCTAGGTTCTAAATTCATTACAAAGATGAACAAATCCATCATTTCTCATCCATCTCCATCTAATTATATAGACCCTAGTGATCTAGCCTCCACTTTAACTAATCCATTTCCTACAGCTCTGGCCAAATAGGTTATTATTAAAGACACAAGAATTTCCATGTACCATCTAAAGGATGTCCTCCATATTGTAAAATTACCAAAATCCCCTAAAACATTTGGTAAACTTAAAATCTCCCAAACTCCTAATAGACTCGATCAAATTTGGAAACCAAAACCTCTTGTGGTTTTTGTACCTATAATTGCACCAAAGAAAGATCAAGAGGCTTTTACCGAGGGAGATTAGTTATATTCTAAGGGCCTTACAGATTATTTTTAGAATCCAAAGTATCCTATCCCTCATAGGATAATGGATCATCTTGACTATACAAGGAAAGGCCTTGGCCCACAGGTGCAAGGAATTTTAGAACCCTTATCAACTGGAGTTATCAACTAGAATCATGGTCTCAGATTTAAACCACCAAAATATGACCTTATAAAATTTGGTAGTGACTTTTTTGAAGTGACCAGTAATGAGACTCCTAGTAGTGACACAACATCCCATTATAGCCTTTTTAATGATCTTGTTGACTCAGATTTACTTGATTCAAATGGCATATTGACCATAACATCTATTGGAGCTTCCCATCCTAAAGCAAAAATCTATCTTATTGGAGCTTCCTATCTTGAAGAAAAAACCTATCCTAATGGTGCTTCACTTCTTGAAGTAGAACATTATATCTTTATTATTGGTGCTTCCTATCCTAAAGCAAACCCTCACTATAACCTATGCCTTTGCCATCCTAAACTCATATATTAGGATCAACAAAATTTAGTCATATGCCTTAATGAGTTTCAAAATGAAGAATTGATTGAAGAATACATGGGCCTATGAGATGCATTCCCCATTGGTGATCATAAGCAGGGTTTTAATTTTTCATTGAATTCTTCTACCTACTTTGGAGACCAAAAAAAGTTTCTTGGTCATAATAAAGAACAAACATTGAGATCTTCAGGTGAAAACCTCTTTGAGTCACTTGTTGACCAGGGAAAAAGTAAATAAAAAGACAAAATTTTGAGTGAAAACCTATTTCAAGCACTCCTAGGCAAGAAATTTTGCTCATCCCCTCAGGACGTAGAAAGTTCATCTAGCCCAAATTCCATAGCTAGTACAAGCATCTCTTCAAAACAACATCAAATATTTGAGCATCTTGCTCTTGAGTTTCTAGAGGTCTTTGCCAATTGGCCTTTACCTGAGAAGGCAAATTCTAATTCTTCATATTATCCAAATATTTGGGAGGAACAACAAGAAGATATAGTGGAAGAAGATCATGACCATACATTGCCTATAATTCTAGAAGATGGATCCACACTCCTTATGGAGAGCACAACAAAAGTGAATTTGGGAATCCATGAGAATATCAAAAATGTTTATCTTGGATCTTCCCTTACTGAAGTGGAATGTGAACATATTATATCCATTCTTAAGGATTATATAGACATCTTTGTATGGACATATTCTGACATGCCAGGCCTAGATCTAGATTTAGTTGTGCATCATCTTGTTGTTCACCTTGATGTTAAACTAGTCAAGCAAAAGTTGAGAAAGATGAATCCATGTATCAACCTTTTGGTTAAGGCTAAGTTAGAAAAGTTGTTAGGAGCCAATTTTTTCAAACCACTAGACTACTCTGAATGGATTTCTAACATAGTACCAGTAAGTAAAAAGACCCCAGACATACGTGTTTATACTAATTTTCATGATAACAACAAATCATGTCCCAAAGATAATTTTCCTCTACCCAACATCGACATGATTGTCAACTCAACTACTAGGTATGAGATGCTATCCTTAATGGATGGATTTTTTGGTTATAATGAGATCAAGATATCCCCTAAAGATCATCATAAGACCACATTCACCACTCTGTGGGGGACATTTCGTTACCAAGTCATGCCATTTAGTTTTAAAAATGATGGAGCCATGTATCAACATGCAATGATTGTCATCTTGCATGACATGATGCATGACATTGTCAAGGTCTATGTTGATGATATACTATCAAAATAAAAAGAGAGAGTTGGATACCCTAACACTCTATAAAGAATATTTGAGAGGCTTCATGCATATAAAGTCTGCTTGAATCCTAAGAAATGTGTCTTTGGAGTCACATCAAGAAAATTTCTAGGGTTAATTATATCACAATGAGGAATTGAAGTCCACCCTGAAAATGTCATCACTATTATGGAAATGCCTCCACCAAACAATCTTAAATAATTATGAGGTCTACAAGGAAAGATCTAGTCTATACGTAGGTTCATTTCTCAACTGGTAGATAAGTGCCACCTATTTACCCATCTTTTAAAGAAAGGGGTAACTTTTTAGTAGGATGAGGATTGTTAGAGAGCATTTAAAAAGCTTAAAACATACTTGGCCAATCCACCAGTCTTATGACCTCCAACACAAGGAAATCCCCTGCTTCTTTATATATTAGCCATAGAACATGCACTGGGGAAACTTTTGGCTCAACATGATGATCATGGTAAGGAACACATGGTTTATTATTTAAGCTGCACATTGGTAGCCTATGAACATAATTATATGCCTATTGAGAAGGCATGTTTATCTATGGTATTCACCACTCATAAATTATGACATTATATGCTAAATAACAAAACTATTGTTATCACCAAGGTAGATCCTCCCAAGTTCCTCTTATCTAAAGAAACTTTTCAAGGATGCATGGCTAAATGGATTATGCTCCTTAGTGAGTTTGATATTGAATACCAGAATCAAAAGGCAATCAAAAGACAAGTTATTGTAGACCAACTTGTAGAAGGTCCTATTACAACCACTCAACCTCTCAACTTTGAACTTCTAGATGATTATATCATGATGATAAAACAAGCATCATAAGAACCTAAATAGTGGACAGTCTATTTTGATGGATCCTTCACATATTGAGGTTCTAGAGATGGCATATTATTGATCATGACATAGGGGGATTTGATCCCCAAAGCATTCCATATACAATTTTAGTGTACAAACAATATGGCTAAATATTGAGGAATTGGTTACAAGGCTTTGTCTTGCCATACAGTGGGATATTCAAAGCTTAAAGGTCTATGGAGATTTATAGCTAATCATAAATTAGGCAATTGATCGATATCAAACAAGAGATTATAAACTTTTTCCTTACAAGTAAATTATCAATAACCTTAAACACATTTTAAATCTCTACAATTTGTTCAAGTTTTGTGAGTCAACAACAGATCTATTAACACCATGGTAACAATTGGTTCCATGATTCAAATGCATGATAGTGCTAAAGAGTATCAGTTCTTGATTGAAAATATTCTTATGCTGGCACATATTCTATCAAATTTAGAGAGTATATGCACCATTGCTGATCTTAATCCCTCACTTGAGTTACCATGGTACCAAGATTTTTATAACTATTTCCATAGCCATGTATTTCCTACCAACCTTTCCAACAACCAACAAAAACTATTCCTTCACCACTTAACACGTTATATCCTCCTTGGAAACATGCTTTATCTAAAAGGCTATGATGGAATGCTTCTTTGTTGTTTATCTTTTGGAGAATCTAAGCTAGCACTAAAGGAGGTTCATGAAGGAATGTGTGGGGCCCATACCAATGGTGTAGTCCTAACAAAAAAACTTCTCACAATAGGCTATTATTGGCCCAAAATGGAGATAGATGCTTGTATTATGTAAAGAAGTGTGTTCTTTTTTAGTATCATGGCAACTTGATACATGCACCTTCCTTACCATTGAAACCTATTACAACACCATGGCCATTCTCAACATGGGGTCTTGATCTCATTGGGAAAATTAACCCAACATCTTTAGATGGCCATAAGCATATTTTGAATGAAATTGAGTACTTCACCAAGTGGATTGAGGCCATTCCTCTCACTTATGTTACTAGGAAACAAATAGACAAATTCATTCATTACCATATCATCTGTCGATATGGCATCCTAGCTTGTATTATATCTAATAATGGTGGATCCTTTGTGAACCAAGATGTGAAATCTCTTTATGCAAAATTTAAGATCAAGCACAAGAAATCTGCTTCATATAACCCACAAGGTAATGGATAAGCTGAGGTATCAAATAAAACCATTCTAGCCATCTTAAAGAAGATTGTCAATGATGTTGGCCATAATCGGCACTTGCAACTTTTTCCTACCCTCTAAACTTATAAAACCAATCATCACACCCCAATTAGAGATACTCTGTACTCCCTTGTTTTTGGCATTGAAGTTATCATCCTGATCAAGATTGTGATCCCATCATTAAGAATATCACTGGAGCACATTGAAGATGATGAAGACTATAAAACCTCATGGATGCAAGAACTAGAACTTCTTGATGGTAAGCATTTGGCTGCCCTAGAAAAATTATAGGCCTATAAGAATAGATTGAAAAGAAGTTAAAACAAATGCATTATCCCTTGAGAATTTGAGATTGGTGACTTAGTTTTGAAAGAGAACCAGAAGAACATGAATGATGAACCCAAAAAGAAATGTAAGTTTTAGCCTAATTGGTTAGGACCATATATTATCATAGCAAACTATGGATTAGGAGCATATCGACTGGCTAAACCTAATGGTGAAGAACTTTTAGAGCCTATGAACATCGTACACCTTAAAAGGTTCTACGTATGAACAAATTTAAACCATTATCTATAAGACCCCTAACTTGGGGAAACTTTTGTTGTCATAATTTTATCCCACCCTTTTATCTTACCTTGAACATATTTTATACTATACTGGTCCACTTTTCATGAATCCTGATAGTAAAGGCTTTGAACTCTTGGCACTCTAAACACATTCTTTATCCCATTCTGAATTGCTCTCTTCAAGAAGAATATTCTTTGTTTTATCTAGGATATGTTATAATCTTTAACACTTTTTATCCCTTATCCAATTATGATCTCAATTATGTCTCATGAACGTTATGAACATCTTTAGTAGCAATTCTCTAAAGTAGTTCAACCAGGACAGTCTTTTGAAGTTTCAGATAAGTAAATAGCCACATCTTCTTAGTTCAAGTATTTACTACTCTTTCTTGTTTTATCAAGAACCTTGTTCTCACCAATTTGTGAGCATGGGCCATTACAGCTGGCTTAGCTATCTTATTGGAACCTCTACCCTCATGATGTACATCTCCTTGACTAGATGGTCCCACCTTGTTCATATTTTATCCCAAAAACACCAAAAACATTATAAATACTTTGAAAATACCAAAAACATTAGAACATGATCCAAAAAAGAATACAAACATTATCTCATGCTTATGTACATTTTTACATTCTCATTCCACCATCCCATGCTCTCACCATTTTGTGAGCAACTGTTAACTTTGAATGCTCTCATCATTTTGTGAGCAACTAATAAGTTTGAATGCTTTTGCCATTTTGTGAGAAACTATTAAGTTTGAATGATCTCACCATTTTCTGAGCAACTATTAAGTTTGAAAACTCTTACCATTTTACAAGCATAAAAACACCAGTTCATTTCATCTTTCCCCATGAACTTGCCATGTTGCAAGGTCATTCTTTCTCATCTCATCAGCTTCTTATTTGATATACCATTCTCATTTGTTTATCATATCTTCCATTTCTTTTATAACATTAATTATGATGATCTGATACTCATTTTTCTTCTATCCCATTTCCTGGGAGAACTAAATTTGGCCTGAAGTTCATGTTGGAACATGCATCCATGGAACTATGTAGGCAACATCCACTTGTCTTATACAGCTAGAGTCAGCTTGACCAACCCCTTATTTTTCTTCTCTTCCCCCATTTCTCCTATCATTTTTCCTCTTTAATTAGGGAACAATTGTCACTATTCTTTGTTATGATGTGGTGGAAAGTAACACCTCTACCACACATGCATGAACATTTGTCTTTAAACCACACTAACTTTGTTTTTGTTTGTGTGTGTTTATTTGATTTTTCTTGGTGTTTTATTGTGTTTTCTTAGTGTTTTGTTGTGATTTTGCACCTCTCCTTTTATTTCTTCTCCTCTTCTCTTTTTTATTACATCTTGTCTCATTCTTGGTCTTGTGTTTATTTGTCTTATTTTTCTGTTTGATTTTACTTTTTTCTTTTGTGTTCAAGAATGCCTTGATGATCCACATAGATCTTGATTATTCATATCTTGGTCTCATGTCATTAATATGTTCTTGCCTTTTGTTTTTTAAACATTTTTTTTCCTACTTAAGTCTTGATAGATCATATCTTGATTTCAAGTTAGGTTCATTTGTTTAAATATAAATTGCTGTAACTCTTGTTTTGGTCATTGTTTTAACATTATCCTTAGATATAGGTATTCACATTTGAAATAACTTAGCACAGTTTGAATCTTATGTCATTCTAAGTTATTCATACTTATGATGCCTAATTTATTTTGCTATAATTATGACCCAATAATATGATCTTTTGACCATTTTGATTAATTGAGGGCCAATTTTTAAATAATTGCACAAATGTTGATTAACCTTGTTTAAGGCTAATTAATCCAAATCAAGAGCTTAAGTGGATTTTACATGAGAGTTGTTAAATATTTATTTTTGAAAAGTGATTTCTATTAACTACATCATCAGGTGACATCATTTCTTGGGAGACATCCCTGGGCCATAAATGCCACAAATATTAGGATTATGGGTCACCCATGCCTAGTTAATGCCTCTCATGCCTCTTCAATGCCCCTTTTTCCAAGGTCATGATGAAGATAATTATGGATTTAATTCTAAATATTAAGATTATCCATGGCCACATATCTCAATCTTGAGATGGACAGTCAAGGTTGATCCTGACCAATCTCAAAAAACTATAAATAGAGAGGCCATGGATGTGAATTTAAAATCTATTTTTGGTGCAAGGTTATTATGCTCAAATATTTTTAAAGATTAAATATTTCAAAGTTATAATGCTAAATTTTTTCCATAAGGTTTTGCATTTGATCATAAATTTTTCTTGCAAGCTTCATTGATAGGCTAGTTTAGTGATTTGGAATCATGAGCCTAGGTTTTATGGAGTGTTCCTGAGGCATTGAAGGAGCTTACCATGATTTTTGACAAAGACAAGGATGCTTAATTAAGGGAGAACATGTTTTTGAGCCACATGGGTATTATGAATCCACTTGGGAAGGTAATATGGTATTGCTTTCTTTCATTTGTTTCTTGCTATCCTTTTTAATTCCCATAGGAATAGATAGGCTTGGTTAGTTAGTTATTTATACATGTTTCATTATTTAGAGACTAATGATTAAATATCTTGCAAAACCTAGGTTCATGATATGGAATTAGGCTTCTAGGTAGCATGCATTTTAGGCTTCATTGTCTATGCTTAGACATGCATATCTTGGCATACATTGTGAGTCTAATCAATTCTTGGTCATTTTTCATCATTCTTCATTCCATTCTCTCCCACACTTGGGTGAACTACATTGGTCTAAAGTTCATATTGGAACATGAGTCCATGGAACTATGTAGGCAGTGCTCATTTTCTATTGAGGTCAGCTTGACTATCTCTATTCTTCTTTTCATCTCTCTCATCACTTTGTGTATTCTCATATGATTAGTTTTATATAGCTTTCTAATCCATTCCACCATCGTATGTATGTTTGTACCTGCTCACTTTAACCTATCTTTTGGGTTATATCCTTGAGATATTTTGCTTGCTAATTGCCCATGCTGGGGCAAAACATTTGAACAACATTAAAATCAAATCAACTCTATAAGGGCAAATCATTATTAATTGTTAATCAATGATCAAGATTCACCCTACTAGGGCAAAACTATTTTATCACGATCAAATCTACTCTACTAGAGTACTTATTATATTCTCTTTGGAGACCCCATTCTAGTGGTTCTTCCCTTCCTAAAGTAGAAAACTATCTCTTTTTCTCTAATTCCAAGATCTCCACATTAAATCCCATGATAGCAATATTTTAGTGTGTAACTTGTCTCGAGATTGATCAATGCCATAAGTGCGTAGCTTGTACTCTCAAATTGGGTATGTTTATAGTGTGTACCTTACATTTATGGATTGTATATTTACCATTACACCTATCTCTAGGGCCTATTATACCTCTAATTATATTTTGATCATTGATGGTAATAATGTGTGCAAGCATTAGCTCATTTGGATGTGATCTATTCCATGGGTTAATCTCTTGCTTTCTCTTTTCAAGAGTTCATCCTTTTCTTCCATCCTAGTATGTCCTGTTGAGGGGGAATCATGAGTATATTCCAATTTCTTCCTAACAACTCTTTTTTTTTAAAATTTGTTGCTTCATTAGAATATCTCGGTACACCTTCTCAAACAGGGGTAAAATGTAGACATCTAATTCCTAACACCATTTGTGTTGAAATTGTCAATCTTACTCAAACTGAACTCAAATGCACATTTTAGGTCAAAATCTATAAAACCTCCTAAATGGTTCAAACTTGTCACTTACAAGTGCTAGTTTAGGTCAAAGTATCCCTAAATAGGGAAATGCATTTTATGGGCCAACCAATTTTGATCAGATCATTTCTAGTCAAAATGATAATTTTGCCATTTAGTGCTTTAGATCACTCTTTTCTTCTAATTCATTTGTACACATCACTTACCTTTATTATTTGGTGTTAACAACATCTTAAATGGAAATACAACTCCAACGCATCTAACATCACCTTCCAGTCCTCTCCATTTAAATTATGACCTAATAATATGACTTTTTGACCATTTTGATTAATTAAGGGCCAATTTTCAAATAATTACACAAATGTTGATTAACCTTGTTTAAGGCTAATTAATCCAAATCAAGAGCTTAAGTGGATTTTCCATGAAAGTTGTTGAATATTTCTTTTTAAAAATTGATTCTTATTAACTGCATCATCAGGTGACATCATTTCTTGAGAAGACATCCCTAGGCCATAAATGCCACAAATATCAAGATTATGGGTCACCCATGCCTATTTAATGCCTCCCATGCCTCTTCAATGCCCCTTCTTCTAATGTAATGATGAAGATAATTATGGATTTAATTCTAAATATTAATATTATCCATGGCCACACATCTCAATCTTGAGATGGATGGTCATGGTTGATCCTGACCAATCTCAAGAAACTATAAATAGAGTGGCCATGGATGTGAATTTAAAACCTATTTTTGGTGTATGGTTATTATGCTCAAATATTTTAAAATCTTGAATATAGCAAAGTTATAATGGTAAATTTTTTCCATAAGGTTTTGCATTTAATCATAGATTTTACTTGCAAGCTTCATTGATAGGCTAGTTTAGTGATTTGGAATCATGAGCCTAGGTTTTATGGAGTGTTATTGAGGCATTGGAGGAGTTTACCACCATTTTTAACAAAGATAAGGATTCTTGATCAAGGGAGAACATGTTTTTGAGCCACATGGGTATGGTGAATCCACTTGGAAAGGTAATATGGTGTTGCTTTCTGTCATTTATTTCTTGTTATCCTTTGTAATTCCTATTGGAATAGTTAGGCTTGGTTTGTTATTTCTTTATACATGTTTCATTATTTATGGACTAATGCTTGACTAACGTTCTTTGTAATCCTCTCTACATCTATAAGGGCTTGGTCCTTTATTGATTTACATGCACCTGAGGAACTTACCTCATTGTACCATGCCTAGAACTACCATCTATTGCATTGGTCATATTGATATCTAAAGGAGGGCTCTATCCTCTTTCTATACCACCATCTTGGCTATCCTCCATATTTTCCATGAATATATAACTAAAGGTGCAAACTATGTACCCATGACCTAGAAAACCTGGTGTACCACATGCTGCATAGGGATCCTGACTACCTACTATGGAATATGCTACATGGGAACCTATATAACCTGATGAGGGTTGGATTTTTGCCTAACCTATCCCTATGCCTTTGCATGTACCTATCCCTATGGCAAAACCTATCTCTATCCATGTCATTGTGCATATCTTTGTCCTAATATCTGATTATCTGGTAGTCCTTGTACTAAAACTTACCTCTATCTCACCCTTATATAATGTTATTTTTTTTGTTGAGGCTAGGGTTGAGTATGTGTATGGGCATAAAATATGCCTACCATGTTGTGTAAGCATCTACAATGCTACTTGCATAGGCACAAATTACTAGTTGGACCACTAGGTAACTACCAATTGCCTTTGCTCTTAGAATAGGTGGCCCTTACTATCTCAAATCTTAGGTTACATGAGCAAAGAAATGTGTACTATAAATAACATCCTATTGAAAACCAAACTACCACTAGATATAATTTGGATTATATCACTCTACTATAAAATCACAATGACTAGTGATATAACACAGTGTGATCATATATTAGGTAACATACCCATCCTCCAACCATTCAAATTGAATGGTCATATAAAGATGCCAAATGAAGTCACCATCTACCATCTTGTCTATGGCCCTATGATAGAAATATAAATCTCTCATGTGGCCTCAAAGGCTATCCCTTATCTAGTACCAACTAAATTCTAGTGGGTCATTCCTCTGACTGAATGGCCACTCTATCATAATGTGTTCTCAGGACCATACATATAGCATTGTACTATGACTAATGATTTGGCCCCTTAGATAGGTAATCATATGTAAATTAAGTTATATCTACATCAATACCATAGGGGTACATGCAAAGCAAATTCACAAGTCAAAAATATCATGTATCATTCCTATCAATCCAATCTAATCACTACCTTAAAAGTCACTACCTCATTAAGCATTGATGCTTGTGTTGGTGGTGGAAGTGTTAATAACTATCCCTATCCTACTATCACCTATATTAATTTGAGGATAACATCTAGAGGAAATTATAAATCCTTTAAGGCATCAATATCAACATCCCCACCTTCAACCATAATGTTTGTCACACTGAATAGGTCCTCCATCATAGAGAACCTACTCTACCACATCTATTGGATTTGCTCTCCCTAAATAAATAATCATATAATCATCCAAACATTCCACCAGTATCAAAATATCTTAATCAATTGGAAGATGGAAGGTTGATGTCTCAAAATGCCAATGTTCAACTAGTGCTAACAAATAGGCCCTATTGGCTTGAATGATTGGTATGTATGCCACATGTAGTAGATCCATTGTCTCCAAGAAGGCTACCAAGTCTTCAGTCATGAGCCCAAGATAGTGTAACACTCATGATCATCTCTTATGAATCATAACTACCTCCATTATATCCTAAATTTCACAAGGCATATTAGAATCAATTCCTTACATCTATTTATTTTCTCCTTGTTGAACCACATTAGCACTTTCTTCTACTTAGTAGTTCTATTCTTCTAGCCTACTTACATTTTTCTTCTTCAAAATTTGCCTAAGATTTCCTTTGGGCAATCTTAGAATTTTATAGGTAAATCTATTATTTGATATGGCATTCTCACTATTTGGTAGGCCACTCTCATCATTTCTACCCACTAGTCTATGTTCTCAGTATTTTTCAAGTTGTTCCCATTGATTAGCAGGATGACCTTGTAGACACCTAAATCTGGCCACCAATAACCTCCATTCAAGCTTTTGACCAATTTCTACCAAAATGCACAATTTGGCCTAAAAACACTAAAACATGTTAAAAGATATGAAATTGATGTATTCAAGTTCTAATTTTGGCTAGGGTATCCCTAAATGGGGAAATGCAATTTATGGGCTAGCTAACTTTGATCAGATCATTCTAAGTCAAAATGCCAATTTTGCACCTAGGTACTCTAGATTGTCTTTCCTATCAAATCTATTTCACAAGATGTATGCCTTTGTTATTTTTTATTAGTAACATCCTAAATGGGATAATGGATCTAATTCATTTGACATCACCTTCCAATTCTAATCCAATCAAATTATGGACCAATAACAAGGCATTCTGATCAATTTGAGTAATTTGTGCACAAAGTGCTTAAGCATGCTTAAGAGCTAATTAATCAAAATCAAGGCCTAATTAATAATTCCATGGAAACTTGTTGAAAAGTTATTTTTATAAATGAATATTGAATATCTGCATCACAGGTGACCTCATTTCTTAGGAAGACATCCCTAGGTCATAAATGCCATAAATATCAAGATTCATGCCCTCCATGCCTCAACAATGCCTTCCATGATGCCCTACATGCCTCTTAATTTACCCTTATTCCAATGTCATGATGAGGATAATTATAAACTTAATTCCAAAAATTGAATTAATCCTCAACCACACATCTCAATCTTAGGATGGACGGTTCAGGTTGATTCTAGACATTCTCAAAAATCTATAAATAAGAGGCCTTACCACATCATTTCTAAGACATGATTATGCAAAGTTATAATGCATAATTGATTACAAAGCTTTAATAAAATATTTTTACCATGCCAAATTGATTTCAAGCCAAGCCAAGCCATAAACCAAAGGTTCCATGGAGAGATGGAGGTAGCCAAGCTCCCATTGCCAAGGACTTCATGAGCAAAACCCAAGCAAGCCACTACAACAAGAATTTTTGAGCATCCAAGGAAGGTAAAATAGGATTTATTTTGAATTTTAGTTATGTGTTTTATTCATGTTTGTTAACTAAGCTCTCCCTAGTGTCTAGGCCTAGATATGTTATGCTAATTAGTGTGTTTCTTTCATTTTGAAACTAAAATGATACTAACCATCCTCTCTTGAGTCAAATTCTTAGATCACAAACCTCACTATTATCAAAGAGTTCACTATTTTTGTGTTTTTTACTAAATAGGCATTTTCATCAATTATCTTCCAATTCACCAATTTAGGTGATTTTGGTGATATCATCAAATTGGCCATGGCCTCATCATTTGATCAATGATATCACCATTTTTGTAGGCAATTTCATCATTTTCATATTTTTAAAAATAGTGAGTTCACCATTTCATGGTTTTATAGGCCATAATAAATATATTATATGATGAAATTGACTAGAAAAAAATGTACTTAATGATACCATAGTCCTTTTTGGTTGTTGGTACTCTTGCATGCACTCACCAAGATGCTTGTGGTGGGGGAACTTAGCCATATTCTTTACCTCTTTTATGCACAAAACCAAATATACATACCTCTATAAGATGAGGGTGAAAATGAATAATTGTCACCCCCTAGGGAGTTGTTTTATAGCCAAAATTCTGAATTCCCCCCCTCCATGCCCTATTTTGTGCTTCATTTTTATTCCATAGAGGCTTATTTTTGCCTTGTTTATCCATATTTCATCTCATTTTATTCTAATCACTCTATTTTTTAGATGATTCTGCTAAAACACATGCTATTTTATTTTTTGCAAAGGTCCATCCATCAAACTTATGTTTTTCCATCCTACCCTTGAGGGGGCGTCATAGACCTCCCAAACATTGTTTGGGGCATTTTGGTGAGCCCACTTTTTTGCAAACCAAATAAATTCAACAAAAGTGGCAAAAAAATAATTTCTTCTAATTGTGATCATTTTGAGTGAACTTTTTATTCTTTGAAAATTTGTTTCTTTTTCTAAATGTCTCACCACACCCTTTCAAATAGGGGGAAAATGTAGACATCTAATTCTCACCGTTGTTGTGTTAAAATCGCAAGTAAGAGTTACTTCCCATAATAATGCACAAACTAGACCAAATACCATTGAAACAATTTTATTCATATACACACATCACATGTAATCTTTGAAACATATTGATGCATCCCTAATTGGGTTAATGCATTATAACCAACTATCAGCTTCATTTAATTCAAAAGGAATCAAATTATTGCTTTACTGTTAACATTATGGGGAAATTAACTGAAGCAAAATAATCAAATTTTGAAATTGCATAAGGCACCTAAAGGCTGGTAAAGATAACTTATATAGGGATATAAAATCAATTGTCTAAACAAAAAATCCATGAAATTGATCTAATTGTTTCATATTCAAAATTCAACAAATATCTAAATTATGAAATCATCAAAAAATTGTCATGCACTAGGTATTTATGGAAATAAATATATGAATTAAGGAAAGTCATGCCTCATTATAACAACCTCTTTCCAAAATAATCAATGCATTTGCCTCAAAAATTGAATCTACTTGTATCCACACATCTTGATCTTGATCCTAAGGCCATAATTAATCTGTTAAACCTCTAAATACCAAGGCCATCACACTTTTTCAACAAGATTTTTAGTGTAAAGAAACTATGTATAAATCCTTCTAAAATCTTAAGCTATTCTTCCAATTCATTCACAAAACCATTCCAATAGTGCTTGGAGAGAGATATTGAAAGCTCTTTCTCAATGACATTGCTAAATATTCTAAGCTTTATATCCAAGAACAATCAAGTATGTGAGTTGGAAATAAAGGAAGGTCCATGGGGAAGGTATAACTTGTCTTGTTTTATGCTTCTTTTTTGTTCTTTACTTCATTAGACCTTTTCCAAAACTAAATTACCATGCTTATGGTGTTATGTTTCATGATTTGTTTATATTTTGAATACTGACAAAGAAACTAACCCCCCTTGTAATTGTGGTTCATAGACACTACCCAAGAAGATGAAAAATACAAGGATGATTCAATTTCACTTAAGAGAGTAGGCCTCCACCAAGATAAAACAAATAAAGGTATTTCCATGTAAGGATTTGTTTCTCAATATTTTCTCCAAATGTGTGTTAAAAGATGATGGAATATTCTCTCTAAATATAAAAAACATAGTAGTTTTTATGGCTAGGATTGCTTTTGATAGTTATTATAAGTTTCCTACCCTATATTTCACCTATAACCAGGCCAATGCTATAAAATGGATGAGATAAATTGACCTAATGGAGGTTCTTAAGTACTGTGCCATAGACATAGATAACTAGCTCATTAAAATTAATTTGGGGGGCTATACCATTAACATTTTTAGGCCTGGTGTTACTTTGAGAATGTTTTTGATGAACAAAATGTATAGTGATTCAAACATTGATCATGCAAATAAATTATGGGTGCCTATGTTAGACATGATTATAAACATATGAGGATAAGAAGCCTAGTTTGGGAGAGATTTTTGCTTTTAATCTGCAAAAATAATTTTACATTATCAAGGAAGCTTAAGTTTTTACATGAAGTCTTATTTGGTGGATGCATAAATGTGTCACTACATAGTTTAGATGTGTTGATTTTCATAGGTGTCCAAACCCTTCCAGCTCACCTATTCATGTGCTTTGTTGTAATTTGTATGTGCATAGATACAAGGAATGTATGTAGGAAAATTTTGACTATTTTTATCCACCTATGTATTTAGAAATCAATGAGAATCCTATGCCCAAAGATTTTGAGGAGATGAGGGACTCAATTAAGAAAACAAGAGCTTATTGGTACTATGAGAAATATATTATGTTGAAGATTGAGGGAAATATGACACCTATGTATAATTTTCCCTACTACATTCTTGATAGACATGTTGCCCAAGAGTTAGACTTTTAATTTTTTTATGAAGTAGATGGATTATGTAAGAGAATAATCCAAAGATCATGGTCATCAACACCCCTAAAACTTGGTGATTCCTTGTACAAAACATGGTCCTCTATACAGTAGTTAGCATTACACAAGCTTTCTTTTAACAAATTTGAGAAGGATATATAAATAAAATGGGATACTCACCTGATAGAAGCCAAAATTTTGGAGAGTCTATAAGGAAAATTCAGTTTATATTATCCTCATCAAATCCAACTAGATAATTTATATCATTTGAATCCACAAAATGATATGGGTGTGATAAAAAAATCTTCAAGTAGTAGGATTGTATAGGCCATAACCATAAGTGTAGGAATAAATAATTGTCCCTAGTAACCTATTGGTCAAATAAAGAGAAAATCCACATGGAACTAACCTACCTTTAATGAGAAATTTGTTATAGGGATTTTCCCTGGCTACATCACCAGTGACTATGATGCCCTAGGTGACTCAATGATTCTCTCCTCCTACTTCTATGATAATTATTGCCTAAGTTTCTATTTAGTTGAGAAAATTTTTACCTCTGACCTATCCTAATATTTAATTTTCACCAATTATTTTACATGTTCCTAGTCTACTTATTAAATTTTTACAAGATTTTTTTGTGTCTCAATGTAATACTAATGTTCAAAGAGTTAGAATTTTCTTAAACCAAGCATTGTAATCACCTGATATTAAAATTATGGTTGAATCATTACAATAGTTGTCAAATATTTTAATTTATGTATTATAATGACCACTTTATTCTTAGATATTGTATCTTCCACTCCTCCACCCCTTGTCACAATATCAAGCGTGATAAGATCCATTACTGAAAAAAATCATATGGCCACTAAAGTTAGCCCAAGTGGTAGTGGGAATTCTAAAGTTGCTACTATATAATATCCATTTGCTTCAAGTTTTCCTTCCCTAAGGATGATTAATATTGTGATTTCATCCTCATTCTCTCTTATGGTCCCTATTTCTTTAGTGGTTACAAGTGTAAGTATAGGGTTTGTTATTGCCATTTCACCATCATTGGAGGTTAGTGTGAATACTTCAACACCCATTCCCACTCCCATTTCCACCACCACTTCATTAGCTTTTAAATATATTATTTATAGTTATATTATGGCCACCCCAATTCTAATGGAAACACAAGGGTCATCTTAATTTGTTACAATAATCACTATGGCCCCACAAATTAAAGGAAGAAAATCCTAAATGGATTAGATATAGAGTATGAAAATTATGAAAGCCTAGTAGTCTAACATGATCATTCATGAACAACCTAATGCTAAATTAAAGTTTGATAAATATATTGGTAAGTTGAAAAATATCACTACTAAAGTAATTTCTAAAGACAATTCTTCTTTGATTTATGAAATAGATGAGGATTTGTTCTCACTTACCAGGAAATAGGAAAAACCTATCAAGGATATTGTTAAATCCTTAGAGTAATCCAATAGGGAAGATGAATGTGAGGAGGGCCTTGAGTCCACTAACATGATGGTAAAAAAAAGTTGTTAATGGAATGAATATGAAGGTCAACATTTTGGAGACTTGGGCCAAGGTCAAGGTGCTAGAAAACATTGTGAATGACATTGAGGCTACCTTAGACTTAATTTTTAGGTCACTGATATAAATACACCATGCTAAATAAAAGAGTGTCAAATTACAACATAATATTCAAATATATTTATTGGAAGTCATTGAGATAAATAATAAGTTGAAAATGATTAACATGGTTGTTTGGCATAATTTACTTCTTAATGCCTATACTATACTTTCTTTTGACATTGGTTTATGTGAAAGTTTCATTTCTCCCACTATAACTTCATTTAGATATTTATTACCTCTTTTCACAACTACCATGTCATTATTAAATGTTTTTATATAAAAATGTATTTATTTCTTCCTTGATGCCATCATTACATAGTTGTACAAAGGGGATGGTAACCTATTAACTATAGATGAGTTCACATTGATTATAAATAGTTTCATAGTTGTATTCAAATGAGAGATAGTACCTATAAACAATAATATCAGCTAAAAAATTATATATTTTGTCACACATTCAATGAAAAGAGTTGAGAAGGCTACCTGTTAGATAACATCTCAAAGATCCTCTACTCAACAATGCACAAGTGGTCACCAAAATTGAGATTCAATTTAGGAAGCATGTTATTGATATGTCATGAATTGAGGAATATTATGAGCTCTGCATGCATCCATTCAAATGAAAATGAGTTGTGATTTAAATTTTCAAATTACAAGTGACAACTCTAGAGGGACTTGGTAGTGGAAATTATATTTAAAATGTCTAATTATGATCAACACTTTAGAGATAGTTTTTTTCTTGGTTCTTAGTTTGTTTTATTAGTTTATTATAAACATGCAAACATTTGAATGATATGGATAAGTCTCATATTTTATTATAAATAATTTACGTTGTGACCTATTTCAATAATAAATAAGAAAATTAGAAATCTTGTTAAATTTGCATGCTGAAGAAATCACTATGGATGTTATGTGATTTCCCTTTCTCACTCAAATCAAAGATTTATGCTTCTTTAATTTAAATTTTTCATTATTGAGATCTATATGTTGTGTATGAGATAGTTAGTTTGAGTGTATGTTATTCTATTCTTTTCATTGGAAATCTATGACCACAATTAAAAATTTGTATATGAATGAGCTATTGTTATTTTATGTGAATAATTATCTTGTAAAGTATGCTTATGGAATTTTATCATATATTTATGCACTATCCATACCAATTCCATATTAGGTGCATCAGGCACAATATGAATGGTCCCATGATACCCATATTTAACTTCTCATTTTATAAGTAATAAATAACCTTGCCTCTTGACCAAATTACTTTTGGGATGGTCAGTATTTGAGGCACAAAGGATGTCTAGTACTAGTATCAAAATAAACACTAAGACAATAAATTATATTAGAATTGCATGCATCTCCATTAGCTGAACACTTGAGTTTTTTAAGAACCTATGAAAGAAACCACCAAAAACATTTTTGGGAAGGCATTAAACATGACATCAAATAATTGGTGGTATAATGTGAAATGTGTCAGTGTACTAAAGGTGATACTATTGCCACCCCATGCATGCTCTCCTTGCCTATCCCAATCTATGTATGGTTGGATATTTTTGTGACTTTGTTGAGAGACAACATAAGTCAGGCAAGATATCAATGATTCTCATGTTAATGGATTGGCCCTCTAAGTATGCCCATTTTTGTGCCCTCAATCATCATTTTACTAAGTCCATTATCACTCAAACCTTTCTTGATCAGATATATCATATCCATGGTATAATTACCTTAATTATGTGTGACCATGATTTCACTTTTAGTAGTATTTTCTAGAAGGAACTTTTCTATTGCTATGGCACCCATCTTAAAATAAGTTCTACCTACCATCCATAAACTGATGGTCAAATGGACATTGTCAAAAAATACTTGGAGACTTTTTAGTGTTATATTACCTCTGATTAAAAAGCTCATTAGGTCAAATGGTTTCCAATTTATGAATAGTGGTACAACTCTACATACACATTGCCACTAAGATGACACCATTTGACGTTTATATAGTTATCCACCACCTTCTCTTCAAACATACCTTCCATGCAGTTCTAAGGTATAGGAAGTTGATGCCACACTCCACACACATTAAAATGTCCTTAAAACTCTTAAACATAACCTCCATATGGCACAAAACCACATGAATCTATTGACTATAAAAAGTGTATGACACTTTAACACATGTATCACGGTTAAAATTATTATGGGATAGAGTCCCTCTTCTATTCGTAGGTGAAGCTAACTTTATTCAAAATAAAATGAAATCATAAACCTAACATATTAAAAAATGTACATACTAAATTAATTTATGAGGTTTTCATGTATGAGAAATGAAATATGAGTTTGAGAGTAAATTTAAGAAAATAGAAAGTGTTAACTATGAAAAGAGAGAAGAAGGAATGTAAACAAGTGAGAAATGGAGATTTCACTTAGATATTAATCAATTAACTTGACATAAAATTACCATAACTTGAGACTTTTTGTATGAAAGAATGAAGAAAAAAACATTATGAATAAATGAGTATAATACCATTCATTCTCAACTAAAGACAAGCTCAAAGTCCCGCAACACTTGGATTTATTGTTTTTCATGAAAAAACACAGTTATTTTTCTCTTTTCTTATTTTCCTTAAAAAAATTATCTTCTTGTAAAATTTATGAAAAATTGACAAAATTTTGAGAGGCATTAAAGCCTTCTACTTCTGGAAATATTAACCCTATATTCTAGTAAACAAATTCTAAAAATAGAATTCGATTGCATAATTCAGCGTGCATGTTGACTTGTTCAAGTTACACAAAAAATTGTAAAAAACTTCAAACCAAAATGTAGCTCTCAATCTATAAATAATATTGTGACAAAACACAGTTCCAAAGTAAAAGTCAAGGAGTCTTCTCTGGTACCTGATATTCATCTCCTTCCTCTCATCAATGGTGAAGACTTCCTTCTGCATATCTTTTTCTTATTTATCCTCATATTCTTCAAATTTTTGCAATATGTTTTCTAACTTGTCATGGTTTGGGCTTTTGGAATGTTGATAATGAATTTTAGCCTCCTATAAATTTATCATTTGTTGAGGAATTATTTTCAAATTCTTCAAATCCTTGCCCAACATGTCAAATGAGTTTTAGAAATGCACAAATTTTTGAATCGATTTGTAACTAAATGAAGTAGTAAGGTTGGTTTCTTGATCAATAAATTATTTTAAATCTCCTTGAATATCTTCTATAAGAATTACTTTCCCTCTTTTGAAGAATGGGCATGGGAGTTCTTTGATTGCTTCACTGATATCATAAATGGGGTCAGCTAATAAGATCCTTTAATTCTTAAATTTATGCAAGGATTATTCTATAATATTGAAATTAAACCTTGTTAACCCTAAAAACTTGACTTGTTCCCCTAAGTCATCTTATATGAAGGATCCTTCACCAAATAAAATATCCTCATCTACCCTAGACTAGGATTATAGCCATGGTAGCCAATTCTTTAATTTATCTATTTCTTCTATGTATTCAACCTCTTAATTATAAGTGTATTGTCTTTCTTCTTCTATCATAGAGTAGAATTCAATGGTTGAGGTTGTCATTTTGTTTCCTTGTTCTAATAACTTCTCAGATAATTGCTAAAACATTAGTGGATAAATGAATCCCAATACATTGAATATTGTTTGTTAAATCTCATTCCAAAATTTGATCTAATTCTTGAGTAAAAGATATTTTGAACCATGATATGTTTAGGATAATAGTAATTAATAAAAAAAAAGACTCATACAAATGATTGTAGTAATTCTATATCTAATAGTCCAAGGTGGCCAAATTGGGACATTTTAAGTTATTCATCAACATCATGACAAATATTATTTAAATATTAGTAGCTCCTATGTAGATCAAGATTTGTGCCATAAAAATGAAATTTGTGTTTAATATAATATAAAATAGGGATATACAAATAAGAACTAGCCCTAATGAAAGGGTAAGAAAAATTATACTACTCCTAGACCTCCTAATATGAGACTTAGTGTTAGAGGAGTCAAAATAATATCATATATATATTTTGTTGATTCATTATGTGCATGATAAGTTCAAATATTATTCCATCCCATTCACTAAAAAAAGTGATCTCATTTTTATATTTGCTATACTTGATATTATAATATTTATACTTCAAATATTTCATTCTAGTATCTCTCCATATGTTCCCTATTCTCTCAGTTGCTTAGAGAGTCTTAGTATTCATAGTATAATCTTGAAGTTATGTTTGCATCAAGATAATCATTATTTGTATTACTAAAGTAAGTTGGTCTACCTTTTCCTTCAATTAATCTTTTGTGGCTTTATCACAATCAAATCTTTCAATAAATGAACTAATAATGGTATGCACATCTTCCTTTAATCCCTCACTAGTAGGCTTACCTAGGTGAACATGTGAAACCTGGTAATACACATATGTATCTCTTATTTTGAATTTTCAAGAGGGGGATTAGTAATTTTGGCATACCTCTCACCTTGATCATCTACAACAATATGAGAAACCTTTTTGGGTTTCTTGGCAAATTGAGGATGTGAAGGAATTAAAGTGTTAAAGTCTATTTCCAAAGGTGAAATAGTCTTCTTTCTCTTTTTCACTATCTTGATCAGCCATTGGGATGATTTGATGTCCATTTATCCTTACACTGATGTTGATTTATCCTACACATATTCTTGAGCAACAAGAGTCTGATCCATCATAAGTTCCATTCTCTCTTTCATTTATAGAGGGGGTGGGACTTCTACTTCCAAAACTTGATAAGTGTCTAACTCTTGTTCTTCTTGAATAGTAGGTAAATGTTCCACCACCTTGTAATAAGTTCCTATTGCTTTTAAAATATATTTCCCTTCTTTAGGGACTGATTTAATGGTCTCTTTGGCTACATCCCAAGAAGGAAATTCTTGTTGTTTATCAAAAAGAACTAGGGCCAATACTACTAAGGGGGGTCATTAGGATATAAAAATGGAGGATCTTCAATCATGAAATATAATGTGGTGTTCATAATAAACCTATGCAAATTAACCACCTTTTTAGGTGTCTCACTCAACACAGTCGATATCCCAAGAGTACCCTTCGCACTAGTTGAATTTTTGAGCTTGAACTTTAGGGGTTTCTTTTTAAGTTGAGGCAAGGGATCCTTAGTTTCTTCAATCACAACAATAATGTCCCCTATAGTACTATAAAGTATTGTTTGACTCAAGAGGAGGTATATTTTTAGCTTTTAAAGGCAGAGGAAGTTTGACATCTTGCACATCCACACCTTTACTTGCGAGCCATGCCAAATTTCTTCTAAAGACTCATTGAGTTTGAGTCTCCAATGATGTTATCTCCTATTGACTCTAGTAAACCCTAGGAATATGTGCCTTTTTGATTCCTTATGAAAATTAATTCTTATCTATCACCTCACGATCATATTTAATATTTAAATCATCAAGAATATCCATAATATTGAACTTGATTACTTGATATAATGTGAAGCAGGTATAGTCAAGAAGACTAACTTCCCTTTCATCATCACAATCCATCCAAAAGTCATCATAATAAGGTATGTGTTTAAATGACCCAATCAAATCATGATATGTTATTCCCCTTATATTAAATGAGGGATCACTATGAAATGATTAAAGGGTGACTTGTGCCATGTCTGTTTATACTAATTTAGTATTATATAGCGTGGCACAAGTATACCTACCAATAATCATTATAAAATGAATGTTGATAGATTTATGTTTATAAACCAAAAAAATTTATGTCACCATAAATTTCCACACTATCTCTATGAACACCCATCTATCACCTACAAACTTCATAAGCATTTAAGGGGCAAAATCACACCTCTATACCTTGAAGTAGGAAAATGTAGGGAACTCAATGAAATAGCCAACCCATCTTGAAATATCTATAGAGGAACCAATGGAGAAGCATTGATTATAAGGTTCTACCTTGAAAATTTGAATGACAAAGTGAATAAAGGCATCATTAACACAATGAAAATGTTTAACAATCTTATTATTATCAATTAAAGATAATATTCATATATTTGACATGCAAACATTAAACCTAACGTAGATAAGTTGTTGTATAATCTCATCCATGCAATAACATAGATGAGATATGATATCATATAGAACTTATGGGTGGTGATTACTTTACATAATTATTTGTGGATTGACTCTCTAATCTATTCAACTCAATCGATGTGTTGCTTGTTGGCATGAATAATCTAGATATATTAAAACATCCATTCATTATAATATCTTATTTTAGGATTTCACACTACCCTATATATAAAAGTAACAATGTCATTGATTTCAAGCTTGAAATTTTTTCAAGAAATAACTTTGGGCACCTTAAACACCAAGGCCTTTGGCTTGGCAAGCCAATGTTTATTTAGGGATCTAATATAATCATCTTTATTGTCATCATGGAATTGTTGGGTTGATTCTCGACTGATTTCCATGAAAAATTCATGATAAAAAATCTTCAACATTTCCTTAATGTATTCTAGACCAAGTCTCAAGATAACTCCTTCTTGAGGAGTACGAACCTCCCTTTTGTCTTTGTCTTAATGATTTGCCAATGTCATAACAAGTTTTGGGTACTACATAGAGACTAGAAATACAATATCTTAAGGAAGGCCACTATCATAAATTCTTTGTATCCAATCATTATTGAAAAAATCATTTACTCCTCCAAAAATATTCCATATCAGTGTGTCTTAAATCCATATCAGTGACCTGGTTGATGTTGGAGTCAATATTAGAAGAAGGTGTAACCCCTTAAAACTAGCACTTCATCTCACTTGATTTTTCCTTTCCTTTCTTATCAGGCATTCTAAATAATTACTAACTATAACAAGGATGGGAGAATGGGGAGAAGGGAAAAAAAGTGTGAATGGGAATGAAAAAATCATAGAAGAGAGGTGATGTGAGGGGAGGCAAAAATAAGAGGTTATAAAGTAGTCATGAAGTTCCAATGTGGTGAGAGTAGGAAAACATAACATCAGGGTTTTATGGGTGCACAACAACCTAAAAACCTTAATGCGAGGAAAGATAAAAATCCTAACATCAAAGGTTTGAGGGTGCACAAGTGTCAAACACTGATGTGGCAAAAGATGAAAAGCCTAATGTTGGAGGTTTGAGGGTACAAATCAAGCGTCAAACCTTAATGCATGATCGGTGAAAATCTTTGATGTTGTAAAGGTAAGAAAAAGTTTCCAAGGGATTTAACAAGAATATTAGTGAAGAAATAAGTATCAAATGGTAGAAAAAAGTGAATTTTTGAGAAACAATAGGGCGATGAACTACATATAAGTAATAACTCCAAAGAAACCAACTCAAAACTCCAAGTGTCACTACCATGGAGAAATATAGAGGAAACTTTAATAAAAATCACTTTTAAATTCTTAAGGATGTAAAAAAGCCCTTGGGAATGGAGAAACACAATTGCAAAGCTCAAAATCCTATTTTTTGAATGTTTCAAAATGATAAGAATGACTTAATAAATAGTGGAGGTCGAATATAGCCCCACACGTGTAGGAATCAACCCTCATTAATGAGGGTCAATTCAGGGATGGGAGGCTACTTTACATCCATTAGGGCTTGATGGATGCATTTTTTGGACTGATGACTATATTGTAGTCTTGAAACCCCAACGCAAGGAGAAGCAAAAATAAACTAAGTCTTTTTCCAAAACACTCATTTTCAATTTTATAATATTTCTAGGGAATTTTAAAGGCATAACCCAAATTTCATAGGTGAAATTTGGGGGACAATAGAAGTAATAGGATAATCGACACCACTTAGAATGGGATTTCAATGATGGTGACATGGTTTTTCTCCAGTTCCAACAGTATAAGTAGTCCAAGTTTTATGGTCTTTATAAAGTGCTTTCCAAGATTACACCCATAGCATACAAGTTGGATCTTCCCTCCTCCTCCAAAATCCATGTAGTTTTCAATATATCATGTTTGAATAAGGTCATTGGTTAGCATGTATCTAGTTTTCCATCTATCATGAAACATAAGATGCAACATGGGAACCCCTATTCCAATTACAATAATAGTTTCCTAATCTCAATCTTGGAGGACAATTTTTTTTTAAATGTTAGGGCATGTCATGACCCCTCTATCCTAGCTCTTATATTTTGTATTAGTGATTATTAATAAAATATAGAACACATATGATTTTCAACTCATTCCATTTTATATTCATAATTATCCACATGTATGGGAGGTAGTATTTTTCTAGAGTATAATAGCTTAAATAAATGGCTCATGTAAGAGCAAAGATCATCTAATGAATATTTTACAATGAGTTGTTATCAAAGGATGTTTCTCCCTTGAAGAGGCCCATGATAATTTGTATTGAGATTCTATCATTTCAATATTATATTTTCATTATCTTTCCATTTAGTGCATAGTGGTTATATATTTTTTGTTATATTAAAATTTTTGCAAGTAGGTTCCTAACAAAGTATGATCATAACATGAATAATAAACCTTGATAATATAAGGTCAATATAAATTTTGATAAAAATTCAAAGGGGCTTGATGGGAATTAGGTTCATCTTAATTCCCTCCCCCCCCTGCCTAAAAATTTGTTCTCAACCGATAAAATTTGGTAAACTTTTGACGAAAAAATTGACGTTCTAAAAATGTCACTAAACTTCTCTTTGAAACCTTGTAAGTGTAAAAAAAAATATACTTTAGTGATCTTAGCAAAAATTTATAGCATGCTTTGATTTAAACATTGTCTATGTGAAAAATAATGTTGAGTGGGCTTATTGATTTGGGATTATTTTCTATGATGATTTTATGAATCTCCACTTCAGACATAATTTCTATTAGAATAATAATTATATTTTTTCCCCTATTGAAATTAAATCTAGAGACTTCATATATTTCTTGTATGTATTCCTAAATGATCCTTGATGATGTGTGAGGGAGATAAAATCTCCTATGGGTGGTATGAAACAAATGTACCATATGTTATCCCTTGTGTACTTTTCACAGATCATCTTTGAATTTTTTTCCTATATATCATTGTATTGCTATTATTTTATTAGGATGGATAGGTTGGGAAAACCTTAGGGATTGAGTTGTATAATTATGAACATGAATTTTGTGTGGGTTATATAAATACCTTAGTATTAATGTATGATTTGTATAAATCCATTATTTTCACATTGACTCTGTAGTGGATTATTGAGTCTAGATGCAACAAGGTAGTCTTGTTAAGTCCTAAGTCTTATGGCCATAAATATATACTTAGCATTTATATATACAAGGAATGTATTATTATTTGTTCTTATATACATAAGGAATGTATTATTTCTTGTTCATCTTCATTGTCAAGACTTGCAATGCATTATGTGGAGCTAGTTGTAGTTATGACTTGTATACACAGTTTCCTCATTTTTTTTGTTAGTTATGTATCTACCTTTGACATGAAGGATAAGACCACTCTCAATGGACACGATGTGTGCAATATATGTGAAAGGATTTGTGGTTGGATTAAAATACTTTGATGCCACTCTCCCTCTTATACAATTTTCTTGGCTCCGGTGGTGATCTACTACATCAATCTATGCTCACATTGAAAAGACTTGAATTGTGTATGACATGTAGGGATATAAGAATGTAATCTATTGTATTATAAATTGGAAAAGATGTAAGCTTGCAAACTATGAAAATCAATGTAATAATGAGATTAGTGTATATTGAAATTTTGATTTGATAATTATACTTTGGAAATGGATAAATATAATATTGATCTATTGATGTCTAATTTCCTTATTATCTATGGTCGTATACCTTGATTATGAAAAAGAATGTTTATATTAGAACATTTGATTGAATTTTATAGTGAATGAAATTGGAAAGAGCTATTATGGATGATTTATGAATGAAAAACTACTTTTACATTTTTATACCTTATTTCATGTTAAATGTAATTGTTTATTTTAAACATGATTTGTTAGGATTAATTAAGAAACCTTTGAGAGGATAAATTGGAACTTCACAAAAAATAATTTTTGGTGTGTCTTTCTTGTGTCTAACTAGAGAGATTATTTTGCTCCATATATTGGATATTGGGTGTTTATCATGTAGTATCTCATACTCTTGAGTCACATATCATACTATAAATGCTCCATGGTACCTGTGTGTCTATCCCTATATCATCAACATACTCAAATTATCTATAATTGAGTTACATCATCCAACAACCCTAGATGGATGTTATCTATATAGGTATCATATAATATCACCCTTCTACAATCCATATAAGTTACAATGGTATTAAATCATATCTCTAGGCTCCATCCTCCTTAGATGTGTCACTACCCACCTGGTCACAATGGAATCTTATAACCCCATCCCTCTGCAGGTAATCTTATGGGCCATGCAATGGGAAGATATCATACACCCATACCTATATCAATGTTCATGCCTCCATTCCACCTCCATGTGCCTCATATGTGAAGCTATATAAATATATGAGTATACATCATATTATTTCCCTCCATGTTGTGCATGATAGGTCCCATCCCATATGAAATGGCAATGCCACTAGTATCTGATGCTATGAATTAAGCCAATAAAATAATCAAATGCTTCTAAAATTGTAAAACATCCCTCATCAACATGTCACTTAATAAAGTAATATATATGTCTCTTTCACACCCATATATCAATATTATAATTACTCTGGGATGAGATCTATGTTTCTTAGGTGGTGTTGGGTGAATATTTTGTCATCAACTAACTGATGACAAAATAGGTATATCAACCACAGTATAGGGATATTTACACCACAAAAAGTGTGGGTTTACCAGATCTGGATGAGGTAAATCTCTCCTCTCATCAAGGGGAGGTTCCCTAGGAATATTTATATGCTAGATGTATATATATATATATATATAATTAAGAAAAAAATAACACATGGGGTGGTATAACAGCATCTACCTCTCTTTTGTTAGAGGTAATGTATAAAGAACAAAAGAGGAAAATCCTGGTCCTTAGCTAACAACATTCCTCTTCTTTCAGGAATGGTATTCAATGTGAAACAAAAAATCACCTGGAGTGACAAAGTCAACAAGAACACTCACGTAAGCACAAAGTCTTTCGTAGCCTCCTTCACCGATTTAGAATGAGCATAACTATAGAATGAAATGAAGCACAAAGTCTTCACTTGAAACTACAAAAGATAACTGAATCACAAAGATAAAAATAGCTCAAAGTCTATTTTACACCTTTTAAAAATGTCCTCAGATAATATTAACACACCCACTTTGCTTATTAAATTAGATAAACAAGAGATTATCAGGAAAGAGAACATAAGAAACTATTTCTTAGACAACACAGATAACTTCAACACAAAGTCTGAAATAAACCTGCTTCTCATTCATTCAACAAAATATGATTTACAAGTTTGAGCACAAAGTCTCAAAAAGTGTTTCAATTTCGGCAGAGTTTTTGCTCTCCATTATCCAAGATCCATTTACAAAAGAGGTCTCCACTATATATAGGGAGAAACTCTCAAAATTTAGAAAAAATTAAGATACAAAAATATCTTAGTCAAAGATGACTCATCTTTGACTTTGAGATATTTTTTCAAACTTTTTACATGTAATTACATATTACAAAATTGCATGCACTTTTCACAAAACAAAAGTGCATAAGGAAAGAAGAAGAGAAAAAGGGAAACAGCTTCAGTTCTTGCTGCCAGACTTCTTTAGATGAACATCGTACATAGCAATGGATGCCTGAATTCCTATACTGTCTGGCGCAACCGTGTTCTTGGAGATGATTCTGGCTCTGATTAAAGCATCTTTTAATGTTGTGATGGACTTAGCATGACCAATTAATCTGGGTTTTAGATTATCCAGAGTTAGCTAAGTATCCAAGATATTGTCCACAGAGGTCATTGAGACGGCTTTTTCTTCAAAATCTCTTTGAATCATCTCTTTAAAATGTTGGATCATTTCTTTAGCAGAGAGAAATTGGTTATCCCTGAAAGTTAGGTCACAGGGTAGTTCTTCTGGTTTATTGAGCAGGCCCGTGTCGCTCTTCTCACTAGCATCCCTGGAAGCTTTGAGATCCTCAATTAAATCCTTGAGTACCTAGATCCTAAAGATCAGTGACTCCTTGATCTCAACATAAGAGTCTTTGCTGAAGATGACACTGATAGATATCAAGGTGCTCTTCTTCAGATCCTTCATCTCCCTCCATTTGCTAAGATCTTTTTTTGAACTATCAACCTCCTGAGAGATAAGAGAGACCAGGTCATCTAATTTTGCCCTCACCTTCCTCATCTTGCCTGTCTTCTTTGTAACCTCTGTAAGCAAGGAAACTCCCTGAGTATGCATTTTTTCAATATAATTCTCTAGGACTTTCCCCTTTAAGTAAGTTTTTTTTGCCTTTTGAATGACAGGGTCATCTACGGAGAAGGCCTCTAGAGTTGCCACTTCAGGGGGAAGAGTGAACCTCCTTATTACTGCCGTTAGTTGCTTTGTCTTAGCCTTGTAATAATCTTTCATTTCCTTTTCTCGATCAAATTTCTGGACCATGATGTCCATAGTAGATTGAAGGTCACTTTTTGCACCTTCATGAGTAACTTTGCCAAGTTCAATATGAGAGATGGAATAGATGCTCATTTCAAAACCCTCAAGGGTTGCATCCTGTGGAGGCTTAGCAATTTCTAAAAAAAATTGTCCTTTTTCCTCAACCAATTTCAAGAGGATCCTTGGCCTCTTAGGAGCCTTAGCTTTCACCAGCACTATTTTGCCAAAATCAAAGTCATCTAGAGAGATGGCTAACTTTTTTCTTTTGGGTGTGAACGCTGACATCCAAGGTGGGAGAGAAGTACCTACTGTAGCCATAGTTCCCTTAGCTGGTGTTACTATGGTAGCTTCTACACTGCTAGTGGTGACAATAGTCGCAGTTAAAGTAATAGGTGAAACTGTACTAACCACTGATTCTAGTTCTTATGTAGAACTTTCTTCCAGATTGAAGGAAGGAGATGATAAACTAGGAATGGATCTAGAGGATCGAGGAGTACCTCCAAAAGTGCCCTGTAGATCGCCAAATATAACTCTAGAAGGAGAGGTGGCTCTAGAAGAGGGGACATTGATAGGAGAGAGAGGAGAAGGGGATGCCATATGAGACTGAGGTGGAGAAGGAGAGACACTTTTGAGTGGTTGTGCCCCTTCCTGAGAAGGTAGAGGCTCAGTCTTTTGTTATTTTGAAGGCTGATCGTCTATCTCCATCAGTTGGGTTGCCTGTACCTGAGAGATCTATTCTTCAATTCCTTTAGCTACCACTTCTGGCTCTTCAGGAGTCTTTGGATTTTTAGAAATAAAGATGATTCTAGGCTTGTGAGGCCTAGAAGGGGAAGGAACATCACCTTTGTTCTTGGTCGTGTTCTGTACCTTCTTCTTCATCTCTACTTGGTACTCAGCCTCTGATCTTGTGATAAATTCTTTCAGTATGATCCCTTTGGCTGCTAACTAATCATTGGTGTTAGCCAATATTGGTTCAAATCTTTTCCTCAGAGAAGTTAGTTTCTTCTGAGACCACTGAGTTGGAGGAAGAGGGGAGCCAGCAACCTTTTCAACCAGGTATCTGCTATTAATAATGTTCTTGTCATCAACCAGATTGGAGGGGATCTCTGCAAGCCCCAAATATTCAATTTACTCTAGGGTCAGCCTATAATAGTCCATCTTTCTAATTTCTTTGACCATCCTTAGGTCTATCCAGATGTCCTTAATCATGGGCTCATGGAATTGAGTCTTTTGCCTGATTTTGTCTTTAACTCCCCTGTAGTCAATTTTTTCTCTTCTCTTAAACTATTTTAGGGTGACCATCTGCATCTTTATTTCCATGACTTTGGCTTTGGCTACTATCGCAATAGAGTACCTACCAATTTTGATTAAAAACCTGAAATCTGGCTTTTTAAGCTCCATTTGCCTAGTATGCATGACAACTAGTTGTCAGCAAAGTTCCATTAAAACCAACTTGCCAAAAGGGAACCTGGGGAGCATATAGGGGTAGCCTTGGAAAAATCCAACTTGAAGATAGTAGAAGGTGGGAAATTAGAGGAACATACACCTGTAGTCATTGATGAATGTCTAAGCTTCATCAAACACTCTCTTCTGCTAAAGCTGAGGGTCGAAGAGGCATAAAAATATGGCAAAGAAAGCATCATTGACCCTCTTGAAATGGCGGGTTGATCCTTACAGAGTTAGCTGGGGGTAATATAAGTAGACTAGGGTGGTCTTTCTATCCCCTTCAGTTGCTAAACGTTGAAAGGTTCACATCGAAGTAGCTATATACACAAGGTACGAGGTCATATAAAACTTAGAAGAAGTCTGTACCTTGGTTAGCTATTCATGAAAGGCATTGCTAATTTGTTCACCCTAAAAGATGACCTACTTACCTTGGAGGATGATCTTAATGAATGGGTACATCCATTCATGGAACTGTGAGGAAGACGGGAGGCCTCGCACTCTACTAAGAAGAGTGATTAAGTCACCAACTTCTTCAATGAAGTCACTCCTCGAGAAGTTTCATGGCCATCTGGATAGACTGGACCTGGGTGCCTTCAGCCACCTATTGTTCATGACTTTCTTTGCCCTCTCAAGGTCTTTATCGTACTCCTTCTGGGCTTCTACAAAGTTGATCTTTGTTACTTCAGTAGCTGGAGGGCACATGAAGACTTTGTCGATGAATTTGGGATCTAGTCGAATTAACACATTACCACTGGCATCTAAGACTGACCTTGTCTCTTTGTTGTAGAATCAGGCACATTAGAGGATGAATTTTGCATGATGTGCTGCCACTAGAAAAGTATCAACCAAGTAGATGTTGATTTTAATGATCCTCTTTATTCCAGATCTTAGGTTCTTCCCCTTTGTTTGAGCCATGAACTCAGCCATATCTACGTGGCCAATTTTAGTGTCCCAAATGTCGTCGACATTGGAGGTGACTGAAGTGATTGGGAAGATGCCCTGATACTTGTACTTCATCATCTTTGCCTTTTTGGGAGACATTTTTGACATTGGAACTGGTCTCGATCAGATAGGTGTTGATGAACAAGAGTTCTCTGAAATTACTGTAGCCATGATCACGCAATTAGGGAAAGGGAGTGAGTTGGAGAATTCGTATATCAAGTTATCATGGTCAATGGAGGTCACTTAAAAAGGTTGGGTCAAAAATTGAGGTGAAAAAATAAGAAAGAAGGGAAAGAAAGGGAAAGGATGAAAATCCTTCAGAGTTAGAAAAATCTAGAGGAAGAATGCATGGGTGGTGAAAATTGCCGCCCCTACAGAAGGAATGGGAAGAATGTGCAAGGGCGGCAAAATTTGCCGCCCATATAGGATCAGCCTGCACAAGCGGTGAATTTTGCTACCTTTGCAGGTCGGGGGAAAAAAGGTAGGGGCGGAAAAATTCACTTCCCCTACAGTTTGGAGATGCATTGGTAGGGGTGGAAAATTTTGTTGCCCTTGCACATTGGGCATTCTTTGGTGGTGAAATTTGCCGTTGATGCATGTCTAGCAAGGAGGGTGTGCGGGCAGTGAAAATTGCCACTTGTGCACGGATGAGTTAGTGTGGGTGGCAAAATTTGCTGCCCATAAAGGTGGAGAATGGGGGGACCGAGACACATGGGTGGCAAAAATTGCCGCCCTTGTGGGCTTAGGTAAAACTGCTAACAGAGTTATGGGTAGTGAAATTCACTGCCCGTGATGGGTCTAAGAAGAAGACTGTGGGCAAGATGGAGGGAAGTAAAAAACACTAAACAACTTCCAAAACTAAAAACAAAGGAAAGAAAGAGGAAAGAAAAGAAAATTATAAGTTAAAAACAAGACTTACCTAAAAAGTCATGCACGCCACAGGCTCAAATCTGCAAAAACGCACTTCAAATCATTCATCAAATCATCCAAACATAGAACGCAAGAGGAGAGGAGTGAGAATGAGAAGTAATGAGGTCCAAATCAGATTATATTGGGTGAAAAATGCCCCTAACAACCCACCACGTGTGGCAATAAATGTCACACATGGAAACTGAGGCATGCATGGGCGATAAAATTCGCCGCCCTTGCATGTTCAATTTAGTTCAGATGCAGGAGCAGCAAAAATTGCCGCCCTTGTAGGTCAAGATGTAGGGGCAGCAAAATTTTCTGCCCTTGCAAGAAAAATGTAGGGGCGGAAAAATTTGCTGCCCTTATATTACAAAGGTAAAAATGCACTGGCGGTAAGTTTTGCCACCTGTGTATAAAAATGAAAGAAAATACACTAACTTTGAAAAAGGCAGGTTTGGTCCCCTAGACACATCGAGACTGTAATGACCTTCACTTTCCAAGGAAGACGTGATTTACAAATTTTGGAAGGTGCAGTCAGACCAAGATGAGAACGAGAAGAACCCATCTTGAAAAACAAACTTAGAGAAACCAAAGATGAAACGAACAAGTTTCGTAGGGGGTTGTTCCCAAAAGTGGACTAAGCTAATTTTAGAAACAACAACTGATTCTTGTTAGGGAACTTCTGTTAATCAAATCGATTAATGGGAGTGGAAACTAGTCTCTAAGTGCCTTCATCCAAGTCATTGGGCTACGGAGTCAAGCTAAAAATGAAAAAAAAATAGACAAAACATAAAAACTATATATATATATATATATATACAAATGGACTTATCCAAGATTCAAGGATTGAACAGCTTTAGATGCTGCCTGCTATGAGGTAATGCAAATGGTGTTTCATCTTAGTACTCCAGAAAAAAGCTAGCCTCACCACAGAGCTATCGAATGGTGAACAGGCCTCTCCATAAGGAGTCGAATTTGTCGTGCATCTCTTTTGGTTCTCGCCTCTTGTCCCACAACAAGACTTGATCTCTGACTGAGAATTCACAAACTTTAGCTTTTTTATCAAAGAGTGCCTTCACCCAGTTCTGATGTTCTATAATCCGATCCACTACCATGGCTCGACGCTCATTCAACTCATTCAGACACATGATTTTTTTGTCGACTAAGCTTTCGAAGGTTGAATATTTTATTGCTTTAGTTAACTTGAGTATTGGTAGTTTAAGGGTGATGGGGATTTCTGCATTTAATCCATATAGAAGCTGGAAAGGTGACATACTTATAGCCCTTTTGGGTGTTATCCTATCTTCCCATAAAGCATCATACAATGCTTTGTTCCAAGTTCTCTGATTGTCACCCACCAACTTTCTGATGATAGTGACCAGGTTCTTATTACTTGATTCTACTTGGCCATTTTCTTGAAGGAAATAATCTGAAGTGTGGGATAGGGTAATCCCATAATTAAAACAAAATTGAGTAATTTCATGTGATGAAAAACATGCCGCATTATCTATTATAATATTAAATGGGACTCCAAACCTAGAGATGATATTTTATGTGAGAAAGTTGCACACTACTTCAGACATATCATGCTTGGTTGGGATGGCCTCCACCCACTTAGTAAAATAATCCATTGCCATGAAGACATAATCATGTCCAGCACTTGAAGATGGGTTGACTATGCCAATGAAGTCAATACCTCACTGCTGAAATGGTTCCTTGATCACTACTGACTTGAGAGGCAAAGCAGGCAGCTTAAGCTTTCCAACAAATTATTGACATAATTCACACCTATGCACCCATTTGTAAGCATCTTGGAATAGTGTTAGCCAATAATACCTTACTCGTAGAATTTTATGTGCTGTCATCAGTGTAGAAAAATGCCCTCCACAAGCCAGATTATGAAAAGACTCTAAGAGTTTTTCTTGTTGCACTTTATCAACACAACAAAGAAATGCCCCATCCAAGTTTCTCTTATAAAGACCATTGTCCCACAGGACATAACCAACTGCTTTTAATTTAACATTTCATTTCTCTTTATAAGAAAGATGAGTGAGACACTCACCATATGTCAGAAAATAGGCAATGTCAGAATACCACTCATCAGTAGTTGCAACAAAGAGGACCGTAAACATGCCTTCGATCTCTACTTCTTTATTTTCTACTTCATCTAGAATGTTGTTGGCGATCAACTGGCAAAGACCCCTTCCTCATACGAGCTTGGTAGGTTTGATGTCCAGATCAAACTCCTAAGTCTTGGCAATTTAGTTACCTCTCTTCGTATCGAACTCCTGCTGAGTCAAAATGGATTTTACTATTGTGTTAGGTACGAGAACTTCGATGTGAGAGTTTAGGATATAAAATCTGAAATGCTTGACCGTTTTGACCACTGCGTATGCATGCTTCTCCATAAGGGAATATTTTAGCTCATGAATCTTGAGTGGACAACTCATAAAAGAGATAAGAGATTCTACACCTTGATTTTGTTGGACTAAAATGGCTGATAGTGTATGTTCGGAGGCATAACTATATATTTTGAAACTTTTAGTATAATCTAGACAAACCAAGATTGATACGCGGGCGATTACTTCCTTAATTTCTTTGAACACTAATTTTCCCTCAGCAGTCCACCTAAATGTAGCATTGCCCTTCATCATGTTGACAATGTAATGGGTTTTCTCAGCAAACTCGGGAATGAACCTTCAAAAAAAATTCACCTTTCCAAAGAAAGAGTGAACTGCGGTCTTGCTAGTAGGCAGAGTAAGTTCCTGGATAGACTTGACTCTCTTTGAATCAATTTTAATACCTTTACAAGACACAATGTGTCTGAGAAGTTTCCCTTCAGTTACTCTGAAGACAAATTTCTTTAGGTTTAAAGAAATACTATTCTGACGACAGCGTTCCAGTATCTTTTGTAAATGGTGAACATGCTCAGAATAATGTTTTGAAAACACTGTCAGATTATCCAGATATACTACAATAAATTTTCTCATCTCATCTTTAAAAGCGAGATCCATCACCCTTTGAAATGTAGTGCCTACATCTATTAGACCAAAAGGCATTCTTCGATAAGTGAATGTGCCCCAAGGTGTGGTGAATGTTGTTTTATGCTGATCTGCTTTTCCGACTTCAACCTGATTATACTCTAAAAAACCATCCAGTATTGATAACATTTTTGAACCTGTTACCATCTACAGAACTTGATCCATGATAGGAAGAGGGTAGTTATCTTTTAAAGATAACTGGTTTAAGTTTTTAAAATCCACACAGATTATAAATTTCACCATTCTTCTTCCTGACAGGCACTATATTGGCAATCCATGTTGAGTGATGGATTGGAAAAATTATCTGGGCGTCAAGCATTTTTTGTATCTCAGCTAAAATAGTACTTGAGATTTTTGGGTTATATTGCCTAGACTTTTGCTTGTAAGGTACAGAGTTGGCCTTCAAAAGAATGTCATGGCGAATGTCATTTAGCCTGAGTGATTTCAGATCATCATAAGAATAGGCCAATACATCTATATATTGATGAAGTAAACTAGCAAGCATAAATCTGTCTTTGAGGGTGCAACATTTCCCAATATTTACCATCTTAGGATCTTGCTTGGTGCCCAAGTTTATCTGATCAAAATCTTGAGAGGAGTTTGAATCCGTTCGTTGTTGTTTAATAGACCTATCATGGTTATCAAACAACTTCTCTAGGAAAACCAGGCCTTTGGGAATCTTATTCCCCTTAAGTTGTAGGAGATCCTCACCTACATTCGTATTTGACTCAAGAGTTGCTTCACATTCTCAAAGTTCACTACCTTCAAAATGCAGTTGTTTAAAAATATCCTTTTGCTCCAAAAAGGTGATGATTTGATCGTCGTTGTTAAATACTTGCTAATGGCCAGCATTATTAGGTACACTTGGCTAAAAGACTAGTTCAATAGTGTACTTATCTCTCTTAAAGTCTGGGTGAGGGACTAAGAGAGTAGCAGAGATAGCCAATGCATCTGCCCGGTCATTAAATTTCCTTGGAATGACGAAGATATTGAAAGCTTCAAAAATTTTAATCTGATCCCAGACCAGATTGTGATAGTGGCATAACCTTTCATTTTTTTTCTGATAAAGGTTCTTCACCTCGCAAACTACCAACTCGGTGTCCCATTTAGCATGGAGTAGCCTAATGCCTTTTTCTCTGGCAGCCTGTAGTCTGAGCAACAAGGATTTGTACTCAGCTGTGTCATTGGTATTGTTAAACTGTAATTTGTAGGATAAAGAAATAATGTCTCCTTGAGGAGATACCAACACAACCTCAGCTCCCAAACCAGTAGAAGAGTAGCTGCCATCAAATTTTAAGGTCCATACCTCGTTAGACGCTACTTTTTCTCTGAAAACTCTTTCGTTTGAGGAAAAAGGCTCTTTCGTGTGTCCATTTTGATTTGTCAATTTTCCCACTGTGTCAGCTGAACACAATCTCAAGTTATCACCCATGAGAGTTTCATCAAATGTCTCATGGATCTCATCTGTAGATAGGAAGTAGTTGCCCATGCCTGAGGACTCAAATAAAATTTGAGCTTCTGGTGCCGATGATCGAGTAACTACATACCTTGCTTTTTTTCAAGAAGCAACCTCTTCATGACACCTTGAATTGAGATTTTTTCTTCTGACAAGTCCATACTTAGCTCACCTCCAATGTCTTTTGAGAAATTCTATCTGAATAAGATGCTGGAACATCAACCACTAAAATCGTCATCTTTATTCACTTTTCTAGAAAAGTTGCGAAAGCATATTGAGCATCTTTTATCTGACTAAAGAGGGGAACTTGCTTATTTTCCATAGAAAAACACCTCCCACAAGTTTTGGTCAGAGTTAGGCCAAGAGAATCTGCCACCTTTACGGGCATGACATTATCTGAGGCTCCATAATCTATAATACAATTACTCAGTTTATAACCATTTATAAGTAGGGAAACATAGAAAGGTTCTATTTTCCCAAGAGCAACAGGGGGAGTCACAACAAGATTGTTTTGGGCTGGTTTATCTTTAGGAGGATCATGAATGACTTTCAAAGAATCTTGTTTTACAGAGACGGCTTTGTTTTTTACATATTCTGCTAACCTATCAAATTGTTCTGGGTTAGCCCTCAAATATTCAACCTTTGTCATTTGAATTTTAGTCTTTCTAGCATGATCAATTATATCAAATAATTGAAAAGAACTTGAAACAGAGGAAGAGATTCCATCATCTGAAACTTTAGGTATGGCACTGGTCTGAGCAATAAAAGTGGAAGGTATCGGGTGGTTAGAGGTATTTACTTTTTTATGAATTATTTGATCTTTTGATTGCAAAGGCAATGGAGTCCCATGTTTAGCGATGGAAACCGCTGGCCAGAGTTCTTCCTCTGCCTTTCCTTTGTCAGTCTATGAGGCTGACTAATTTTGAGATCTGGTGAAAATAGCATAGGATCCATCCAAACCCTCCCCTTTACTTCCAACTTCATCCTAGTAATCCAAGAAATTGATATTGGAGTTACCAGCTAATTCTTCTTCTTGATCATCAAAGAGACTAGCATCTTCTTGTTGGTCTAACTGAGGTTGGAACAAATAGTCGTGTTCAGCCTCTAGGTAACCGACTGTTGAATTGGTGGGTGTTGCTTCAATGGCCAATTTCCCTGGAGGGGGAAGCAGGCAATTTGGTTGCCTTTGGTTCCAGGTAGCATTACCCTGATACTGCTGATTCTGAAATGTTCTCCTGGGCATATCCTGATAGGTAGGCGCAGATGTATCTTAAGCTATTTGCCTCTTCAAAGCTATTAGTTCATTTGTCAATTTTTGCACCATAGGATCTGTAGTGCCTGAAGAAGAACTTTCAACAGATGAAGAGAATTTATTTTTACTAGGGTCTTTTTTGATCTTACCTGCCAGAATAAGATCATCTTCGATCTTAGTAGCCAAATTTTGAGCCAATGCTAAATTCATAGGGCCAGCTCACCTCAATAGAAAACTTACTTCAGGAAGCTGCGAGTTGATGAAAAAGCATTTGAGATTCTCCGGTGTGGGCTGAGCAATAGTTGGGATCTAGTTTCTCAACTTATTGAATTTAGCTATGAAATCCCTCATGGATTCTTTTTTCATCTGTGTTAGCTGAGCTAACAAAGCATGTGCATCTTTAGCAGGTTTAAACTTGGCCTCGAATTTGGATTTAAGCATATCCCAGTCAGTTATCGACCCAACCTGCAGGTGATAAAACCAATCTGTGATAGCTCCTTGCAGGGTTTCCACGAAAAGTCTCACTGCTACATCTTCAAATTTGACACCAATTATGCCACATGCTATGGAGAAAGTTACAATATGCTCATCGGGATGAACCTTTCCATCACCAAAAAATTTAGGAAAATTTTTCCTAGAACTACAAGGTAGTTCATGAAAAGGTGTAGTTAAATTAAGAGGACCAAAGGAATTGCCCCACGAACCTTGAGCCATTATGGTAGGATGATTAAATGGTGAGATAACAAACCTTGGTGGGGTATTTATAGGTAGGGCACTATTAACAACAGGAAAAGAAGCTCTACCTTGTGTTGGTGACTTGATAAGGTTAGGAGGAAGACTCTTAGATCATTGTAGAAAAGGTGGTGGAGGAAATAGATCAAAATTGCTCTGCTGTGCCAATTCAAACATGGGGTCAAAAACACACTTAGCTCTCTGGCTTCTAGTGTAGCATGGAGTTGCCAGATTTTAAATGAAAAAGGGACTGAAATTGCTTCAAAATGCACATTCGTAATCCCTAGCGGAGTCACCAAAAAATTATTGGGTGAATATTTTGTCGTCAACTAACTGATGACAAAATGGATATATCAACCACAGTATAGGGAGATTTACACCATGAAAATTGTGGGTTTACCAGATCTGGCTGAGGTAAATCTCTCCTCTCATCAAGGAGAGGTTCTGTAGGAATATTTATACTCTGGATGTATATATAAATAATTAAGCAAAAAATAACACATGAGGTGGTATAACAACATCTACCTAACTTTTTTCAAAGGTAATGTATAAAGAACAAAAGAGAGAAATCTTGGTCCTTAGCTAACAACATTCCTCTTCTTTCAGGAATGGTATTCAACATGAAGCAAAAAATCACCTGGAGTGACAAAGTCAACAAGAACACTCATGTAAGCACAAAGTCTTTTGTAGCCTCCACCGATTCAGAACAAGCGTAACTGTAGAATGAAATGAAACATAAAGTCTTCACCTAAAACTACAAAAGATAACTAAATCACAGATAAAAATAGCTCAAAGTCTATTTTCCACTTTTTAGAAATGCCCTCAAATAATATTAAGACACTCACTTTGCTTATTAAATCAGATAAACAAGAGATTATCAGGAAAGAGAACATAAGAAACTGTTTTCTAGACAGCATAGATAACTTCAACACAAAGTCTAAAATAACCCTGCTTCTCATTCATTCAACAAAATATGATTTACAAGTTTGAGCACAAAGTCTCAAAAAGTGATTCAATTTTGGCAGAGTTTTTGCTCTCTATTATCCAAGATCCATTTATAAAAAAGGTCTCCACTATATATAGGGAGAAACTCTCAAAATTTAGAAAAAATTAAAATACAAAAATATCTTAGTCAAACATGACTCATCTTTGACTTTGAGATATTTTTCTAAACTTTTTACATGTAATTACATATTAAAAAATTGCATGCACTTTTCACAAAACAAAAGTTCATAAGGAAAGAAGAAGAGAAAAAGAGAAACAACTTTAGTTCTTGCTGCCAGACTTCTTCAGATGAGCATCGTACATAGCAATGGATGCCTAAATTCCTATACTGTCTGGTGCAACCGTGTTCTTGGAGATGATTCTGGCTCTGATTAAAGCATCTTTTAATGTTGTGATGGACTTAGCATGACCAAATAATCTGGATTTTTGATTGTCTAGAGTCAGCTGAGTATCTAGGATATTGTCCATAGAGGTCATTGAGAAGGCTTTTTCTTCAAAATCTCTTTAAATCATCCCTATAAAACCTTGGATCATTTCTTCAGTAGAGAGAAATTGGTTATCCCTGGAAGTTAGGTCGTAGGGCAGTTCTTCTAGTTTATTAAGTAGGCCTATGTCGCTCTTCTCACTAGCATCCCAAAAAGCTTTGAGATCCTCAATTAAATCTTTGAGTACCTGGATCCTGAAGATCAGTGACTCCTTGATCTCAACATAAGAGTCTTTGCTGGAGATGACACCGATAGATATCAAGGTACTCTTCTTCAGATCCTTCATCTCCCTCCATTTGCTAAGATCTTTTTCTGAACTATCAACCTCCTGAGAGATAAGAGAGACCAGGTCATCTAATTCTGTCCTCACCTTCCTCATCTTGCCTATCTTCTCTGCAACCTCTATAAGCAAGAAAACTCCCTGAGTATGCATTTTTTCAATATAATCCTCCAGGACTTTCCCCTTCAAGTATGTTTTCTCTGCCTTTTGAATGACAGGGTCATCTACGGAGAAGGCCTCTAGAGTTGCCGCTTCAAGGGGAAGAGTGAACCTCCTTATTACTACCGTCAGCTGCTCTATCTTGGCCTTGTAATAATCTTTCATTTTCTTTTCTCCGTCAAATTTTTGGACCATGATGTCCATAGTAGACTGAAGGTTGCTTTTCGCACCTTCGTGAGTAACTTTGCCAAGTTTAACACGAGAGATGGAATAGTTGCTCATTTCGAAACCCTCAAGGGTTGCATCCTATGGAGGCTTAGAAATTTCCAAAAAAAAATGTCTTTTTTCCTCGACCAATTTCAAGAGGATCCTTGGCCTCTTAGGAGCCTTAGCTTTCACCAGCACTATTTTGCCAAAATCAAAGTCATCTGAAGAGATGGCTAACTTCTTTCTTTTGGGTGTGAATGCTGACATCCAAGGCAGGAGAGAAGTACCTACTATAGCCATAATTTCCTCAGCTGGTGTTATTATGGTAGCTTCTACACTGCTAGTGGTGACAGTGGTCGTAGTTGGAGTAACAGGTGAAACTATACTGATCATCGATTCTAGTTCCTATGCAAAACTTTCTCCCAGATTGAAGGAAGGAGATGATAAACTAGGAATAGATCCAGAAGAGTGAGGAGTACCTCTAGAAGTGCCTTGAGAATCACCAAATATAACTCTAGAAGGAGAGGTGGCTCCAAAAGAGGGGACACTGATAGGAGAGAGAGTAGAAGGGGATGCCATAAGAGACTGAGGTAGAGAAAGAGAGACACTTTTGAGTGGTTGTGCCCCTTCCTGGGAAGGTAGAGGCTTAGTCTTTTACTGTTCTAAAGGCTGATCATCATCTCCATTAGTTGGGTTGCCTGTGTCTGAGAGCTCTATTCTTCAATTCCTTTAGCTACCACTTTTGGCTCTTCAGTAGTCTTTGGCTTTTTGGAAACAAAGATGATTCTAGGCTTGTGAGGCCTAAAAGGGGAAGGAACATCACCTTTATTCTTAGTCCTGTTCTCTGCCTTCTTCTTCATCTCTGCTTGGTACTCAGCCTCTGATCCTGTGATAAATTCCTTCAGTATGATCCCTTTAGCTGCTAACCAATCATTGGTGTTAGCCAATATTGGTTCAAATCTTTTCTTCATAGAAGTTAGTTCCTTCTAAGACCACTGAGTTGGAAGAAGAGGGGAGCCAGCAACCTTTTCAGCCAGGTATCTACTATTAATAATATTCTCGTCATCGACCAAATTAGAGGGGATCTCTGCAAGCCCCAAATATTCAATTTTCTCTAGGGTCAGCATGTAATAGTCCATCTTTCTGATTTCTTCGGTCGTCCTCAGGTCTACCAGATGTCCTCGATCATGGACTCATGAAATTGAGTCTTTCACCTAATTTTGTCCTTGACTCCCCTGTAGTCAAATTTGTCTCTTCTCTTGAACTATTTCAGGGTGACCATCTACATCTCTATTTCTATGACTTTGGCTTTGGTTGCTGTCGCAATAGAGTACCTACCAATTTGGATTGGAAACTTGAAACCTGGCTTTTTGAGCTTCATTTGCCTAGTATGCATGACAACCAATTGTTGGCAAAGTTCCATTAGAACCAACTTGTCAGAAGGGAACTTGGGGAGCATATAGGGGTAGCCTTGGAAAAATCCAACTCGAAAATAGTAGAAGGTGGGAAATTGGAGGAACATACACCCGTAGTCATTGACAACTGTCTAAACTTTATCAAACACTCTCTTCTGCTCAAGCTGAGGGTCGAAGAGGCATAAAAATATGGCAAAGAAAGCATCATTGACCCTTTTGAAATGGCGAGTTGATCCTTGCAGAGTCAGCTGGGGGTAATATGAGTAGACCAGGGTGGTCTTTCTATCCCCTTCAGTTGCCAAACCTAGGAAGGTTCACATTGAAGCAGCTATGTACACAAGGTACGAGGTCATATAAAACTTAAAAGAATTCTGCACCTTGGTTAGCTATTTGTGAAGGATGATACTGATTTGTTCACCCCAAAAGATGACTTGCTTACACTGGAGGATGATCTTAATGAATAGGTACATCCATTCATAGAACTGTGAGGAAGACGGGAGGCCTCGCACTCTGCTGAGAAGAGTGATTAAGTCACCAACTTCTTTAATGAAGTCACTCCTTGGGAAGTTTCACAGCCATCTAAATAAACTAGACCTGGGTGCTTTCAGCCACCTATTGTTCATGACTTTCTTTGCCCTCTCAAGGTCTTTGTCATACTCCTTCTGGGCTTCTACGAAGTCGATCTTTGTTACTTTAGTAGCTAGAGGGCACATGAAGACTTTGTCAATGAATTTAAGATCGAGCTGAATTAACACATTACTTCTGGCATCTGAGACTAACCTTGTCTCTTTGTTGTAGAAGTGGGCACATTAGAGGATGAATTCTGCATGATGTGCTACCACTGTAAAAGCAGTAACCAAGTGGATGTTGCTTTCAATGATTCTCTTTATTCTGGAGCTTGGGTTCATCACCTTCGTTTGAGCCACAAACTCAGCCATATCTACTTGGCTAATTTTGGTGTCCCAGATGTCATCGACATTGGAGGTGACTAAAGTGATTGGGAAGATGCCCTGGTACTTATACTTCATTATCTTTGCCTTTTTGGGAGATGTTTCTGACATTGGAACTAGTCTCAATCAGATGGGTGTTGACGAACAAGAGTTCTCTGAAAGTACTGTAGCCATGATCACACAATTAGGGAAAGGGAGCAAGTTAGAGAATTTGCATATCAAGTGATCGTGGTTAATGGAGGTCACTTAAAAAGGTTGGGTTAGAAACTGAGGCAAAAATCATTGCCCCTACAGAAGGAATGGGAAGAATGTGCAAGGGCGGCAAAATTCACCTCCCATACAGGATCAGCCTACACAAGCGGTGAATTTCACCACCCTTGCAAGTCGGGGGAAAAAAGGTAAGGGTGGCAAAATTCGCTACCCCTACAATTTGGGGATGCATTGGTAGGGGTGGTGAATTTTGCCGCCCCTGCACATTGGGCATGCTTCGGTGGTGAAATTCACCGTCAATGCATGTCTAGCAAGGAGGGTGAGCGGGCGGCAAAATTTGCTGCCCACGAAGGTGGAGAACGAGGGGACCGAGACGCATGGGTGGCAAAAATCACCACCCTTGTGGGCTTAGGTGAAACCGCAGATAGAGTTATGGGCGGTGAAATTCGCTACCCATGATGGGTCTAAGAAGAAGACCGTGGGCAGGATGGAGGGAAGTAAAAAACACTAAACAACTTTCAAAACTAAAAAAAAAGGAAAGAAAAGAAAATTATAAGTTAAAAATAAGACCTACCCAAAAAGCCATGCACGCCACAGGCTCAAATCTACAAAAATGCACTTCAAATCATTAGTCGAATCATCCAGACATAGAAGGCAGGAGGAGAGGAGGGAGAATGAGAATAAATGAGGCCCAAATTAGATTATATGGGGTGAAAAATGCCCCCAACAACCCACCGCACGTGACAATAAATACTGCACATGAAAATTGAGGCATGCATGGGCGACAAAATTTGCCGCTGTTGCATGTTCGATTTAGTTCAGATGCAGGAGTGGCAAAAATTGCCGCCCTTGCAGGTCAAGATGCAGGGGCGGCAAAATTTGCCGATGCAGGGGCGGCAAAATTTTCTGCCCTTACATTATAAAGGTAAAAATGCACTGGTGGCAATTTTTGCCACCCATACATGAAAATAGAATAAAAGACACTAACTCTGAAAGAGGCAGGTTTGGTCCACTGGACACATCGAGACTGTAATGACCTTCACTTTTTAGGGAAGACACGATTTATGAATTTTGGAAGGTGCAGTCAGACCAAGACAAGAACGAGAAGAACCCGTCTTGAAAAACAAACTTAGAAAAATAAAAGACGAAACGAATAAGTTTCATAGGGGGTTGTTCCCAAAAGCGGGCTAAGCTAATTTGGGAAACAATAGGTGGTATCCTCTAAAATCACCTTGCAACCTCTAATCGAGATTTTTAGGATATTCTATACATTACTTGTGAATACACATATGGCTATTAAAATTGACAATGTTAGTTTTGAATTACATTCACCTTACATGGATTGTACATACACATATGACTATTACACACCCTTTTTTAACATCCACATTATTTCCTTGGGTCTAACCTTCCTGATTTTCTATCAATTACCTATTGGTGCTCCCTAGTTTGTGCCTAACTTATTTATTACATACTAAAACTATTTCCATATCATTAGATAAATAGTATTATAGTTCAAGTGAGTCTATTATACTTAGATGCCTATGAAATTTTGTATGCATCCAAATCTAATGAAATCCTACCCACACCAAGCAATGATCATTTTTAAAATTCAAATTATCTTCATTGGTTGGCCCGTATGTTTTGCATTCGAGTGGCATGAGAAGTTACCCCAAAGAGTCCCATATAAATACACAATCGGTCTATGCCAATTCTTTATCTATAATTACTGAGCAAACTTATTATAATACTTGCACATTTGAAGGGACTAACCTATACTTTCCAATTCAATAATCAGTCACAAGGAGCATGTATTTGCCTAAGACTAAAAAATTAAAACCAAGCCAAATTTACCATTTTACAAGTGTTAAAAGCTAGATCATTATTTACATTAATTAAACAATAACTATTTCATGCATACATCTAATATGGAAAATTACATGTGGTTTGACTTCCCTCTTTAGAGTATTGGATATGTAGGAAAAACTCAACCATTCATTAGGGAGTGGTTGGGGTCAACTAAACCAACCATTCTTCCCATTTTGCAAGCCTAAAATTAGTGTTGAAAGTAGATCTATGGTTTCAAAGTGAAAGAGATAGGTTTTTAAAACATTGCACACATAGTGAGCCTTGATATCATACATGGATATGTATTACAAGTAGATGCAACAAATTATACTAAAATAGAAAGGCACTATACACCCAAAAGAATATGGTAGAGTACATACACTAACATCTATCGATAACATCCATAGAATGAATTTTTTTCAAGCATCCAAATACCCATCTATTGATCCAAGTGATTATTAATCTAATTTAAAACCCTTTCTACCACATACATTCAATCCCAGACCTACATATAATAATAAACATACTAAGTATCTTAATCCTTTAGTACTTTCCATAATTAGCAAGTACAAATGATCAAATCATATTTTTCCCTTTACATTCATATCATTATTTATCACTATACTTTATACAATCTAAATTAGTTCCTTAGTTATATATTATTATGTCATATAATAAATAATAAAGTAAAACATATTGGTGAACCTGCATATTATTTAGAACATAGTAAAACCCTAGGTTTTCCCTTAGGGTTTCATGTTTATTTCTAGTGTTTCAAATTTTTGTTGTAGGGTTTCAATTATGATTTCTAATTTCCAAAAATATTAATATAATAAATCTTTTTCACTACATCCCTCACCTTCTAAAAAAATTGATGATTCCATTCTATGTCATCTAAGAAGGCTATATATTTTATCCTTCTCAATCAAAGTGATAGATTAAGGGGTGCACATATTGAACATAATCAGATTCCTTTTATTCCATCTAATTTGGCTAAAATAAATGATATGAATGTTCATTATTCTTCTTATTCTTTTGATGCAAATATTTTTAATGAATACATATAAATATAAGTTCATGTTGCTAATGATAAAATTCCTAATTTAGAACACGTTAATCAATATATCATGAATCCTAAGATATAATCCATCCTAATAACCTTAATGGGGTAGATCATATACAAGTTAAAGCATTATCTAAGTTTATAAATTGAATTCATCTAAATCCTTGTGCATTGGATAAAGTTTTAAAATCAATCCTAAAAGCTAAAGTTTCACAAAAATCTAATATTGTCACATTTGATTAAAAAACAACATGATCCCTTCATTATAAATAACATACCTTTTAGAGGTACAAATTCCACCATAGGTGTTCAAAATAATACTATTGATACTATTCCTATGTCTACACCCTTTGCTACACATGTGATGCCCGCCTAAGGTGTGGAGAAAACACAAGGTTTCCATCAAATTATTATGCTTATTCCTACATAACCAACTATGTACATCCTAAAATGGATACTCAAGTTTCATTGTCATCCTCTCCTACTGCACAATCCCTTAATTAGACTATTATAGCAGTATAAGCTAAGGTGTTTTAGTTAGAGTAGGGTGCTTATAGATAAAGTCATTTGATGGATTATCATGTTTTGATTGACAATCCATTAACCCTATTTATTAATTTATCCCTTACTTGTGGGTTTTGTATCTCCTAATATTATGTTACACATTGGTAAAGGTGATCCAAAACAACACCTTAGATCCTTTCACACACCATGTTTTGACTATGCTTATAATGACATATTATTGACTTAGTTATTCCTATGAAGCTTTAAGGACTATGATTTGTGTTAGTTATATGATCTACCTTTTTTATTTGATTCATGAATTTAAACCTTTGTTTGAACAATTTCTAGCACATTTTGTTATCAATATTAGTGAAAAATTATCTTATGCTCAAATTAAAAAACTTAAACAAGGATCCAATGAACCATAAGTGATTATGTGTTTTAGGTATAATATTGTGCTTTCTAAGATGAAAAACCCTATGGCTGACAATGAGTTACAATATATCTTCAGACAAAGTTTGGTTGTCCCTCTGTAGGAGTCCATTATGTTCAAGATATTCAAATAATTTTATGAGTTATGTCATGTAGTTAGAGATAAAAAAGTTAAGATTATTTCTTTGAAAAAGCTCAAATTTATGCCTAATACAACAACTAATTCAACTACAAAGTTTTAAATCAAACTAAGTTATAAAAGGTAAACCAAATGATACTAAAATAGATAAAAATAATAGTTAATTTACACAATATCATAACCTACCAATCAACTTGTCCTATCCCCTCCACAAAGGAGGTAATTTCCATAATTAATTGAAATTCCTCATATACTATTATATAATTTACTTTATTGTAGCCTTAATCTCTCCCTCCTCCACAATATCTTGATATGCCATTTCTTTGCATACTCGCATACATTTCTTTATCATTTTACTCTAGCATCATATTTCATTTCAGTACTAGAATAAAATGGGGGCATTTGTAAAAACTAAAATATAGTATTAAAGACTTTTTAATGTTAATTTTGACTTTATTTCAACTTAAATTACTTATTCATACACATATTTCTCTTATACACCCTTCTCTCACATCCACATTTTTTCCATGGGTCTGACCTTTTGATTTGCTATTAGTTACCTATAAGAATTCCATTATATATGCCTAACATATTCATTATCATACTCAAATTGTCTCTAGATCATCAAATTAGTATTCACACCTTTTAGATGAGTCTATTATACTAAGATACCGATGACATTTTTTAAGCATTCAAATTTTATGAACTTGTCCCTGTGCCAAGTAATGGTAATTTTTTTAAATCTAAATTATCTTCAAGGGTCAACTCACACATTTTGCATGTTTTTGGCATGATAAATTACCCAAATAGTCCCATATAAATACATAATAGCTTTAATCCTATTCCATATCTAATATTGTCAAGCAAGCCTATTCTAACACTTTCACATTTAAAGGAATTTCCCTATTCTTTCTAATTGAGAAATCAGTCACTAAGAGTAGGTCTTAGCCCAAGTATAAATCACTCAAGCCAAGTAAAAGTTTTCATTTTACAATTGTTGAAATCTAAATCATAAATTGCATTCACTAAAGGAGAACTATTACACACATACACACAATAAGGATAACTATGTGTAGTTTAACTTCCCTCTTCAAATTATTGGATATGTAGGCAAAGCTTAGCTAGTCATTGGGGAATGGTTGGGGTCATCTCAATCCACCATTATTCCCATTTTGTAAGCCTAAACCTAGTTTTGAAAGTGAAGTAAATAGGTTTTTTAGACATTGTGGACATAATGAACCTTGATATTATACATATGGATTATAAGTAGACACAATGCCCTGTACTAAAACAAAGGTTCACTATGCACCTAGACACATCTAGAAGAATACAAATGCTAACATCTATCGATAGTGTCCTAAGATGAATGATTCCTTCCAAGCACATCCAAATACCTAGTTCTTGATTCAAGCAACTCTTAATCCAATTTCTAACCCTTTCTTCCAGTTGTATTCAATCTCAAAAGATGAAAAAAATAGTAAACATGCTAATTATCATAATCCCCTAGTACTTTCCATAATTAGAAAGTGAAATTGTTCAAATCATATTATCATAATCCCCTAGTACTTTCCATAATTATCATAATTGGACCCTGGCCAACCGCCGATCTCTGTCTGACCCTCGCATACACACATCCTGCATATCAAACCTGATCTTACTTAAACACACATGGGGAATCCTACTTGATTCCACCATGGGAAGAACTCACCAAGCTTCACATAGCTCTTCTCCAAATTTTTCCCCTTAACAATACAACCCATGAGTCTATTATATAGATCTCATGCATACACTAATTAGACTTGCGGCTCAAGACTTCGAACAAGCCTTTAACATGCAAACTCCACGTTCACTTAATTGACTGTTCGTCAACAGCAGTTCAGACTGCCACAGGTGACCGACATCAATCCCTGCCTTCCTAGAGGTGACCGACGCCAGCCGATCTTCTGCCGATGTCGGTTTCCCTTCTGCATCCCCTGACCGTCGTCAGTGTGGCCTGCCGATGACTGCATACGCTGGAAACCCTCCTGTTTGCCTTAAGGTGTAGCTTTTAGCTCCACACCCTAACAATCTCCCACTTGGAGATAAAGAGCTGTACCTGTACCCAAAACTAGTACTCTATCCAATCTGCATCCTAGCTTGTATTCCTCTTCAAGCTCCCACCTGAAGATGACCCACCACACTCCTTGTGGTGTTAAACCTGTGCCTGATTTTCTTCATTCTCATTGTACCATCTTCTGCCTTGCTATACTCCCACTCAAACAGCAACCCCTGTGAGTAACCTGTAATCAACAAACACTTAACAGATATGGGACATCTGTTAGTCAAACTCACTCTGAGGACGTCCAACCTCGCTCTGATACCAATTGATAGGACCGAAACACCCCAAAGCTCTGACACAACTTGTCAGATTTAAGAGAACACATGATTACCATTGTATAAGCAATTAAACATGTGGAATAACCAGAAGAACAAATAACTATCAATGAGATAACACACAGAACATGAGAGACAATATACAATTATATTCAACTCATTACAAAGGAATCTACAACAAAGAGGTGGGACTCTTTCTTCCACTTCGTGGGCTTACAGTAAACTTCCCTCCAGAGTAATCTTCTCTCATAGGTCACAACACACAGCTAACACAAACTGTTGTTCACCTCATTGCACATCTGTACAATCAAGTACACAACTGTACTCCAAGTAGATCTCTCCATGATCTTGCTGATGTATTGCTGTCACCTTGGACCCTGGCCAACCGCCGATCTCTGTCTGACCCTCGCATACACACATCCTGCATATCAAACCTGATCTTACTTAAACACACATGGGGAATCCTACTTGATTCCACCATGGGAAGAACTCACCAAGCTTCACATAGCTCTTCTCCAAATTTTTCCCCTTAACAATACAGCCCATGAGTCTATTATATAGATCTCATGCATACACTAATTAGACTCGCAGCTCAAGACTTCGAACAAGCCTTTAACATGCAAACTCTGCGTTCACTTAACTGACTGTTTGTCAACAGCAGTTCAGACCACCACAGGTGACCGACATCGGTCCCTGCCTTCCTGGAGGTGACTGACACCGGCCGATCTTCTGTCGATGTCGGTTTCCCTTCTGCATCCCTTGACCGTCGTTGGTGTGGCCTGCCGATGCCGGTGACTGCATACACTGGAAACCTTCCTATTTGCCTTAAGGTGTAGCTTTTAGCTCCACACCCTAACATTTCTTCCAGTTGTATTCAATCTCAAAAGATGAAAAAAAATAGTAAACATGCTAATTATCATAATCCCCTAGTACTTTCCATAATTAGAAAGTGAAATTGTTCAAATCATATTATGCCTTTTACATTCAAATTATTATTTATTTAAATACTTTATACAATATCAATTACTTACTTAGTTCTATCTTATAAGTCACTTTATCAAAGATAAGGTAAAATAATAGTATATTACCAAATTGGCTAATATGACCTAGCCCCAGTGCATTGATATGTGTTTGATCTCCAACACTCAACACTAACTCATGCATCATCCCCATCATACATCTATGACAACACTCATTGATACAGATTTCATTATACATCAAAAAATAAGTATCAGTTACTGATTTAATCATGATAACAATTAAATAAAATACATTTATTCATTAAATCATATAAACATATTTGACTTGACTACTTTCTTGCCATCTTTTCCATTGTTGTAGTCGATATTGTGATAGTTATGCCTATATCATGGCCACTATCCAAAGCCTACAACCACTATTAGGTGTGTCTGAACACTATAAAAAAATTACAACAAAAATTGAAGACACTTGTTATTACTTAAAAATGTAAATTTTAACATTTTGAGCATATTTGATTTTTCCAAAAATACTTTAAATCTGACAAAATTTGATGATCTCAACACTTATCAATTTTATAGGCATCTTGGCTAGCGTTGCCTTTAAAACATAGTCCAATAGTATGGGAATTGGGTCTTGTCACACAGTCATATTTCTCTCTCATAAATAAAATTATCAAAATTGATAGTTTTAAATGATCAAAAAAAATTCTAAGTTTAAGTTGGGGTGTGCTTTATGTACTCTGGTCCCTTTCTAAAGTTACTTTATTAAGTTATTATTTGATGTAAATTATTAATTACTTCTAAGATTTGATGGTATTTTTCCACTTATCAAGGAACATTTTTGGTACATCTAACTTACCTATTCAAATAGTTTTGGACATCAAGTTTGACATTTATCAAGGGCATGTCATTTATTGCACTTAAATGAATACATAGTTTTTATATATAATTACTTTCACTTTATTGATTATATATTGTCTATATCATGTACATTTCATTATTGTGCTTAGATTTCCTATATGATAATCATTGTATGGGCATGATTATCATACATTATTCATGTGTTTTATCAATTATATATTGTTCATACTAGGGCACATGTTACATTCATACTTTTTTTAATTATATCTTGCTCACAATGGGAGTAAAATATTTTGTGTTCTTGTATTGATCATCGATACAAGGGAATTATATAAGAGTGTGTCATTGATTATGAATTTCTCACTGGGGGCATAATATATCCATATTTATATCAACCATATATTAGTTATGTTAGGACAAGTTCTCACCATATGTCCTATTCTACATCTCATTCATATTGGGGCTTCCTACCATTTATGTTGACATTGTTGTATTATGTCTATATTGGAACATTCTATTACATCATGGCACATCATTTAACACTCATTTTCCTCCCTTTTTTTATATTACTTCTACTTTGGCATATTAGTATTGTTGATCTTTCATGATCACATATTTTCATACTTATATATCCAACTATGTTGAACATGAGCTTTCATGATTATTACAACTTTTGATTTCCTATAAACATTATGCCTAGTGTGCATGATCCTTTTATTTTGAGATGAGTGATATGAAATAATATATATCACCTCAAAAGGTAGGATCATGATCAACTTATTCTATTCTTTTGTTACATTATTTCAAATGGTTAAAATATTTCAAAAGGCTAGAGAAATATCAATAGGTTAAAAATATGTTTAAAAGGTTACAAATAGGTATTATATGTTAAATTATCCATTTTAGAAGCATATTTTTCCACCTGTACAATTAGTAGGATCCATATTTTGTATATTTTTTCATTTAACGAATTCAGATTAAACACATGAAAGTTCAATATTTTTTAAAGATGGAAACATGGTTCGTATACCACCATGTGTATTTTTTTGTAGACACATAAATTAACATTTAAGATAAAATAGTTCACTTATGACCACTTTTTTGACACACTTAGCTCATGCCTCATCTTAGGACCTTTTGACCATTTTCCTTCACTTTATGCATGATGACTCATTCTTCTTAGCAGCCCAAATGACTTTAAAATGTTATTATTTTTGCAAATTAGTCTAGCCTCACATTCAAACTATTCCTAGTACCTAGAGTAACTATTTGTATCCGTCAAATAATATCACCCTATTTTGATAGTAGCACTCCTCGTTATCATATAGATCATTTAATAGTACTCTCATAAAATATATCTTAATTTTCAAAATTTAAAAGTCACGAAGGGTCGATCCAAAAGTTTAGCAAGCCCCATCCAAAGGAACTCCAAAATTACCATTATAAATCCACCTTTAAAACCATTTTTCACACAAGAGGATTTCACATTGAAAAGACCAAAATTATAATTGAACATTGAGAAAATTTTCCCTATTTCTCCTAATTCTGATTACATACAACACTAGTAGCCCTAAGATAAAACATAAATACACCTTTAAGGTCAAAAGTCATGGTTAAAGCACTTAATCACACCATGATTACACCATAAATGAATATATTTTACTAATCTTTCACACACATCACCATAGAATGTGAGAACTACATGGAGTTTTATCCCTATTTAAAGTATTGGTATGTAGGCAATGCTCAACACAAGGGTTGTTGAGTTCAAGTAAAAATTCAACCAATAACCCATTTTTATTCTATGATTACATTCATCTTATGATGTCATTGAAAAGTATTGGTATTTAGGCAACGCTCAACACAAGGGTTGTTGAGGTCAAGTAAAAATTCAACCAACAACCCATTTATATTCTATGATTACATTCATCTTCTTATGTCATTGAGTTGGAGTTTCAAGTGAATAAAGAGTTACACATTGGTCTTTAATCAAATAATAAATTCCCTCATAGTCTATAGAGCATATAGGTGAAGGTGAACATAACCTAGAATTTTTAGATCTTTGCTACTTATCATATAAGGCTACCATATGTGGATAATAGCATCCCCCACTATTGTCTAGTTCCATTACTATTGTCCAATAACCTTAACAGTTCTCATTATAGATTTAGCAATTTCTAAATCAGTTTGGGTTATTTATTGCATGTGTAGTATTCTAATTTCTCATAATAATTTGTCATATCTAGGTAACTACTTCACTAGTTTACAAAAAATTGATAAAACATATTGGTGAACATGTCTATTATTCAAATGTTACAAAACCTTAACCATAGATGTTACTAGGGTTTGTATCCTTATTTTTATTATTTCCAATTATTTTCATAAGGTTTTTAGATCTGATAAATTCTATAATAGCAGTAATCTTTTAATTTTTTCTTTCATATTTTATGCATTATAAGAAATTTATTTCTATTTCCCTTAGAATAAGTACTAGATTAAGTGGCATTCCAATTGAACATACTCATATTCCTTATGTTAAAACACATAATGTGGATAATAACAAAGGTATATCACACCCTTCAGATGTTAATACATACAAAGAATATGTAGAGGTCAATGATACTACTTCAGAACATGAACATTATACTCAAGATAACATTGGTCCTAAAGATTAACACCAAGATGTACACCCTCTTATAAGTGGTGAACAAATATAATTCAATAAATTGGAAATTATCTAGAGTTTTAGAGAAATAATTTGTGACCAACCTCTCGATCATCCTACAATTTTGTAAATCCTTTTAGACATAAAAAGTATATTTTTACTCTATTGGATACAACTTTTATACTATGTTACATTTGGATCAAGGTGCCTCGAAACCTAATTAGGGACTAGATTCTCACATTTTATTACACACTCTATTGGCACATCATTTATTAGTATGTCTTCCACCTATAGGTTTCATGGCACTAATTTTACACCATATAACGGAAAGGGTGACCATGAACAACATCTCAGAGCATTCCACACAACATGTTTGGACTACGTGTCCAATGATAGGTTATTGACTAAGTTATTTCCAAAAAGTCTAAATGAATATGCATTATAATGCTTTTATGAATTACCACATCAATCAGTCCATGAATTAAATCCATTGGAAAATATGTTCTTAGCACATTTTTCAATCAATATTAGTGAGAAGGTTTCATATGCTCATATTTCTCAACTCAAATAGAAATATAATAAGCCTATCACAAAATATGTCATAAGATACAAGACTATGTTATCCAAAATGACAAATCCAATGGAATACAAATAATTATAGGATATATTCAAGCAAAGTTTGATTCCACCCTTACATGAGTCAATTATGTTTAGAATTTTTACATCATTCACAAATTTGTTCCATACAATGAAGGAAAGGGAAGTCAAATTATTGGTGAGTAAGCTTAAATATACTACCAGATCAGATTCCAATACAAAGAGTTCAAGCAAGCCACTTTACAAGTTGAATCCAACTAATAATAATGATGATCAAAATATAATAGTACATTTAGTTTTTAAGCCCACTCCATGCATTATCTTATCGAACCTTCCAAGGAAATAGTTTACCAATCTAAAATAAGCTCCATATAAGGTCCCCAATGTTGGGGATTCCAAGAACAACACACCTATTCTGATCCCACTTGTTAGGATCTTGCTCCTCAGAAAGAGCACAATATGATTACCACATACAAGCAATTAAACATGCGGAATTAACCAGAAGCAATAAGTAACTAGAATTCACAAATGACACAGAATATGAGAGATAATACACTATCTTGTATTCAATACTCATCCAGAAAGAAAATACAATAAAGAAGATGCCACTTCTCCACACCTCTCAAAAGCTTCCCACACCTCAAGTGTTCAGTAATTTTCTTCAAGAGTTCACTCTCCTACCAAAAATGGTCCCAACACAACTCACACACAGAATTGGTGTTCACCTCCAACTAGTCAGTAATAACCCTGCCAGTACACAAGTACTCAAAGTACTTCAAGTAGATCTCCCATAAGCTTGCAACAACCTACAACTCAAATGATCATACTTACACATGTAGATCTTCAAACGTGGTCTTGCACACCTATTGACCAAGATCCTACAATTGGAAGAAATCCTTTTCTTCCCTTAATTACAATACATGCCAATGGGTCTATAAATAGATCCCAAAATTAAACAATAACTTAGACTCTTAGTTTACTAATAATAGACACGTAGCTCAAGACTCGAAATAGCCTTTACATGTAAACAATCAGTTCAACAAACTAACTGTTTGTGCAATGAACAGTTCTAGAACCGCACAGACGACCGACGTCAGATCACTGTCTGACTGGAGGTGATCAACATCGGCCGACTCCTGTCGATGCCAGTTGCCTTCTACATTCATCATGACCAACGTCAGTTATACTGCCGATGCTAGTGTCTCTAGAACTTTAGCAACCTCCTCCATGTCTGCAATAGTTGAAGCTTTTGGCTCCACAACCTAACAATCTCCCACTTAGAGATAAATAGCTGCAACTGTACCTATACTTGTACATCATCTAGTTTATTCCCTTGGCTTTGTATCCCTATTCAAAATCACTCTTGAAGACCAACCACCACAAATCTTGTGGTGCACCTCCTATCATCCAAATCACCTACCACATCTGCATCTACAAACCATGTAGAAAAGAACTTGACCCTGCATAGCATGTCGACTTGCTGCTGGTCCCTCTAAGAATCCACTGAACTGCCCTCTAGTGCTTCTTTCCCAGATTGGCTCCAAACTTGTGACAACTCCCACTGCTTGGGAAAACTCAGGTCTAGTGCATATCATGCACTTAACCTCATTATGTGAATCAAGACACTATTCTGTGAACCGTCCAACCATCAGCGTGCTAACCAGTCTCACAAAATCATCCTGAAACAAAGTCAACCTATGACCTTCCATGTCCCTAGAACACACTCATGCTAAAGAATCTTGCTGCTCCCAGATTCCTCATGACACACCTCTGAACTAGCTTTACCTTTAGTTCAGAAACTCCTTATATATGTAACCCTGCAACAAGCACATCATACAGTAATAGGATAATGTAGCTAATATTATCCAACCTGGTAAAGAGAAACACAATGATCAAACCTCCATTGTCCTGCAGCTTACTCAAGACCATATACCCTGACCTTCTGTCTCACATGTCCATTCTCACTCTTATTTATCCTGAACATCCATTTGTCTCTCAGTGCTTCCTTTCAGCTAGCAACTCCACCCAAAACCCCTATTTGGTTCTCCTCTAAGGAATCACATCCTTCATCCATGCCAAGCTCCCACTGTTTCTTGGATCTACCTGCTTTGCTTCTTTAACAACTTCCTGGTTCTTGACCGTCAGTGAGCAACAAGTAGTGTAAAGAAGGGAAATGATGAATTTGAGGCTTACATACCCTTTAAGTCCTCCATATGGGTGCTTGAGACTCCTTGATAGCTTGTTGTCTACCCAAAATCTGTCTCAGTGACCAATGTCGATCACATCTCAGTCTGCACCCAACCAACGTCAGTTTCATGTGACTACCTCATCGCCAATGTCAGTTTCCCCTGACTGACACCAGTGTTTATCTGTCCCTGAGTCACCGATGTCAGGCTGCACATAGTCGACATCGGTCCCTGTCTAGATGCTGATGCCAGTTTTCTAATCGACGTCGGTCTCTATGTTTTTCTTGTGAGAAATGACTTCTACCCGTGAACTCCTTTTGGATCAAACCCTTGTCCAAATCACCCTTGCTCTACTCAAAATTCTTTAGCCCCTGTGACTAATCTCTATCTGCCATCTTCTCCTTGAAAACCAAGGCTTTCCTGCTCTTGTCATGAACATCAGATTCCTCAAGAAACGTTACCTTCTTCTTCTGCATACAAAAACCTCGATCCATGCTTTTCAAATCTGAAAGCATACCCTTTGACTCAAGAACATGCATCTCCTTCTTATTCATGTGACCAAGCCTATTAAGCCACATCTTCGAATCTACAGCTAAAGTAGATAACCCAGGAAGAGAATCAGTAATACAAGTAGATAGATAAAGTGTACCTACTTTCTTACCTCTTGCTACAATAAGTGCACCCTTGTTAATCTTCCAAGAGTCCACTGTGAGAGTTATTGTGTAACCCTCATCACCCAAACTTCTTATAGAAATCAAATTTTGCTCCAGAACTGGGACATGCATGACCTCCTTCAACACCCATGTGTTACCTGTCTGCAATTTCAGCTTCACTTTCCCTTTGCCAACCATTTGACAAGGCTTACCATCCCCTAAACAAATTTCTCCAAAGTCTCCCTGGACATACTCATGAAAAAATTCCCTATTTGGGGATGCATGAAAAGAGGCACCAGAATCTAAAACCCAAGATTCTACTTTATCCAAAGAACATACCAGAGCATCCTATGCAACAATACCTACATCACCTACTTCTTCTTCATGTCCTTCATGCTGATCTTCACCCAACCAACAATCTCTCTTTAAGTGCCCTTGCTTTCCACATTTCTAGTAGATTATTCTGCCATACCTAGACTTGGATCTCCTGCCTATCTTTGACCTTGATCTCCCATGCTCTATCTTCTCTCTTTGCCTTCCCCTGCTTTCCACACTCAAAGTATTTCTTGATGATTCACCTGTGCTTTTCCTGCGAATTTCTTCATTCAAGATTACACTCACAACATCATCCACTTTTAAGATTTTTGAAGCAGACGCAGTATTGCTAACTGCCATTACCAAACTCTCCCAACTTTTAGGTAATAAGCATAAGATTAAGAGAGCCTTAATTTCATCATCAAAAACAATATTGACTAAATTTAACTGGTTTACCAAACCATGGAAATCACTAAGATGACTATGAACAGATCCACCTTCCAACATTTGCAAATTAAATAATTGCTTCATAAGAAATACCTTATTTGAAGCTGAGGGTTTTTCATATAAATTTGCCAAAGATTCCATCAACTCTACCATTGTCTTAGCGTGTGATAAGTTGGAAATCACAGATGATGCAAGACTCAATCTTATAGATCCCAGAGCCTTCCGATCAAGAACCTCTCATTTTTCATCCTTCATATCCCAGGGCTTGCAATCAACCCCACCCAATGGTAAGTACAAATCTTTTTGATACAAATAATCTTCAATTTTCATCCTCCATAATTGATAGTTCTTGCCATTAAACTTCTCCATTCATAGCTTACTTTCTTTTACCATTGCTCTACTCCCACTCAAATAGAAACCCCTGTGAGTAACCTGTAATCAACACACACTAACTAGATTTGATAAAACCTGTTAGTATCCCAACCTAAAGGCTCTATTACCAGTTGTTGGGGAATCCAACAACAACACACCTGTTCTGATCCCACTTGTTAGGATCTTGCTCCTCAGAAAGAGCACAATATGATTACCACATACAAGTAATTAAACATGCGGAATTAACCAGAAGCAATAAGTAACTAGAATTCACAAATGACACAGAATATGAGAGACAATACACTATCTTGTATTCAATACTCATTCAAAAATAAAATACAATAAAGAAGATGCCACTTCTTCTCCACACCTCTCAGAAGCTTCCCACACCTCAAGTGTTTAGTAATTTTTTTCAAGAGTTCACTCTCCTACCAAAAATAGTCCCAACACACAACTCACACACAGAATTGGTGTTCACCTCCAACTAGTCAGTAATAACCCTGCCAATACACAAGTACTCAAAGTACTTCAAGTAGATCTCTCATAAGCTTACAACAACCTGCAACTCAAATGATCATACTTACACATGTAGATCTTCAAATGTGGTCTTGCACACCTGCTGACCAAGATCCTACAATTGAAAGAAATCCTTTTCTTGCCTTAATTACAATACATGCCAATGGGTCTATAAATAGATCCCAAACTTAAAAAATAACTTAGACTCCTAGTTTACTAATAATAGACACGCAACTCAAGACTCAAAATAGCCTTTACATGTAAACAGTCAGTTCAACAAACTAACTATTTGTGCAATGAATAGTTTTGGAACACACAGGCGACTGACATTGGTCCCTATCTGCCTGGTGCTAATCGACGTCGGCTGACTCCCTATCGATGCCGATTGCCTTCTGCATTCATCATGACCAACGTTAGTTATACTACCGACATCGATGTCTCTGGAACTTCAGCAACCTCCTCCATGTTTGCAATAGTTGAAGCTTTTAGCTCCACAACCTAACATCCAAAACACAATTGGAATGTAGTGTCATATCTCTCCCTCCCATTAAAGAGGTTGATGTGAATCAACATTTTTTAAAAGTTTTTGATCAAAACACTTTTTGTAATTATCATAGTGCACTAGACCATACTAATAACATATGTATCATTTTGAGGCACATTATTCAAGATTTGATAGATGCAAACATAATCGATGTGGGCATGCTAACCAACAATTCCAAAGCACAACCAAGTGAAAGTAAAGTAATTATTTTTTTTCATTTTCCTAAGCATATAGTTAATGAGACAACATATACATCAAAAATACATTATGCGTATAATGCACACCCTCTAGTAGTTTCTTACCATTCTCATATAGAGGTATTACATCCTTTAGATGGCATCATTGGTACGTACCATACTTTAATGCCACTTATCACATTTTTAGAGCATGAGATAGTAGTTGATGACTTGAATTTACATTGTTTATTCATTCAAGATGACATTGATCACCAACCTATTTAGAGTGTCATGGTCTATAACAATTCAAGTGTGAATATGTGTACAATCACACTTTTATATCATCTTAGTTACACATATCAGGATTTGCTTCCTAACACCATGGTCATAAAAGGAATCAATGGTCACATTCATAGATCCATCCATGACATTAAATTAAATTTATAGGTTGGTCCTACACATGTGGCCATTATATCCATAGTGGTACCTATTGTGGCCAACACATCCCATCCTCAATTCTTCAAATGGGACCCTCTTAATTCAACATAAGTGCCTCTTTTATGGTTTATTGATCAGTTGTTTAATCATTAATCAAGTGTTATTTTCCTCTAAGATGTGTTAAATATTATTTTCATAATGACTTAACATTTCATTGTATGATAACATTTTGAACTACAATATTCTAGCTTATTGGACTGATTTTAGTGACTATGCCTAACCATTGGTTCATTATGTTTCATTGATCTTATTCTAAATATTGTTTTAAATGTCATGTTTTTAATAAAATGCATTTTCTTAACATTTCATTCCTTTGGTCTGAGTCAACTCTTAATTCCATAATTATTTATTTAAGATCTAAATATCTTCATGCTTTTCCATTTAGGAATTCTTGGCTCAGCCTTAGGATATAATGCTCAAACTTGATTTTGATAACTTTGGTCTCTATAACTATATTTAACTCAAGAAATTTCAATTATCAAATCATTTTAATATTGTTCATACATTGGACCATGGCCTAGTTCTATGGCCTAAGTGTCAAAGTTGCTTGGGTCTTCAAAACATTATAGTTCAATGTGAAATAACCAATGTCTTTATAATTCCATTATAAAGACTTGGTCTATTTTCTAGGTTTAATGATTAATTATTCTAATTTTGAATTGGGATTTATAACTATTGATGTTTGGGTTTTGAAGGTATCCTATTGTATAATATTTTGAATTTTGTATGAAAATATTATTTTTGGGCTCCTTTATTTTTCATAATCTTCATTATTTGCTATAGATTTTCCTTTTTAATCCTCAATCTCTATGTAATGGCATAATTTGAAGATTCTTAAAAAGTGCCTTAGTCAATTTTCATGATTTATTAGCTAAATTATTAATTTCTCACTTGCGGTCTTTTATATCTTTTGTCATAGGTTTAAAAAACCTTTTCAAGCTCACCAAAACAAAGTTTGAAGTTGCCAATCCCATCAAGACCTAAGATCATGCCACATGCCACAGTCCTGGTGACTCAAATTGATGGGGATTAATGGTCAATTCAAAGGACCCTCTATGGCCTTGAGTTCTAAATGGAAACCATGTGGTGACCATCTAAGAGTTTGAAAGCCTGGGGGTGAAAAGACAGTCGGTGGGGCATCAAATAAAGCCCCAACCTCTGAGGTCTAGATGGAGACCACATGGAGACCATCCATAATCTTGGGTCTATAGATTAAAATCTAAAATAAATGGAGAATATTGAAGGCTTGATGAAGCACCAAGTGGAACTACCAAAGGAGTAGAAAGGAGAAGTTCAGGAAGTGTTGAATGACTACCATGTGGCATGAAAGTGAGACTTGACAAACAAAACCAAAATCTTGGCTAAAAATAAGAAATACATAGTCAAGGAAGAGACATGTGTTAGCAATAACCTAGGTGATGGATATAAGACTAATATGGATGGCTAGTCTAGTTTCAAAGCTATCAAAAACCCCAAAAGGACTGTGTGTCAAGTCTAGAAAGTGTAGTTGGTTTAACACCAACTAAAAAGTCTAGAAATGACATAATTCAAGGCAATTTAGATAAAAAATTGATTCAAATACGCTAAAGTCATGCTAGGATGCCTTGTTCATTAAAAAGGTCCCTAAATTGAATGCATTTGTCTATGCAAGGCATGGTGTTTGATAGTCCCAAGATAAGTTATAATGATAAGCAACCCACAAAATTCAATTTAAATGTAGTTAATATGGCTTTGTTTTACAATACCTAAATGATTTTAATGATTTTTAGGGACTTTAGAGCCATCACACATTGATTACAAGATTAATTAGCATGGCCTACACCATCAAAGCATGGGGATCAGTTGTAAACTTACTGAATCTAAGTATAAAATGGCTTTAAAACTATTTTTCTCCTCCAACCACCAGATATATGAATGATGCATTGCTTTATGGAGAAGTTGGTCTATATAATGACAAGTCTTGTAATGTTGAGAGGGTCAAAATTTTGTGTAAGGAAACTCTGTCAAAATTGTAATAAAACACTTATTTGATTTTATCTTCTGATTCATAAATATTAACCACCATTTCTAGTTTTAAGTTTGTGCTTGTGTAAGAGGAGTGATTTTATTCTTATTTTGTAGAATGAATGTGGTATTTATATTGTGCATTTTATAATATAATTCCTTGTATGTTCTTTTCAGTTTCCTTGTGAACACTCCATGCTTTATGTGCTTTCAATTAAAAAGTGTTTTAAAAGCTTTGTTTTTCATTATTACAAATCTTTTGAGTGTTTACATTATGTGAAGGACCTGAAAGTAGAATATTCATATTAGTGTCCCTTAGAAGCTTACCCACTAAGTGGTTAAATGTTTGTGGAATTTTTTAACTAGGCACATAGGGATATAACTATGACTTGGCATGCTTCAATCCTAAATCATTAGTAGTATCTTGACTATAAACCTTATTTTATGTTCTCTCTTCTCTCCCTTTTATGTTTGTTTTGAAAATCAAAGTGTCTTTCCCTAGTTTTAGAAAAGTGACAATTATTAACACAAACAACTTTAGAAACCAAGACCCAATCAATGGACTAACCTTGTAAAGTAGCTAGTATTGAACTTATGGTGGTAGTAACTACATCTCTTGGATGTTATTTTTAGCAAGCTACATCATGGAGCCATATACTTGTATCTGTTCCCTAGATTGATCTATCATCAATCCTAAAATGGAGGATGAAAGTCCCTTAAGTTTTCCCCATTATTCTCTCTAAAACTCTCAATCTCATGAGTGATTTTGGAGTAGGACATTTGGACCCAAAAAAATTAGTCAATGAAGGGGTTTTTTATATGTTATTGGGGTGCCCTTGGATTCAATATATTCTTGTAGTTCCTTCCATAATTCATAGATATTTAAAATATATATATATGTGTGTGTGTGTGTGTGCGTGTGTGTGTGTGTGTGTGTGTGTGTGTGTGTGTGTGTGTGTGTGTGTGTGTGTGTGTGTGTGTGTGTGTGTGTGAATTATATCATCATAGTTTGGGTATCTACTATGAGTACCCATTATCATAAATAGATTTGGATTATATACAAAATATTTCAATTAATCCACCTAAAAAGGTGAAAACTACTTAGAGATTTTTGTAGTAGGTATATACTCTTACATGATGACCTATCCTTGAAAGGCCACTTTATTAGAGATTTGTCAAAGATTATAGAGAGCCTCTCTCTACTCCTACATGTACCAAATTGACATTACAAGGCACTAAGTGTATATCTTATAAGGCACAAACACAAGATTCATACCCTCCATGATGGGTTCCAAAAATTCCTATAGTTTATCATGCTCAATAATATGCATAATATGCTACATATCATCAATATAATAGTGGAAGTTATGGTATAGAGAGAAATTAGTATCAGATTCTCCATTCAGTTCAACTCAGCCACTATAAAATGGGCCTTTTGACTTCATGAAAGGTTATCATTCCTCTTATAGATATAGGGCCTAGTGATTGTGAGTCCCTTGTAAGACTCATTGGTTACTATACTTCTTTCCATTTAATATTTTAACTTTACATTTATATGCAAAAATATTTTAAAAATTATATATTTCAGAAAAAAAATTCAAAATTAGGACCTAGGCATGCTTATGTTTAGTTCATTTACATTAGTTTATTTATGAACAATTATTTGGTACTTATTTCTATCATGTTTCATATCATATATGCATCAAAAGTGTACATGAGTAGGTGCAAAGCATATAAGTTATCATTCCCAGATCTAGTTGCAAGTTATTTCATTGTCTCAGACTCAAAAATTGCATTAAGACAATATCACCCTATTCAAATAGTAACACACCTTACTATTGTCCCAATGAGCACAAACTATCATTTCTCAGATCCAGACCACACACCAACTTGTATATACATCAACAATCTCATTGGGGGCATCATAATATACACATGTTTTATCTTTCTTTGGCTATCACTTATTTTTCACGGCTGAATTATTTACATGACATAACATCTATCTATATTTATCACTTACTAACACACTAATATTTTACTGGTTACCTAAGTTATTGAATCTACTAGTGCTATAAATTGCTTATGTGGATCAATTACATGTATTCATATATGTTTTTCATGCTTGCTTTCCTACTTCATTTCTTATGTGTATTATCTATATCCTTATGTGTGTCTCTAAGCTTTCATTTTATGTTTTTATGCATGTCAATGACATTTGAACATGTCCCTTATATGTGTCCCCTTGGGTTTCTATTGTGTGTTTTGTGTACTTTCTGTGCACTCTTGTTTGTGTGCACCTTGGCCATGACACTCATTTGCTTACTTTTTATGCCATGATGGACATCATCCATGCTCCCAACCCTTTTGATGTCATGATGGACATCATGTATCCATCATAGAGTTTCTCTATTTTAGATTTACATAGTCAGTTTAGATCACTTATTTGTGTAATTCATTGCTCACATCTATCTTGATAATGTCACTATGTATGTGTGTTTCTACATGCATCCCACATTATTATTTTTATAAACATATATATGATGATGCCATGTTCCTCCATGTTATCATTATTACTCATATTTACATCTCTTACATAACATCTATCACATAACTTTTCCTTTCAAGATAAGATATTATGCAGACTCATCAACTAACCTCAAAAAAGAGGGCATACATAATGGCTTGTCTTAGAGACTAATACCCTATAGTAAAATGCATAGACATAATTATATAGACCTCACATAGTGGATCATAAAACATACTCAGAAGGCACCTAGAAATTAATTTTAGATAATAGTGCTATATTTGGATAGGAGTGCACCCACTATTATCAAAATAGGGCATTATTGTCTCAATATGTAGAAAATAGTCACTTAAAAAATTTCTCAATCTCAGGTAATACATAATAGTTTATAATAGGTTTTATAGACTTAATTTATAGAAAACACTTAGGTTTATCCTATATTTTCTCAATTTGGGGGTATCATGTGTAGCATGTGTTACAAGTTAGCACACAAGTTGTTTAAAATTCTATTTGTTATTACTCAGTGTCAAAATTGAAATACACCAGATATCAGATAGAGGGCATGTACACGACATGTGACTTCTTAGTTTTTCACTAGTTTTGTAGATGGAATCACAATGTTTTTCATTATCTATACTATATATATTAGATCCATATTATACTAACTTTTTGCACTACTTTTTCATTAGTTTTTTGCTAGTTTTCCACCACAAATTAACCTTATTCCATCTGTAGCAGTTGGTTCCCCTTTTTACACTAGTTTTTGCACAAGAATAATCTATTAGAATTCATATATATATTCCAAACTATTTCAATACTTTGGGTATGAAATGATGTAATCAAACACACCTTGAGTTCTTAATCACACTCTGATATTAATGAGGATTAGGGCATGCACAGTCTAATCTAATATTTTCAACACAAATGAAATATTTAGGTATCCTACCTTATATAGTCACCAATTATACACAATTTTTTATGCCAATAAAACATACCAATTCAAACACTTAATCATGTGTATTTTTTCCTTGTTATTAGATATATAAGTTTCTTGTCTTTACTTCATGATATTCCTCTTAAGGACTAATTTTATACATGTTTCATTGCAAGTTTGTGTGAAACACAACTCAATGTTGTGGCCTACACTCATGAATTCACTTCATAGGTAAGTTTAGGTATGTGTGAGGATCTTTCCTAAACAAGTTAGCAGATAATTGCAAATACATGAAATAAAATATGAAAATTAGCAATATATTAACTCAAATAAATAAAACTAAATTACAATGGCTGAATTGCAAAATCGTTGGCCTCTTTAAGTGGGATACCTCCTTTAAGCAAGATCTATTCAATACAATTCATGGATGCTTTCATTGGGCCTTAACACTTAAATACTAATTCTATTCTAACAACTATTTCTTCCCATGTATGTGAGATAATACAATTTTTCTCTAGGGATGACTTACAAAGCATATGCATCCATAGCAATTAATACACTAATAATGAAAAGAGAAAGGTAGGCCATAGTTTCCTAACATCCCCTATCTCTTAAAAAAGCTTTGTCCTCAAAGCTTAAAATGTGGGAAGCACTACTGAATTTGGAATAATGTTTCTCATGTGGCATCTTACATGCCATGCCATTAGATTAAGACTTCTATGATGGAGTAAGAGTGAAGTTAATGGGTACATTGGGTTAAGACTACTTCTGGTTTGATAAGGAGGGAGCCTTTATTATCAAGTTCTAGTAAAACTATTTGCACTCTAATGTTGGTTCCAAAAACTTTCCTTAAATAAGAAACATGAAAGATTGGGTGAATGCAAGAGGATGGTAGAAGCTTCAACTTGTAAGCAACATACCCAATCTATTGGAGAACCTTATCTAGCCCATAAAATTTATGTGTAAGCTTATGACACCCTTTTTATTTTAGAGATGAGTGTTTGTATAGTTGTAGATGAATAAAAACCATATCACTAGGCTGAAAGGTATGCTCAAAGCAGTTTTGATTAGCCTGCTACTTCATGAAATTCTATGCTAGGTGGAGATTATCTCACAGGGTGCAAATAATTTGATCTCGATAGTAGAAAGTAGTGTTGACTACTTGAATCGATGAATTTATAGGTGTATACGGGAGGAGTGGTGGGGGATATTAACCATAAATCATTTCATATGGAGTCATTTTAGTAGAGGTGTGGTATGAGGTATTGTACCACCATTCTACAAGAGGTAACCATTTGACCCATTAATGTTACTTCTCTATGAAAAAATAATGAAGATAGGTTTTTAGACATTTATTGATGATTTTAGTCTAGCCATCGATTTGTGGATGATAGCTCGAACTCATTTTCAATTATGTACTAAGATGCTTAAAGATTTATTACTAAAAATAGCTTGTGAAGTTAGAATCATGATCTGAGACAATAGAGGTAGGAACACCGTGGAGTTAGAATATGTGATCAAGAAATATCTGAGCAATGATGGAAGTAGTGTAGGGATGGGCTAAAGTGTAAAAATGAGAATATTGGGAAAGGTGATCCACTATGATGAGAATCACTGATTTGCCACCATATTTGGAGAGGACTTTAATAAAATCCATGGAAATGTTGGTCTAAATATGTGTGGGGATTGGAAGTGGTTAGATTAGACTAGGTGGGGCAACTATTTTGCCTTTAGTGCATTGACAAGTATCACATTTAGCAACAAATGTTTTGATATATTACTTAAGTCTTGGACAAAAAAATTATGATAAACCCACTCGTATGTTTTTAAAAACCTTGAATGACCAGTGGAGGGGGAAGCATGCATCTCTTGTAAAACTGAGTGTTTAAACTTGGAGCCTACTGGTAACAAAAGGCAACCTTTATATCACAATGTGTGGCCATCCCAATTATAGGGAGGTTTAACATATGGATTAATAGATAGTTGAAGAATGAGTTGTTGGGTTGGGATGTCATTATTCCACTCATTTTAAAGATCATGGAGCTAGGTAGAAATGGGAAGAGAGACTGCACAAAGGTGCATTGGGTCTTCGAGTTGGCAAGAGAGAGCATCAACCACCAAATTTTAATTACCTTTTTTGTAGGTAATTTCATAATCATATACCATGAGTTTAGAAATCCATTTCTATTGATCTAGGGAAGATACCCACTATTCTAAAAAATATTTGAGGCTTTGATGGTTGGTTTTGATGCAAAAGTCTCAGCCAATCAAATATGGATGCCATTTATAAACTATATGGAGGATAACCATCATCTCTTTTTCATATGTAGAACATACCAAATTTCATCTAGTGAGGGCCTTCATAGTGAAGGTGATTGGGAAACCTTCATGCATAAGTACGGAACCAAGACCCATTCCACACACATCATACTCAAGTATAAATGTCTTAGAGAAATCAGGCATGGCTAAGACTAGTGTGGTGCACATGGTATGTTTAAGGTTGGAAAATGCTTAGGTAGATGCAACCATCCATAACAATGCATCTTTATTGAGCATAACTATCAATGGAAATATAAGTGTACCATAATCCTTGATAAATTTTTGGTAGTACCCTATCAGACTAAGAAATCCATGTAAGCTTTTGTGGGTCTTTGGTTATGGCCAATTTGTCATAGCTATAATTTTGGTAGGGTCAATATGAACACCATCATATGTGACAATATGTCCGATATACTCAACCTTTGTTTTCCCAAAAGAACACTTTCAATATTTGTTATATAGGTGGTTGGTAGAAATAACTCCTAAGGTGATGTCGAGGTGGTGGAGGTGATCCTCTCATGTAGGACTATAAATTAAAGAAGACCAAGATAAACTTATACAAGAAAGGGAAAATACTTAGTTCATTAAACTCTAAAAGGTGGAGGGGGAACTAGTAATCCCAAATGGAATAATAAGGAACTCACAGTGGTTTTCATGTGTGCATAAGGTTGTCTTGGGAATGTCTACATCATGAAGATGAATTTGGTGATACCTAGAGCATAGGTCCAATTTGGATAAAAACTATGCACCATGGAGTTCATCAAGGAGCTCATCAATGACAAGAATGGGAAAATTATCCTTGATGGTTAGTTTGTTCAAATCCATATAATAAATGTAGAGGTGCTAGGATCCATCCTTCTTATAAACAAGCAATATTGGTGAATAATACAAAATAGTGTTAGACCAGGTGACCCCAGCTTGCAGGAGATCATGGATAATTTTTTCAATCTTAGTCTTTTGATGAAATGAGCATCAGTAGTGCTGAATGTTGGGAAGTGCACTAATAAGAAGTAATGGGATGTGATGGTCCTAAGGCCAATGAGGCCATGATCTTATGGGTTCCTCAAAAACTATGGCATGTTTTACCGAAAGGTTGTGCAAGTCAGAAGGTGGGTGAGAGTCTAGTGGTGAAGTACTATGAAGAGAAAAGAATTGGGAAATTACACTGTGGGATCCCCATTTGAGAATTTTCTCCATGTGGTGAGAGATGAAAATGTTGGTGGATCTAGGAAGAAGGCCTTTTAGGGTGTATTTCTATCCATTCTCTAAGAATTACATCCATAGCTCTGAAAAATCTTAAAGGATGGGTCCAAGGGTTCATAACCATTATGCACCAAGAACAACATCACATCCACCTAAATATAAATTAAACATGTTGGCCTGAAGGTTTTATTCACCCACTAAAATATGAACATTAAAACACTCTCCCTTATAAGGTAATGTGCCTCCATTGGCAATCATGACCTCAAAACTAGAACAAGGGTGGATAAAATAATCTGCTTTCTTAGCTATAAGAGGGTCGATGAAGTTGTGAGTGTTGCTAGAGTCAATAAGGATGGTGAGGATTTAATTCTTAAAATAACCTTGGATACAAATTTTTTGGGGGGTAATGACTCCCACCAAAGCATGCCTAGATATTTTAGTAAGGAAATTTAAATGCATATAATCATCAACTTCCTATGTGAGCTCCTTGATGGTATCCTCATAATATTTGATATCTAGTGGAGAATCGACATCTAGCAGGTATAGTTTTGTTTTATGCATTTGTGCCCAAGAACCCATTTATCATCACAATTTTAACAAAGCCCTTTTTCACATCATGTATGTATTTTATCTCCTATGATCCATCTGATGGGGGTTATCCTAGTGTTGGGTTGTTGTAAGGAGGGATTAGATGGTGCCCAATTAGAAGTGTGATGCTAGGAGGTGAGTTTGTCTTTATCAAGCTTTATGAGACCCAAAGCTACTATCATGGTGTGAGGTTGGAAAATTTTGACCTTAGAGTAGATGGGCTCTTTAAGGCCACTAATAAAACAACTCTTGAAGAAGTCATCTAATAACCCTTTGGTGTGATTAGCTAGTTTCTCAAATTTAATTTGATAATCATAGATGATGCCTACCTGATAGAGTTTGGTGAGGGATCCTATAAAATCCTCAAATGTTGAGGGACCAAACCTTCCCAAAAGTAAGGATACAAAATTTATCTAGTCAATTTCATCATTTGATTTGATATAACATCGGTACCATTGGAGTGCCTCTTGTTCCAAGTGGAAGGAAGCAATTGGGACTTTGTTGATGGGATAATTATTGTGAAGGTTAAAGTATTACTCGGTGTGATAAATCCAACCTCTAGGATCTATACCATTTAACCTTAGAAAGTCTAGTTTGGGCCCATGTAGTGTGTGGGTGGATAAGAAAGTAATCTCAGAAGAAGACTCTTTCTATGGTTTACCGAGCAAAAGGCCATTCTATTGATTTAGTCCACACATCATATTGGTTAATTTAGTGACTTAGGCCTTTAAGGCTATGCTTTCTTCCTCCATGATCTTGGTGCCAACACGGGTGCCTACCATAACCTGATAAATTTTTTTATATTTTTTTACAATGGATAGGAAAACTAAAGTTAAGACACGATTAGTAAGGGAATTTTTTAATTAGGACCAAATCAGAAGTGGTAAAGGTATTTTTACTAGTTTTTTTGCACAAGCTAAGTATGATTGACAAAGGTGAGGACAAATTCAAAAGCATAATGAAAAAATTGGAAAATTTATCAAAGAGGGAAAAAGGAGTAGGAAAGGGGGATGAACGATGTGAAATTTTTATGAGGCAAATAGATAAAAATTAAAGAAGTTATGGCAAAAAATAAAAAAGGAAACATTAAGATTTACAAAAATTAGAAGTGGAATCAAGATATGGGACCTCAAAGAAGAAAACATGCATAATGGAATTTTAGGTGTCCTAGTAAATTTTGAGAAGCAACGAGGTTACAGATGGAGAGATATGGCAAAAAAATGACAAAAATATATTTTTTTTACTAGTTTATGTCAAATGTCTGGTGAAATTCCTCTAATAGTCCTTTGATACTCTGTTGATTGTCCTCTACAACTGATAGAATGGAGATGGGCTCCAAGTTTGAATGACTTCCTAAAGGTTTTTTGAATTCTCTCTAGCCACCAATGTTTTTTGAATGAGTACCAATATCTCTTGGTTTTCCTCACGAGTGGGGACTACTCAATCAGGATGGGGCCATAGTTCTTTTCACTAATAGGTCTTCTCAATGGGCTAGCTACTTTGGGGTTCTTTTGGTAATCTTGACAAAGAGTTTTAGGGATTTCACCCAAGCACTTCCAATAATTATGTGGATAAGTTTTTAACTTGATACAAAATAGAAAAAAACCATAATACAACTGAGAAATTTTTTTATTAACACTCTTAGTGATGACAACTTATTTCCAAAACAAACTTGTAGATCTAGAATGTGGCACAAAGGGGTTAGAAAAGGATTTGTTACCTCTTTTTGATCACTAGGGTCCTGTTACTGCAACATGAGAGCATACAATGGGTAGAAAGAAAAAAATTAGCCCTGGAAAGCATTCTAATTGAAAAAGTTAGCATATAATTACAAATACACAAAATAAACTATGAAAATTAGAAATGTATTAATTCAAATAAATAGAACTAAATTACAATGGTTGAATTATAGAATTGTTGGCCTTTTCGAGGGGCAACCTCCTTTTAGCAAGCTCAATTCAATATAGTTTGTGGATGTCTTCATTGGGCCTTAACACTTAAATATTAATTATATTAACACTTAAATATTAATTATATGTTAACAAGTATTTCTTCCAATGCATGTGGGATAATAAAATTGTGCTCCAAGGATGACTTACAAAGCATATGCATCCATAACAACTACTACACTAATAATGCAAAGAGAAAGGTAGGACACGGGTTCGTAACAATATGCACTTTTCTATTTACTCTATTACTTTCACTTTTACTCCATTATTATAATAAAATGTGTAAAAAACACATAAATTAAAATATTTTAAGCTAAAACAATTCACTTACGACCACTCTTTTGATAGACTTAGCTCATGCCTCATCCTAAGGCCTTTTAACCATTTTTCTTCACTTTTCCCATGATGATCCATTCCTCTAAGCAAACCAAATGAATTCATAATGTCCCTATTATTATTTTTTAATTAGTCCAAGATCACACTCAGATGGTTTCTAGTACCTAGAATAACTATTTATGTCTCTTAAATAATAACACCCTATTTGGACAGCAACACTCCCCGCTATTGTCCATATCTACCAACAGTGTCTTCCAACCAAATAACAACTAATTTTCAAAATTTAAAATTCATGAAAGGGTTGGCATACAAGATTAAAAATGCCCATCCAAAGGAATTCTAAAATTACCACTATAATTTTACATTTCAAACTATTTTTCACATAGGAGGCTTCTACACTAAAAATGACCAAAATTATAATTGCACATTGAGATCAAATTCCCTATTTCTCTTAATTTTGATTATATACAACCCTAATAACCTTGAGATAAAGTATAAATACACCTCCAAGGTCATAATTCATGGTTGAATCACTTAATCACACCAAGATTTCACCAACATTTATCATTTTACATTAGTTTTACACACACACCACCATAACATGGAAGAACTACATGGAGTTTGATCTCTCTTTCAAAGTACTAGTATATAGGAAATGTTTAACATAGGGGGTGTTGAGGTTAATCAAAACTTTAAATTCTAACCCCTTTTAATTATGTGATTACATTCATATTCATGTGTCATTGAATTAGGTTTTCAAGTGAGGAAAGAGTTACATAGTGGTCTTCATATCAGATTAGAAGCTCCTACACAGTCTGTAAAACACACAAGCAAAGGAAAACATAGCCAAAAAATTTTATATCAAAGTTGTCTACCAAAAAAGGCTACCATATTTATAAAATAGTTCCCCCATTACTATTTGTTTCCACCATTATTATCCAAGAACCTTGCCAGCTCCTATTTTAGGTCTGCACTCAGTCAACACAGTCTCTGTACTAGTCTCAGATCTATAAACAGTCTAGATCTTGGTTTTCTACCTAAGTTTATATTTCAATTTTGTATTTTATATATTTAGTATATCTCCAAATTTATAAATGTATAGACTAGTTTGTGTCATTTATTGTATATCTATATCATTTTGATTTTATATAGCATTTTGTCATATCTAGATAACTCTTTCCCTACTTTACCTAAAATTTGATAAAATAAATCCCAAATTTATTTTTGTTTATCAATTATTTCAATGGTTTTATCATTATCAGTTCATATAAACATTAATATTCTTAAAATAATTATGTTTCCTTACAAGTACATTCAAGATGTTGACATAGGAACATTGATGATCTTTCATGGACCCTTAATGGCAGTCAAAATGTATTCATGTAGATAATGGGAGATAAAGCCTTTTTATGTTTTTTAAGTGGTTGGAGATAGAATTTAATATAATGTAACCTCTATCCTCCTTTTTAATTACATATCACTTTCATATCTTTGTATTACTTGAGCATAATATATAGGTGGCAAGGTGAACACAACAAAACCTATATCCACACTTATTTGTTTTACTTTAATATATAAGAAAAGACACATTAAAGTGAGGCATTATGTAGATACCTATAATTTTTATATGTCTTGTTATTTCAATGTTATTAACATGTTTAGGTGCATATGGATCATTGGTTCAAATTATGTTCTTATTGGCACTCTTTTCTTATGTTTTGATACAATATATTCTTCTTTCTGTGGTCATGTTTTGTTCCTATTTTTCTTATTTTCTTTCTCTATCAGTGTTTTTTGAATTATAAGATCCCTATTCCTATTTCTCAATTTTGTGATTTGAATTTTTCAAATATTTAAATTGTTTTAATATTGGTCTAACCTTTGTTATAATGTTCTGATACTTGTCATTGTGCTTTTGGGCCCATTTAGGCCTTGGGTCAAAGTTTTTATTGCTTAGCCCATATTTTGTTATCTCTTATATCTTAATTTTATGTTAGCATGATCACCAATATATCCATAACTTTAATTTTAATAAGTATATATATACAAATGCACCCTAAGACATTTTGAATTAATCTAACACCTAAGGAAAATACATCGCATACTCATATAATTACAAATATTCTCTTACACTTTGGTATATACTACATTCTTTATTTATTGAAGTGTTATTGTTGCATTTATACCAAAAGGAGGACTATTAAAGAGAATATAAAATTGACTAATTATTTTCATCTCATCTCATAGTGATAATGGCTAGGACTATCATATACATCGATCTGTTTGCCAACTTACATAAGTGTTAAGTGTGATTTCTTCATAAAGTAAGGTTTAATTGAGGTAGGCCCTTTAACACATCACCCACTTCTTATGTGCTTGTTAGGTATTATTGGAGTGGATTAGGGCTTGATAAAAAGATAAAAATTTCTAGTAGTCTCAAAAATCTATTTTCAAATCTAAAATAGGTTTCTAATAGGTGGTTAATGAAGATATTTACAAAGTTTTAGACTAACTTATGTAACTATTATCAAAACAAACCTACCACTTTTGGGATAGATTATCACTATCAAGATAATATGATACTGTACAATCACTATCAATGGAGTTTGATATTGGTCACTATCAATAGAGATTAGTCATATTTTTAGATTCTCTTCTATAGTATCTCATGACCTATTTTTTATCAGTACAATGATTGTCAGGCTAGAGGTATATCTAAAACTAGGTATGTGTCTATAAACTTCCTTTGTTAATTCTCAATCATTCAAGGTACTTTAAATCATCTCCCTTAGGGTACACTTTATATATTTATTTACCATATTTTATTGTATTTAAATAATATCTTATTTATGCCCTTATTTTATGGTTTAGTGTAGCATTTTTTAAGTATATTACACTTTCCATAAAAACACATATATACAAACATGATCTAATAAAGGGGCCTTTACTAACTAATTTGTTATAGCTTGTCCTTTTATTTATTTATGTGAGATAAATTTTATATCCAATTCCATTAAAACCATGTCCCATTTTGTTATCCTACCTAATAGATAATGCTTAGACATCATATATTTCAAAAAAAAAACTTTAGAAATCACAAGTGTTCCATTGTTGGCATGTAATACTTAAGTGTTTGAGGTGAAATCACCATAGCCAAGCATAATTTTCCCAATGAATTGTAATTTATTTCATAATCAACCAAAGTTATATTGATGTATAAAATTTCCCTTTGTTTTTTATCATCATTATTTTGTGTAATAAGTTTCCTAAAGCATGTTCTATAGCAAAAATGTTTAACAATAACATTATATCTGGAATAAGTTGCATTGTAACATGAGAATTGATAGATAAGATTTATTTGCATCAAATTAATTTTGATATTGATCAACCCATTTAACTTTGACATATTTTCCTAATAATCTAACAAAATTTTGGGTTCTATTAGTGAGTTGAGAAACAAATATCCTAATAGAGTGAATTTTTCAATGTAAACTTCTTAATTGCTTAATATTCTTAGAAGGAGGCATTTGAAAAATATCTTGCACTTTCTTTGGATATACTTTATGTCTCTTATAGAGATAATTAAACCCAAAATTTTACCAGAATTCAATCTAAAAAAACTATTGGGGTTTAATTAAACTTTGTATTGCCTTATTATTTCAAATATTTTTATCAAGTCATGCATGTGATTCTCTCTATTATTTATTTTCCTAAAATGTAATCTACATAATTATCTATGATTTCATGCATATAATTTTGAAATATATGTGTTATATATCTTTGATAAATAGAACCTACATTAGTAAGTCCAAAATGTTAGGTTGTGGAGCTAAAAGCTTCACTGATGCAAACATGGAGGAGGTGTTGAGTGTCATAGTAACCGACGTCAGTCAGGCCAATCAACATCGGTCAGAGGTAGACAGGAAGCTGCCGACATCGGTCATTGATCGGCCAACATCAGTCATCTCTAGATAGACAGTGACCGACGTCAGTCCCCTGTGCAATTCTAGAACTGTTAGTTACATGAACAGTTTGTTTAACGAACCGATTGTTTGCATGTAAAGACTAATTTTAGTCTTGGAGCTACATTTGTAATTATTGTAATTAGAAGTCTAATTATTGTTTGCATGGGATCTATATAATAGACTCATGGGGCTGTATTTTAATTTGTAGAATCAAGGTTTTATAGAATCAAAAGGGTTCTATCCAAGGGAGAATCATAAGGACTTGGTGAGGCAACGACAAGGGTTCTTCCAGGTGTGTAAGATCTAGGTCGACAGGTGTGCAAGGCTAGGTTGATCTGCGGTATAGCAAGATTAGGTGAGATCTACATGGTAAGTAAGATCTAGGTTTGCAGGTGTGTAAAACTAGGTTGATCTACAGGTGTGCAAGATCAGGGAGATCTACTTGGAGTACGTGGTGTAATTGAACTTGGAGTATGTGTGTATACTCAGTAATACTGGCAGTGTTGATACTGACTAGTTGAAACACCAACTCAGGTATTGAGTTGATTGTGTTTGTAATTGAGAGAGAGAACTCTTGAGGGAGATTATTGTACGCCCTAGAGGTGTGGGATCCCTAGAGGTGTGGCAAGAAGAGTGTGACTTCTTTATTGTAATTCCTTCTGGATGAGTTGAATACAATTATGTGTTGCCTCTCATATTCTGTGCTATTTTTGAATTCTAGTTACATTTTACTTCTGGTTAAATTTCGTGTTTAGTTGCTTATACAAAGGTAATCAAGTGTGCTATTAGTGAGCAGGGATCCTGACACAAAATGCATTACTACATTGTAAAATATTTCCCAAATTTGGTAAAAGTAGACTTATGTTGGTCACTATGATTAATTATGATTTGATTATAACTTGAAAAATTATCTTTAAAGTAAAGCATCTTATGTCCAGTAATAGAATCAATAGTCCTATCAATATTAGGAAATGAAAAATCATCCTTGGTATATGCCTTGTTTATATCTCATAAATCAATTAATACCTTAATGCCCATAGTTTTTAGCTAGTATAATGTTATTAATCCACTTAGAGTAGTATTCAATTCCTTGGACAAATAAAAATGAATATGGTGAGCAGTGAAGGAGAGGAACAGGAAAATATTTTGAACAAATAATTTGAGAGGGTGAAGTGTGATGGATATGGGGCCAATGTTTCCCACTATGGATATTGTCAACATCATATGTCCAGTGTTTTTATGGGTCCTATCACTAAGGACACTAGTCAAGGCATCTCTAGGAGCAGTCATGAGGGACTTATGACAAGGTAGAATAAATAGGATCAAACAAGGGGACAAACACATATTTTAGTGGGATTTTCAAAGAAAACTTCCTCAAGAATGGAATGTGCTCTTGTGGGAAAAAGTTTAGTATATCTACCCAATATAGTTGGTTTTCGCCACTAGGCTATCAAGAAATGGTATCCAAAGGTCCAGATGGAGATCTCAACAATGTCAAATGGATTTTTATTCATAATATTGAATAATAAGGAGGCCCATGCTTAGATATTAGTGGGGGGTCCCTAGGTCCTTGGTTGATCTAGTCTTTTTTGAGAAAATGATAGTTGAGATTTGACCTAGAGAAAGAATATGTTAACATCATGCCATTTGGGTCAGACTTCCTAGGTTGCCATTATAATTATGGGAAGAAGATCTATTTATCAGTGTTTCCAAGACATTTAGTTATATAATTAATTTTGATACTAACACAAATGCAAAAATGAGATTTATTCATGCTAATTTTCATTTCAATGCTCATGTGAATTAGGTGCTTCCTAGTGTTGTCTATCTACATGCCTCTAAAGGGGAACAATGTTAGAAAATTGAATATCAAAACTCAACACTCCTTTGCTCTAAATGCATAAAATTGGGCCATTTGACAAAATTATGCCCATCAAGGACTAGAAATAAACCCCATCAAACCATCAATAAAGATGGGCCATTATGGCAAAGGCAAGACATGGGTAATCTTACTTACAAGTCTCCTAATAGAAATATTAAAATTAAGAATTAGAAGGAAAAACTTTAGACATGGGGAGTACAGACCAAAATTGCATTAGATAAGCTTTGTTTAGAAGCAGATGTTTTAGATATTGAAGGAAAGGACCTATCTAGTTAAGAATTAAAAAAAGAGATGGAAGAATGCATAGAAGCTTGAGTTGGCTTAGAGAATGAGGAAGTCAGTCCCAATCTCATTTTTCAAATAAAATCCTCCTCTGAATATTGTTATAAGGTTCTAAATTTTGGAAGAGAACTGAAGGTAGGGGATCTATTTATGAAAGGCTTCATAGAGGATCAGACCAGGGATGCTTGTGAATTAAATTTGGTGAATCTTATTACCTCAATCCCATTTCCTAAATCTCCACTGTCAAAAATAAATTTTATTGCTTACAATTTGTAGGAGAAGATTCAATTTCAAACCTCCTTTCTATTGACAATAACTTTGATCCATATCTAGTAAATCTCAAAAATTGGTATACTCTAAGCAAGGCTTTGATTTTTTTATCTATGAAAAATTGTTCCTCTAATGAAAATAAATAATATGGATCCACCCCATTCTTCTCTCCTTGCTCTAGTAAAGGGAAGGAAATTTAAATTCCTCTCATGGCTACCAGACTTGGGGGAAGAGCTCCAACTATGACTCCCCTTATGAAGGTAGGAAGATTAATGAAAAAAGAGACTCTTAAGAAGGTGACAAAAGTGGATATTGTTGATGGATTTAAATTGGTACTCCCTTTTAAATGGGGTAAGCCCTCTAATGTTTTAGGTGAAGCTACTTTCATGAAACATCAAGAGAATGAATAGTTACCACAATAAAATACTTTTTAGAGATTTTAGATTTAGTCATAATCCTAATGTTTTATCCATACAAGAGATGAAGCTAGATGAAAAAAATTACTAATAAGAAAAATCTGCTATGGAAGGAGCTAGAGCAAAATTTGTGAGTTCAATTGGTGCTTCTTGTAGAATTATCATGTTTTTCAGAAGATAAGATGGTTGAAGGTTAGCTCTTATTCAAATCCAGGTATCACTTAGCCATTTTTTACCAACAAAGAGGATGATTTTATGTGGATCTTTTCAAATACCTATGCCCTTAACTCTCTTTTTTCTAGAATAATGTTATGGGAAGAGTTATCTATATGTAGAGATTCTTGTAAGGATCTACCTTGGGTGCTTGTTGGAGACTTTAATACTAAATTATTTTTAGGGGAGCAAAAGGAAAAGAATTAAGTTATGACTAGTAATATGGATGATCTTACCTATTTAGTATTAAACTATAGTATTTTTGATGTTGAGCTAAGAGGACCTCCATGTAATTGGAGTAACAGATGGATGGGTTGAAATCTTATCCAAGTTAGACTTGACAGGGTTTTGGTTTCTTTGGACTAGTTCTCTAATAAAGATTTTCTTCTTTCTTTGATTCCAAGGATTGGGTCAAATCACAATCCATTGGAGTTCATGATTGAAGATAAAGCAAAAAAATAAAAAATCTCTTTTGAACGTATGTGGTTTTTCCACCTTGAGATTAAGGACAAAATTTCTAAGTGGTGGGACACTTTGATAGATAGCTTAGGCATGTTTAGATTGGTCTTCAAACTAAAATTAGTCAAAAGTAATATCAGGGTGTGGAAAAAAGAGGTGTTTGGTAATGTTTTTATTTAGAAAAATGATTTAAGGGAGGAGTTTTCTAAGATGAAGGAAACCACAACTGTCCATGGTTATTATCTTCTTTCTATCTCCAAATAAAAACAATGGCTTTGTGATTATCATGAGGTGGTTGTCAGGGAGGAAAGCTTTTGGAGACAAAAATATCATGTTATTTGGATTAAGTATGGGGACAAGAACACCAAGTTCTTCCATATGTCAACCTTGAAACATCAACATCACAATCATATATAACACATTAGAAATGTGGATGGGATTCTATGCTCGGATAAGAGTTTCATTAAAGAGGAAAGCATTACTTTCTTCAAAATTTTATTTTCTAAAAATCTAAGATGTAATGTTATAATGGAGCAAGAGTTGCTTCATGAAATACCAAATCTTATTTCTCATGAAGATAATTTAAGCCTTGTTAATCCTACTTCAATGGATGAAGTTAAATCTAAATTTTTTCTTATAGCCAAAGACAAGGCACTAGGCCTAGATGGTTATCCCATTGCCTTCTTTCATTTTTTGGGAAATCATTGAGAAAGATGTGGTGGATGTTGTTAATGGGTTTCTTTCTTTAGAATAGATATTGAAAGAGCTTTCTCTAATTCCTAAAAAGGAGGGTCCTACTAATTTCTCTAAATTCAGACTTATTAGCCTTTGTAATGCTACCTATAGAATCATTATTAAAGTTATGTCTTTGAGAATGCAGCCATTAATGGATAAAATCATTAGTGCTCAATAGGGTAACTTTGTTTTGGGGAGACAAATTCAAGATGGTATAATATTTTTCCATGAAATAATTCATTCCATGGATAGAAGCAATCAAACAGGGATGATTTTGAAGCTTGATATGAACAAGGCATATGATAAGCTAGATTGAAAGTTTATGGACAAGGTTATGACCTAATTTGTGTTTGAAAGAATATTTAGGGGTCTAATCAAATCTTGCATTTCTAATGCTATGTTTTCAATACTAACTAATGGAGTTCTTGATGGTTACTTTAGTATTAAAAGGGTTATTAGGAAAGGAGACATAATTTTCCCTTTTTTTCTCATTATTATGGCAAAATCCCTCAATAAATATCTATTGGAAACCCTCAAAGAAGGTGAGATTATGGGTTTTAGACTTATGCCTACTTAAACTAGATCTTCACTAGTAATTAGTGGATGATACTATTTTGATGGTTGAAGCCTCAATACAAGAAGAAAAAGAATTAAAAAGGGTGATATTATCTTGTGAAGTTGCCTCTCATCAAAAAGTCAATTTTGAGAAGAGTTCGCTATATTTTTTCAACACTCCAGTGGATAGCCAACTCAAAATAACATCAATACTGGATTTCTAGATCAAATATTTTCTCATATCTTATCTTAGAATGCCTATGAATAGTAGAAATATTTTTGTGGTAGACTGGAATCCTCTACTAGACAAGTTTCAAAAAATGTTGGCTGGTTGGAAAGGTAAACTTATTTATTTAGTAGGGAAGTTGGTTCTGATTAAGAGTGTGTTACAAAGCCTTCCTATTTATTTAATTTCTATGTTTAAAATTCTAAGGATCATTAGGGATAGTTTGGAAAATATTTATAGAATGTTCATTTGGTATGGCATAAAGGATAAGAATAAACTCTCTCTAGTGGCTTGGGATAGAATTTGTGCTTTGAAGGGCTTTAAAGGACTAGGATTTAGAAAAATAGAGTGGATGAACTTGGCACTTACTACCAAATTAGCTTCGAGATTCATCACTAGTAACACTTTTTGGATTAGAATATTACAAGCTAAATTTTGACCATTTTGTGAATCTTACATGCCAAAATGGGCACGACCCCCTCTTTTTTACCTTAAAACCTTATTCTTCATGACCTTTTCCCCTAAAACTAGGTCTTAACCCTTTACAATTAGAGTTTTGCAAAGTACTTTACTTGCCAATTTTCATGAGTAAAAGCAGTTCAAAAACCTGAAAGGGTCAAAGTAGTGCATTTTAGGGTTATGAGGGGACTTGTCTTATGACTTTTACAAGTTGAAGCTGAAGAGAAACCTGATAAGGGTCAAAAGAGTTCAATTTGGGTTTGTGGGATTACTTGACTTATGATCTTTCATGAGTTGGATTCATTCATAACCCTGAAAGGGTAAGGAAGAAGCAATCAGATTTTTGAGATGTCGTTACTTTAAAGCTTTTTGAGTAAGTCCTTCAAAAGAGCCCAAATTGGTCTTAAATGCTTCTTAAGGCAAGTGTTTTTCCATGGAGGGCACTTAGGTGTTTTATAGGGTATTTGCAATTTCCTCAAAGGGTATGTTCCCTTATGTGGGGCACTTCAAAGATGAAATGGACCTTTACAAAACTTCTGAAGGGTATTTTTGAAGGTAGAATGGACCTTACGGAGGTCTTTTCATTAATGTGAAGACAAATACAAAAGTTTTGAAGGGAAACTAAAGGGTCAAAATGCCCTTACAAAGGGCACTTTGATCAATACAAGGACCATTTCCATAAGCCCAAAGGGCACTTTTGGCTCAAAATACCCTTGCAGAGGGTAGCCAATTGAAGCAAAGGGGTAAAGACAAGAAGCTTGAAGGGAGCTTACCCTTCAGGAAAAATGACAAGTAGAAGGAGTTTTCATTCAAACATTTTATCCAAAGGAAAATTAAAGAAGGCAAGCCAAGGTTGAATTCCTTTAAAAAAAATTTGAAGGAATTCCTTCAGATATTTTATCTAAAGAAATTTGACGGTCATAGAATGTCTAAAGGCTAACAATGCAAAGAAAAAATCCTGAAGGGCAATTCAGATGCCAAGGATCCCTTACGGAGGGAAAGTGACGAACAAGTGGACCTTTACCAAAGCTCTGAAGGGTATTTCTGAGCATAAATGGCCCTCATGGAGGGTAGCCAACTAAATAAGAAGACCAAAGGCAAAGGCCTGAAGGGCACTTGCCCTTCAGGAAAAGAGACAAGCCAAAAGGAGATTTCTTTTGAAGATTTGTCCAAAGGAAAGAGAGGTATGAATACACTTTCCCTTTGGTAAAAATATAAACACAAAGGAAGAATTCCTTCAAATAAATATTTGAAGGAATTTCTTCAAAAATTTGTCTAAAGGAAATAGATGCTCACACAAAAGCTGAAAGCCCAAAAGCCACATAGAAGCAAAGGAAATCCTTTGGATATTTTTTTCAAAGGAATTCCTTTAGATGAATGTTTGAAGGAATTTTCAAGGGAAAATCCCACCATAAACAATGAGCAAGCGAACAAGGACAAAGGCAAGGAATAAGATAAGACAAAGACCAAGGACCGAGAAGGATTAGAAGATCATCGAGAGCCTAAAGGCCCATTAAGTAAAGAGAAAAGGAACCAAAGAAAAAGAGAAATCAAAATAAAGAGAAAAAACATGGGAAAAGATAAAGTGGAAAAGTTAAAGCTTAGAATAGTTTCAATAACTTGACAAAGTCAAAAGGTAGAATCAATAACCATTTAGAATAAGACAAGTGGCATAGGCACTCTCAACAAAAGGAATTAATACATTTTGGTGGAATAGTATCTATCAAAAACTAATAAATAGATTGGTTTTTGAAATATAGAGATCAACATCCCATGTTTTTCATGATTCACCATTAATGCACAACCAGTTACGTCCAAGCATTGAAGAGAGCATGGTCTAGCCACAACAACTTAGGAATGGCTTTGTAAATTACTATAAGGAGTATCCCATGCTTTTGTAGGCCCAAGATAGCAAGGGCAATGACTTAGACATATACATCATGGATCACCCTTATGCAATTTGAAGAATACGATAGCAACATGGTCTCTTGTCTCAGAAGTGTTTGACTCTAGCATGGGTCTCCTTTCCTTGTTTTGTCAGCATCTTGCTCTATATAATTGTAACTTCTCATTTTGAGATGGGATCTCTTATCTTGTATGGTGAAGCCCTACAAAATTTTACCTTGAATCTAAGACAAATATTTTACCTTCTTTTGAGTGTTGCAATGAGCATACATTTAGGTGTTAGTTTTAGAAAGTGTGGTCTCTTTCTCTACCTTCATGTGATAACCCTAGCAGTGTCTAGTGTTTATGTTTTCTTCTCATTTAGGTCACAGGAAGTGTTTGAATAAGTATATTCAAGTGAATAGGCTATGAATTAGTGTGTCTCATAACACCTTTTGTGTTAGTTTTTTCCTCTCTTATCTCTCCATGGGACCCCCTACAAAAACATTGTTGCAAGAAAGGTCTCATTTTGAGTGAAGTGTAAGCTAGCTTGTCTTGATTTAAAGTGTATGTCAAAGCTGAGTAGACTATCCATTTAGTGCATCACCACATAGTTTAGGTTCTAATTTTAGTATTTTTATCTCCCTTTTCATCCCCCCAAGTAGTTAGTAGTAGGAAATCTAGGGCCTCAAGGTGCATTAATGGGAGCTATCCCCTAATCTAGAGATTCATCCCTCACATTTTCCACCCATAGCAGGAGGGATGTCTCCATTGTGTTACATGGATGAAGAGAGATAAGGCTCCCTTTAGAGCATGAAATCTACCACATCAATAGTTTTTGGCATGCTTGATAGGACATTTTATCTATGAGGTTAAAGAATTCTTGATGTGTTCTTCAACAAATCAACCTTTGGAGGCATTCAATTAACACCAATGGTGACTCTGAAGATATATCAGCTGGTTGAGCAACCTACATGATCCTTTGAAGAGCTTTGGTAGTATGTTTCTTTATGAAGTTTCATGGTTGCATACGGTTATGAGTTTTTCCCTTTGTAGGTTGGTGAAACATTACAGGCTGTGCCTCTTCCACCTCATTTTGAGAAAGTCATGGGCTAGCCTGGCTATGATCCTTACCATCCTTGTGTTGATCCTTACTAGGTCCAATATGACTAGTTTCAACCCTATCATGAGTTATATTAGTCTTATCCCTAGTCTTCTCAATGTGTTACTTCTCCTAGTCAACCTAATCCTTTTGCCAATCAGCCCATTTCCACCTTCAAACAAAACTATTAGGGTATGAAAGGTATATAGTGGAGCTTGAAACTAGAAGGGGATATGGCCAAAAAAATCTTGATCATTCCATCCATCAAGTGGGAAATGCATTAGATCTAGTCAAGAGTGAATGGACTCCTATTGAAAGATATAATTGACAAAGGCTTACAAATGAGATGTTGGATGTGAGTGGTTTGATTTCATCTTTGGAAGAGAAGCTAAGTATTCATGAGAGGCAGCTTTACCAAGTCTATCAACCTACCTATCCACTGCCCCAAGTTTCATATCAGCCATACGCAGCCCCTACTCATAAGCCAAGTCAAGCCTGTCAAAGTCATTTACCCAATATGTTGAGGAGAGTTTTGAAATAGGGAATCTTGTGTTTAAGGCCGATCTTGATAGGTAGATTGAGTTGGAAAATCTTCACATGTAGCAGTCTATGTTGGTAGTAAGGGAAGTGTAATCTAATCCCTCACTACCCTCTCACATTGCAACCCCATCACCCCAAAAGGAGACTTCCAGTCCTAAGATCATGAGCTGGAGTAAAGTAGTTGAGTCATGGAGTAGCAAGGAGGATAAGGGCATTGTTCAAGAATGTGAAGGAAAAAATGAGGCTAGTCTTTCTCAAATCCCTCCCAGCGTTCTGTAATAATTTTCTTGTACACCATGGCAATCTTCATGCACTCCCCATTTCCATGATGATTCCTATGAGCTCCAAGAAAGACTCTTCCAAGAAAATCTATCTAAGCAAATTGAAGAATTAGAGGCAAAGGTGAGATTACTTATTATTGGGTGAATATTTTGTCAATCAGCATACTGATAAATAAAATAGGTCCAATCAACCACAGTAGGAAGATTGGTCAACAAAATGTGTAGGTTTACCACATCAAAAGGGGACTAATCTCTCCTCTCATCAAGGGGAGGTTACATATAAATACACAAGAGCTATATACTATATAGAAATAAACAAAAAATAACACTCAGGGGTAGAATACATCATCCATCTCTCTTCTTTTAGAGATGATGTTAACACACAAAGGAGAAAAAATTTAGTGGAAACACTAAAAGCACTTCTCTTCTTTCAGAAGTGTTCTTACAGGGAATAGAAAGATTTACTTTCAGGTAGTAAAAGTAACTGGTGACAAAAGGGCGCAGTAACCATCAGCATGAAACAGAACACAAAGTTTCCACCTCAACTACCTAAAGAGTATAACACAAAGGATAATGGGGGCACAAAGTCATCCCAGAATCCTCAACACAAAAAGAAAAGAAAAACACATGCTGAAAACAATTGTGAAAGCACAAATTCTTCCCACAGTTGGCTTCAGGACACCTCCCTTATTACCTTCACTAATTTTACTTGTCAAATTAAATAAACAAGAATACATTCAAAAAATAGACATAAGCATAATCTCCTAAAATGATACAAGCCAAAACAGCACAAAGTATGCAAACAACTTGCTTTCTCATTTAGATAAAATGAAATGAAATTACAATCTGAGCTCAAAGTCTCAGTATTCTTCTTTCAGCTAGGCAGAGTTTCACTCTTGTAAAAATGAAAAGTCTCCTTTACTAATGAGATAAATTACAATCTTATAGTAACTATGCAAGGCTTGACATTATTTCCCATGGGACGGCCCATGTTGTAGTCAACATCTTCAATGTGCCTCCAGTTTTGTCTGGAGGGACCATGCTGGGAACAATGTATTGCCATAACTATGGCATGTCCATTCTTCTAATATGTCTCTTCTTAGTATGGACTGTCTGGTCCTTTTTCTGATATCTGCACAACTATCTAATTCACCATTACTTTATGGAAGAAAAATAGGCTTGCATCCTTGATTTGGTGTGCTCAGAAGTCTAAGTCTACTTGATCCATTATTCCACCTACTAGAAATAACTCTTTTGAAAATATTTTTGGTCCTTTGGTCTCACTCCTCTTTCCCATGTAGTAATTTGAGTCTTCGGGCTCTCTTTTCAGTCAGTCACTTGATTCTTCCTTTAAATTCCATTCTTTATTTGAATTTCCATGGATATTCCCTTTAAATTTGACATCCACGAGACTGTCAATGGTCACTAGCTGCTTGAACCATGTTAAACCTTGAACCTATGAAAGTTCATTGGTTCATTGGTTCATTTTATCTCTTTTGCTCCATCGCTTCTTGGTTCAATCACTTCCCCCCTCCTTGGTTGAACCATCCATTGAACCACCTGTTTGCTACTTTTTCCTTGACTGAGGCCACCTTTGAAACTTTGAACCTATGAACCATTAAACTTTGAACTCTTTTGATTCAAGGTTCAATTAGTTCAATGGTTCATTATGTGTCTCGCTCAATCATTGCTTCCTTTATCTTTCTAAGCTTTGGTTGAACCTTTGAACCTATGAACTTGTTGAACCTTTTGGTTCAACAGTTCAATGGTTCAATCGGTTCATTCAGTTCATCCTTTGAAGCCCTTTTTGTCTAAGTCTTTGAAGGTTCCTTTCTACATCTTTGATTAGCCTTTGGAATGTCCTGAAGGGAAGGTGTCCCTTCGGGCTTTTAAAATGGTCCTTTCTCTATCGTCAAGTTCCCCCCACAAGGGTACCTATCCTTCGATATTTTTTGGGTAGACTTCAGGCTTCAATTTCCCCGGTGGGCTTTTGGCTTTCAGGCTTTTTCCGTTAGGCAAAAATCTCAAAAGAATTCCTTCAGACAAAATGTCTGAACGAAAGTTTCTGTTACTTAGCCATTTTTTCTTTTCCATTTCTTCAAACTTTCTCTCCGAGTGAATTCTTTTAGACAAAAAGTCCTAAGGAATTTTGCCTTAAACATTTTTTTGAGAAAAATATTCCTGAAAGAATTCTTTCGGCCTCTTTTACTTAGCCATTTTCCCAAGGGATTTCCAACTTTTGTCTGCTTTTGCTCACTTCCCTCTACAAGGGCACTTGTTCCTTTGCTTTGGGGTAGCCCCTTGAACCTACCAATTGAACCAACTTTGGTTCAATGGTTCAATGGTTTAATCGATTCATTCTTTGTTATTTGGATAAGTCTTTTTAATCTTTTGCACTAAGCACGTTGAACCAATTCGAAATGACTAAGTGTTAGAAACTTTTTCTTTTGATTGAACTCGCCTGCCTAAGCCTTTTAACCTATTGAACCTGTTAATCCCTTTACTGAAAAAGCTTGAAAAATAAGGAATTTGAAAGCTCATAACAAATTTTGAGAAGGGAAAAGATAAATTTTGGTCTGTGCAGGGCCAAAATAGTCCATAGGTTGTCCCAAAAATGAGTGACATTTTTTGGGGACAATAGTTGGCTTCAGTTGGGGAATTACCTTCAGTTGGAAACTTGAAACACAACTAAGGAGAGTAGAAACTAGAATCTATAGTGCCTTGAAGTGTGCCATTGGGCTATGGAGTCATGCTACCCAAAAAGAAAGGCTCCAAAAAATAAAAACAAAAGAACAAAATAGAAACAAAAGACTATACAAATATACATATGTATAGGGGAACTCATCTGATACTTCAAGAGTTGAAGTGCTTTAGATGTTGCCCATTGTGAGGCAGAGAAAAGAGAGTGCCATCTTGATACTTCAATAGGAAACTATTTTTACCATTGAGTTGATGAATAGTAAAAGGGCCCCTCCATAGGGAATAAAAAATTTCATGCATCCCCTTTGGTTCTCTTCTCTTGTCCCACAGCAAGACTTGATCTCCAATCTAGAAATCATGATTCTTTGCTTTTTGGTCGAAGAGATTCTTCACCAGACCTTGATGGGTGGCAATTCGATCCACCACTGCAGTTCTCTACTCCTTCAGCTTAGTCATGCACATGATCCTCTTATCCAGGGCACTTTCATAAGTTTGATCTTCAATTGCTTTAGCCAATTTCAGTGCTGGCAACTCTAGGGTAATTGGTATTTTAGCATTGACTCCATAAAGAAGTTGGAAAAGTGACATACCAATTGCTCTCTTTGGCATAATTCTATTTGTCCATAGAGCATCAACTAATGCCTTATGCCAAGTTCTTTGGTTGTCATCCACTAGCTTCTTGATGATAGTCACCAGGTTCTTATTGCTTGATTCAGCCTATCCATTCCCTTGTGGAAAGTAATCAGAAGAGTGAGAGAGTGTGATTTCATAGTGGAAACAGAATTGAGTAATCTGTTAGGAAGTGAAACAAGCTGCATTATCAGTGACAACTTTGGTTGGGACCCCAAACCTGGAAATGATGTTTTCTTTGAGTAAATTGCATACTACTTCTAAATTAGCATGTTTGGTTAGAACTACTTCCACCCATTTGGTGAAGTAGTTTGTTGCTGTGAGGACATAGTCATGTCTAACACTTGATGATGGGTTTATAGCTCCAATAAAATCAATTCCTCATTATTGGAATGGCTCCTTTATGATCACTAGTTTGAGGGGCAGGGTAGCTAACTTGGGCCTTCCAACAAACTATTGGCATAGTTCACATCCCCTGGCCCACTTGTATACATCTTGAAAGAGAGTTGGCCAATAATACCTAGCTTGTAGGATCTTATGGGCAGTCACAGGGGCAAAAAAATATCTTCCATACGCCGAATTGTGAAAGGACTTTAGAAGTCAACTTTGTTTCTCCTTGTCCACACAACGAAAGAACATTCCATCAAGGCTCCTCTTGTATAGGCCATTGTCCCAGAGGATAAAATTAGTAGCTTTCAGCTTGATGGTTTTCCTTTATTTATAAGATAGGTGAGTAGGACACTCACCATAAGTAAGGAAATGAGAAATACCTAAATACCACTCATTCGTGGTGGAGACAAAGAGGACTGTTGGTGTGTCATCCACTTATAGTTCTTCATGCTCTATTCCTCTTGGCTTGTTATCAACAATCAGTTGGCATAGCCCCTTTCCACACACCAACTTTATTAGCTTGATGACTAGATTGAACTCCTGGATCTTTGCAACCCAATTGCCTCTTTTCATCCCAAACTCCTACTGAGTCAGTATGGATTTGACCATGGTGTCAAGAACCAAGTTAGTTGTGTGTGAATTCAAGATGTAGAAGTAGAAATGCTTCACTACCTTCACCACTACATAATCATGCTTCTCCATGTTTGAGTACTTCAGCTCATGAGCTTTGAGAGGATAGCTCATGAAGGAAATGGGAGATTCTATACCTTCTTTATTTTTTTGAACCAAAATTGTTGAAAGCATGTGTTCTAAAACATAACTATATATGGTGAACTCTTTGTTATAGTTTGGACAACCTAGAATTGGAGCATGGGCAATGGAATTCTCGATATCCTAAAATGCTGACTTACGTTCTTTATTCTAGATGAAGGTGGCTTTTTCCTTCATCATGTTTACAATGTGCCTAGTCTTCTCAGCAAACTCGGGGATGAACCTCCGTAAGAAATTCACATTTCCAAAGAAAGAGTGAACAACAATCTTACTTGTGGGCAAGGTAAGCTCTTGGATAGACTTGACTCTGTCTGAGTCAATCTTTATGCCTCCTTTGGACACAATGTGTCTGAGAAATTTCCCCTCTATTACTCCAAAAATTGACTTCTTGGGGTTTAAGGAAATGTCATTCTGGCGACAACGTTCCAACACTTGTTACAAATGGTGCACATGATCTAGGCGATGCTTAGAGAAGATGGTCAAGTCATCAAGATAAACTATAATGAACTTACCCATCTCATCCTTGAAGGTAAGGTCCATTGCTCTTTGGAAGGTGGTGCCAGCATTTATCAAGCCAAAAGGCATCCTTTTATACACAAACATGCCCCAAAGTGTGGTGAAAGTGGTCTTATGTTGGTCTGCTTCACCAACTTTGAGCTGATTATATCTTGAGAAGCCATCTAACATTGATAAAATCTCTAAGCCCGTCACTATCTGCAACACTTGATCCATGATTGGCAAAGGATAATTATCCTTCAAAGATGCCTGATTCAAATTTCTAAAATCCACATAAAGGCAAATTTCACCATTTTTCTTAATTACAGACACTATATTGGCAATCCATATGGAATGATGGATTGGGAAGATTATCCTAGCATTTAGCATTTTTATATTTTAGATAGAATAGTACCTAATATTTTTAGATTAAAATGCCTGGACTTTTGCATGTAAGGTGTTGAATCAGCCTTGAGAGGAATGTCATGTTGAATTTTATCAAGCTGAAGTGACTTTAGGTCATCATAGGAGTACGCTAGGACATCCATGTACTGGTTGAGCAAAGTGGTGAACTTGAAACACTCTTTAGGAGTACAAAATTTTCCAATGTTCACCATCTTGAGGTCTTCCTTGGTTCCCAAATTAACTTGATCAAACTCCTGAGAGGAGCTTGAATCCATTTGTTATTGTTTGATGAATCTATCATGCTTATCAAATAGCTTCTCAAAGGAGACCAACCCTTTAGGAATCTTATTCCCTTTTAGTTGTAAGAACTCCTCACCTATGCTTGAACTTGATTCGAGCGCTGACTCACACTTTTGAGGTTCACTGCCTTCGAAATGTAGCCGTTCAAAGCTATCCCTTTGCTCCAGGAAGGCAAAAATTTGGTTGTCATTATTAAACACTTTCCAATGACTGACATTGTTAGGTACACTTGATATAAAGACCAACTCAATAGTGTACTTGTCTCCTTTGAAATCTGGGTGGGGGGCCAAGAGAGTAGCTGAAATCGCCAGTGCATCCACCCGGTCATTGAATTCTCTAGAAATAGTAGAGATGCTAAAAGCATCAAAGCTTTCAATTTTGTCCTAAACTACATTATGGTAATGACACAATATTTCATTCTTGGTTTGGTATAGGTTTCTCACCTGACAAACCACCAATTCAACATCTCCTTTAGCATGAAGGAGTTTGATGCCTTTGTCCCTAGCAGCTTTTAATCCTAGCAATAGAGATTCATACTTAGCTATGTTATTAGTGTTGCCAAACTGAAACTTATAAGATGAAGGAAAAATATCTCCTTAAGGAGATATTAACATAACCCTAGCTCTTGAACTGATAGATGAGCAACTACCATCAAATTCAAGAATCCATACTTCATTTGATACTGATTTTCTTTTGGATTCTTCTTCATTCGGAGGTGGAGATACTTCCACACTTGCCTTGTGCTCTGCCCATTCTTCTATTGTTTTAGCTTAATGCATTTTTAGGTTGTCACCTGTAGGAGCTTCATCAGATGTCTCATGAACTCCATCTATGGATAGAAAGTAGTTACCCATGCCTGAAGACTCAAACAAAATTTGAGATTCAGGTGTTAAGGTCTGGGTAACCACATATTTCACTTCCTTCTCAGGGAGTAGCCTCTTCATAACACCTTTGACTAGAATCCTCACCTCTGATAAATCCATGCTTAATTCACCACCAACATCCTTGCAAATATTCCACCCAAGAAGGATGCCATATGATGCTGGGATGTCAGCTACCAAGATAGTCATCTTGATTTTTTTATTTGAGAACACTACAAATGCAAATTGGGTGTCTTTAATTTGTCCCAGCAAAGGTACTTGCTTGTTCTCCATGGAGAAGCATCTACCAAAAGTCTTGGTCAATGTGAGGTCAATGGATTTAGCCACTTTAGCAGGCATGACATTGTCTGAAGCTCCAGAATCAATGATGCAATTATTCAGCTAATGTCCATTTATCAGTAATGAGACATAAAAAGGTTTAGTCCTGCCAGGAGCAGCAAGGGGAGCAATGACAAGGTTGTTCCTGGTGGTTGTATTCCTGGTAGGATCATGTGTCACTTTGGGAATCACTTGTTCAATAGGGACATTCTAGTTTTTAACACATTGAACCAGTCTATCTAATTGCTCAAGATGGGACTGCAGAAATTGAAATTCAGACATTTGAATTTTAGTTTTCTTTATATGGTTAATGATATCAAATGTCTAGAATGAGCTAGGAGCAGAGGATGGGAGTTCATCTTTTTTATTTTTGAAAGGGGGAGGACTGGACTGTGAATTTGAAGTAGAAGGTGTAGGGGCATTTGGGGTACTTACCTTTCTCGCAATCACTAGGTCCTTTGGCTGGAAAGGAAGAGTGGATCCCCACTTAGTAATTGAAACTGCTAGTTGAGTTCGATCCTCTACTTTCTCCTTATCAGCTTGTTGATTTGATTGATTTTTAGATCGAGTGAATATAGCATATGACCCCTCAGCTGCATTACCTTCACTTCTGGGTTCATCTTGATAGTTCAAGAAACCAATATGGGAGTCGCCAGCTAATTCTTCTTCATCCTCAGTAAAGAGATTAGCGACATCTTCAGGATTCAACTCAGGCTGGAATGAGAAATTTGATTTAGATTCAAGATATCCAACTATTGAGTTGTTTGGAGGTGCTTCAAGGGTGAGGTTCCTCTATGGAAGAGGAAAGTGATTTTGTTGTCCTTGTTTCCTAGTAGCATTGCCTTGGTATGCCTGATTCTAAAATGTCCTCTTGGGCATATCTTTGTATGTAGGAGCAGATGACATCCCTTGCACCATTTGTTTTCTGAGAGCTAGCATTTTCTTTGCTAGCTTTAGTACCATTGGGTCAATGGTGACTATAGGTGAGTATTCATAAGATGAAGAGGATTTACCTTTATTAGGGTCTCTCCTTATCTTTCCTGCCAAGATAAGGTCATCTTCTACCTTAGTAGCCAAGTCTTGAGTAGCATTAAGGTCTATTTGTCTAGCCCGTCTTAGCAAGAAACTCACTTCAGGTAGCTGTGAGTCGATGAAGAAACACTTGAGATTCTAAGGTGTTGGCTAGGCGACCATGGGAATCCTATGCCTTAGTTTGTCAAACCTAGAAATGAAGTCCCTCATAGGTTCATGGGGCTCTTTCTTCATCTATGTGAGCTAGGCCAGTAAGGCATGCATATCCTCTATAGGCTTGAACCTAGCTTCAAATTTGTCTTTAAGTGTATCTTAGTTGGTCACTGATCCATCCTACAAGTAGCATCACCTTGTAGTGTTTCCATGAATAACCTGACTGCTATGTCTTTGAATTCCACCCCTATTACACCATAGGCTATGCTAAAAGCTACAATGTGTTCATTAGGATGAACTTTCCCATCACCAAAGAATTTGGATAAATTTTTCCTAGAACTGTGTGGAAGCTCATGCAAAGGTGGAGTTAATTTCAGTGGACCAAAAGAGTTACCCCAGGGGCCTTGAGCCATGATTTGATTATGTAAAAGTGGGATCACAAATTTGGGTGGAGAATGGATAGGCAAAGCTCTGCTAGCAATAGAAAAAGAAGCTCTGCCTTGTGTTGGTGGCCTGAACTCAAAATTACTCTGCTGCACCAACTCAAAAGTAGGGTCAACAACACCTTGGGATTTTTGGTTTTTGGTATAACATGGAGTTGCCAAATTTTAGAACAAAAATGGAAAAGAGCAAGATCTACTTCAACTTGAAGTTTGAGACTTCAAACTACGCGCTCATCCCCAGTGGAGTCACCAAAAATTGTTGGGTGAATATTTTGTCAATCAGCATACTGATAAACAAAATAGGTCTGATCAACCACAATAGGAAGATTGGTTGGCCAAATGTGTAGGTTTACCACATCAAAAGGGGACTAATCTCTCCTCTCATCAAGGGGAGGTTCCCTATAAATACGTAGGAGCTATATACTATATAGAAATAAGCAGAAAATAACACTCAGGGGTAGAATACATCATCCATCTCTCTTCTTTCATAGATGATGTTAACACACAAAGGAGAAAAATCTTAGTGGAAACACTAAAGGCACTTCTCTTCTTTTAGAAGTGTTCTTGTAGGGAACACCAAGATTTTCTTTCAGGTAGTAAAAGTAACTGGTGACAAAAGGGCACAATAACCAGTAGGATGAAATAGAACACAAAGTTTCCACCTTAACTACCCAAAGAGTATAACACAAAGGATAATAGGGGCACAAAGTCATCCCAGAATCCTCAACACAGAAAGAAAAGAAAAACACATGCTAAAAACAATTGTGAAAGCACAAAGTCTTCCCACAGTTGGCTTTAGGACACCTCCCTTATTACCTTCACTAATTATGCTTGTCAAATTAAATAAACAAGAATACATTTAAAAGACAGACATTAGAATAATCTCTTAAAATGATACAAGCCAAAAAAGCACAAAGTCTGCAAACAACTTGCTTTCTCATTCAGATAAAATGAAACGAAATTACAGTCTAAGCTCAAAGTCTTAGTATTCTTCTTTCAACTAGGTAGAGTTTTGCTCCTATAAAAATGAAAAGTCTCCTTTACTAATGAGAGAAATTACAATCTTATAGCAACTACGTAAGGCTTGGCATTCTTTCCCATGAGATGACCCATGCTGCAGTCAATGTGTCTAGAGGGACCATGTTGGGAACTGTGTATTGCCATAACTATGGCATGTCCATTCTTCTAATATGTCTCTTCTTAGTATGGACATTCTGGTCCTTTTTTTGATATCTGCACAGCTATCTAATTTTCCATTACTTTATGGAAGAAAAATAGGCTTGCATCCTTGATTTCATGCGCTCAGAAGTCTAAGTCTACTTGATCCACTATTCCACCTACTGGAAATAACTCTTTTGAAAATATTTTTGGTCCTTTGGTCTTGCTCCTCTATCCCCTATAGTAATTTGAGTCTTTGGTATCTCTTTTCATTCGATCACTTGATTCTTCCATTAAATTCCATGCTTTATTTGAATTTCCACAGATATTCCCTTTAAATTTGATGTCCACAGGACCATCAATGGTCGCCAACTGCTTGAACCATGTTGAACCTTGAACTCGTGAACCTATGAAAGTTCATTGGTTTATTGGTTCATTCTATCTCTTTTGTTCCATCACTTCTTGGTTTAATCGCTTCCCCCCTCCTTGGTTGAACCATCCATTGAACCACCTATTTTCTACTTTTTCCTTGACTGAGGCCACCTTTGAACCTTTGAACCTATGAACCATTGAACTTTGAACTCTTTTGGTTCAAGGTTTAATTGGTTCAATGGTTCATTCTTTGTCTCGCTAAATCATTGCTTCTTTTATCTTTCTAAGCTCTGGTTGAACCTTTAAACCTATGAACTCGTTGAACCTTTTGGTTCAATAGTTCAATGGTTCAATCGGTTCATTCAGTTCATCCTTTGAAGCCCTTTTTGTCTAAGCCTTTGAAGGTTCCTTTCTACATCTTTGATTAGCCTTTGGAACATCCTAAAGGGAAGGTGTTCCTTTGAGCTTTTAAAATGATCCTTTCTCTGTCATCAAGTGCCCCCCACAAGGGTACCTATCCTTCAGGATTTTTTAGAGTAGACTTCAAGCTTCAATTTCCCCGATGGGCTTTTGGCTTTCGGGCTTTTTCCATCGGGCAAAAAACTCGAAAGAATTCCTTCGGATAAAATGTCCAAAGGAAAGTTTTTTTTACTTAGCCATTTGTTCTTTTCCATTTCTTTGGACTTTCTCTCCAAGTGAATTCTTTCAGACAAAAAGTCCTAAGGAATTTTGCCTTAAACATTTTTTCGAGAAAAATCTTCCAGAAAGAATTCTTTCAGCCTCTTTTACTTAGCCATTTTCTCGAGGGATTTCCAACTTTTGTCTACTTGTTCTCACTGCCCTCCGCAAGGGCACTTGTTCCTTTGGCTTTGGGTCAGCCCCTTGAACCTACTGATTAAACCAACTTTGGTTCAATGGTTCAATCGATTCATTCTTTGTTATTTGGCTAAGTCTTTTTAATATTTTGCACCAAGCATGTTGAACCAATTGGAAATGACTAAGTGTTAGAAACTTGTTCTTTTGATTGAACTCACCTGTAGAAGCCTTTTAACCTATTGAACCTGCTAATCCCTTTACTAAAAAAGATTGAAAAATGAGGAATTTGAAAGCTCAGAACAAATTTTGAGAAGGGAAGAGAGAAATTTTGGTCTGTGCAGGGCCAAAATAGTCCGTAGGTTGTCCCAAAAATGAGTGACATTTTTTGGGGACAACACTTATTAAAAGTGAGATGGAAGTTTTAGACCTTAGAGAGGATTCTATGCCAGAAGACACCCCTTCTACCAATCCTTAATCTAATTTTGATATTGATGAAGTGTTGGTCAAGTGGAGAGAAGAAAATCAAGTGATTTTGGCCCAAAGTCTACCCCTATTTTCTCATGAGCTTTCAAAAAGATCCCCTACTTTCCATTGCCAACCTGATTTTGAAAATCCATGTGTTCCACCTCCTTGCCTGGTAAATAAAGAATGTTTCTCTTATGTTGAGGAATCCATCTTGAGGGAAGCAAGTGAAGAGGAGTATGCCTAATTCATGACTGATCAAAGAGACTTCATGAGTGCAAATGAGAAGGAGATCACCATAGGTACCCTCTTGGTGAACAAGAAGATAAGTCACAAGATTTTACCTCTATCTCTGATGAGGAAGAGATGATTATTCACTCTTTTCTCACTTTTCAAGATGTCATGGAGTAGAATGGATAGATTCTTGATCATTCTTTGAATGATTTATTTGAATTCATTGGGGTAGGTTACACTCTTCTTCAAGGAGGCTATGAGCTGGCTAAGGGTGGAGAAGGTAGCATTAGGACTCAAATAAGTATGTAAAGGAGTAGAAAGCTTTCAGATTTATCCTTTCAAGAGGTTGGTGAATCTGAAGATGATATTTTTAAATTCATCAAGGAGGGATATCACCTTCTAGAAGGAACCCATCAACTCTAGAAGGATGAAGAAGAATCATGTGGGCCTGAAGCTTCTAAGGAACATGAAAACAATCCTCTTAGAGACATGCCTACTAAAGAGATACAAGTTGACCATGAGATAAATAGTGGGTAGAAATATGAAATGTCTAAATGTGTGCAAGAGGAATATGTCTTCATTGGAGACCTATTCAAAGATGACCTCTTCGAGACTAGACCAAGTGAAGTGCCAAGGAAGAGGCCTGATCTACAAAGCATTAAATTCAAAGAGAACCATGCTTGGCACTTTATTTCATCTCATCTTGAAAGTGACTTAATAAGTTTCCCCTTTGATATAGGAGGGAGAAAAGGATACATAGTTAGCTTTACATAGTAGTTTGCTTTTAGTTGTGTTGTCTTTATTTTCCCTAAGTGCCGATTACATGAGTTTATTTTTTATTTTTCCTATTGTGTGTGTTTTTCCTTGTTGTTTGAGGTAAATATTTGCTAGTTCATAAGTCCTTACAAGGCTATTTCCAAATTTTCAATCTACATCCTAAATATATTCCCAATGGACTTTTAGGCCACCAATCTTCTCAAGCATAACAGGCATGCTTCCCTTGTGAGTCACCAATTTGTTGACCATTTTATTAATCCTACATGCCAAAATGGGCACCCCACTCTTTTTTGAATTAAAACCTTGTTATTCATGACCTTTTTCCCTAAAACTAGGTCTTAACCCTTTAAAAATCAAGGAAAAGTTGTTTTTGTGCAAGTGCATGTGTTGTCTCATCAAGCATTGGTCTTTTCTAACACTCATAGAGCAAATCAGGTTCTTAGAATAACATTACTTGTAAGCTTTACAAGTAATAAGTAGGAGCACTTGACAAAATTGAAAGGGTCTATGGCTAGTTCCAATGCAAGTCAAGTTTTGCAAAGTACTTTACTTACCAATTTTCATGAGTAAAAGCAATTCAAAAACTTGAAAGGGTCAAAGCAGTGCATTTTAGGGTTATGAGGGGACTTGTCTTATGACTTTTATAAGTCAAAGCTGAAAAGAAACCTGATAAGGGTCAAATTAGTTCAATTCAAGTTTTTGGGATTACTTGACTTATGATCTTTCATGAGTTGGAGTCATTCACAAACCTGAAAGGGTAAGGAAGAAGTAATCGAGTTTTTGAGACATCTTTACTTCAAATATTTTTGAGTAAGCCCTTTGAAAGAGCTTGAATTGGTCTTAACCACTTCTTAAGGTAAGTGTTTTTCTATGAAGGGCACTTGGGTGTTCTATAAGGTTATTTAAAATTTCCTCAAAGGGTATGTGCCCTTATGGGGGGCACTTCAAAGATGAAATAGACCTTTACAAAACTTTTGATAGGTATGTTTGAAGGTAGAATGGACCTTGTGGAGGGATTTTCATCAATGTGAGGACAAATACAAAAGTTTTGAAGGGAAACTAGAGGCTCAAAATGCCCTTATGGAGGGCACTTTGAGAAATACAGGGACCATTTCCATAAGCCTAAAGGGAAATTTTAGCTTGAAATGCCTTAGTGGAGGGTAGATAATTGAAGCAAATGGGTAAAGACAAGAAGCTCGAAGGGCACTTTCCCTTTGGGAAAAATGACAAGTAGAAGGATTTTTCCTTCAGAAAAAATATCTAAAGGAATTCCTTTGGACCATTTGTCTAAAAGAAAATTCAAGAAGGCAAGATAAGGTTGAATTCCTTCAAACAAAATGTCTAAAGGAATTACTTCAGACATTTTGTCCAAAGAAATTTGATGGTCATAGAAAGCCTGAAGATCGCAATGTAAAGAAGAAAGCCCAAAGGGCAATTTAGAGGCCAAGAAGCCCTTGTGAAGGGAAAGTGATGAATAAGTGGACCTTTCCCAAAGCTTCAAAGGGTATTTTTGAGCATAAATGGCCCTTGTAGAGGGTATCTAGTCAAAGAAGAAGAAGACAAAAGGTAAAGGCCCGAAGGGTACTTGCCCTTCAGGAAAAGAGACAAGCCAAAAGGAGATTTCCTTTGGACAAATGTCTGAAGGAACTCCTTTAGAAATTTTTTTGAAGGAAAGAGAGGCCTAAAGACACTTTCCCTTTAGGAAAAATACTAATGCAAAGGAAGAATTCCTTTAAACAAATGTCTGAAGGAATTCCTTCAGACATTTATCTGAAGGAAATAGATGCTCACATAAAAGCTAAAAGCTTGAAGTCCATAAAGAAGTGAAGGAAATCCTTTAGACATTTTGTCCAAAGGAATTCCATTGTAAAAATGTTTGAAGTACATGTCAAGGGAAAATCTCACCATGAATAATGAGCAAGTGATCAAGGACAAAGGAAAGGAAGAAGACAAGACAAAGACAAAGGATCGAGAAGGAGTAGAAGATCATTGAGAGCCTAAAGGCCCATTAAGTAAAAAGAAAAGGAACCAAAACAAAAGAGAAATCAAAAGAAAGATACAAAAGATGGGAAAAGATAAAGTGGAAAAGACAAAGCTCAGAACAGTTCCAACAACTTGACAAAGCCAAAAGGTAGAATCAATGACCATTCAAAACAAGACAAGTGGCATAAGCACACTCAGTAAAAGGAATTAATACATTTTAGTGGAATAGTATCAACTAAAAACCAATAAATAGATTGGTTTTTAAACTATATAGATCAACATCCCATGTTTTTCATGCTTCACCATTAATGCACAACCAGTTACATCCAGGCATTGAAGAGAGCATGGTCTAATCACAACAACTTGGGGATGGCTTTGTCAATTGCTAAAAGGAGTATCTCAGGATTTTGTAGGCCTAGGATAGTAAGGGTGGTGGCTTGGACATCTATAGGATGGCTCTCTCATACACAATTTGAAAAATATGATAGAATCATGGTCTCTTGTCTCAGAAGTGTTTGACTCTAACATGGGTCTCCTTTCCTTATTCTATCAACATCTTGCTCTATATAATTGTAACTTATTATTTTGAGAGGGGATCTCTCAACTTGTATGGTAAAGCCCTATAAAATTTTACCTAGAATCTAAGAAAAAGTTTTTACCTTGTTTTGAGTGTTGAACTGAGCATACATTTGGGTGTTAGTTTTGTGAAAGTGTGGTCTCTTTCTTTACCTTCATGTGTTAACCCTAGCAGTGTCTAGTGTTTATGTTTTCTTCTATTAAAGGTCATAGGAAGTGTCTGAATAAGTATAGGCAAGTGAATATGCTACGCAATAGTGTGTCTTAGAACACCTTTTGTGCTAGTTTTTTCCTCTCTTATCTCTCCATAGGACCCCCTACTAAAACATTATTGCAAGAAAGTTCTCATTTTGAGTGAAGTGTAGGCTAGCTTATCTTGATTTAAAGTGTATGTCACAACTGAGTGGACCATCCATTTGGTGCATCACCACATAGTTTAGATTTTGATTTCAATATTTTTCTCTCCCTTTTTATCCCCCCAAGTAGTTAGTAGTAGGAATTTTAGGGCCTCAAGGTGCATCAAGGGGAGCTAGCCCCTAATCTAGAGATTCATCCCTCATGTTTTCCACCCATAGCAAGAGGGATGTCTCCATTGTGTCACATGGATGAAGAGAGTTGGACCTCCCTTCAGAGGCTAAAATATACCGTGTCAACACTAAATACTTGAGCTATAAAACACTGATGACATTCTTGACTGAGGATCATTTTACTAGAGGTTCCTCTTTCTAGAATTATATGATTTCCATCAAAGGTCTCATTTTAGAGGGGATCAAATGGAAGATAGGCAATGGTCAACAAGTTAACTTCTAGGAAGATACATGGTTATTAAACAAACCTCTAATCTCCTTAAAACCATGGTCACATATTAGATTGGCAATCCAATGCTTTTATGGGTACAAAGTTTTGATTATATGGAATTAACGAATCAAAGTAGGAGCTATAAAATCTTGTCTAGATCTAATCTATCTCTTGAAGATAATTCTGTGCTATAGGACCTTTAGGTTCTCCTTAAAACCTTTCACATTCCTCAAATGTTCAAGGATGATGAATTTATTTGTAAGTATTCTTTTGAGGGATCTTATAGCATCAAATTTGGTTATAAATTGATCTTTTAAGCTCTTGATGAAGACATTCCTTAGATCAGCATGTGGAACAAATACCTGATCCCTAAGATTAATATTTTCCTATGGATTTCTATTCATAAAAAAAATTAACTATTGGCAACATAAGTAAAAGAGCTATGTGTTTGATAAATAGATGTCCTCTCAGTAAAATTGAAAGTGAATCAGTGGCACATCTTCTTTTAGGGTGCTCTTTTTCCTTGCAGGTCTAGAGTTTATTTTTTGAATATTTATTGATCACTTGGGTTCAATCTCAATTTGTTCTAGATGCTTAGATATATTGGAATTATTCATTTAATAATGAAAATATTAAAAACATTTGTAAATTAGCTTTATCACACATCATTTGAGGTCTTTGGAAGGAATAGAATAATAATATTTTCAAGGATAAAGAACTGCCTAGCAAAATGGTGGCTAAAAAAATTCAATCTAGTATTTTGGAGAATCTTAAAATTGACCCCTCTAGAAATTCCTTAGGCATAAATGAATATGAATATAGAATCACATCCCTTTGGAAAATTGAGGTACAAGTTGATAGTACTTTAGATCCTAAAATTGAAGCTAGGAAAAAAGTTAAATAGAAATCCCCATCTTTGGGATGGGTGAAATTAAATTTTGATGGGACATCAAAAGGAAATCCAAGTTATTTATGAGGTGGGGATATTATAAGGGATGATAAAGGGACTTTAATTACAAATTATGCCAAAGGTATGGGTACTCAGACCAACCATTTAGCAAAAGCCTTAGCTACTCTTTGGGGTCTAAGACTAGCAAAAGAACTCATGATAAATAGAATAGTGATAGAAGGTGATTCTATGAACATAATAAATTATTTATTAAAAAATAATATATAAAATTGTAGCATAAATAATATCATAGAGGAAGCCTACCTTCTTATTGATTCTTTACATGAGGTCACCATCAAAAAATGTGTTTATAAAAGGGAATCAGGCTATAGACTGGTTTGCTAATAAAGGAGTGATGTCAATAGATCTAAGAAGGTGGACTCATTTGGAAAATCTTCCTAGTTTAATTATCCAAATAATAAATAAGGAAGAAACATTATGTAATGATTAATTACACTTTCATGTTATGCCTTTTATTGTATATCTTTACTAGTGTTATCTATATTAATATGTTGATAAGTATGGGGTATGTTAATATTTTGATTTTTAATGGAAGGGTTAGCCTAGCCTCCACTTCTCACTCCTTGATCCCATGTATTCGAATCTCTATACAATTTCTAAATGGAGATGGAACAATTATGTTGAAATTTGGGAAAGCTTATTCCTGTGTGTATGGTGATTGTGATAGCCATACATTGGCTTGTTTAGAATCATTATTACTTGACAAGGCTACTTTTGTGTGTATTTACTCCAACCAAGATAAAACTAGAATCACTATAGTGATAAAGGGAATTGAAAAGAGATATGAAATGGTGATAAAAAAAACTAAGATAGATTCAACCCATCCTAGATGTAAGTTTGAAGGAGGATGTTGATTTGTGGGAGATCCTACAAATTAGAGGAATGGAAACTTTCATGCAAAGGGTGGAAGGGTACGATAAACACATTTCCAAAAAAAAATTCAAGGATTAGAATTGCAGAGAGGTGGTCTTTAGCAACATCTCTATAGAAATCATGGAGGAACTAATAGCTCAGGTGATTGGATTTCATATGGAGGCCACTAAAATGTTTGAAATAGGAAGAAATTACAAGGAATAAAAGGAAAATTTTCTATCGAAAGGGGAGGTGCTTCATCCTTTTTAAATTGGATTTGATTGAGAGACATTTCCTTCTCCATTTGGCAAGGTAGAAAAGCGCATCATGCTCTATATCACATTGGAAGGTAGGCATAATTTTATCCATTAGTCTCACTTTATTTTTTTAGATTAATTTAGGCATAATATTCCCCTAAGTTTTCCTTTTTACATATTACATTCACTTGAAATCTCTGTTCTTGATGTAAAACATGGTAAGACGAGTGAACCTTTATATCTTGTTGTAATATTTATGATCTATAAGAATTTTATAGAGATGAATAAGAGTCCCCTCTATTTATCTCTATTTAAACCTAAATTTTTTTGTAGTAGATCTCCTTCTAATTTGTGTGGTCCAAACAACCCTGTTCCTAGTAAATAGGGTATTAAAAAAATTAGGGTTTCTACAAGCTCTCGACTAGATAATTATAAGCATAAACTGAGGAGATTTTCTAAGGGAAAATCTAATAAGGAAAGGGAAATTTTCCCTAAAAATGGTGCTTCTAAAGAAGATCCAATTATAGTTTAGGAGGAAGAGACTTTGGAGGGCTTAAATTTGTTGAAAGCTAAAGCTTTGTAGTCTAAGAATAAGGGGAAGACTCTAGTTAGTGATGTTTCTTCTAAGAACAACATGGAGGAGGTTCAAAACCCCACTTACATGTCCTCTTCCTAAGATAATGGATTAAATGTTGAATTTAATAGAGTGGTTGAGTTTCTCGTTGAACAAAGTATAGTTGATAGCATTGATGAGGAATTGTGTATTAAAACAACTATGCTTAGGTGGTTTATGTGTGAACTCACAACTCTTAAGGAAAAGACCAAGTCTTTTTCAACCTTGGTTCCTTAATAGAATTTTGAGGATGAGTAGAAAGAGATGTCATCATAATTGAAGTGGTTGAGGGATAGTGTTTCAATATTTGAAAGGGAGAATGATAGATTGAAGAAGAATTTAGAAGCTCTTATGAAGGTTATCAAAGTGTCGATGAAGGACACCATCAATAGCCTTGGGACTCTCAGAACCCTTTTGTTTAATATGCAAAAAGGAGTTGAGCCTTCATCCTTAGAAGATCACAAGTGCAATGAATGTGATAAGGATATTGGGCTACCTCCCCAAACATTTCAATAGATGGATTTAGACTTGAGAAGATGTATTAGAAGTTAGGAGGAGGCTATAAATCTTAGTTATTTTTTTGTTGTTCTTAGGTTATTATCTTATTATTTTTGGTTTGAATTTGTATTTTTCTTGAATTTAATAGACACTATTGTTTATTTTGGCCTTGGGGCTTGGTTTGCATGTTTCTTGTATAGGGTTGAATCCCTAGTATTAAAAAAACCCAAATTTACCCTTAATAAAAAATAAATCCACTTAAATTAGTCAATAGGCCTAATGAAACCAACATCAAGATTTTTTTATTTCTTCCTTAACTAGAAAACCCACTTTTGGATTCATCTTTGTGATATTTATCTTTACAATCTTGGCATTAGGATTTATAAAAGGGTTATGTATCACAATAGAAATGTACATACCATGCATATTGGTGTAAATCCAATACCTTATAAAAATATCTTGATATTCTATTAACTATTATGTATATGTTTTGTGTTATTCACAATTTAAAGAGGCACCCAATTATATGATCTTAGCTATGTCATTAGTGACAATATTGATATCAAATGAGTCCTCATTCGATAAATTTTAAGTATCCTCTGCATAATATCTATCAAGTAAAGTATCAAAGGTACCCAATTCAACCTCATCATCATTATGCAAGGATTATACTTCACCAAAATAAGCTTGGTCAGTCAAACTGAAAGAGATTTTATTCTTATGATAATATGTAGGAAAATCTATATTGGTTATCATAGATTAAACTATGGATTTTTTAGTAGAAAAGGAATCAAGAGATGATGTCTCATACTATGTGACAAATTAAATTAACTTAGGAGATATTAATTTTAACTCCTCTTTATTTCTATTTCCATGAGCTATTATATACAAATGATTGGTAATATGCATTATATTTTTGATTTCTTGAAAATTATTCAATGTGTACTTATTGAATTGATGTGAATAACTCTATTGATTCCTTGGTAATATTGTATGATTCTGAGCTCCTAAATATTCATTATCCACATCAAAAGGTATTGTCTAAATTTTATCTTGTTCTTGATCATTTGACTCATCATTGTTTTAATAAATACATTTCTTAGCTAGATGTGCATGTGGAATAATGGACTATGCTATGCCTTGTTCACTTTTCCTTGGTCCTTGACCATTATAACCCATATTTTTCACACATATAATTCCAAATCCATATTTTTCTAGCGTAGTTCAAACAAGACCAAAATGTTTACCTAGTTTGCTTAAGGCACAAAAATCATCTACCATTGGATTTTTGTCCTTAACATTATTTTTTTGTACTTTAGTAACTAATGGTGTTTTTTTTGGCATTCCATAATATAGAGGGGAAAAATAAAGAGCATCAATATCAAATGTATTCATATCATCCCTATATTCTCTCGAGCCATTTTGTGTAAAATTAACTTAGATAACTTCTCATCTTTGTCCTAAATTATGGGATTGTTATCTTTATTATACTCCTTAACACTATTACCTTTACCAAAATAATTTATTTTAATTATTCTAATTGAATAAATTGCTTAAGTGACAAGATACTCAATTGACCCCTATTCAAATGAAGCACTATGCTATATTGAGGCTCAATCACCTTACAAAATCTAAAAGGTACATCATATGTGGGACATGTGTAAATGATTAATTTGTGTATGAAATTAAAATATCTATGTAATGTAATGAAGGCATCACCCATGTCATGAATCCAAGGTTTCTCAATTAAACTAATTTAGTTTACATCATTAAATAGAACTTGGCATTCCATTATTACTATTTTTGACCCAATTGTCAAATTGAGTGTAATTTCTTGAAGATCTCTTCTTTATTTATTTTCAAACCTTTTTATGATCATATTTGAATTATTTAGGGCCTCTCTACCAATACTTAATTTTAGGATAAATGTTTAACTAAAAATATTCAATCCTAAACCATTCTAAACAAGTACTCTTTTGATTCCTAAATTATTGATGAGAATTTAAATACAAGGGTAAATGTTGATCAATAACCTCTCTTGGAGGCATTTCATTATCTTAAAAGGTAATTGCACTCCCAATATCATTCAAATAATAATAATAGAAACAAAGTGAGATGGTCAATTATCACTTCACAATGTTATATCCTATAATACATAAATAGTATCTTTGTAAAAATTATATTTGGTAAGTAATTCAATGATAGATATCTTGGCCTAAGTATTTTAAAATTTATCTATAATATCAATAGTTTATAAATTGAAACCCCGATTTAAAGATCTTAAGGGAGATTAAAAGGGGTATTTCATTTATTCCCTCCCTAGGTTTCAAGAAGATGAGGAGGGATTATTTTATTTTAGATTTATCCCTCCTTTTAATAATATGGTTCACTCCATAATAAGTCATCATACATTGAAGAGTATCAATGTTAAAGCATGATACGTATTTTGTTGACCAAATTTGACCCTGTAGGTCAAATTGGGACCCCTATAGGTAAAAAATTTATCTTTATAGGTTTATATGGGGTTTATTATTATGTCATAGGGTGTATTATATGTTAATTTATGTCATTTAATGATACATTAACCTTGGTCATTAGTCTTATTAATCCATATGTCCTTTTGAGTCATTTTAGGAGTCTAAATAGAGCATTTAATTACTTGTATGACATATTAGGGAAATTTGAAGGTTTAAAAAGGTTATTTCACGTGATAGGTGTCCCTTTATGCCTTATTCAACTGTTCCTAACTAAAAAGTGGTAGGTTCCTCAGAAAAAGGGTAGTTTTCTTAAAAAAAGGAGTTTTCTCTAGTTGTACAAACTTATAAAGTTGGGGAGGTTTCAAGAGTGTCCCTTGGTCTTATACACACTTTTTTTAGTGATAAATTTTATTATACGCTCAAAAAAATTAATAAAATCACTTATCTTTCCTTCTACTAGGATTGGCAAGCAAAAGTAGTCTTTAGGTTTGTACTTGGCACGGTCAACATGAGAGGTTTCAAGAAAAATGCTCTTGGGAGTGTATTTTAAACTTATTTATCTTACATTTGATGTTTATTTTTAGAGGAATTGTGTCATGTGCTTTATGAACCATTCTTAAGAAGTTAGACTATCTAATTTGCCTACTAATTTGTGCACCCTATAGGTTTTGCCTTGTTTTGGGTAAATCCATATAATTCACTTGATGATGTTGTTTATATATGATTTTTAATCCATCCTCAAATGTTCCCCATTATTTTTTTGTTGTTTTAAAGTGTTTTGATATGCAAATCATCTCAAGTTGTAAGAGAAAGCACTTTTATATGTTGTAGGCAGGTTTCCACCATTTTCCATGCTTCTTGATTTGATATCAATTTTAGATGGTGGAGATAGGTTCATTATGTTTCTTAACCTTATTAGTCCTCTCAACTTAAAATCTCATTATCCAAGCAATGTTTCATGGATTTGTAGCCATATACAACATACACAGTTTGCCATTGATATATCTATCTACAGGTGCCATAGAGGGGAAATAACACATTGTAATAGAGAAAATAAGACTTGTTTCAACACAATGATAGTGATATCATCTATTTGGATAATTGGTGAAAATATTAGGCTTGTTCATGAGACCATTCACTATATACATGATTCCAATTCTACTCACTACCTAACTGTAACTCACATACATCTATAGGCATCCTCATAGGACCAAACATGTTGAAAAGCAAGTTTTGGAGCTGAAGAAGATCCTTTATAATGTAAATAAATTTTTTTAAATCTTTGAGATAGGACTAAAACTTAGGGAATGGTCAAAACAAGCACATTATCCATACTTGCACTTTGTTTCCTGTGCACGAAAATGGCCACCTACAGGTTTTGGAAGAGTTGAGGGGTTGTTTTGAGGCATTGAAACACATGAAAAAACTTTTTATTGAATCTTGATAGGTGAAATTGACTATGAAAAGCCTATTTAAGGGTTAATTTGGATATTATAAGTTTAAAATATGACAAAAACACAAGATGATTGAGTTTTGGGATTTAGTCCCCAAAATGAGAAAATAGAGCACCTATTGGTGTTGTGAATATCAAATGACATGGTGACAAGAGATTTTGATGCATTATAATGGTTTTGGATTATTTTCCCTACATAGTACCAGGTCTCCACAAAATATTAAGGGTACAACACTAATGTAGGTCGGTTGTTAGGGTCCTAAAGTTGCCTATAAAAACACTAAATTCCTTCAATATTATCTACTAGTTTGAGTCCATAAATAGACCTTTCTCCACCCAAATTGTAAAATTAGACTATGCCAACTTGCGTGAATGGTTTCAAATGGTTGAAGAGAACATTTTTTCTCAAAGAGGTGCCATCAAAGATTGAGGATCAAGGTGGTAGGTTCTATATACACCTATAAGTGTGTCCTATCACATAAATGTTCACCTACAACTGGATGAATAGGCAAATAGTGACATAAGCATGGTATTTTGATGATGCCTTAGCCCTTTCAAGGTGAATGAAATTATAAGTATATTATAATTAACTTTAAAACTTCAAAAAGCATCTCTACACATCATAATCAAGGTCCTAGTAGAGAGATATGCACCTACAACCACTTTGTTTGGTTGTATGCAATAGTGAACAAAAGGGTGATGGTTCTTGATGTGTATATAGCTCAAACATGAAATAAATGGTATAAATAGGTAAAATATGATCCTAGGATACTCTTTTGGGTTTTTAATAATGTCTCAATCTTAGACATGTAGGGTAACCTAAAAGAATCATCTTTTGGTAGAAACACACAATACACAGTCAGCTAATTGTGACTGACCTTGTGATCAATCTAAACCCAAAAGTGTGAATTAAAGAAAGGAAATTTAAAATTTAATATTATAAGTTTAATTAAGGCTTACATAATATTTTCAAATCCTTATTCATGCAATGCATCCTACAAGGGTCACCCTTGAGCAAGAAAAATAGGGAATACAGTCAAATCTTGCACATAGTCTTGACTAAGAAAAGGTTATAAGGAGAATGTTGGGAGTTGGAGCCAAAAATAGAGATATAAACACCTTAATAATATCATAATATCCTCATAAAACTATCATTATGGCTATATAGTAGATAAAGGACCTTTTCAAATGACATATCTAGCCTATACTCCAAAATATTGTGCACATTCCTTTTTGCATAAGTCTGTTTTGGAATTATGATGAATTGGAAAGTTGGTTTAAAAAAGTGGAAAAACTTGGTAAATATATCATATATTAATTTATTAATCCCATAAAATATTCACCTTTGTTTGAGGAAATAGGGGAGTATCCTCTATTTTGTCTTAGATAGAGGGCACTCCCTTGTGCATGAAACTTGCAGTCTTGGAAAGATGGGTAAGAAGAGTAAACCAAAAGACATAGAAACCCTTTAATAATTTGGTATATATTTAAAAACACCTAATAAAACATTATAATTATGTAATATAATGGATAAAATAAACAAGGTGCTAGAAAACCTTAAGGTTGTAGTCAAGCCATTGAGCAGGGTTTAGGCCTAAAAGCCAAATGGAGAGTCATTTCCACTTCCACATTGAGATGAGTTTTATAATAAATTTTTTCATGATTTTAAGTTCATTATAATTGTTTTAAATCTTTAAATTTTTAGAGGAGGCCATAGGGAGTCATCTTTTGGCTCAAAGGCAACATTAGGCCTATGTGAATGGAAGAAAGGGCTCAAGTGGGGAACTTTGAATGATCACATATCCTTGAAGGTTTTTCATGGAGGTTAAGTAAGTTTTGAGGAGTTATATAAGGTATTAAACATAAATTTTGTGGCATCAAGTTGAGATTTGGACATCAGGTCTTCATGAACAATCCTTAACAACAAAAGTGTCTTAAAACCTTTGTTAAACCCTTGTTAGTGACTCAATTGGAGAAATGAGGTTGGAAAGCTACTATAATGGAATATTTTACCCATAATTATGATTATAGGATGTATAATACTCTCTCAAGATTCTCCCAATTAGGATTAGTTGCATAAAACTATATGGATAGAGTGAAAAATAGGGTATTTTTGATAATTTTATGCATTATGCAAGTTGTAGGAGGTTTCAAGAGATGAAAATCAAATGAGAGGTAATATTAGGAATTAATATAAATCATAATTTTAATTTAATTCCTTTTAAAAAATCCTAAGTGCCTCAATTAGCTACTTCATCTTAGCTAGTCAAAACTGGCATAGTGACCAAGCTAGTGAGAAAGGTGGAAAATTTCAAGTAAGCTGATTTTAAGATGTGTTTGATGCCTCTAAGGATATATAGGGTATTTAAAAATGTCATTAACTCCCTCACATGTATTTTCATGAAAAACTTATGCTTTTTTAGGCCAAGAGTGTAGGGTGCATGAAAGAAGAGTGTTTTAGACTGTAGATGGTGATAACTCATTTCTAGATGATGTCAAATGACCAAGACTAAAACTAATACATGGAGATGCATGTCTAAAATCCTTCCCCTTAATTCTAATCATCATACATATCCCTAATTATTTTTGGGATGTTCAAACATAGGTGAATCATGAAGTCAGTTTTATGAGCTAGAATAAGAACTTTTATGCCACTTTGCAAGAGTTTCATGCCTTGTATAGACACTTGTACTTCCTAACTTTGTATGGTTCATCCCACATCATATCAATATAAAAAATTGAGTGTTTTTATCATATTTAAAAGGTTACTTATGACCCTTGGACTTATCTCTTCTCCTCTCTCTCTCTTAAGTTATATAAGAACTAGCCATTTCAGCCATTGTAACTTATGTTCCACGTAAGTATTTTGAAGCCTTGCTCATTTGCATACCATTTGATCAATAATACTACTAATTTTTATCTATTCATGATTATTAATAGTGTTTTTTACTTATATTATTGATCTTTCTTATTTATAACTATGATTTCTTTAGCATGTTGTCTCATTCTTTCATCCTATTTGCAGTTGGAAAGCTTCTTCTTGTAAGGCATGTGAAGTGTTTTAGGAAGTGTCAAGGTTGAGTGAGTTATTCTATTAAATAGTGCCATTAAATGACTCTTATCTAGTCTTCCTAGCTTAACCATTCATCTATAACCTCATAATGTAATATTTATGTGAGAAGATGCATATTAGAGAAGTGTATGTTTGGTTAGTCTCTTGATTTCATGTGTAATATGCAAGTAGTTACAAGTCATCAATTTATTTGGTGTATCACCTCCATTAGGATAGTTTGATTTCAATTTTATCTCTCCCTTTTTCCCCCCAAATTTTAGGTGTAGTAGTGATCCAAAGGGGTACATCAAGGGAACTAGCCTTATCCAGAGATTCACCTCATTCTTAGGCTCACCCACAGCCTAGAGGTGTTTCAAATGTGCCACTTGGATGAGGAGAGTAGAGACATCTCCTCAAAGGGTGAAAATACAAGTGACAACAATTTTTGGCACACCTAATGGGACTCTTAGTCCATGAAATTGAAATATTTGTGGTGTTGTCTTTCAACACATCAGCCTTTGGAGGCATCTATCCAAGCATCAATGGTGACTCCAAAGTTACATCAATTAGTCAAGTAGCCTAGGTTTTCTTTTGAAGATTTTTGGTAACATTTTTCTTTGTGTTCTTGATTTTAGTGAAGTTCCATGGCTAATTTTGGTGTTTATTACTATTTTACACAAGTTGGTGAGACATATCAAGCTTATGGCACTCCCTATTAGCCTTGATGTGATTCTTAACTTTCTTGTTAATTATCTTTATCAACCTCAACATGATCCTTATCAGCTTTCTCATGAGTTGTATCAGTCTTATAACCAGCCTCCTCAATATTTTTCTTCTCTTAGTCAACCTAGTCACTTCTCAATTCAATCCATTTCCACTTTTAAACAAACACTTTTGGGTTATGAGAAGTACATGATGGATCTTGACACGCAAAGGGGATATGGTCAAGAGGTTCCTAGTCATCTTATTTATAAGGTGAGAGATGCATTAGAGATGGTCAAAAGAGAGTGAACACCTATTAAGAGAGCCAATTGGTAAAGGCTCATAAGTGAGATGCTAGATGTGAGTGGCTTGATTACATCGTTAGAGGATAGGCTAAGAATTCATGAAAGTTAGTCTCACCAAACCTATCAGCCTTCATATCCACTTCCACAAGATTGTTATCAGTCCTACATGGTTCCCACTCATGAACCCAATCAAGCTTATCAAATTCATCCTTTTCCCAATCAGTTAGAAGAGAGATTTGAAAAGAGAAACCTTGTTTTTAAAGCTAATATTGATAGGCAAATTGAGTTGGCTAATATGCATATGTAACAGTCCATGTCATTAGCAAAATAAGTGGAGTATAATCCCTCATTGTCCTCTCTAATTACATCCCACCTCAAGAATTGACCTCTAGATATGAGATTATAAGTTGGAGACAAGGTAGAGAGTTCAAGCCTAAAGATATTCCAAGTGTTTTGAATACTTCATCCACTCCTAAAAGTGCATCAACACCTCAAAAAGAGACTCCTGATCCTAACATCCAAAGCTGGAAAAAGATAGTGGATTCATATTGAAAGAAAGAGGATAAAATCCTTGATAAGGAGTGTGAAGTTAAGGAAGATCTTGAGCCTATGCAAGTCCCTCCCACCCTTCCTCAAGAGACCTCTTGTGTTCTGTGTCAGCCCTCTTGTACTCCTCATCCTCAATATTATGCCTATCAACTTTAAGAGAGACTTTTCGAAGAGAACCTAACCAAGCAATTTGAAGAGGTAGAATGAAGAATGAAGTTGCTAAGTCAAGGTATGATGGAAGGTTTAGACCCAAAAGAAGATATTATGCCTAAAAACATCTCATATAACCTCCCTCAAGAGAGTTTTCAATATAAACCATATGTTAATGAAGTTATTTTCAAGTGGAAGGAAGATAACCAAGCCATCTTATCCCAAGGTTTGCCTCCCCTTCCTCAAGAACACCCAAAATAATCTCATTCTTTTCATTCTCAACCTAATTTTGAGTCCTATGTTCTACCTCCACCAACTAATTTATCTTATCCTCACCCCATCACCCTTTTCCTTGATTTAGATATGTATGGGAACCTAAAGGGAGCATTTGGTTGAGTAAAATTTAGAACTCTTACTTGAAGAAAGTGTAGCTCCTTAGAATCCTCATTGGGTTAGGTCACCAAATTTCAAGATGCCTAGTCTTGGAATCACTAAGAAGGATAAGGAGATTGAAGATCTTACAACCCTTGAGAAATAAGATAAGTTGAGATACAATTTTATAGCCATAAAGAGTTCCTAAGTGCTAAAGAAGAGGTGGGTCCTTGTGTTGAGTCTTCTTGTTTGGTTGATGATAAAGAATGCCTTCTTTATGTTAAAGATGAAATCTTGGAATAAGTCCTTTTGGATTATAAAGAAGAAGATGAAAGATATTACCTTGTTTTTCCCCTTCATGATGCTAATCAAAGAGAATATGAGGACTTATGGTAGAAGTTTCAAAACATTTGCAATGAGTTTGAGTCTCTCAAGGGGTCTATAAATTCTTTGGAGTTGATTACAATTGATGGTAAGGAAGATGAAATTGGTAAAAATGTCATGGATGAGCAAGATAAAATTTCACATTAGCCTTTGTATATTAAAAAAATCTTCTATTGGCCTCAATCTCTCAAGGAACAAGAAACCATTCCTCTTGAAACCATGCCTACAAAGAAGATGAAAGTTGATCATGAGATGAAGAGTGGGTAGCAATATGAGGTATGTGTATAAGGCCAAGAGGAATATATCTACATTGGATACCTATTTGAATATGTTCCACTTGAGAGCATAACAACTGAGGTGCTAAGAAGTAGGTCTGATTTATCAAGTGCTCAATCAAAAGAGCAACATGCCATGATTCATCTCATGAAGAATATGATGCAAGGAACTTTCCTTTTGATCCTAGAAAGGGAGGTATGCTTAGTTTTTAGTTGTATATAGTTGTTTGTTTCTTGTTTTTCTTAAGCGCATTGAGCACATGTGTGTCTTGTTAGTGTGTTTGTTTTGTTTGTGTGTGTACTTTGTTTTGTGTGGTTGAGGTAATTAGTGGTCTTATCTTGATCAAGCATGGTTGTCAAGTTTTAAAAGTCAAATTATGTGTCAAACCTCATGTTCATGTAACTTCCTAATCTCAATGGACTAATAAGGCTACTGGTATAATTAGTATAGCAAGCATACTACCCCTAGGAGTCACCAATTTGTTGACCAAATTTAATCCTGTAAGTCAAATTGGGACCCCTATAGGTAAAAAATTGATCTTTAGAGGTTTATATGGGGTTTATTATTATGTCATATGGTCTATTATATGTTAATTGATGTCATTTAATTATACATTATCCTTGGTCATTAGTCTTATTAGTCAATATGTCCTTTTGAGTCATTTTAGGGGTCTAAATAGAGCATTTAATTAATTTTATAGAATCTTATGGAAATTTTAAGGTTTAAAAAGGTTATGTCATGTTACATGTGTCCCATTATTCCTTATTCAATTATTCCTAACTGAAAAGTGGTAGTTTTTTTAAAAAAAGGGCAATTTTCTTTAAAAAAAGAAAAGTTTTCTTGAGTTTTATGGACTTGTATAGACTTCTAAAATTAAGGATGTTTTAGGAGTGTCCCTTGGTCTTATACATACTTTTTTAACTGATTATTTTTATCATAATCCCAAAAAAATAAGAAAACCACTTATCTCTCCTTCCACTAGGCTTGGCAAGTAAAAGCAGTCTTCAAGTTTGTACTTGGAATGGTCAGCATGAGAGGTTTTAGGAAAAATGATCTTGGGAGTGTATTATAAAATAATTAATATTCCATTTTAAATTTGGTTTTAGAGGAATGGTGTCCTATTCTTTATGAACTATTCCTAAGAAGTTACACTATCTAGTTTGCCTACTAATCTGTGCACCCTATAGGTTTTGCCTTATTTTGGCTAAATATGTACAATTCACCTATTGATGTTGTTTATAGATGATTATTAATCCATCTTCAAATGTTACCCATACTTGTTTTATTATTTCAAAGTGTTTTTATATTTAAATCATCTCAAGTTGCAAGAGGAAGCACTTTTATATGTTATAGGTAGGTTTCCACCATTTTCCATGTCTTCCTAATTTGATAGTGGTTTTAGAGGGTGGAAATAGGTTAATTATTGTGTTTCATTATCATTATTATTCCTCTCAACTTTAAATCTCATTCTCCAAGAAATTTTTCATGGATTTGTAGACATATACAACATACACAGTCTGTCATGGACATATTTATCTACAGGTGCCATGGAGGGGAAATATCACATTGGAATAGAGGTTATAAGAATTATTTAAAAACCTTGATAGTGATATCATCCATTTGGATAATTGGTGAAAATATCATTCATGAGACCATTCACTATATAGATGATTCTAATTTTGCTCACTGTCTACCTGTAACTCACATATACCTATAGGCACCCCCATAGGACCAAGCATGTTGAAAAGCAAGTTTTGGAGCTAAAAACTATCCTTTATAATGTAAATAATTTGTTTTAAATCCTTTATATAGGACCAAAACCTAGGGAATGGTCAAAACATGCACACTATCCATACTTGCACTCTATTGCATGTGTACGAAAATGGACACCTATAGGTTTTGGAAGAGTTGAGGGGTTGTTTTGAGGAATTGAAACACATGAAAAAAAAAATTCCTTGAATCTTGATAGGTTAAATTCACCATGAAAATACTATTTTAGGGTTAATTTTTCTATTATAATTGTAAAATATTACCAAAACATAAGATGATTGAGTTCTGGGATTTAGTCCCCAAAATGAGAAAATATAACACCTATTGGTTTTGTGAATATCATATGACATGGTAAGAAGAGATTTTTATGCATTATAATAGTTTTGGCTTGTTTTCCCTACATAATAATAGTGATTCACAAAATATTAATGGTAGGAAACTAATGGAGGTTGGTTTTTTAGGTTCCTAAAATTGCCTACAAAAACACTAAATTCCTTCAATATTATCTATAGGCCTGAGTCTATAAAAAGACCTTTCTCCACCCAAATTGAAAAATTAGACTATGAAAACTTGTGTGAATTGTTTTAAATGGTTGAATATGACATATTTTCTCAAATAGGTTCCATAAAATATTGAGGAGCAAGGTGGTAGGTTCCATATACACCTATAGGTGTGTCCTATCACACAAATGTTCACCTACAGCTAGCTGAACAAGCAAATAGTGACATAAGATTGGTATTTTGATGGTATATTAGCCATTTTAAGGAGAATAAAATTATTATTAGATTATAGGTAACTTTAAAACTTCAAAAATGGTCTTTACACATCATAATCAAGGTCCTAGTAGAGAGATATGCACCTATAACCACTATGTTTGTTTGTATGCAATAGTAAACAAAAGGGTGATGGTTCTTGATGTTTATATAGATAAAACATGAAAAAAAGGTATAAATAGGTAAAATTTTATCATAGGAGAATCTTTGGGGATATGTAACATTATCTCAATCTTAGATGTGTAGGGTAACCTATAGGATCATGCTTTGGTAGAAACACACAATACACAGTCAGTTAACTGTGACTGACCTTGTGAGCAATCTAAACCCCAAAGTGTGAAGTCAAGAAATGAAATTTAAAATTTAATATTTTAAGTTTAATTAAGGCTTAAATACTATTTTCAAATCCTTATTCATGCAAGGTATCCTATAGGGGTCACCCTTGAGCGAGAAAAATAGGGAATATAGTCAAATCCTGCACACAATCTTGACTGAGAAAAGGTTATAAGGAGCATGTTGGGAGTTTGAGTCATAAATGGAGATGAAAAATAATTAATAATATAATAATATCATCATATCACCATAATTATGTGTATATAGTATAGAAAGGACCTTCTCAAATGCCATATCTAGCCTATACTCCAAAATAATGTGCACAGTCCTTTTTAAGTTTGTTTTGGAATTTTGATGAATTAGAAGGTTATATGGTTTTAAAATGGGATAAAATTTGGTATATATAACCTATATTAATTTATTAATAACATAAAATATTCATCTTTTTTTTAGGAAATAGGGGAGTGCCCTCTGTTTTGTCTCAGATAAAGGGCACTCCCTTGTGCATAAAATTTGCAGTCTTAGAAAGATGGGTAAGAAGAGTAATCCAAAAGATATAGGTAGTATTAAATAATGTGGGATAATTTTTAAAAAACATAATAAAACATGATAATGATGTAACATAAGGGAGAAACTAAATAGGATGCTAAAAAACCCCAAGGTTGCAATCAAGCCATTGAGCAGGGTTTAGGCCTAAAAGCCAAATGGAGAGTCATTTCCACTTCCAGATTGAGATGAGTTTTATAATACATTTTTTAATTATTTTAATGTAATTATAGGTTTTTTAAATCTTTAAATTTTTATATGAGGCCATAGGGATTCATCTTTTGGCTCAAAGTCAACATTAGGCTTGTGTGAATGGAAGAAAGGGCTTGAGTGGGGAAATTTGAATGCTCACATATCCTTGAAGGTTTTTCATGGATTTAAATTAATTTTATAGGATTTATATATTATATTAAACATAATTTTTTCATAAATTTGATATTTGGATGTCAGGTCTTCATGAACAATCCTTAAGAGCAAAAATGACTTAAAACCCTTGTTAAACCCTTGCTAGTGACCTGATTAGAGAAATGAGGTTGGAAATATACTATAATGGAATAGTTTTCATATAATTATGATTTTATACTTTATAATATATCTTAGGATACTCCCCATCATGATTAGTTATACGTAAATATATGGATAGAGTGCAAAATAGGGTATTTTTGATAGTTTTTTGCATTATGCAGGTTATGGAAGGTTTCAAGCGATGAAAATAACATGGGATGGAATATTAGTACTTAATATAAATCCCAATGTAAATTAAATTACTTTTATAATCTCTTAAGTTCCTCAACCATCTACTTCATCTCAGCCAGTCAAAACTAGCATAGTTACCAAGCTAGTGAGAAGGGTGGAAAACTTTAAGTGAACTAATTTTAAGATGTTCCTGATGCATCTAAGGCCATGGAGGGTCTTGAAAAATGTCATTAAATACATCCCATGGATTTTAATTCAAAAATAATTCCTTTTTGGAGGCCAAGTGTGCAAGGTGCATGAAAGAAGAGTTTTTAGACTGTATATGGTGATAGCTCATTTTGAGATGATGTTAGATGACCAAGACTACAACCAATGCATGGAGAGGCATGTCTAAAATCCTTACCCTTAATTCTTATCATACCTATCCCTAATCAATTTTGTGATTTTCAAATAGAGGTGAATGATGAAGGCAATTTTTTGAGCTAGAATGAGAACTTTTATGCCACTTTGCAAGAGTTTCATGCCTTATATGGACACTTGTACTTCCTAAATTTGCATGGTTCATCCCACATATTATTATAATGAAAAAGTGACTCCTTTTATCAGATTTAAAATTTTCCTTTTAACCCTTGGACTTCTCTCTTGTCCTCTCTCTCTCAAGTTCTATAAGAACTAGTTGTTTTAGCCATTATAACTTATGCTCCACCTGAGTATGGCAAAGCCCTGCTCATTTGCATACCATTTGATCAGTAAGACTACTGATTTTTACCTTTTCATGAATATTAATAGTTTGTTTTACTTTTATGATTGATATTTCTTAGTGATAAATATGGTTTCGTTAGCATGTTGTCTCATTCATTCATCCTATTTGCAGTTGGAAAGCTTCTTCTTATAGGGCATGTGAAGTGTTCTAGGAAGTGTCAAGGTTGAGTGAGTTATTATATTCACTAGTGCCATTCGAGGCATTTTATCTAGTCCTCCTAGCCTAAACATTCATTTATAACCTCATAATGTAATGTTGATGTGAGAAGATGCAGATTGGAGAAGTGTATGTTTGGTTAGTCTCTTGGTTTCATGTGTAACATGCATCTAGTTGGAAGTCATCAACTTATTTGGTGTATCACCTCCCTTAGGATATTTTGATTTAAATTTTATCTCTCCCTTTCCCCCCCCAACATTTAGGTGTATTAGTGATCCAAATTGGTACATCAAGGGAGCTAGCCCTATCTAGAGATTCACCTCATTCTTAGGCTCACCCACATCCTAGAGGTGTTTCAATTGTGCCACTTAGATGGGGAGAGTTGATACATCTCCTCAAAGATTTTAAATCCAAGTGACAACATATACATAAGTCTCTAATCTTATGCTATCATTTACAAGAGAAGAAATACCTATACATAGAGCGTTAAAGTAATTACATGAAATCCTAACATGTCTTGGAATACATTCAAGCATTTTATAATTTTATATTCAAGACATATAATTGGATATGAATACTAAAATTTTACACAACAAGAATGACATGATAAGCAACAAGATACCAATTTCAATAGAGTGTCATATATATTTGTATATTTGGAAACATGACATAGAGGAATAACATGTGAAATCTCAATTAAGTAAAGGAACATGCCTATCTATAAGAGAAATATTACACATAAATAAAAATATATAATAAAATTGTTATCCTAGGACTTGGGATAACCTAGGACATTAGTTAATAAAATTTTGGGATAACCTAGGACTTGGGATGAAGTGCATCAAGCAAATGAAATCTATGGCTATCAGATATAAGAACACATAAAATAATTATCCATTGAAAGATTAAATAAATTCAAATTTGAGACTATGTGGATAAGATCTAACCCTATAGGGTGTAAGGGAGCATGACTTTACTAAAAATATGAAACCTTAAGGGGCATGCAAGATAATGCAAGTTCACTATAATGTATCATAGATAAATGGATTTTTCACTAAATAATAACATAAATACATAATTAATTTTAACTAGGAAAAATAACATATACGTAATAGTAATCAAGCCTAATTAATTAAATCTAAATCTAGAATTAGGGAAAACACTTAGGCTTATTTGATTATTGTAACATGAACAAATAGATTATAACTAAATTATGACATAAATATCCAATTAAAATTAATTAAGTTAAATAATATGAAAAATATAAAACTAAAACCTAATTAATTAATTAGTTATAATTACATAAATAAGGAAATCATATAGGGTTTATGATTATATGATTTTCAAAAGTGATTTGGTGGCAGTCTTCAGGTTGTGATAGTGGAAGTGCACACATAACAGTGACATAGATTAGAGAGATAAATTTGGTGATGAACATTGAAGTATCCCAGTTATTTTTTACTTATCAATGGTGTCTAAATGTTTTAGATGCTCTATAAAAAAATGTGAATAAGTTAAAAAAACTTTGATGAATTTCTCCTTTAGGCCCTTTCTTCAAAAACCTCACTCAGATTCCTTCACTTTTTCTCCCATCTCCTATAAAAGAAATTTCTTCTTCTTTCCCAACATTTTATGGTTTTACATGTTTATACATAAAATTGTATGCTTTTATGAATGCTTCAATGATTAATTAGCCTCCATTTTTGTATTTTAAATCCTCAACAAATTCCTACAAACAATAAAATTAATTCTCTATATTTCCTTTTGTATTCCTTAGATGAAAATGAACTACAATTTTTCTATATCTGTGACCATTTGAATTCAAATTGGGACCATATTTGCATGCAAACTAACATCAAATAATTGCAAGCTAAAAAAGGTGATGCATCCAGGGATAGGGGTCCAATGAAGGACAAATTGTTTGTTATTGTTGGTAGTAAACTATGAAGTGTAAAATCATAGAAGTAATGTATAAGTTATAAGTGTTTGATGTAAAATATTTTATATGTAATGAAAATTATGTTTGAATACTAAATGACTGTATAAGATTGAAAGACTCCTTTGGTGATATAATGAAAGGTAAAAAATATGAAGTGATAAAGCCTCATCAAAATGCTATAAATACTTGTACTATAAACGAGAAACAATTCTAATTCATGCGAGTTAATTATATAGATTTCATAGTTCCATTGAAAGTTTTTTGTATTATCCTATGTGCATAATTTTTCATTGTTTAGTTTGAATTTACATGTTTAACACACCAAAATGTATGATCCTTGTTAATAAATTATGTTTGCCTAAATATGCATTAAGTAAGAATGATTCTAATTTCCTTAAGTCCATCTAAATATTTCATACATGTAATCAATCTTGCACAATATAAACATTATCATGTTTTGATGGGTATTTCCAAGAACATCCACTAATATTGGTGTGGTGAGTGTGAATTTTAAAACATGGCTACCCAGTCAAAGAGACCTTGAACACTAGTTGGATGAAATAATACATACATTCACAAAAGAATAAACTAGATGATTTAGAGGCTCTATGAAATAAATCATAGTTGAACACATTCATGGCAATATTTATGATGTTTTATAGTGTGAGTTTCTATAATTTATAGCCACTTGGTTGTCAAATATTGAGTATTACTAATTTAGGCCTACAAAAACATAGCAGTTAGTTTGGATTGAGGAAAAGATTAAAAAACTATGTAACTTGGATAATGATTGGACATGTGTGATTGATCACTAGATGAAAACAACAATTAATGGATACATAAATAAAAAAATTATGTAGATATATATTACATTTGAAGCTGTGCACAACTTGTTTGTCTTAGGAATCAAGGATAAACTTTTGTAGTGACTTCCCATATTACTAAAAATGTTGGTTATGGAGAAGTCATTGTGCCAATTGCAACTAATATGGAGTGGTCCCTTAAGAATGCTATGGGGATGTAGTCTTGAAGGAGTGTAATGATGAATAATTGAGATAAAAAAACTAAACCTATAATATGGATGATGCTGATAATTAGGGTAAGAAGATAATTCTAGGAATTTAGAAAGAGTTGTGATAATAGAAGAGGTAGAGTAAATAGAGTGATCCAGAAGGAACTAATAGTAGGAGTATGTTAGAGACTATGAAGACTATGAGAGTAACTAGATCTCCAAGAGAATTAGGAGACTACATAGATGGGGAGTGAAGAGAACCTAAAGGAACTGAAGGCACCACAGAGATTGTAAATACCCTCTGGGATTAGGAAAGTGACCCAAAGGAATCAGAATGAAGAGACTAAAGAGATCAAGGAGAAGTTGTAAAGAAGCAAATAAAGTGGTTATATGGTAGTTTTAAGAAGCAATTATTAGGGAAGATATTATTTAGAGATGAGGAAGGATAGTCTCTTGTATAAGATATGTTGAGTTACAAGGTTAGGTGAGGTTCAATTTTAAGTGGGGAAGGTACCTTAGCAAATGAATATTCATTAAAAAGGGGTACATCCCATATGCCTAATTTTTTAATAGGAAGAAGTATCATATAATTTAAGATAACTAATAAATAGTGTGATAAGTTATTAGAGAAATTTAAAAGGGTTAGTGCAGAAATTTAGAAGTTGTTGGAAAATAAAATTACTAGTACTTGAAAGATAATTGCAACAAATTTGAAGAAAATTATTATGTCCAATATAAAATAACCAATTGGATTAGGTGGGAAGGTATGAAATTTAGATCATAATGTGATTTTTTTTGTCACTCTAATACCATATGATGTATCCTCTAACCCATAGCAATATCTATTGACCTGCAAGATGAAATGGTAGCTAAAAGATGTCACTAATGATGATTCTAAAAGGTGCGAGCTCATGGGAGCCTTGATAGGTAGATCTTTAGAGTTTATCTTTAAAAAAAATCTAAGATAATTAACTTTGTAATAAGTTAAAGATAAGATGATTTTTGGATTTAAAATGAAAAATGTGTAATATTGTTTAGGACTTGAAGGAGATCTAAAATAAACCAGAAGAATCCATTTAGGATTATGATCACAGATTCTCTAATGTGATGAACAGAGTAAAATTTCTATTCCTAGACTCAAACAAGGTTTCATAGTTCTTGGAATTTATATGACCTAGGATTAAGTTTGTTATTACAAAGGTAATTTTACTAATAAATTTGATGCTTGTTTAGATGCAATTCAAGGTGAGTAGATAGAATACTATGGATAATTTCCTCTATCTACTATAAAAAATAATGCCAAGATAGATGTTATCTTACGTAAGATGGAAGAACTACATGAGAGAAACATACCCAAACTATATATATGGTTTATTAAGTGTATAAAAGAAGGATATCATAGAAATAAATGTCCAAAAATCAAAGTAGAATTTTGTGAAATTTGTCTCATAGTCAGACATCCCACTATCAAGTGTCGTCTATTGTAAAAATATATACAACAACTGTACAACATATACTACAAATTTTTTAAATCATATAACCATGATGTGAAGAATTTTTTATCTCTTTAGGATTTGAAGGAAGAGATCATCAAGAATGTCTTCACATTAATTATGCAATAATTTAAAACTACAAAACTAGGAGTACCACACCTAGATGTTCAAATGGAAAAAATAATGCAATCTGATCTTGGATGGATGCCACAATCACCATAGTACCAACCTAAAGGCCTATTAAGTTGTAAATCATAGTTTTTATAGTGCCAAATAGGATGGACACCTCAGTCCCAAAAATACTAGTAGAGTTGAAATCCTACATTTCCACAATAACAATCAAGATGGGCTCTACCTTCACCAAAAAGATAATATGGGGGATATGATGACCAACAACAAGGGTAGGGTTAACCAAAAATTCAAGGAGGATATCAAAAAGGATACTAATGTGGATAGAAGGAAACTAGAATCATAGACAAGATAATAAATAAGTTAGATAACTTATTTTTTGTTACATGTGTGGTGAATACAATCACATCACATAAAATTATCCATGTAATCCACATAGATAGATGTAGTGTGTTTATTGCATGATTATTGGGTATCACAATATGAAATGTTTTCCTATACTAAGAAATAAAATAAATGAAAAACTAGTGTGAAATGTTAACATGGTTGAATCTCATCCCAAAGATCTAACATATAAGTAAGTTGCCTCTAAGAATCAGTATAAATATCAAGGACTACCACCTTTATAAATACCCTAAGAAAATATGATCAGAAAGGTTCAATAAGACAAACACTTAGATCTTGAAAGATAAAAATTCCTAATATTAGATGTAACTTAGTTACTTTAGTCCATACAATATTAGATTGCTTATGAGGGAGATGTTTCAGTAGTGGATGCACAAATGTCTGGTCAAATTATTTGCATCCTAAGGAAAGAGGGAGTAATTCTAGCTTTGACAGATCTCCTTAAGCTGGTAAGTAATTTACACAATGAAGATATATCCCATAATATTAAAAATATATTTCATAACTTATTAGATTGTGTGAAAGGGAAGAATAGAGAACATAAAAGGTACTCTAGTATGTAAAGACCAAGAAGCCCTAGGATGTAAATTCTAAAATGGATATTTAACTTGAAGTCTAAGAAGTACCCAATGTTAGCTTTGACTAAGAAAGTATTTTAATTATGGTACCTAGGTCTACTTGGGATTCCATTGGGAGACCAAATCTCATCTACAACCTTATCACATTGAGTCTCATAGACTATGGCCGAGTGGAACCCACTTGGATATTGAAGTGGATATAGAAGTAATTGATCTAAGTAGCTAAACTATACTCTAAATGGTGTTATTATGAGATGGTGGGAAATTCATTGATCAAAATAATTACATTGGGAAGAGGCCTATGAAATGATGTAATCTTGATTCTAGGTGGATCTTGCAATCTCAGAGTGATAACTCCTAAACCAAATAGGTTGAACCTTGTCCCCGCTTAATGCGAGTGCACAAGTATTTTATTAATAATTCAAAAAATCAAGTACATAAGGGTGACTTTACTCTGTTAACCATTTTACAATGCAAACATGGATTTATATAGTTTTTACCAATGACTAGTAAAAACAACTAATCCTATAACCAACTAAATATGGGAAAATAACCCGTAAGGTAATTCTAATTAATAAATATAAAACATTAAAACTACCTAATAATTAAACTAAGTTTATTTTATGGGGGTGTCTTTACTAAAAGATGCATGCCCCATTTAAAATAATTATTTATTACCTACCAAAAATCTAACCTAATGTTAAGACTTTGGAACGAGTCCTAACAAACCCCCCTATGATCCAAAGTCAAGTCTTTGGACAAATACCAAGCATTTTTCTAAATTTTTCAAATTTGATTCTGTCAAGGGGTTTTGTGAAGATATCAGTTGTCTGATCGGTAGTTGGGAAATATATTAGATCAAGAGTTTTCTTTGCCACCAGCATTCACAGATAATGGTATTTGACATCCATATGTTTTGTTTTGGCATGAAACACTGGATTGTTGGACATCTTGATTACACTCTGATTATCAATGTATAACTGTGTAGGACCAAACTGAGAAACCTGAAGATCTTCAAGAATACGATGAAGGTAAACAATTTCTCTGAAAGCATCCCATGCTGCAATATACTCTAATTCTGTTGATGAATTTGCCACTGTATCCTGCTTCTTATAACACCACGCAATGGTAGGTGAACCCATATGCATAGTGTATCATGTGGTTGACACTCTGTCATCCACACATCTGCTAAAATCTACATCACAATATCCAACAAGTTTGAAGTTCTTATTATAACAGTATTCAAGGCCATATGTTTTAGTTCCTTGGAGGTAATGAAGTACTCGTTTTGCTACATGCCAATGAATTTCTCTAGGCTCATGCATAAACCTAGATAAAATTCCAACTAAAAATGAAATATCGAGCCTGGTAGTCATCAAGTATATCGAACCTCCCACCAATTGTCTATATCTGGTGCCATCAAAAAAGGCACTGCTATCATCCTTAGACAATTTCAAGTTACTTTCCATGGGAGTGAGGGCAAGTTTGCAATCACTCATGCCAAACCTCTCTAATAACTCAGAAATATACTTAGTTTGTGAAATGAAAATACTATGCTCATTTTGAGTTACCTCAATGCCTAGATAGTAGTGAAGAAGTCCAAGATCTGTCATCTCAAACCCATCTTTTAATTCCTTCTTCACATACTTGTTATGGTTTTCATCATTACCTGTGAGAAATAAGTCATCAACATAGAGAACAAGTATCACCATTTTCTTACCCTGCACTTGAAAATAGAGAGTATCATATGATGAAAACCAATGGTTTTCAAGTATGAATCCATTTTCTCATACCAAGCCCTGGGTGCCTATTTGAGCCCATAAAAAGCTTTTGTCAATTTACATACTTTGTGCTCAGCACCCACCTGTTCAAAACCCTAAGGTTGTTTCATATAGACTTCTTCCTATAAATAACCATTTAAAAAAGCACTTTTAACATCCAACTGATGTACTTTCTAACCATTTTGTGTTGCTAAGGTAAGTACCATACGAATAGTGTGCTATTTGGCAGTTGGTGCAAATGTTTCCTCATAGTCAATACCTTCTTGTTGCACATATCCTTTTGCAACAATTTGTGCCTTATGTTTATCAATGGAGCCATCTAATTTATACTTAGTCCTATAAACCCATTTACATCTGATGGTTTTAACATGTGGAGGAGGATCAACTAAAACCCATGTATTATTGTTAAGTATGGAATCATACTCACATTTCATTACCTATTGCCAAACATGTTCAGTAGATGCCTCCTCAAAAGTGGATGGCTCAGTGGAAGGAGTAACAATCATAGCATATTTTACCTATTTTCGATAATTCTTGGGCCTTATTAAACCAACTTCATCTCCTGTCAAGTCAGAAAAATTACTTTGAGCCCATTTTGGATACTTAGACAAATTATTCAAATTAGGGACTCCAGAATTCTCATCATGTACATTATTCGAAGGGGGACTTAGAGAATTTTCAACAATTTCTAAGTCATCAACCTGTGAACTTGTAGATGAAGGAGAGGAAAGTGAAGGAATTTGAGTCTCATACCATAACTTTGAAGAGTTATCCCCATTATTCAAACCCTTATCTCTTTTTGTATTTTTCCTCTCTAATCTATCAAGTTGAGAATCAATCTCTGCAGTGTTCATAGTCCCAAACTCATCAAATATTACATCTCAACTCACTATGAATTTGCCTGAATCTTGTGCAAGCAAATAAAACCCCTTTTTATCTTCAGAATAACCAAGAAAGATGCATTTTTGACTTCGTGGTTCTAACTTAGTTCTATGTTAAATAGGAACCAAAGCAAAACAAACACATCCAAACACTTTCAAGTGTTTAACTTTGGGTTTAAACCCATACCATGCCTCATATGGAGTTTGTCCCAAAAGTGCAACTGTAGGAGACTTATTTCTCAAATACACTGCAGTACCAATGGCTTCGGCCCAAAACTTATCATCAAGTTGTTTATAGTGTAACATGACACGTGTTGTGCCCTCTAAAGTTCTATTCATTCATTTAGATACTCCATTTTGTTATGGAGTATAAGCATTACTATATTGTCGATGAATTCCATGTTCTTGACAATAATCTGAAAATTCGTTTGAGGTATACTCACCTCCATTATCTGAATGAAGAGTGGCCAAATGTGAACCTATTTCTTTTTCGACTAAGTGTAACCAATCAACAAACTTAGCAAAAACTTCAAATTTATTTTTCATAAAGAATACCCAAGTCATCCTAGAAAAGTCATCAATAAACAAGACAAAGTATCTACACCCACAAATGGATGACTTTTTCATGTCACATACATCACTATGAACTAACTGTAAACATCTGTTAGCTCTCCAAGATGATTGTTTAGGAAAATTTTCCCAATTTTTTTTGCCCAAAACACATGACTCACAAAGAATACTATCTTTGTGAAAAGTGGGCAACCCATTCACCATACCATATCTCTACAAATCCACTAAAGAGTGGATATTCAAATTTCCATAGTGGAGATGCCATAACCGTTGTGTAGACATAGTACTTGTACCTATGTCAACAACTTTTGCAAGTTCTATATTGGGAGGAAGCACCTTACAATGCAATCTAACCAAGTTTCCATCTTCATATCATGTATACATTGTTTTATAATCATCCTTCACTGAATTAATGTAAATGAGCCCATTTTCAAGTACAATTTGATAACCTTTCTTTCAAATAGTTACCAAATAAAGTAAGTGTTTCTTCAATGTGGGAACATACCAAACATCCTCCAAGTATTTTATAAACCCATTAGGAAGAAGAATCCGAATAGATCCAAGTCCTAGTGGTGTATGCATAGAATTATCTGCTAAGGCAACTAAAGAGAGAAGCTTCCTTATAAGACCAAAAGAAATCTCTCCTAAATGTCATGTGTTTGGTTGCTCCTGTGTCTAAAACCCATACATCTGTGAGCTCATCTCTAGCCTCATATTCAATATAATCAATGTGCCCCAAAGTAGTGAATGCAGATTCATGGGCAACATTACTAGATTCATCATAGTCATGATCGGCATACTGAGCAAAGTTAGTCTTAGTCACTTTTTGTGGCCTTTGAATTTTATCAAAAGGAATCCTACATTGTGAGGCAATGTGACCAAATTTTCCACATCTATGACACTGAATATCTGATCTACCTCGACCTCTGCCCCTATATAAGTTGTGACCATGTCCTCGATCACTTGTTTCATGTGAATGTGATTGATTAGATTGTTGATTATTTGAATGATCCCTACCTCTATTTTGATAGCTGCCTCCTCTATAACCTCAACCCCCTCTATAATTGTTTCCTCTATTATTTTGATGCCCAGATGAACATGAACTAGGCTTTGACTCTAAAACATGGGCTTCTTCAATTTTCTTAGATTTTTTGGGTAGAGAGAGGTCATGTTGGATGAGCAACTCAGCCAACTTATCAAAGGTGATGCCTGTGATCTTGTCAGAGACATGCAACATTTCAACAAAATTCCTATAGGACCCTGGTAGTCCTTTCAAAGTAGTAGTAACTATGAGGTCATCATCTAGTTTTCCAAAACCAGCCTTAGTGTACTCAATAGTGATATTTTTCAACTTAGACATATATTCTCCCATATCCCCACCTTCATCTAATGACAAAGTAAACAATTGCATATGAATATTTATCTTCTTATGCTTAGGTTTCTTATCATACAAATTTGACAATGTTTTCCATGCAGTGTAACTATGAGGATAATTTTCAATATGAACATAAGTATCACGAGTACAACAACATTTAATGAGAGCTAAGGCCTTAGAATCATGCAAATTAAATATATCTAATTTAGCCTGCTCTATTGGCAATGTGGGATTTTCATTCTTAACAATATCCCATAACTCATTAAAAACTAGTGAAGCCTCCATCAATCGTTTCCAATTTGAATAATTAGAAATTGTTAATCTATCACCATCTGAAAGCAAATTTTGAATTTTTGGCATCTTGAAATGAAAGCAAGTGTCGTAGAGAAACATGTGAAAAAATGCAAAAAAAATGAAACAAATATCACACTCACTGCACAAAACACTGCTTCTACAAGGTTTTGCACTTAACCTCTGCTTAGAGCGTAAAAAAAAAATAAGTATTTTTATGGGTTTTGCACTTAACCTCACCAAAAATCAATGATTACACCCTTATTTTGCCAAATTACAACCTTATTCCACTAATTACACCCTTATCTCACCACAACAATGCAAAAGAAATATGATTGAATTTCCCCTTTTTTTTCAAAAAATTAAATAGCACAATACAATAAGTATGTGTTTTAAAATATTCAGATTTAAAAAGGGAATGTTCCTTTTTCAAAAAAGCATATTCTAAAGCAAAAAAAAACTTTCTCCTAAAAGAAGGGATTTGAACCCTTGACCTCCTCCTTTGCAAGCTTCTTACAAAATAAGCTTAACCAATTACTCTAAGAGCATTTTCAGAACATTACACTCAGAAATTTTTACTTATACCAGATTTTTGTGTATGAGGGAAAATTAAAAAAAAATTACATATGAGTAAATAAATTCAAAATTTTCCCTTTTTACAGCTTCTCTTCCAAGCTTCCTCCCGTGCGACCCACTAAGGGAAATATTTGAAAAAAAAACTTTAGAAACATCAAAAAATAAATTTCTAAATGTTATACTATGCCATTCTTCCCTAGGATGCCATGGCTGCTCCTAGATGTTTTCCTGCACCTGCTCTCTTTCCTACAGGCCGTACAAATCTGTACAAGGAGGATAAAATTGTTTTTGACTGAGTTTTGGCAGATTTTTAAATTATTTTTTGCAGGGAATGAGTTGAAAATGAAGCTGGGGCATTAGAAGGCCGTATAATTCAGATTTTTCCATATTTTTCATTTAGAATGAAAAAATAGAGGTTTTAATGCCATTTGATCAAGATTTGCAGATGTTTTGGATTTAAAAAGAGCTAAAATGAATGCAAATCACAATGGCAGCCATGAATGAAAACTTTCAGATGTTTTTCTCAAATAAATAGGCCGTACAAATCTAGTTTTGGCCAAAAAACAATGAATTTAATAACATTAAAATGCTAAAAATTCATTTTTATGCCAGATGAGGAAGTTGAACATAGGAAAATGGAGTATGAATGATCAAAAAAGATCAGACTGTGGTAAATGGAAATATATAGGTTTAAATATAACTAATATTTGAAAAATTAAAATAATTTAATAATTTTTTAAAATATTTAAATCAATACTATATGGCATACCTTATTTCATGCCAAATGATATCACGTGAATTGATTTTTCACCTTGCTCCTTTGAATTCACCATGCTCCTAAAATAACCATGCTCTGATACCACTAATAACTCCTGAACCAAATAGGTTGAACCTTGTCCCTGCTTAATGCGAGTGCACAAGTATTTTATTAATAATTCAAAAAATCAAGTACATAAGGGTACCTTTACTCCGTTAACCCTTTTACAATGCAAACATGGATTTATATAGTTTTTACCAATGACAGGTAAAAACAACTAATCCTATAACCAACTAAATACGGGAAAACAACCCGTAAGGTAATTTTAATTAATAAATATAAAACATTAAAACTACCTAATAATTAAACTAAGTTTATTTTATGGGGGTGTCTTTACTAAAAGATGCATGCCCATTTACAATAATTATTTATTACCTACCAAAAATCTAACCTAACATTAAGACTTTGGAACAAGTCCTAACACAGAGTAGTGGCCATTTTTTCAAGAAGGATAGTGTCCTAAATTACATATCCATTAGTGTGTAGATATATGGTCATCATAGGGTGTAGAATTAACGGATTGGGTGTATGTATTCCAACATACATTATCACCTCTATTGAGTGCATGATACATGCATGAGGAGTGTAGATGTGAAATCAAACATTAGTCATAAGCTCAACTAGATTTTATGCAAACCTTTGTGTTTGAGGATGAGAACCTAGTGGTGTAAAAATGTATACAAAATTTGAAGATATTTTTATGTTATGACCATGACGAGGACATACTCATTGTGTAAAATCAAACTTAAAAAGAAGAATAAATGATAAAACCACATAAAAACAATAAACATTACCGAGTAAAGAAGGATAAATAAGAATTTATGCTAAAATCATGCAATAAAATTTTGGAGAATGTAGAGCAAACAAGATCTAGTGACAATGAAGAGGATTTAGATCTAAAAGGATTATTTGAACCAAAGCACAAGATAGAGGATTCTAAAACCAATATTAAAAAATAAAAATATGATAATAGTTATGAAACATAAATATTTAAGAGTAGGAAGGGGAGAGGAAATTAAGAACTCCATTCTAAATGGTCCTAGTAAAATATATTAGGAACTAGTTATGAAGATAGTTGAAAATGTTGGCACATATTTTGTACCTAAACTTACAACCATAGGAGATTACTAGACACATCAACAAATTTTAGAGGTAGTGCAATTGTTACAAGATTATGAGGATGTGTTTCCTACAAAAATCTTAGATGTCAAGGATGTGGACCCTTCACTAGGGGAGATTCATATCAAGATGGAGTGCACCATGCCCATTAAAAGTGTGCCCATATAGATTAAACCGGAATATGAAGTTGAAATTTAAGGTAGATATCAAAATCATGCAAGATGTAGGAATCATATATCCAGTTGATAAATTAGATTGGGTAAGTCTCTAGTTGTGTAATCTAAGAAATCAAGGAGAAATGAGAGTTTGCAATGATTACCAAGAACTGAATGATGCATGTGTCAACAATCCCTTTCCAATTTTATTCATAAATGAAGTCTTGGATTCAATTTCAATACATGAAGTCTACTCACTCAAAGATGGTTTTAGTGGATATCATCAAATCCCTACCACAACAAAAGATCAAATGAAGACCACCTCTATGACATAGTGGGGATCATTTGCATACAAGGTAATGTCATTTGGTCTAGAAAATCTCATTATAGAGTTATGGTCACTACATTTAAGGATTTCAAACATGAATTCCTAGAGGTTTACCTAAATGATTGGGTTGTGTTCTCTTTATTCAAAAACCATCTTTCAAAGCTGAGACTTATGTTGGAAACATGTAGAGATTTGTGCATTGTGATGAATTTGAATAAATGTTTGTTCTTTAAACCCTTTGGGGTTATGTTAGGACATGTGTTCTATAGAGATGAAATACTTATGGACCAAACAAAAATCATAGTAATTGTGAAATTGAAACCTCTTATAAATTATTTTGAGGTGTGATCATTCCTGAGTCATACTAAGTATTGTCATAAGTTTATACAGGGATATGATGTGATATCAACACCATTGGAGAAATTTTTGTGTAAGGATACAAATTTTGAATGGACTACATAATGTTAGTCAACTTTCATTGAATTAAATCAAATATTAGTCACAATCTATTTATGTTTTCAAAATATTAGAGTTATATCCCTCAGTAATAAAGGGGTTGAGCAATGTAAATCAATAAATAAATATACTTTAAATAGCCTACTAATTTGTATAAATAGATTGCATTTTTACCTTTTCTAAATATAGTAGGAAGTGAGATAAATCAGAATTTATCTTATTTTAGCTGATCTAGACTGAGACAAGGTCTGATACTGGATGAGAAAAACTGAGAAATAATAAAAAATGGGCCTCTAAACTTCATTTTTTGATTGGATAAGAGCGTCAAAAACAAGACACCCTATTTTTTGGCATTGTAGTCCTATTCTAGCATTGTTTTCCTAAGGCTAAAATATTTTTGGGTTCTATTCAGAATGCTTGTGTTACCCTATCACTAAAATTTTAAGGTCTAAGACCTCATGGAGCTCACTATGTGTCTATTTTAATCTTCAAAAACTCTTAGGAGCTCTAAGTTCTTGAACTTGAATGCAAACTTGGGAAAGAAATATAATGGGTTAGTCTGTAAAGAATACACTAGATGCACTTAACACCTCATGTGTGGGTGTGTTGCCTACATACCAATACTTTGAAGAGGGATCAAGATAATGTAGTTCTTCCATTGAAGTGTTTGGTGCAATTTGTGTATGATCAATGCAACTAGAATGTGAAATTGGATGTGATTTAGCTATCTAAGGACTAGTGTAATGACTTGAGTAGGCTTGAAATAATGTTTGAAGGTTATGTGCAAAGAATAGGGAAGAGTGCTCGAGTGTACTTGTATTCTTGTGTCTCTCTTGAAAATGAGTGTTAACCCTTCTAAATGGACTTTGAATGCCTTTTATAGGGAAACTAATGATCATGGGTTAAATGAATTCATATGAGGCCAACAAGGAATAAGATAAGGAACCAAAAAAATCTAACCATTAGAGGCCAAAGTGAACTCGGACAATAGCACCAAAAATAAGACACCCTGAGTTTCAGTGCTCCTGTCTTATTTGGGCACTATTGTCTTAAGGGGATGAGACTTGGAGGGATGGATCTAAGCCTAAAAGGGATGCCTAGGTCTAAAAGGGTTAGGTCCAAAAAGTTTTGGATGATTGGGAATCAGTGAAAGAAGTAGCCTAGAAGGGTTGTGTGAGCCAACAAGAGGACCTATGGATTAGGTGCCTTAGCCATATTGAAGTTGTACACTTTCATATTTTATATGACTACATTTCCCTCCGGCCTTTATTGTATTGATGTAACAAAGTGAAATATTAGGATAAAGAAAAATAAGAAACATACCTTAAGTTACCTATAAGGGTGAAGCTCATGAAGTTATGTGATGTTGGATGTGTATAGAGAGAGTACACTATGAATTATGAATATGTAATGAAAACATAAAGTAGATCAGTTCTTACTAGATACATTATATCTAAAATAAGAACATATAAGAGTTTACTAAGAGGAAGATAAAGGAATGAATACACCTCATTGGGTACAAGAACCAATACAAAACCTATTATGATTTTGGAATGTGATGGATGATATTGAGTGTGTGTTGAATCAAGAGTAATATTGTGAACAAAACTGAGTGCTCAATTCCCCAAAAAGTGGCTCAAGAATGTAAAAATTGGCCATTTGGCTCTATCACCACCAACTATGTGAAGTTAACAAATCATGTGTGTGTTAATCGATGTCTAGACTGTGTCTAATCCCTCTAAATAGGTGGATCAAGAATACAAAGGTTAGCTAGACCTTTGGATGCATCATTTCCCCATGAAGTGAAGCTATGAAGTGATACCAATATATAATAGATGTCATATGAGATGGCTCATGGAGCCCATGGATGTTTTGTAAATTTGACAATGTGGAATGGATAGCCTAAATAGATGTTGGAAACTAGGCCATTCTTGGACATTTTGAAAGATGGAGGATAGGCTTGTATGAAAGCCTCTCTAAAACTAATGCAAAATGCTTATATGAAAGCTAAATTAAGAACTCAGGTAATTAAAAAGCTAAAATTGTATGAAAGTTTAACTCAAATGTGATGTGAACCACCTACATATGGAGTAAGGCATGTAACTATTGAGAATGCATAGAATAAACTAAACTTAGAAAGAAAAGAAGATCAATATACCGCACACATTGCCCCCAATCACTAACATCTGGAATATGGATTTTGATTTGGAAGTTATGCCAACTACCTAATCTGAAATAAAAGTGAGAACCATCATGTCATGCATGATAACCCACTGTATCTAAGAAAACTATATTGAAACTACTGAAACTGACTGATCTAAAAGTGTAAAAACTATCCCTGAACCAAACTTTTTGCATGTTACTAGAGACCCTAAGTGTTTTCTTGCCTAGATAGGAGCACCAAAATGTGGACACCCCTATTTTTGGTGATACTATCCATTTTTGGCATAATAACCTTATTAGTGTGAATTAATTTCATGCATCTATGAACTGTAGAAGGTACTACCCTGAGTTTTTGAATCTATGGTCAACCAAGTAATATGTTAAAAACTCCTACACAATGAACTATAGTGAATGGTATGGCCACATATATAAGACCAAACTATAGTGGAAGTACTATCTCACCCAATGAACTCTATATATACCCACTAAAACCACTAATAACTATGCATGTCAGGGTGATATCCTACTCTAAAATGTTGTAGTAGTGTGAAAGTGCACATGTTAAAACTGGAACTGTTATCAATGAGTATAATATGAATAGGTTGACTCTAAATATGTGCTCTGATAAATAGTGCATTGTAACCTATATTATACTCCACAATATCATGATCTAAAAAAGATATCAAAGGCCTAGATGGAACTCTGGACTTATACACCCCTATCTTACCACTCAAAGGATGTGATTCCACTAAAGGTGCTTGGTATGTATGGTGAAAACCTAATGTGTCCCCTTTCTATTGTTTATAATTCTATGGAAATGAATCTAAAAATATTTTCAAAGCTTTATCTTATGTTATTTTTACCTTTGGAGGCTCAATTGAAGTGCCCAGAATAAGTAGATTATCATCAATCAAATCCTATATATTATGATGCAAATTGATGCATCTATTTATTTTATGGGCTGGTGCCCTATGAAAATTATAGAATACATGCCGATAATATCCTCATGAAAGAGGTTTTTCTAGATCTAATTTATGGATAGGAGAGACAAAGATGATATTACATTCTAATAACTATTGTAAAACTCTAACTAGAGAAACTGGTAGATTGGTAAATGCATAATGAGGAGGTGTAGATAGAACCACACATTAAGGAGACTCAGAAGCTGCATTAACTATTGGTTAATTTTGATTATTATTATCATTCATTTTGACCTTGTATGGGACTTTGTTGTTACTCTTATTATTTATGTTTGAAATACTTGAATACTTAAGTTTTCCCATTGAAATTATCTTGACTTCTCTTCCTTTGAGTGTATGACACAATTCAGTGAAGGAAGAGAATCTTTTGAATATAATAGATTCATGCAGTCCTGATAGAAGGCTTTGTTTGAAGATGTTCTGTAGTTCTTGATTAGCTATGGGGCTAGTTAACTTAGCTAGAATAGTCTTGTATCTAAGAACATAATTTTTGAGAGGCTCATTTGACCTTTATTTCTATTGTGTAATTTGTGCATATGAAACCTTATCACCAATGTTGAAATTTAAATGTGCTAGGAACATGTTTGATAAAGGGTTGAATGTTGTGATCAACTAATTTGATAGACTATGAAACCATTGTAAGTCATAATCCTTTAGGCTCTGCAGAAATAGCTTGGTAAGTAGCTAGTCATTGGGTAAATAATCCAAACATGCTACATGAAAATATCTAGAATGTATCTTTGAATCACCCTTGCCATCATAAAGAGTAATCTTGGGTTGAACAAATGCTTGTGGCAAGGGTGTAGAAGTAATGTGATGTGCCAATGGTGTATAAAGTAAAGTAAAATAATTTGATGTCTATGTAGGTCTAGAAATACCTTTCTCAAGATTTTGTATCTTGGATTGAAGAGATCTTATCTCTTGCATAAGGGCTGCCACATTAGGAGATAGGGATGTACTAGCTAGAGCTAGTGGCATGGAAGAAGGTTGGGCTAGTATAGGGGTTTTTTGAGACATATTTTCCCCTGTAGTGTTATTTTCAACTGACTAATTTATGGTTTGAGAAGATTTTCCATTGGTTACTTTTTGTTGTTCTTCTTGTAAAATTCTAAGCATGTCATCTTGCATATCTGGATGTTTGTTTAAGAGTTCTTGAAGTTCTCTTTTATCAATTTCATCAAAATTAGTATATTGAGCCATTGGTAAAGTAGGAAAACAATTTGAAATGTTTTTAAATTTTTTTTAATATGTTTTAATAGGCAATGTGCTAGAAATGGAAAGTATTGAATATAATAAACACAAAGTCCAAAAAATAGTGAATTAGAATTTGCACAAAAAGGATACTGAGCTACCAAACATGTAAGGTGATACTTCAAATTCAATTATGTGCAACTAGGGATTTTTAAAAAATATTATTTGTAAAATACTATGAACTTTTGAGTTTGAAATTGATTTTTTGAGTTAAATTTTCAACTAAAAATGTAAAAAATGATTGGAAAAAACTTGGGAAAATAACTGAGAACTAGTTGATGTAACTAGGGTTTGAAAAGAATTTATTTTAAAATTAGTATAATAATTTGAAATTTTTGCTATGAATTTTTATAATTTAGCTTGAAAATTTTAAGAAATTTTTGAAAATATTTCTAAAATTAGCAATATATTTTTCTTAGTGGTTTGAAAGTGTTTATATGCAAATAGGACCTAGTATGTGCAAACCAGGGTTTGGGTGAATTTATTGAAAATATTTCAATTAAGTTGTAGTTTTCTAATTTTTAAATTCAATAAAAATTAATAAAATATTACAAAAATAATTATCCCTAGGGTTTTTATGAAAAAATTAGAAGTCAGGTTCACCAAATGTTTTATTGTTTTCAAAATATTGGAGTTATCTTCCTAAATAATAAAGGGGATGAGTAATGTAAATTAATAAATAAAGATAATTTAATTATCTTACTAATTTGTATAAATAGATTATATTTTTACCTTTTCTAAATATAGTAAGAAGTGAGAGAAATTAAAACTTAGCTTATTTAGTTGATCTAGACTGAGACAAGGTCTGATACTGGATGAACAGGATTGAGAAACAATAAAAAATAGGCCTCTAGACTTCTTTTCTTGATTGGATAGGAGCACAAAAAATAGGACACCATATCATTTGACATTGTAGTCCTTTTCCATCACTATTTTCCTTAGGCTAAAAGATTTCTAGGTTCTATTTGGAATGCCTATGTTACCCTATCACTAAAATTTTAGGGTTTAGGACCTTGCATATCTCACTATGTGCCTATTTTAATCTTTAAAAAAACTAGGAGCTCCTGATTCTTGAACTTGAATGCAAAATTTGGAAAGAGAGAGAAGGGGTTAATGTGTAAAATATACATTAGATGTACTTCACACCCATGTGTGGGCACGCTGCCTACATACTAATGCTCCAAAGAGGTATCAAGCTAATGTAGTTCTCCTATTGAAGTGTTTGGTGCAATTTGTGTATGATCAATGCAACTAGAATATGAAATTAGATGTGCTTCAGCTAGTTAGGGATAGGTGCAATGACTTGAGTAGGCTTTAAATAATGTTGGAAGGTTGTGTGCAAAGAATAGGGAAGAGTGCTTGAGTGTACTTGTATTATTATGTCTCTCTTGAAAATGAGTGCCAACCCTTATAAATGGAATTTTAATGGAATTTTATAGGGAAACTAATGATCATGGGTTAAATGAATTCACATGAGTCCAATAGGGAAAAAGATAAGGAACCAAAAGAATCTGATTATTGGAGGCAAAAGTGACCTTGGACAATAGCACCAAAAATAGGACACCCTAGGTTCTAGTGATCCTATCTTATTTGGGCATTGTTATCCTAAGGTAATGAGACCTAGGGGGATAGATCTGGGCCTGAAAGGGCTTCCTTGGTCTGAAAGGAATAAGTCTAGAAAGCTTTGGATGACTGGGAATCAGTGAAATAAGTAGCCTAGAAGGATTGTGTGAGCCAATAGGAGGACCTATGGATTATGTGTCTTAGCCATACTAAATTTGTATAGTTTTGCATTTTACATGACTACACAACCCCAATATTTGTCTTCTTTGATTGGAAGAAATCATTTCATGTCCATATGGATGCATCTGGTGTCATAGTGGGTGTAATGATATCTATTATGGGAGATGGAGGCATTGATCATCCCATCCATTTTTCAAGTTGTAAGATTTCATTAATAGACAATAATTACACCACCATGGAATAAGAAACTATGGCTATGGTGTTCTCACTTCAAAAATTAAGACATTACCTATTAGCTACACTAGTTTATTTCTTCACATACACCAAGGACTATGATATTTGGTGAATAAACAAATGTTAAGTGGTGAATATCAGAGTGGTTGATGTTATTAAAAAAATTAGTTTAAGATCAATGTGAATCCATGTAGAGAAAATCTTGGGCCAAATCATCTTAGTCACATAAATAATGGTGAGCTAGAATAATTATAGGATGAGTCAATAGATGTTTATTTTTTCCAAGTAGATATGATTCCAAGAAGTAGGGAGGATATAACAAACATTATGGATTAGGGTGTTTCCCTGCACACTATGGATAGAAGGATAAAATTTAATTAGTCATACAAGCTCTATCATTAAACATTATCAATTGATTCTCGTATAAGATGGGTAAAGATGATGTTCTATAAAGAGTAGCTTTGGATCATGAAAGGCCACAGTTTCTATAATAAGCACACCAAGGAGTTATTGGAGGGCATTTTATAAGATAATATTCTATGAGAATACCTTATTTCAATATGCACATAGAGTTGTAAAACACTATGTAACTATTTAAGCAAAAGGGAATTAATTTTTAAGGGCCCATTTATCTTCCTAGAAAGAATAGTAATGAGAGATATATAATCATTGCAATGGATTATTTTACAAAATGGGTAGAAGCTACTATGACACCAATTTACAACTCCAAATATGTAGCTAAATTATTATATGAAAACATCATAAACAAGTTTGGGTGTCTCATAAATCTAGTCAATAATAGATGAAATCACTTCCTAAATAAGAGAATAAAAACCTAGATCAGGTAGTTCATGATAACACATCACAAAAACATGACTTATCAACCTCAATCAAATGGTCAAGCCAAAACATCAAATAAGGTACTAGAAAAGATACTCACCTTGATCTACAATGTTCAGAGGGATAACTAGGAATATTTCATACCTACAATCTTATGAGCCTACAAAAACAAATACAAATGATAAGGTTTACACCATTTCAATTATTCTATGGCATGGAAGCAATCATGCCTATATAATACATATTACCAAGCCTATGAGTCTCACTAATAATGTGACTAGGTGATCAGGAGTTGATTCAGGAATGGTTGCTAGATTTGACCAGAATGGAGGAATAATAAAAAAGGGAAAGTTGGATATAGGAGACTCATAAACAAAGTCAAAAATCTTGGCATGATCATAACTTTTGATCAAAGTAATTTCAGCAAGATCAAAAATTCTTGTTATATGATAGTAGATTTATAAAGCATTATGTGAAACTATGTATCCAATGGAAGGGTCTATATATCATTCATGAAGTGTCACAACAAGGCACTATTACACTCAGAGACCTTTAAGGAATAATTTTTCTAGATAAATTAAATGATTTTAGGCTTAAGTTGTGATGACAATGATCTCTAGAAAAGCATATAGAAAAAGAGGGGGTGTTGAGTTGCATCATGTAGTTAGGAATTTTGTTTATTTTATAATTTCTTATTTTTTTATAGGATATAATGTAGATTTATAGTGTGATCTCTATATCATAGACATTCAAAACATTTATCATATTCAAATTTTTATAACATGAAAATAAAACAACACATCATCAAAGGAACACAAGTTGCTCAAGGGGTTGACCAAAACAATAAGTTCAAGAATGAGGTGGTGAAGAAATCATATAGTAGAGTGTGTTTATGTGGTTTTCATGCACACTATACCCTAAAGGAGGTGACCTTTAATTTTTTAGGATTGGTGAAATAATTCACTCCAAGGCATGAGTTTTAGGTATGGGTTAAACAACCAGGTGGTGGAATAGTTGGTTGAGCATGCAAAATTGGGCATGTATGGGTGAATGAAACCTAAAATAAATTGAAACCTATTTGATTTGAATGGATGAAACTTATCCTAAAGTGGGTAAATCTATAAAATAAACTCTAAAAATGGGGAGGGTAGAGAAAAAAATAAGGCTTTTGTGATCATAAAAGGGATTACTTTCAAGCTGGTCTCATTCATGGACAAGTGTCTTAAATTGATGCTTGTAGCTTGTAGTTGTTTATCACACACATAAAAACATTGTGAGTGATTTTGAACATAAATAGTATAGTATACTCCAAGACTTCAACTAAATATTACTTTCATTTAGATTAATGTTTGCACACCCTTGTAATAAAATATTATAACTCAGGTTAGGGAATTATCTAAAGCAATTATTGCTCACTCCTAGGAAAATTACCATGGGAGACACTTCTACACATTAATAGAAAAGAAACAGTCAACCTTATTGCATAAAATTAATAATGTTGTCCAATCATCCAATATTTATTGCACATATATCAATATACATTATCAATAACAAAAGGAATTCTAAGTAGTGTTTGCACACTTTGAATTATTGAATCAATCAATAAGGAAATAAAACATAATTAATCATACAGATTTGGAGAAGAAATACATAACATAATTGCATGACAATCAAAATATTTCTTCCTATATTTTTGAAATTTTCCACCCTTGAAATAACATAATTACAAACATATATATATTTGGGAAGGGGTCACCTCATCCTCCAAATCAGTGCAAAGTGCTAAATTACATGCTTGTAATCAGAATAAGAGTTATAATTGAATGTAAACTCTACATGTACAATTAGATATGGCCAAAATTATGTCTTAGAATAAGACTCATTCTTACAAAATAATGCAATGTGTGCATGTTACCAAAATCTTTAGTTGACTCTTACATGCGTTCATCAATTAAGAATAAACTCTAGTTATTATTGTTCATTTACATGCAAAATACATATAACACTAACTCAATAAAATTAAGGTTTACTCAAAATTGGGGCCTACATGGCACTTGAAGTAGTTGAAGGGAATGAAGTGGTCACAGGAGTTAAACTAGTTGGTGGAGTTGAGCTTGATGCTACAAACATGGCATGTTTCTTTGCCTCTAGATCTTGATAATGCTTGTACCTGATAGTATGCTAAATTTTGATTACATCCATATTCAGAAGTGATGGCCTATGTACTCTAGTGAATTTTGTCAATAGGTGTGTGTGTGTTCAATTTTTTTGGATCTTGACTCCACCTGAAATATTTCCACTTTAGCTACCTTCTTCCTATCAAAACTTAGTTCTTGTTTAATTTCCTTCAATGTACACCCTTGAAGACTCTTCTTGAAATTAGTAGATGCCTGCAAGAGTAATTTATCAAAATTGGCCCTATCCATTAATTTCCAAGAAAGGTCTCTAACCTGAGATAGTTTTAACCCTCCCAAAATTTATAGAACCTATTTCTCATGATCTTCTATATTTAAGATCAAGGCTTGCACACTTGACACCCAATCTCCTACTTCTTACATCCTAATGACCACCAAATTGAGAAAATTGGTTACTTCAAGTGGTGTCATCAGATCCAAATGGCTAAAAACCTTATTTATTGTGTACAGTACAAGTAAATTCTATTTATTCTCATCTTATTTCAAATAATTGAATAATTTAGATGTTTTAGTAATATGAGGAGATAAATTTGTTTTCATTACATTCATGGTGTCCAGAACATTATATAGCCTAAAGGATATGTTCAATATGTCAATTATCAATTTCTCTAAGAACATGCATAATTTCTTGTTATTCTCAGAGTTGATCCAACTCTTGTTGCAACTCTTACCTGGCCTGCTCAGTGTCTGCATGTAGTTCGAGCAAAGCCTCTATATGAGTTTGGAAATAGTCTATAAAATATTAATTACAGGGAGACTCTCCAATTATCCTATTATTTCTTTTGGATAGAGAGAAAATATCTTGTCTTTCCTCTGAAATTAGGCCCCCACTAGATTCATCTTCTATTTTTCTCTTATTTACTCTCTGGATGATACCTATCAATTTATCAAAAATAGTGCTCACAGTGGGAAGATCTATTATTATCAAATTAGGTCTTTGTGTAACCTAAGATTTCAAGTCCATATCCCACTATGGAATCACCAATTGTGTGGGATCAACTACTTAAGTGTCCTTAATAGTGGTCTTTATTAAAATGTCCCTTGAAGATTCCATTAATGCCCCTACTTATAGTGGGTCTAATAAGGAAGGGAAGATGATTTTTTTCTAATCCACATTACCAAATTGAGGCATGGGGTGCAATATATATCTATCCTTTTTCCTACCATTTATTTTAAATGAAATAATAGAAGTAACTTTAGTATTAGTAGATGAAGGCATTGGCAAACCCAATAGAGTAGAGGAAACATGAAATTGATCACTAGCAAGGGCTCTCACATTTTTATAAAAATGGACCTTCTTAGTCTTATAAATAATAGATACTAAAGTAATCACAACAACTAAAGTAGCAACAATAAAATTAGAGGTAATAGGGATTGAGGAAACTATAGGGGTTGTAGAAATTATGGGAATCAAAGAAACAATAGGAATAACATGAAAAATGGGAATAATGGGGATAATAGGGACTAAAGTAACCACAATAACTAAAGTATCAATAGGAAAAGTAGAGGTAATAAGGACCAAGGAAATAATAAGGGCTGTATAAATCATGGGAATCAAATAAATAATAGGAACAATGGGAATAATGAAGACAATAGGGATTGAAGCAACCACAATAATTTAAGTAGCAATAGGAAAAGTAGAGGCAATAGGAAGTGAAGTAGTAGTCACCATAATAGTAGTGACCTCACCTAATTTATCAAGCTCTGTTGGTGATTTTATTTTGATTCCATAGAGACTTAGGACCTTATCCCTTTCTAGTTATTCATCCTCATCTTCATCTTTGGGGTGGTCAATCAAAGGAGCTTGTCCTTCTTGCACTGATACCATCACTCCTTAGTTCACAACCTTCTCTTTTGATGATTCCCCCATAATTGAACTCATAAGGGACTCCATTGATTGAATAGGATCCTTGGGAGTTATTATTTTCCTCTTGTAATAAAGTGTTGTCTTTTCAACCTAGGGATGATTTTATTGAGTGATGGAAGGTGAAAAACCCACACTTGTGGTGATAATATTTACACTTATGGTAGGAAGGCTTGAATCCTCATAATTAGAAAAGTCAATGCCGATTGGTTGCCCTACTCCTCCCAAAGAATTGGTAATAGAATAGGCCTCATCTACATCTTTTTCTTGCTTAACAATCATCATCACAAGTGGTGGTGGTGCTTGAGTTGGCTCTCCTTGGCCCATAATATATTAAGAAGGTCTAGAGGACCAATAATCCATTGTATCATGTCCACCTAGAGGTGGTAGTCTAGTGTGTGCCTCTACAATTGTAAGGGAGTACTCCCTGTGTATTACCTTTAAGACATCTTCTGTCAATCCTACCACATGTGCCCTATCCAAGACCTTAGCATCATCTTTCGCACTTAGGAAAACAAAATCATGTTCATGTGACTCATGTTGGTAAGGGATGCCCAGGCCTGTGATATGCTTTTGAATTTAGCCATGGGGATACCAATCCCTATGTTGCAAGGACACAAATGAGTATAATTCTCTAATCTTTCCCACTTCACCAAAGTGTCTCCTATTTGTATAACATATTTGGCCAATCATTAGAAAAGACCCATGAAATAAGATCTTATGTTTCTTCTTCATATCTTCATCAATACTCCACCATAATTGGTAAGTTATGTATTGTTTAGCTAATTTATCAGGTATGTACTAGGGGAGACATAAAGGTGAAATCTTGGTTCCTATCACCATGATTACCATGTATTCTAGGTATAACCAATAATCCCCCTTGGCTATAATGGTTTTTTGATGTTTTTTGATACTCAGGCCAAGGGTTCCTCCTAAATTGCCTTCCAGACTTGAGGATAAGCAATCTTAGAAATATTGACAATGTTCTTCATATATGAATAGATGTGTAGGAAATAAACTAAAACACATACCCAATTCTTGATACAGTCTAGGGCTAGGCTCCAGAGTGATTCTTTATGAATGTAGACAGTGTCCATGGCCATGTCTAATAGGTAAGATGTCATGAATAAATGGCTATCCATTGTTCTTTTATCTTTATTAAACATTTGTTCCTAGAGCTTGGCATTTATTATCTCCCATAGGGAAAAATTTAACTTCAAAGTCATCAATAAATCTAGCAACAACACCCATTCCAGTCAAAGGAAGTGGATGTTAGTGCAACCATATAATATACTCAGTAGGGCTATTTCAATATGGATTCCCATCCTAAATTTGGTAATTATAATGGGGTCTCTATCCTTGAGTATAATTATTTCCCCTAGACTAATTCATTTCTTATGTGAATTTTTTATTATGACTGTCTTCTTCCATAATTCAACTATGTGCCCATCATATGTGGCATCTAGAGTGGGGAGCCTTAAGTATCTGTAGAAATCATCCCCTGAGACATAAGAGACAAATTTTTTATGCATCATGTGGTGTAAAAATCCATTCAATACCTTCCTTATAAAGAATAATTCCCAAATTAGGTTGATGCAGGGCATCACCTTGGGCTTGGCTACCACAAAATGTAATTATTGACACTTCAGTGGTAGTAAATCAACTATCAGCTACCTTTGCTTGGTCATCAATCTCTCCTCATGTTAATGAGAATCCACATTCTCTATCACCTCCCATATGGTTATGTAATTATCATACTCACCATTGAACACTATTGCATCAAAGACTATGTTCATGTATTCTATAGGATCCTTGATGGAGAACTTCAAAGGTGGACACACTCCCCCAGATGCCTTGAATGAATAATCCATTCCTTATCTAGTTCAATCAAATGATTCTTGTGATAACTCAATTGTTTGATTTCTCACTAGAAGTAGTGTACAAGTAAACACAGATGGCTAGGGCTTCAAGTTATCTATGAAATTTAATTTTGTTTGATCTCTTTAATAATAAATAGAAATGATGTCTCTTCAAAGTTTGATAATATAGCTTTGAGTATGAGGACTTTAATTCTAATTCATGTGTCATTAATGTCCAATAGTTCCAAGCTTGTTTCAATAGTTTAATTCAAACTTTTCAACTTAATTTGGTGGGTATGCCATGTAAACTTTTTATATGTTCAGAGGAATGTTGATTTTTTATCTCCAAACACATGTCATTCTATCACTAGTTTTGTGAAAAACCAACTGTACGACCCAACATACTCTCATAAGTCAGGTGTCAAAACTTTTGTTAAAACTAAATTAACCAAGTCTCATGATGCCTTCCATGCATGAAACATGAATATAAAAGATGCATGGACCCAAAACTTATGAAGACATGGAAATTTGGAGATGTTGCAAACAAATCTTATGATAGACAAAAGTCCCAAAGATAAAATTCATGAAGAATAGAAATTATGAAGAACAAAAGTCACAGAGATAGAAATTCCAAGAAACAAATGTTTTGATGAATAAAAGTGCTAAAAAGTTTTAGACGTGAATACCCAAAAGTCACAAACTATGAAAAACTTGTGGTGTACAAAAATTACAAATATATAAAACCTTTGACAAATAAAAATCGTGAATCTACAAAATTTCTAAAGACTATAAGTCAAAAATATGTAAAAGAATTAATACCAAAATATTCTGACATACATAACTTGCAAAGTAAAGAATACTTGAAGTCCAAAACTTAGGATTTCTAGTTTATAATTCTTATGTAATTTTGTAAAACTTGCATACACACAAAACTTATGAAATCCATCAAATATTTTAAATGAATAAAACCCATAGCAAAAACCTAGATGTTTGGTAAAAAATATCCAAGTGCATTAACATGAAATAAACATGCTTAACAAGAATCATGACCATGATAAATAAGATCTTTAAATCTTTGGATCTAGTTATGTACACATATAAATATTCTAATGAAAAAAAATCAAAACAAAATTATGCTCTCAAAATATAATTCATCCCTAGTCAAAACATTTAAGAGTGGGGGTGTGTTGAATACAACAGAGTGGTAAGAAAGTGTTAATTACCAAGGTAGTTAGTGTCAAAGTACTTCAAATATTGTGGCATTTCTAACACAAATAATTTGTTTAGAAAAAATTAATGCACAATAGAGGAAACTCTTAAAAAAATTAAAGGTGGTGTGTCACATCTTCAAAGGCCATTAAATTAAATATTAGATCTATGCATCGACAAGGCAAAGGTCACATCACAATGACCATCAGAATTAAAAGTAAAAAAGATAAAGACATGAAAAGTAGAATCAATGAGATAATATGAGTGCTAGAGAATATTTAGGGATAAAAATATATATAATTCAAGGCATAGAGGGGGAAAACACACTTGCAAAAATTAAAGTAGTCGAATGCCTTCTAAGATCTAACTTCTAGCAATGTTTTTGAGCAAATTTTTTGGCACAATTCATCTACAGCAAACAAACAATGTCAATGTACCAAATCATTATACCAATGTCTAATTCTTAAAAGAAAGAGATGTGTATTGAGTTGGCATTGAGGCAAGTGAGATGGCATGATCCAAAGCCAAATTCATTGATGCAACAAATACTGATCATAACTGAATATAACTTGAAAAAATTGGGGGTCATATTAAAAAAGGTTTTCAAATCAATGCTAGAGGAGATCCAAAATTATATCTATGATGAAGAGGAGGGGAAGGAATTTTTATTTTGGAAATCAATTTGCGCCTACCAACTATGAAACAATGTTCCAATTGTACCTTTAGTGTAGATACCCACACCTCCAAAATACATAATTGTAGATATAATCATAGAGGAAGTAGAACACAAGCACATAATGGAGGTTATTTTTCAAGGAGGGGCATCAAGCTTTAGTTCCTCAATGACTATGACTTCACCAACATAGTCGACCATGTGAGAAAAAATGGTAGTAGAAACATCAACACAATAAGAAACTCCTCTAAGGCCATTGACATGTAGACCTCACACACATGGTAGTGTAGACACTCAGTTTTAACCACTTCCATGTCTAAATTGTATTCAAAATGACTTTCTACAATCACATGCAAATTTTATTGGAAATTACCATTTGACCCAATTTACCCTCACAACTACCATTTTAATTTGAAATCACAATGAGACATCCCTAATTGGGGAAATGGATCATATTGAAACACTAATCTTATCTAGTGCATCTCAAATTAAATTGACCCTTTGCAAGTGTTATTATAGGATAACTAAATGAATTTTTGATTAACAAAATAACATTATAATTGTACCATTATTCTAATTACCAATTAATCACCTTGATTAATTGGTCTCATCATTCCTCTAATGGGAAATTCCATGAATTTTCAATTATCTATTTTTACATAAATCAAAATGGCTTTATTATCTCACATAAGTGATGTCATAGGGACAAGTCAATGTAGAGTGGAGTGTGGGCAAGGTGGCTTATGACATGGCCACTTACACACTCTCTTACATGTCTTACAATTCCTCTTACACACTCCTCTCTTACATGGCCTATGACACACTCTAAAAGGACCAATCATTACATTTTCCTTCCAACATCTCTTCCACACTCCAAAAAGACCTCAAAAGGCATATCTTAAACACACCATGTGTTCAATCATGAATTGGAGAATTCATTCTCCTCCCTCTACTTAGAGATGAGATGGATGGTCCACAATCATTATAAAATTCTATAAATACAAGGGCCTTTGGACATTATAGACAAACTTCTTCATGCAAACTTACTCTATCAAATTATACAAGGAGCTTCAACATTCTCATGCCAATCCAAACCAAGAATAAAGTGTAGATAAGGAGAGATGTTTCCACACGCGGAATAAAGCATTGATAAAGACTTATAGACTACAAGTTGAGTTCAACCTCTTCAAACTAATTTTCAAGCAAATCTCCAAGAAATGTATAAACATAGTTTTTGTCTTCTAATTTGTATTTTTTTTCCTGTGTTACATAGCTCACTCTAGGGAATAAGCTTAATATGTTATGTCCATGCAAGTTGTTTTAGATTTGTGTTCACTAATAATGATCTAACCTCTTTAGTAATCTTGTTCTTACATAATGGCATGCCTGATGAGACCTGACACACCACACAAGCTCTTCTATACCATTTACATTCATCTAATTACTAGAATTAACCTTGTAATCAAGTTAAGTCACCTTTTTTTCTTCAAAAATCCATCAATTTTCATCCTAAACCAAATAGCAAAATCATTACTACGTAAGAGTGAATTCAATAAACTTATCAATGAAATCATCAAGCTTATTATAAAATTTATCCTTGTCAGGATGTAAATCATTATATGTTCCTTAAGTCTATTCTATGTAGGTATTAAATATGAAACTGTAACCAACTTCAATGAAATCATTGCTTCTAGCGGTGAAATCATTTTATGCTTTTTTGTCTAGTTTTTTATGTGGGTCTTAACTATGAAATTGTAACCAACTTCAGTGAAATTATTGCTTGTAACAACAAAAACATATTATGTTTTTTCTATCTAATTTTTTGTATAATCCCTAATAGTGAAATCATAACCAACTTCAACGAAATCATTTCTTACAATGGAAAAATCATTTAATGTTTTTTCTGTCTATTTTTTGTGCAAGTCAACTTTTACAAAATTGAAACTAATTTTGGTGAAATAATTTGCATTCCTTCGTCTCCTTAATTTTCATTTTTATGTTGGCTTATACACCTCCTTTTCTCTATTAATAGTCTTTAATTTTAGTTTTTCTTATCTCTGTCTCTATTTTCTTGTTTTGACTATGTTTTGTAGAACAATAAAATCGAAGGAAAATTTAACAAAATCATTTTCATTGTGGTGAAATAATTTTTGTAGTCTTTATGTCTATTTTCTATGTAGGTCAATGTCAGCAAATTAATTAGTTAAAGTGGTGAAATTGTTATGTAGAACTATGAAATAATTATATGGAAAAATTGAGACCTAAACAAACTTCTTTTCAAGATCCTTGTTAGCTCAAAATAATATTTTTCAAAATTTTAATCACTTGTGTGGTAGGACATTGATAAAAAAAGTGGGTTTTTAGATTATAATAAAATCACATGTCTTTTCTACACATCATGATTTGGGCTTAAAATGAATTCACATTTTCATTTGGGTTATAAGAAAACTTGTTTATTTTCCAAGTTCTTTCCTTTCGTTCAAGTTTTTGCTTCTTATTGCTTGATTGTCTTGTGGGGTTCTTTGTGCGTATGGTCTCCCTTTTTGGGTACCCAAAAATTCAAGGTTTCTATTTGCCTTATACCTTTATTTTCTTTTGGGGTGGAGTTCACCACCTTCCTGCAAGTCTTAGGGGTGTATTGACTAGTAAGTCACATCTTGACATCATACCAACCCCGTTATCTGACAGGGTATACAAATTAAGGTTACATCAATAATATATTAGTTGAAAGGTCTCTTGGAACTTGAATTTTTTTAATATCACTTCATTGAAATCTTATGGTTGAAGTGGTCATGAAGGGACTAGAGCCTTTGATAAATGGCTCATTAAATCTTGACATTCAATTGATGGATTTTTGTGTCCACGTACCCCAAGTTTTATTAGAACCATCTAGAAATCCAAGTAAAACTTTTAAGACCTTATTTTTTTATGGAACATTCATTGATGCAAGGTTGTAAAATTAATATCACCCAAATATTACCTTTCATACGAACCTTTTGAGAGAAAGGTGGCAATAAAACACCACCAATAATTGCAATAATTTTATTTAAATAATCTTAAATTTTATAATTCTCTCTCAAGGCAAGTATATTTAAGGGTAAAATTAATGCAATTTAAACACGTGTTAAGTAAAAAGTTTAAGACCTTATTTTGATGTGGAACATTCATTAATGCAAGGCTGTAAAATTAACATCCCCCAAATATTACCTTACTCGGACAAACCTTTTGAGAGAAAGGTGACATTAAAACACCACCAATAATTGCAATGATTTTCTTTAAATAATTTTAAATTTTATAATCCTCTCTCAAGGCAAGTATATTTAAGGATCAAATTAATGTGATGCAAACACTGTTTATTATTATAATTTCCTTTTAATTCTCGTTTGTTGTCACTTGATTATTTTTTTGAAACCTTGTTTATACTTGAAACCAAATCAAACAAACCAAGTTCAAATCCAAACCATTTTTATACACACACAATGAGGCATTATTCTACCAAATTTATGGGTCAAAAAAAGTGTACCATAACAATAAAAGACAAATTTGGTTCATCTTGAACCATGTACCATGCAAATCAAAGCCAAATAAAGTTTGTCTTGAATCATATACCAAACCAATTCTAAAACCAAGACATTCCAAGCCAAATATGATTCATCTTAAACCATGTACTAATATAATCTACGTCAAATTAGGTTTGTATTAAACCACATACCAAACTTATTATGAACCATTTGACATGCCAATCAAAGCCAAGTCAGGTTCAACTTGAACCCCATTCAAATTATAGTCAAGTTCATCTTGAACCTCATTCCATTTCTGGTTCAGTCATCTTGAACCGTATTCCAATATAATCAATTTTATCTTAAACCCCATTCTAATTCTAATTCCAAATTGGGTCAACTTTGACCAAATTTAACTTCAAAGCCAAATAATTAGAATAATGCTAAATCAAGTCTATATATACAAAATTCAATTGTTTTGAATCAAATGCATGCCAATTAAAACCACTTCTTATCTTTACATTTAGTCTCCTACACATGTTTATTTGGAATGACAAAGTCATGTCATCTATCCTTTCTTTCATTTGAATTATATCAAGTTTTTTCTACCCTACTTGGGTAATTTCAAACCAAGAACAAAATTTCCCTCTTAAGGGCCCATTCTAATATAAGCGAATCTACCATGTTTGGGGTTGTTCTAATTTAGTCTATTCTACCCTTTTTGAAGCCAAACCAAGTCAAGCCAATTAAATTGATTCAATCTGCCCTCTTTAGGTCCATTTCAATTAAAACCAAGATCACCCTATTTGGGCCCTTATTCTAATATAATGACCAGTACTACCCTTTTTGGTCCCAAGCCAATTACATTAGGTCAAAACCACCCTCTTTGGGCCCATTCCAATTACATTAAGACCAAGTAAGCCATATTTGGGGTCAATTTATTCTAATTCATTTCCCTTACATGTATCTTTGATATGGGGCATTAGTTTAAGGTTAATCTAAGTCATGGCATCTCATGATCCTAAACTTGTTCTACCATGGGCAATTGCATGTCAAAATGTGATAGAAAAACTCACCCAAGTTATCCAACGGCTATACCACTTTATATCTAATTTGAACACTTACATCCATTCATCTAAAATCCAATCCAGTCTTACAACCACAACAAAGCTAACAATCTAGACCTATAATACCATTACCCCTCTAAGGGCCTTTATTTATTAACAATTCAAGTGTGCCCAAGTCTGATAACTACTTGTTTAGGATATGTCATTATCCCTTTTCCAAACATGATCAAATACATCCACTTTCAAAGCAATATCAAGATAGTCAACACATTGACAACATTTTTTTTGAGTCACCCATCTTTGACCAAACCCAAATCATTATTGGTCCACCTATATTTGAAGAAAGACCTCTATTTAACACTAGATCCATCTTCATTGGGCCCATATTTGAATATGCCATTATTAGTGACCAACTATCTATCTTTCATCCATTTCCCAAACTCCCCCATTTCAAGAAATCCTTTCATCCCATAGCCTTTATTTCTAAGAGAAAGATGAACAAGGTACCAGTGGACAACATAATTCAACAAGCCCTCTTTATGGCTACCTCAACATTAGAATAACATTATATTTTAGAATCAATATCATAATTGGGTTCCATTATAGAACCAATTTCAGATCTAGAATCAAAAGCATAATCAATGGTAGTCTCAACATTGGGTTCATATCCTCAAGTCAAAATCAACTTTAGAATAAGAATATATTAGTGGGTATTACAACATTATCTATATACTTCTACCAAATCCACTTAAGTCTGAATCAACTTCAAAATCAACATACCTTAGTAGATGTTATGACATCGATTACACACTTTTGACATATCCAATTGAAAATATTTGTGATCCTTCCATGTTTTTTTAGAAAGCTTACTTCAACATTAACACAAGTTCTCCTAGTAGTCTTTATAAGGATTTTGCTACATTTTACCCTTCCATTAATGTTACATATACCTTTACCATTAACTAGCCTAGCCATTATATTGATATACCATATCCCATAAACATTGATTGGGACCAATAGAATCACTCTTTGTTGAACTCTTTCCATGGTGACATCTCAGTGACATAATTTTTGGGGACCCAAGATAAAATTCAGACAAAAAAAAACTCCTAAAACCTTGTTTGAGGTGCTAGGGGATAATCAAATTCTAAACTCAACATATTCTAGTGATAAATTATTTGAGGCACTAGATGATAATCAAAATAAAAAATCAGAATCCTTTAGTTAAATTTTTCTTAAGGCATTAAGGGATAATCAAAATGAATTATCAAATTCCCTTAGTGAAACCTTATTCAAGGTGTTGTTAGGAAATCTAAATCAGAACAATCAAGAATACTTTGTTAGTGGCAACCTATTAGAGGTGCCAATAGCTGAGCCAATTATTTCATCAATGCTTGATGAAGATAATATTGAAGTTAAGATTGGCCTCACTACAATCAAATTCAAGTCAAATTTAAAATCAACAAAAATTTTGTGTGACTAAAAATCCCAATGTTTATTTGTCCACCAACCATTATACATTCCATTATGATCCTATTATTTATTCAAAACTTATATTACATTATCTAATTAGACCATTTATCCTATGTCTATCCTTCTTTACCCTTTCTAGTGGCACTCTTTCTTATAAAGGCATGAATACATCTTCTCTAGTAGACTAGAGGAAGAATAATCAATGACCCATCAAGATTACAATAATATCAGCATAGCCCACATCAGTAGTAGCATCATGATAGATCAACCATTCTGATCAGGTATTGGGTAAGACAACAAAGGGTCCACATCATGCATCTCATAATCCTTGATTGATTTGAGATGTTTCAAATAAAAAAATCAATAAAAATACACAAAAAAATGAAAAGAGAGAAATAATTCATCCAACGGTGAAAACCAAGTTTGTGGTGCCTTGGGAAAGTGCCACGATGAAAAAAAAGTATTTGGCATCATGCATAAATAATTTTTTATTTGTAATTACCTTGACACTTGGGGGCAGTCCTATCTACATTATAAACCATGCCATTTAAGCCATTTTGGCCATTTAATCCTATTAAACCCATCCCATCTTATTGTGACCATTAGTTTTCTCATCTTGACCTTTTAACATAAGTGGAAGGAATATTGAGACTTGTTTGGGAAACATTTTGACATATTATCCATGTAACACTTTGATGAATGGATACATTTGGTTCTCACATGGCATAGTCCTTAGAGATTCCTAGTCCTTTCCCTCATTGTAATCCATTTATCTAGCATTATCCATTTGTCCTTCATTTATTATTATCTTTCATTATAGGTAGAACTACATTGAATTGAGGTCCATTTGCACTATGTAGAAAGTGCTCAATACCTAAGGTCAACTCGATCACCCTTATTCCATTCTCTCATCATTTTGTGAGTATTTAAGCCATGCTCTCACCATTTTTTAAGCAACCTAAGCCACACTCTCACCATTTTATGAGCAACCTAAGCCACACTTTCATTATTTTATGAGTAACCTAAGCCATGCTCTCACCATTTTATGAGTTAAAACATTTTGCATCTCCTAATCCTCTATTGAGTTGAGATGCCAAAAACCCAAAAACATTTCAAAACAATCTAAAAAACCTAAAAACTACAAAATGAATCATAATCTCCAAGAGAGATACAAAGCCATAAAATTCAAAAACATTTGTCTTGTCCTAAATCTAGTCATTATCTTTGATTATCATTGAGCCACTCGTGTTAGTAACCTTTGGAATGTTTCCTTCCCAAATTGACCCTACTGGGGCAAAGTCACTATTAGTTCTAATAATTTTATCCACCTTGAGATGTGTCCTTCCCTTGCATGTATCTTTGCTTGCGGGAACCATCTATTTATCCATCTCAATGAGCCTTCACATATGTATTTTGACTTGGTTAAACAACAATATGATTTTTGTTGCTTTTCTTTTCAATTTATGTTTACTTGCTTATTTTTTTTGTTGCCTTGACTTAGTCCATTGTGGCCATAGGGTCATCATCATTATGTTCCCTATCATGCAATTATATTTGAGTCCATCCACTAGCATACTTTAGCATTTCCATCATGGTTTTTCTCATTGATGCATTGTTGTCAATTGTCTATTAGATTGGGGTTTGATCCTTATGCACATTACGACCAGGTCATCATGGTTTTTTATATCATGGTGCATATTGTCATGTTCTACATCAAAAATTTAATCATTGGAAGTCTAATCAGTAATGTCACAATAATAAATCTCCATGTATACCAATCCTACAACATAATCATTGGACCACATGACCAAGTTATATGTTACTCGTGACACATCTGAGTGTATACAAAAAGTCATAATCATTTCCTTCATTCTATTTTCTCCTAATTTTTGGGAGAATTACATGGGCCTAAGGTATTTTTAGACTATGCGAGTAGCATTTAATTACGTTTAATTTTTGAGGTCAGCTCAACCACCCTTGTTTCATTCATATTAATATCCATATTATTCCAATCTAATCAAATCATTATTCAATCATTGTTCTTCATCATTATCTCATCACCTTTGATCATTCTCATGTGTTTGGGTTTTTGTGGATTCTTCATTTTTTGAACAATAACTATACCATCACACCTACATTTTCACCTACTCATTATTAATTTGTGTAAAAGGTCACATTTTTGAGCTATGATTGCCAATCCATTGATCGATTTCCTAATCATCATTTGTCAAAATTTAAATCTACCCTACTAGGGAAAATTAATTAGATCGATCAATGATCAAATATGTCTTACTAGGGTAACTCATTGAATCAACGATCAAATATGCCTTATTGGGGCATATTATTATGATCAACCAAGACTTCCTTCTTTGGGGCCAATTCCATCATTTAATTTTTTTTCTAATTCTAAGCCCATAGCTTTCATTGTTTGGACCAAATCAAAGTGTGTCACTTATTTTGGGATTATCCTTCTCACTTCCCCCCACATTGGGCCCAATTCCATTCTATTTTTCTCAAGCATTAGAAATCAAAGCATATAAGCATTAGCTCATTTGTATTAATCTCATTCATGGGTTAATTTCACTCTTATTCTTGCTTCTTTTTCTCTTTTTTGAGAGCCCCTCCATGTCTTTAATCCTTGCATGCCCTCTCAAGGGGGCATCATGGGTCACTAATTGTTTCTTCATCTAAATTTCAAATTCTTTTTCACAACTTTTTCATTCTTTGAAAAGATGTTATTATGTCTTATGTTTCGCAACACCTTCTCAAATAGGGGCAAAATGTAGATACTTTATTTTAAACACTTCCATGTCTAAATTGTATTTAGAATGACTTTCTAAAATCATATGAAAGTTTTTTTAGAAATCACCATTTGAACCAATTTACTTGTATAACTTACATTTTAATTTGAAATCACAAAGACACATTTGTGATTGGGGTAATGAATCGAATTGCAACAATAATCTTATCTAGCGCATCTCAAATGAAATTGACCCTTTGCAAGTGTTATTACAGGTTAATTAAATAAATATTTGATTAAGAAAATAAAATTGCAATTGTACCATTCTTATAATTTCCAATCAATCACCTTGATTAATCATTCTAATCATTCCTCTAATGGTAAATTCCATGAATTTGGAATTATCTATTTTTCCATAAGGCAAAATGGCTTTATTACCTCACTTAGGTGATGTCATAAGGGCAAGTCAATGTAATATAGTGGAGTGTGGGCAATGTGGCTTATGACATGGCCACTTTCACACTCTCTTACACCTCTTATAGGACCTCTTACACACTCCTCTCTTGCATTGCCTATAACACTCCAAAAGGATCAGTCATTGCACTTTCCTTCCAACATCTCTTCCACACTCCAAAAAGGCCTTAAAATTCATATCTTACACACTCCATTTTTGTAATAATGAATTGGAGGATTCATTCTCCACACTCTATTTGGAGATGAGGTGGATGGTTCATAATAATCTATAAAAATCTATAAATATAAGGCCTTTAGCCATTATAGACAAGCTTCTTCATGCAAACTTACTTTGCCAAAATATGCAAGGAGCTTCAATACTCTCATGCCAAGCCAAGCCAAGAATCAAGTATAGACAAGGAGAGATGTTGTTGACATGCATAATAAAGCATTATTAAATATTTCTAGCCACCAAGATGAACTCAACCTCTTCAAACTAGTTTTCAAGCAAATCTTCAAGGAAGCTATAAACATAGTTTTTGTCTTCTAATTTGTATTTATTGTTTGTTTTCCATAGCTCACCCTATGTAATAATGTTAAGATGTTATATTCATGCAAGTTTTTTTGGATTTGTATTCACTAACATTGATATAATCTCTTTTATGATATTATTCTTACATGCATAACTAGGCCTTTCTCAACCATCACAGAACGTATGGGAACATTTTTATGGTAGAAGATGTTGTGAAGGAACCAAAGCAAGAACCAAATGAATAATTTATTTTTTAGACCCTAGAAAAAAGGAAGACATAGCTATTAGTCCCTCCCATGATCCATTCAAATACATCCATGCCCAAGTGTCAAGTATTCTAATCTACATATCCTTTTCCCAAATTCCTCACCTTTTTATCTTTATATTATCTAACATCACCATGTGTACCCCTACCTAGTGCACCTTTGGTAATACGTGTGAAATAACAAGTTTCAGTGGATCATCCTCTAACACAACAATAATATGAATAACTTAAGACACAAAATTACATTTCATATCAATAAGCACAAAAAACTATGAAGGCCAAAGAATAAGCTAACAAGGAAAAGTCTAATGAGGAGTAGGCCAGAAAGGAAGAAGAAGAGAAAATTAAAAAGGACTAGGATGATCGAGAAGTGCAAGAAGCACAGAGAAAGAAATCAAAATTTAAGTAGGTCACAAAGGATTCTAAGGATAATAAAAAGAAATAGTTGCATATATAAGATGAATAATGCAATAAAGATGAGGCTAACACAACAACTAAGGAAGCTAATGTAATAACTATGAGGCTAACACAATAGATAAGGAAGTTAAAGATAATAAGCAATAAGACCTATGTAAGTAATAAAATTGAAGAAGAAAGTTATAGAAGAGAAAACTACCAAAGGAAAGGGTTGGACAAACTACAAAGGAGTTAGCAAAAAAGAAACAAAAGTACAAGAAAAAAAAGAGGCAAGGGAAGAATAAGAACATGAGAATAAGTGAAAATAAGAAATGGAAGTGAAATTCCAAGCACCTGAGGGTCAAGGGCAACCTAGGAAACACACAGTTGAGGTGAAAAATGGTTTGATCACTAACACATAACAACAACCATCAACTATATTTACAAGATCAAGATCAACCCATGGAGGAGCCTAAGAAGAGGCATCATAAGAAAAGGTTCAATCAATCATGAATAATATGTTGGATATCCAAGATCCACCATTACGATGAAAAACATTCACCCTTCCAGTCACATAAATCAAACAATAACCTACAATTTCAATAATTGTTATGACTTCACTTTCACTGATGATGACAATTCAAGAGGTATCACTAGATGTTACCAAATTAACCTTGGATAAATAGATTAAAGGAGTTGTTACCTTCAATGAGTCCATTGCATAGAAAGTGTCGAGGATAGAGAAGGATAAAATTTAGCTGCAAGATGAGAGCATAGATCTCCATGACATACTCACTAAGGCATGCAAGATGAAAGATGATATATGTCCAACATTATTCTTATAGGTCCTAAGATAATAAGTAATGTCAGAGGAGAAGAAATTCATGGATCTCTTAACATATCTTATTAAATAATGTATTTTCACACAATGGTTACAATAGCTATGAGATCAAGGTCAACACCTCTAAGGAAAAACAAAAGTCTTCTTTGAGTTACTCAAAGAATACAAATAGGTTATTGATATTGCGATGCATTATGAAATTCAAAGTCATTGTAGTTTGTTTGATTGGAAGAACCAATTATAGTATGCATGAAACAAAATCAAATCAAACCTATCTGAGGTTGAAAAATCTAAAGTAGTAATGGATAGTCAGATATTCAAACTGACTAAGATGGTCACCATATTCAAAGAATATCTTGATATCAAATATAATGTCATGCAAAAGATATACACTTGGGAGAATGAGATGTTCCATAACATGCTCATAAGTGTGTAGACATAGATATATGTAGACATAATAGAGTTGATATCATAGGACATGCAACTCAAGGTCTCTCAACATAATCTTATCTCAAAGTAACTGCACTGAATGAGGATATTTAGATAATCCTATAGAGCCAATTCCCCATGCACATATTGATCATCATGGTATAAGATGTTTTGGTTGATTGGAAATAGTTTAAGCTATAATTATCAAATATGGATACTTCTATTTAATCCATCATCAATGAAACAAAGTTCATCCCACCTACCTAGATCATACAAGCCCTAAGAGCAAAGAAAAAAATTCTAACACTGCAATAAGCCTCCACCACAACCAACACCTCCAACATCTAACTCTATAATAGAAACATTATCAATAATGGCTCCAATATATCCTCCATAATTATAGGTGGACTCATATTTAACCTCATGGTTTATGCCTTCACCTTCACAATAAGGTAGTGCAAATGTAAAATTTTGTCAATTATGAAGAATTATAAATTTTGGGAAGGTAATATGTTTTGTGGGCAGGGCCAAGAAGTTTGAAAACCCATAAAGGGTGACCTCCTAGTTACACCAATGTATTAAAAACTCAAAAATGATAGTAGATTGGTATGATACATAGTTGAAAACCTAAAGTAGTTAATTAGTGTGCAAGAGGTGAAAACTAGTAAATGACACTTTAAGTGATAACTACAATAATTAATTTTTGACCAACCACACAACTCAATGCAAACAACTCTACTAGCTCAAGTCCTTGGAAAACTTATTGTGACTTTGTCTTGGGATGAGATAACTATTTAAGTATGGTAAAATGTTGGTAGTAAACTATGAAGTGTAACATCATAAAATTAATGTACAAGTGACAAGTGTATGATGTAAAATATTTTGTATGTAATGTAGCTTGTGTTTGAATACCAAATGACTATAGAAGATGGAAAGGCTCATTCAGTGCTAAAATGGAAAGGTTAATAATATGAAGTGATAGAGCCTCATCTTAGTGCAATAAATTCTTGTATTTTAAATTAAAAATAGTTATGATTTGTGTGAGTTAATAATATAGAGATCATGGTTCCATTCAAAGTTTTATGTCTTATCTTGTGCATATAAGTTTTCCATGTTTTGTTCATATCTATGTGTTTAGTATAACAAAATGTATGATATTTGTTAATAAATTGTGTTTGAATAAATATGCATTAATTAATAATGATTCTAATTACCTTAATTCCAACTAAATATTTTGTACTCGTAATCAATATTATATAATATAAAAATTAGCATGTTTTGATGGGTTTTTCTAGGTATCTCTGCTAACAATTGTAGCCTATCACTCAGAATTACACGTATACATGAGACTAAAACCAAAGATCACACTTTATTGATCCTTATTAAGATAATAAAAATATAAAATAGATAACACTCAAGCTTTCTCCTGAGACTCTAATATTATAGGAAGATATTCACACACACACAATCCCTTTGCTAGATTGAATACACTCTTTACTCCTATTAACTCCCCACACTCACTTGGAAGTTCTTCTATACTTACATCTACCTACTCTAAGGCCAAGCCTCCTCTTTTGTTTCTATTTATGTGACTCTTGGGACTCCCATTCATATTGAAAATGTTCCAAATGAGCACTTGAATCATTACTAGGTGAGGTTAACCATAGTAGGTGAAACCTCCACTGCTTGTAGAGTAGTGGTTTTAAAACCTATAATTAATGTAAACCTAAATTAATTATAATTATCATTTATTTATCTCATGACCTGATATCATTCCTTATCTTTTTGAATCTTGTTTAAGTGTGACTGAGTCTAAGATGCATATCTTCAACTATTGGAAACCCATAATATAGAGGATATATTTTTAGATGATGCAAGATTGCTTGACTAACTAGATGCTCCTACATCCAAATGTTGGATAGAAAAAATATTTCACTCTATCAATAATGGGCCACATAAAAGGGCCTATGAGCATCCCAACACTCTAGATAAGTCCTAGTGGAATACAAATGCATTGGACAGGGAGATAAAAATTTAAAAAAATAAAAGTAGACAAATTACTACATGAAAGGCTTGAAATAAAGGTTAAGGACCATTAAAATTAGACAAATACATAAATAACATTTAATTTAAACCAATAATAAACAAATTAAAAAAAATGTTCTATAACCTTATAGCCCATAAGAATCGTCTCTTTTTTTTATCTCCTTGATTTTATGTTTTGGTGGATGGTGTCAAAACATACTTTATCATCATCCACTTATCAGACTACAACCTTTTTGATCCAATTTTAAAATTTAAATGTTAAATAAGGGAAAATACCTAGGTAGTTGGTGTGCCACAATAAACCCTATTTTATAAATTTAAATAAGGACCCATTATCATTTTAAAATCTTCATTTCATGGTCTAGATGAACCTTAAAATTCTAATATTGAATTTATCTATGTAGCCTAAGGTTCTAAGTTTAATTTTGCATTTCAAAATAAAATTTTAAAGTTTGGACATGGTACAATATTATTTTATTTATCAACTTTGATTTTATTTTAAATGCTTACTCTGAGTTGAATTTTCAAATTTATTTGACTAATGGAGCTAACGAGATGGTGTTCTAAAACATCTCAAATTTTATGTATGTGCATGATTTATTTCACAACTTAGGCCTATTCCACATTCTTCCTCAACTAAATTTCATGGCTACATGTTCACATTATGTTGATTCTAAGTTTGTTGAGATGTAGTTTATTCGAGATATTTTTAACCCTAAGAGTTGACCACATGTTATAATATTAGAAGAGCAGACCCTTATCATAAAAGAGGTACATTATTAGATTTTGAAGTCCTTTGGGTCAACGCAGACTATCCACATGTCATGATCCTATTCACCCAAACCTTGCCAAAAAGGTACATTATCAAAGTTATAAGTTTCTCAAATTTACAAGAACCATCCACATGGCATCATCTCATTAAATTAGAGATTCTCAATCAAAGGTACATATTCAAGATTATATTTCATCCAAAATTCCAAGAGTCAACCACATGTCATCATCATGGAAGCCTAAAACTCATTAGAATAAGGTATAAGAGTGAAGTAAATAAGAACCTCCAAAGCCCCAAGATCTGTCTATGTGTCATCATCATGAAAGTCTGGATCCCACTTAGCAAAGTATGCAGTCAATTTCAAAGAGCCTCAAAAACCCTGAGATCACAAAACATGGTAGGATTACATTCACTTGGTGCCTATTAAGAATATATACATAGTTAATAGTTAAATGAACCCTAGATTCCTAAGATCATGCCAAGTGGTAGAATATCATTAATGCGTAGCTTATAAGGGGTACAAAACAAGATCATAAAACCAAAAAATCTTAGGTAATCAAGATTATGACAAGTTTGACAATGTAAAGATGTATATCTAGAATACAAATGCAAAATCTGATAGCTAAACCTAAATTCTATGCACATGAAATGATCATTTGTCTCCAAGGTAATAACTAAACACTCACCATGAATGAAAGGCTAACACATCAAAAAAGGTACTTGCTAAAGCTAACTAAAATTCAAATTGAAATGGGAAACAAAACTAAAATCCACTATTGCATTAACTTTGTATGAACTAAGCATTCAAGTCTTGAGATTTTGGAAATATATGCAAATTCCCAAACAACGTTAAATCAGTATTGTCATCAATAGAATATTAGCAAATTGTGAATTTGAACTATATTGTTATCAAAATCCCTAAGTTTTATCTTATAAAATATGTGAGTACTTTCAATCATCTTAAGATAGATTTTATAATGATTTATAGTATAACAATGGATTATTCATCATGATTTGGTCAACCTCCTTCCCCATACACCATTGCAAGTAGGCCTAAATATCTAAACATAGTATTTGATAAGGGAGCACTTGAATTTTAATTCCCCTATTACTTAGCATTTGGGATGAGATGCATGATACATAACCATATTCAGCACATGATCAGTTATTTGCGCATGATCGAATATATATAAATGACTTGCTACCAACTAAGGCCACAAGATTACACAATATGATACCCAAATCTAAGGTAATTCCTTGTATCGATCTACTTCATTATTTGTTTATTAATGGTGCCATTATTGGGGATTACTTACACTTTAGACTTTATATAAATGTGGTAGCATACATTTATGTGGAGGCATTTGAGAAGTATTTCCAACTTCTAATGCTATAAGTGACCTATAATCAAGTTTTTACCAGTGTTTGGTTAGAACATAACATAGTTGAGGGAAAATTCAAACAATGGATTAAGAAAGGAGGAAAATTAAATATTAAGGGTGTTACCTCCTTAGTCCCCATAGTTAAGTTTAGGCCAATAATTTTAATAGTAATGACATTAATGAATATACTATATGGTTTTCCCAACACCACCTATGTGTATGAGGAATTGGGGCCTTTTTTAGACATTAATTTGACTATTAATAAAATTGTTAAACTTGATGAAGTTATCAATGTGAGGCTAAGGGCACAATTTTTTTAATTTCACCAATGTTAATTTCTATATGATGTCCTATATAGTGGATGCAGTCATGGGAATAATATATAAGACTCATGGGAAACCCTAGGAACCATCCAATGAATGCATAAAGAATGGGGTCTGTGATGATTACTCCATATTACATGTTTAAAGGTTTAAAAGTGACATTAAAATAATTTTAGAAGACATTTATCCATAGGTATACTAATCCATCTATGGGCATCAGATGCCTAGGATTTCTGATAATATGAGAATGAATATAGAGAAAAGAGGGGATTATTAATATTATCTTAATTATACCATAACCAAGATAGATATAACTAGGGCACCTCCCCTATATTTGCCTCATTATGTCCCTAATAAGGTGGTAGAGTAAGAAATAACACATCAAATATACAATAATGTGGATGAATATATTGGTGCTAAACACTAACTATACTACCACAAAACCCCTCCCAACATAGAATATATTCAATATTTAGTGTGGAATCACCTCAATGTAGTTGGAAAATTTAGGGCACATTATGCCTTAGATGAAGCATGATACAGATATTGAGAACCTAGGGGTAGATTCAAATAATATTTTAATGATCTTAGGAAAAAGGGAGTTCAAATTCCCTATGTCCACAAAAAAATTGAGCATGATGAAATCTTCATCAATGCTTAGGATGACTATGATTTCTACATTTAAATTAACAAACACAACATGCCATTAGTGGTGGCATAAAATATTTTGTATGGTACTTAAATTACCAGAGAGAAAGCAATCAAAATTGTAGAGAAGGTGAATAGAGTTTCAAGTTGTTAATGTCCTCAACCATAGGCTTAATCATCCCCATAAAATACCATCCTCCTTCTCCTCAATAAGAAATAGCAAGCCTAGTGGAATAATATGCCATTCAAAGGGAGATAGATCCCAAAATTAGGTAGAATATTCTTAAGGGACTTCTATATCCTCAACTATCAACCACAGTGCAACCCTTTATAGAAAATACAAGGGCATCACCTCTTTCAGGTGGATAAGTAGGAGCAATATCTTTGGCACCTTTTCCTCCTCTGACTATAGTTTAACAATTAAATATTCTTAAATTTTTGTAGAGTTATTTTGTAACAATGTTATCCATAGTAGTACCCTCATCACCTCCAACATCTCCACTAATGGCACCTATAGTTTTAGTTCCATCATCTTCATCTAATGTAGTTTTCCAATCCATTTCACCTTCTAATACCTCTTCCATTTCCACTTCACCTCTACCTATGACATATTTTTAATTTCCATCCACCTCATGGTAAGCCCCTATTTCTACTCAACCACCCATTGTTACTTACCAAAGGAAGCCCAGAACTCTTCCAGTCTCTCATAAGATTTCCCAAGTAGAAGAAAGACCAATAGAGGGTTTATTCATTCATAGAGGTCCTCTTTTTGAGGAATCAAAAGAACATGAATACATAGTCTCATTGGTATATTACACTAATGATGAGGAGGAAGAGGAACCAAAGATTATGGAGGAAGAGGAATAAAGGGTTAAAATTGAGACATTTGATATAATAAAGGATATAGAGCCTAAAGAAATTGGGAAAGAAGAAGAGAGTTTGATCATTAATAAGGTAGTGTCTTATTTCACCTCTTCACTTACAATTTTAAATACTAGTGTTGTCAATTTTCCATCTACTAGTTTAGCTACTACCCCCATTTCTCCATATGAGTCATTGGAGAAAGATTGTTTAAAAACTAAGCCATTATATACCCATGCCAACATTGATGAAATAGGGCCAAAAACTTCTAATTCATTTGATTCTTTAATTTTTTTTTACCATAGATTCAATAATAGTTAAACCCTAAGCCCTAGAAGGAGGTTTCATTTTGAGAACTTGGTGTTTATTTCTATTTTTGACACCTAAGCACCATATGCACCCTCAAGGCCATCTACCAATTAGGCTTGACTATTATTTAGTCCACTTGGGTTGAGTCATCCATTATGTTAATCTTAAAGACTCTGGGATAGCCAATATATGTGATAGAGACTACACCATAAAGAGATATCTCAAAATGGATCAGGGTCAGTCAACCACCTCTCCAACTTCCTATACAAATAAGTGCTTTAATGCTTACACTAGGATCCATTCCACCTTTATAGAGGCTAGTTAGCCTAAAGAATAGGGGGAACTCATTATCCCTTCTTGGGTTAAAGAGTCCAAAAAGTGAAAGAAGGATAAAATGGGCTTGGTCCTCATATATTTTCCAACAATAAGTATACACTTTGATAAGAAAATTGTCACTATTCATAGGGTTAGGAAAAGGAAGGAAGTGGATGAGAAAGAGGAGGAAATAATACTAGAGAAAGGGGAGAATTTTTTCCCCTTGGAAAAGAAAAAAAAAATAAACCCAAATGACCTTGATGAGTATGAATAGGATTTTTTTGATTTCATGGACTCAACTAGGGAAGCCATGAAATAAATGTACAAAATCTAGGACCAAGCTAGACAAAGGACTCTATAGAGATATATTATTTAGGATTTAAAATAAATAGTGGAGAATGTTCAAAGCATAAAAAATATATTATATAATATCCTTAACACAATAAGGACTTCAAAATGTGAGTCCCAACCTTATTAGGAAAGGGTGTTAACCTTTTGGATCCAATTTAAGGAATTAGAAAAGAAGCTTAAGTTTTTGGTATCTTGTGAAATAAATAGTGTCTTTAATCATTTAAATATAATTACTCAAGAGGTTGTGTGGGGCCTTAATTATGTGATTTATAAAAGAGACAATGCCTTTAATTGGCACCAACAGATGAAAGCCTTTATATCCCAATTCATGAATCAAGAGAGAGAGGCTATAGAAATTTTTTGGGATATGAGGGTCACATGTGTGATTATCTCTATAGGGAAACAAAGCTGCTATAGAGAGATTCAAATATAAAGTAGAAGGCATGGTATATAAGAATAGCAAAGAGATTTTGCAATTGATTGATTTTACACAATACAAGGTTACTAAGGTAGAGGCCCTCAGAGCCAAATTCAGAGCCTCAAAAGCTGATCACAGAAAGATAACAAATGAAATCACATTGATATTCAATCTATTCATGATTAATTTTGGCATCACCTATACTGAGTTCAACACCACCTATTCATTATATGAACATCTCAAGGCTACTAAGGACACTACTACTACAGTATAGAGTACATTAGTTAGACCTCCTACAACACCCAACCTTAAGTGTTAATTCACATAATGGTGCATGTTCCTACTAGGCCTAATTTAGCTAAATTTTCACATTAAATACCTCAGTCTACTTAAATAACTACACTAAACATACAACCACCTTCCTCTTTTAATAGTGCCAAGTTGGCACCATAGATATATATGTATATTTGAATTTATTATAGTGTAACAAGACTTGGATCTATGTTCTATTTTTAGGCACACACGTGCACACACACACACATATATATTACATACATGTATATTTATGTTTGTGTATATATACACATACATATATATGTATGTAAATACATACATATATACATGTATATGTATGTGTGTCTGTGTATGTATCTATGTAATATATATATATATGTGTGTGTGTGTGTGTATGTTTACATATATACATACATACAAGCATATATTACATACATATATACATATACATACATACATACATACATATAGATATGTACACACACACATACATATATGTATGTTATATACATACATACATATATGTGTGTGTGTGTGTTGATCATGTAATTTTGGCTAGTTATCTTATGAATATCCTATACATACATGTTTTTCATGAATTTTAACTATCAATTCTATAATTGGAAATTTAAAATTATACATCATTTAGAAAATGAGGTGATCCCTCCCCAAGCCTATATATATTTGTAACTTCTATATTCCAAAAGGAGGAGAATTTTGGAAATTAAGGTGAACAAGAAATTTTGCAAATTATTTGGTAAGTTCATCTTGATGTGCATTCTTTGTTCTTCTCTAAACCTTGTGATTCATTGAAGAAGTTCCACAATTATGTTATTTTAGTCTTTAGGTTGTGTTAAAGTTTTTTTAATACAGTTATTCATACTATGCAGTAGTTAACTTGAATGCTCTTGTGTTTAATAATCATAATCTCCTTTTGAAGATGTTCAATTGCAATCATACATTATAAATAACCTTTGATTATGAGAATTAAATTTTATTGTATTTATTTCCTTATACTCCTAACTATGTTTATCTATCTTATGTGTTGACAATAACTTGGAGCAGGCATTAGTTCTTAATCACTTATTCAGTCCATAGTATAAGATCCAATTTGGAAGGGTTTCATCTGTCTTTAATTCATAAACCTTATTTTTTGCCTTACTCTTTCTCATTTTTTAGTTTCTTTTGATCTTTCCTGCCTTTGATTAGAATCCACCCAACCACCTCAAGTATAATTTCATTTTTTTTAGATTCTATTCATTTAAACTGTCTAAGGTAAATATCCCATTGCTCACTATTATTCCACTACCAGGTTATTTACAAAACTGAATACCCTACATCTCGTGCCTTAGATTGAGTATTTGCATCGATCCTAAAATGTTAGAGGTTACCTTATAAGATTATGTGGTGTGCATAAAACCCACATCAATAGCAGTGTGCATACACTAATAGTTTGGAAGTATTTGTGGAATAAAGCATTTTTAATCATTAGTACATGTTTTGTATGTATCTATTATAATCATTTTTTCTATTAATTTACTTTGGGAAATGTGTAATGCAAACATTTTGCCCAGTCATAAATTTTTTACATTATGTTTTCAAAAATACATACTATTTTTCAAAGAGAAAATTTTGGAAAAGTTTGTTTTTATAGTTTTCTATTCATTAGAGGACAAAGACAAGACAAATTTCCTAGGGAAATTCAAGTATTTGTAAGACCAAAAAAATTTAAAAAAAATGTCGCCATGAAATTTGTTAACTTCTTTGTATCATTGTATCATGAATTTAGTAAAAAAAATATTTTGGGCCACGTGTATTAAAATGTGACTGTGACTCTTGATCCATAAACTAGGTGCATATTCCACTCTGAGCTTCATCAACATGGATCTTATGAATCCTAACTCAACAATTTTTGGAAGATGATTGTTATAGGCTATTTGTAATGCTAAAACATAGCTAAAAAAGTGTTGAAAATGAAATGTATGACCTATTTTACATGAACATGAAGCATAAGAATGAAAAAAGCTCATAAGAAACACAAGAGTTATCCTAAAGAAACTTGATGTGGGAAAAACTCTAGTATGTGAGGCAATTTCTCTCCCCTTACACTATGTAATGAAATAAATATACAAGGTACTTGCACACATGGCCTTCATGGATAGAATTATCACTCCTATTCTATCTAAAAATTATACATATGGTTTTTCTACACTTATGAAACACTTATTTGTATTCTAACACAACTAAACCAACCATCTACATCTAAGAAACAATGAGACAACAAGAACAAAGACTCAAATAATTTACTTATAATGTGAATCCAAATTCAAGACTTCTCACTTCATTTTTTAATCCCTTCTACCTTGCACAAAACCTGTATTTATGCTCTCTCAACTTTGGAGTCCATCAAGAAGCTTAAATTAACTAATAAGAAGAAGAAACATTCATAATTGTTCAACTTCAAGTTTTTGGTATGGTGACAAAACCATCAGTACATGCAGACTGATGGTTTCAACTAGTTACACAATTTCCACCTAAAAGCACTAGTGGTTATACAATTGTCGGGGAGGTTATGCAACTACCACCCTAAAAATAATGGTGGTTCCACTATCTATGATAAACCCTTGCATTTCAAGAGCTGAAATTTACTGATTTCATGACTATGCCAATATAACGTATCTAATTTGATGTTTTGAATATGAAATATCTTACAATAGTGTATTACAAACATGAATTACATAAAATTAGGCATAGTGTAAATATCTAGTATATATGACTAATACATTAGGATCCAAATTTGGATCAACTCCCCTATTCAATAAAAAGATTAAAAAATACTAACTACTATGAAATTTATAGTCCTACCCCACTAAAGTTTCATAATTTTAATATTACAACCATTGTGTATTAAATTATCAATGATGATCGTTATGACTTACATTTTTATGGAATCTCAATAGTAGGTCATACACATTGAATAGCCACACTGACCCATTACACACATTAAATTTCTTGAGCCACTCTAGGAGACTATGGAAGTTTTGTGAATTAACAATAATCACAGTTGATTATTTTCAATATTCACTTTCTATTATTTCCATTGTCAATGTGTCATCTCAGATTTGAAAATTCTATGTGGATTTGTGAAGGAAGAAAAGTGTTTTCAAGAAACAAAGAAGCCAAACTTCAATTGTAAAGGTATTTTAGCATTCTAGTGTGTATAAAATGTATATTATTTTAGTAGTTAATTTTTAATGATAAAAAAAGCATGAGCATTTTCAAAATTTGGGATGCTTAGGATTTCAAAATAATAACATGTCATTAGTTTTTAAAAAATCACAATGAATTTTATTTAATTGTGGTTCTTGTAGTGATAATTATGTTCATGCTTTACACTTGTTATCTATATTTAAAAAATAATGAAAATCCTTGTGAAATGAAACATGTGTTCACTACATATAATATAAATGTATGAATATGTTTTAGTCAAATATGTGTGTCACCATTTTTTATTATTTGATAAATTGATACTTTTTGTAATAAGTGACTTTAAAGCCACTGTGATCACCTTAATACTCCAATAATTTAAGGCCACTTGTATCTGTTGATACTCACAATTTGAAACATTCTCCTATTTTTGGAAATTTCATTTTTAACTTGGTGTTCTTCATTTCAGCCTTACCCTTGTGTAAAGTTTTTCTTGTCCCTTTTGATCAAGGTGTGATTCTTGAATTTTTCTACTTCTTTTTGCATTATGCATCCACTATGCATAAGTATATAATACTAGGATCCTTATGTAATATTAAATGCCTATGTTAGCCCATTCATGATCACTCCCAATATTTCTCTTTTGGCCACTCTATAAATGCATTTTTGCCTTGGTTTTTATACCACACTTATATAAATGTGAATGTGGGATGAATGTGATGCCAAGTTCCTTGATGTGGACTATGAAAAGGACCATCTGAGATCATGCCACATGTCATGATCCTAGGATTTATGGATCATATCTTGAAAGCAATGCCATTTCCATGAGTGAACTTTGCAAGGTGCAAAAATCTAAAAACACGTGGATTCTTGGCTAGTGGTTTAATATATTTAAATTTTGTGGGGGTCATAAGTTGTTATTTACAAAATCATTAGGGGTCATGTGGAGGAATATTATGATCACCTTAGGTTATAATATATATGTCTTATGAAGCTGGCTCAAATGTAATGTCAAGTTTATGATCCTTGTGTAATATTAAATGATTGTGTTATTCCACTTGTAATCACTCCCAATCCTTCACTTCTTGCCACTTTGTAAACACATGGTCACCTTGTTTTTTATACCAAGTTTATAAAAATGTAAACATGGGACCTTTAAAATATTAATAAAATGTTAATATAATCTTTTAACAATATTTACATTAGCCAATCACATATTACTATTATCCACATAATTTATAATGTTGTATTTAGTCTCTTGGAGACTCCTTAATCACAAAATAACTTATAGTATGCCTTGGAAAAAGCCATGTGGCCTAGGTGGACCTATTGACCTTGCTCCTCAACTATGAGGCCAAATGTCTTGATGTGGTCTATGATGAATACCATATAATATCATGCTATGTGTCATGATCTTGGGGCCTCGTAATCAAGCAATGGACTTGAAATCAAGGCTACATAAGGACACATGAAAATGTGAACCACGGTATATTATTTTGAAATCCACTATGAACTATGGTCATGGGAGCTTGTGGTAGCACTTAGTGTGTTAAGGGTGCCATGTGTGTGTGTGTGTGTGTGTGTGTGTGTGTGTGTATGGTCTACCACATTTCATGTGGCTTCCACGTAATCTATATTATGAAGTTAAGGAAGGGTTGTGTGTTTTACACACACATGTGTGTTTTACACACACATGTGTGTGTGTGCATGCATAGGAAACACATAACCCTTCCTTAAATATGTAGTAAAAATTATGTTGAGTCCCTATGGGATGTGGGAGAACCTTTGTTATTTTGTCTCAAATGTGGAGCCATTTCGATGACTAAAATTTATGAGGTGCATGAATATGCAGACATGTGGATTGTTAGTTGATCATTCAATATTTTTAAATTATGTAGAGGCCATAAGTATTTATATGCAAAATAATTAAGGTTCATGTGGAGTTATATTGTAATCATGTCAGGGTTTAATATATATGTAATATTCAATCTTTTTCCTTGAACATAGTGTTGAGTTTCTTTTGAATCATGTGAATTATTTCTTAAGTATGTGGACTCCTTGCATTATGGATTTCGACTCTAGAAACATTTTTCTATATAGTTTTTTTATTTTGATGTTTAGATTTCATGCATGGTATGTAGTTCATGTATGTAAAAAATATGTAATTTTTTATAAACTTGAATGTCTTTTTTTATTAAAGAGCGTACTTATATTAATATAAACAAATAATGGTAGAATGCTAGTCATACAAAAAAATGGGTGGAAAAGGTCACACCCTTCAAGCATAGTCATGTTGAGGTAATAAACCCTCAGGAAAAGAGCAAGTCCAGTAGAGGGGGGGAAATAAAAATAAAAAATGAGATAAAAAGATAAGCTTGGAATATTAAACAACTGCAATTAGGTAACTACAAAATTTTTTACTTCTCATATTAGTTTTTAGACTTGTATAGTCTCCAATAGAACTAACTCTAATGCTTGAAGATATATTTGTATTTGTGAACACAAAAACAAATTTAAATTATTATGTTTGTGTCAATAGAAAACATATTTCTAAAAAAAAGGTTTAATTAGATTACACAACATGTTCAATAAATAACCTATATGCAATTTTACAATGTGAGTTTTTTTGGTTTTTTAAGTGATAGGACATTTATGCCATGTGGAGCTTTACATTATACTTCTTGACCAATATTCCTACATGTACATGAAAAAATAAATAATAATAAAAGTCACAACAATTTATGCCATGTGGAGATTTACATTATACTTCTTGACCAATATTCCTACATGTACATGAAAAAATAAATAATAATAAAAGTCACAACAAAAGATGTTATGTAAATTTTAATTGATGTAGAAACACAAGATGAAAATTGAGGAATGCTTTTCCAGCATATACAATGCTTTGAATCATGAAAATATTTTCAAAATGAATCATTCAATTATATTATTGGTGATTGTATTTTTGACACAATTCAAGTTTTATTACACTTTCACTACATGTCTAATATGATAAGAACCAAGATCATAGACTATTTCATGAGTTCTTTGAATAATGGTGACACATATGAAATAAACTAGTATGCCCATAAATTGTACCAAATTGTCTTAGATGATTTTCATAGTATACATGACATAAGCACATATTTCCATAGAATGAGAATTTACTCACAATATATTACTATACACACCCTAATTTAGTCAAGAAACCACAAGTACTATGTCTTTTGTTGCTCTTTTAGGGGAATATATTAATGATGAATGTGAGTCTTGTTCACATGGTCATTTTGGGTCTTTTGATCTTTCTTATGACTTTTTTCCTTGTTTTTTGCACCCTCAATGGTCCTATGTCATCCAATCCTAGTCACAAGGATCCCCTGGCTTGTTTTACATAGTCTTCACCTAGTTTTGTGTTCCCAAGACATTAGCATAATACACTAGTATCTAAGTTCAATTCTAGTATCCAAGAATCACTTTTTCAATGTGTTTTGGGTCTTAAACCTTATTTGAGCCTTCTCTTAGTATTTTATCTCTATTTTACATCTTGTCAACCAGTGAACAAGGGTCTTACATTCACATCAAAGTTCCTTTTATAAAAAGAGACTCACAAGGCATTTTACATCTAACACTTACTATTTTGGCACATAATTACATAAAAATTAGTAAATAATATAGCTCATCACGTTGTATACTACTCAACAACCCACATAGACTTACATTCTTGATCAAAGAAGGGCCTAAGCAAAAGTCCTTCTAGCATATCATGTACATTGATGATGCACATTTCATGTGGGAGAACTAAATGTGATCTGAGACCCCTATCATTTGGGTTACTGTAGGTAGTGGTTAGGATAATAAGGGTTCTATATCACATGATTATAACATCCCATAACCTAGTTTTTTTATTCCTTTTTCATTTAATCTTGTTTTTGTTTCATGTGTACAAGTGTTCATTAGGTTTTGGAAAATATTCAACAAAAGAATGACACAAATGAAAGATTAAAAGCTCAAAACTTACCTACAAGTCCTTGAAAACCTCCCACATCATCCCTATAAGTATCAAGCAGTTTTTCCATAGAAGGGCATTAGGTGTGGTGTGTTACTATCCTCCTAAGCATGCTACTATCTGAAGACAGTTTTTAATTCAAGTTCCAAAATTAAGGAATCCTAATTGATCTCTAAGCCTATTCCAACCTTCCTGACATCTAATAACGCCTATTTCATTCTAGAGAATTCAATTTTCTCATTATGCATACATCTCAGGTAAATTAGTTTGATATTTATATTTGTAATATTTTTCTAAATTTATCCTCTATACTCAGACCCTTTAACAACCTAGGATTTACATTTCTAAGTCATAAATAGTTAAAACATTTGGTGAACCTAACTTATTTCTAATATTTCTTAAAACCTTAGTTCCATCCTAGGGTTTACCTTATCTATTTTTGTGTAATAAATTGAGGTTTATAAAATTATGACTTTTTCTTGATTTTTTTTGCACAAACTAACTGATCTAAATCATTCCTCTAATAGGGTTTCATTAATTTGATACACTTTAAATTTTGTCTATAAAAACCTCAAAAACCCTATATCTACATACTAGGTCCCTATACATCCAAATATTAACCCTTAAGGTTTCAAATAAAATTTTGATTTTTTCATACATTGGGTTGAATATTTAGCATATTTGCAAATTTACCTATGTTAGATTAAATTATACCTATTGTGTGTTTGTTTTTAATTGTTTACATTCTCTTTTTTGACAAGTTCAAAATGACATCCAAGAAGCCTCTTGCCCCTCACCCAGTTGATGAATTCCCATCCTTTTCTCATAATTATAAGAATGAATGGACAGATTTTCAATATTTCACATTAACACATGATAATGATTGCATTTATAATGATGATGATTATTATTGTTGTAATGATGGATATGATGATTACTATGAGCATGACAATGAAAGTGTTGATGAGGATAAATTAGATGCATCTTATTCTCTTTTCTCTCTATCTTATCCTACTTATAAAAATCAAACTAACAATATAATGCCAAAAGAACCTCTTGTTTGAAGTGTTTTGTTCCAATGTGATCCTAGATTTTCAACCCCTTTTTCTACCTCCTTACTCAAATTAAAACAATATAAGTGTAATAAATGTAATATACTTTTTCATGATTTAATCAATATATAAAACAGCAATGCATATTATTTACCCTTCTCAATTCAATTTCAAAAATCATGTACAATTGAAATTACACCTTTTGCCAATGTACAAACTAAAGTGGATGAGATTATTTTATAACCTTCTTTTACATTTCAAGATCAACATAATGAGTATATGAAAAATGTAGATAATTTAAGTATCTCTAAATCTACTCCTAAATGTCATAATGTGCCAAATGAAAACATGATTTCTACTTCTTCTACTCGTAACTCCAAGATTGAAAATAATGATCATACATGCATTACACGCATAGCTAGTGAAGACATGCATTACATTGCACCTACATATGATGACATATTACATAGTAGTAAAAAGTTAAAATATTATTCTAATCTCTCTCTTAGTGAGCATGTAAATGATAATTCTTCTATTCTTACCTCTACAAGTGAATTAAACTCTAATTTTGATGAACCTTGGAATAACAATGATTACTATGATTTGGTGAAGAAGACATTGAGTATAGTCCTTATAGTTCTCTCCATACTTCACCTATCTCTCATGTTCAAATTTATTTATTATCAAATTCTAGTTTAAATTATAATGTGTCTTTGGTTAAACACAAATGAACTTATACTTATGTTCATAGTTTACACAATTTACATTTGTGTGATAATAATGTATCTTCTAGTCTATTAGCATGTGATACTTCTTTGAAAATTAACAAAATAAGAGATACCAATGAATCTCCCTCAACCTCCCTTACTAAATTATAACATGTTTCTCATCCTAACATCCATGGGGGTGATAGCCCATTTCCCTCTCACTAGGTCCAAGCTATCACCCCTCCAAATGTTATAGTGATCAAAACCAAAGGTCCCCAATGCAATGTACCAATGTCTAAAATTAATAATAAGATTAAAGAATTAAATTAACCCCTTGATGATGTTAATATACATTCATAAGAGGTAATATCCTTGATGCATGTCATGGGTGATTTATAACACTAAGTACAATAGCTCACTTTGGAAAGTAAATCATATTACTCTTGGGTTGATTATCATGTCATCCATGGCAATCCTATCCCACATAAAATATTTAATACAAAGTTACCTAAGCAGTTTAAGATATAAATATTACCAAATTTTAAGGGACATGGAGACCCATACTTGTACCTTAAAGCTTATGGAAAACCTATGGCGCATGTCACTAGTTATTTTATTCCCCTACAGTTATTTCCACATACTCTAAAGGGTGAGATATTAAATTGGTTTCATCATTCACTCCCCATTGGTTCACTACATACATACAATGAGTTAGAATAAGAATTTATCATGCACTGCATATAGAATAAGGGACCTTGAGTCACATATGATAGGTTACCTTCACTACACTAGGGTAAGTCATAAATAGTGAGTAATTACATTCTAAGATTCAAATTATTCATGAAATAGTTAATCTATTAGCTGACAGATTTAGAGGTACAATACATATTTTTTATAGGTCTCATATTCCCTCTTAAGGATAAATTACTATATGATACATCCAAATCATTCTAACATATATGTAACATAGTTATGGCATTAGAGAAGAAGTTGAGAGTAGTTGAGATAGATTCAAATGCAGATTTGAAGTTAGATCTCCCATAGCCATAGTCATCCAATATGGTACAAGCACCTAATCCACCTATGAGTAAGTAAAACTTGAAAGAAAAAAAACCATTCAAGATACTCAATAAAGGAAAAGATCCACTTTACATAACATCTCCTATAATGGATAGAGCACAAGACACTTGTAATGGGGCCATGCATTTTTTAGATAGAGATAGGCCTCATGATATTTTAATCACATTATTAGATATGGAGATGATCACCCTTCCTCCTACTCAGCATCATCCAGCACATCATTCCCAAAGAATAAAAAAAAAACCATATTACAATTATCATATAATCATTAGACATTGGGACGATAATTGTTATGCACTCAAAGATCGTATTGACCAATGTGTTGATATAGGCATTATAGAATTCACACAGGGGGCATCAAGATCTCCTTCTCCACACTCTCATATATCACAATCTTCTACAAGTGATTTATGCCAAGACATTCCTTTTAAGGAACCATTGGTTACTCATCATGTGAACCATGTGGTTTCTAGGACACCTACTTATGTGATATCTCATGCACCATAGATTCATCAACGATGGTAGCCAATTCACAAAGATAAACCTAATTATGCTAGTATGGTAAAAATATGAAAACCAACCCCACCACCAATTCTATTTTTATCATTGATTAAGATATTTGGCAACAATCACAAAGATCAGAGCACAGTTTTAGTTCAACCATCGATTAAGATATTTGTAAAAAATCATAGAGATCAAAGCATAATTTTAGTTTGACCATCAATGAATATATTTGGAAATAATCATAAAGATTAGAGCATAGTTTTAGTTCAACCACTGATTAATATATTTATCAAAAATCATAGAGATCAGAGCACAATTTTAGTTTGACCATCGATTAAGATATTTGGCAAAAATCATAGAGATTATAACACAGTTTTAGTACAACTGATTAAGCCATTTACTAGAAATTCTATACATCTAACTACTAGAAGTACACCATGAGCAATATCAATCTTATAGTATACATCTATGCCTACACAACATGATTAGTAGTATGGTCACTTATTTACCATGTCATCTAGATTTAGATAGTGCATGTTGCAGTTACATGATCCACACTTAGACATACTATGACACTTCTATAATAACTAAAAACTAACAATCCTAATCTAATAGACATATCTACTCCAAAATACATATAATTATGAGAAATCAATTATAGTTCCTTAGCTAAACAAATACATCTCTATATCAAAACATAAGCAATAAATACAAACAAAACATTTACTCAAGTAAACAATGCCATAAATTAAAATGTTAGATAACACAATACCCATGTAACAAAAAGTACATATGTATTAAAGATTTAAAATAAGTTTTAATACAATAATAAATAATCACTCAATAATCAGAGTTTGGTCACCAAAACCATGCTCCTCACTCTCACTCTTATATACATCAACACCAAAACTAGATTCCCTCACATCCTCTCTAGATCTTGATCAAGACCTTCATCTCCTCTCTCTATCTTGTAGTACTACCACCTCGGCCATCAAATCCACATGCCCTCATTATATATTAATGTATTCATCCACAATTATACCACCTACCCCACCTAGAACATCAAGTGGTGAGATATCTCACCTTTATAGCTCATCATATGTCTCATCTTTATCAACATTTTCTCATCTATATATATCATAGTGACAATGGTTGATCAATAAAATAGATGCACACAAATGCATGAAACTCCTGTGGCCCTCTCCATTAGCCCATCATCCATGACATCATCATGGATATTTCATGTTAGATCTCATAGCATAGCCTTAAAAATGGCCTCCTAATACTCATCATCTCTTTGACTTACACATACCAACATAATGCATTAGATATTTCATTGATAACTCAAAATTAAATTACAAAAAATACAAATACACAATGGAAAAATACCCTTAGTTACCCTAATGGTCTCTATATCTAATACATCCTACATGATAGCCCCATATCTTGGAAATAGTGGTGGCCATGTATGTTTCTTCCACCATACTATGTAGGCATCAATCATTCTTACATCATCCACATTGAGTATATCCAACACTAGATCTCACTTCATCATTAGAATTGGAACCAAATCAGTAGTTTTAGGTCTCAACCTACTACTCGACCTCACTGGCACCTCAAAAATCCTCAACCACACCCATGTTATAGGTGGCACATCTTAGACAACACCAAAATATCATATCACTTGCTCATACTGAAATCTCTCAAATACATTAACCCAATAGTCATGTAACTAGTATCTCACTTGAAATTATATCCATTGAACACCATCCTTAGGCCACCCCTAAAATCCCCTATAAGGTCTCCAAATAATGTATTAAACTATAAATCAATCCAACACCTATTGATAGTGTTTTTTTCTCTTTGATTACATGTGAGTTGTACCAATCCATCTCTCTACAAACATGTATGGGTAAGCCCAATCCATTTTTGGAAACCCATATGGTTTAGCAACTATAATATTTTTAGAAGCTCAACAATGCAATAATATAGAATACCCAATGCCAATCGCACATAAATCTTGAGTAAAATTATACAAATCTTGATACAAGTGGGCTAGCATAGTATGACCCCATAAGTATATGGTCATATGATCCTCTATATCTTGCATTATACCATGAATATGTATGAGATAGATACCCTACTTCCATCCACAACAACAAAGGAAGGTAGTAGCACTACCAAAAACTTTTACAACTATGAAACATTAGCCATAACAATCAAAGATAACATCACATCACATCACATCACTACAACTCACTGGCCCATGGGTCCCTGTGGTTATAGTTATAAAGTACCTCACATCCCACTCTATAGTTTTATCTATAGTAGCCTTTTATAACACTATTTTTCAACTAGTAATGGGAAAGCTTAGTATCTTATAGATGTCCTCCAATATCAAAGTGATCTCCCTAGTGGGTAACTAGAATGTATAAGTATCAGCATTCTACCTCTCACACAACATCATCATCATATGAGAATCCTAGGGTATTGGAGCAAGTGATACCATATGGCCCAAACCAGCTCTATCGATCACTACCCTCTCATCATCTAGCAAGGGTAGTCCACGTGAGCACTCTATCATCTAGCCACTTTAGAACTCCCTCATATGCACATCCACCTATAAAGTATAACCAAATATATCATTAGCATCTTTGAATGATAAATAAATAGGTAGTAGTAGTCATTAAACACAAAATAAAAGCAAAACTGGCAAAATTGGCTTAATAGACACTAGCATTTCACCCAAGATAGGAGCACTAGATAGTAACACTATACCTAAGATGGTAGCGAGGTAGCCCATGATACTAGCACAGTCTTGGGATCGCTACTTTAGTCCCCCTATATAGAGCCCTAACTACCAAATTTTAACTAAAATGATGAAAAAGGTAATAAATATGTCAAAAATAAGGAAAATGATAGGTTCCTTACCAAGGTAACCTCTTCCCTGGCCTAGATGAGTGCCTCCACCTCATCGTTGTAGGTCATGCTCACTTCCCATCTCCTCAACATGTTTCTATGCCTAGAGCTAAAATTTATCTCAAGTCAATTGATTCAAATTATTCTCAAACCAATCAACCAACTTATTAAATCCATGTTTTAAAAATGCCACCTACCTAAGTTTGACCTTGCATGCAAATTTCACCAACTAATACTAGATTCTTCTAAACATGATATCTTAGAAACCATAGCTCTAATTTTCAATTCATTTCTTGTGTGTGGGACTTGATCACAATATCCCCCACACCATTCTGGTCACACTACTATTCCAATTAAATTGACTTGATGAAGTGACAAAACCTATGCTTCTTTAACAAACTCACTATAGACCACAAGCCTATATTGGCCCCATTTTCTAAAAATAATTATGTTACAAATGTCTAAAATAATCAATCCTATGCTCATATTATTAATGTTAACTATCATTAAAATTCTTACCAACATCACTTTTGGTTTGACACCCTTACCATAATCTTCGATATCACACCAAAGGGGGGCATACATACACTATTCACACTGATTCAAAAACCCAATTTTTTTGATTTAGATACCTAGATATATAGTGATTTAGATACCCAGATATATAGTGATTCAAATACCTACATATATAGTGATTTAGATACCTAGATACATATATTGATTCAAATGCACATATTGATTTAGATACATAGATTGGTTCAAACAAATAGATTGATTCAGATTGGTTTAGATTGACTCAGATATGTAAATACATAGATTTGATTGAATGTTTAGACACAGGTTGACTTAGATTTATAGTATTTCATGATCTTTTCAGATATTGGTTCACATTCTTAGATTTTGCATAGGGTTTCAACATAGTTCTAGACTTAGATTATGACTATGGGGGCATATACACGGTACATCATCCCTATACAGAGATTTTTATACACATGGTACACAATTAAATAACTCAGATATTAAGTTTGGAGGCATGATGCAAAGCATGTGTCCTTGATCTCATAGGATTCCACTAGGTTATATGGATGGAACGGCACATTATACCATTCTATACATGTCAATTATTAAATTACACTCATATTGTCACCAGGATGTCCCAATATTTCACCAGGTTGGGTCATATAGTTGATTACAATAGTCGATCCATAGATTGTCACCAAACCTAGATTAGGAAGGTCGAGTGATAGTCTTAACCTCCAAGCAGATTACTTATTAGACTCAGTTCACATACCAAAGTGGGGGCAAGTAGGGATTATTTTTCCATATTTATAAATACTTCTTAAATTTAATTCATCATTCAAATTCAACACAAGGGGCATCCACATTGTGTATTTCCTCTTCATAGACAATATTTTAAATCTTCTCCACTTCTCTAGCCAATAAGTGGGCTAGGCCTAAAGCACATCCATCCTCCATATGGAATGATCACACAAGTATAGGTACACATTTTCTTTTCCTTTTACTCTAGCACTTCCATTTCATTGCATTACTAGAATAAAAGGGGGGAAATATACACACCCTAATTTGATCAAGCAACCACAAGTACTATGTCTTTTGTTACTCTTTCATAGGAAGGTCTTGGTGATGAATCTGAGTCTTGTTCACATGGTCATTTTGGGTCTTTTGATCTTTATTATGATTTTTTTTGCCTATTTTTTGCACCCCCAGTGGTCCTATGTCATCCCATCTGAATCATAGGGAACCCTAGCCTATTTTTTATAGTCTTCACCTAGTTTGGTTTTCCCAAGACATCAACATGATCCAAGATACTAGCGTAATGCACTAGTGTCTAAGTTCAGTGCTAGTGTCCAACATTCACTTTTTTATCATGTTTTAGGTCCTAACCCTTCCTTGATCCTTCTCTTAAGATTTTATATTTATTTTACATCTTATTGGCTAGCAAACAAGGGTCTTATATTAAAATCAAAGTTACAAGGAATTTTACATCTAGCACTTACTATTTTGGCACATGATTACATAAAAATTAGTCAATAGTATAGCTCAACACATGGAATATTACTCAATAGCCCACATAGACTTGCATGATTGATTAAAGAAGGGCATAAGTGAAAGTCATTCTAGTATACATGTGCATTGATTATGCATGTTTCCCTAAGGGGGAATTGCATGTGATATGATACCCTTATCATTAAGGTTAATGTAGGCAGCAATTTGGACAATAGCAGTTATGTATCATGTGATCATAACATCCTATAACCCAATTTTTCTCTTCCTTTTGCATTTTATCTTTTCCTTATTTCATGTGTAAAGGTATTCATTAGGTTTTGGAAAATATTCAAAAAAATAGTGACACAAACAAATGATCAACATCTCAAAACTCACCTATAGGTCCCTAAAACCCTCCAACAATAACCCTAGAAGTCTCAAGTAGTTTTTACATAGAAGGACACTGTCATGGTACCTTGGACACTAGTGTGGTGTGTTATTTATCCTCTTAACCATGCTAATATCTAAAGGGATTTTTCAATCCCATTTCCAGAATGAAGGACTCCTAACTGATCTCCAAGCCTATTCCAACCTTCCTAACATATGACAATGCCTATTTCATTCTAGATAAGTAAATATTCTCATTATACATACATCTCAAGTAAATTAGTTCTATATATCTATTTTGAATATTTTCCTAAATATATCCTTTGTACCTAGCCCCTTTAACAACCTAGGATTTACATGTCTAAGTCTCAAATAGTTGAAACACTTACATAGTAAGATAAAATTGGTCTTTAGGGTGACATATTTTGCATTCAACAGCTATACAAATTTTTGGACATACCAATTTCCATTTGGTCTCTTAAAAAATAAAAATAGATATTTGTATTTCAAAAAAGATAGTTCCATTCCATTGTACTCAATCATGTTTCATGATAGAAACCCCACTTATTGCCACTTAGAACCATTATTTTGCAAACCATTATGTACCAATTACTCAGTCTAGGACAAAAAGGTGTCAAATACTTGCAACAATAGTCTTCCCTATTGAAATGACATTATTCATGACATATAAGCGCATAACCTATATAGAATAACTTTGTTTAGCTCAAACTATGGTGAAAGATTATTTAATGCCATTAGTTACTTTACCAAACAATAATCCAATGGTCATGTTCTTCAAAAATATATCAGGATCAGTTTTTTGGTAATGTAGTTTTTGGGGCTAATAGCAATGCAATGGATTATTTGGAATTTTGTAAACAAGAACTAGTAAAATATAACATCAAAAGCATTGCCAATTAGAAAACATATACTGCAATAATTGGAATGCCATATGAATAAATTATCATTGATGGAAATGACTTTTGATGCTTATGGCTTTTTAAAATTCTACAAACCAAAATTTAAATGTGGTTAGAAAAAACCAAAAACATTGCTAAAGTCTATTGTAATTGTTCTCGGCCATCAAAACCTATAATATAATTTGCTTTGAAACAGATACCACTCACATTCATTAAGAGCCACTAAAAATAATGCCTCAAACACATGTTACATCTAAAATGCCTTGTGGTATTTGACAAAATTCCATCAAATATTAACATCTTAAAAGATTTTTAAATGAAAACAACATTTTATATTGTTATGGAAAATGATCCAGATCATATTTCTATTGAAACATACTTCAATGTAAGATTAAATAATGAATATCATTTCACTATGTGAATGAAATAATAAGTAGAAAAAAATCAAAGTTACATACATTGAAACAATAAAATGAACAAGCTAAATATCAATAACACATATCTAAAAGAAAGTAAAGATGCACCCATCCATGTTTGTGTAGTTTGTGAATGCTTTAATTTTAAAAAATATAATTTTCAAATTGACAATACCATTGTACAAACATTTTATTCTATTTCCATTCACATAAAATTAAAAACAATTGTGTTAGGACATCAAATATGCAAACAAAGTTAAAGAACACTTGATAATGAAAAACTTGTAATGTTTGTTGTTCCTTTTAACATTAGGAGAAACAAAAAAATAAAGGTTGTGCATAAGTTAACCTTTTTAGAAAAGAGAATAATTAATTTGTGAATGTCCTTTGCACAAATATGATAATTTAGCTATATATGATCGTTATTTAGCCTCACCAATTATAAATGTTCCTATAAACTTTGATCAAATTTAACAAGTATTGCCAAGACAATTGGATGAGACTAAAATAATTTCAAATAAGCTAAAGTACCAATTGGTATAAAATTACATATTTAAGAGGAAATGTTAGACTTGCATGTGTCATGAATGCATTGGGAAATATTTTCCATACCTTGCTATATAAGCAATAAAAAAAATGCTAATGATTGGGATTGAAAAACTAGATTCAAAAAAAAATGAAGAAGCAATAAATGATATTGATTCTATCGAAGCCAATGAATTTGACACACATGAAAATGACTTTGAACCAACTACAAAGTCTTTTTTTCATGGCTTTGGTTAAGCACAATTAACAAAAGACTTGGAAGATGACATTATTGAGATTACTCTATCTAAAGAATTCAAACCATTAGTATCTTTGAAGACAAGTTCTCAAAATGAACTTTCCAACTTTGTATTATGGTTCAAGTTGTCCTAATGATGCCACACAAAAAATATTTTACCAAAAAATAACAAATTAGGATCCCTTACACTAGGAGAATGATATTGTAACCCAAATCACTAATATTTTCTTCAAATCTATTAAAATAATTATACATCAGGTTTCAAATTGTGTTAGGATATGCATACAAAAAGGTAAATTTAAAGGAAAATATATTTATTTAAAATATGTTAAATATGAAAGAAACTTAGACAAAATATTAAAATCATCAATAGGATATAGAGCTTTTAAAATCATTCAAACATCACCTAACTATTTAAAAAACTCAATATTATTTTTTTGTAATGATAAGGAGATTGGGACCACCAACATTTTTTATCACATTATTAAGTGTTGAGCAATTTTTGGAATTGTTATGCCATGTGTTACAAAAGTTTTACCACTTAAACAAGAACAAACACAATGAAAAAATTGAATAAGAGAACATTGATACAATGATTAGGAATAATATAGTTTTTTATACTCATTACTTTGACCATATATCTAATGCATTTTAAAAAATGATGTTACAAAGCAAACAACTATTTGGAAAGTTTTGGATTAATTTTTTTGTGACAAAATTTAAAAATAGAATAAATGAGCATTTGCATTTTATGGTTTGGGTACATGGTACACTAATATGTGGACATTTTTTTAATATTAAAATAAAAAAATATTCTAAAAAACTATATATCTTCCAAATCAACGTTGCTTGATGAAAATTTTGCACATCATCATACAAGTACATATAAAAAATATAAAAAGTATCATTACATATTCAATTTCCTATTGTCTCCAATACAAATAACCATAATATTAGAGCCTTTGGACCATAGCAATGACTATACAAAGAAAATTCCAAAAAAAAAACTCTCAACTTGAGCATAAAAAATATACAAAAGACAACATTTGAAATGTTCTTGCAATAAGTGGTTTTTTCTAAAATAGAACATATAGTTTTTTGTGATCTTTTATTCCCTGCCCTATAATAATGTTAAACATAGATATTTGGATAAATGCTTTTTTTTAAGTATCTACATTATGGTATGTAAACACATATGCATTTTTGATGCATATTTTGTTGTAACATATTGTGGCTCCTATATGACAAAATTTGATCATACGTTGACAAATTTATTTTCTAAGGTGCATGAGAAATCTTCATGTAGCAATGAAAATTAAATATAGTCTATATGAAAACTAGGAAATACTCTCCTTAAATAATAACAAATGTTTAGTCAGAAAGTGATTCACGTTGTGTTTGGTTTCCATTACATTATAATTCAAGGAAAATAGTTTTCATAAACACATCACCATTATTAAAAAAAACATCCATCTTGAAGAGGCCAAAACTATTAGCATAAGAACTTGATAATTTGGAAGACATAATTTGTGCTTCTCCTATATAAAAATACACTTTAATATTGGTGCATTTGGAACAAATATGTTTGGCTAAATATGTATCATATTATCTAGGAAAATTCACAAATAACAAGAAAATTTAAAAAAACTCACATTATACGACATGTTAGATACAATGTGCACATAGATCTTGAAAAATATTGTAGATAAAAAATAATTTTGCTCATACCATATAATGACAATGAAAATACTTTGAAATTAAAATTTAAAACATACGCTAGTGCATACCTTGATCATGAGACACAAATAAAGAAGTTAGAAACTATGTTTATTGCAAAGATGATATCCAAATGGGGAAACATTGACATTATTATGAAATACATTGTGTTAGTTATACTATGCTATTTGACATTAACAATGACAATGAAACAAAACAAATGTTTGCTAATATCAAAAAATATGACACAAATCTTGATTTGCATTACTTTAGAACTAGAAATTTGTTTGATATTCAACAAATAAATAAATTTCAAATAACCAATCAACCATTTATTTTAAGGAATAATATTTAAAATTTATGAAAAAATTGAATAGGAAAGAACAAATCATAGTAAACAAACTTGCAATGAGAAAAATAATGGCTCAAAAAACACCAATCTACTTGTTCCTAACAGGTGGAGTAGGAACATGAAAAAAATTCAAAGCAAAAATAATATATCAAACAATAACACACTTTTATAACAATAAACTTGATACTAACCCTTTAAAAATCATGGGAGTCATTGTTTCTTATATTGGAAAAGTAACATGCAATGGAACTAGTGTAACTGCACATTCTATATTTTGATTTATGTATACATCTATTAGCATGTTGTCATTAAACTCAAATACCTTAAATATCATAAATAAATGTTATGAATAGTGGTGGCTCTTGTCTTTTGATGAATTATCTTTACTATAATGTCAAATTCCTCACAATATAAAGAATAGACTCCGTCAAATTATGCATACACTGACAAAAATATATGGAAGTGTCGATATTATTTTCATTGGTAATTTATAGCAAATATACCCCATTTGAGATAAATAGGATTTTGACCAGCCAATCTTGCAAAAATAAGTAATTGCATACACTTTTGGGTAGACAATGTAAAATAATTTTATCTACAAGAAGTCATGAGATAAAACAACATGCAATTTTTTTATGTTCTAAACTACATTAGTAGTATTGCTAAACTAAGGAGGGCATTGACTACTTGAATTTTATATGCTATAGAGCTCCTCCAATCATCCAACATTCTTGTATTTATTTCATAAGAACAAATATGTAGACAATCATAAAGCCAAAATGATTTCCCTTTTGAATGACGAAACATATAGATTGAATGCAATCATCAAAAAAATGGATTATATCCATGAAATCCTTATAAATAATGAAAGAAAATATTCTTTCCTAATACAACTCTGAAATGGAACATATTGGTTAAATTGATTAGTGGAAAATATGACATATAAGATGGCTTAGTAAATGTTATTGATGTAATTCTCGAACACTACACACCTGTAGAATTAGAAATCATCTGGATATAATTCAATGACCATAGCATTGGAAAACTTCAACATAAAAAAATACAAAAAATGTACATTTAACAAAACTCCCAAAATTGGACTCTATAAAAATAAGTTCAAGAAAATATAACATTAAAAAACCAATACTCATCATACATGGACAATTTTTTCTGCAAATAGCATGTTCATATACTATACATAGACCACAAAGACTTACAATGGATGGATTAACTTTTGATCCTATTGCAGTCAAGTGGCATTACCTTGTTTACACTACTCTTTCTCGTGTTAAAAACATCAAATAATTGTATCTTGTAAATAAATTGAATTATGAAAACTATCATATTTAATAAAGTTAATATTGAAATAGACAAACTATAAACTTCTACACGATGGATACCACTTTGAAAATTTGACCCTTGGTCTTTGAACACATAAAGCTTGCAATTCCATTCAATCTATAATTATGACCTTATGAAAGTAGTTATGTTGTTCTTACAAGAAACTCAAAACTATGCAAACACCAAAAAATGCAATTCTCACTAAAAAAATTAAATGCTTTTATTCAATAAACCTCTGAAACATTTGCTACATCAAACATGGAGACTATCACACATGATATATTATACTTAGATATACCAATAGTAATAGTTAATATATACTTGGCCTAATTTGTTCCATTTATTCATATATTGAAATTCATAAAAACAACCACATCCACTTTACCATCTAATAACAAGATCATACTCGTTCAAGACTTAAACATTGACATTCTTGAGCATAAAAGATCTAAAAAATAAGTTATTTACATGATGCAAAAATATAATCTCTTTTTAATATTAAACTTGCAATAACACATATAGGTACTCTCATAGACTATTTTTGAACAAATGCAAATGTGAATAATATAAAATAGGACATATTTGATGCTTATTGGACTAATCATCATGTAATTTACCTTTAATTTTATTTTTACCTATACATCAACAGTGAACAATTATAACAACCATTGCATATGACAAAAAATGTCATGATGACAATACAACATAAATATCCCACACACATAACAACTTTTATTTACATTATTGTTCTACACATACATTCACTTCTATTTTTCAACTAATTTATTTTATAAAAATACAAAATAAAAGTATACTTGTTGACATGTCATTAAGGCAAAATAACTTGTTTGAAAAAAAATTGCACATAATTTTATCGAAAACTACAATTTGTTGAGTTTAAATAATAAAAATAACAAGGTAAATGACAAATCATGGTAGTATAGCTCATTGTCTTATATTATTTAGATCTAAAAGATGAAAAAAAGAGAGCCAATAGACCAAAAATACATAAATATGTAAGGGATAAAATATTTAATCCAATTTGAGTGCATGAGCAAACATTAAAAGAATAACTTGATAAAGTAAATCAATAAGCTATGTACAATCAATGATCCTACTAAAATCCAAAGATCTCATCAAGGGGACGTCTCTATGTAGCTCTTGTATTATCAGGATTATCATACCAATCTTCTGCATAATCATAATCGTTAATGTACTCATCATCATTGTAGATAATTAATTTATTAGGTTTTCCTTGAAATTGTCATATGCCATTGTGATCATCTTTTGCATATGTATCTGAAAAACCAACTGCACGATATGTTGGAGTTATTTTCTTAAAATTTTATTGCTCTTGAGTATGTTCATCATTATCAAGAACTTACATCTCATTCTGATCTATAGAAGAATTAGGTGTCATTGCTTAAATACTAGGAAGTGAATTAGTTTATGTTTTGACTTATTGACTTGAATATGTAACCATAGCTTTGGCCTTATCTTGTTCCTCTATGCATGAATTATATATAGTATTTTAATCCTTGGAAACCACATGTGTACCATTAGTATTAGTAGAAACATATTGATTTCAAAATTCTATCATGAGGAACCTTTTAACAAAGGTGCTTTCTTGCTTACCTTGAGTTTGCTTCTGAAAATTCTATTTTGATAATTACTCTTTTTGAAACTTAATTATTTGATTTGTCCCCTTTTCTTATTTAACTATTCCATTTGTAATTATTGTTTTTTTATCCTTACTTTTTCATCGTGTTCCTTTTTTAACCTTGATTTATCTAATTTTTCTTTTTGAATATTTTTTTACTCTAATTTTCCCTGTTGAAGATTTTCTTTCTCTAATTTTGTCTTTTCTTGATCTAATTTTGCCATTTGTAACCTTTCTTGTTCTATTTTACATTTGTTCTATTTATACTTGTTCATTGGAAGATGCAATTATAATGCAGATTGATTGATTGATTTATATGATGATCACCAGTATCGATGATACTTTTTAGTTTATCCTCCAAAGCCCAAAAATTGTCTATATGATGCCCATGCATTCTATGATAGTATTTTGATCTCCTTAGAGGATGCATAGGAGGTAACTGTTGGTAGTTTTTGACCCCATAGGGAAAAAATGCCACCCTTACCATTTGAAACTTTTCACTTTGTGCTAATTTTTCCTTGAAGGTTTTTTTCATGTTGATTCTAAGTAGTTCAAAGAAGCAATAAAAAGTCTGAAGGAATTCCTTCGAGAGAAAGTACCAAGATAAAAGTCCATATAAATTGCTCAAAAGTAAATATTTAAAGGAAATAACTCAAGGAATTGGCAGGCCCAAAAATTTCAAGTTTGAGCCTTGACAAATGGTCGTTGGGGTTCAAATCTTCCATGACTTGCCCATAAACATCAAATTTAATCCCATATGAATATCCATTGGTATTCAAAAGATCAAAGGGTTTGTCAAGATTACCACGAGCTTGACACTTGTTAAGATATTGTGATAAAAGATCAACAGCATGAGTGATAGTCAAATAGTCAACAAATTTGAAGGGCTAATCAGTCAGGGATAAATGGCATAAGCCCATCCAATTGGTAAGAGATCGATAGACATGCAAAATGCCAAGGGGGTATCAATTTTAATAGAAAATATATAAGTCTAAAACAATAGTAAGGAGCATGCCAGGATTTAAATGTAAGAGATCAAATCATGTACACTTGGTGGGAACATGTAGCTACCCATGACATGGCTCTCTTAGATCAAAAAAGGGAGACTTGAATGCATAAAGGGATCAAGGACATTTACAATGATCATAGATTGTTCATCTCATGGTCAAGTAGTTGCACGCTCTAAAGGCAAAAATATTTCAAGGACATAGTGGTGGTTGCATCCATTTATGACCCCTTCTCCATCCTCTCATGTAATGTCCCCTCTTCTCTCATCCCTTTCTACTAATATATAGATGTTTAAACCTTAAAAATCATCCTTAAACTGGTGATAGAGTTACTCTATCAAAATTTCCTTGTAACATTCTCTTGAAGCAATACAATATAACTTTTTGATTTTTGTTGAATCCAAGAGTGCATTATTAGATTTTAGCTTATAAAAAAGTATGTTTGTCTCTCATCACCTGTGATATATGTATGCACCTTGCTTTAGTTTTCTTAGTTTCTTGCGGGTCATGTAATGTGTTAGCCTTTGGTGACTTTCTGAAGCATTACAAGTTATAGTGTCTCTCCTACAGACCTATTCCTTCCTCCCTTTCAAAGTTCATCCTCCCCTTTGACCTCCACATAACTACTCATGCTTGCAACTTTGAAATAGGATTAGATAGACTATCTTGTTTGAGTTTAGTAATAGTCATTAAGGTTCCCAGTTTAAATGTGGATCACTCTCTATTTGGTGCATCACATCCTTTAGCTTAGATTTCTCTTTTATGTTATCCTCCTATCCCTTTTCCTTAGTCAACAATAAATTTTAGTGTGAGAAATAAGAGTTGAAGTGAAGCATCTGAGGAACTAGCCTCATTAAAAAACCTAGAGGTTCAACCTCACTACAAGATACCCATAGCCTGAGGTTATCCCAATGCTTGTAGATAGGAGTGAGAGAGTCAAAGAAACTCACCAAAAAAAGGGTGTAATTATATGCTACAATAGTTTCTATCACACTCGATGGGACCACTTTCAAGGAAGATTGGTCAAGTTTGATGTTGGTGTGATCAATTTGCAACAATTATAGCTTTCATATTCTAGTATCTAGTTACTCTAAAGAACACTCAGCAATCTTGTGATAGAATTGTTTACCAAACTTTGGTCTTGTAGGCCAAAAATTACTCTCCCTTTTCTTTCCTTATTGTCCTAAGCAGGTCGTCTTTGATGTCTTCACCTTACTACAATTGTGGTTTTTCCTTTTGTAATAGGCTTGTTCTTATAAAGACTCGAGTGATTTGAGTCCAATAGGTCTTCAAGTTGATATGGGGCTTATTTCACTTTGAGTAAATTACCTTGAACAAGCCTTTTTTTCAAAGGAATGGGCCAGTTTCAAAGGAATACAAGTCTTTCACAAAGCTCTGAAGGTCAAGTGCCCTTACGGAGGGCAGGCAGGTGACAAATGGGACCATTCAAGCAAGCTCTAAAAGGCAAATTTAGACCCAAGGTTCCCTTGTGGAGGGAAGAGAACACATTTGAAAGAGAGAAAGGCAGAAGGCCCAAAGGGGAATTTTCCTTCAGAAAAGTGACAAGGCAAAAACAGAGGATTTCTTTAGACTTTTTGTCCAAAGTAAATCCAAGGAAAAAACCAAAGGTAAATTCCTTCAGACAAAATGCCCAAAGGAATTCCTTCAGACTTTGTCTAAATGAATTTACCAAGAGAAGGTTGAGACATGAAGACAAGATTTCCTTCGAGCAAAATGTCTGAAGGAATTCCTTTAGACATTTTGTCTGAAGGAATTAGGAAGAGAAAGGAGCCCCGAAGGGGAAGTGCCCTTGTGGAGGGCTCTTGGCTATCAAAAAGGGGGCCTTTTCCATTTTTTCAAAGGGGCACCTTCCCTTCAGGAAGGTTCATTCTACAAAATCCAAAAAATTGCTAGATGATGATGACGAGCCTGAGAACATCAAATTCAGCATGGTGAACTAGTTATTGGAGGTGCAAACGTCTGGTGATAGGCCCATAGATGTCAAATTCAAGATAGTGAGATAGTTGTTGGTTTTCAAATGGTGATAGGCTCATAGACATCAATTTTGATGGGATGTGTTAGCCATTGAAGAGAGGCTAAAGAATAAGTTCTTTTGGATAAGTAGCTGAAAGATTTCTTTCAGACGTTTTCTCTAAAAGAACTCATGAGCGCAGGCTTGAAGGAATTCAAAGGGAATAAGACCCGAGGATAGACTCAGTGACCCACTAAGAAAGGGGCCAAGAGGAGATGAAAGATAGCCCTGAGAGCTGAGTTACTAGGAAAAGATAAGAAGTAGCATAGGAATGAATAGAGCAATCCAGGTGGCATAGAAGACGTCCGCAGGAGAAGTTATTATTGAAGATGAAATAGTCTCCACCAAGTGATCATCAAAGGGAGTGTAAGCATTCAATAGTGCAGCCCATTTTTCTTTGTTTAGCATTGATAAGCAGATAGTCACATAAGTCTCACAGAGGGGCAGCCTTGTCATTCAAACAACAAAGTGACCCATGCTTTAGCAAGAACATTTTATACAATGTGATCAGCAAAGTCAAGACCTGTGACATCTACAGCATGGTTCTTTGAGGCCATTTATGGAAGGATGATAGTAGCATGAGTGGATTCCTCTTCCCTAGGTGTTTAATACAGTATGGGCCACCTATTCTTGGGGAGACTAAGGAGTCTTTATCTTAATGCTATATATTGTAACCTCTCAGTTGAGAAATGTATCTCTCACTTGTGTAAAGTGAAGCCCTGCCAATTTTACCTTAGAATCAAAATAATGTGTTTTACCTCTATCTGACTGGTTATACTTCTAAATATATCTATGTATCAACTTTGTGTTTAGTCATTTCATCTTTATGCTTTCATAGGTTGAATCCAACATATCTAGTATATCCAAGACCATTTTTGTAGGTTAACAGGAAGTGCCCAAGTTAGAGCATAGAGAAAGAAGAGCAGTTATTTGATAGTGTGCTTCTGTAGCACCTATGATAAGTTATTTTTCTTTGTATCTTCATTAAGCCCCCTATTAAAGTGCCCCTACAATCTGGTATTTTGTTTATATGAAGTGTTTGTTTGCCTTTTTGGTCTAAAGTGTTGATATAAGCTGAGTAGATTGAATCATTTGGTGCATCACCATTTTAGATAGGTTCTACTTTTATTATATCCTTATCTCTTTTCAACCCCCCCCCCATTATCAATATTAGTAGTTAAGGACCTCAAATATGCATCAAAGGGAGATATCCCTTATCTAGAGATTCATTCCTCAAATTTTCCAAGCCCACAGCAAGAGGAATGTCTCCATTGTGCCGCATGGAAGAGAGAAGCTGAGCCTTCTCTCTAAGGGTGCAATCCATAGCATTAATAATTTTTGGCATGCCTAGTGGGACCATTTTTGCTACTCAGAGAAGTTCTAAGATTGGTGTTGGTCTTGTTACTGCAGAGAGAGAACAACTAACCCAGCATCTAGTGACTCCATTTTCAAGAACTTAGTCTCTGATCAGAGATCATCCTGATATCCCATGCCTAAGGTCACCATAAGATCTTCTACCAAGGGTGTCCCTTTCAAATTCATTGAGCTTCCCTTAAACTCAATAAAGTAACTAAGATTTGCAAGGACTCATCCCTATATAGCAAATCAATTTCTCAAACTTGCCATAAAATATACCTACATGCGAAGGCCTTAGTTGAACCCTGTCATCACCATGGCTTTACCTTTTATAGCCTTGCATGGTCAAATCCCTTTAAACCTTCTACATTATGACCCAATACTAGGGACAACCCTTAAAAGTGTTCCTCCTTTTAATGGAGAGGGGCCTATTACCACTATTGAGCATATCAGTAATATAGCCAACCTCTATAACATTCATAATGTTACCGAAGATAACATAGCCATCAGGTTACTTGTGTTGCCTTTTAAGGGTAAAGTTTTGGATTGGTATGGGACTTTTCCTATGAATTTAGTTGGCTCATGGAATGAATTAGGCACTCTCTTGACAAACAGATTTAGGGAGAAGAGTGACCATCTCTCTCTTGCTAAGCAATTAACCACTATGAAAAGAGCTCTGCATGAGTTTATGTAGGATTTTAATACCAGGTTCTAAAAGACCTAGGATAGAATCCCCATTTTAGTGAGCCCAAACCCAAGCTATGTTTTCCTCTACTACTTAAAGGCTTTAAATAGTGACATTGTTATCATGTTACAGTCTATGGGAGGAAAAGTGTTACCTATTGCCTATGAAATTGCCATAGCCACCAAAAATTGTTTGGTATAAGTAGGAAAGATAGCCCCTAAACCTCATATGCTACTCTTTCCCAAATTGTCACCCCCAGTTCAGACTATTGTACCCACCTTAGCTCCTATGCCTGGTGTAGAAAATCTAAATACTACCTCGCCAAATGACCTCCATGAAGTTAAGCACTTGTTACAAAGTGTAACCAATGAATTAGTGGCTCTCAAGAAGCAACAAGCTCAAAGTTATCAACTGAACTAGGGATACCAATAGTTTAAAAAATGAATAGACCTCCTTTCCAAAATTATAACCAAGGATAGGGTCACATTACCCAAGCTAGACCATATCAAGATTATAATCTAGGTGCCCCTTCATCGTCCAAAGCTCTTGTTCCCACTCAAAATAACTTGGTACAAGAATAACCTAATTACCCACCCCTGGGATATGGTCAAGAATAGGTTGTATATACTAATGAGTTGACAAATCAATTTATGAATGCATAAGATAATCAAGCAACCCAATTCTCAAGTTTTTAGGTGTTAGTACAACCTAGGATGGATAACAGGCAGGCTCAATCCGATTCCACTCTCATAAACCACTTGGAAGGAGAATTCTATGCAATAAATTATGTGAGCAGTATGGACAACTAGGGTGATTATGTTGTAGTAAATACTAGGTCCAAAAAGAGAGCTATGGAGGAAGCTCAGGCAACTACTCAAGTGTCTATAGCATTTTCTTCATCACATGTGAACTAAAAGTTCCCAAATTACAATCCATCAGTTGCACCCTCAGCTCCTCAGCTTGCACCTTAGGTTGTAAATGCCCCCAGAGAAAATTCAAAAGGAAGCAACCCTCAGATCAATACAATGGACCAGATGAAGAATCTGTGCATGAATATCTCACTATGGGATTCCTTAGCAATGCTAGGACAAAAGGATATACTCCAGAAGGAATTACATGGGCTGAATGAACAAGCCATCCCAACAAAGGCCAATAATGTATTGATTATGAATGGACACCCTTCCATGGTAGGACAAGCAAAGAAGGATGAAAATATTCCTCCTTTCTACCTATCCTTAGTCATCAAGGATTTCTTGGTTCATAATTGTATTATTGACAATGGGGCAAGCACCTCAGTAATGCCCAAATGCATAGCCGATAAGCTAAGACTCAAATATGAGGAAATGACCAAGGGAGTCCTGTAGTTAGATGAATCACCAACTAAGACCTTAAGATTGGTAAGAGGCTTGAACCTAATGCTTCACACCTATCTAAACTTCTCTATTCCCCATGACATGGTAGTGGCAAATGTTCCTCCCTACTTTGCTCTCTATTTATCCATGGATTTCACATCTAAGATAGGCAGGTACTTAGTAACAAACTAGTCTTACATGGTTTTTAGAACCAAATATGGAACTAAAGTGAAGATTGAGTCAAAACCAATCCACAGAGATCATCTATAGCCATACTCACTCAAGGCAGTGAACGTCAGCGACACCATCATTGATGAAGAAGAATTCTAAATAAACCAATCTTTGCCCTCTTCCCTTGAAGGAGTTGTTGGCCTACTCTTAATGAATGGGGAAGTGACAATTTCAAACATGACCCATACAAGTTCATCGAAGAGGCAGGTCTTAGAGTTTATTACATGCATGAAGAAAGTACTTTCATGCCAAATTTGATGAAGGCAAACTAAGAAAGCTTTGGTTTATGGCAACTCTTCTTCGATGGCTCCAGAAGCAAATTGGGCGCTGGTGGTGGAGTAGTGTTAATTTCACCCTCAAAGGAGAGATACTTCTCAACTTTCATATTCTAATTATTCTACACTTGCAATGTTGCAGAATATGAGTCTCTCATTCATGGTTTAAAATGGGAAAGGAAAAGGGGAATAAAAGAGTTGTAGGTTTTTGGGACAGTAAGTTAATTGTAAACCAGGTGAGAGGCTGAAACTTGACCAAGAATTCTTTGCTTAAGACTTACAAGCATAGGGTGTGGGACCTAGTAGAGAGTTTCCTTACTTTTAACATTATTTCCATTCTAAGAGAACAAAATAAATAAGCATATAGACTAGTAGCAGTTGGTGATCAGTTTGACATTCCCAAGGGAATAGGTTGGGATAGCAGTCCACACCATTTAAAAGTAATAATAAGACCATCCATGCCTGATAATGTCACTAATTGGTAGGTGTTTGATAGTGATCAGTAGATAGCACTCCTCTTACAAGAGGAGGCTGAGTTTGCTTCTAGGAATCAAGCCAAGCTACAATAACAATACGATGGCCAAATTGTTCAGCTAAAGAACAACAACTTCCCAAAGGCTTGGTCACTCTTGAAAGCATCTTCAATGAGGATGACCAACTAAAGAATGATAAAGTAAGCATCATGACCAAGAGAGAAAATTATGAAATAGTTGAAATATTCAAGGATAGGTTTCTTGTGCTTAGGAAGGTATGTATAGATGATGAAAGGCATTCTTTCATTTTGTTATGCCAGGAGTTTGCTGATATTTTTACTTGGGACTATAGCGACCTGAAGGGTTTTAACCCAAGATTGGCCCAACACACCATTGAGTTAGAGGAAGGTGCCAACCCAATCAAACAAAAATAAAGGCCTATCAATTCAAAGATTGAGCCTCTCATGTAGAAGGAACTCACTAAGATGATCGAGTCTAAGATCACTTTTCCTATCAAACACTCATCTTGGCTGGCTAATCTGGTTCCTGTTAGGAAGAAGAATGGGGAGATCAGACTATGCATTGATTTTAGAGATCTCAATATAGTCTCATTAAAAAATCACTATCCCCTCCCAAGTATGGAGCAGATCCTCCAAATGGTTACAAGTAGCAAACATTTCTCCCTCTTGGATGGGTATTCAGGGTATAATCAAATTCTAGTGCAAGACTATGATTAGTACAAGACATCCTTCACTACCAAGTGGAGAACTTTTGCTTACAAGAAGATGCCATTCACACTATCAAATGTTGGAGCTACCTTTCAGTGAGCCATAGGCATGGATTTCCAAGGTCTGATAAATAATGGTGTATTGGTCTATCTTGATGATTTGACAATCTTCTCTAAGGATGCAGGATAACATCTCAAACACCTAAGGCAAATCTTTGAGAGATGTAGAGATTTTGGTATCTCTCTCAACCCAAAGAAATATGTGTTCATTGTTCATGAAGGCAAACTCCTTGGTCATGTCATTTCAAAAGGGGGATTTACCATTGATCTAGAAAGAGTACGTACCATTCTAATGTTATCCTTACCTAAGCATAAGAAAGGTCTGTAAAGCTTCTTTGGTAGAATAAATTTTATTAGGATATTTATCCCTATCTTTTCTGAGATAGTCAAGACACTAACTTCCATACCAAAGAAAGATGAGAAGTTTGCATGGATAGCACAAAGGAAGGATAGTTTTAATAGGATTAAGAAATTTATTACCCAGGATCCCACCTTGATCAGTCCTAACTTCTCCAAGGATTTCAACCTTTACACTTTCAGAAATGAAGAGGTAATCTCCACCATGCTTACTCAAGCAAATGATGAAAACCTTGAACAGCCTCTTGCATTCTTTAGCCAAGGTCTAGAAGGTTTCAAAATTAAGTATACATATGTTGAAAATCAAGTGATTACAGTCATATGAAGCCTGAATAAATTTAAACATATGTTGTCAAATAGTAAGGTTCATGTTATGGTGCCACATCCTAGTGTCAAAGATTTCTTGATTAGCCGTGATCTAAATGAAAAGAGAGTAGGATGGATCACCAAGGTAATGGAATATGATGTGGATATCAAAACCACCAAGCTAGTAAGGGGAAGAGGACTATGTGAATACCTTGCTATAGACCTTAAACAATAGAAAGAGAGCATTTTGCTACTCCATGATGAAGTTGTAGCAAAGGAACCTGTAATCATAGAGGACTGGGAATAAGACATGACACATTTCCTTCTCACTGGTGAGTATCCATAGGGCCTTAATAGGACTAAGAGGAGGTATTTTAAATTATAATCTCTTCCTTATGTCCTAATTGATGGGGTGTTATTTAGAAGGGATTTTTTAGGGGTACTCTTGAGATGCATAGACTCAAATCAGGTTAATAGAGTACTATCTAAGTTTCATGATGGACTAGTTGGGGTCACTTTGTTCCTAAGCCTACAGATGTAAGGATTATGAGGGCTGGTTACTTTTGGCCCACTTTATTTAGAGATACTCATGCCTAGATATGGAAGTGCCAAAAATGTGCCCTTTTTGATGGAAAGAAATATTTGGTTGCAATGCCTCTGCAACCTATTCAAGTAGAATAGTTGTTCATGCAATGGGGCCTAGACTTCATAAGAATGATCAAATCTCCTTCTAGTGCTAGCCACAAATGGGTCTTGACTACTGCAAATTAATTCACAAGATGGGTAGAAGTTATTGCTTTAAAGGAAGCCAACGAAAGTGCAATCCTAGACTTTTATGAAGGCCTGGTGACAAGATTTGGAGTTCCAGCTACCATCATCTCAAATAACACATTGGCTTTCTTAGAAACCAAAACAAGTGAGTGGGCATTGGGATACAACATCTACCTTAGTACTTCTTCCAATTACTACCCATAAGAAAATGGGTTGGCTAAGTCCACCAATAATAATCTGATCAAAATCAATAAAAGGACAATGGAGGAAAATCAAAGAACTTGGCAAGCCAAGCTAAAAATAGCCCTGTGGGCAGACAGGGTTACTCCAAAAAGAGTAGTTGGCAATTCATCATACACACTTACTTATGGAAGGGAAGCTAGACTTCCTATTTCACTTGAATTTCAAGCCTTGGATCTTTCCCACTAGCTAAAATTGGAATAAATCGATAGCATGGAGGTCAGACTTTGTGAATTAATGAAACTTTAGGAGGCAAGAGAACAAGCCATGGTTTCCATGACCAGCCATCAACAGTAAATGAAGAAGCATTTTGATAAGAAATCTTGATCAAAAGGCTTCTTAGAAGGTGACATCATCTTAAAATGGGATGAGGATCAAGCTAAACCTATAAAAGACACAAAGTTTGATGCCTTATGGAGTGGTATGTATGTCATCACTCAGTGCAATCAGCATAACGCATTCCAACTCTCTAGGTTGGATGGTGGGGAACTATATATCCCAATTAATGGGATATATCTGAAGCATTTTCACTGAGTCTTCTCTTTTTATGTACATATTTTGTCTATTTTTCCCCCTTATTTTCCCTAAGTGCTTTTGCACGTGTTTATAGTTTCTTAGCCTTGTGTGTGTTTTGTTTACCATTTGGGGTAAAAGCTTCATGTTGATTCTTAAGTTTATTAAGTTTATTTTTAGCCTTCTAGACCGTATTCTAACTTCATTCTCAATGGACTTTTAAGCTACTAGTTTTCTTAAGCATAGCAGGCATGCTTCCCTTATGAATCGCCAAATATGTTGACCAAATTTTGGTCCTACAAGCCAAAAATTGGTCTCCCTTTTCTTTCCTTGCTGTCCTAAGCAGGTCGTCTCTGATGTCTTCACCTTACTGCAATTGTGTTCTTTCCCTTTATAATAGGCCTATTCTTATAAAGAGTCGAGTGATTTGAGTCCAGTAGGTTTTAAGGTTTATCTAGGGCTTATTTCACTTTAAGAAAATTACCTTGAATAAACCTTTTTTTTGCAAAGGAATGGGCCAGTTTCAAAGGAATACAAGTCTTTCACAAAGCTCCGAAGGTAAAGTTCCCTTGCAGAGGGTAGGCAAGTGACAAATGGGACCGTTCAAGTAGGCTCCAAAGGGAAACTTTGGACCCAAGGTGCCCTTACAGAAGGCAGAGAGCACATTTGAAAGAGAGCAAGGCAGAAGGCTTGAAGGGGAATTTTCCTTTAACAAGGTGAAATGCAAAAGATAAAGGATTTATTCAGCCTTTTTGTCTGAAGAAAATATAAGGAAGAAACCAAAGGTAAATTCCTTTGAATAAAATTCCTGAAGGAATTCCTTTAGACTTTTGTCCAAAGGAATTTACCAAGAGAAGGCTGAGACATGAAGAAAAGATTTCCTTCGAGAAAAATGTCTGAAGGAATTCCTTCAGATATTTTGTTCGAAGGAATTGGGAAGAGAAAGGAGCCCTAAAGGGAAAGTTCCCTTATGGAGGGCTCTCAGCTATCAAAAAGGGGGCCTTTTCCATTTTTATGAAGGGGCACCTTCCCTTCGGGAAGGTTCATTCTGTAAAAGCCAAAATAATTATGAGAGGATGATGACGAGCTTGAGAACATCAAATTTAGCATGGTGAACTATCTGTTGGAGGTTCAAACATCTAGTGATGGGCCCACATATGTCAAATTTAATATATTGATATATTCATTGGTTTTCAGATGGTGACAGGCCCATAGATGTCAATTTTGATGGGATGTGTTAGCCATTGAAGAGAGGCCAAAGAAAAATTTATTTTAGACAAGTGGTTGAAAGATTTATTTTAAATGTTTTGTTTGAAAGAACTCATGAACATAGGCCCAAAGGAATTCAAAGGGCATAAGACCTGAGGATAGACTCAGTGACCCATTAGGAAAGGGGCCAGGAGGAGACAGAAGATAGCCCAAAGAGCTGAGTTGCCATGAAAAGACAAGGAGTGTAGGAATGAATAGAGTAGTCTAGGTCGCATAGAAGATGTCAGTAGGAGAATTTATTACTTCAGATGAAATATTCTCCACCAAGTGGTCATCAAATGGAGCACAAGCATTCAATAACACGACCCATTTTTCCTTGTTTAGCATTGATAAGTAGATAGTCGCATAAGTCTCATAGAGGGGCAGCCTTGTCATTCAAACAACAAAGTGACCTATGCTCTAGCAAGAACATTTAATATAGTTTGAGTATCAAATTCAAGACCTATGACATATACAACATGGTTCTTTTAGGCCATTTATGGAAGGATGACAACAGCATGAGCAGATTCCTCTTCCCTAAGTGTTTAATATAGTATGGGCCACCTATTCTTGGGGAGACCAAGGAGTCTTTCTCTTAATGTTATATATTGTAACCTCTCAGTTGAGAAATTTATCTCTCACTTGTGTAAGGTGAAGCCTTGCCAATTTTACCTTAGAATTAAAAGAATGTGTTTTACCTCTATCTGAGTGGTTATACTTCTGAATATGTCTATGTATCAACTTTGTGTTTAGTCATTTCATCTTGATGCTTTCATAGGTTAACTCCAACATATCTATTATATACAAGACCATTTCTATAGGTTAATAGGAAGTATCTAAGTTGGAGCATAGAGAAAGAAGAGAAGTTATATGACAGTGTGCTTCTGTAGCACCTATGATAAGTTCTTTTTCTTTGTATCTTCATTAAGACCCCTATTAAAGCAGCCCTATAGTTTGGTATTTTGTTCAAATGAAGTGTCTACTCACCCTTTTGGTCTAAAGTGTTGATATAAGCTAAGTAGATTGAATCATTCGGTGCATCACCATTTTAGATAGGTTATACTTTTGTTATATCCTTCTCTCTTTTCACCCCCCCCATTATCAACAATAGTAGTTAAGGACCTCAAATATACATCAAAGGGAGCTTGCCCTTATCTAGAGATTCATTTCTCAAATTTTCCAAGCCCACAATAGGAGGAATATCTCCATTGTGCCGCATGGAAGAGAGAAGTTGAGCCTTCGCTCTAAGGGTGTAATCCACAGCTTCAATAAGAATAGTAACTATCTCTCATGCCAAAGGTGACTATAAGATCAGCTTCTAGAGATATTCTTTTTGAATTTTTTAAATTACCTTTAAACTCATCAAGAAGGTTAAGGTTCGCTCATACTCACCCATACGTAGGAAACTATTTTCCTAAACTAGTTCTGAGGAATACTTGCGCAAGAATACCTTTGTTAGCCCCTTTTATTACCATGATTCCCCAAAGAGCTTTTAGAGGTTTTAGCAGCCAAAGTCCATTGAATTTACCATAATATGATCTTATGCTATTATCATCCCTTAAAAGCATCCCATATTTCATAAGAAACCAAGTCATAACTCCTATTGAACACATCATAGACAACCAATTTATACAATATCCATAATGTCACATTAGAAAGTGTAGCTATCATATTATTGGTTGTATCCTTTAAGGGAAAGGCTTTAGATTGGTATAGAGGTTTATCTCCTAACTCTATTCAATCATGGGATCATTTGGGAACAACCTTATGTAAGAGATTTGTAGACAAGAGTGATCATTTGTCACTAGTATAATAGTTGACCACAATCAAAAGAGCTCCTCATGAAGTTATGCAAGACTTCAAAAAACTTGGGATAGAATTCTAGCCAATATTAGACCATCCCCTAAATTTTCATTCTTATACTATTTGAAGGCTCTAAATAGTGACATAGCAATAATGATCCAATCCATGGGAGAACATTTATTACCATATGCTTATGAGGTGGCTATCAAAGCTGAAAATGGTCTAGTTCAGGCTGACAAGCTTATTCATAGGCCCCCAATTCCTATTTTCCTTGATATCAGACCACCTCCTATAGTTGTTCCCCCACTTGATGTTATTATTCCAACACCAATGATTACCATTATACCTTCACCTAAGTAAGAGAAGGCCTCCACTAGTGGATGTAGCGACTCCCAAGAGCAAAAGAACTACTTAGAACTTAAGAGCATGCTCCAATTCTTGGGAAATGATGTGGGAAATGATGTGGTAAATGTGAAGAGGCAGCAAGCTCAGTTCCATAAACCTTATCAAGCTCTATATTAGCCTCAACAGTAGTCTTACCAAGCAAATAGGCCACCCTACAAAGGAAACTTCCAAGGACAAGGGAAGTCTAACTATGCTAGATAAAATAACTATAATCCACATGTTGCAGGCTCTTCCAACTCCTTGGTTCCTATTCAAAACAACATGACTTAAGAATTTAAAGGAGCCATGCCTTGGGATAAATTTTTTGGGCAATCCATTGTCCCAATTAGTGGTTTTAGTTAGGTATTTAATGACCAATGGTAGCAGGCTATTGCTTATGGATATTGTTGTTTCCCAAATCCGTCACTCATTTTTGGGGACAACATATCAACTATTTTGGGTCCTACAAACCAAAATTCTCTCTTCCCTTCTCAAAAAATGTTTTGAGTATTCAAATTCTCCAATTATTCAAGTTTTTTCAGCTAAGGGACTCGCAGGTTCAACTACTTCAACAGGCGAGCTCTCATAAAGGAACAAGTTTCCAACACTCAGGCTATTTCAAGGTTGGTTCAATGTTGAGGTTCAACCAAAAGGTCCATTGGCAGGCTTCAATCAAAAGATTGAACCATTGAACCTTGAACCAAAAGGTTCAAAGGTTCAATGGGTTCAAAGTTTCAATGGCATCGATAGACTTAAAAGAGTTAAGCACTTTGGCAAGTTCAAAGTTCAACCGCTTCTGAAAGTTTAATGACTTCGAAAGACCTAAAGAAAAGAAGACTTCAAAGATTGAAAATTGAACTGTTGAACCATTGAACCAATGAACTCTCATGGTTCAATGAGTTCAAAGGTTCAACAAGTTCAATAAGATCAAAAGACTTAAATAAAAGAAGACTTCGAAGGAACATAATATTGAACCATTGAATCATTGAACCATTGAACCAAAGTTGGTTCAATCAGTCGGTTCAATCAAAAGGTTCAAAGGAGTCTCCCAAATCCTAAAGGAAAAATGCCCTTGCAAAGGGTAGGGAACATTTGCAAAAGGATATTAGCTTTCAAAAAGATTTTCTATGGCAAAATTGCATAAGAGAAATCCTTCAGACAAAGTGTCCGAAGGAATTCCTTCAGACATTTTGTTCGAAGGAATTTTCAAAGACTTGACAGAAAGCGGCAAAGGTAGAGGAAAGAATTCCTTCGGATAAAATGTCTGAAGGATTTCCTTCAGACATTTTGTCCTAAGGATTTGAAGAACAAGGCTGCCCAAAGGACCCCAAAGGGCAGGTACCCTTGTGGGGGACTCTCAGCGGCAATGAAATGGACCATTCTCAAGGCTCGAAGGGACACCTTCCCTTCGGGAAGTTCCAAAGATAGAAATTTGAAGGAATTTTAAAGTTTGAGAGACTTAGAAAAAAAAAAGGATTCGAAGAACAAAGAATGAACCAATGAACTGATTGAACCTTGAACCAGAAGAGTTCAAAGTTCAAAGGTTCAACAAGTTCAACAGAAAAGAAAAGGATCTAGAAAGTTTGAAAGAACAAAATATTTTGAGAAAGAGAATGAACTGTTGAACCTTGAACCAAAATGGTTCAAAGTTCAAAGGTTCAAAGAAGCTTCAAATGAAGGAAGGAAGCAGAAGATTGTAGAGACCAGTTTGAAGAGATGGTTCAACGAAAGAGCAAAGATGTGATTGAATCAAAGAAGTGATTGAACCAAGGAAGAAATCTAACCAATGAACTCTCATGGTTCAAAGGTTCAGAGTTCAAAGTGGTTCAAGTGACCAGAGACCAATGATGTCCCTGTGGATGTCAAATTCAAGGTAATGAAATATCCATTTATTTTCAAATATGGTGCAGAACCTGAAGAACCAAACTCAGTGACCAGCTAAAGAAGAAGCTGAAAGAGCTTGTAGAAAGGAAAGGAGATAGACCAAGAGCTCAGATCATGAAGAAAAGGACAAAATGCATTAAGAGAAGAGGGAACAAGAGAGAAAGCCCAAAAATATCTGCGTAGGAGTTATTTCTAGTTGGTGAAATAGTCTACCAGGTGGACATCAAAGAGAGAATAAATCAAGGATGTGGCCTATTTTTCTCCATCGAGTAAAGGTGAAGTGGATAGCTGTGCAAATATCAGGAAGAGGACTAGATAGCCTATACTTTAGAGGAGACATTTGAGATGAATTGACATGCCACAGTTAAGGCTGATGCCTTATTCCAGCATGGCCCCTTGATTGAACTAAAAATGCATTCAAGGCATTGAATGTAGCATGGGCCTTTCCATGAAACAAAGTGCCAAGTATTTCTTAGTTGCTATATATTGTAATCTCTTATTTTTATGCAAGGGAGACCTCTTTGTTATAGAAGCAAAAACTCTGCCCAAATTGAAAGGCGATTACTGAGACTTTGAGCTCAAATTGTTAATCATATTTCTTTATTTGAATGAGAAAACAAGTGACCTTTCAGACTTTGTGCTGGAATAACTTACATTGTTGAGGAAATTGTTCTTATGTCTATTTCTTAAATGCATTCTTATTAATTTAATTAAATAAATAAAATTATTAGAAGTAATCAGGAAGGTGTCCTAAAGCCAACTGTGTGAAGACTTTGAGCTACCACAATTGTCTTTAGTGTGTGTGTTTTCAGTTTTTTCTATGTAAAGGATCTTGGGATGACTTTGTGCCCCCATTGTCTTTCGTATATTTCACTCTTTGATAGTTGAGGTGGAGACTTCATGCTACACCTCATTCTACTGGTGTTTGCACCCTGTTACAGTTGTTTTTACTTTCTAGAAAGAATTCTTGTTGTTAGTTGTAGACCACTTTTGAAAGAAGAGAAGTGTCTTCAGTGTGTTCACTAGAATTCTCCTATGTCTGTGAACATCATCTCTAAAAAAAGAGAGATGGATTGTGTTGTTCTACCCTTGAGTGTTATTTTTTGCATATATATATATATATATATATAACTCTCCATATTTATAGGGAACCTCCCCTTGATGAGAGGAGAGATTTGTCCCCTTTTGATGTGGTAAACTTGCACATTTGGCTGACCAATATCCTTATGTTGTGGTTGAAATAACATATTTTGCTCATCAGTTAGTTGGTGACAAAATATTCACTCAACAATTTTTGGCGACTCTGTTGGAGAATATTTTGTATAGTTTGAAGCCTCAAGCTTCAAATTGAAGCAGTCCCTATGCTTATCCATTCAAGTCTTACACTCTGGTAGCTCCACAATATACAAAAAGTCAGAGATCTAAAGGTATTGTTGACCCTGTATTCGATTTGGTACAACAAAGTAATTTTGATATGTTTTCTTCACCATCTCACCTCCAACAAACTAGGAGTTTTCCTCCTACAAAATTCAGGTCTCCATTACCAGGCAAAGTGTCTATTTCTATTATTAGCAGAGCTCTATTAATATATACCCCTCAAGCATTTTTTATCCCTCCCTTTAGTAGTCAAATAATGGCAGTTCAAGGCCTTTGGGGTAACTCTTTTGGCTCACTCAATTTAACTCCACCTCTACATGAGCTACCACATAGTTCAAGGAAAAATTTCCCTAAGTTTTTTGGTGATGAGAGAGTTCACCCTGATGAACATATTGCAGCCTTCAGCATAGCTTGTGGTGTGATAGGCATGGAGTATGAAGACGTAGTAGTCAGGCTATTTATAGAAACATTACAAAGTGTTGTTGTTGACTGGTTCTACCATCTATAGGCTCAGTCTGTGACTGACTGGAACACCCTCAAAGCTAAGTTCAAAGCCAAGTTCAAGCTTGTAGAAGATGTGCATGCCCTACTGGCCCAGCTCACACAAATGAAGAAGGAGCCTAATGAACCTATGAGGGACTTCATTGCTAAATTTGACAAGCTAAGGAATAGGATCCCTACCATTGCTCAGCCAATCGCTGAGAACTTCAAATTTTTTTCCATCAATTCTCAGCTACTTAAAGTGAGTTTTTTGATAAGAGGGGCTGGCCACATAGACCTTGTTGTAGCTCAATATTTGGCCACTGAGGTGGAAGATGATCTTATCTTGGTAGGAAAGATAAAGAGAGATCTTAACAGAGGTAAATCTTCTTCATCCTCTGAATATCCATCTACAGGCACCACTAATCCAATGGTGTAAAAGCTGGAAGATGAGTTCTTGGCTCTCAGAAAGCAAATGGCGCAAGGGATGTCTTTTGCCCCTTCATATAGAGATACCAAGGAGGACATTTCCCAATCAGTCATATCAAGGTAATGCTGCTAGGAATCAAGGGCAAACAAATCATCTTCCTCCCCCACAAGGGAAACTTGCCATTGAAGCAACACCAGCCAACTCAATATTTGGATATCTTGAAATAGAATTTGATTTTTCCTTCCAGCCTGAGTTAAATCCAAAAGATGACGCTAATCTCTTCACAGAGGGAGATGAAGAATTAGCTGGTGACTCTAACATTGGTTTCTTGAATTACCAGGATAAACCCAGAAGTAAAAGTGAAGCATCTGATGGATCATATGTTGTATTCACCCAGTCCCAGAACTAGTCAGTCCAACAAGTTGATAAGAAAAAAATAGAGTGACCTCAACCAGCAGTTTCAATTGCCAAATGAAGAACTTCTCTACCTTTCTAGCCAAAGGACCTAGTGAGTAATAAAAAAGTAAGTAACTCAAGTACACCTTCACCTTCAACTTTAATTTTATAGATCATTACCCCCATAAAAACCAAAAAGATGAACTACCTTTCCCTGTTCTTAATTCATTTCAGACATTTGACATAGTCGACCATGTCAAGAAAATTAAAATTCAAATGTCTGAGTTTGAATTTCTACAATCCAACCCTGAGTAGTTAGATAAGTTGGTTCAATGTGTAAAGAATAAAACCATCCCTACAGGACCAACTATTATAAAGGTGACTCCCACATGCACCTGGAATAACCTTGTCATTACTCCTTCTGTTGCTCCCGAGAGGACAAAACCATTTTATGTCTCCTTGCTGATAAATAGACACCAGCTGAACAATTGCATCATAGACTCAGGTGCATCTAAAAACATCATGCCTACCAAAGTAGCTGAATCCCTTGGTCTCACACTAACCAAGACATTTGGGAGATGTTTCTCTATGGAGAACAAATAAGTGCCACACTGGGACAAATCAAGGATGCCCAATTTACATTTGCAGCATTCCTAGACAAGAGAATTAAGATGACAGTCCTAGTAGCTGACATCCCAGCCTCATATGGCATTCTTCTTGGGTGAAATTTATACAAGGATGTTGGTGGTGAGTTGAGTATGGACCTATCTAAAGCGAGGATCCTAGTCAAAGGCGTCATGTAGAGATTACTTCTTGAGGAGGCAAAATACGTTGTCACTAAAACATCAGCACCTGAAGCCCAAATTTTGTTTGAATATTTAGGCATGGGTAATTACTTCTTATCCATAGAGGAGGTTCATGTGGCATCTAATAAAACTTTTAAAAATGACAATCTAAAAATTGGTTCATACAGAATAGCATAAGGATTGGTAGAATGTAGTGCAAGTGTAGAAGAATCATTCCCTCCAAACGAGGAAGAATCTAAGGAAAAATTAGTTTTTGATGATGTTTGGATTATGTAATTTGATTACAGTTATTCCTCTATTAGTTTTATAGTTGGGATTATGTTGATATCTCCTCAAGGAGATATGTTTCCTTCATACAAATTACAGTTCAGTAACACCAATAATACTACTGAATATGAATCGTTGCTACTTGGATTGAAGGCCACTCAAGACAGGGGCATCAAACTCCTTCACTCTAAAGGAGATGTTGAGCTAGTGGTTTGACAGGTGAGGAACATGTACCAAACTAAAAATGAGAGTTTGTGTTATTACCACAATCTAGTTTGGGATCAAATTGAAAGCTTTGATGCTTTTAGTATATTTACAGTACCCAAGGAATTCAACAATCGAGCTAATGCATTAGTTGTCTCTGCAACTCTCTTAGTTCCTCACCAATATTTTAAGGGAGACATGTACATTATCGAACTGGTCTTTTGACTAAGTGTGCCTAACAATGCCAATCATTGGTAAGTATTCAATGGTGACAACCAAATCATCGCTTTTCTAGAACAAAAAGATAGCTTCAAACAACTTCACTTTGAAGGTAGTGAACCTCAAGAAGCAAGTTTAGATGTAGGTGAGGAATTCCTACAGCTAAAGGGGAATAAAATTCCCAAAGGATTGGTTTCCCTTGAGAAACCATTTGACAAGCACAACAGGTTCATCAAACAGTAATAAATGGATTCAAGCTCCTCCTAGGAGTTTGATCAAATAAATTTGGATACAAAATAAAATCCCAAGATGGTGAACATTGGGAAGTGCTGCACTCTAAAAGAAAAGTTTAAGTTTATTGCTCTGCTTCACCAGTACATGGATGTCCTAGCATACTCCTATGATGATCTAAAGTCACTCAGGCCTGAAGAAATTCACCATGAAATTCCTCTCAAGAGTGATTCGATGCCTTACAAGCAAAAATCCCAGCAGTATAATCCAAAAATATTAGGTACTATTCTGTCTAAAATACAAAAAATGTTGAATGCTAGAATAATTTTCTCAATCCATCATTCCACATAGATTGTAAACATAGTTTCTGTGAGAAAAAAGAATGAAGAAATTTGCCTCTATGTGGATTTTAGTAATTTGAATCAATCCTCCTTAAAGGATAATTACCCTTTGCCCATCATGGATAAAGTCTTTCAGAAAGTGATTGGTTTAGAGATGTTATCAATGTTAGAAAGCTTCTCAGGGTACAATCAAGTTGAAGTTGGTGAAGCAGACCAGCATAAGACTGCCTTCACCACACTTTGGGGCACTTTTGCATATCGAAGAATGCCATTTGGCCTAATAAATGCTGGCACCACTTTTTAGAGAGAAATAGACCTTGCTTTCAAAGATAAAATGGGTAAGTTCATTATGGTGTACCTTGATGATTTAACAATCTTTTCCAAGCATCATCTTGATCACCTACATCATTTGCAACAAGTGCTAGAACGATGTTGCCAGAATGGCATTTCTCTAAATCTTAAGAAGTCTATTTTTGGGGTAATAGAAGGGAAACCTCAGACATATTGTATCTTAAGAAGGCATAAAGATTGACTCAGAAAGAATCAAATCCATCGAGGAGCTTACTCTGCCCACAAGTAAGACTGCAGTTCACTCTTTCTTCAGAAAGGTGAATTTTTTATGAAAGTTCATCCCCGAGTTCACAGAGAAGACTCACCACATTGTGAACATAATGAAGGAAAAGGCCATTTTTAACTAGACTAAAGAAGGCAAATTGGTATTTCAAGAAATTAAGATAGCTATTGCCCATGCCCTAATTCTGGTTTGTCCAGATTACATCAAAGATTTCACAATGTATAGTTATGCTTCTGAGCACACACTTTCAGCAATTCTGGTTCAACAGAACAAAGAAGGTGTGGAATCTCCCATATCCTTCATGATCTATCCTCTCAAAGCTCATGAACTAAAATATTCAAATCTGGAGAAGCATGCTTATGCAGTTGTAAAGGTAGTAAAGACTTTCTATTTTTACATTCTGAATTCCCACATTGTTGCCCTGGTTCTTGATACAATAGTCAAGTCTATATTAACTCAGCAAGAGTTTGGAACCAAAAGGAACAATTAGATTTCTAAAATCTAGGATTTTGATCTGGTTATCAAACCAACCAAGCTTATGTAAGGAAAAGGTCTCTGTCAATTAATTGTTGACAACATACCAGAAGGAACAGGGCATGAAGAAACAAAAGTGGGAGACACACCAACATTCCTCTTTGTCACCACCATGAATGAGTGGTATTCAAATATTGCTCATTTCCTTACCTATGGTGAGTGTTCTACCCACCTATCTTGTAAAAAAAGGATGACTGTTAATTTAAAAGTTGGGACAATGCTCTGTATAAGAGGAACCTCGATGGGGTGTTCCTTCGCTGCATGGATAAAGAGCAGCAAAACCAAATTTTGGAGTCCTTCCATAATCTAGCCTATGAAAGACATTTTTCTACCCCTATAACTGCCCATAAGATTCTGTGAGCTAGGTATTACTGGCCTACTTTGTTTCAAAATGCATACAAATGGGTATGAAGATGTGAATTGTGCCAACAGTTTGTTGGAAAACCTAAGTTGGCTACTTTGCCTCTTAAGCCAGTGGTAATAGAAGAGCCATTTCAGTAATGAGGAATAGATTTCATTGGTGTTGTAAACCTATCTTCAAATGTTGGACATGATTGTGTTCTCACAGCCACAGATTACTTCACCAAATGGATGGAACCTATTCTAGCCAAGCATGTTACCTCAGAAGTAGTATGCAATTTCCTCAAGGAGAACATCATTTCCAGGTTTGGGGTCCCAACCAAAATTATGACAGACAATGCAGCCTATTTATCTTCCTAGGAGATTACTCAATTCTATTTTTATTATGGGATTACCCTCTCCCACTCTTTTGATTATTTTTTTCAAGGAAATGGCCAAGCAGAATCGAGCAACAAGAATCTGGTGCCATCATCAGGAAGCTGGTGGATGACAACCAATGAACATGGCATAAAGCATTGGTTGATGATTTATGGGCAGAAAAAATTACACCCAAGAGGGCAATAGTTATGTCACCATTCCAACTTTTATATGGTCTCAATGTAGAGATATCGATCACCCTAAAATTGCCAGCACTAAAATTGGCTAAGGCGATCGAAGACCAGACATATGAAAGCTCCATCAACAAAAGGATCATGTGCTTAACTGAGCTAGATGAACAGTGAACTATGGTGGTGGATCAAATTGTTGCCCATCAAAGTCTGGTGAAGAGGCTCTTCGACCAGAAAGTAAAAACCTGTGATTTCCATATTGGAGACCAAGCCCTGTTATAGGACAAAAGAAGAGAACCAAAGGGAATGCATGGGAAATTTGATTCCCTATGGAGAGGCCCATTTTCTATCCATCAGCTCAATGGTGAAAATAGTTTTCTACTGAAGTATCAAGATGGCATGCCCTTTTCTCTGCCTCACAATGGGTAGCATCTGAAGCACTTCAATTCTTGAAGTATCAGATAAGATCATCTGTACATATGTATATTTGTATAGGCATTAGTTCTATTTTGTGCTTTTCATTTTCATTTTTTTTTGGTGCCTTTCTATTTGGGTAGCATGACTCCGTATCCCAATGGCATACTTGAAGGCACTAGATATTTTGGTTTCTACTCCCTTCAATTATTTTTACAATTGATGGAAGTTCTCCAACTAGAGCCAGCTGTTGTTCCCAAAATCCATCACTCATTTTTGGGGACAACATGTCAACTATTTTGGGTCTTGTAGACCAAAATTCTCTCTTCCCTTCTCAAAAAATGTTTTGAGTATTCAAATTCTCCAATTATTCAAGCTTTTTCAGCTAAGGGACTCGCAGATTCAATAGGTTCAATGACTTCAACAAGCGAGCTCTCACAAAGGAACAAGTTTCCAACACTTAGGCTATTTCAAGGTTCGTTCAATGTTGAGGTTCAACCAAAAGGTCCATTGGTAGGCTTCAATCAAAAGATTGAACCATTGAACCATTGAACCTTGAACCAAAAGGTTCAAAAGTTCAACGGGTTCAAAGGTTCAATGACATCGGCAGACATAAAAGAGTTAAGCACTTCGGCAAGTTCAAAGTTCAATCGCTTCGAAAAGTTCAACGGCTTTAAAAAACTTAAAGAAAAGAAGGCTTCAAATATTTAAGGTTGAATTGTTGAACTATTGAACCAATGAACTCTCATGGTTCAATGAGTTTAAAGGTTCAACAAGTTTAATAAGATCAAAGACTTAAATAAAAGAAGACTTCGAAGGAACATAGTATTGAACCATTGAACCGTTGAACTGTTGAACCAAAGTTGGTTCAATCGATTGGTTCAATCAGAAGGTTCAAAGGAGTCTCCCAAAGCCTGAAGGACAAGTTCCCTTATAGAGGGCAGGGAAAATTTGTAAAAGGATATCTTTTAGAAAGATTTTCCATGGCAAAATCGCATAAGAGAAATCCTTCAGACAAAGTTTTCGAAGGAATTCCTTTGGACATTTTGTCTGAAGGAATGTTCAAAAACCCGATAGAAAGCAGCTAAGGCAGAGGAAAGAATTCCTTCGAACAAAATGTCTGAAGGATTTCCTTCAGACATTTTGTCTGAAGGATTTGAAGAATAAGGCCGCCTAAAGGACCTCGAAGGGTAGGTACCCTTGAGAGGGACTCTCGACGGCCACGAAATGGACCATTCTCAAGGCCCGAAAGGACACCTTCCCTTTGGGAAGTTCCAAAGACAGAAATCTGAAGGAATTTCAAAGTTTGAGAGACTTAGAAAAAAACAAAGGATTTGAAGAACAAAGAATGAACCGATTAAACCTTGAACTAAAAGAGTTCAAAGTTTAAAGTTTTAACGAGTTCAACAGAAAAGAAAAGGATCCAAAAAGTTGGAAAGAACAAAAGATTCTGAGAAAGAGAATGAACCGTTGAACCTTGAACCAAAATGGTTCAAAGTTTAAAGGTTCAAAGTTTCAAAGAAGCTTCAAATGAAGAAAGGAAGTGGAAGATTCCAAAGACCAGTTCAAAGAGATGGTTCAACCGAAGAGCAAAGATGTGATTGAACCAAAAAAGTGATTAAACCAAGGAAGCGATTGAACCAATGAACTCTCATGGTTCAAATGTTCATGGTTCAAAGTGGTTCAAGTGACCAGCGACCAATGACATCCCATAGATGTTAAATTCAAGGAAATGAAATATCCATTTATTTTCAAATATGGTGCAGAACTTGAAGAACCAAACTCAATGACTAGCTAAAGAAGAAGCCGAAAGAGCCTGTAAAAAGGAAAGGAGATAACTCAAGAGCTCAAATCATGAAGAAAAGGAAAAAATGTGTTAAGAGAAGAGGGAACAAGAGAGAAAGACCAAAATATCTATGTAGGAGTCATTTCTAGTTGGTAAAATAGTCCACCAGGTGGATATCAGAGAGCAAACAAACCAAGGATGCGGCCTATTTTTCTCCATCGAGTAAAGGTGAAGTGGATAGCTACGTAAATATTAGGAAGAGGACCAGATGGCCTATACTTTAGAGGAGACATTTAGATGAATTGACATGCCATAGTTAAGGCTGACGCCTCGTTCCAGCATGGCCCCTTGACTAAACTGAAAATGCATTCATTGAATGCAACATGGACCTTTCCATAAAACAAAGTGCCAAGTCTTTCTCTACTGCTATATATTGTAATCTCTTATTTTTATGTAAGGGAGACCTCTCTATTATAAAAGTAAAAACTCTACCCAAATTGAAAGGCAATTACTGAGACTTTGAGCTTAGATTGTTAATCATATTTCTTTATTTGAATGAGAAAACAAGTGACCTTTCAAACCTTGTGCTAGAATAACTTGTGTTGTTGAGAAAATTGTTCTTATGTCTATTTCCTGAATGCATTCTTGTTCATTTAATTAAATAAGCAAAACTAGTAGAAGTAATCAGGAAGGTGTCCTAAAGCCAACTGTGTGAAGACTTTGAGCTGCCACAATCGTCTTTAGTGTGTGTGTTTTTAGTTTTTTCTGTGTAAAGGATCTTGGGATGACTTTATGCCCCCATTGTCCATATATTTCACTCTTTGGTAGTTGAGGTGGAGACTTTGTGATACAACTCATTCTGCTAGTGTTTGCACCCTATTATAGTTACTTTTACTTTCCAAAAAGAATTCCTGATGTTAGTTGTAGGCCAATTCTGAAAGAAGAGAAGTGTCTTCAGTGTTTTCATTAGAATTCTCCTATGTCTGTGAACATCATCTCTAAAAAAAGAGAGATGGATGGTGTTGTCCTACCCCTGAGTATTATTTTCTGCATATATATATAGTATATAGCTCCCCATATTTATAGGGAACCTCCCCTGGATGAGAAGAGAGATTCATCCCATTCTAATGTGGAAAACTTGCACATTTGGCCAACCAATCTCCTTATGTTGTGGTTGAAATAACTTATTTTACTCATCAATTAGCTGGTGACAAAATATTCACCTAATAGATATAATCAAGCCTTAATGGCTCAAAGCATAGTGACTCCCATGATGACAAAGGTGGATTAGTCTCCAGAAGAACAAGGATCAAATTAGGCACCAAACCAACCAGATGCTATGATGATCATTAGTGAGAAAGAAGAGTGTTATGCATACAATCATCAAGCCAGCTCCAGTCAAGCTCATGTCCTAGTGGTAGCAAATACAAGATTCAAAAAAAGGAATATGGGTGACAACCAGGGAGCATGCAAGGAACCTCTTTCCACCACTCCTTCATTGTCTAAGCTTAATGAGCCCGCTATCACTCTAAAGGTCTCGACACCTCCATAAATCTCACAGATCCAACAAATAGCAGTAGTGGTTCCCAAAGCACAAGCAAATTTTAGTAGTACACCAATCAACATTGTTGAACAAATGAAGAAATCCAACTTGAGTGTACCAATGTGGGGCATGCTTTCCATCCCCAGTCAAGTGGATATCCTTCAAGAAGGTTTGTCCAAGAGAGGTGTTACAACAATTGTAGGTAAATAACCGAACAAAGAAGTTGAGGTCCTCACTAATGTAGCCAAGGGTCCTATGGGAAAAAATTCAAGTAATGTAGTTAAACCTCCTCCCTTCTATATTTCATTAAGCATTGGTGACTCCTTGGTGCATAATTTCTTGGTAGATAGTGGAGCTAGCACTTTGGTAATGTCAAAGTCCATAGCTGATCAATTGAACCTCAAATATGAGTTGTATACCAAGGGATTTTTATAACTTGATGGTTCTATAAATCCATATGGTATCATCAAGAATTTGAATATGAACCTACATGCTTGTCTTAGTATCTGAGTGTTTCAAGATGTGTTGATCCTTGATGTAACTCCTCGCTTTGTATTATGCCTTTCTAGAGAATTCATAGCAAAGATACGAGGCTACCTCTCAGTAGATTAGTCGTACATGGAATTCAAAACAAGGTATGGAATGAAGGTATCGATCAAGGTTGAGCTCATGGCACAATTTCACATTGAGCCCCATCAACCAAATAACACAAACCTCAATTGTACTATTCTTGATGAAGATGAATTTATAACTGGTCAAGAGTTGAATACTCATCCTGAGGAGATTCCATACTTGTTCTTAGATGAGCTATGGGGGATAACCAATTTCTCAACCCTTTAGAGGGTATTGAAGAAAGAGAAATGGGTGTCTATCTACTACATGAATAAAATCAACCCATGCCTTCCCTCATTGGACCTAAAGAAGATCTTAATGGCATGTGGAAGTTGTTCATTAATAGTTCAAAGAGAAAAAAATGGAGTAGATGCAGGGGAAATGTTTGTTTTCCCTTTAGGTAATAATAATTTCTCTTCCTATAGGTTCCATTTTAGTTTATATTCTAATGAATAAAAATATGAAGGCTTGATCTATGGTCTCCAATGGGCTTATAAGAGAGGAATCAAAATGTTGCAAGCATATGGAGATAGTGAGCTTATAGTGAACTAAGTTAGAGGCTTGAACATCACAAAGAATCCTTTGATGAGGTATTAAAAAAATAGAGTGTGGGACCTAATTGAAGATTTTGAAGCCTTCAACATCCAAGTAGTGCCAAGGAACTAAAATTAGCATGCTGATAGGTTGGTAGTTGTGGGAGCTCAATTCAACATCCCAAGTAAACTAAAAGAGGCCAAGGTTTAGCCACATGTCAAGGTGGTGGTGAGGCCATCAGTGTCAGATAATAAAGTCCATTGGTAAGTTTTTGAAAATGAAAAACAAATTGCTTATTTCTTATAGAAAGAAGTTGAGTTCTCCTCCACCAATCAGGAGAAGTTTCAACAATAGTATGGGGAGCAAATTGTCTGATTAAAATATAACAAGCTTCCAAAGGATTGGTTACACTTGAGGGCCTTTTCCATGAGGGAGACCATATGAGAAAAGAAAAGGTGTTAATGTAAATCAATGAAGACAACTTTGAGAGAGCCCTCATCTTCAAAGACAAACTTCTCAAGCTCAATAAGGTAAGCAGTAAGGCTGAGAGGCATGCTTTCATAGCACTCTATCAGGAATATGTAGACATCTTTGCTTGGGAATACAGTGACCTGAAAGGTTTTGATCTAAAGTTAGCCCATCATACCATAGATTTGGAGGCTAATGTTAAGCCTATGAGGCAAAATCAAAGGCTCATCAACCCCAAAATAGAAGAGCTTATGAGGAAAGAGCTAACCAATTTTATTGAATCCAAGATTATCTTTTCCATCAAACACTCATCATGGGTAGCCAATTTGGTGCCTATAAGGAATAAGAGTAGGGATATTAGGCTATGTGTTGACTTTAGAGATTTGAACAAAGTCTCCTTGAAGGATCATTACCCTCTACCATCCATGGAGAAACTTCTTCAAATAGTTACAGGGTTAGAACATTTTTCTCTTTTGGATGGATATTCAAGTTACAACCAAGTATTGGTAAAAGAAGAAGATCAATACAAGACTACGTTCACCACCAAATGGGGCACGTATGCATACTAAAATATGACCTTTGGTTTGTCAAATTCTAGGGTAGCTTTCCAAAGAGCCATGGACATGGCTTTCTAAGAATTACTGAATCAAATGGTGCTAGTCTACTTGGATGACATCAAAATTTTCTCCAAGAATGCCAGTGAACACATGGACCACCTGAGGTTGATCTTTGAAAGATGCAAGGAATATGGGATCTTATGAAATCCCAAGAAGTGTTTATTTCCTATACATGAAGATAAGTTATTAGGCCACATCATTTCAAAATAAGGGTTGTCTATTGACCCTAAAAGGGTAGATGCCATCTTAGCGCTCTCTCTCCCCAATCACAAGAAAGGAGTTTAGAGCTTTCTTGGAAAAATAAACTTTTTAAGAAGGTTCATACTGGGTTTTGCAAGCTTGGTCAAACCTATTACTACCATGTTAAAAAAGAGTCAATTTTTTTTTGGCCAAGAGAAGGAAAAGATGCTTTTAAATCCATCAAGTAAGCCATTGCCCAAGTACCCTTGCTCATAAATACTGATTTCTCCAAGGATTTCATGTTATACACCTTTGCCAATGTTGGCATCTTGTCAGCTATACTAATACAAAAGAATGGTGAGGGAATGGATCAGCAAATTGCCTATTTTAGTTAAGGGCTAGAAGGATATGAGGTGAAGTACACTTTTATAGAGAAGAAGATCCTTGTAGAAGTGAGGAGTCTTAATAAGTTTAGACCAATACTCTCCAACAACAATATTTATCTCATGGTGCCCCATCCTAGAGTTAGGGATTTATTCCTTAACAAAGATCTGAATGAGAAAAGAGCTGGATGGATCACCAAAATCATGGAGTTTGATGTGGAAATAAAATTGACCAAGTTGGTCAGAGGTAGAGGCTTGTGTGAGCACATGGTGTAAGATCTTTAAAAATACAAAGGAGTTACCATGGTGATTCAAGACAACTCATAGGCAGAGGCACCTCTACTTCATAAGAGCTAGCTCCATGATATGGCACATTTTTTGCTAACAAGAAAATGCCCCTAAGGTCTAGATAAGGCAAAAAGAAGGTATTTCAGACTTTATTCCATACCTTATGCATTGGTTGATGGGTTTTTATTTAAAAAGGACCTTAATGGAGTGCTCCTAAGGTGCATAGATTATGACCAAGTGACAAGGCTCTTGGAACAATTCCATGATGGGTCTGTAGGAGGCCATTTTGCTTTAAGAACTACAATAGCAAAGATAATGAGGGCTAGTTATTACCATCCCAGCATCTTCAAAGATGCTTATGCATGGGTAATAAAGTGTCAAAAATGTGCTTTATTTATGGTTAAGTAAAGATTATTAGATTTTCCTCTCAACCCAATTTAGGTAGAGCAACCATTCATGCAATGGGGTTTGGATTTTAGAAGAGTGATCAACCCTCCATCAAGTGCAAGGCATAAGTGGGTGCTTACTACAACTACTACTTCACTAGAAGGGTGAAAGCCATTGCATTAAAGTAAGCCAATGAAAGTGTAGTCCTAAACTTATATGACAGCATTGTGACCAAGTTTGGTGTTCCATCCACTATCATTTTGGTCAATACATTAGCATTCCTTGGTCTAAAAATAAGTGAATGGGCTATCAATATGGGCATCTACCTTAGCACCTCTTCTAGTTATTATCCTCAGGGAAATGGACTGGCTGAGTCCACAAATAAGAATTTTCTAAGAATCATTAGGAGAACTATAAAAGATAATCAAAAAATATGGCATACCAAATTAAAGACAACCTTGTGGGCTGACAGGGTGACTCCTAAAGCTACCATTGGCAATTCTCCAAATGTTTTAGTATATGGAAGGGAGGTCAATTTATCCATTTCTCTTGAGTTTCCTACATTCGAACTAGCCCATCAGTTGGAGCTATTGGAAGATGAGCCCATGAATGTGAGATTGGTAGAACTCATGGATCTTGAAGAAACAAGAGACCTTACAATGAAGACACTAGAGTCACATCAACATCAAGTCAAGAAATCCTTTGACAAGAGATCCATAGCAAGGGACTTCAAAGAGGGGGATCTATTCCTTAAGTGGGATTCAAATAAGGCCAAGCCAGAGAACTATACCAAGTTTGATAGCTTATGGAGTGGCCCTTATTTGATCCATCGATGCAAACAACATAATGCTTTTTAGCTTGCCCAACTAGATGGAGAGGTATTACCTATCCCATTCAATGGGATTAATCTAAATCCTTACTATTAGAAGAGTTTGTAGCCATTATATATGTTTTACATTTTTTTATAGTTTTTCATGTTTTCTTCTAAGAGCCTTGTGCACTTCCTTTTCAGTTGTGTATTTCCCTTCCCCAAGTGCCTTGGGCATAGTATTGCTTTATTTTGGTTGTTCTTTTTACTTCAAGGGGAGTTTCTAGATAGAGCCAGCCTTGTCAAAGAAAGTAGTAACTCCATGCCCAATGGATTGGATAAAGTAATGAGTTGGTTCTTTAAGCATAGTAGGCATGTTTCCTTGTGAGTCACCAAAAATGTTGGCAGTTTCTGACCCCATGGACCAAAAATGCCACCCTTACCATTTGAAATTTTACACTCCATGTTAATTTTGCCTTGAAGGTTTTTTTTATGTTAATTCAAAGTAGTTCAAAGAATCAAGAAAAAGTCTAAAGGAATTCCTTCAAGAGAAAGTGTTGAGACAAAAGTCTACAGAAATTGCCTGAAAGAAAATGTTTGAAAGAAAGAACTCAAGGAATTGACGAGCCTATAAATGTCAAGTTTGAGCCTTGATAAATAGTTGTTGGGGTTCAAATATTCCATGACTTACTTAAAATGTCAAATTTGAGCCCCTATGAATAGACATTGGTATTCAAAAGGTCAAAGGGTTCATCAAGATTACCACGAGCTTGACACTTATCGAGATCTCATCATAAAAGATCAATGGCATGAGTGATAGTCAAATAGTCAATAAATTTGGAGGGCTAATCAGTCAGGGACAAATGGCATAATCCCATCCAACTGGAAGAAGATCAATAGACATGTAAAAGGCCAAGGGGGTATCAATTTTAATAGAAAATATATAAGTCTAAAACAATAGTAAGGAGCATGCCAAGATTTAAATGCAAGAGATCAAAGTATGTACACTTGATGGGAACATACAGCTACCAATGGCATGGCTCTCTCAGCTCCAAAAAGGGAGACTTGAATGCACAAAGGGATCGAGGAGATTTACAATGATCATGGATGGTTCATTTCATGGTCAAGCAGTTACATTCTATAAAGGCAAAAAGATTTCAAGGACATAGTGGTCATTACAGCCATTTATGACCCCCTCTCCATCCTCTCACATAATGTCCCCTCTTTTCTCATCCCTTTTTGCTATATATATAGATGTTTAGACCTTAAAAATCATCCCTTGACTAGTGATAGAGTTACTCTATCAATTTTTTCTTGTAACACTCTCTTGAAGCAATACAAGACAACGTTCTGATTTTTGTTGAAGCCAAGTGTGCATTATTGGAGTTTAACTTATAGAATATATGTTTTTCTCTCATCACCTATGATTTATCTATGCACCTTGCTTTAGTTTTCTTGGTTTTTTGTAGGTCATGTGATGTGTTAGCCTTTGGTGCCTTTCTAAAGTGTTATAAGTTATAGTGTCTCTCCTGTAGACCTATTCCTTCATGCCCTTTAAAGTGCATCCTCCCCTTTGACCTCCACACAACTACTCATGCTTACAGATTTGAAATAGGATCAACTAGACTATGTCTTATTTGATTTTAGTAGTATTTATTAAGGTTCCCAGTTTGAATGTGGATTACTATCTATTTGGTGCATCACCTCCCTTACTTTAGATTTCCCTTTTATGTTATCCTCCTATCCCTTTTCCTTAGTTAGTAGTAGATTTTAGTGTGGGAAATAAGAGTTGAAGTGAAGCATCTGAGGAACTAGCCTCATTAAAAATCTTAGAGGTTCAACCTCACTATAGGATACCCATAGGCTGAGGTTGTCCCAATGCTTGTAGCTAGGAGTGAGAGAGCTAGAGAAACTCTCCCACAAAGTGTGCAATTCTACGTTACAATAGTAACGTGACCAACTTGCTTCGAAGCATTTATATTAGAATATAACTTGAAATCTTGTTAGCCTTTTGTATACTTTTTGAATCAATAGTTGTAGATGTATATTATTTTTGAACCTATACATGAGATGATATATTTTGAGGCACAAAATAGCTTGATGGATATATAGATATGTGATTATCACTAGCATGCTCTAGATTCTTTATGTATGTGATCTTATTTTTCAATGATGTGATCCTAGAATTTAAATATTGATTTTGTTTTAGTAAATCTTCTATGAACTGTCTCATAATGTCTATTTGATCATGAAGAGTTTCACATGCACAAACCTTAGGTACTTCTGATTGAATATGCATATAAACACCATCAAAATGAGATGGGGGAGGTGGATGGGGTTGAGGAAAGACATATTGGGTGCCTTCATGATGTGGTGGCCTACCTCTTTAGATGTTAATAGGATGAACTATGAAATCCAATATAAGCTATAAGAGAATGATGGGAGTGGGATGGTTGCTATTAAAACTTTAAGGTATAAAAAGAGGAGTAATGAAAGGAGTCATACATTCCCTTTGTCATTTATTAGTAATTAGTAAAAGCTTTGATTGAATGTTACAACAATAAGATTTGAGTAATACTTGAGGTTGTAGAGTAGACCTTTATGGAATCTAGAATATATGATTGCTCTTGTTCCCATGTTATACTTGAATTTATGAAAAAAATATTTAATTGTACTTGTGTCTTAGCATGTGATTTGGCTTATTTTCAAAAAACTTGAAGCAAAAAAAGCTCATCTAATATGGTCATAAATCTAATGTTCATAATAAAGAACCAACCACTATAATATATTCATTATATATTTTTGAAATACAAGAGACATTTTTTATTAAAATTAGTATATAGATAAAACCCATTAATTAATTTGAAAATAGGTACATTCATCTCATAGGCCAAATTTATTGAAAGTAATAAATTGAGAATTTTGAAATATACACACAATATTTAGGCAATAGGTTTTATATTCATTCAATATAACTAGTAAAAACCTTTAATAATTTAAAAAATAGAGTTGTTATGGATCATATATGATCCGAACAAGTGAGGGGATAAGTCAGAAGCCTAGAAAAGAAAATCTTAATAGTAAAATAAGCCTAAGGAAAAAAATAAAACAAGTAAATAAACCCTAAAAAATGATGAAAAAAATGGATAGGTGACCGTGTGCCCCCTAACCACCTCATATAAAAATTATCTTATTTTATTGTTTATAATGTGTATATAATTAGGCCCAGTTTCTAACCCTATAATTTTTTGAATTTGGATAAACGAAATGAAAGATACATAAACAAAGATGGACATGTATAGTTGGGACATATAATGACATAAAATATATAATTATAAATCAATATAAATGGAAACTTTAAAATAGTGATTTTTTTATTAAATTATATATTTGTAAAGAGAAGAATGTGTTTGACGTCATAGTCATATTTTCATGAAATCTCTTGACAAAATTCACAGTATCTATTATGTCTGAAGTTGAATTTTGTTATTTTTAGGCTAAAACAAAAATTTCACTATGTAGGCCTAAGCCTTAAGTTCAAAATTCCAAATTTTAGCATGTGTGTGCTATCCAAACCTATAGTGTATACACATTAATGCTACTATGTAATGTGCAAGAGTGTTAAAGTATGTTAAATAACTGAAAGGCAAGGAGTATGTTTAGTAAAATAAAAGTTAATTATAAACATTTAGTAAATATAATAAATTAGGGTCACTCTATATCTTTTATAATTGGTCTCATAGCTCTATGAGTTACGATTTAGAATATAGGTTTTCAATATCTAATATGGTCAGTACTTAGTCATTTTTAGGATTTCAATATTAAACCTAAGACTTTTAGTATGTAAATTTTTCAATTGATGTCCATTTTGAGCAAACATATAGTTATTTTTTGGGTTTTGGGGCCTTCCAAATTGCTTACTAACATTTATAGGAGTTCTAGGTTTGTCACAAATAAATTTTACAAACTAGTGCACACCCAACCACCACTTTATTTCAATTTTACTTATGATTAGGTCCTTTATAATCCAAAAGTGACAAAATAACACCATAATAATTTGTGACCATGGTAAATGGGAATAATTTGGAACACATTTATACACAATCACCCAATTCAATTTGAATTCATGCCAAAGAGTTGGGAATGGGGTAATGTAGGATGCATTGTGACCTGTGCATACCCAACCACCCCTTTATATCAATTTTACTTGTGATTAGGTCCCTTATAGGCCAAAAGAGACACACAATTACCATATCTACTTATGACCAGGGTAAATGTAAACAATTATAGGAATATTTGTGTATGATCACACTATTTATCTTTGAATTCAATCCAATGTGGTGTGATTGGGGAAATGTAAGTTGTATTGTGATCCCTACACACCCAACCACCCATTTATGTTGATTTTACTTGTGATGAATTCCCTTATAGGCTAAAAGTGACACAAAAACATCATATCCACAATAGAATAGGGAAAATATAGATAATTTTAAGCACATGTATGTGTAATCACCAAAATTCACTTTAACATCTTATCTGATCTTCAGATTCAATATTCACTTTTTCATAGTCAGTTGAGTTGTGTTTAACCCTAATTTAGATAAGAATCTAGCCTACTTAGGTATAAATGAGTTAATGATATATAAATTATAGGGAAAATGGTGAATATATAATCTACAGTAGGCCAATCAATGTGTTAAACTCAAATATACCATATGATGAATTTATAAAACTAAGATGGGCTATTAATAGAAAGTATAGCTATGATTGATATAAAAATGGCATAAAAAATTACTTAGTTATTTATGATGCTAATATAGTGTTGAATCTAGTACGTTGGGAAGAAAGTAGGAAAACAATTATGGATCAGTTGTCATATTTGTGACTCTGGCTCTCTAGATACATGCATCAACCTGGGATAGTTGCATCAATGCTAGTGTATGGGTTTGATCCTAGTATCATATATATAATATGGCTCAAATAGTATGTAACCACTTGGATGATTTTAGGTTTGGATTCACCTTTATTTTGGTCTATTCAGATTTGTATCATGGTTTATCACTCTTGGTGAAATGGTAAAACCCTAAATTTGCATCTTTAATGTGACCTTGGGGAAAAAATGGGTTAGTGGGCACACGGTGTCAAGCTAACCCATACTAACCTTGATATAAAATGGTGTTGCCTACATAGCTAATACTCAAAAAGAGGGCCTCATACTCATGTAGTTCTCCCCTACATGTTTTCTTGTGTGTAAATCATGTAATGTGTGTAAATCAAGTACAATAGTGACCTAGCTTGTAACTTGAAAATATAACCTTATGAATTCTCTTTTAGTACTTCAAACTTGTATTTGGGTTGTTCCTTTAACTAATATTAAAATAGAGTAAAATAGGAAAGATTTTGGTAACTTGAGTGTTTCTTGATTTCTCTTTTAATCTGATTGTTAGGTGAGGAATGAGTGAGGGCTGACATTATATTTATACCAATCCTATCTAGAGATAACTCTCATAAATCACTTAGACTAACCATTGTGATACATTTTGTTGGGTGAATATTTTTTCACCAACTAACTAATGGGCAAAATAGGTTATTTCAACCACAGCATAAGGAGATTGGTCAGCCAAATATGCAAGTTTACCACATCAAAAGGGGACAAATCTTTCCTCTCATCAAGGGGAGGTTCCCTATAAATATGAGGTGCTATATATATATATATATATATATATATATATATATATATATATATATATATATATATATATATATATATAGCTAAAAATAACACTCAGAGTAGGATAACACCATCCATCTCTCTTTTTCCAGAGATGATGTTCTCAGACAAAGGATAAAATCTTGGTGAAATGATAGGAGGCACTTTTCTTCTTTTAGAAGTGGTCTACAGCTAACAGCAAGAATTCTTTCTAGAAAGTAACTATAATAGGGCATAATAACTAGCAGAATGAGGTGTAGCACAAAGTCTCCACCTCAACTGCCAAAGAGTGAAATACGAAGGACAATGGGGGTACAAAGTCATCCCAAGATCCTTTACATAGAAAAACTAAAAACACACACACTAAAGACACTTATGGAAGCTTAAAGTCTTCACACAATTGGCTTTAGGACACCTTCCTGATTACTTCTACTAGTTCTGCTTATTTAATTAAATGGACAAGAACACATTCAAGAAATAGATATAAGAAAAATTTCCTCAAAAACACAAGCTATTCCAGCATAAAGTCTGAAAGGTCACTTGCTTTCTCATTTAAATAAAGAAATATGATTAACAATCTGAGCTCAAAGTCTCAGTAATCGCCTTTCAATTTGGGCAGAGTTTTACTTCTGTATTTGAGAGATCTCCTTTTCATAAAATATGAGATTATAATATATAGCAGCCAAGAAAGACTTGGCACTTTGTTTCATGGAAAGGCCCATACTGCATTTAATGCCTTGAATGCATTCTCAATTCAGTCAAAGGAGCCATGCTAAAATAGGGCATCAGCCTTAACTGTGGCATGTCAATTCATCTCAAATGTCTCCTCCAAAGTATAGGCTGCCTGGTCCTCTTCTTAATAATTGCATAGCTATCCACTTCACCTTTACTTGATGAAGAAAAATAAGTCGCATCCTTGATTTATTCACGCTATCTAATGTCCACCTGGTGGATTGTTTCATCAACTAGACATAACTCCTGCATAGATATTTCTGATCTTTCCCTCTTTTTTTAATGCATTTTGTCTCTTCCTCATGATCTGAGCTCTCAAGCTATCTTTTCCCTTTTTGTTGGCTCTTTTAGCTCCTTCAATTGGTCATTGAGTTTGTTCTTAGGTTTGCACCATATTTGAAAATCAAAGGATATTTCATTACCCTAAATTTGACATCCATGGGGACATCATTGGTTGTTGGTCACTTGAACCACTTTGAACCATGAACCTTGAACCATGAGATTGCATTGGTTCAATGTTTCAGATGAACCATGAGATTGCATTGGTTCAATGGTTCAATGTTTCGCTTCTTTGGTTCAATCGCTTGAATATTTCTTAAACCTTTGGACCTTTGAACTTTGAACCATTTTAGTTCAAAGTTCAATGGTTCATTCTCTTTCTTTGAATCCTTTGGTCTTTCAAAGTTTCTAGATCCTTTTCTTTTCTATTGAACTCGTTAAACCTTTAAACTTTGAACTCTTTTGGTTGAAGGTTCAATGGTTCATTGGTTCATTCTTTGTTCTTTGAATCCTTTGTTTTTTAAAGTCTTTCAAACTCCCTATAGGGAAAGTGTCCCTTCAGGCCTTGAGAATGGTCCATTTTGTGGTCGCTGAGAGTCCCCCACAAGGGTACTTTCCCTTCGAGGTCCTTCAGGCGGCCTTGTTCTTTGAATCCTTCAGATAAAATGTCTGAAGGAAATCCTTCAGACATTTTATCTAAAGAAAATATTTCCTCTACCTTTACCACTTTATGTCGGGCCTTTCAACATTCCTTCGGATAAAATGTGTGAAGGAATTCCTTCAGACATTTTGTCTGAAGGATTTCTCTTGTGAAATTTTGCCATGGAAAATCTTTCCAAAAGATATCCTTTTGTTCCTTTTCTTCCCTACCCTTTGCAAGGGCACTTGTCCTTCAGGCTTTGGGAGACTCCTTTGAACCTTGCAATTGAACCAACTAATTGAACCAACAATGGTTCAACGATTCAATGGTTCAATAATGTGTTCTTCTCATTCAATTGACTGCTTGAACCAATCTCGTTGAACTGACTCTTGAAATTTATTAAACTCATTGAACCTTTGAACCTGTTAAACCTTTTTGGTTCAAGGTTCAATGGTTCATCGGTTCAATCACTTCTTTAGTCTTCTTTTTGTTAAGTCTTTTGAAGTCACTTGAACTTTTTGAAGCGGTTGAACTTTGAACTTGCCGAAGTGGTTAACTCTTTAAGTTTGCTAATGTCATTGAACCTTTAAACCTTTGAAGGTCAGGTTCAATGGTTCAATGGTTCAATCTTCTATTTGAAGCCTACTAATGGATCTTTTGGTTGAACCTCGATGTTGAACCAACCTTGAAATTGCCTAAGTATTGGGAACTTATTTTTAAGAAAGCCTACCTGTTGAACCGTTGATCCTGTTGAACCTGCGAGTCCCTTAGCTGAAAAAGCTTAAATAATTTAAGAATTGGAGCACTTAAAACATTTTTTGAGAAGGGAAGAGAGAATTTTGGCCTGTAAGACCAAAATAGTTGATATGTTGTCCCTAAAAATGAGTGACAATTTTTGGGAACAACAACTGGCTCTAGTTAGGGAAATTCCATCGATTGCAAAAACAATTAAAGGGAGTAGAATCCAAAATCACTAGTGCCTTTAAGTATGCCATTGGGCTATGGAGTCATACTACCCAAAAATAAAGGCACCAAAAAGAAATGAAAATGAATAACACAAAATAGAACTAAAGATTATAAAAAAATTATATATATGTACAAATGATCTTATCTAATACTTCAAGAATTCAAGTGCTTCAGATGTTGCCCATTGTGAGGCAAAGAAAAGGGCATGCCATCTTAATATTTTAATAATAAACTATTGTCACCATTGAGATGATGAATAGAAAATGGGCCTCTCCATAGGGAATCAAATTTCCCATGCATTCCCTTTGGTTCCCTTCTCTTGTCCCATAACAGAACTTGATCTCCAATCTAGAAATCATGAGTTTTTGCTTTCTAGTCGAAGATCTTCTTCATCAGACTTTGATGCGCAGTGATTCGGTCCACCACCATAGTTCACTACTCATCCAGCTCAGTCAAGCACCTGATCCTCTTATCAATGGAGCTTTCATATGTCTGATATTTGATCGCCTTTGCCAATTTCAATGCTGGTAATTCTAGGATGATTGGTATCTCTGCATTAAGACCATATAAAAGTTGGAAAGGTGACATACCTATTGCCCTTTTGAGTGTAATTCTATCTGCCCATAAACCATCAACCAATGCTTTATGCTAGGTTCATTAGTTGTCATCCACCAGCTTCCTGATGATGGTCACCAAGTTTTTATTGCTCGATTATGCTTGGTCATTCCCTTGTAGAAAATAATCAGAGGAGTGGGAGAGGGTAATCCCATAATAAAAATAAAACTGATTAATTTCATGGGAAGAGAAACAGGTTGCATTATCTTTCACAATCTTGGTTGGGACCCCAAACCCTGAAATGATATTTTCTTTGAGAAAATTGCATACTAATTCTGAAGTAGCATGCTTGGCTGGAATAGCTTCCACCCATTTGGTGAAGTAATCTATGGTTGTGAGGACATAATCATGTCTAGTGCTTGAAGATGGGTTTACAGCACCAATGAAATCGATTCCCCATTGCTGAAATGGCTCTTCTATTACCACTAGCTTAAGAGGCAAAGCAGCTAACTTGGGTCTTCCAACGAACTGTTAGCACAATTCACATCTTCATACCTATTTGTATGCATCTTGAAATAGAGTAGGCTAGTAATACCTAGCTCATAGAATATTATGAGTAGTTATAGGCACAAAAAAATGTCCTTCATAGCCAAATTATGAAAAGACTCCAAAAGTTGGTTCTGTTGCTCTTTATCCACGCAGTGAAAGAACACTCCATCAAGGTTCCTCTTTTATAGGCCGTTGTTCCATAAGATAAAGTTGGTAGCTTTCAATTTAACAGTCCTCCTTTCTTTGCAAGATAGGTGAGTAGGACACTCACCATAGGTAAGGAAATGAGCAATATTTAAATACCACTCATTCGTGGTGGTGACAAAGAGGATTGTTGGTGTGTCTCTCACTTCTATTTCTTCATGCCCTATCTCTTCTGGTCTGTTATTAGCAATCAATTGGTAGAGACCCCTTCCTTGCACAAGATTCATTAGTTTGATAACAAGATCAAACTTTAGATTTTAGCAATCTAATTGCCTCTTTTGGTTTCAAACTCCTGCTAAGTTAATATGGACTTGATTGTGGTATTATGAAGCAGGGAAATAGTGTCTGAATTCAGGATGTAAAAATAGAAGTGTTTTACTACCTTTACCACTGCATAAGCATGCTTCTCTAGATTTGAATACTTTAGCTCATGAGCTTTGAGAGGAAAGCTCATGAAGGATATGGGAGATTCCACACCTTTATTATGTTGAACTAGAATTATTGAAAAAGTGTGCTCGAAAGCATAACTATACATTGTGAAATATTTGGTATAATCTGGACAAACTAGAATTGGGCATGGGCAATAGTAGTCTTGATGTCTTCAAATGCTAATTTGCCTTCTTTAGTCCAGTTGAAAGTAGTCTTTTCCTTCATCATATTCACAATATGATGAGTCTTCTCGATGAACTCAATAATGAACCTTCATAAAAAATTCACCTTTATGAAGTAGGAGTGAACTGCAGTCTTACTTGTGGGTAGAGTAAGCTCCTAGATGGATTTGACTCTTTCTAAGTCAATCTTTATACCTTCTCAGGATACAATGTGTCTAAGAAGTTTCCCTTCTATTACCCCAAAAATAGACTTCTTGGGATTTATAGAAATGCCATTCTGGTGACATCATTCCAGCACTTGTAGCAAATAGCACACATGATCAAGATGATGCTTGGAACAGACTGTTAAATCATCAAGGTACACCACGATGAACTTACCCATTTCATCTTTGAAAGCAAGGTCCATTACTCTCTAAAAAGTGGTGCCAGTATTTATCAAGCCAAAAGGCATTCTTTGATACACAAAGGTGCCCCAAGGTGTGGTGAAGGTAGTTTTATGTTGGTCTGCTTCACCAACTTCTACTTGATTGTACCCCGAGAAGTCATCCAACATTGATAACATCTCTGAACCAATCACTATTTGAAGGACTTGATCCATGATGGGCAGAGGGTAATTATCCTTTAGGGAGGATTGATTCAAATTCTTAAAATCCACATAGAAGTGAATCTCTCCATTCTTTTTTCTCACATGAACTATGTTTTTAATCCATGTGGAATGATAGATTGGGAAAATTATTCTAGCATTTGACATTTTTTGTATTTTGAATAGAATAGTTCCTGATATCTTTGGATTATACTGCCTAGATTTTTAATTGAAAGGCATTGAATCACTCTTGAGAGGAATTTCATGGTGAATTTCTTCAGGCTTGAGTGACTTCAGATCATCATAGGTGTATGCCAAAACATCCATGTAATGGTGAAGCAGGGTAGTAAATTTGAGCTTCTCCTTCGGAATGCAAAACTTCCCAATGTTCACCATCTTGGGATTTTCCTTGGTACCCAAATTTATCTAATCAAACTCCTGGGAGGAGCTTAAATCCATTTGTTGCTATTTGATGAACATATTGTGCTTGTCAAATAGTTTCTCAAGGGAAACCAATCCTTTGGAAATTTTATTCTCTTTTAGTTTTAGAAATTCTTCACCTACATTTGAACTTATTTTAGGGGCTGATTCAAGTTTTTGAGGGTCACTGCCTTCGAAGTGAAGTTGTTCAAAGATGTCTTTATATTCTAGAAAGGTGATGATTTGGCTATTGCCATTGAACACTTGCCAATGATTGGCATTGTCAGGAACACTTGGTTGAAAGACTAGTTCTATAGTGTACCTATCTCCCTTAAAATCTGGGTGAGGAGCCAAAAGAGTTACAAAAATAGCTAACATATCAGCTCAGTCATTAAGTTCTCTAGGTACTGTACAGATACTAAAAGCATCAAATCTTTCAATTTGGTCCCAAACTAGATTGCGATAATGGCGTAATCTCTCATTTTTATTTTGATACAAGTTCTTGACCTAGCAAACCACCAACTCAGCATCTCCTTTGGTGTGAAGGAGTTTAATGCCCCTATCTTGAGTAGCCTTTAATCCCAGTAGCAGTGATTCATATTCAACAGTATTTTTGGTATTGTTGAACTATAATTTATAAGAATAGGGGAAAATATCTCCTTGAGGAGATATCAACACAATCTCAACTCTTGAGCTGGTAGAAGGATAGCTGCCATCGAATTCTAAAATCTAGACATCATTAGAAACTAATTTTTCTTTAGATTTTTCTTTAATTGGAGGGGAGAATTCTTCTGCACTTATACTACATTCTACAAATCCTTCTATTATTTTGTCTGAATCGATTATCAGGGTGTCACATTCAATAATTTCATCAGACAACACATGAACCTCCTTCATGGATAAGAAGTAATTACCCACGCCTGAAGACTCAAACAAAATTTGAGCTTCAGGCCCTAATGTTTGAGTGACAACATATTTTGATTCCTTCTCAGGAAGAAATCTCTGCATGATGCCTTTGACTAAGATCCTCACTTCAGACAAGTCCATACTCAAATCACCACCAACATCCTTGTAGAAATTCCACCTAAGAAGAATGTTGTATGAGGCTGGGACGTCAGCCACCAGGACTATCATCTTAATCTTTTTATCAGAGAATGCCACAAATGCAAATTCGGCATCTTTGATTTGTCCCAGTAGTGGCACTTATTTGTTCTCCATGGAGAAACATCTCCCAAATGTCTTGGTCAGTGTGAGACCAAGAGATTTTGCTATTTTGACAGGCATGACATTATCAGACACGCCTGAGTCTATGATACAATTATTTAGTTGGTGTCCATTTATCAGCAAGGAGACATAAAATATTTCCATCCTCTCGAGAGCAGTAGGAGGAGTAATTTCAAGGTTATTCTGGGTGGATGTGTTCTTAGAGGGACCAGGAATTACTTTCAAAATTGCTTGTCCTTCAGGGATGGCTTTATTCTTTCCACATTGAACCAAGTTATCCAACTGCTCAGGGTTGGATTGCAAAAATTCAAATTTAGACATTTGAATTTTAGTTTTCTTGACATGGTCGACTATGTCAAATATCTGAAATGAATCAGGAACAAGGAAAGGTAGTTCATCCTTTTGGTTTTTAGGGGGGAGGACTGATCTATGAAATTGAAGTTAAAGGTGAAGGCATACTTAAGGTACTTACTTTTTTATTATTCACTGGGTCCTTTGGCTGAAAAGGTAGAGAAGTTCCTCATTTGGTAATTGAAATTGTAGGTTGAGCTTGTTCCTTTATTTTTTCCTTATCAGCTTGTTGGGCTGACTAGTTCTGGGACTAGGTGAATACATTGTATGATCCATCAAATGCTTCACCTTTACTTCTAGGTTCATTTTGGTAATTTAAGAAATCAATGTTGGAGTCACTAATTGATTCTTCTTGGTTTTTAGTGAAGAGATTAGTGTCATCTTTTGGGTTCAACTTAGGCTAGAAGTAGAAATCAGATTCTATTTCAAGATATCCAATTGTTGAATTGGTTGGAGGTGCTTTAATGGCCAATTTCCCTTGTGGGGGAGGAAGATGATTTAGCTGCCCTTGATTTCTAGTAGCATTGTCTTGGTATGATTGATTGGGGAATGTCCTCCTTGATATATCTCAGTATGAAGGAGTAGACATTCCTTGCACCATTTGCTTTCTAAGAGCAAGCAACTCATTTGCCAGCTTCTGCACCATTAGATCAGTGGTGCTTGTAGATGGATATTCAAAGGATGAAGAAGATTTACCTTTTTTAAGATCTCTCCTTATCTTTCTTGCCAAGATAAGATCATCTTCCACCTCTGTGGCCAAATCTTGAGCTGCATCAAGGTCTATGTGGCCAGCTCGTCTTAGCAAAAAACTCACTTCAGGTAGCTATGAGTTGATGAAGAATCATTTGAGACTCTCAGTTGTTGGCTGAGCAATGGTAAGGATCTTATTCCTCAGCTTGTCAAACTTGGCTATGAAGTCCCTCATAGGTTCATGAGGTTCTTTCTTCATCTGGGTGAGCTAGGCTAGCAAGGCATGTGCATCTTCTACAGGCTTGAACCTGGCTTCAAATTTAGATTTGAGAGTGTTTCATTCAGTCACTGACTAGGCCTATAAATGGTAGAACCAATCTGCAGTAGCAACTTATAATGTCTCCACAAATACCCTGACTGCCACATCCTCATACTCCACTCCTATCACACCACAGGCTATGCTAAAGGATGCAAAATGTTCATCAGGATGAACTCTCCCATCACCAACAAATTTGGGGAAATTCTTCCTTGAATTGTGTGGTAGCTCATGTAGAGGTGGATTTAAATTGAGCGAGCCAAAAGAGTTACCCCAGGGGCCTTGAACTGCCATGATTTGACTACTAAAGGGAGGAATAACAAATGTCTGAGGGGTATGTATTGACAAAGATCTGCTAACAATAGAAATGGAGGCTTTGCCTGGTAATGGAGACCTGACTTTGGTAGGAGAAAAACTCCTAGTTCACTGAAAATGAGATGGTGAAGGGAAAGGATCAAAAATACTTTGTTGTACCAACTCGAATATATGGTCAACAATACCTTTAGCTCTCTAGCTTTGTGTATACTATGGATCTACCAGAGTGTAAAACTAAAATGAAAAGAACTATAATTGCTTCAATTTGAAGCTTGAGGCTTCACTGCGTATTTTATCCCCAGCAGAGTCACCAAAAATTGTTAGGTGAATATTTTGTCACTAGCTAACTGATGGACAAAATAGATTATCTCAACCACAGCATAAGGAGATTGGTTGGCCAAATGTGTAGGTTTACCACATCAAAAGTGGACAAATCTCTTCTCTCATCAAGGGGAGGTTCCCTATAAATATGAGGTGCTATATATATAAGCTAAAAATAACACTCAAAGTAGGATAACACCATCCATCTCTCTTTTTTTAGAAATAATGTTCTCAGACAAAGGAGAAAATTTTGGTGAAATGACTGGAGGCACTTCTCTTCTTTCAAAAGTGGTCTGCAGTTAACAGCAAGAATTCTTTCTGGAAAGTAACTGTAATAAGGTGCAATAACCAGCAAAATGAGGTGTAGCACAAAGTATCCACCTCAACTATCAAAGATTGAAATATGAAGGACAATGGGGGTACAAAGTCATCCCAAGATCCTTTACACAGAAAAATTGAAAACACACACACTAAAGACAATTGTGGCAGCTCAAAGTCTTCACACAGTTGGCTTTAGAACACCTACCTGATTACTTCCACTAGTTCTACTTATTTAATTAAATGGACAAAAATGCATTCAAGAATTAGACATAAGAATAATTTTCTCAACAATACAAGTTATTCCAACACAAAATCTAAAAGTTCACTTGCTTTCTCACTCAAATAAAGAAATTTGATTAACAATCTAAGCTCAAAGTCTCAGTAATCGCCTTTCAATTTGGGCAGATTTTTGCTTCTGTATCTGAGATATCTCCTTTTCATAACATAAGAGATTACAATATATAGTAGCCAAGAAAGACTTGGTTTTTTGTTTCATGGAAAGACCCATGCTACATTCAATGCCTTGAATGTATTCTCAATTCTGTCAAAGGAGCCATGCTAAAATAGGGCATCGGCCTTAACTGTGGCATGTCAATTCATCTCAAATGTCTCCTCCAAAGTATAGGTTACCTGGTCCTCTTCCTGATATTTGCATAGATTTCCACTTCACCTTTACTCAATGGAGAAAAATAGGCTGCATCCTTGATTTGTTTGCACTCTCTAATGTCCACCTAGTGGACTGTTTCACCAACTAAAAATAACTCCTGCACAGATATTTTTGGTCTTTCCCTCTTTTCTTAATGCATTTTGTCTCTTCCTCATGATCTGAGCTCTCAGGCTATCTTTTCCCTTTTTGATGGCTCTTTCGGCTCCTTCTTCAGCTATTCATTGAGTTTGTTCTCAGGTTCATGCCATATTTGAAAATCAATAGATATTTCATTACCCTGAATTGGACATCTGCGAGGATGTCACTGGTCGATGGTCGCTTGAACCACTTTGAACCATGAACCTTGAACCATGAGAGTGCATTGGTTTAATGGTTCAATGGTTTGGATGGCCCTATCAGCTCCTTGGTTCAATCACTTCTTTGGTTCAATCACTTGAAGCTTCCTTAAACCTTTAGACCTTTGAACTTTGAACTATTTTAGTTCAAAGTTCAATGGTTCATTCTCTTTCTCTGAATCCTTTGGTCTTTCAAAGTTTCTGGATCCTTTTATTTTCTGTTGAACTCATTGAACCTTTGAACTTTGAACTCTTTTGGTTCAAGGTTCAATGGTTCATTAGTTCATTCTTTGTTATTTTAATCCTTTGTTTTTCTAAGTCTTTTGAACTCCTTGAAGGAAAAGTGTCCCTTTGGGCCTTGAGAATGGTCCATTTTTTGGTCGTTGAGAGTCCCCTGCAAGGGTACCTGCCCTTCGGGGTCCTTCAGGTGGCCTTGTTATTCAAATCCTTTAGACAAAATGTCTGAAGGAAATTCTTTAGACATTTTTTCTGAAGGAAATCTTTCCTCTGCCTTTGCCGCTTTCTATCGGGCCTTTCAACATTCCTTTAGACAAAATGTTCGAAGGATTTCTCTTGTGAAATTTTGTCACAAAAAATCTTTCTGAAAGATATCCTTTTGTTCCTTTTATTCCCTGCCCTCTACAAGGGCACTTGTCCTTTAGGCTTTGGGAGACTCCTTTGAACCTTGCGATTGAACCGACTGATTGAACCAATAATGGTTCAATGGTTTAACGGTTCAATGGTTCAATACTGTGTTCCGCTCATTCAATTGATCGCTTGAACCAATCTCATTGAACCAACTCTTCAAACTTTATTGAACTCATTGAACCTTTGAACCCATTGAACCTTTTTTGTTCAAGTTTCAACGGTTCATCGGTTCAATCGCTTCTTTGGTCTTCTTTTCGTTAAGTCTTTTGAAGTCATTTGAACTTTTCGAAGCGGTTAAACTTTGAACTTGCTGAAGTGGTTAACTCTTTAAGTCTGTTGATGTCATTAAACCTTTAAACTCATTAAACCTTTGAACCTTTGGAGGTGGGGTTCAATGGTTCAATGGTTCAATCTTTTTGTTGAATCCAGCGGATGGATCTTTTGGTTGAACCGCGACATTGAACCAACCTTGAAATTGCCTAAGTGTTGGGAACTTGTTTCTGACAAAGCCTGCCTGTTGAACCTATTAAACCTGCGACTCCCTTACCTGAAAAAGCTTGAATAATTAAAGAATTGGAGCACTCAGAACATTTTTTGAGAAGGGAAGAGATAATTTTGGCCTGCAGGACCAAAATAGTTGATATGTTGTCTCCAAAAATGGGTGACGGCTTTTGGGAACAACAAATTTCATTTCCAAATTGGATGAATTTAGGGCACTAAACACTTGCATTAGGCTAGGATAGTAATGTTGATGTTACTATCTAACATATACATTAGTGTCTAGGGAGAAAGAGAGTAGGCATAGGCTAAGAACTTGTAGAAGTGTAAGATAAGTACATTTTAAGCATTTTTGGCAAGATGGAAAGTCTGTGTCATCAATATAAGTTTATTCAAAGTAATAACTAGGCCAAAGGGCATAAGATATAGTAGATGTGAAGCTTGAAAAAGTAAGGCATGTATAGAACTAAGAGGAACAACCAAGGTCATGAGTTTTCCAAGTGTACAAGACTGAGGTTCTACATAATCATAAAATATCATATATATTTCCCCACCTTTAATCTAGTAATAAAATTGTTAGTTTTAAGGAAACTAATAAGTACATGGGTGTGTATACACACCTTATCTTTACTTGAGTCAAATTTTAGTACTTTATTGAATAGGGGTTTGAGTGTTTTACTGGTGACTGACCTAAAATCAACAACATGTTACAGTGTATAATCATTGAATATAATCTAGGTTAAAAGTAATTGAAATTGATTGAAATTGAAAGATCAAGGTTTAGGATTACACTTGTGTGTCAATGTAACCACCTTGCCTATTATCAAGTTGTTTTTTCAAAAGATGTATCATTATAAGGATTTGAAATTGAGATTAGGATAAATATAGATAATTCTTTAAAGTGCATATATCCAAGGAGAGAGAGAGAGACAGAGAGAGATTGGAAAGCACATACCCCCAACTCTAGAGTAAAAGTGAGTTACCACTTCACAATCTATATTATCTCAACTATACAACCTAATTATATTTTTAACCTAGTGATTTTGGATGATTAAGTCCAAACTAAAAAAATTGGAACGATTGAGTGATTTAATCACCCCAACCATGCCAAAAGGTGAACCAACTACTACAATAGATTGGATTGTAAAGTTCATAAAAGTTTTTTGGATATCAATACATGCAATAGTTTTGAAAATTGAATTTGATTTGGATTTTAAAATATTAGGCACATGTTGCATAGTATATTCATATTAGATTTGTCTCATGTTCAAACTATGTGTAATAATTGTACCATGTATGTAATTCTACCACCAATGTGTATCAGAATCATATAACTATGTGCTTTGGCCAGTTCAAAAATTGTGTGTGTAATACATGCTTACAAATCATGCCCCCAATATATATGGAGAATTATAAAACTGATATAATTACCTATGTGGAGGACATGTTTCCAAAACATTCCCCCATTATAAACTGGAGATGCTGAAAATTGAGTAGGTGTGGAGAACATGCTTCCAAAGCATGTCCCCACTGAATTTATGAATTATAAATATCATACTAAATGAATGTGGAGAACATGTTTCCCAAGAATACCCCCACTTAATATGAAACTATGAATGTGTATAATTTATATCATCATGGCATGCCCCCACTAAATTTGTAAGCTGGTGTAAGTACCATATATTGTGTGAGTGTGGAGAACATGTTTCCAAAGAAAGCCCCCATTGTAATCTATAAAGTGAAAATGTGGAATCCATGTCACAATGGCATGCCTTTGCTAATATTCCCCCCCCCCTTGAGGTGAGTTAAAAATAGTATCTTGTGTTTATCTCACCTCAAAAGGGTAAGGCAACTATAAATCTATGAATGTAACCATGTAGCATATAGAAGGAAACATGTATAGGTAAATGTAACATTTGAAGAAAATAGAACCAATGTGATCACATGTAATCCTAATATGCATGATAAAGATCATGTCAATGTCTAGATAGTAACAATATAACCTCAATAAGTAAACAATCACACACACAAGAGCACTCAAAATCAAGTCAAAAGGCAATGGCCTAAAGAAACCACAAACAAGGGGCAAGTTCAAATGTCATGAAATCAAAAGTAAATGACTTAATCAAATGTCCAAAAAAGCAATTAATGACATATTTAAATGTCCATATAATGCAATGAAATATTTAAATTTAAAATAAGCCAATCATAGGCATAGGGGCCTCATATAATGGATCATATTCAAATGCTCTAAAAATCAAGGCAATAGAAAAACAAAACAATCAAGGAAGTGTGTAAAGGAAAATCATAGCAACCAACATAAACATGTCATAGTGGCCCATGAATCAAATGTGTTATCAAGTAACATCAAGTACATTTTTGAAATCAAAATTATTTAGAGGGTGAGGGTGTGAATCAGTCTTCAAAACATTCATTCCATTTCACTTAACGTTCATGAACATTCATACAAAAAGGTAGATCAATCAAAGTACAAGCAACCATACATATGAACATGAAATATAAGAACACGTAACATATGTGGTAAACCCTCAAAGATAAGAAAACCCACTAATATCTAAAAATGGATTACGATCCTATAAGACAAAAACCAAATTTAGTGAAGCACCAACCCCAACTAGCCAATCACCTACTTATCTAGGCATTAGCAAGCACCTAATTTCAAAGAGGAACCAACCCCCTAGTTGACTTAGAACCAAATCAACCAGATAATTAATTTAATCACCTTCATATCACTATATTTCTCAACTAATAGATGATGACCACCTCTTCAGCTCTTTACACTCTTATCCTTCTCAAACTGCCTTCTAGGCCTCTTCACTCAACTAGGTCTCTTCAAGACTGATTAGGTCATATGACCTAGATATTCATAATTAAAACTCATATTATATATTCATGACAATCCATATACTTTATTTTTATGGTATATAATACTTCCTTCCATTCAAGGAACTTCTATCTCATTCACTCCTCTAAGCATCCTTCAATAGGACTAAAACTACCTTATATATATACAAACCTCTTGCTCATACACCTCTTGGTTTGCCACACATAATTATGCACTTATATTTTCCACATAATAGGCCTTAGGAAACATTAAAATTAATAATCAATCATTACATTAGGTCAGCCATAACTCAAATAAACCAAATCCTTCTTTAGGTCTCATGAAGACCTAATTCCATTACATGTTACCTTATGACATCTTGGAACACTCTACATATATATACATGGCACAACATATTAATACAATATTAAAATATGCCTTATCCAAAATAATATGATTACAATGGCACCTTTTATGTCTATCTACCACTTGAAACACTCCATTAGCATTGTTCACATTAGGCCTTTGAACACACATAAAAGTCTATCTTGAACAACTAAAGATAACAAATAATTTAGCCACAAAACCATGACAATAAATCACATATACTAAAACCTCATGACCTAAAAAATATCACCATATTCATTAAACCCTTCAACTTAGGACATAGAGCCTCAAACTCATCATTACAACTTGTGTACTCAGAACTATCAAGACTGTTGGAAACACAGCCATGAAACATTGATCTTTAACACCTATATGACCACTTAAAATAATATTTATGTATTAATATGATCATAAGATACATTTATAACATATTAAAACACAAATATAATAATTTATAATGGAAAATATTATACATACAGACTAATCTCTAGACCTCTCTCCTCACAGTCACACCAGAACTAGATAAACCATTTTGGCTTCAATGTTTTCACCATTATCCCTAAATTATAAGCTATCTACCAAGAATGAATAGAAAATACCAGTCCCAAAAAATATATTCATTCACTTTTATCCATTATTATACCCTAAAAACACACTTATAACCAACTTCTCATTATTAACTGGGTTTTGCACAATTTTGCTCTATTAGGCCTATGTGCCTCAAAAAAAACTGTCTTGAAATAATAAAGCTCAAACATACATGAGACACTAAAATATGATAAAATTAGTATATATAAAAAGTATAAATTACCTTAGGTTCATCACCAAATTCATTAGATACTTTCACTCAAAAGATAAGGCTTCAATAACACCACTACAACTCACTCAGAACTCCTAGATTACCTCAAAACACAGTCATGGTGACTCAGACCTCCAACACCTGTATAGAAATTTTAAAAGACTTAAAATTCATGTATATGTTCCTATGAGATATAAAAACCATACTCAATTATAAATATCATATGTTTTAAAGGAAAATATTGGTCTTCTCATGACCTTATATCTCACTATCTTATCTGAACCAGACAGGTCAACTTGTGAGCAACTTTTTTCCACACACATAACCTCAAAAGATTATTTCAAGAATGACCATATCTTAAAAGTCCTGAAAAACATATTCATGCACTTTTTTAATCATTCATGATAACACATTCTAATTCATCTTCTCACTATTGCCTAGGTTTTTCACTGTTTACACCATTAGGCCTGTTAGTGACTGGCTAACTTGGATGACTAGTTTAGCACACTTGAGGACTAAAACCTATCTATAAACCTTCATGGACATTAAAAATGAGTCTCTACCTTCTTCCATCCATTTTTTTACTATGTCCAATGCAATTTTTGACTTATACAGCAACTTCTTTATAAATAAGCCTATAACTGAACATTTTATCTTTCCTCTCTAACCAATACCACCTAGAGGTACTTGGGAGAGTCCAATACAATATCCAATATATTACCTGATCATATAAATCCATTTTGGGCACTTTTTCTTAACTTATTCAACATCAAGCCCTTATTAAGTGTTCTAAGAGGGTTTAAACATGTTTTCACTCTTAATGATCGTTCATAAAGCACAGCCCCTCAATCCAAAAACTAATGCCTAGAATTTTGATCTAGGACCCTTTCCCATTCACCATGAAATTATTATGTTCCTATTCAAAGGTTTTATTAGTTGATGAGCACAATAAAATCTTTCTCAAGTTGAGAACCCTTCATTTTGAGCACTCGAGAGAACTTCAAACAACTTTCCATACCTTGTTCTTCAGACTAGAACCTCAAAATGCATGAAAAAACTTGAAACAACATACCTCACCTATGAAAATTCTTACATGAGCTCAAACACCTTTAAATATTATCATGACCCTTCATTAGGCCACACTCTATCTCTCTCTTTCTCTCTAGACCTTAACCTACAAACCATAGGCCTTAAAAACTAACCTTCATGCATTTTTCCATGCTCTCAACACCTCACTATCATGATAAATGACCTTTCTCATTCTTAAATACTACTATACATCCTTCACATGCCTTGACAATAGATCATGATACCTCATTAGGCCAGGCAGGGTTTAAGAGAGGTTTAGATGTAAACTTGGTCTAAAGGTCCTACCCTTATAGGCTTACCTTAAGACTCTCATGAGTGTTCCAATGCCTTACATACATGCTCAAACAATTGAATACAACCACTCATGCCTATGTTCACTCATCTCACCAAGCCACCATGCTCATACCTTCTCACAAGGTCTTTTCATAGTATGACTAGGCTTAGGTTACTTTAGCACTTCACCTCAAAACTTGATACCTATGCATTTGTCAATAATGGAAACAAAACAACAACACTCATAACCATTGAAATACTCTCTTTCACACTAAAAACCTTCAATTCTCATAAGCTTGTCATAACACACACTACCAACTGGCCTTGTTCACAATAATACTCTTGCAGACCTACTTGTCATCATACCTTCATAAGAACCTTAAATGACGACACTAAAAACTTCAAGCTGACATGAAACTTGACATCAATCAATATAAATGACAATGCTCAACAATCTCACCTTATCATATCATGCACATACCTCAATGACCACTCACCATGCATCTTCACCTAATGCATATTGACATTAATGACATCAACCTCGACATCAATGACAACACTTCTCAACATTATATAGCATATCAAGTACCATGTGAAAAATATAATCATAGATAATATGCATGTGTAAGTACATATGTAAGCTTAAACATGATAGTGTAGAGTGATCATCAAATCATATAGCCTGTGTATATCAAGATCGTAGAAGATAGATGCCCCCAATGTCCTGATGATGTTAGTAGATGGAAGGCCCAACACTCATAAGTGTATCATGTACATGTGTATGCCTATGTATGTATATGTAGGAGTAAATGATATGTTAGTCCTCAACAAGGAACTAACACATAGATGCCAAGGAACCAATAAAACATGTAGGTGGTGAAAGTGTTTTTGGACTTTTTTTTAGTGTTTTTTATTATGTAATATACTTAAATAAGTGCACTATATTCATTGGGATTTTAAAATGATTTCCTTAAAGTGTATCAAGGTGGTATACACCTTTTCATAAATTTTATGTAACTATAAATGGACCCAACCAATTTGGTTTGAACTTTCCTTTCTTATCTTTTTATGCATTGGTATTATTTTGATTTTATTTTAGTACCAAGTCATCCACATCAAAGTCACATGGTTGAACCTTTTTGTTATATACCTGATTAACACAATAGTGGTATACGTGAAGGTTCTTGGTAGCCTATGTGCATTTGTTACTTAATTATTCTAATTGATGTAATCTTTTTTCATGGTATTCATTATCTTTGACAATGTCTTTGAGAGAAACACATAAAAAAGGTATTTCAAGATTAATCAGTAAAACTACCTATGTACCATATACTAAGGATGTAGCTTGGGTGGATGTGTGAACATTAGTATGATATTCCCTCAAATCATATACCACTTATTGGGGCCAATCAGTACTGTAATGTTCAACTATCTTCTCAAGTATCTTGGCAATGGTTTTATTTGTTGCCTCTGCTTGTCTATTACCCTGTGGGTAATAAGGTGTATAAAATGTATGTTTAATTTTATATTTATTCAAAAATCATTTGACTATTTTATTTTTAAATTATGATCCATCATCATAAATAATATCTGAGGGAATGCCAAAATGGGAAATAATATTGGTCATCAAAAACTTGCATATGCCATCCCCTTTGGTAAATTCAAGGGGAATGGCCTCACCCCATTTTGTAAAATATTATGTAGATGTAATTATGAATTTATGTCCACCGATATATATCAGATTGATTTTACCAATCAAATCAAAACCTATAAGCAAAAAGGCCATGGTGAAACAATCGGTTGTAGCTCGTGTGATGGTGTGTCATTCAAATTGTTGTATTTTTGGCATTATAAACACAATTTGGCATTTTGATGCATTCTTGTTCCATGGTAGGCCAATAATAACCTTCGCATAATAGTTTTTAGGATATGGATCATCTACTAAAGTGACCCCCACATTCATTATCATGCATTTATAAGAGTGATGTGCATGTTTCATATTTTTTTAAGAATCAAAGAAACTACCCATCAAACCCCCATTTGAATAAATCATTTTTAATAATAACAAAACTGAATGCCTCATGTTATAATTTATGTTTATCATTTCACGTAAAATGGTATAGTATATAAGCATAATAAATAAAATTATAAATATTGGTGTACCACTCTATGTTTATAGTATTGTGGGTGATAGCAAGAATGGCCAAGGCATTCATTTGAGAAGAAAAAATGGAAGGATCTCATAGCTTCCATATTATAAATTTTATGTTATCATCATCAAGGATGGTATTCTTGCCATATCATCGACATGGTGGTTATCTTTACATGGAATGATATCGATAGAAAATGTGTCAAATGTATGTGTGAGTTTATCTACCATTTATTTATATGGAAAATATGTTCTTCTTTAGTTTGGTAATGATTAGTGACTTGATTAAAAAGCAACTAATAATCACCAAAAAATTGGATGTCTTTTATATCCATCTTGTGTGATATGGATAATCTGATGATCAAGGCTTCATATTTGGCTATAATTTTGATGTAATAAAAAACTAATTTATAAGAGAAAGGCTTGTATTCACCCTCATGAGTATAAAATACAATGCTAACACCCACTCTTGTTCAACATTTTGATCTATCAAAAAACCATTATTTTTGGACCCCAAATTTTGTAATAATATATTCAAAGTATTTTAGAACCATAAGCACAAAATAATAAGGGCACAAAAATAGGTGCACAAGACCATGGTGTAGAAGATAGAAACATAAGTGAATGATGTAAAAGACCTTCGCATGGAAGGGTGAGTCATGAAAGATAAATAAGTAGAGAATGATCAGAAGATGTAGGACTCAGAGAAGTGCAAGATTAATATAAGAGTGTAGGGAATGGGGGTAGTTACAAAGTACTTTATAGAAATAGCAGAGATTAATGAAAGTAAAAATCTAGCACCAATCTACAAAAGAATAGGAACACAAACATGAATATCTAACATAGAGAGGGTAAATAGGGGTGGTTAGGCCCAAGTCAATAGGAATTAATTATAACAACTCTTCATGACTCATTATTGTTATTGGTCATTGGTTTTTCATCACTTTGGTATTATTTATGTGACCAAAGGTGAGGGGTTTACTTGTGTATAAATACCCCTTAGCCTTAGTTTATAAAGTGTTGTTTATGTGGTTGTAGTTGATAGATATGCTATTGATATTGTTAAATGGTTATCAATATAGAATTGAAGAGAGAGTATAATGAAGGAAGCACCTTGTAATCTTATTCAATGGAAATAATAGAATCTTTTGACTATAAATTGTGATGTGATGAACTCTATAGTGTTAACTTTGATTTTATGATATTAGTTATATGCATTGTATGAATTCATCAAATGATTGACTTTTTAGTAGTAATAATTACTAAATGTAGTAATTTAAGAGCCTAACTAAGATAAATTTATCTAACCACCATTTCATGGTAGAATCGATGGAGCCTAGTCTAGGCTACACACCTCGAGTGAGCATGTGAGGTTACTCCTTGTGTGATATGCTAATGCACAAGATTATAGGAAAATTCTTTCGATACGGTGCATAAATAATAATTAGTTATGCAAAGTTAAGTAAAAAGACCCAAGATTTTTGGTTCCATTACTGGGACCCAATGAACTTATTAGTGTAATGGTATAAAAATTCTTGAGAAGCTATCTTTGGAAAATGTTGAGCACTGGGTTGCTACCATAGAAGAGAAATTTGCACTCCAGTATCTTAAACTTGGAGTTTTTGTGTACACATGGGTAGAGAAACACCTATATGATTATTTATATTAAACATTATTTGTATAATTACCCATTTACTTGCATGCTTGGCTTTTGACATATGCACAAGACCACTCAAGAAATTACAAACAAAAGGCCTTCAAATTAGTATAATGTTAGATGGCCTTATCTAAATTGGAAACTACTTAGACATAAGTAGTAGGCATCTGGTGGAAGAGAATGCTTAATAGCTATATTTGGGAATATAGAGTCTCTACATATTATTTTCCAAAAGAAACACAATTCAACTTTCTGAGGGAACCACACTAGAGATATCTCATGTAATTTTGATTAGAGATTAAGAAGCTTATGGTTGATTCTGGCATTGAGAACTTCCCCATGGACAACTAAATTCTCTCATGTATGAGCAGTGAAACTGGTGGTGAAATGTAATGGTATGTATTGGTATAGGATTGGTAGTTCATCATGAAAGTTAGACAATGAGAACTTCAAAAATGTAAGTATGATGAATCCAGGTGTAAGGCTATGAGAGCCAATGATCCTAAATTCAAACGGTAGGAACTAGAAGTGTTTTAATAATTTGAAAGAGGGTGGAAATGCATGGTGAGTACTCCCTAACCATGTATTTATACCCTTTACTACCATAGGTACACATGGAAGAAGCAAGATAAACATTGATAGCGAAACCCAATATAAATAGACCCAATTTCCACACCACATTGTATGCTCATGCATTTGAGTTTGATATAATTATCTTTCTAAATTGGGATAGTGACAGTGCAAAATCTAAACTTGTATCTAAAATCAAAACCATAAAGGAGTCTCTAAAAGTGTAATATCAAGTTAATAATTTACCATTGATCTCTACCTTTATATTACAGGAATGACCTATGGCTCATCTTGGAATGCCCGATGGACCAAATCTAACTAGTGGTCAGACTAAAAGACCAAAAATAACTAATCAACATCCCTTAGTGCCCATTATCTCTAGTGAAACTATTGTAGGAGGTATGGGAGGTAGTACCAGTGGTGGTTCTACTAGAGCTAGAGGATCAAGTGATGGTATAAGAGGTATTGGTAGACTACCACCTCAGGGTTCAAGAGGAATTAGAAGAGTGCCACAAGGTCCACTACAACCACTTAGTACACATATAGTCTACTATGAGATGACACTTCACTTGCCTAAATATTGAGGTGTTAAAATTGTAGCAAAACATGTTCACAAGTTTGAATTCATCTAGCGAGCATGAGGTATCACTTATTCAGAGAAAAATGCAATTTAGTTTCCCACTACTTTATTAGATCGAGCACATAAATGGTACTATAAATTTGATCCTCAACAAGCAATTGTGAATTATGAATTATTAAAGGCTATTTTTCTCTAAGAAGTTGATATCCTTGAATTTGAGCATCAAAGTATTACTACCTTAAAAGATATCAAGTTAGAACTCATTAAGAGTGTGTACATGTATGATGCATGTTTTAAAACACTTATTTAGAAGCTATAACTTAATATTAACCTAGCAAGCATGCCCAGTGGTTTATGGTAAGTATATTACTTTCATTTTCATGACTCTTATCTCATAAGACTTTCATTGAACCATGAAAGGCACTGTAATCCACCCTCCGCACCGAATCCATGGGAAGTATAGATACAAGAGTCAACCCCTTTATAAAGGCTTGGATCACTATGATGGCTTCTCAGTTAGAGAAGCTTATAGCCAATAATTCTCATGACACCTATAGTAGATTACGGTGCATTGATTACAAATTAGAAGGCCATAACAAGAATAACTATCCTTAGAGGAATGTTTGTGTTGTATTGAAATAGTCCTATGATATTTATAATGAAAATCATGATTTAAGGAGTGGTCCATTGCTTCAACATGCCACCCAAGCAAAAGTGTCATTATACTCTAAAATATGTGATGTATATACACATGATATCAATGGCTATCAGGTCATTAATTAAATTCATGAAACATGCACATAAGGTACACACCAAACTTACATAGATAATAACCAAGAGGATAGTGTAGGTCAATATTTTAGAGGTAGAGGGCATGTAAATGGCCATGGAGGTGGTCATTTCCCACTTAAGACATGTTACAAGTGTGGTTCTCTAGACCAATACCAGCATGACTGCATGATACTATCCAACCTGTGCCTTTTGTAAACATTAACATCACCTGGAAGAATGTCCTAATTCATATGCTACCATTACTAAATAAATAAATTATAAGGACACCAAGATGATATGTGTTTCCAAAACTCCTAATACTCAGTGGAGACCATGCCCTACCACTCCACCATCTAGACCCAAAGTCAATATCACTACACGGAATGGCATTCATTCTTAACTAGTTTAAAATCCTCCTACTAAAAAGGTTCAATGTGAAGAACCTCATGTGCAACACTATCCAAATGCTAAATGAAAAAATAAGTGTTACATGAGATAGTGGATTTAGTTTGGGAATTATAAGGAAAAATTGAGCTCTTAAAGGATAAGGATGCTAAAATGCAAGCTTAGATGCAATAAGATACGATACCCATGGACTCAAGGCATGATGAGTTTCAAGAGTTATGCAAACTCTTCCTTAATAAAGACATCATTCCTCTCCTCAATAGTTGGCTATGATAACAAATGATAAAGCCTTTGGAGGACCATCATTTGAACCATGCATGATGACATGAGAACCATATTTAATCAAACCCTAAATGTGACAAAAAAGACCTTGTCAATGCATCCATTAATGGTTAGATGATCTATGACATCCTGGTACACTAGCACAAAAGTTAATGTTCTAACCAAAGATGCCTATAAAAATATGGGGAACCCAACTTTGCAACCCTCTCCACATGTTTTGTTCATGGCTAATGAGGCTCATGCACTGCCCATAAGCATTCTTAAGGATGCCACTATTAACATCTTGGGTGTCATATTTAAGGATGATTTTGAAGTAATCAAGTTTGTGGAAGCTGATGAATTCCCTACTCTTTTGGGTTGACCTTGGTGTTATGCAAATAATGTTGAATTAAATTTTAATAATAGGTATATTAGCTTTGATAATGACACTCTCTATGTAGTCATACCTCTAAATAATAACCAAGGACCCCACTTTGTGGAACCCATTGATTTTGATGAGGATGTTAATACAATCTATATATTACTACTCAAGGACATGAAACTATGGATCCTACTCATGATGGCATCTTGCAATGGGAAGATGTTTAATCTATTTATGACACTAATAGTGTCACTTATGACCATTGGGCTTAAGGCACATATGATCTATCAAGCTACATCTATGGTGTTTTAAAAATCCACCTAAATTCCCCTCTAAAGCTAGTTCATCACCACAAAACTATTCACCTCATTAGTGGATGTCTGATGATTGGAACACCCTTATAGTTAGACCATGCACTTAGGTTTCATGGATAAATGGAGGTCCAAGAATACTTACAATAGTTAGAGGCTTACTATGTTAATGAGGAAGAAAGGTTATACATTATTACTTTTCTATTTCAAGGGATAGTTACTTGATGGTGGTCTACTCAATGGTACCAATTGGATACATGGGAATAAGTATGCACAACCATGCACAATCATTTCCATCATGACATTTGGGTTTGTGCCACCCTAAGTTATAGTGGTATTACTTCATTGAAACAACATATAACATAATGTTAAATCCTTCAAAGCATTGATGAAACATTTTTACTATAATTATTATGGGTACATGCATTCTATGGTACCTTGCGTGCCTATGCTAGGGTGTGGTACATTCACCAATAAACACATAGAGATACTGATCCCTGGTAGTGCATTAAACATGGCCTACTTTCCACCTTTTCATTTTCTTCACCAAAGATGAATTTGAATCTATCTCTGTAAATGATTTGTCAGGTCGTTATAGGTGATAAGACACTGATTTAAGATTGGATACAGCACATATGTGGCACAACTAAGGATGATTTGGTCATCTTAAAAGAACCTGATACTCCTACCATGGCTCGATTAGAATTAGACTTCCATTTTGAATATGACCATTAGGAACAAATCTAAAAATGCAAGCAAAAGGTTGTGTACCAAGTTGATGAGGGTACCAATTCTAATCAACCAGAGTTATCATTTAACCATTTAAATATACATAAATAATGTGGGGCATGTGATGTCAGTGATATGATGTAGTCTGAGCAAAAATTGTATTTCACACCACTCCAAATGGTTCAATAGAACATTGGAATGGAAAATGCACCTAAACTAGCCACGATCAGGAATTACTGGTCTAATGTTGAGATCAAAAAGATCTTTGAATTTTTGCATGATTACTAGGATGTTTTCCCACATTAATACAAAAAGATGAAATGGGTGTATCTATAATTTGGCAAAATTCACATCAATTTGGTTGAAAACACTCAATTGTTGAGGAAATAATTGTATTAGATGAACCCAAATATGTGTTCTCAGGTTAAAGAGTAAATTAATAACATGTTGTTTGTTGGATTTATTACTCCTATTAATGAATCTAAATGGGTTAGTCCCATGGTGATCAACATTAATAATGATGGTCATATTCACATTTTTTTGGACTACAAGATACTCAATGTGATATGTGTAATGAACCCTTTCCAAAATCCTTTAATCAAATAAATTTAAGAAGGTCTTATAGGGTGTGACATTTACACATTCACTTATGGCTTTTATAGCTATCACCAAGTACAAATTATTGAATAAGACAAGGCAAAGACAACCTTTACAACTAAATGGGGATATTTTGCATATAATGTTATGCATTTTGGCCTCAAGAATGCAGAGGCAATGTTCTCATGCATTTTGGTGGAGCTTTCAAGGATTTCATCCACAAGTTCCTTCACATATACTTTGATGACTAGACCATATACGGTTTAGTGAGTGAACACTATGACAATTTATGCCTCATACTCAAACATTTTCTATAGATTTAGATTTACCTAAATCTAAAGAAGTTCATCTTTTCCACCCCATTTGGGATCCTATTAGGACATATCATTTACCAAGATAGCCGATCGGTAGATCTAACTAAACTTATGGCCATTGTCCAACTCCCAAATCCAACTACTCAGCATGAAGTCCATGCCTTCTTAGGTCACATGGGGTACTATTTAAAGTTAATTCAAGGTTATGATAACATAGTTTCCCTAATGGAAGAACTACTCAATCACAATTACCTATTCTTATGGAAAGCTCAACATCAGTAAGCATTTGAAACCCTAAAATAAAAATTGGTGACTGTATCCATTCTCCAATTCATGAATTGGAACTAGACATTTCATGTACATGTTGATGCTTCAAGCATGGTAGTAGGTATTATCTTAACATAACCTGGTGAGGGAAACCTTGATCTCCTATTTATTTTGTAAGCCATAAGCTCACACTAGTAGAACATAACTATTCCACAATTAATTGTGAAGCCCTGTCCATGGTTTATGCACTTAAGAAGTTTCACTAATACTTGTTGGAAATCCCATTTGTATTCTATATGGATCATGAATTACTCAAGTATTTGGTAAATAAGTTGGTATTGCATGAATGCATCTGCCATTAGTTTTCTATGGTCGTAAAACTAGGCAAAGTTAATTTTAAACCTGACCATCTTTCATGTGTTTAATCTAGTGAACCACCATGGACCACAGAGGATGATTTACCTAGTGTACAACTTTTTAAAATTATGCACATGCCCAAATAATTGGAGGAAATTATGGATTTTCTTACAATAAGGTCCATGCTAGATAACCTTACTACCTAAGAAAAAAAGCAACTAGTTGTGTGCGCTACACCATTCCAACTTATTAACATAGACGTGTACAAATTTAAACCAGGATGAAGTAATAAAAAGGTGTATAATACATCATGATCATGTGAAATTCCTTCAATAATTCCATGAGGGAGTCATAATAAGACACTAAGTTGGTGATATAATAGCATGAAAAGTTTTACTAGCTAGATTATGGTGGCCCACCTTATTCAAATATGCCAAAGCTTATGCATGCCAATCTAATATATATTAGTGCTAGGTAAACTAAATCACTGGGAAGTTATTCCTCTTCATCCAATACTTTCTCATGAACCATTTTAGAAATGGGTTATTGATTTTTTTGACCCCATTCAACTAATTACATGATAGACTATAGTGTGGTATATCATTACTGCTATAGACTATCTCACACATTGGGCTGAAGCAGTGCCCACATATGATTGTACTATTAAAACTACCACCAAATTTCTATGGGAAAATTTCATCACAAGATATGGATGCCCTATAAGTTTAACAAGTGATCATGGCACCCGCTTTCTCAATGAGACAATGTACATCCTCTTGGGCAAATTCATGATTGCACACCATAAAACCATTCCATACCACCCTCAAGTTAATGGCACAACCATAGCCTTCAACAAAATCCTAGGTGACACACCAACTAAGATTTACAACATTCATCACACTGATTGGGATGATCAAGTTTATGTAATCTTATGGGCTTATCAAACCACATATAAAAGGTTAAAATAGAGTACTCCTTTTAATCTTATCTTTAGCATTAAATTAGTTTTACCAATAGAGTTCTTAGTGCCCTATTTATGTATTGGACACGTAGGTAGATTAGATGATAAGGAGTCCATAAAAGCACACCTAGATGATCTACTTCAATTAGATTAAACACACTTCCTTACACATTAGATCTAAGGAATTGAGAAGCAAAAATAAAAACCAATGAATTAATCCATCATAGTAATGATGTATTGTGCATCGATGCATTTACTAGGTAGATTTATTGGGCTAACAAAATATATCCCCCACTCTTCTAATGGTTGATGTGATAACATAAGCTGTAGTGACATTTCATCTCTCTGATTTGGCTTCCCCATGCACAAAAATACATCACACTATTATGTGATTCAAAGCACATCCTGTAATAAATAAGGCTACCATAACCCATTCTATAGAATCTTCCTCATAGTAACATTGCCTGTGAAATGACCCCCAAATATTCCTTGTTGTACTTATTCGAGTAGTTGTGGTCACTCATGTTCAAGGAATTATTAAATTATGTCATTATGGTTTGGGAAGTAGGAAAATAAGTTGTATATTTTGAACCTTTAAAAAAAATTAATCTAAGAAAGATTGAAAAAAATAAATATTGAAACAAACCTTAAATTTTTGAACTAAAATATGATCATAGACACAAAAAGGATACAAATCTTAAGAGCATGTAGGGTTAGATTTTAAGCAATGTTCTAAGTAAGTTGGGTTCACCAAATGTTTTAGCTTTTTAGAGTTTAGCTTATGTAAATCCTATGTTTGAATAATGGGTTGAGTAGCCTAAATTAGGGAAATAATATGAATAAAATAACCACTAATTTTTAGTAGGGGCATGCTTTGGAAGCATATTTTCCATACTTACATGGTTTTCTAATTTGGCCAAAGCACATAGTTATATGATTCAAATTCACAATTATGGTAAATTTTATACATTAGTATTTCTGTTATACATTTTTTAAACATGATACATATGTAAGGTGTGTATGTAACTTCTTCCATTTTTATTTTCTCTTTTATAAGAGCTTCAACATAGATCTTTCCTTTTTCTATGTTAACCTTGTCTGTGAAAGTAGTAGCCTCCATTTTCTCTTTTTCAAATCTGATACCTATCTTATTTGACATTGATTTTTGATTTTTTAATATCTTATTCAAAATATTAGTGTTATTTTCAAATTTTGAATCATTGGCTGCTCTATCACTAATTGCTTTATTTGTTTTCTCAAGATATGCTTTTAAATAAGTAATTTCAATAACATACCTTTCACATTCATCACTTACTTTTTTCAACTGTGTCTATATGGATTGAGATCGATGGTATACATTTGAGCATATGACAAAGATCCAATGGTGTGAGATTGAAATGGGAAACTAAAAGGGTCCCTTTTATCATGACATAGATTTGGCATAAGACTTTACCTTAAGTTTTTAATGAGTATCCTTTTCAATAGTGGCATGTCATGACATCTTGACTAGTCCTCCTAGCTCAAGCATTCTTCACAACCTTCATGAGAAACATTGATGTAGAGAGGTAGATTTGGATTAGCATCATGTGAAGGTTAGTCTCTTGTTTGAAGTGTAGTTGCATCTGGTTGGTAGTCGTAAAATTATATTTCGTGGATCACCTCTATTAGAATAGGTTTATAAGATAGGCTTGGCTCAGAAGGGGTGAATTAAAAAATACTTCTCCATCAAAATAGATGAATCACTAAATTTTGGGGTATGAGAGTGAGGAGAAGCATCATATCCATATAATGATATTCCCAATTAGAGAAGCTTGATGTTGGAAAGTCTAAAGGACATGAAATAATGTATTGGCCATGAAAAGCAAAGTTGCATCCTATTTGTGTGAATATTTATGGCGATCACTAGAGACAGGTCACAAGTTTATCAAAATATTATAATCATAAGTCATTTCCCTCAATAGGGGAAGAAGAACTGATAAACATAGAATTTGTTATCATATATGTAGTATGCATGTCCTCTTTTATGATTCAAATTTTGCATGCCATTCAGTTAAACTACCGGTCCACTGGGATGGTCTATTTATTATTCATGTTATTGATCCTATAGGCACATACAAATTAAAAATATTAGATGGTTAATTCCTACCAGGCCACTTCAATGGTAGTCAGCTCTGGCCCTACCATTCTATGTAATTATTCAATTTAGTAAATAGGATGCATGCCACTCGGTTAGTTTAGGACTTTATTTCATTTTTCAAATAAGTGTGGCATCGATTGTGCACCTTTTTTAATAGGTTTGACACACTTTGATACTCTAGATTTTTTTAGCACTCCCTTTCTCTATCTTTCTTGACATGAATTTACCATGTACATTTTTTAATGTGGGGTAAGTTTATATTATGGATACACTATTTAAGGGGGGAAATGCGTAGAGGAAGCATGCAAGCATAAGCGCATAAAGAAAGTGTGTAAAAGGAGGTGTGTGAAGGAAGCATGTAAAGGAAATGATTAAAACACCATGTGGATCATAGAGCTAAATCATAGAGCTTAGTAAATAATGGGGCACACAAGATGTAGTGTAAGAAAAAGGCACACAAAATAGGGCATGTGAGGGATGCACATAAGAGGTAATGCAAGGTGTGCAAAATAGGGCATGTGGGGGATGCACATAAGAGGTAGCACAAGGTGTGAAAATAGTTGGCATGAGACCCAAGAAAATGGAATGAATACAATAAAGGAAACACTATCACAAAGTGGGTTAAAGCAGGAAAGATCGTTCCTACCATGAAAATGGAAATTTTGAATTATTATAACTGGTATGCACTACAAGAAAGGTGCAATAACTCTCAAAGGAATGATGGGACATGTAGTTACTATGATAGAGTGGTATGAATGGTAAGCATGTTGAATGGACATCAAGACATGTCATTTGGAGCATCAATGGCTAAAGTGATAGATAATGGTGTGGATAAAATTAATGCAACATGGAGGATTTAATGCAAAAATTTGAAATATCATATAAAATTCCATAAGGCTTCTCATTTCCATTTTTTTATGATTGAAAACTTGAACAATTATATAACTCAAATAAACACAAACCATGGATGAAGAAGATGATTACGTAGTGCTCCCATTTACAAAAATTATAGAGAGATTAATCATTGTGGTATTCAAGGAAAGAAAAGTATAAACGCATCCACACAAGTAGATAAGAGAAGTTATAGGTTGCAGGTGATAAGTTCGCCATTAGAGGAGATTGAAGTAGGGATCTAAAACATTTTGAGTATAGGGAAGAGGAGTCAGGATGTATTTTTTTAGGAAAGTTGGTCATGCATTTGTTAACATTCATGTACCCCAATAAATGATGCAACCAAAGTGAAAATATAATAGGAGCATAGAGCCATTACCAATTATTCATAAAGTTAAAGAGTTTAAGGGCATAAAAGAAGGAGGTCGTATGTCTATTTGGGAAGAAGGATCTAGTGAGAGTAGTACACAACATGAGGAATTAGCAAGGTTGAGGGAAGGGACCCTTATCATACAAACACTATAAATGACATGCATGGGGAAAAAGGCTACTACAACACCATCTCCCTTCCTATTCTTATTGAAGAGATACAATACCTAGAGATGGTGTTATGAATGAATGACTGGGAGTCCAATGTTTCTACCTATTAGGGCCCAAACTATAATCATTGTCAAATTATGATGCGATTATTGAATATAGAACAAGAACACAAAAAATGAGATCACCTATGATCTTACAGTCTACAACCTACTGGGAGATGTGGGGGTACTCCAACTCTTCAAACTACTATATTTTGGCAAACTACAGGAGATGATTTAGTTCTTAAACTCATGCATTCATGAAGACTACATATGCTTTATTAGGTGTAGAATGGGATCACTCCTAATTAGATCAATAGAGTAATTGGGTTACTTTGTTCTAGAGTTGATCTTGGTGTATACCTTGAAGATCAGGTAGAAACTGATAAGATGGTAGTGGCATTAAAGTATAAGAAATAAGGCCATACTATGTACATTATGAGCCAGGAAGACCCCACAATTTGAGTAGCTATGCACTTGGCCATGACCAAGCTTAGTGGTGTAGACAGGTGGAAGGAGGTATATATGGCCCACCTCTATGTCATCATTTAAATGGCCAAGGGATTAAATTAAAATTACTCCCTGTACTTTGTCAAGAAGATTTTGCAGGATGCAGAAAAGGCACATTATTTGCCCAATCACAAGTTTCCTTAGGGCATAATTTTTTAACTTCTAATTTTTTATGAGATTGGCATCCCAAAATACTTTGGCAAAGAACTAAATTGGGTTTACCTACCAAAACATAAGTCCCCCTCAAATGATTCAAGCAATCCACTTACCCCGACACCATCACACCCTCCTACAAGGCCAAGATGAAGGGTTGGTTTGATGTCATGAAGGAGCAATTTGGGAATGAGTGGTTCATACACAAATATTTACACATGCAAATGAGATAATATGCTTAGTTTTTTGTAAAACAACACTATTATCTCATGTGTATCTAGATGGAAACAATAGATAACTTGTCAGGGTGGATTAAATTTCCCTATGCCTTCATTATCAAATACTTCATGGACTCAGTAAACTACATTTCAAATGCATGCCCTCTGAATATTGATGTAGACAATATTGATGTTGAGATTTATACTCTTTTCAATCTTTATTTTTACCTAGGGAGGCATGCTTATGTGGATAATCATGAATCTAAAAAGACTAAATTCAATCCTTATAGGATAGTCATAGAAGGGCATAATTGGGTGATCTTTTACATGCTCAAACCATGGAAAAAAACATCAAGAGGCTAGGAGGTGAAGAAAGAACCACTTCCCTCACAACCAGAGACATGTATAGAGGTGAGGGTGTGAGTAAAAGAGGAAAGGCCAAGACTTGAGGCTACTAGTTCTATTAGGATATAGGACCAACCTAGGGTCATCCCAAAACACCAATGGTAGGCCTCACCATCACCACGAACCCAAGGGTTACATACAAAGCAAGTGTACATCATTGCATCTTATCCATTTCCTCAATTAGAGCCTAAATGATAAAATTGAAACCCCTCACCAACAAAATCCCCAAATTTTCCTATAAAATAGAAATATCACACTGCACACCTTGCTACTTGGGCAGAAGCTAAATATGAAGCACCTCGAGTGGTGATTTCAAACATAGGTGAGGCATACTCAAAAGTCCAACTTAAAAATAAGCCCACTCCTAAGCCAAGTGAAGAATAGACTACTTCACCAAGTGCATAATAGCCTATGGCCAACAACAAGTGGACATTGAAATTCCAACACTAGAAGAAGTTGATAGGGGTGAAGGCCCCAACAAAGAGGACCTTTGTACCAACACTAATGAATAGGCAAAAAGCCTTGAAATTATTGACTTAGAGTGGGACCTCAAAAATGGAAATGAATTGATGTAGGGGGTAGAGCAATAATAGGTAAATAAAGAACCTCCCATTCTCATCACATTCCAATAAGACACCAAACAAATGATTATATTTGTGGAATGTTTTCCCTAAACATGAGTCTACAAAACAAACTCAATGTGAGATGTCCTTTGATATGGAAGTGTATAATGATGAAGAATGATTTTAACTTCCAAGGGATTCTACTAACATAAGCCCAAAAGCATCAAGTGTTTCAGACATCCTCTAGATGAGTCCCATGATTCGCTCTCCAATGCAAGCATGTGTGGCACTTATCAAGTTTACCCCAGAATTTTGTAGGTAAAACATTCTTAACAACCATAACATGAGCTAGATCTACACCAACATCAAGAGGTCATGCAACTATAAAAAAGGAAAATAAACACAATAAAATCTTGATAAAATTGAAGAACTCAAGCACCAATTGAGTGTGGCAGAAATGGATCAGCTTAGGACATTAGGCCTTTGACAAATAATTTTTAGAATCAAACCCATGCTTGCAGATGGAGTTCATGTTACTAGTGAGGAAATCAATAAAATGGAGATGCTCATGGACCTTCTACTTACTAAATTTAAAAACCAAGTGGATCCCAGATAGGAGAAATTTTTGGTAACAAAACCATTTTTTGGGGCCACAAAGGTCTGCCATAAATTTTTAAATAAATTGAGCACAACCATTCCCATCGTTGATGGGGTTTTTGTCAACTTAGCACAACCAATTAAAATTTTTGAAATGTAACTATTGCTCAAAGAACAACAATGCCAATAATTTACTAAGAACTCTTTGAGCATTAAGGACAGGGCCTGATGCATAAAAAATTCCAGGACATTAAAGAAATGGAAACACAAATAAGTACCCATTAGTAACAACTAAATGTTAGTTTCTCAATGCTCCAAGGAAAAGCTTTGGCTGAGGTTAGATCCTTTGAGGACACTCACAAGACTACGGTACTTAACTTGAGACTTTGACAACTCAAGTTGATACCTTTTTAGAGTAGCCTAAGGAGTTTAAGAGATTCAAAGGCAAAGTGGAAGTTATTACTTCTAATCTTCAGGCAGCCCATAACTAGTGGGAGGAGTTAAAGCGTAAAGTACAAGAGGTAGATCCTAAATTCTTATCAACTGAGTAAACTTTAGCATAGTCTATGACATACTATAAAATTAGTATGGGGTGATGTTAGACCCCAAATTTTGTAATAATATATTCTAAGTATTTTAGAACTATAAGAGATAAAGAGCAAGGTCACAAGAGCAAGCATATAAGACCATGGTGCAAAAGAAAGAAACATAAGGGATTGGCATGGAATACCTTGGCATGGAAGGGGGGGTCACAAAAGATAAAGAAGTAGAGAATGAGTAGAAGATGAAGGACTTAGAGAGCACAAGACTAGGATGAGAGCGCAAGGAGCGGAGGTGATTACAAAGTAGTTCATGAAAGTAATAGAGATTAATGAGATCATAAATCTAGCATTGGTCTGAAAAAGAAGAGGAACACAAACATGAAGATATAACATAGAGAGGGTATATATGAGAGGTTAGGCCTGAGTTAATAGGAATTAATTGTAATGGGTATCCATGACTCATTATTGTTAATGGTCCTTGGTTAGTCATCACTTTGGTATTATTGATGTAGTCAAAGGTGAGGGGTTTACTTATGTATAAATAACCTTTAGCCTTAGTTTATAAAGTATTGTTGTCATGGTTGCATTTTATAGATATGTTGTTGATACTTTTAAATGTAATTATGAAATGGTTATCAAAATAAAATTGAAGATAAAGTGTAATAAAGGAATCACCTTGTAACCTTATTCAATGGAAATAATAGAGTCTTTTGACTCCAAATCATGATGTGGTGAACTCTATATGTTAACTTTGCTTTTATGATAATAGTTATATTCATTATATGAATTCATCAAATTATTGACTTTTTGGTAGTAATAATGACTAAACATAGTAATTTAAGCACCTAAGTGAGATAGAGTTCTCTAACCACCATCACGCGATAGAATCGATGGGATCTGTCTAGGCTATGTGCCTCAGGTGAGCACATGAGGTTACTCCTCATGTGATATTCAGGTGTGTAAGCTAATTGACAAATTCTTTTCATATGGTGCATAAATAATACTTAGGTGAAGTCAAGGAAAAAGACCCAACAATTATCCATGAAATGAAAGATATATTATATGCCTCGAACTCATCTTGAAAAGCTTTTGTGAGTGGAAAAGAGTCTGGTAAAGGAGTTGAAACCAATTGGTTTGCTATGACTTGACCTTTTACTAACTTATGGGCAAATTTCTGATCAAATTCTATGAGTTTCATCAGCCATTTTGTTATGCGGTTGGTGAGGTGTGTTTTGTTCATAAGGAACCATAATGGATCTTCTTTAATTATGACATGAACCTCATTATTGAGCAAGTAATGGCATAGATTTTGAGTAGCAAAAACCAAGGCTAAACATAAATTTTCCATTGATAAATATTTGCATTCATAACTAACCAATTGGTAATTGATGTAATAAATTGCACATTTTTAATGATCATCATCATATTATGCTGACAGGGCCCTGAGGGCCTCATAAGTGGCCAAGATATAAATAAATAATGGTCTATATGGAATATGAGGCATGATTACTTGTGGGTTTTCTAAATATGTTTTTATTTGATTAAAGCTTTGTTGATACACACCATCTCATATAAATTTGGTCTCTTTATGTATCAAACATGTGAAAGGAATTATTTTATCATCTAATTGAGATATGAAGCATCCAATAGCCTAAATTCAGACCTTTAGGCATCGTAACTATTTGATATTGGTTGGTTGGCAATGGTATTTCAACAATGGATTTTACCTTTTTTGGATAAACCTTGATGCCTCATTGAGAGATAATATATCCAAGGAGTTTTCTTGATGAAACCCCAAAAACACATTTTTTTTATTTAATCAAACATTGAACTTATGTAAATGTTCAAATATTTGTCACAAATCAATAGCATTTTCTTAATAGCATTTAGATTTGGAAAGTAAATCATCAACATAGTCCTCAATAGTTTTATTCATAAATTCATGGAATATATGATTCATGGCCCTTTGATATGTGATTTTTGCATTCTTTAGCCCAAAAGGCATGATTGTATAGTAAAATGTACCCCAAGGAATAGTGAATGTCATATTTTCTTAATCAACAAGATTAACTTTGATTTGGTTACATACTATGAATCCATACATAAATTAAAATGTCTCATAACCAATTGTAGGATTGACAATCATATCGATATTAGGGAAAGGCAAATCATATTTTGGACAAGCCTTGTCTAAATATTGGTAATCAGTGCAAATAGTGCATCACCATTAGGTTTTTGTATAGGTACAATGTTGTACCCCCATTCATAATGTGTAATAAATCATATAAATTCAACATTTAAAATCTTATGAATTTCCACTTTTACTAGTAATGCTACTTTGGGATGCATTTTACAAATCTTTTATTTAATTGGTTTTACATCTAGGTACAATAATATGTTATGCATTGTTATTGATGGATCGATCTTAGGCATATCCAAATAAGCCCAAGCAAAGAGTTCAAGGAAGTCATGAATGACTTGTCTATAGGTTTTTCCTTCATCCTCATGCGTCATTGCAACTAATAGAACTAGTCGAGGGTCCTTATTTGTTTTATAGTTGTATTGATTTATTCATTTAGCAAAGTGGATATTTATGTCAAAAATGGTGTCATTGGAATAATATGTGATGTATCATGTTAGACATTAGTATTGTTTCTTTCACCAAATTAGACATGATTAGAAGTGGCATGAAGAAACCCATTCTTATGATAAAAGGAAGGGAGATCCTATATGCCCCCAAATACTCTAGCAAGGATTCATCATTAGAGAATTCGTCTAGTGTCAAAATGATTAGAGAAGCATGATCATTAATAATATTAGGGTTAACCATGGGTAGATAAATTGTAGAAATATTCAAACATTTTGTTTTGTATTTTTGAAAACAAGTTTTGCAGCATGGGATATTTTTATGACTTGTAGTTTTTTTGAAAAACCTAAACCCTGATAGTTTGTATTAGTTGGATGAAAAATAGGTTGATCAATTCCTTGATCATGTTTACATATCCCCTATCCTTTATATCCATGTATTTGTAAATAGTGAGAACCAAAATCAAGATTATAAGATTCTGGTGCAGTATTATACATTTTGTTTATCATTACATAATATTTGAAGGGATTAGTATCCATAAGACAAGTGTAAATGAACCTTTGATGACTGAATTTTAAGCCTGCGTGCAAAGTGGATATAACCATGTACATCTCATTTATCCAAGGCCATCCCAAGATATTATTATAATTTAAGTCATTTGGTATAACTTGACACAGAATAGGTAAGGTACAGGGACCTACAGTAATATTCAGTGTTATTTACCCTAACACTTGTCATGAAATTTTATCAAATCCCTTAATGCTCATATTATATAGTACTAAATTTTAAGGTTCGATGCCAATTAAGGAGAGAAAAGATATTTTACAAATGTTGAGTTCGTAACCATTATCCATAAGAACTCATTTTATAATTTTATTACAAACACACACTTGGATGTAGAGTGGCAATTAACTATTTATAAGATGTTGTAATGGTAATTCCTCTTTTTCAAAGGATATATTATGCTTAGTCTATTTGATGGAGTTTTAAATAGAATCCACATATGGAAGTTCTACATTACAAGGCAACATAGTCATACACAATGCATCCAAAAGGACATATTTATAATGGGATGATCGATGTAACAAATCCAAGATGGAATTTTGAATAATAAGATCCTTGAATGGGGAAAGAATATGACATGGGCTAAATTATTGATTCATACATTCCCTTTGGTGTTTTTTAGTAACAGGTAAAATCTCATTGTAAACATTATAACAAGGAGGAATATGTCTGAATACATATTTTGAATCCCATATAGATTAGATGGCTTTAACCAAGTAACTAATGTAGTAAACTATAGTAACTATAAGGTATTGGACTGTGAAATAATTTAGAGATATGTAGACAACAAACATGTTCATAATATTTATCAATCAAGGATAAACAATAGGTAAAGAAATCAAAAAACTCTACCTAGCCTGGGGTTTGATATTCATGTTGGGTTCACCAAATATTTAACTTGAATTTGGATAAGAGCCTATCCTACTTGGGTATAAAATGGTTATATAGAAATTATAGGGCATAAGGGTGAATATCAAATATACAGTAGGCCAATTAATATGCTAAATTAGATATACCATATGTTAAGTTTATAAAATAAGATAGGATATTAATGGAAATAATAACTATGCTAGATATACAAATGAGTACTTATTGATTTATAATGCTAATATAGTGTTGGATATAGTATAGGTGGGAAACAAGTAGGAAGATAATTATGGATCAGTCATCAAATTCTAGATTTGGTGGCTCTAGATCTCTAGACACTTGTGTCAGCTTAGGACAGTTGTATCGATGTTAGTGTGTGGGTTTGACATTGGTGTATTATATAGAATATGCACTCAAATAGGATGTAAACACTTGGATGCTTTTGGGTTTGGCTTTACCTTCACTCTAGTGCATTCAAATATGGGTCATGGGTTGTTGATCTTGGTGAAATGGCTATCTTATAATGGTTATCTTCACCATTCCATGCCTCAATCCACTACCACCTTCAAAAGCTTGTAACTAGGGTTTAAGGGCAGTTTGGTGCAAATAACCCTAATGGCCTACATTTTGCATTTTTTATTTATTTAAATGAGTTTAACCTTAATATTATGTTACATAAAGCTATTAATCACCCTTTTTAATTATTCAATTCTCAATTTCACCTTCACCAAGCAAATTTTCTTCACCTTTCTGCCTATAAGTCTATGTATGCAAATCTAGGCCTAAATAGCCTTTTTGACCCCTGGAACTGTCTTCAATCATATTAAAACCCATTAAACATAATATTAGTCATATTTAATTAAAGTTTAGGAATAATTTTCACCCTTAATACTTCATATCCTCAAACAAAAATCACATCTCTCTTGCATTCTTCTTAATAGGCCTATAGGTGTTGATTTAGGCTTATAGGTTGTAGATGATCGATTTGGACTCTTAAGACTAATCAAACATTTTTAAATTGAAAATTATCATCTTGAATTTATTAATCAATTTTTATTTTAACCTATACATATCTTTTATTTATCAAACATCCTTCACCAACCAACATGCCTTTTGACTTTGTTACCTATCACAAGCTTGTAGGCTATCTTTAGGCCTAAAAACCATGTTTTCCCTTCCTTAGTTCATATTGAGATAGAATTTACCAATGATGGATGTGGATTAAAATTAAAATTTATTTTTAATTCATCCTCATTCCCATAATTTTCTCATTTCACCTTTAATATTCATTTGTATCTCTCACAGTCTTTCTTTTGGACTTACACAATCTTATCTAGTCAACACAATCCTCTTGAGTAAAAAATGAGTTAATGATCTGAGCAACTAGGTTCAAGTGCTTTATGGATTTTATATAATATTAAATTGGTTTATATATTCAAAATACCATGTACTCTTCCCCCTAGAACAAGGTCTTACAAAACCTTCATTTCCTTTGGCTTGAAGAGGAACACTAGAGACATGAATCCACTATATGGTATTCAAAAATTTACATATAGATCATATTTCTCATTCAAAGTGTTTTGACCATGACCATATATCTGCATTTGATCAGGGCACTTCACCAAGGTAGTTAGTTTCTACAGTTGACCCCGTGCATGCAAACTTACTTACCTATCTTAAAGTTTGTCACCCATTGATGTCTTCAATGAGTATGAGAGACACAAAATACATTTGATTCACTATTTAAATTTTAATTTCACCCATTTTGTGCACAATTCAATCCATAACTTCTCTGCAAACAAGGCTACCATACTTCACTAGCCATTCAAGGCTACTTAACACCACTCCAAAATGGAACATGAGAAACCTTGAAAAAATATGATATTTCATGGGTAGAGTATTGTTAAATAGAATTAAAAAAACATTAGCATGCATCATCCAACTTCAAAACTCTGAAATTGAAGAGAATCGACTTTGGCGGGGGTTGAAGCTTCTTTTTTTCCCCTTAACTTCTTAATGATGGTGCATAGAGTTATGGGGCTTAACCATAAAACTAATGCCACAATGTGTAAGGTAATTAAGGTCTCCTATTATTTCCAATATATTAATATATATATATATATATATATATATCCTAAAAGTACCAAATGAAAACATGTTGCTTGTCTTGAGCTGCCAAGAAGGTCGATGGAGAAATGGAGTGAGTTTTTGCACTGTTTGGCTCTACACCTCCACTTTATGCATGTATTTGGATTTAATAAGATCATGAATACCTATGGGAGATTTTTCACCTTGTAAACCGTTAGAAAATCTCTACACAATACCACCAAAAGCATGCTTTTTTCAAGATTCTGACTGTTCTATCCTTTGAAACTATTAGAGATGGTAAACCAAGAGAATTTTCATCTTCCTTTGACCTGTGCAAATGTGGAAGAAGCTTAAAAAACTTTTCATGTCCTTATTTTCCCTTATCTATCTCAAAACTCTTCACTTTTGTGTTTAAAAATGATAAATGACAGCTATAAAGAGAGGTCCAACATTAGAAATCAGTTGCATAAGACACTTGGAAGATGTGTACAGTTAGGTGTAGCATGATGTCATCACTTGATGTTTTATGACTTTAAAAAACCCCTTTTCCAAGTTAAAAACCCTTATATATGTTCCTTACTAGTAAGTGTCATATTTAGCATTTAAAAACATAATAATACTAAATTAGTAAAATACCTTAATTTTATCAAAATTACCTTAAGCTCTCCAAATAGCCTTAGAAATAATGTGATCCACTTACTAGTTCTACTTCCTTGACCCATTTTAACCAGCTTTAGGCCATAGCTTCTCATTTCAAGGTTAACACATTATCTCCTTGGGTATGCCTCCACATTGAATTGATTTCCTACTTACCTTAACTTTGTCAAACGTACCTTAAATAATGTTAAACACAAAATAAAGACCATAAAGAATGACCACTTGATGACAAGACAACATGACATGACTCAAATTCAAACTAGACCATCCTTAATGATCTTATAACTTACCAAGGGAGACACATTACCTATCAAAATATATCATTAATGACTAGCACAAAGCCTTCATAATGGCTATCAACAAAGTTAAGACCAAGTAAAGCAAAGTTTCAAATGATCCTCATTCATGGTAGCCAAATTTTGGCTAACAATAACTTGGAAAATATGACCTTATGACTGCTCCTTTGGTACTTCAAACCTATAACTAGGTTATTCCTTTGATTGATATTAGAATAGGGTAGAATATGAAATCTTTTGTTAACTTGAGTGCTTATTTAGTGCTCTTTTGGTCTGATTACTAGGTGAAGAATGAGTGAGGGTTGATATTGTATTTATACCAATCCTATTAGGAGATAACTCACATAAAATCACTTAGGATGACCATTGTGATATGTTTCATTTTCAAATTAGATGACTTTAGGGTAGTAAACACTTTTATCAAGATAGGATAGTAACGTCAACATTATTATCTGACCCAGACGTCAGTGTCCATGGAGAAGGAGAGCACACATAGGCTTAGAACTTACAGAGGTGTAAGATAAGTAAATTTTAAGCATTTTAGGTAAGATGGCATGTCTGTGTCATTAATATAAGGCTAGTCAGACTAAGATATAGGCTAAAGAGCATCATATATAGTAGATAAGAGGCTTGTATAAGTATGGCATGTGTAGAACTAAGAGGAACAACCAACATCATGAGTTTACCATGTGTACAAGACTAAGGTGCTACATAATCACAACATATCATCTACAAGTTGAGAGAATATTTTTGCATTTTATTTTTAATAAACTTTTCATGTTTAATAAAAAGTTATTCTAAAGAAATTAAACCTTTATAAATTTTGTTCCCTTTTAGTTTAATCACTCCATCTTCATTTTTTCTTTGATAATTCCTTATTTTTTGATCTACACTGAAGATTCTTTGTATGCTAAATTACTTCCTTCAAAATAGAGATTTCTAAAATATTTGCTTTTTTGAGAAAACTAATTATTTGTTAATCGGTATTGAATACATGGAAATTTTTATAATTATTTGGCACACTAAGTTTGTACACTAATTTAATGGTGTATCTATCTTTATTGATGTTAGAATGAGGAATCAACAAAGAAGCAGACACAACAAGTACATTAAATTTTGTGTTATTTTCTCTAGGGATAGTTATTATGCAAAAAACATCAACAATTTTTATGATATCCCATATTTTATTACAATAGTGCTTCAGACGATCATTCTTCACTTGATATTGGCCTTTAATTTGCTTTACAATCAATTTTACATCTCCTTACACTTTTAAATTTTTGATTCTCATTTATTTAGCTACTTTTAAGCCAAGGAGTAGAGATTCATATTTGGAAATATTGATAGTACATTCAAAGTAGTTTGTATGAGAATGGAAAAATATTTACTTAGAGACACAAGAATAACTCCTACACTTGTGCTAGATGAAGAACAACCACCATAAAATTCAAGCACCAAGATGTCATTGTGATTAATTTTTATCACTCTAGGGATATTCAAATCATATTTTGACATTCTCATATGATTCCATGTTCAAGTATCTTCATATAGAATATTGAATTTTGGATCATCAACCTTTGCACTATTTACTTAGTTTTTATTTCAAGTTTACAAGCATTGTTTAACTCCTTTGATTGGAATAATGGCATGAGATAAGTCTAACTAAATCTCACCACCTAATTCTCTACAAAATTTTATTCTTAATAATATGCCATATGTAGCTAAAATATTTTCCACCAATATGGTCATTTTGATTCTATTTTGAGGAAAAGAGGTTGAGGCAACCTAAGCATCTTTAATTTGGCTAATCAAGGGCACTTGTTTTGCTTTCATGGAATAATAGTGGCTAAAGGTTTTAGTGCAGGTTAGAAAAAAGGCATGAGTATATTTGGCTAACATTATGTTATCATAAGCTCTGGTATTGATAATATAATTACTCACCTTAAACCCCTTGAGGAAAAGAGAAATGTAAAAAGGTTCAACTTTGCTAGACTTAAAAATGGAAGCAACCATAGAATTCAGAGAATTTGAAGAAGATGGAGTCGCAAGAATCCCTTTATAATATGTTTTATTTATACTAGGATTTTTTCCTTTGATGAACTCAATTAGTCTATCTAATTGATCAATATTTGACCTTAGGTAATCAACCTGACACATTTAAATTTTGGTCTTATTTACAAGCTCAATAATGTCGAAGGGTGGTAGACTAGTGGAAGAGAATTTTCAATATTTACAACAAGTTGAGACATGTCATTATCAGAAGAAGTATTAACATTAAGATAGGTAGCAAAAACATTTTTATGAGGATAACACAACTTTATCATAATTTTTTTCCTTTTGCTTGACTAGGTGATGTGGTTCCTCTACAAAAAGAACTTTTGGAACATTTTCTTTCTTTTTAGCCTACTACTTTTTCTTTGTTTCTTCCTTCTAATTTGTTGTTAGGATAAAGAATTCAAATAATCAATTGTTCATATTGATAATTGTATCATCTTAATCATTTTCGGTAGAATCATATTCTAGGTACACATTAGTGGAGTCGTCATTAGGTTCCTTTGATTCAAATTCTTGAGGGCCTAAATTTTGTCTCAATTTCTTCTTCTTTATATCTGAATACCTTTTATGTTTAAAAAACCATATTCAGAGGTGTGTTCGCATTTGGATTTTGGGGAGCTTCAATATCAATATTTTACTGAGGAGATTACAAACATGGGTGATTTCCTTGATACGGCACATGTTATATCATGTAGCATCTTGATAGGGAGGAGTAATGGTCTTTTGAAGTAATTATTTCTTTAGTGCCATTATATCATTAGTTTTTTAATGAAGAAGTTGTTTAGTATAATTCTAATTTGAATTTTATGTTTTAGATTTTAAAGCTTATTTCTTCAATTTTATAGTCATGATAATATCATCTCCAACATCAATATCCAGTGTTTAAGTTACCTCCAAATCAGCTACTCTCTCTTCTTAATTGATAGCTTACCTCTAACAAATATAAACTAATAAAGAAATATTTTTATTTTTATTTGTTGGTCTAGTTTTCACCAATATTTTATATAACTTATTGAACTTTTCCATGAACTCTCTCATAGACTCATATGCTTGTTTATTCATTTGGGCAAGCTATTGATCAATGTATGTGTATCTTCAGCTAGTTTGAATCAACTTTCACATTTAATTTTTGTGGTATCCTAGTTGTTGATATAACTAAGAGTAAGATGATGTAACCAATCTATTGTCCCATTTTGAAGGGTTTCCAAAAATAATCTAACTATGATATATTCATGTTTTACCCCTAGGATTCCAAATGCTACAAAGAAAGATGCAACATGCTCATCAAGATGTTGTTTGCCATCATTTGATAACTTATGAATTTTTTTCATGAACCTCTAAGAATTTTATGTAGTTCACCTATATCCAATGACCTTATTGCATTCCCCCATGATACTATCATTTTTTAAAAATTTGCTTGCAAAGGTAAAATAGTTCTGGAGAGAACCAATGCTTGAATCACTATAGAACCATATTGTTGTTTACTTTTATTGGGAATTTATGGGAGACTTAATGATTTCTTGATCTTTGTTATTTTCTTAGGACTTAGTTTAAAATTATAAATTTCTTGTAATTGAAAGAAATGAACTATATTACCTTGAATCATGTTTGCTCTAGTGAATCTTCTTTCAATTAGTTTGAAAGAACAAAAATTGTCATGGAGTAGGCTAAAACTAAAGTACTCTTTGAACTTACTTTATAGTTGTGTTATTTACGTAGTTAATGTTGCAGCTCTTATGTAAGAGTAACATAGTCTTCCTCTTCTTCTAACATGTCAAAAACTCTTCAAAACTAAACAATGTTAGTTCTATTATCCCATACAAATGCTCGTAAGTTTGAATAAATGTTTACTTTTCTCTCATGCACCCAATCAAGATCTGGTTGATAAACATGAGCTTGGGCTACTAAGATAGTCATTTGAGAAAATTTTATTGTAGAGGAACAAAAAGTTCCTGAGGATCTCTACATGCCACTCTTCTTAACTATCTTCTTGTGGTAGTTTATGTAAGTCTTTAGGTAATAGTGACACAATCTTCTTCCTTTATTATTGTCACAACATTATAAAAGTGAGCATAACTTATTCTATTATCCCAAGTAAGTTGTCAGAGACTAGAAGTAATATTGTATTCTATATATTCTATCTAGTCAAGACAAAGTTGATAAATTAGACCTCGATTTATAGTAATAGCCATATGATAATTTTATTGTCTAGGATCACAGGATACTTAGGAAGCTTTACAAGCTATTATGTGTTTAATAATTCTTCAATCAAGGTCTTCTTCCTCATTTAACACAATTAAAATTATTTTAAAATGAACAACATTGATTTTGTTATAGTCCCAAACAAATTATCTGATATCAAAAGTAATGTTGAATTGCATCCAATCAAATTCTAGTTGATGAACTAGGCCTTGTGTTGTTAGAATAGTCATGTGAACCAAAATATTTGCATGTGGGTTTCACAAAAATCACTAAAATGTGCCTCACAGTGGGCACCAAAACATTTTGGCTAAAAACTTTGTAAGGGGGATAAATTGTGTACTTTTGATCAATAGTGTGGGGAGAAATTCCCTATCCTATTAGAATGTGGAGCTACCTTTATTGAAAATAAACACAATGTGGAAAATAAAATTATTTACAGAAAAAAATGTTTTCTCTAAGGGTGTTTGTACTTTTAACCTGAAAGTATAAGAAGGTAGTAGAACTGAGAAATGAAATAACATAGGGAGATTTAGGAGGGAAAAAAGGGAAAGAAATCAAGAAAGGGAGAATATGATAGTTTCGACTAGTTAAACATGAAAAGTAGCCATAACTACCCAAGATTGTGAGTTCTATGAGATTGAAATGTTTGTCATTCAAATGAAGTGGGAAACACATATTTCAGGCACAGGACTTAAATGCATAAACTTGAGAGATTGAATGATTCATAAAAACCTTACAACAAATTTATATTTCCCTATGAAAATAATTATAAAATTTATTTCCAACTTCACCAAGATTTTTCTATTTTGAAATTCCTAACACTTATTTCAATAAATTTCAAGGCTAAGAATCTCACATTTTAGAAAATATAATAATAATATTTTCACAAATGAAAAGAGCAAGAATTAAACTAAAATGACTTACACATGCATACCATTCATCCAAAATAATTTGTGACACAAAATCATTGCAAATTTCTTATGTATTGACTCTTTGGAGTTATACACTGACAATTTCTTTATCTTGAACTTATACAAAATAGATTTTAGTGACAAAAAGTCATTTATAATGAGTTGAGATCGTATTTATAAGTTAAGGCATAACTATCTTATAACCACTTTATAACTACCTTATGTGAAAACTTTTATGTTTACAATTACTTTTTTTGTTATGACTTCAAAAAAGTGAAAACATAACATTTTAAGTCAATTTCAAAAATTATAACACATAAATATAAAAGTTAGAGAGAGAGAGAGAGAGAGTTATACAACATGATTAAAGAGAATATTTTTTTTTGCTAAGTGGAAATCTAATCTACAAATGTAACTTGCTTTGATTCTTCTTTTTGAGAAGATTTGATTATGTAGAATCTAAATTTTTGAACAACTTGTAGAATTATTTCTTGCACAGGAATAACTATATGAGATAAATGAGAAATCCAAGCATAAGATGCATTAGTTACTTATTCAATCCTTTTAAATAGATTTAGAAGACTTTAATTGAGATCTTTGAGAGCATAATGTATATCATTTAGCTTGTTTATGGCCTCTATGTTGAATGTGTTTGTCCCGAATAATTATTTTTTCACCATTTTATGGAATTGATCTTTCAATTCAATAGTTTTATATCCCTAAATTCATATGTATTCAACAAGTCAAAATGAACAACCCAATGATTCATACAAAATTCAAACTTCATAGTATCATAGCTTTTCTTATGACTTTTTAGATATTCCATTACTTAATTCAGAGTATGGATCTTCTAATTTACACAATGAGCCCACATGCATGAATAATTATCTTCATACCTATTAAAAATACCCTTAGAGACTAATAAATTTTTATCAACAATAGTCATTTATTTCAATTATCTGATCAAACCTTTCTGTATTCCAAATTCTTTCTTAGTTGTTACAATTTCTTCATCAATTTTCCTTTGTGTAGAATTTATCCGATCATGGGATTTTCAGTTTTCATCAAGGAATTTCATGCCATCAAGAAGTAATTTTTCTACCTAATATTCCATAAACTTACCATGGTTACTTTACTTATAAATTTTGGCAACCATTTATTTATCAATTTCTATTATAGAAGTTGACGCTAGTGTAGTTGGTGTAGATGCAATGATCATATTCTAAAAGTTTATCTTACATTGAAAATATGTTTGATGTATGTTAAGAATGCATACCTTTTCTTCCAAATGCTCTTAAATTTCCATCCCTTCCTCTATAATCTAGATGAGATTTGTTGTAGTCATCTTGAAGTTATGAACGTTGCCTTCAGGGGTGGACTCTCCTAGATTTATATTACTAACATTATAGTAATCTAATCTCATCTCATCTTGATTTTTCTCTACAATAGAGTGAACAATTTCTATAGACTATGCACCTAAAGAATCAATCATTAATGTTGAAGTTATTTTTTATTTTCTCTTCTTTGCAGGAGCTTGTAGGAAATTGACAACAATATTGAAATCAATTTCTATAGGTTTTTTTGAATCCTTATTTTTACTCACTATTCCTTGTGTCCACAAAGATGTATCTCCTTGTGATGTTATTAGCTAAGTGATTAAGGATAAAAAATGGGTCAACATAGAATCTAGTTGCAAAGGAGAGATAAGGGTGGATCCAAGGTCAACACATTATTGAGGATCAACAACTTGTTAAGTAAAGAAAACAAGTGGTGGAGGTGGAAGTGGAACCAAAGATGAAGATGGTGGATGAGGGAGAGAAAATGGAAGTGGTGAAAGCAATGATGGGTCAATGGCAAAGGAGATAATAAGGAAATGCATTATACCTATATAAGAAGCCAAAAACTATTAAGTATCATTATCAATCAATAATGAAAGACTAACATTTTGTGTGGTATTTTCAGCAATATATGAAGAAAATATCTTGACAGGAAGTTTTTGCCTGGGTGGATCATTGTCACATGTTTGCTTGGGAGGCTTTTATTTATTGAGGTCTTCTCTATCTCCTCCTTCACTTGTAGTCAAACTAAATTTTCTTATGAATATCTTGGTCCCAAAATATTGAGTGGCAAAGACAATAAGATTTTGTTGCTACCCTTTTTAATTTCCTTCACCTTTTAAATAAATCTTAGAAGCATATTCCTTAATTTTTCTCTTGTACCAAGCCCTTCACCTCAATATCATAGTTTGTATGCATTCTAAATTATAATTCAATTCCCTTATCGACTAATTTATTGAATTAATTAATGTGAAATATATTTTATCATTGAAAAAATTATCAACTATATCAATGCCACCATCTTCAAAATTCATAGCACACCACTCAGATATGAAGGCTTTCATTTGTTACAAAGTCATTCTTAACAAATATCTTTTTCTAACTTAAAAATCATCTTCATAATCTTCTTAACAATATTCAATTTCCAAAATGTGACCATAACTAGAACCTAATTTGAGATTATTATTCACGAAGTCCTTGCTGTCAAAGGCAAGTCTTCTTGTGTGTGTCTACATCAGGAAATCCACCATTGACTTCTCAATGTGAGAGGCATCTCTAGTTGATTTTTAAATGAAGCAAATAAGGCCAATAAGAAATTTTGTTCATTTAACATGTTGGTTGATATATTTCATGTGTATTTCACTCAGTTTTCTACAAAGTTCAATTAGTTTTATTCTATGATTGGGGTATATGGTCATCCCAAGAGGAACACCTTTAAATCTGCCAACTCATATATAAGTGAACTTGGGAAACTAAATGAAATAACTCCCATATTTATTGATTAATCCAACTACTTTATTGGATATCTTTGCTACATGTATTACCTTCCAAGGCTCTGACAAGCATCATGGTGAATACATCATTTACCCTCCTGAAAGTGATTCTTCCCTTTTTCATGAGCAGGTTGAGGGAATTTATATATAATAGTGTACCAAGAAAATTTATATTTTCTTCATTCAAATCTACCCAAGTTTTGAGGGTTGCAATGGAGTAGACCAAATATGAATTCATGTAGAATTATTGTGTAGATTCTAGCTTGGTAAATTTCTCATGGATATTGTTATTGATTATTTAGGCCCAATCTATAAATTTCTTCCTAGAAAAAATGATATTGATAAACATGCACATCCACTTATAAAAAACATTTATTGTTTCATTTCCCATGACCATATTCAAGAACGTGATCATATCTAAAAATTACTCTTTGAAATCAGATATGTATAGATTTTTATCAAGCTTAGAATTTATTTTCTTTTTTTTAATCATCCAATCTTCACTCAGCATACTTTCATGTTTCTCTTAATTATCAACCCATAATTGTTGAGCATTGTTTTTGTCGATATCCATAGTTTCATCATGATATTAAATACCAAAAGTGATACCTATGGATATTCCATCCAGTTTTACAATCACTTGATCATCTATAGTTCTTACTTCCCTCTTCTCTAGGTCATAGTACTTTTCACAATCTAGTATCAAATTTACACACTAAAAATAGGTTGGAAAATAATCAACATGTGCAAGCCTATTATTTAACAATTTTTTTTCCATTTTGGTTCTTTTTCAAGCATCCATTATTTCCTAGAACTCATCACCATATGTTTCATGTTGTTATCATTAACATTGGCAATGTTTGTGTCCAGAATGTAGATGGGCTCATATCCCATGTATTTTAATTTAATTTTTGAATGCATAGTTGAAAGGATAACAACTTAGATAATTAATTTCAAATTATTGAATACAAGGTCATGAGGTAAGAAATTATTTTATGGGTAAACTAGATTCAATATGATGGTCATAAAGCTTGAAACAAGTTTTAGGAGATATTCAGTGTTTACCTACAATAAAGAGGAAAATTAGGGTTTGACTAATTCACTAATCAACTTAAATAATTAGTTTATCAATAGATCTCAAAACATCATCAAGAATTAATAAAAACTTAGACAAGGATGATTCTAATAACTTAGTTCATATAAATTTTTATGTAGAGTTTCCCTTGATTTAATGAAAATGGGAAATGGAATAAAAGCCTTAACTGAGAAATAAAACATTGAAGGAAAATATAGGGTTACAGTAGACCAATATTTGATATGGATAAAATTATAACTATGGATAACCTTGATGTCCTCAAAACACCTTGGAATGAAACACCAGTTTGAAATGGAGAAGTGTGAGTATTTGTGAGAGTTTTGAAGTGTTAAAAATGACATCTTTGACCAAATAAGGCTTCATAAATATTCATTATAATGGGTTTCATCTATCTCAAATACCTAATCAGGTTTCAAATCTCAATTTCCATTGTGTTATATTTCTATGTATCCTCTTTACTTGTTCAAGCCTTGAAATCTACTAACCATTATGTGTAACTCTTTAGATAATTTAGTTAGGATTTAAAACTTATTTACCAGTGTTAAACATGTCATTAGATTTATTAGTGTTAATCAAGCTTTGAATGTTGATTATAATTGTGGAAAATGCTTTTAATTATTAATAGACCTAGTCATAATTTGTTCACTAGTTAAAACTACTTTGAATACTTTGTGTTGAAAAAACTTCAAAGCCCTTAGTGACGTTTGGGTTTTGAAACCCACTTTTTCCATGTGGAATATGTCATTTAACTTTAAAGACCTAATTAGGTTTTAAAATATGATTTTCATTGTGTATAATTTCTTTATAAATATCAAGACTTAATCAAGTATAGAAATCTAATTAACACTACATGATTTTTCATTTAAATTTATTAGACCTAATGGGCTAGAAAGGCCCAATTAGCATGGTGAAGAGTTATTTTTTAAACACTTAGAGATAACTAGAGGGAAATTCCTAATTAACATTACATTAAAACTTAAAGGACTCCTATAGATGTATTAGGGCTCTGAATATTGATTAATACTATGATATTTTTTATTAAGAAAAATTACTTAGTAACACCTTAAAAAGACGTGATTAAGTCTTTAAGGTATTCAAAATTTTCACAAGTGTTTCAACTATAACTTTAAATTTTTGATTTGATGATCAAGATAGTGCAAAAAAATTAGAGATATTGAAGTTTTAATGTTTTGGTAACAATAGCTCGCAAATGGATATATGGTGGTGTTGTGTAGTTTTTCACCTATAATCCATATAATCACAAGTAAAAATGGAATAAATGCATATTTGTGTGATTTTGGGTCTCCAATGTGATGTATGTTTCCCTAATCATACCACTTTGACCTAAATTCAAATTTAATTAGGGTGATTTTACATAAATGTGTCCCAAATTATTCACATTTGACCTAGTCACACATGGATAAAGTGTTTTTGTCTCACTTATGGTATAAAATGGACCTAATCACGAGTGAAATCAAGATAAAGTCATGCTTGGATGTGTGTGGGTCACTAATATTACTCACATTTCCCAAATCACACCACTTTATACCAATTCAAAGTGAATTGGAGTGATCTTACAAAAATGTGCCAAAAATTATCTACATTTTGCCATGGTTACAAGTGGATATGGTGTTTGTTTATCACATTTGACCTATAAGGGATATAATTTCAAGAAAATAATAAAAGAGGGGTGGTTTAGGGTGCCTTTTTCACCAATTAAAATTAATTTACCCTAATCACACCACTTTGGGATGAATTCTAAGTGAATTGGCATGGTTGTACATGAATGTGCCCCAAAATATTCACATTCTCCATGATTTCAAATGGATATGGTGTTGCTACATTTATTTTTTCTTATAATCCATATTATCATAAGTAAAAATGACATAAATGGGCTTTTGGATATGCATAGGTCACTAATGTGATCCACATTTCTCTAATCATGCCACTCTTGCTTGAATTTGAAGTGAATTTAGGTGATCATGCACAAATGTGTCCCAAATCATCTACATTTATCATGGTCACAAGTGGACATGGTTTTGTTTTATCATTTTTGGACTGTAAGGGACTTCATTATATGGGAAGTTAGAATAAATGGGTGGTTGGCTATGTACAAGTCAACAATGTGACTTACATTGCCATAATCACACCACTTTGGCTTGAATTTTAAGTGAACTAGTGTGATCATGCACAAATATGCTTGAAATTATTTGTATTCACCTCGTCACAAGTGGATATGGTGTTTTTGTGTCACTTTTGCCCTATAAGGTAATTAACACAAGTAAAATCAATATAAATTTGTGGTTGTATGTGAAAGGTTAATAATATGATTTTTGTTTCCATAATCACACCTTTTTGACATGAATTCAAAGAGAAATGAGGTGATCATGCACAAATGTGCCTAAAATTATTTGCATTTACCTTAGTTGTAAGTGAACTTGGTATTTTTGTGTCACTTTTTAGCCTATAAGGATCCTAATCACAAGAAAAATTGACATAAATGGGTGGTTGGGTGTGTGTGAGTCACCAAAGCAACCTATGTTTCCCCATGCACACCACCTTGGACTAAATTCAAACTCAAATGAGGTGACCACACATAAATGTGCCCCAAGTTGTCCCCATTTGCCATAGTTGTAAATGATTATAGTGTTGTTGTGTTGTTTTTAGCCTACAAGAGACCTAATCATAATTAAAATCAACATAAAAGGGTGGTTATGTGTGTAATGGTTTGTAGAATTTAATTTTGACAAATATTGAACTCGTAAGCAAGCCATAAGGCCAAAAATCTAAAAATTGACTATATGTTTTCCCAAAATGGATATCAATTATTAGTGAGGTTATTCATCAGGATTATATGAGCATTATAATATACCATGGAAGCTAAAAACATACCACAATGATAATAAATAAGAATATAAAATAGTTTACATAAGGAAAATGCAAACATACAAGGTATTTATGTAAATATCCTTTCATCAGTAGTTAAGAAGGTAATTAAGTGTAAACCAACAGTTATCAAAAGTAATAATGAGTGAAGATATGTAACCTTTGGATTTTAAAGGGTATATAATTATTTAAATGGTGTGCAAGAGAAAAAAATATCACATCATACTATCATATCAAATTGTAAAACTGAAGATAAAAATATGCATGGAACAAAAGTATTGTATTGAAATTTTTAATACATGAAATGAAGATAGTTTAAGAGAAATGTGTGAGTAATATTTAATTAAAGTGAATATATCCTTCTCTAAATCGTATCATCTCTAATTAGGACTCTCAAACTATAGACTAATAATCATGTTGTGTATTTTATGCCAACAGTTGATGTCTAATAGATATCCAGAGGGGGTAGTAGGAAAAAGAAGATTATAATATATGTGAGAAAGAAAAACATAGGAAAATTTGTAAACATGCATATTTGTTGAGAGAAAATATTAACTTTAAAGTATATGTCTCCCCCTTCTGGGTTTAGGTACCTAAGTGATGGCGACAGGAAAAATGAGGGATCCAAAGAGAGGTAACTATTGAAAATAAAACATGATGGCTAGGGGGATTACTGAAAGAAAGAAGAATGGAGGAAAATAAAAAAATATTAAAGTGAGGATTATTAATAATAAATAAATTATATGAGATCAAAGAAAGTAGAGAGAAATGGAAAGAAATAAAGAAATAGTGCAAGGAAGAAAGAGGAAGAGAAGAGGGAGAAGAAAAGCAAGAATAAGAAAGTAGAGTAAATAATAGTACTAAGTAGAGTAAAAGGGAATTAGGAAATAGGAGATATGAATACGAAAAGTAGAAGAACATATAAGGTTAGCAACATAAAAATAAATAATTAAAGGAGAAATTAAAAAAAGGATATTAGAAAGAGATGAGAGAATGAGACAACTAAGTTTAAAAAAGATATCAAAGGTCGCATCAAGTAGAGTTGCTGCAGAAAGAAGAGAATAAAATCTAAAGAATAGATTGAAATATGGATGTTTTTTCTCTTAATTTTTTCTCATTTCTTAATTTTGGAATAAGATAAGAAATTAGTAATAAGGGTGTGGTAGAAATACCTAGTTGTTGATGCACACATAATACAAATAAATATAGAGAGCCATTTTTATCTTGAAAGGAATAACTTGTAGATAATAAAGTACTAACAAAAGGGGTTGTTATTAAGATAGTTAGGTGGACTACCTAACATGAGCTAGATCCAAGAAGCGTGATCTTGCTAGGAGGTTGTTGATCCACTCTTTGATAATAATTAAGCTAAAAGAGATCAAAGTAAGATACTTGTATCAAATAATAAAAAGTAATTGAAATTAAATACAAGAAGTAGATGAATGTTTGATATATAAAAAGACTAAATATAAAAAAATTAGGTCAATACTAGTGCTAATATAGATTAGGTCAAGTTCAAAAAATTAGGCAGGGGTCTATGAACAAGCAGGGACATAAAAAGTTAGTTTTGGTTGGAGGTAAGGGTTTATAAATAACTTGTTATTTCATGCCATAGTGACCATCAATGGTTAGGCTAACCATTGGTGGTTAGGTAACTGTCGATGGTTGGGGGTGACCATCGACAATTGTGCTAACCATTAGTGGTTGCTTATGGATTTCTAAAGGTACTCAAAAAAGAGTTGTTGAATAGGCTATTTATTAAATAGAGGTTTGGTTAAGGGTGTGGTCAAAAATGGGAGGTTAGAAGATAGGTTTAGAAAGGTTTGATTTAGGTTTAGAAGTTAGAAACTAAAATGATAAGACTGAAGTATAAATATACCTGTTGCTTGTTAAATGGTTTATGGTTAAAGGTTGGAGTAATTTTGGTAGAGTAATGGTACTTTGCCTTGAGATCAATTTTGACTGAGGTTCAGATCTCTATTTTTGTTTCTAAATCATTGAAAGAAGACTAGGTGGCTAGAGAGCTTGAATACTTGTGTGCAAGAATACTTGTGATGATCCCTTTTCACCTCCTACTCCCCTTATTTTATAGGCAAAGAGAGATGGAGGATAGGAGGTTCCCTAGTAGGTTGGCTTACTAATTTTGATTCTTGGGAGTTTGTTATCACTGCATAATATGAACATATTTAATTGTGTCTCATTAGCTCACACATAAATGGTGATGTGTTAGAAGGGTGAGGACTTGACCGTCAATGGTCAAGCTAATCATTGATGGTTAAGTTGATCATTGATGGTTAAGCTGACCATCAATGGTAGAGTGTCTATAGGTAAAGGGTCAAGGTGATTTAAAAGGGGTGGGTTAAGGTTGTTATTAATTTATTGAGTTTATTTAGTTAAGTAGCTAACTACACCCAAAGTCTGATAGGTTGGTCAGTGGGTCAAGAAGAGTCAGGTGGTCCCTAAGGTATCCCAATGAATTTTGACATCTAATATGGTTTTTTAGTGTCTACAGATGTAATAAGCACATATTAAATACTCAAACTTAAACATAATAGATAAATGTGTCCTTGAAATCATTATAATATATAATAAATATGTTGAATGAAAAATTAAAGGGAGAATATTTGGAAGAGTAACGCCAAAAAGTATCCTTATTAAGTATAAGAAGATTGAGTTAGAAAGAAGGAGAGAGAAAAGAAAGTAAATAAATGGATATTGTTTGATATCCTTGTCCTTATGACCATTATCTATGTGTATTTCAAATGTTAGTGTCTTATGAACATCTTGAGATAAATGGGTGATCTTACTTGAATCATGTATATCATAAGTTAATATATTATCGATTGGAATAACTTGCTCATGTGGTACCATTTGAGGAACTTCTTATGTGTTAGAATGTAACATTTTACAAAATTTAAATGGTTTATCATTTGTAGGCATTGTCCATAATATCCCATCATATATTAATTTTACATGTTGAGGTAATGTAGATGGTATAATGATGCAAGTAGATTACTACTTACTCCTAATTCATAATGCACCTACAAAGAATTCGTTGTATAAATTTCTTAAGTTATACCAATCTAAAATATTGGTATATGTATTTAGTTTTATTTGAGTCTTATGGCTTACTACAATGATTTTAACCTTGATTCTTACAACAAGTTCATAATGACCTTCTTTCCTTTGTTGAGGTTCTCTTAATTCTTTTGGTAGCTTCAACACCTTATTCTCAAAAATCCCCTACTTCTTAAACAAGACCAAATTCCTCTTTATACTATTTCCATCTCATAGTAAACATCACTTGATAGAATCAAAGAGTTCACCTATCATATAAATTCTTATTCATGTCAAGAAACATGTTTTACACCTCCCTTTCCTTTAATCTTGAGCAAACAGGATCTTATATCCACAATGTACAAAAATTAATGTAATGAGACTTAATAAAATCTTGAATTTGTCTAGTTTGATCAAATACTTTTAGGTTTACAATCAAGGCTTTGATTATAATGTTATATGACTATTTTCTCTAGTAACACCTTTTATGAACTTTACAAAATTTCCTTATACTAAACTTATATCAAACAACTCAGTTTTTTTCTGGTCTTGAATCCTTGAGATATTTCAACATACATGTTTCCACAAATGATTACAAGGTTACAATGGCATTTATAAGCAAGTCTAAAACCATTCTCTATGCAATGTCTCTAAATTTATATTAACATGAATAAAACAAATCAATTTACAAGATTCCTCATTCTATTTGTATCCATCATTCATAAAATGCCACATAGGGTTGATAGGCTAATAAGGCCTAAAATATCTTCAACACATGATTTTAAACACATGTATTAAATTTCATGTACCCTCATGTATTCTTGAAATTCATTTCCAACTAGACTCATACTTTGTTTAATTATCTTAAAATGGATTATACAAAATTTAGACTTTAATTCTTTGTACTAACCACCTGTGTTTTGATGATATCTCCCTTGATACTCAATTGATCAAACTCAAGCCAAATTCATTTGTTTTCTCTCTCAAAAACGTCTATGTTTTCCAATTTTTTTAAAAAATTGTTGGTTCTTTAGTGAGATATGGTCAATTTACCATATGTGCCCTTATTTTGGGGTTTTAAATTGTGTAAAGGGTTGAAATATTTTAAATTCAAATTTGAAGATTTAAACACCTTCTAAATTGCTTGAAAAGTTCTGACCCAATATATTATACTCTTTAAAAACTTTATGCCAATCAAACACATTTGAAACTTGCTTATTTTTTCATTTCAACACCCTATATTCTCTTCTAATTTTAATGGTTACTTGAAAAACATCAAGATAATTTCTTCAAGAACTTATTCACAATAATACCAATGGTTGAAGATCTAAAAATATTCCTTACATTCCCAAATACATAATCAAATATCGTTCACACATTATAACAATGAATTCACACAATCTTGTCAATTCCTTTTTAAAGACTTATCTTCCAGGAAACCTACAAAGATTTCTATTTATAGACCTGAGAGCCAATATCTAAAGGAATTTCACTTCTTAATGATCATCAAAGGTAGTTATTACTTGAATTTGGTCTCTTACATATTTTCCTAACGTTATCAACTTTTACTTTACTCCCATGCATACAAAATCATGTGAAACTTGTTATGCAAAGATAAAGTGTAACAAACTTTATCAAGTTACAATCATCTTAGGATGATAATACAACATAAATATCAGATACTTACTATTGTAGCTTGGAATTTCACCCTTATGGGAGAGTTTTTTAAGCTCTTTCACTCCTAGCTACAAAATTGGAGTAACCCCAGGCTATGGGTATCCTATAGTGAGGCTAAACCTCTAGGCTTTTTAATGAGGCTAGCTCCTCAGGTGCTTCACTTCAACTGTTCCCACACACTAAAACCTATTTTTGACCAAGGAAAAGGGAGAGAAAGGTAACTTAAAAAATTAATATTGAACTAAGAAATATGATGCACCAAATAGAGAGTGACCCACATGAGCATGAAATGAACACTAATTCAACATAAGATAATTCTGTTTACACAACCTCACAATTAGTTAATTTGAATCAGTTTCATAAACTAGGCTCATTAAGCCATATATGAAGTAGAGAGGAATTTTTAAATTCACACCAAGCATCCATTAATGGTAAAAAAGCTCAAGTCTAAACTTGCAACTAACTAAAAAATACCTAAAAATAGGTAAGAAGAGAGGAAAAGGGACATGGAAGAACACTTCTTCACAAGGCCATCATGCACAAGCTTGCTAAACATGATTTTAATAAAAGAGATAGGTAAAAATAATCTTTATTACCTCAAAAGGTCTTTCTTAAAAAAAAATTACAGGGTTCTTCCTTGTCAAAATGAGGATATCTTCTTTTAAAAAGAATCGAAACATATATAGAAAAGGGGAAGACCCAAAAAGAAGAGGTGAGTAAATATAAATCAATAAGTGAGCCCCAATCACTCTCCATGAATTCTCACCCATGCTTGGGTTAATTAAAACTAATCCTTCTTTAACTAAATAACTACCATTAGCTCCAAAAGTCTTCCAACCCTCTCATTGGTTGAGAAACACACTAGAAGACAAAACTTGCTGAGGATGATGATGTCATGGTCCACTAAAAAGGAAAAATCTAGGAAATCTTAAATGCCTAAGCTATCTTTTTTAATTTCTTGATCTTTATCTTTCATTTCCATGCCATCCTCCATTTGTCTACTTATGTATGAGGACAAAATTCTTACACTTATAAACTTGACTGAGCCATGTTGCCTCTACACTTGTCGGCTGTTGGTTAGAGATGATGGCCATGTTGAAGGATAGAAACCTTCATAAATTTATAGTTACTAGCTTATGTCAGTTGCTTGGACTCCTCCCTCATGATCTGATCAGTCATCCTTGTACCACTTGTCTTTTATTGATAGGCTTTTTTTTTCTAGCTTATGCCACATGGAATCCTCTCATTCATCTGATCATGAATTTGGGCTTTTATGATTGCTCAACTTATTTTAGGGTCTTCACACCTTAAGTCTTTGGGATTTTGGAGTCTTAAGTCTTCAAACTTATTTATTCTCATCCCTTTTTCTATGTGATTTTATAAGGTACCCCTCAATTTTTTTGGAAATGACCCTTCCTGAAGGGAAATATCCCTTTGTCTTTCTTGAAAAGGACTTTCCCGAAGGGCAAGAGACCCTTCGAGCTCTGTTAAATGGCACCTCCCAAGGGTAACATACCCTTCAGATGTTTTTCTTGAGACCTTCAAAAATATTTCAATGGTCCTTCTGAAAGGAACATACCCTTCAGAATCTTTGAAAGCTACTCTTGGAACCTCTGAAATGGTCTTTCAGAAAAGTGTTTGGCTTTTGCTGAGCGAAAAGTAACCCTTCAACAATATTATTTTGGTCCTCAAGAAAAGAACCCTTCAAGAAAGTTATATAAGGTAACTTTCTTGATGAATTCATTTCTTTGAAACCTTTCTTTCAGACAAATTGTTTGAAAGAATTTCATTACTTTGCTGGAAATGAAAATCTTGAAAAGAACACTTGGCTGAAAAGAAAAACATTCCTTCGAGAAATTGTGTGGACAATTTTTCCAAAGGAAAACCATGATGTTTAAACCAAAGAAAAACCTGAGAGGAAGAAACACACTTAGATATTTCAAATCCCTAAAGAATGAATAAGGACTTAACTGAATAAACAAACTTTGTACAAACTTTGCACTTAGTCTTTTGGCTTGTAGGCTTGCTTTTGAACATTGTTGTTGGATCTATTTCTAAGCCTTTGACCCAATGTTTCATCAAAACATGCAAGAGCTTCATATGTGGGCCAAAAATGGCTAACACTTACATGCACCAAGATTTTTGAGAGAGATAAATAATTAAAACAAGATTTTCTTTATTCAATTTATGATTTCAAGGTGTTTCTCTTAATTTCTGCTATATTTCTTAATTAAGGAAGAAGGTAAGAAACTAGTAATAAGGGTATGGTAGAATAACATGGTTATTGTGTGCACATGATCTAGATGAATGTGGAGAGCTCATTTTTGTCTTAGAAGGATGACCTGTAGATAAGAAAGTATTAACAAAAGGGGTTGTTATAAAAATAGTAAGGTGGACTGCCTAGTGTGAGCTAGATCCAAGAAGTGTGAGCTTGATAAGAGGCTATCAATCCACTCTTTGATAATAATTAAGTTGAAAGAGATATGAAATACTTGCATCAAATAACATAAAGAATTGAAATGAAATACAAGAAGAAATAGATTTTTGATAGTGAAAATAAACTAAATATAGCAATAACATATCAATACTAGTGCTAAAGTAGGTCAAGTTAGGTTCAAAAAATAGGTGAGGTCTCTGTAAATAGGTAGGGACATAAAAAGCTAGATTTAGTTAGGTGTAAGGGGTTGTAAATAACTTGATATTATTTATTTCCATAGTTACCATCGGTGGTTGGGGTGACCATCGAAAGTTGGGTAACCATCGGTGGTTGAGGGTGACCATCAGCAGTTGAGATGACCATCGATGGTTCTTACAAATTTTGAAGGTGCCCAGAAAAGGAGTTGTATAATGGGTCAATGATCAATTAGGGGTCTGGTTAAGGGTCTAGAAGATAAAAATTAAGATGCATAAAGGTTTGATTAGGGTAGGGAGGTCAAAAATCCAATAAATAAAGCTAAAGTACAAATATACCTATTGCTTCTTAAATAATTGATGGTTGATTGCTAGAGCAATTTTGGTAGAGTAACAGTACTTTGCCTTAAGAGCAATTTTGGCAAAGGTTTGGATCTCTATTGTAGTTGCTAATTTTTTGGAAGGAAGAGCTGATGGATGGAAACTTGATTACTAGTTTGCTAAGATGCTTGATTATGGATCTTTATTTACTTCTTACTCCCCTCCTTTTATAGGAAAAGAGAGATGGAGGATAGAAGGTTAGGCTATTGATTTTGATGCTTTAAAATTCATTATCAATGGGTAAGGTGGCCATATTAAATTATTCCATGCTAGCTATACATAGTTGGTATTTTTGTTAGAGTGAGGAAGACCTGACTGTCGATGATCAACCTAACCATCAATGGTCATGCTGACCGTCAGCAGTCAAGGGTCTAGAGGTAAAGGGGTCAAGGTGAGTTAAAATATTTGGGTTAAAGGTTAGTTAGTGTTTTATTGAGTTTGGTTAGCTAACTATCTAACTTGACTTGGGGTCTGATGGGTTATTTAGTGGGTCTAAAAGGGTTAGGTGGTCCCTAAAGGGTCTCGAAGCATTTTGACATCTAGAATCATTGTGTGTGTTTTTCTAGTGTCTACATTTTACCCCTTTTTATTATGTAACTTTGAGTCAACAAGATGCAAAATAAAACATAAATTATTGGTCGAAGGTTTGGTTACCTTGAGTATGGGAGGAGGTGTTCCCCCTCAAACCAAAAGTCGATGAGGTGAAACCAAAATTGATTTAGGGTTTGATAAGTGGTTTATGGTCAGGCACGATTGGTGACAAAAGAGGGGTTGGGTATTTGAAATGTAAACATGCACACAAAATATGACTAAGTGTGATAGCTAAGATAGTGCATAGACTAATTTACCATAGTAGGTAAAAATAAGGTTGATTCTAGAAGGATAAAGGACAAGTGGACCACATGACTGCTTTTAGGCATGGTAGTTGGGAACACTTGTAATCACAATTCTCCTAGACAAGTTTAGTGTTCTCATAGGTATACGAGGTATGAAGTACTTCTATAAAAACACAAATGGTATGGCTATGTGCACTAGGTGATATAAATTCAAATGTTCAACATGGTAAGGTTGGTCAGTGCGATCAAAAAGACCAAAGCAAGGTCATCATAAAATATGTGATAGTTCCAATCAAAATGGAGGTGGATGTGGTCGATTGGTTGGAAAAGGGTGTTCTCTAATGGTTCATGGTTGGTTTGTGGTTTGTTGGAGAAGGGTACTCTCCAAAAGTAGGCACTAAGGTGTTGGTGCTAAAAATGTTGAAAATTGAGTTCCTTGATCATTGATGTTCAGGGGTCCCAAACTCAACCATCGATGATCACCCTAACCATTGATGATTAGGGGAAACCCTAAAACCATAGAAAATAAAAAGTAAAAATGATAAGTCATTTTCACTTTAGCTTTTTTGACTCTCTGACTCTTATGTACTGATGATTTTTTGGTGTTTTTCATAAGAGAGATTGACAAGGTGGGGTCAATTACTGACTGGGTGATTAGGTGATTGGTTGATTACTGGTAAGGTGGACCAGAGGATGTAGGGTGGATGAGGATGCAATTGAGTGGCAAGAACCAAGCCTCCTCCTTGATGATGGTTGAGGAATGAGGTAGGTACTACTTTGAATTTGATAGGTTAGGTTTATTTGGTAGTTTTAATGGTAGAATTATTTGTTGAAATTGGTTTGTTTATTTGTGATTGGGGGAGGGTTTTAGGGTTTCCCTAGTTTTTAGGTTGTGGTGTGATTTGTTGAAAATTAGTAGGTATAAATGGATATTGGAAGTGTATACAAGTTTATTTAGGCTTAGATTTTTACCTTTATGAGGGCAAAACTTAGAGTACAAGAGGTTAATGATAGGTGAAAGGGGTGTGTTTGAGAGATAATAACCATGGGATTTTGTTTTATTAGGGATGAAAAGTATCCATGGAAACCATGCCATGGGTGGATCCGTGGTACCCATATTTAAAATTAGGCTATGACTGTGATGGTTAATCACATGGTTCTATGTTTGTAATTGATTTGTCCTCAAAGGGATGATTGAGGGTATGAGGAAGGTGAAACTCTCGTAAATCAAGGGATGAGCTTAAGTTAGACAAAAAGATGAATTTGATCCCTATTTATTAAAATAAAAGGTGCAGATGCAAAGCATTGAAAGGCTTAGGTTTTGGTTTGCCTTCAAGACAGGATAAATGGTAAGCTCCTAATCCATACTTATGGGTTATGATGTAGGGTCTAATCCAATTGAAATCAAACTTGCCTCACTTGCTTTTCTCCATGTTAGTCACATGTTTATTTTCTTTTAGGATGAGGTCTTCAATGTTGAATTCTTGCTCTTTCAAGCATTTTTCGTAAGTGTGCTTGATTCACTCTTGATAGACATGAAGGTGGTTAAGTGATGCTAAATGATTTTCATCAAGTAGCTCAAGTCATGTTAGACATTCTTGATGATAATCGCTCTCAAAAATAATGTCTTGCAAGGATATGTGAAGACATAGAATCTGGACTTTGAGAGGTAAAACTACCTCTACTTTGAAGACTAGAGAGAAAGGGGTAGCACCTATAAAGGTTTGAATGTTAGTACGATAGGCCCATAAAGCAAAAAATATGTGCAACTGCCAATCCTAACCAAAAGCATTGACTACTTTGCTTAATATCTTGTTGAGGGTTTTGTTAGAGGATTTTGCCTATCCATTTGATTGTGGATGGTAAGGCGAAGAAAAGCTTAACTTGATGCCAAATGCATCACAAAGACCTTGGACTTGCTTATTTTTAAAATATTTTCCATTATTGATGATGATATTATGGGGAACACTAAAACAATAGATGATGTGATGATTGATGAAGTCGACTATCTTGTTAACTTTAGCCAAGATGAGAGGAATAGCCTCCACCCACTTAGTGAAATACTCCGTGATAGTGATGATGGAGTGGTACCATTCTGAATAATGATGATTGATTTCCCTAATGAGATCTAGGCCCCATTGTGACAAGGGCCAAAAGTCCTTGGATACTTGAATACCATAGGCCAGTGCATGATGTAAATTGGCATGTTGCTGACATTTAACACACTTCTTTACATAATCACAATAGTCTTGGTGTAGGGTGGGATAATAGTATCCAAGGTGAAGGATATGTTTAGTGACAACTAGACCACTAAAGTGTCCCCCACTGATTCTATTATGTGTTTCCTTGATAGCACAAGAAGCTTCATGATTGCATAGGAAAAGGAGGTTGTTGAAACCATGTTTATAAAGGATTCCCCTTAGTATGGCATACTAAGAGGTACTCTGAACAAATACTCTTTGGGTATTCTAAGAGAAGTTGGGAGGAATGATGTCAAGGTTGAAGTAGTCCAAGATTTATTCGTACCAAATGTCTTAGGGAGATTCCTCCACACTACAAATGATAGGGAGGTCAGATTGAATATAAGAGGGTGTGATAAAGAGATGATTGGTGACAAAGAGTTTGGAATTGGAAGGATGAGATGGGATTTGGGAAGCAAGGTAAACCATTATATCCACAAATTTATTGGTAGATCATGGAACAGACAGGATGAGGTAATGATTAAATGATGGTAAGAGGACATTGACTAGTTTTTTGTACTTTTGTAAGACATCATTCTTACATTGGTAGGATCTATTAACCTAGTTGACCACAAGTTGGGAATCACTAAAGACACCAATCATCTTAACTTCCAAGGCTAGATTAGTTTAGAGACCTATGACTAGGGCTTCATACTCAGTGATGTTATTGGTACACACAAAATCAAGTTTGAAAGAAAGAGGAAGAGGTTCACCATTGAGGGGAATGAGAACAACTCCAATACCCCCATAATGTTGGCACTTAGAGCCATAAAAAAACATGGTCATTTGTTAGGTGATGTCCTCTTGATAAAGATTCATGATGGACTCATTTAAAAACACAAGAAGAAGTGGTTGGTTATCTGGCAAAGGAGCTTTGACTAATTGATTGATGATAACTTGCCCTTTAATTGGCTTTTATTGAAGGAACTCAAGGTCAATCTTAGCTAGGAGTATGAGCCACTTAACCATACATTGTTTTTGGTATGGTTTAGAGTGTATGTACTTAAGTGGGTCAGTATTGGTGATGATGAAGGTTTTGTGATTGAGGAGGTAATGATGAAGTTTGGTTGCCACAAAGACTAAGGCAAGGCAAAGTTTCACGATATGGGTGTATTGAGTCTCATACTCTATAAGTGTGTGGCTAATGTAATAGAACACTTACTCTTTATTTTGTTCATCATAATGAGTGAGCATTGCCCCTAAGGAATGGTCAATGGTGGAGATACAAAGGTAGAAGGGTTGGTTCTCAGTCCACTTAAAAGTTGTATCTTTTTTGAGAAAATGGTGAAAAGGTTGACATCTATTTGATAACTGAGAGATGAAGCGACGAATGGATTGAAGCTTCCCTTATAGGCTATGGAGTTGCTTAAGGTGGGTTGGAGGCAACATTTTGAGGATTTCTCTGACTTTGGTAGGGTCTACTTTGACTCCTCAAAGAGAGATGATAAATACAAGAAGCTTTCCAAATATAACCCCAAAAATACACTTTTTGGGGTGGGTTGAGTCAGACATGGAAATAGATTAGGCACTCAAAGATAATTTTGAGAATGTCCAAATGATCCTTGCGATATTTAGATTTCCTAAGGAGATCATCTACATAGTCTTTTATGATTTTGTGGATGAGATCATGGAAAATGTAAGTCATTGTACATTGGTAGGTTGCTCCAGCATTCTTCAGACCAAATGGCATGATCCTATAGCAAAAATTTCCCCAAGGGGTGATGAAATAAGTCTTATGTTGATCCTCAAGGGAAATCAAGATCTAATTATATCTTGAAAAACTATCCATGAGATACAACATCTCGTGGCTAGCTATAAGATCAATAAGTTGGTCGATGCTAGACAAAGGGAAGTCATCCTTTGGATAAGCAAGGTTGAGGTCACAAAAGTCAATGCAGAGGTGAAGTCCCCCTATGGGCTTGGTGAAGGGAACAATATTGGAAACCCATTATGAATAGTCAATGGGTTGAATGAAGTCAATGGATAAGAGACGTTAAAGCTCTTCTTTGACTATAAGGGTGATATGAGGGTATATCCTATGAAGGTTTTGCCTAACGGGCTTAGCGTCAAGATGGATGACAATGTTATGAAGGGATATGTAAGGGTCAATCCTAGGCATATCTTGATAAAACCAATAAAATTTTATGCTTTGGTCATGAAGGAAAGAAGGATAATCATATTGCTCTGAGGTATCTAAGGATTGGCCAATCTTTACAATGTGAGGGTTATCCTGAGTACCCAAGTTAACATCGATAGTGGATTCATTTAACATTGTTTGGTTCTTATGAGGAAGGGATTTGTGGATATAAGAATACCTCACACTAGTATAAGTGAGAATGGAATCATCATCCTAACATTAGATGGTGTTGATGGTAGGAGAATCATTTTCTACCATTTCAAGATGAATTAAAAGAAAGGTTTTAGTTTGGCCATCATTTTGATAGGTCAAGGGGGATAAACTAATGGTATTGACTAAAAAAATAGGAGGAATGGTTTTAAAATCTTTAGACTTTGAAAGAGGTAGGGTTGGTGAGTATGGGATGTCTTCCTCAATGGTGATGATGGGTTTGGGTGAATCGGTCGGTTCTTTTTATGGTATGAGCCCAAGGTCAAATAGCTCATGATGTTTTTGGGTTTTGATGGAAGGTAACTCATGGGGTATGTGGTCATAATGGTTAAGGCTAAATCCTTTCTAGGCCCTCCTATGAAGTTACAATTTGGCAAATGCTAGTTTTTCAAGATAGGAGAAGTCAGAGGTAAATGGTCGGGTGGAAGAGGTAGTGGTAGAAGTCAGAAGTGGATGATCAAGTCCCTCATAGATTAAATTGGTTTGATGTTGAGTAAGACTGAAAGGAATTATGGTTTCAATATTGGGATCATAGGTAGGATAATGGTCAAGGTTCCCATATTCTTAAGGAGTAGAAAAAGCATCCAAGGCTAAAAGATGATACTTTCCCAATGAGAGACATTGAAACGTTGGTTCTAAGGGGTCCTCTATAAGGATTTGAGAAGGGAAGATAGATGAGCTAGTTAAAGCTTCATCGATGGTAGTGGTAGAGTTGTTATTAGTTGATGGTGAGGTGGTATTTTTATTGGTTGGTGGTGAGGTGGGTGAGTGAGGAAGAAGAACATCATTGGGTCAATGTGTCATGTTTTAAGATGCAAAGGGACCAAGGTCAGCCAGTATGGTAATGACTTGACCCTCATATTTAAATTTGACACATTGATGCAAGGTGGATGGGACACAACTCATGGTACAAATCCAAGGTCATCTTAGTAAGACATTGTATTGAAACTCACCTTCTATAATGTAGAAGAATTCAAGAATTGTGTGAGGTCCCAAGCAGATATAGAGGACGACTGTCCCTAAGGTAGTGTCCATAGTATCATTAAAAGAGTGGAGGACTACTACAATTTTTGACAAAATATTCTTTGGTAACTCTAGTTGGTCATAAGCATGAGAGGAGATAATGTTAATACTAACCCCTCTATAAATCACCACCCTTTTGATGTGGGTTTGATTATTGTATGCAGTGATGAAGAGGGGATGATTAGGATCTTTAGGATGAACATAGGGTATTTTTGAATCCTTGAAAATGAAAAGGGTGGAAAGTTGAAGGACTCCAACAAAGGCTAAAATAGGTTGAGGATATTTACTTTGAACCTCTATAGATTACAAGATCTCAATTAGTGTTTGACGATGAGGGGGAGAGGTGTTGATTAATTTGTATAAGCTCATCTTCATTGGTGTTTAGTGAAGTTGTTTCAACACTACTCATTGGATAGATTCAGAAGGGTTGGAAGGAGAAGCACCCAAAGTGGATATTTTGGGTTTTGGTGAAGGTGAAGGTGAAGGTGCTTAGGTTTGGTTGGAAGGTTGAGGGGTGGAAGGGTATGTCCATGGAATTGACACTTTAGCCTTTCCTTTATCCTTTTATTGGGATCAAGATCGGGTAACCATATGGATAGTGTGGATTAGGGGAGGTGTTGGGCTATAATGTTGCTTCAATTCCTCCTCACTCTTGGGTGAGAGTGGGGGAGTAGGCAGATGTTGGATGGGTTCATTAGGTGGTTGGGTTGGTAATTGGCTCAAGGGAGGTTCATATGATAATAGATCATCCTTATCCCATAAGTTATGGATAAGTGCATGGAAAGCTTTGTAGTTCTCTACATCATGTATAGGTGTCTTATGGTATGAATAAATAAAACTATCATTGAACCAAGAGGGTTTAGGTTTTGAAGGGTCAAAGGGTCTGATAGGTGGTAGGCTTAAGGAAGAGGTTTGAAATAACCTTTGTAAAATAGTTGAATAAGATTCAAGCAAAGGTGTTGGAGGTGATGGGTTCTTGGTTTTAGGGGTGGGAGCCTTCTAAATAAGTAGGCTTCACCATGGAAGTTCTAGGTGGTGGAATGGTTTTGGTTAGGATTGCTTGGTTTTGATTGGTTTTGAGGTGGATGATTTGGGGATGGATGATTTGGAGATAGGTGGGAAGGTAGAGGTAGATAGGCTAGTTAAAAATGATGGGGAATTTGATGATTTGGTGGGGATAGGTAAAGGTAGGATGACAAGAGGAGGTTTAGTTTGGGTAGTTGTGAGAGGGTTCAACTTTTCGGTATAAAGATGATCTCCTTGGATGGTTCAAGGATGGGGTCCTAAGATAGAAGGTAAGTGGGAAGGAGGTGGTACGGATCTAGTTTGAGGTGGGAGTTTAGGTGGCTCCACATTCCTAGTTGGTTTGGTTAAGGTTTTCTTTGGTGGACTATATGAGGTTAAGTCCAACTTTAAATATGGGTTTACAAGGCTAGGAGTAGGAAGTATTCCTAAGTTCTTGATAGGTTTGGTTAGAGAGGTGTAAGGTGATTTGACAATTTTAGATGGAGGTGGTTTGGATGGTTCTCCCATAGTTTTGGAGGGAAAAGTATTTGATGAAGGGTTTGAGGTGATGATAGGTTTAATGGTGGAATCAAGTGAGGTTAAATGTTCATATTTGTTTTTATAGGGGATCCCAAGATGATGCCAAAAGGTGGCTCTATCAAGATTCGGTTGGGAGGAGAATTTTAGGCTTTGGACTAGTCTAGAGAAAGGTTTATAAACTAGTTTCATTCCTTGGTCATTGGTTTTAAAGATTAGGCCCATAGGTTGAGGTAAGGGAGAGGCTTATTCACCCTTGTCCTTGATGGAAGGTTCCAAGATTTGAGAGGATGTTTCTTCCATGGAAGGAGTTGATAAGGTGATCTCTTCTTTTGAAATGGTTTCAAAAGAGAGAGTAAGGGGTTCCATAATGGGGTAAGAAGGTGTGATTGCCTCAAGTGAAGGAACAAAGGTGGTTGCTTCCTTTGTTTGGGTATCTAAAGGAATGGAGGGTAATTCTACCACTTCAATAAGTGGAGTGGGGGAAGAGGTAGTTAAGGCAATGGTTTCCTCAATGATAGGTTCACTAATAATAACATTGATCGTATGGACCTCACGAGCATGAGATGATTTTGGTTTGTTGCTATCATGGTTAGTAGAAAGGGCATGATTCAGTAAAGGTTGTCAAAAGATGTCAAGGGACTACTTCAAAGGTGCATTGGGATTATCAAATACAAGCTCTCCCTTATCAATAAATTTTTGGACAATGGTTTTGAAGGTGTTACACCTACTAACGTCAAGTCCAATGACACAATGGAAAGCACAAAGATAATTTTCTTTTTACCAACCAAGTGTAGGGAGAGAATCATTAATTTTTTGGGGAGGTTTAAATGGGGGTAAGTTGTATGATGTTGGATTTGAGAAACTTATCCAAAACTGAAGCATAAGACTCACCTAGCAGAGTATATTATTTTGGGGTAGCCTAGTTTTGATTTTGGGTTTGTTGATTAGAGGAGTTAGAGGAATTGGTTTGGTTGGGTTGGTTGACAAACAGAGGTGGAAAGGTTTTAAGGACCACCATGTTTATGAATGTCTTTAGTTTAGTGTTAGGATGATTAAATTGGTTGGTGGTTTTGGATGAGGAAGTATCATTGGATTTGAAGTGAGAATTTTTATTTCTTAGTTTTAATTTCCCTTCATCAATGGCTCTAATTTATAGTTTGTGTGCCATGGTGAAAGCCTCATCAAAGGTTCTAAAATTTTGAACCTATAGAGTAGGAGAAATGTGTTTGGCACAACCTTGAGATAAAATTTCAATCAACTCAAGTTGGGGTAAAGAAAAAGTGAGCTGGTTGATAAGACCTCTCTATCTAGCTATGAAATCGATAATTAATTCGTCATCAAATTCCCTGATGGAGTAGAGGTTGGTGATATAGAGATTTTTAGAATATTGACTGAGGAGTGATCTAAAAAGGTTTGTGAAAGTTGGGAAAAAGAAAAGATAGAGTGCTTGGTGAGAGAACTATACTAATGCAAGGTTGGTCCAGATAAAGACATGGGAAAAGTATGAAGGAGAAGAGCATTATCATATATAATTAAATAGAAAGAATGGTGAAAATGTCTTAAGTGTTTTTGGGGGTTTTCCTTGCTTTGAAACTTGGAAAACATGGGTAGTTCCCATTGAGGAGGATAAGTTTGGATAAGAACAGATGGGTGAATAAGTTCATTGCATATTTGATCATAAGACAAGAGGTTATGAGCCCCATAAATAGATGACTCTAGGTTGGTCATTTTATCCATTAACATTTTGACCAAATCCGTTTGAGGTTGGGAAGATCCAAAATTGTGTGGTAGGTTTTATTAGGGTTAGGTAGATGCAATATATGGATAAGTGATAGAAGGTTGAGAATATGCCACATATTAGTATGTGGTCATTAAATGTTAGGATGATGTCACATAAGGGTTAACATCCACAAAAGTTTAGGTACAAGGTGTTATGTATCCTTGTGGATTAGGAACATATTGGTAGGATGTCATGGGTATTTATTGAGGTATTGATATGGGTTGATTTGGAGGTATGGATGGATTGATTTGTTGGGGTTAAGTGGTAACTCTAGTACTGATAGGTGGAAGGGTAGGAGGTATGGAAAGAACCAAATTTTGAAGTGGGGTAGAAATTGGTTGGTAGGTAGTGATAAAGGGAATGGTGGAAATAGGGGTATAAGATATCCCCACAATGGATGAAGTATGAGTAATAAGAGGTGAGGTTGCCCCTATGTTGGAGGTGTTGGTTGGTGTAGGGGGTGTTTGGTTATTGGTTAGGATGTTTGATTGAGTTTGAGTGGAGGTAGTGGATGGTATATTGGTGGAATAAGATTCTTGGGTGATCATAGGTTGGGTGGAGGTAGTGCTAATAATAATATGGGGTGGCATCCCATAAGTTGGATCCATAGGAGGAACCAAAGTAGTAGGGGTGTGATGAGATAAGGTGTTGAGGTAGTGTTGGAAGGCCATAGGGTTGTTATCAAGGAAGGTGGTGAAATCTGCATCACCTTCAACAACTATTCAAGGCATGGTAGGAGGGGAGAATAATGGGGAGAACCCTCAATATTTGAAGTGTACTCCATAGAGGAAGAAGAAGAGGAAGGTGGTTCTTGGTTGGTTTGATTCCTCAATTGTTGTCTAGTAAAGACCATGTGAGGAATAGAAAAGAAATGATGAGAAACTCACAACTCAAACACAAAATAATCATAAGGAAAAAATATCTCAAGACAATCAAAACATACACTAAATTGCATTTAAAAACTAAGGATTCTTTTTAGATCGCTTTTGGCGTATGCCTTAAAAAGTGTGAATAACTTTGGTTTATAGATCAAGTAATAAAAAGGAAGTCTAAGGTTGGTTTCAGGTATTAAAGGCTCTCAAAAATCTATATTAAAAGTTAGTACGTGGCTTGATATTGGATCCTACCCCCTCACTTCACACACCACAGTGATAAGGGTGTTGGGTGCTTAGCCAAGAGATACTAAATTTTAGAGTTTAAACTCAACCAAAGATCTGAGTTTTGGTTTCTCTTCTTGGTAATGACCTCCAATTAAGATAGCCAAAGGGTAAGGTTTATCATTAGGTGATGAAATCCTAGTCGGGCCTTATGTCAATTATTTTGATGTGTTGATTGATTTTGGTTTGGTATAGTGTGTGATAACAAGAGTCTGGAACTACGTTTGATTACTTTGATTTTAAGTTAACTAGATGAACTAAAAAAATGTAAGCAATCAATGTATGCAAGGTTTATTTTATACCCAAAAGAAATTTTCAATTTTATTGTATGAGCATAGAATAAAGGAATAAAAGGGCACCTAGATGTTACTAGGTCCCACCAGGCATGCCAAAATTTTACTCTTATTTTTTTCTATATTTCTTAATTAAGGAAGAAAGTAAGAAACTAGTAATAAAGGTGTGATAGGAGACCCTGGTTATTGTGCATGTGTGATCTAGACGAGTGTGGAGAGCTCCTTTTTGTCTTGGAAGGATGACTAGTAGGTAAGAAAGTACTAACAAAAGGGGTTGTTATAAAGATAGTAAGGTAGACTACCTAGCGTGAGCTAGATCTAAGAAGCATGAGCTTACTAGAAGACTGTCAATCCACTCTTTGATAACAATTAAGTTGAAAGAGATATGAAATACTTGCATCAAATAATAGAAAGAATTGAAATGAAATACAAGAAAAAATAGATGATTGATAGTGAAAATGAACTAAATATAGTAATAACATGTTAATACTAGTGTTAAAGTAGGTCAGGTCAAGTTCAAAAAATAGGTGAGGTCTCTATGAACAAGCAGGGACACAGATATTTAGATTTGGTTAGGGGTAAGGGGTTGCAAATAACTTATTGTTATTTCTTGCCACAATGACCATCGATGGTTGGGGTGACCATCGGTGGTTAAGTTAACCCTCGGTGGTTGGGTAACCATCATTGGTTGAGGGTGACTATCAACGATTGAGGTGACCATAGATGATTCCTACACATTCTGAAGGTGCTCAGAAAAGGAGTTATAGAATGGGTAAATGATCAAGTAGGGGTCTGGTTTAAGGGTATGGGAGTTAGAAAGTAAGATTTAGAAAGGTTTGATTAGGGTAGGGGGTCAGAAATAGAACAAACAAAGCTGAAGTATAAATATACCTATTGTTTGTTAAATATTTGATGGCTAATTGTTGGAAATTTTTTGGCAAAGTAATGGTACTTTGCCTCAAGAGCAATTTTGGCAGAGGTTTGGATCTCTATTGTAGTTATTGATTTTCTAGATGGAAGAGATACTAGTTGGAAGATTAATTACCTATATGTTAGAATGATTGATTATGGATCCCTATTCACCTCCTACTCCCCTCCTTTTATAGGCAAAGAGATATGGAGGATAGAAGGTTCCATATAAGGTTAGGCTACTAATTTTGATGCTTTGCAATTCATTAGTAATGGGTAAGGTGGCCATATTAAATCATGCCATGATAGCTTGTACACAGTTGGTATTTATGTTAGAACAAGGAAGACTTGACCGTCGATGGTCAGCCTGACCATCGGTGATCATGTTGACTGTCGACGGTCGAGGGTCTAGAGGTAAAGGGGTCAAGGTGAGTTAAAAGAGTTGGGTTAAAGGTTAGTTAGTGTTTTAGTGAGTTTGGCTAGCTAAGTAGCTAACTTGACTCGAGGTTTGATGGGTTGGTTAGTGGGCCTAGAAGGGTTAGGTGATCCCTAGGGGGTCTCGAAGCATTTTGACATCTAGAACCGTTGTGTAAATTTTTCTAATGTATACACAAGGTTGCATTCACCTTCCTACAAACTATCTTATAGACTTGAAATTTAGTTTTATTCACCATATAAATCTAAAGTTTTTTTTTTTAAATTGTCTTTTGCAGTCACTTACAACTTGTTACATCCTAATTTTTCTCTAGACTCATTAATTTGTTTATTACTGGATTATATGGTTAATGATTAGTTAACTTAATGTGTTAAGTGGTTGGATAAGTAATATGCTAATTGTAGAAAATTATTTATTACTTGTGATCATGATGGTTAATTTGTTATCTGTTAGTATTTTGTTACGATACATTTTAATCATGATGATGTAGTTTATTCAATTACAATAGTTTATTATGATTATTTCATGATATATTCTAACTACTGCTCACTTTACTAAGGTTAATGCAAGATGGAATCCACCCTCTTGATTATGACTAAGGGAGAGTATCATCGGAGAGGATGGAATAGATAGAGATGAGTGGGGGATGAGAGAATCAAATGGGAACTCTGTACACAACACTTAGAGTAGAAGTCTACTCGTTAATTGTTGTTTGATTAATATTATTTGTTGTAACATGCATTATATTAATGATGTGTTTCTTTGATTTGTAATTTTATTATCAATATTTCATATTGTTTAAACTATTACTAAAGTATCTAAGATGTGCTTGCATAATTTAACATTTTGCTTGGTTGCAATCCATGTATATAATCATCGTAACTTGTGCTTTGATGTAATTTTATGATGTTTCTATGATGTGAAGTCTTATTACATTATCTTGTCAATGATTTCACTTATGACTGGTAATATCTAGTTTAAGTACCATGTTGGCATGTTATGCAAAGTAATTAATATATTTGTTTTATAAAGCAAATTGCATATTTATAAGGTTTGTGGACTAATCTTAGGACATGTTTAGATTAATATAAGACATAATTTTAATAAAGGGGCATGATTATTTTATGCATCAAAGGACTTACCTTAAACTATGTTCAATCTCATAAAGGTTATAGTGTTTAAATCATGCATGATTATTGTTGTGGGTCAAAAGCCCCCTTTCAATTTATATCAATTTACATGATTATTTCATTGGCATATTTTTTTTTGTCAAAGACCATCATGCAAACTATAATGTTAATGTAATTATTTTCATTGACATATTTGGGGAATATAAGGTTTTCGAGCTGTTTGGTTTTTAAACTCTTCAAGTTATTATGAGAATCACCATTGACTTGGTTCACTGCATGGTTTGGTTATGATGGTTTTTCTATTGGTCAACTGAACTGTAGAGGGTTTCTTGGTGAGCTAACATGCTAGAATTTTGAGAAAATAATGATGAAATTGGAGATTCATTTAGCAGAGAACCAATTTTATGGAGTTTTTTGGGGTTTTGGCATGCCAGTTGGAAATTAATGGAGATATATGGAGACTGAAGGGTTGGAAAAAGATAGACAGTGGTGAGGAGAGTTTGGAAGAAAACAAAATGGGTTTATGCACTACCTAGCTTAGCATTTTGAGGTAGAGTTTGCTTAAAATTATTTTCTAGTTTACCATCTTGGAATATGACTGGATATGATTAATATGTCATATAATGTTTGAAATGAGTTATTTTATTTACTGTATATGTGTATATATATATATGAAAATGTATGTACATGGCCATGGGGATGGGTATGGCTCATCCACAGGACCACACACATATAAACCCCATTTCATTGTGAATGGTTATGTATCAGTTACTCTTTGATGGAATATTAAAGGTTGACTCTAACAAAAAAATTGCACAAAAATTACACTTGTGCTCTTTTTAGGGTTGATATTAAGGTTCAGGTTATGAGGAAAATTGTGTTTGTTTATAAATTGTATTCAATTGATTTGATTTTGAGAATTTACAACACAAATATAAAATAAATAAGGGTTGTTCATAAACGAGCCTAAGGATGGGCTCAATCCATCTATAGGTTCATGTATGAATGAAATTTAACTTTTCCATTTTAAATGGTTATGCAAATTGATTTACCAAGTATATTAATACAGTTGTGTATATTTTTCTTGATTGGTATAATACATATGGAACTAAGGTTTGGTTTAAAGTTTGATTCAAAGGAAATGTTGGGGTAGGTTAAAATATTTGTGTTTGCTTTTTATATTCAATCAAGCTCTGATTATTTTGTTTTAATTATGGTAATTTGAGGGAGTCAAACTTGAACTAGTTATTTGTGGCCTTTGTTACTTGAATGGTTGAACTGTTTAAATATGGATGTTTTGAAAATGAGTTTGGACTGATGATTTATCTGAGACATTTAATTTTAATGGTTAGAATATTTTCAAATGATTGAATGACCACATCTCAGTTAAAAAATTAATGTATTGATGAATAAATATTTTCTAAGTGTTACATACAGTTAGAGGATCTACTTATAATATACAAGTCGAGCCTATAGCTATCATTCAGTTATAATGGGATATTCATGTTTTGCATTTTTTATTAGAAATTTGAATCAAACAATTTATTTTATAACTGAGGTCTTAAAGTTTTTGAGATGATTGTTTTAAACCACTTGTTTGAATAAAATACTTAAATAGATTGTTATATTCAAACTGAGTACACACACACACACACACACACACACACACACACACACACACACACACACACACACACACACACACACACACACACACACACACACACACACCAGATGGTCTATGGATTAAATTCCATAATGACGTAAAGAATAAATTCCATAATGATGTAAAGTGTGTGTGTGTATAACTTTACGTCATTATGGAATTTAATCCATATACCATCTGGTTGGTATATATGTATGTATGTATGTATGCATGCATGTGTGTGTGTGTGTGTGCGCGCATGCATGCATACATACATATATGTATGTATATATATGTCTTTCTCTCTCTCTCTCTCTCTCTCTCTCTATATATATATATATATATATATGTATATATATATATATATCTATATGTATATATATATATATATATATATACATATATATGTATGTATGTATGTATGTATGTATGTATATATGTATATGTCTATGTTTATGTCTATATATTAAATTCTACAATGATGTAAAGTGTATATATACACACTTTACATCATTATGAAATTTAATCTATAAACAATCTAATACATACATACACACATATGTATTTATGTATATATATTAAATTTCATAATGAGATAAAGTATATATATGAATTTAATCCATTATATATATATATATATATATATATATATATATATATATATATATATATAATTTTATAATTATGTAAATTATATATGTGTGTGTACATACATACATATACATATACATACATATATATACTGGATGGTTTATGGATTAAATTCCATAATGACGTAAATTATATGTGTGTGTGTGTGTGTATCATAATGACTATACATACTATAATGATGTGAAGTATATACCATAATGATGTAAAATATATATACTTTACGTCATTATGGTATATATAGTCATTATAGCGCGTGCGCACACACACACACACACTAGATGGTCTATTGATTAAATTCCATAATGACGTGATTAAATTCCACAATGATGTAATGTGTGTGTGTGTATAGTCGATTTATATATAATTGTTATGGTTGTAAATTAATTGACGATTTCACTAGATTGGTATATTAATATTATTATATTACATATTAATCTTACCTGAAATTAAACCTCGGTTTGGTGTAATTTGTTCAATTACTTGTATTTGGGTAGTTATTGCATGAATATTTTGATGACAATTCGATTGGGAATTTTGATTAGATATTATAAGGATCTTGATATACATGTGATTAATTTGGAAACAAGAATTATGTGTGTACATGATTAGAACTTTATGAAAAATGTGAATCTAGCTGAAAATTAGTTTGTATAGCAAATGATCATTAATTTGAATGGAGAATTAAATGATTAATAATTTTGTGCATGTATTAAATAAATCATCTAGTTTTACCTATAAGGTTTTATATAATGACACTTAACTGATTTATATTAATTAAATGCATAAAATGAAGTGTTTTTAATTAATGATTTACTTGTATTATTTTGTGTTGTGGCATTTTATATAAAATCCTATTATTTAAATTTGTTGATTTAAATATAGTTTAAGTATGAATAATTTTGGTATTAATGACTTTAAGCAAGTAGGTGAGATGGACTTTTCTACTTACTTAGTGCCACTAATAGTCAAAAAGAGGATATCCAAATGAGTTGAGTGTGTGTGAATTTACTGATCTTGAGATCTGAAAAACTATATTAAAACTTTGGCCAAAGTAATGTTTATGGTTTAAACATTGTCATTTCACCTATTTGATTTAGTTTGCATGTATTGTACGATATCATGTTAGAATGTATTTCTTTATGATATGCTACATGTGATAGTTATCTTATAACACATAGATTTCTAATTGACTTTCTTGATTTTTGCACTATCACTATCTACCCATCAATGAAGGGAGGGCCATTCCCTTGTTTGGAGATTGTGTGGGGGATCAATGGTCCATGGTTGATGTAGAAAAACACTTAGATGATACTCTCCTTTCCCTTCTATCAATCAACCAATATAGTCTTTACTCAGGATTATATTTGGATATTAATGAGTTCATTAAGATTTGTATATTCTGTGAAACATTGTATATTTATAATCTGATATTTAGATATGTAAAATTGTAAACTTATATTATTTAATGTTAATTTAATAATTATAGCATTTGGTTGTTTATATCAATACCTATTCTATTATTTAATCAACAGTGGTTAAATTATTAACTTGGGTAATTTAGTACATTACTATGTTGTACTTGTGAAAACAAATCAACATTTATTATTAATTGATCAGTAGTTAATGAAACAGATAGTTAACTTGTTGGTTAATAACATAGATTATTTTAATGATGTATTTAGTTAAAGATCATTAGTGCTGAAGTAATTTGTTTTTGAGTTAGAAAAAAATAACCTAATTCTAGTTAACCCTAAGGGGTTGTTATACAACTTGTCTTATACTGGGACAAGTGCTTGAATTGGCTCCTATCTCCATGCATTGACCTCTATCACTTTATAAACATATGTTATTCATGATTTTCTTGATTTTCTATGACTTTATCTCTTTGACTCATCCTTCCTCCAATGTAGGACTGTTTCTAAATAGGACTTGAGATGGATATATACTTACTAGGGAGGTCAAATACATTCTCATCGTGATGATGAACCTTTAAGACCTTTATAAGAAGGTTCATGCCCTTCAGAACTAGTCATATCCCTTTCAAACCTTTATAAATAGTTTGAATTTTCAAATTTGGGTTTTTTGGTGGGAAAATGAGATATTGTTCTAAAGAACCATTCCTTGAGAATCTTGATGGTTTATACATTGTCCTAATGATCATGCAACATATCATAAGCATTACCAAGACACATTGAATCTTAAGTAGACTTCTTATTGTTCATACATAGACTTTAATACCTTTCAAGACTCCTAAAGACCTTATTCAACCATTTGAAGACATATTTACAAGTTTGTACAAAGCACTTATGATGCTTCTACCTCATGCAACTTCCATAATGTAACTGGTGCTTGCCTAAACCTGTTGTGACTGGCATGGGGGATTGGGGTTCTTATTCGACCCTGAAACAAGATCAACCCAAAAGTAAGTTATAATGCAATGATTGAGACATTAATTGGAATGTACATTGTACTATTTTTTGCCCTAATGTCACACCTAATGTGATTTGACCAATTGGTGAGCTGCATAAATTATCAAATCCTTTGATATGTATATCTTATTTTTGAAATAAATCATTGCTAATACCCATTACTTTTCAAAATTTTGTACTACAAATGTTTAAACCTAATCTATTGTCAATTAGTGTTCTATTGATTCCCTTATTGTGAATGTTGAATTGTATGAATAAAGACAAATCTTGATCAATAATATCCTTTAAGGTTAAATCAATGTGATCAAAAGTTATTAAATTTTGATTGTTTTTGATATCTTGCATAATATCCACAAAATAAGTCAGTTCTATGTCACTTGGTACTTGAGTTTCATGCAAAGCTTCATATAAGATATCCTTATAGATAGTTGATTGTTTAAAAAGCTCAGGGATTGATATCTTCACATAAGTATTACTTAATTTTTCAATCATATCATACCTTTTAGATTTTATTACTGCTTAGGTTTAAGAGGAACTTGTTGTATATTAACAGGTGGTTGAATAGGTTGGGCACCCTTTCCTTTTTGTGTAGTGACAGTGTGAATCATGAAATCCAATATAAGTCATGTTGTAAATAATGGACCAGGATGATAACTATCACTTGAATGGGATCAAGGTGTGACAAAAAATTTAGAACATGCATGTTAGTGCCTAGTGAAGCTAGACAAAATTTCAATGGTATTAAAAAAATAATTATAAAGAGATTATATTTTTATTATGTTAAATCAATCTCTTTCTTTGTACCAATTTGTTGACTTAATTTGATTATATCATTGATTGAGTTAGCAATATATGGAAGATGGCAAGCAATGACTATCTTCATGCATTGTGCAATAAAATAAGCACTATATGTATCCATATTAAACACGATGAATTTATTTACAACTTGAAAAAAAAATTATTTTTGAGATTTTTAACAATTTTAGATATTGAAAAATTAGAAAAACCCTAGGGCAAGCTAAGATTGCATGAAAATATTCAGAGGTCGGATTCACCAAATGTTTAACCTTTTTTTGAAATAAGGATTAAGAAGAAGAGAGTAGCCTAATCAAGTAAGGAGTGGGATACTTTAAAAATTAGGTCAATTAAATGAATTTAGATTCAACTGATATTTTGATGAGATGTAATAAATCTAAGCATATGCCAAATATGAAAATTACAACATTCAAATATATTGATAATAGTAATATGAATGATAAATTATACTTAACTTATATAATGATATGTAGGCACATATGAGTAGTGCATGTGTAGAAGTGGATTGTCTGAAGATCCAGATCTCATCATCAAATCCTAAATATTTGTTTTTTGTCAACCTAGACATTTGTGTCACCTTGTGGACACTAATGTTGATGCTAGTGTCATGATTTTTCCACTAGTGTCTAATATGGAATACTGAATCTTTTATGAAAATACCACCTATTTATATTAGGGTTGACTTTCACCTTTCAAATTATCTATTTGGATCACATGCATAGGTTCTTAGTGTTAGTCTTTTGGAAAAAACCACATATCCTCTAATTGAGGCATTCCACTTTGCGAAAACATGGGTTAGTGGGCTCAAGTGAAGTCAAGCTAACCTCAAAGACCCATCTGTCAGTGAGCATTATCTACATAATCATATACTTTGAAGAAGGACTCAGACATATGTAGTTCTCCCCCTTATGTGGGCCTATGTTTGAATAATTATGTAATATGCTACATGTAAGTGCATGCAGTGATACAGATTGTAACTTAGAAAACATTGCTCACGGGCTATTATTTCAATGCTTTAGATCTATAATAAGATTATTCCTATGACTCATTTTGAAACAGGAAAGAATATAACACAATAACTTAGTTGTGTAATTGATTTTCAGTAGTGTAGTGTAAGCTTGAGAGGTGATTACTAGATGAATAATGAATTGGCTTTAATTTGTATTTATAACACACATGTTGAAATGTTTCTCATGGAAGGGTTAAAGGAAACAAATAGGATGACTTGTACATATTGAAAGATTTGTAATTTAAGTGTTTGTAAAGTACAGAGACCTGCATTGGAGTAGGGACACTAGCATTGATGCTAGTGTTTGAGTCTTAACACAAGTGTCCAGGAAGATATAAAGTTGTTGAAGTTTTGTAATTGATAGTGAAGGATATATATCAGGTTTTAAGCATAACGTGGGCTATACGTGATCTGTGTAATTAGAATATTAGGGTCAGACTATGAGATAAGTATTTAGGTAGAGTGAGATGGCAAACGCGAGTCTTTCAACTACAAAGCAGGTCAAGAACTAAAGGGTATAGTCATGACTAATATTTGCCAGGTGTACATGACTAGTTTAGCATATAAATCTAGATTTGAGTATTTACAGAATGTTATCCCTCAATCCCTAGAAAATATAACATAAATTTCAACCCTCAAGCCTTAGAAAATTAGCCAAAGTAGGTCGATCATTTGTATGACTCAAAAGAAACATAAGTTTGGTTCAAACCTTCAACAAATAGAAAAAATTGCACCTATTAAATTTGTACCTCATGACCAAACTTTGATATAATAGGCTTACGTGAGATACTTCCATAAAGCTTATATTTTATAACAAATTAAAGTTGGAATACCTTTTTACTAATTATTATTTTTTAATTGAAAGATTATCTTTTTACATGTGTTGGTATCAGGTACAAAATAATCAATTTCGGGACAAAAGACTCAAACTAAACCTTATCATATCCTAGATATCGTAAAATTCATGACAACATACTTTTCCATCATCAATAACAATTATACTATAATTATTTAGATTTTAATTATTAGTCCCGAAGGGATACTCTAGCGTCGAATTGATTTTAAAGCTTGACTAATCTCAGGGGCTTCTAACTAATCAACACTGTGATTTTTATTTATTGCCTTCTCAACGTTTTTTTTTCCAACATTTAATTTTTTTAATTGATGGTATACAATGATATTATTTGTTGTCCATTGATTGGCTTAAAGTTTTACATGTTATTGTAGCCTTCACACAAATCAGGCAATTAGGTCCAAATAAAAATAAAAAAGATGACATGTGTGCATCATACTTATGGTGTCATTAATTGCATATGATGCACTGTAGTGAAGTTAGTTTCCATATAGATAGAGTGTACACCCCCAATATTTAAAGTTGTCAATATTGAATGCGTATGCCATAAATCTTAATAAATCCATTGAACGAGCTTTAAATGCTAAAACTACTTGTTACTACATCTCTAGGTGGGATGGATTTAGAGTGTAACTGCCCTTATAACCATTTCATCATTAGTAAATATGCATGTCCCTTATGTGGTGGCCAGACATTACTAGATCTCATTGATTTTTTTTTTGAAATCGCATGTCAAATCACTTTTTTCTTTTAGTTTTGTCATGTTGTGTGCGTCTTTTCTTTTAAGCATATATAAGTTGTAATAATTTTCTTAAAGTGTGTTTGGCTTCTCCTTCTCAAGAGGAAGGGAAACAAATGAAGAATACCTAGCTCATTGGGTAAGGGTTCCTTGATAACCCATTTTAAAGGCCCTTCACCTCTCTTCCAATCCTACTGCCATCTGCTAGGTCTATTTGTTCGATTAGACAACCTGGGTTTCAAAGCAAGCATAAGCAACATATTTTTCTATGCAATAATCAAGCCATTATAAAAACAATGCTTCATTGATTGAATTTAGGTTTTTAATTTCATGGGATTGCACTTGGATTAGTAGGAGATGCAATTGTAACAACCATTTTAGTTTTTATTATGGTGTATCAAAAAAAATTCAAAACACAATTCGCCTTGAGTATGTTCATCTCATTTACTAGTTTAATACAATGCCCAGTGAATTTCCTCTTTAATAATCACATTAAATCCTAAATGCATTTCTTCCTAATCTTTGATAAATAAACAAAAGCAGATTGTTCAATGGTTTTGGTACCAAACTCATCAAAATCTTGCACCTTTACTCTGGAGGAGATGAAGATGCCTACATAAAATGTTAGCCATACAATTGGACACAAAGGCTTTGGATCTGGATACTTAGGCATATTATAGGAAGGAAAGCAAATTACCATAAAAGTGTTGTCCATGTTCTCCAAGCATAGAATTGCACAGTTTCTTAATGACTTAATGCATAGATTCTTAAAGCACCTGATTTTCTATCGATTATTTTATTTTTGCTCAAAAGCCTAAATTTCATTTAGAGTGGTTCATTTCTTGCCTAGTCTACCTTGAATGTGATGGACATGTTGATCTTCTATCAAAAATAAATCATAAGAAGCTAGTTTCATTACTTGGTTATTGTAATGAATTTTGGACCTCACACTTGTCTACAATTACCTGTCTAGGGAGTTGTTGAGTGACAACCTTTACGGTAAGTGTCGAGTTCAAGTATTACTTGGTATTTAAATACATGGAAAAAAAGTATCAAGTGAACAAAACATATTACTTTCTCTTTGTTGATCGAGAAGCCTTGAAATATTCCCAACTAGATTGGAAAATTAGGCTTAAGATAGTGATGGATGCAACACAACATTATTTATCCAAGAAATTTCATAACTAAATCAATGCTCCCTTGGTTTATTCTCTATATTGAACACACCACCGCTAACTTTTCTTATTTTAATAACCATGTTTTTTTTTTGGTTCCTGAAGGGATGGAATCCCTGCACATAAGTTACACTTCAAAAATAATTCACAGGGATGTTAAAACCACCAACATTCTTCTAGATGGCGACTTGAATGACAAACTGACCAACTTTGGTATTTCCATAGTAACCATCAAGAGGGAAGCTTCTCAAATCAATACCACCATCAAATGAATTCCAAGATACTTAGATCCAAAGTAGTTCATATAATTTTGAAGTATTTTGAGATGCATTTTAGTTCTAAGACCTTTTGCCCTGCAAGGAAGCATATTTTTTATGGTTTATGTTTGTCTTAGGGATTATCAAACTCACATCTTGACATATAAAAGTGATGTGTATAGTTTTGGTGTCATTTTATTAACACTGATACGCAGTGTGAGACTTATATATATTAAACTTTCACCTCATAAAATTCTCCTCACTGAGTGGGCATGAAATCCCCATAATTTTCCACAAGTTCTTTGTGTTCATGGCATTCCTTTTATGGTAGAAGGTAACAATAGTTATTTCTTTCGCTGAACAGGGTCCACCATAATGTTTAAGTATAGTAAGGTTGGTGTTTGCACTTTGTATGGTTGAAAATTTTAATTTCACATGAATTTTGTTTGCATAACATCCACTAATGTGAAAAATGGTTTATGATGGTAGGAATTAACCACCAAATCTACAAATTGACCATCTTTATATTTTGTCTTTCATGTTTTAGACTGTACATTACAGTCAACAATTCTAGCATGATGTAAATGTTTACAATCTTAAAAAATAAGTGAGCTTTACAAAATTTCAATACCTTTTTTTATAAAATATAAGATAAAAAATGTGAATGGTTGTTGGTTTAACTGGTGAAGATGTTTGGCTCATAAAAAGTCCACCAGAGATCATTTCTTGCAACTAGCAAACCCTGACACGATATAAGGGATGAGGTCGGGATCGTGCCCCGGACGTACCCCTCAGAGCTTGGTTCTTACCTTAAGATCACTGCATAAAATAGTGGTCAACAAAAAAAAAATATAAAATAAAACATTCTAATTTATTTTTTTGAATATTAAATTTCTATAAAAAAGGCTTTAATTTTATATTATTTTATAAGTATTAAATATAAATTGCATCGACAAATTTTGAATTGATAAATACGATTACTTTGAAAATTGGGGCATTTTTTCTTGCGTTTACCAAAAACATTATGTAGAAAATATCATATTTTTCAAAAAATATTAATAAATTAGATCATTAGTCAAATTCGGCTCTAATTTTTTAAAAAAATTTCAACAAGACGATATATTATTTTTTTAATAAATGAAGTGACATATTAACGACTTGTACGCTATAAATGTACCGACTCTACTTAAGCATATAACAAAGTAAGCATTAATTCTTTTAACTCATCTTATTAATTTCAATATATTAAAATTTTAATTGATACAGTTATATCAAAGTTCATATTTATAACAATTGTTATTACATAAAAACTTCAATCCTCATTTCCAATATCATTATAACTCCCAGAACTTGGCACTTAGCACTTTTTGTTAATTTTATTTTTAACCAATAAGAACTATTTTCTAATTGTAAATAAAAAATTAAAAAAAATATTGACATATAAATTATCACTAACAATTAAGTAAGTTTTTTTTTTAAAGATTGAAAAACATGTGTATATTAAAATAAACAAGTATATCGAAAGGTTTATAGTCTCACTGAAGATGATGATGGTTGCTTAAATCTATCCTTCAGGGTACAAATCCCTCTAGATACTCATCACAGAGAGTTAAGCGGTTAAGCCCAGGGTCGTATCCTGAGTGATTTTGATGGTGTAGATGTCCCTTATTTGTAGCTGCTTGGCCGAAAGAACTCACTGATTTAGATATACACTTAGTCAAAATTGTAGATTTGCTATATATTTATTTCCAAAATATAGGCACAACTCATTGATTTCTTTATTCGTTGTCTTTTAGTCAAAGGAACGCGGTGATTTAGATGTATACTTACTTGACATTGTAAATCTGCGATATATTTATTTTTGAAATATGGACATAACTCACTGATTTAGATATACGCTTTTTTCAACATTATAAATCAGCTATATATTTAATTCCAAAATATGAACAAAAATACCGACATTCAATGTTTCCATATGATACCTCAATATACAATCAAAAAATAAAAATAAAATATATATATAATTTTTTTTATTATCATTATTATTTTTAAATAATAAAAAAGAAAAGAAGATGGACAGAACAGAAATTAGGGTTTTTCTCCATAGAAACGGTAATTGTGAAGGTGCATTATAAGGCAAAATCTTTAATTGCTCAAGCTTTTAGTGTAGCAGTTGTTGGAGTTGCAGGAAGCTTAAAGAGGCGCCGAGTTTTTACGGAAATGGTGTGAAATCTTCTAAATATAAACCCTATTCATCTTTTGACATTTTTCTGCAACTTTTTATCTCAGTTTAGTTTAAGTTGTATTTTTTTCATCATCTTTATGTAATTTTTTAATAGCTTGAAAAATTTGAGATCAATCTTGTGATTAGAGAAAAAATGTATTGATCTGAAAGCCCATCCGTTCTTTTTATCCTAGGTCGGATCTGCTGAAGTAATGTCAACTTTTTAGGGTTTAGGAATGTATTGTTTAATTTTCTTGGTCGGTGGAGGCATCTGTTGGAAAGACATAGGATTTCGGTTGGTTTTTTATTTTGCTGTGTTTTTATTCTGTTATTCTAGAGCTTGTTTTGAGGGTACAATGCTATATTTTCCTTTTCTGCATTTGTTAGCTGTATCTTTAAAATCAGCATTTTATTTTAGGGTAAGGGGGATTTTGCGTGAAAAAACACTTAAATTTTTCTTATTCGTTTGGAAAATATTGGCAATTTAATTAAAAATGTTTTGGTGTATGTTAGATTATAAGTGGCTAGGAGATTAGTTGTAATTAGACTGAAGACAAATCTTTGGAAATTTTTCTTGAAATGACCGCATGTATTGAAGCAGTGAATGCCCCTTTTATTTACGTTTTCTTCTAATTAGATTCAGTGATCACTCAATTTAACAAAAAAAAAACGCAACCCAACTTTTTTTATCATAAATATCTTATAATTAATATTTTAGGAAAATGTCTACTCGATTATGTTTTTAAAAACTCCACACAACTTTTTCCATCACAAATATCCGATAATTACTATTTCAGGAAAATTCGTACTCGCTATATTCTGATCAAATTTAGCAGTAAGGATCAACCTTCAGACAAAAGCAGCAGCAAAGACTTACATTCGAACTGGACCTTTTTGTATCTTCTTTCAATAGTTTCTCTTTGTGAGCATTGCTCGATATTCTTGTTGTGGACGATAGACTTTTTTGGTCTTGTAAAATCTCTCAATCTATCTATCTGTTCTCTTTGCTTATCTGAATATGTATTCTCTTTGTTCAGTAAATTGTCTATCTATCTATTTATACTTTCTGCTCGGTGAATTATAAATTTTAATGCTTGTTGTGGGCCATAGACTGTTTTGGTCTCGTAAAATCTACGTATCTATTTATCTATTCTTTTTGCTTGGTAAATCGTTTATCCAAATATCTGTTCTCTTTGTTCAGTAAATTGTCTATCTCTTTATTTATTCTTCTTGCTCAGTACATTGTAAATTTAAAAGCAACATCATGCTTAGATACCATTAGGATTAGAAGCTGCATTTGAGGATTTTATATTCTGCTAAGTCTGCCCGGGCCTTTCGCTGTCCTCTGCCACGTCAACATGGGGAACAACTCCAGCGAGGCGTGAATTCTGGTCATCATCATGGCGGTTGATCTAGCTTGCAACTAGATCATGGCTCGACGGGTGAATAGGTTAAGGCTAGCTGTCTATTGCACATGTTTATTGCTGTGAGTAATATATTTTTTTGCTGAATCTGTTGTTCTTGATTTTCAGTCTCTTATTGCGAATGAAGAATTTCAACATATTCTTCGTGTCCTCAACACTAATGTTGATGGGCGACAGAAGATAATGTTTGCCCTTACATCCATCAAGGGAATTGGTAGGCGTTTTGCCAACATTGTTTGTAAAAAGGCTGATGTTGACATGAGCAAGAGGTGAGATTTTGTACTCTTTTCTACTTGGTGAGTTGATCGTGTTCACTAATATAATTCTAGCCTTTATTTTACGACTCCTCCTTTACTTTTGTCTTCTCTTGAGTTTCATGGGTGTCCTTGGAAAAAGACATGGCAATTAAGTGCACTACTGGGTGCAGAGCTGGTGAGCTTTCTGCCCAAGAGCTTGAGAATCTGATGGTAATTGTGGCAAATCCACGGCAATTCAAAATCCCTGACTGGTTCTTGAATAGAAAGAAGGATCATAAGGATGGCCGGTTCTCTCAGGTGGTATCCAATGCACTTGACATGAAACTCAGGGATGACTTGGAACGTTTGAAGAAAATCAGGTAATGCCACATGTTTCATGACCTGATAGTTTTCTGTGAATTTAGGTTGTCTTTGATATTGTTTAAGGTTTTCTTTAACAAGGCAGTTGATATTAATCTGTGTTGCCTGTTGTTTAGGTTGTTAGTTGCAACTGCTCGTATATTTTCTGAGCTCATTCATGGTCTCCACGAAGAAATGCTATTTGAATAAATCTATTGTAAATGACCAGAAATAATAAGTTGAAAATTTAGGAACTATAATAGATTGTGTATTTTTAAATAAAAAGCCACCAGGCCTTGTCAGGGTTTGATTCCTCTTAAATTTTAGCCTATTATTAATGAGGTTTATCTGTTATTTTTCAACCTGATAAATACGGGGAATGAAGGGCATTATAACTATCATTTTTCAAATCCAATTTTCTGGTATCCTTTATGGTTAAACACCTGTACTTTTGCACACATAATGCCAATTGTGAACTGTTCCATTGTTCAAGAATATGTTTGGTTTTTTATGTTCTATTTTGTTATGATGCACACGAATCTGCATGTAGTAGATCTCATCTTCGCATGACTAAGGTTTGCTGCCCTGTGTTTTCATTAAAATCTTAATTAATTAATATGCACGTGTTAGAACTTTTCACCTGTTGGTTGATCTATATATGAGCCAGCAAGGGACTAACTATTTTCTGTAGTTTCAAGAAGAGTTTTTTTTGGCTAAATCTTTCAGCCAGGTGCTGGCAGGAACCGAGTCACCTATGTAAAGGAAAAACACTGGTCTATGGGAAGGAAAAAACTATCCTCTGCAAAAGAAAACACAACGGCTTATAATTGGTAGTTGTTTAAAGCTGTATGTCATGTAGGGAATTATCAGTAGGGCCACAAGCTGTTTTTAGAAGACTATTGATAAATACTCCTTCCTGTAGTGGAAGGTGGACTGCTTTGACAAAAACTTGTAAAGGAATGCATTAACAAATACTTGTAAAGTATCATCAAGTACTAGCTTTCCTCGAATAATAGATTGAAATTGCCTGAAAACATTTCTGTGATGACTCCATTGAAGAAAATTCTCCATTGTTGGGAACAGACCATCAAGCTTGACATTTCTATGACATCTAAAGTTAACGTGAAGCTACTTGTTAACTTTGTTCCTTGTTTATATTTTCATTATTAACTAGTTAATAGTTATTGCTTCAAGGCACTCTCTTCCTCTCTTATTTTAGACTGTTAATATTAATTTTTACCATCACTTGTTCAGGAATCATCGTGGTCTTCGTCACTATTGGGGTCTGCGAGTGCGCGGACAACATACAAAGACCACAGGTCGCAGGGGAAAAACTGTTGGTGTCTCAAAAAAGCGTTGAGCAAGAAAACATTCTGGAGAAATAGAATTTTGCTTGTCGCTTCATATTGTTATATTTTTCTTTTTATAGGTGCTTTATGTTGTATTGTTCGTCTTTGCAACAGGTCTATTAATTCTCTAAACATTTAATATTTGACGAGGCTGTAAGGCTTTGATTTTTCACTTATTAATCTCAGAAAACTTTGAAGGCTCTATTTACATTTTGTAAGACTCATCTTGAGAAGGAAGGAGGTTGAATGTCTGCTACTAAGAAGTATTTTAGCATCATCTATGGCATTGGCATTTTTGTTTCTGCTTCTTTCAATGATAAACAGACAACTTCAATCTCGATATTATTGTCTTAATTATTTTCAATTGACTGGAGTGTTTTGGTTTTGCCCATCTGGAAATTACAATTGGGATGTCATTGGGTGGCTTGGTATGCCCTTTAACGATGGCCATTTATTATCAAACTTTTTTGTTAACTGGGTCTTGCCTTGTATGCACTAGTGCATGAAGTGTGGTGTATATTTATGCCAATTTATTTGTGCTGGATAACGAGTAGTGTAAGCATAATGGCACCACCTTTCATGTTTGCTCTGTTTTTATACAAATTGTTCAGCTAATGGTGTGTATTGTTGCTTTTGATTTGTATAGTGAAATGTTTTACATTTAGTCCTCTTACTTCCAAACTAAAAAAATAGGTTCAGTTTCTTTTACCATGGTTGAGTTCGTTTATGTAGCCCTGTTTTTATTTTATGTTGTACAGAAAAGATGGATTACTAAGCTCTTTTTGATTATCTATGCATTTAAGATAAGGATCCGAAAGGAAGGTATTATTTGTTACTTAGAGAAACAAAATACAACTAAATAGAAACAAATAATATTGAGAAAAAAGATTATAACAACAATGGTGGGTTCACATCTTTTCCCCAAATCATCTCTTAGTATTTATGGTAGATTTACAAAATACTAATTTTATAATAAACTAACATTTATTTCAATATATTTATAAATTATTTTTGGAAATGTGAAATTTATGTTTGCAAAAAATAATTAAATGTAAAGGTAAATTTTCAGTTCAGTTTATTAAAATATTCATTGGATTAAGAGATCCCTTGCCCTATGAAAAGTCAAAAGGGATTGTTTTTATATCTAGTTTATATATTGTTCAATGAGGTCTTATATGATGATACTTTGATGGTACCCTTAGGCAGGGTTATTCAATGTTACAGTGAAAGGGGCGGGAGAATATATGATATATATATTAGATAGCAGTCTTTTGAAAACCTAGTAATCTAGTATTATAGAATCTTTTGAATTATGAAACAATGACATTGGACCCCTTTAAATAAAAAAGAGTAAGGCTTATGCCAACTAATTAAGACGGAATAATCAGACTTGTGCCAACTAATTAAAATTAGAGGGATAATGATACTCAAGTATTTTGTAACACAAGATATATCTTAGTGGACAAAAATGACCAACAAAACTTCAATCTGCTCTGAGCAATTTAAACCATTCTTAAGAGAAAAAACCATCATAAGCGTTGTTAAAAAATTTGAAGGAAAAGAAGAAAAAATTCTAGGATTCCTTTTAGTTATTAGTAATGGTGTATGTGTTTTAGGTGGAAGGTTCTTGAAACTTTTTTCAGGGTTCATGGATCGGACTTCTCTCCCTTCATGTAGAGGGGTAGGTGGAAGGTTCTTGAAACTCTTCTTACGGTTCATGGATTTGACTTCTCTCCCTTAATGTAGAGAGGCCATTTGTGTCGACTTCTAAAATATATAAAATAATTATTATTTAAAGATATTAGGATTAGAAATGTTTTTATTGAATTTGACATAGTGTTAACTTAAAAATAACTTAGTATAATATGTCATAACAATCCAAACAATATTTTTAGGATTGTATGATGGAAGGTTCTTGAAACTTTTCTACGGTTCATGGATCTGACTTCTCTCCCTTAATGTAGAGAGGCCATTTGTGCGGACTTCTAAAATATATAAAATAATTATTATTTAAAGATATTAGGATTAGAAATGTTTTTATTGAATTTGACATAGTGTTAACTTAAAAATAACTTAGTATAATATGTCATAACAATTCAAACAATATTTTTAGGATTGTATGAGATTGTTTGAAGGTTCATACCAAGTGTTATCTAATACTTTTTTTCTTATGATGTATGGTGGAATAAATAAAATTAATGTAGATCACACATTTTTCAAATTTTAATATTATTAAACTAAAGGCTACAAATAAATTATATCTTATTGTATTGAACTCTTATGTATTTTTAGATTGAGTGGTCATATTCTACCTTAAGAGTATTTTTGAAGTTAATGAATATTTGGTGCATTAACACCTTCATATGTACCCTCTTACATCATGCCTTACATGATAAAGCTAAGATGCTTAATTATTTTCAATCAGGATTGATGATAAGAAGTATCTAATACCGATCACAACCAACAACAAGAAGTATTCATTTAAGGTTACACTTCTCTCATGACACTTGAAGGTGTCTCCTTTCAAACTTCATTCAAATCAAAGAAGTAACATACACTTTGATTGTTAAGTGTCTAAAACAAGAACTTAAGTGTCCTAAATTGTTATACCTAAACTTATGCTCTCTTTTATTTGTTATATATAACAAATGAAGGATAATAATATTAGAACTATTTCCATCTTAAAGATACATTATGAAAACCTATAAACATCTCTTTTGAGGATGCACTATGAAGATCTTCAACCTCCTTTTTAAAGATACAACATGAAAGCTTACAACTCTCTCATTTTAAGGATACATTGTAAAAGAGCAAACCATTTCATTTTAAAGATGTATCAACATTTTCTTTTTAATCTATAAAATAATATTTGTCACAATTGTAATAGAGAGTAGTTGACATCACTATCAATATGCTCTTAATAATACCTTAACATCAACTTTTCGAATTGACCTTTAATAAAATTTTAGAAGAAAATCAAATATTTGTATAAAGGATATGATAAAATAACACAACCTACATTAGAGCCTAGATCCTTTTTATTTTAGAAATACTTATATAAAAGTATAACAATGATGGTTAAGTGCTTAACAAACCTTCAGTCCCTTGATCTCTATCAACATAGAGACTCGTGGATGGGTGCATACATGCATCATTCATTTCCATCTACAACAACCATATCCTCTTAGCCAACGATGCCACCATCACCATAGCATTGAAAAGTTGTATCTTGTTTGTGTCTATCATTATATAGATACATTACGTGAGACTATAATTCTATTTAAACCTATGATAAAAGATCATTTCAGTCAAAAGAGAAAAGAGTTAATGTCATTAACACATTTCCTCCTAATTATAATTTCATGGTTGACATTTCAACTTTTACAAAATAACTGTTTATATGTTTGCAATTAATTTTGAAATTATAAGTACTTTTTAAAATATTTTAATATTAAAATTATCATTTGCAATTACAAAAGAGATGAGGTCTAATGATAATAATCAAATAAAAAATATCATGAACCGAATGCCTTATACAAAGTTGCATCAATTTCTTACTTGACCTAACTTCAATATGACTAGTGTTTACTATATCCATTCATCTTACTTTGAACAAAGACCATGCATGATTTTGATGGAAAAATAAAAATCTCATTGCTTAATGCAATATTTAAATTAAAAAAATTTAAAAACTTAAGATTAATTATAACTAATGCAATGATAATTAAATTATTTGTATAAATTGCAATTATAATATTAACCTATGTTTTATAGGTTAAATTTTGTTTTGTTGCTTTCATATATGGTGGTGTTGTCTTAATGCTTAAACGTATTATATAAAATGTTGAATTTTTTATTTTTTTAGGAATTTATTATTTAATATTTTATATGCAATATTAAAATTAAGAATTAAAGATCTTTAAATTGTAAGATAATAATTAAATGAATATTTATATTGAAACAACCTAAATTTATATTAGGTTTAATATTTAGGCAATGTATAATGGTTGACACCCAAAATCCTCATAATAATATAATACAATAACAAAAATGACTTACTATCAATCTTTAAAAAAGAAGAAGAAAGCATTCATAGTACCCTTCCTTCTTCCACATAACTTTTACATTAAGTGGAAGTCTACTCCTTAAACCTAGAAGTCATGACTACACTAATCAACGTCTGGGTAGATAGAATTATATTATGAGTGCAACAAATGATATTAATAAATTGCATTATTATTTTTAGCTTATATAATGGAGGGAACATGTATTTGTAGGACAACTCTCAATGCATATTTTTGACGTGTCCTAATCACGAGAGATCTATTTATGTTTTACGTAATTTTCTATAAAAATAGGTTATCGTTTCCAGGTATTTCTTAATCAAGAGAATACCCTTCTAAATTGCAAAAAGAAAAAAATATTATCTTATCATATGTAGGCTATATATTATTCAAAAAATTTAACTTCCTAATATTAAGTCAATTAATCTTTACAATCTATTTTTCTAAATTTAATGCGGTTATTATAATTTGGAATATTATATACTTTATATTTAAATTAGAAATGTATTTGCATATCTATTAATAAAAAATATATAGAGATAAAGTATAAGATGATTTAAAATAAAAAGGTGGTCGATTAGTATTTACGATCCAAAATAAACAATAACCAGTTAAAACTCTTGTCTATAGAACAAAAGTCTCAAAACATATAACTAGTCTTGAAGGAGAGCCTTTTTGCAACATGATATTAGGTGGAACCTCTCATGGGTGAAAGGAGCACTCCCCAAGTGGTTGAGCAACTCTTGTAAGCGTTGAAATTCAAAGGCCACTTTTTTGACCTGTCCCTGAATCTAAAAAAGGAAAAGTTGAGCACATAAAATTTATCATTAGTGAAAAATTGTTGGGAAATAATCTCATTATTGAAGATAGTAAAATTCATAATTTTTAAAAGCTAAAAAAGTATAGAAGCCTTGAAATAACTCCAAATAAAATCAAAGTATGCTGGGCATTGAACATTCTCTTGAAACAAATCCATCCTCCAGGTGATGAGATTTAGGTGAAAAGGCAAAAAAAAAGTTATGAATCCACTGTCAAGCTTCGTGGGCTTGCAGACAAATCCAGAACAAGTGTTTGAAAGTCTCTAGCCTATTAAACATAGGACATTTCAGATAAACAATATTAATATGTTGTAGTCTCTCACCTAGTAGAAGCCCTTGATAGACTAAGCATAAAAAAAAAAGAGCCATCTTTGGCTCAAGCTTAACTTCCCAACTCTGTTAAGATGAGCAAGGAAAGTTTAAGGTGAATAGTTTAGACTCTATTGACTATTTAACTTGGCAAGAGCTAAAGAAAAGGGACTCTGATTTTTATATAAAAGGCTTGAAGAGTAGTGTCTGAATGATATATTATAATTCCATTGTCAGTCTTTCCACCATGCCATTGGTGGATGAAACCCTCACTTGTGCATCATAATATTAGGTATAAGCTCTTTTAAACACAAAAGAGAAGGCATATCAGAAATGAGAAACTTATATATTATCAATAAAATGGGCCATGGAGTCTAATCTCAAGATGAGATAAGATTTTGCATACAAAACCCTGTTTAAAAAGCCGAAGTGTTTTAATACCAAGAGTTCCAACCAGTAGAAGGATTTTGTTGGTGGAAATAGGGGAGCAAATGATGTTATAATCATTAAAATAAATACTTGATCTAAATCCATTATTAACCCATTCAATAAAATGTTTAATCGACTCAAAGACTTTTTAAATACTTTGAGCAACAAAAGACCTCTTAATCTTGATAGGGGCAAAGCTAATGAGCAAAGTATGGAGACCAATATGTTTCCAACTATTCTTTCCATAAGTTAAACCTATAGAAGTGTAGTTCTGAAGCAACAATTTCTAAGCTTTGGGGTCTTCAATGGTGCAAACAATCCATTTAGCACAAATAACAATGCTTAGCTTGTGAACATCAATAATAAACATGCCTCCTTTGTCCCAGGAGACAACAAACTTCCCAAACTACCCTATAAAATCATTGAGTCTTCTTGGCATTAGTCCATAGGAAGTCACTAAGCAAATTTACAAGCTTGTCATAGAATGCTTTGGAAGGTGTCCAACAAAAGGAAAAATATCCATGCATAGTTTCTTTGCCATGGATAAGGGTTTGGTGATCCAACAAACAATTTTATTGTCTATTATTTAAAAATCATATTGCCATTGCTAAAAAAGGGGACCTTTCAAAGGCAAAAGGATCCCCGAGACTTTGAACATCTCCCCTTTGTTCATCCACTTCCACTATAAATTATTCAACCAATCCACCATCTACATTATATTTTGGTGGTAACATTGAGTTTTGGACTGTTATAAACTGAATCTAGAGGCTTTGTAAAAGGTATAAATGCATGCCAAAGCTTCATAAAAAGAAACTTAATTCTTAGGAAGAGTGAGAAAGGAGTCATCAACAAAAGTACCATTAATAAGTTAAATTTTCCTATCTACGAGAATGAGTTTTTGAATGAGACCTTGCTCGATTCTGAGGGCCAAAAGATAACCAAACACTTTTACAGCCAAAACATATAGTGCAAGAGCTAGCAAGAAACCTTGTCTAATTGAGCAAAAAATCCTAAAGCTCTCATATTTACAACCATTAATGGTTAACAAGTCATTGAATTAGAAAAATAGGGTTTGTAAAACTGAGAAAAAATTCCCCAAACTCTAAAGTTAAACTAGTTCCCTTCAAAATGAACGAAACTCTTATTCATAACTAAGAAAACTTAAATGGTAATCTACAAAACCAACAATGGGCATTCTTAGATTGAGGGTGTCTAGGGAATTCACCTAATGATGATAATAGGATAGGAGACAAGTACCTCCTTACCTTGGCCTAGCAGTTATATGTATGGATCTTGCAGATACTTTGGAGCTCGATACTTTTGAACAATTATTATACGTCATCTTGAGTTTTTTGGAAGCATTGTAAACTTGTAGTATAATGTGGTAGATTTTTAATTATTTTATTATATGACAAATTGAAGGAAAATGGTGAAAAATATGTGGTTTAAATGTGATGAATTATCTCTCTTGTAACCCTCTTGAAAACAAGTTGAAAAGAATTATTCAAAGAAAAGAAAGGTTCATTTTTGTAAATAAAAGCGTAATTAATATTTTTAAATTCTAAAATGCATGATTCATTATGTGAAATAAAACATTAGTTGATAGTTTACTTTGAATGTTAGCAAGATCACTTGTAGATCTTAAGGCCCTAAAGAAGTTGTTTGCGTTATGTAATTTTGTGCATGTAAAACATTACCTAAATCCCCATAAAATAATTTACTCAAAAATTAGACTATGCCATGAATCCATAAAATTTTGTCGAACAATTTTTGGAGTCACAAAAAGAAAGTTTTGAATTTTCAAAGTTACAATTTTTGTTTTGTCCTAATCACTTAAAGAAAATGCCTACTCTTTGAGAAATTTTTAGACATGCTTATCGAGTTATAACTAGACCCAAAATAATTTAAAATGAAGAGCATGTTTTATCAAAGTGGGGGATTAAAAATATTTAATCTCAATTATGGAAAGCTACTAATTAAAATTAGAATGAATGAAACATGGCATAAATCACACAGACTGATTTGAAATCTGTTAAATATACAAATATATTAAAAGGGAAAAATACCAAAGAGGAAATAATTAGTTGGATCAAATATGCAGGATTGTTATTGCCACTATGAAATTGATTGTATGGCTCTAAGAGATCATTTTGAATTAGGAAAATGGTTTCACATCTATCTAGGACAAGGCCATGCTATTCGGCTACAACCGACTTGCATTGGTATTTGTAAGGCACACTAACATCTGATAGGGTTTTTTTACCTCTATGTACATATGGAATTATGCGCCTTTGCCTATTGGTCTTATGTGTGATTAGATATGTGTGATTCATTACGAAAGCCACTATATACCTTCTTCTTCACTTGGAACTCTGGATCAATAGACAGTGAGGAATAAACAAAATAAATAGAAAAAATGGGTTAGTGGTTGAAGTTGTGTTTAACCTCAACACCCTGTATGTTGAGTGTTGTCTACATACTAATACTCCAAAGAGAGATCAAACTCTATGTAGTTCTCCCATGTTACGATGGTGTGTGTGAAATACTAGTGCAATCCCAGTTTAATTATGTTCTTCAATAATGACATGTGAACTTAGAGGTGTATGCAGACTTATCTCAGGCTACTTAAGCAGTGTGTACTCAAAATTGGAAAGAATAGATAATTTCCTCTCAATGTGTAGTTAGATATTTTGGTGTTTTCAATCATATGAGCCTCAAGTAAAAAAAATGGTTAGAAATGTGGCTTTGTAGTGATATTTTGGGAAATTCCTCAAATTAAACTGCAAAACATGTAAGATGACCCTTTAAGTGAATTTTAATTTGAGCAAATAAATATCATGGAGTAGTAGCACACCAAACATGTAAAGGTCCACATGTACTATATTGAAAAACTCATTCATGAGCACAACATTGATATCCAGTTATATCACATAGATTTTTGGGGGGTAGACATCTTCATTAAACCCCCCATTGAATCCAATTATTTTCTCTTAGAGCACTTCTGGGTGAAGGAGGTTATCCTTAGGGGGGTGGAATTAAAAATGACAACATAGCTCATAAATATTCATCATAAAATTATTTGGAAGGAGGATGCGCTCAACATATTTAGACACTACTAGTGAATGGGATAGTCCTAAAGGATCAACCTTGTTTGAGGAGCAAAGAAAACTAAACTGTAAACATGTATCAGCTTGATAATGAGTTTAAGCTACTTGGAATAATTAATAGGAATATTCAAAACCATAATTTTCTTGGAGGTAAGGGTCATTTGCATAGAAGTAGAAGAATGACAATTTGGAACATTGGAATTTGGCATGAGCTAAGTGGGTAAAAGGAGTGGTCACAAGTGCATTGTTTTAGAATAAATATTAATTTTAATTACTACATTTACCCCTTTCTATCTAGTAATATAACAAAGCAAAAATATTAGAGTGAAATAAATAGAGTTATACTTGAGCTTACCTGTGTTTAGCAGGATTGTATGTAAAATATACATTGAACTGTGTTTCATGAAAACCTATAATAAAACATATATAAATTATATTAGATATATGAAAACAAAGTTAAATGTTGGATCCCTTTGCAACACAGTTTATATCCCACTCCTCGACGGTGGTGAGGGCGGGGGGGGGGTCACTATTGTTATATGGGGGTCCAAGGGGGTGACGATATTTTATGGAGCCCCCCCTACTAGGGGTTCTAGGGAAATGCCTCTGAAGCAAAAAAATCAAGGAGTCAAACCCCTATTTCTAGAAAAATGAATTCCACCGAATTCTATTTTTTGGAAGAAAAGTCCTAATGGCATTTTTACACATTATTTTTTGGAGGATTCCAAATGATGCTTTTTCAATCAGGTGTATTTATCTTTGTGGAGTTTGCATCTAATCTATGATGTGGTCATTTGTAATCTATTCATATTGAGTTAATAAATCCTAATATATTGCACTATGGATGTTCCCTTAGTTATTCTAAGGTTTTACCATGTAAATATGGTGTTTTATCTCATTCATGTTTAGTTAAATTATCTATATTATTATAAATTTGTATTTTGTTTATTGGTTATTTGTTACTATGAAGTATCTAGTTTCCTAACAAATTAGTCTTTACTTAGGATGAAAATATGAAAGTAAAGATAATAAAACTTATATATCGTATAATAAGGACACCTAATTGGGTACATGAACCATTATGTTTTATGGTGCAAAACAATATGTGACTATAGAGGGTAAGACCCTTGGAGATTTCTTATTTGTTGAAACACTGGATTGGATTGTACATGCCCCAATCCTCATTAGAAAGAGAGTGTGCTTAGGAACTCAAGTTGTGATTGAATCCATAATTGCATACCCAAAGTAATATAATAGCTTAAAATCTCTATATGAATACCAATAGATAATTCTGGTACAAAAATTTGAATCAACCACTATAAATGGATCAAGATTCATTTCTGGTGCAAAAATGGCGTAAAAACTAGTGTGAAATAGCATGATTTGAGTTTTATGTATCCAACATAGAGAATGCCATGACTCGTCATTCCTTCTACGAAAATTAGTGTAAACAATGAGAAAGGTGGTGGTCATGTGCCACACAATGCTTCCAATCTAATATCTAGGAGTATATATATTCTCGAACTAAGTAATATTAAGTGATTTTTTGAGTGAAACTTGTGTAATAACCTGGAACACATGTTGCACATGATGTCCCCAATTTGAGGAAAAATTTATGATAACCTATGCATAAATATGAAACCCACTTTTGAGCCAAAAAAAATTGATATGTGGAATGGTGAAATTGTAAGAATTCTAAAATATGTTATTTTTTATTGTTGGGATGAAAGTGCATTGTTATGGACATGGTCAGCTTATGCCCTTGTAAAACTAGAGTTTTATTACCAAAAAGTAAATTTTGAGTAAAATATGAGTATCGACTATGATCGACTAAGCAAAACTTGTAATTTTTTATTTGTGCAGTGTATTGTTTCAACTTAGTCTCTAAGACAAGCCACTATGTATGCCTCCTCTTTTGAGGTGAGTTGTGAAGCTTGTGAAATAAATTAGCTCAAACTAATACATTTATGTGAATGATCTTATATAAAATTTTGAAATCTAAATTAATAATGATAATATTAGAGATCATGGCATCATCATAGACAAATTGAGCAATCCAGTAATGTAAGATGCATGCAAAACCAAGAATACATAGTGTCATGTCTAGATAGATGTTTGCAATGAGAAAAATAATGAATAATGACAATACATTGACTACTTAAAACTGATATAAAGTAACTCATGGAGCATGCATGATATCTATCATGGCATCAAAAATTCAGGAAGATGCATGATGTCCATCACGGCTTTGAAAGAATAAGTAAACAAGACTTATGGCCACAATGCACACAAAGAGTACATGAAAAATCACAAAAATCATGTAATAAGAATGCAAAAGGACCACATACAAGAGAAATTTTAAATGCCAGTCACACGCATATAAGCACACAATAAGACTTAAAGCCACAAAAGAATGACATATTCAAATGCACATAATGTAAACAAGTTGAATACACACAAGACATGAATTAAGAAAACAAACATGAAAAACATGCATGAATAAGTGAAATTGATCTACATTAGCAACTTGTAGCATTATGATATTCAACAACTCAGATATCCAGTAAGATAACAATATGAAATTAAGTGAGAAATTATAATAGATTTTGCACAATGTATTGAACTAAAGTATGAACAATAGGGATAATCATAGAATGATAAAACATGTGTAAAAATATGACCTCAGTGAAATTTTTGTGCTACAAACAAGTTGTATAAGGCTTGAAATTGGTTTAAATCTAAAAAATTAGAACCTGAGTTCACTAGGACAAGTCCAACTAGATTAGACAAGAGTGCAATGTGTTACTGTCTGAGTTAGAACAATTTTGTTCATGCATAATTTCTGGGTCAGAGACAATAACACCACTTGTAACTACATATGAAAGTGACAAAATGTATGTTGTAAAACTCACTCAAGTACACTTGTGAAGCATATTAGGTATAAAACTAGATATAGAGAAGTATTGCATATACCAAACACAAATCAAATGATGTAAATAAAATACATGTATTTTTTAACCCTTTTTTATAAGTGCATTAGGGTTAAAGGGGTGAAATATCCTAATCAAATGGATGAATAAAACTATTATAAAGAATCCAATTAAACTTATTCAGATAATATAATATAATGAATCTATAAAATTAATAAATATGGAAAGTATGATGCTAATTGATATTATGATAATTACAATACAAGGAATGGATAATACTTAGCTTATTTACAAATGTGCATGTGGATCTAAGTTGTGCAGAGGTAGAAATAGATAGTTTGATGCATAGTACCTAGTTAAAAGATTCTAGAAATATTATTTTTGAAGGCTATGATACTTGCATCGACTCTTATGTTTGTGTTCTGATGCTTATGTCCTATATGAAATATTCATTGTATTATAAAGTGATTTCCTATACCTATTAGGGTTTTTTGTTACCTTTTTGTTGATGCATATGGATATCATGCACATGATTTGTATCATTGTTTATAGTTAAAACCCTAGTTCCTCACCTTAGGTTAGGTGACCTTACCAAAAATAGGTTAGTGGGTTCATGAAGTTGAGTAGACCTCAAGGACCCCTCTGTCCATGAGAATTGTTTACATATTCAATACTCCAAGAAGGGCCTCAGACACATGCATATCTCTCCTAAGTGTGGGCTTGTGTGTGCATGAGGGTGAAGTATGATAAATACAAGGGCATACAATGATCTAGCTTGTAATTTGACAAATAGCTCTCATGAGATGTTCTTTGAATGCTTCAAACTTGTAAAATGACTGTTTCTATTATTGATACAAAAATAGGGAAGAATAGGGTAGTATAACTCAATTTTTCAATTGATTGAATGAGTTTGAATAGGTGTTTACTTGGTATTTACTACATGTGTGCTTGAGAATGATGAATGGTCTTTGTTTTATATTGTTAGAAATCAAAACTTAACAACCAAAGCTATGATACCAGATGTTAGGAATAAGTCCCATATACTACATGTTATATCAATGAGCTATATCCTATAGTAAAAGTAAATAAATATGGAAAATAAGCCACAAAAAGAATAGACAAGCAAGATGACACATTACACAAAGATTACATGAAAACCTTAAAATGTGCAAGAAAAAACCACATGCAAAATGGTAGCTTCCAGACTTCATTACTTCAACATCAACTTTCTTATACAACAACTCCTCTAGCAACTCCTTCAGTGCTAACGTACAAGCACTCAATGCTTCCACTTGAAGCATTCACATTGTGAACCAAGCTAAACTAGCCTACATGATCCAACCTCCAAGCATGCAAGCCCAAGGCTTGCATGGATCAACTAATTGGATAAATTACAAAGGAGGGATTCATGATTATTAATAAAATTTACAAAATGAGAGAGAGAGGGGAGAGAGAATGGATAGTGTCACCAACAAATTCACCACATTCCATGTGGGGTGAACAATGATCATCAAAAGTTGTTTGTTTTTATGTTCAAGGGTAAAAAAAATGGTCCATCCTCTTTAGAAAAGATCTAAGACACTTCCATGCGGCTCTAAACATTGTCTCCCACTCCAAAAGTGAGGATAAACAACAATAATAAACAACTTGTCTTTTTCTTCCATGTGCACACCAAAGTCTAAAAAAGGTATTGCAATCACTTTTTGACTTTATCCATACATGTGAACCATGGGTTTCATTAAAAATCTGACCCACACTGACCCTTTTGTCTTTTAAACCATATGATAATACACATGTGACACCAAGGACAAAACCATGTGTATTGGTGGAGTGTTATGCCCCATTCCCATCACATTAACCTGATCACTCATGGGATACCCTCCATGGTCCCCTGGCACATCATCAATCAACCACATCACTCACAAGCCACATCACTAACCATCCATATCACTATCAGGCCACATCATCATAAATAGTGACCATGAATAATGCCTATGAATAATGATTATAAATAGTGACTTCACATCCTAACATATATATATATATATATATATATATATATATATATATTGCATCTCATTGAAAAGTTAAATAAGACAAAGGCTGACCCACATATTTAAAAAAATAAAAATTTGGATTACTTTTGAGGTATGAACACTTGATAAGGAAACTAGACACTAGCGTTGACTCTAGTGTCCCTGTGGAAATGCAAGTGTTCGGTAGGATAGAAAACTGCTAAAGGTCTATAATTGACATTAAAAGATATATATCATATTTTAAGATTTTTTTAGTGTAAAAGTGATTTGGGTCATTAGGATTATAAGGTCATACTATAAGATAAGTATCTAGGCACAAGAGATGGTGAATACGAGCCTTTTGGTAGCTGAACGGTCTAGGATTGAATGGTAAAGCCTTGGTTGGTATTTGTGTATATATATGTGTATGTGTGTGTGTGTGTATATATATATAATCAAATTTTAGTATTTACATCCCCCATTTTAACCTAGTAACACATAAGGATGAAATTACTAGGTTAAAGGAAATAAATATGTAGATGGGTTTGTACAATACACCTTGCCTTTGCTTTAGCCCTGGTGAAATTTTTTGTTGGTGTATGACCTATAACCAAGAGCATGTTACATTATAAATTAGTGCATATAATATGAAATTAAATAATTGAAATGCTTAAAAAGTAAGTGTTAGCAACCCAAGTTGCACTCTGCTAAAGTAGATTGCTCAAATCTTCTTCAAACTTGGACTAACATTGAATTGGTTTATAGGATGTGGGATACCTGTACTTAGACCAAACCTCTAGATTATGAGGATAACTCTTCTAATTTATCAACTTATGCTCAATCTACTAAAATATAATTTTGTATGGGGGTGAAAAGAGTTAGAGAGATAACTGAAAGGAAAATCCTATACTAGTGATGGTGATGCACCTAATGTAATCATTCATCCACTCAATTTAAACTCCAACTAACACTAATGAACCATAAATAGACTAAAGCATTATCTCTAAATCTCCTAAGAAACAATGTTTCATATGAAGGTCCTAATGGATGACTTTGAATTGGAGGTGAAGGATGAGAGGCTTCTCCTAAAACACTTTTTACTAGAAAACAATTTAAGCATGACCATCAAAACTTTGACACTTCATACAACCTGCATAAGATAACTAAACAACATATAGGTATGACAAGGACATGTGAAGGTAAGATTTATACCACTCATACACATATAAACAAGTATAAACACACTATAATCCATTAATGGATTTTATAAAATAGTTTATTTATTAATTCAAGAGGTTACAGAGCTCAATCTTGGCAGAGTTTCATCATGCCCAAGAGAGGGATCTCCAAAATAAGGCCTAAAATCTTGAATATATAGAACATGGGAAGAGAAAAATCCAATAGAATGGCATAGAGGAGAGAATAAAGATTCATCCAATCACTAAATCCAATACAACTTCAGTTACAACTTTGTTACAAACATTCCTCAAGACATCTCTCCATGTTTGATGATATTGCATGCTCCTGAATGAGCTTTTCAGAATTGAAAAAAAGGTAGTGGGACATCATAGGTATATAGATACTTCTCCTTCCTTTAAAAAAATATCAATTTAAGTGAGTGACTCTTTCCTACATGAAAACTATGGACTAGGTATATGAATATGGAAGATCAGTTAACTCATTATTTAGCCCTCTTATGCATTGATTTCCACTTAAGACCAATCATGCATGTATTTCCACTTAAATATCAGTTATGCCACTATGATTTACACTTAATATCAGTTATGTGTCATGGATTTCCTTTACATTAACTCTCATCCACAACCTTCTACACCACTTTCCACCTTACTTTATTGACCAAGTAGGTCTACTAGGCCAATTAGGCCTAGTAGCCTAACTCTTGGTACTTGATGGTCATGAAGCTATATTAAACCTTAAAAACCTATGAAAGAGTGATTTTTATACCTGAAGTAACTTACCATATCATAAAATTGGTCCTTTTAGGCAAGTAACACCTACAAACTTATCAAATTGGGTGGCTAGGTCACCTTGTCCTTTACTTCCTACACACTGGCTGATTTGAATAAACTCATAGAGGAATTTACGAGCATATTATTTATAATTTTATGATTAATAAGGTATAAAAAGTGTCAAGATTCACTATCTAATGATTTGAACTTTCTTAAACTATCTTGTACCTCTCTTTCTGCACCTTTTTCTCTCAAAATCCTATGTTATGCCATGTTCGTACACCATCTATACAAAAAAATGCCATGGAAATGAATCTCTTAGAGTTTAATAGATGATCTAGGTGGTATTCATGTGGTTTCAATTTTTTTTGGTGCCTTTCCTTTCAAATATTCTCCATCAGTTCTGTAGTAAGGTTTTACAAAGGTTTTAGAGTGCTTAAGGTTTTTAATGATGATTCATAAAGCTTGGTGAATGTCTAAATCAATGACATAAAAAATTAGTATATTTGGCCCTCTACCTCCCCCAAATTCCTTATATTCCCATGAAAAATATCTGTACCATGGTGAGCATGTGAAGTCACATCTTAGAGTGGAAAACAAGCTCTCTAGGCAGTGTTTGGTATCTCAAGGCCAAAATGATTTTTCATGCCACTTTTTATGTATCTAAAATATGACATACACCTCAATTAAAACATTATGATGATGTTCATGAAGATTTTTAGTGCCCTCATGACCTTAATTTGTCTCCTATTACCCCTTCTTGATGGCATTATTTAGTGATGTCAACAAACAAGCATAGGTGTATGCATAGTTATGTAATATTTTGACTTTATGATGATTTGGAAGGATTTTTTATAGTTTATAGTATTTTAATAACCCTTATTAATTCTTTTGGAGTTATGATATTAGATTTATCTAGCCATTCACTCTTTGTTTGCAAGCACACAACTCTCTATTTAAAAAAACTAGACCTATCTACCTATGTAAATGATCACAAGACCCATATAGAAAATTTTTGTATGGTTATTTATTAAATTTGAGACCTCATATTCCTTATACAACTCATTTAATGTGTAATTACCTTTAATTTCTTTGCTTACAAGCTTAAACCAAGCTTTATTTGGCCTAGCCTATACAATAAGGATCATACATGTGCCAACCAACATGATATGGATATGATTAGGAGAGTTGGGAATAAACCCAAAAATATTTCATGGCTTAAACACATCATTTGAATGCACATTTATGCCTCTCTACTCCATCAGGTGGGTTTCAGGGTATTACAAGGGTTTTAGGGGTCTGATATTCTTAGCAATAGTGCATAGCGTATGGACCCCTGATGGAAAACCTCTTGACATATATGTGAAGTAAATTTAACCCCTCAACAACCATTAAAATCTCAAGCTCCCATGTAAAATATTAGTCAAGATGTGTACATGGTGAAGTGGTGCCTCGACTAGTTGTCTTAGATTATGCAAGAAGAAAAGAAGGTTTAAGAGTCAAAAAAGACAAGTTTGATGTATTCCATCCAATACAATACCTATTTTAGTGTTTTAAATGACCCTCCACCTCATTATAATGATCATCAAGTGAAAAAAAAATCCTATGGATGAGTTCAAAATGGTGGTAGGGTCTCTTAAGGGTTTTAAGCCTATCTACATGTTCTAGCCCTCAAGGGCATATTTGCATGAAATACTGATTATGGATCACTCTAAATAGGTGTGTGAAGATTAAACATCATCTTAATATTATTTAAAAAACCTCACATGAGGTTAAAACCATCTATCATACATGTAGACCTCCAAACAATCCTCTTAGCTCCATTGGTGATTGTCAACAAACAAACATATGACTATGATAAAATAGTGGATGCTCCACTATTGATTTAAATTCACTAAGATGATGGAAAACTAAAAACACTCATGAACATCACTTTTACCAAGTTTGGCAGCTGGATCATACCTGTAGAGGCTTCAAGATGCATTTCCCCTAAAATTAGCTAATGGGCTACCTGTGTTTTCAATAGGTATGTGATTGAGTTCTTGTATCACCTTGTATTTGAGTTTGATAATGATAAACAAGGATTTTTAGCTATTGTATAGACCTTATTTCAATATGATTTATCATTCATTAGTCAAACTCAGTCTTATGCACCCTATCAAACACCATATCTCTTCAAAGACCTTAATGTAACTATCTCTACTAACACTACAATAGATAATGATTAGGGAGTTAGAAGTGATTGATATCCATTACATCACTATTTAAAACTCTTGATACCTCCCAATTCATTGGTAACCCCTTATTAATTCTTCCTTTAGAGTATTTGCTCTTCAAATAGTTTTCTCAAGCTCCTACAATCTCTATTCTGTATATAGGCCCATGTATTGTAATTTCATGAGTTGGAAATAGAGGTCTTGATCTTAGTGAAGGTATGAATATATAAATTCACCAATTGAATTCATAGGTGACTTCACAAGTTTCCTCCTTGAATTAATGTATCTTAAACTGCACCTATCTAGGGTATGTGAATATGTCAATACAATTTACCATAGTATGATTGTAGCTGAACATTTCAAGGTTAATCTTGGAGAGAAAACCTGCATAGGACAATATTATTCATACCCTAACCTTATTCACATATTCATTTTCCTTATAAATCCTCCAATTGACCATGGGATTCTTTCATTAGACCACTCTACTCTCATTCTCTTTGAAACTTGGAGATAGGCTTGTGTTGGAAAGGCTGTAGGCAATGTTTGATGAGGTGAATGATTATGTTACTTTGTAATTTGAACCTCATGTATTGATAAAACTCTTCATAAAATTCTAAATTATCCTCAAACCTAGGCAAAAACCTCATTAAATTAAATGCATATCAATACCTTCTTCACAGTCTTGATCTTGGCAAAGGATTGGCAAACTTCAAGAGCCTTCTAACCCTACTGTAGATGGAGATTCTTGTGAAAATATGACTTATTATAAGTTTGATCCATCCTTAGGGTTGACTTTTATCTTAGTTTCATGATCATCACATCATCACACTATCACCTCCATAGTCATTATTCCACCTTTTGAACACAAACCTTTCTTCATCATAGACTTGATTATGTGTGAAAGTTTGACCCTTCTATGGACTGTGTGCAAGTTTTAGGTCTTGAAACAACATCAAAAAAACTCCAAATTAATTTTTAATCTTTTCCTTCCCTTTAATTTATTCATTATCTCAACTCTCCCTTCAAACATCTAAATCTCTCCCTGTTTTCTTCTGTAATCTCACCTCTTGATTAGCATGGATGTAGGAGACTGTGTTGGATCCCTTTGTATGGACATAGGTGGAATTAGACCTTAAGAATGTCAAAAAGTAGGGTTAATGGGACTCTCCTTCATTAATTACAACTTGAGGATATATTTTAAACAAATACCTTCAATGAAACATCTAGTCTCTCCTTTCATTGTACTTCCATGAAAAGTCCTTGACTATGTTTGTTTTAGCTATAAATGGGCATTCTTATCTATTTAGCACTAGGTAAGGAAACATAATCATAGTTTTATGACCATAATGATTTCTATCATCCCTTACTGTGCTTTCAAAATGGATACGTGAGATGGAAGTGGATGGAAGGTGATATGATGGCAATTTACATGGAGATGAGAATGGAGATGGAGTGATGAGTTTACAACAATGATGAGTGGTAGTGAAAAGACTGTGAGATGGAATAACACAAGATAGAGGTGAAATAAGCATGAATCCACAACCTTGACAGTCATGAATACCATTAGTGAAGCATAATATTATTCATAAATCATACATACCACTTTGGAGGATCTTAAAAGAGGTATACACTGTGCAAAAGAAACCTAGGATTCTGCTAATAACCTTAACATATGCTAAAATACCTTAACATATGTTAAACTATGACTATGATGAGGTTTGAGGGTTATTATTGGCTTCCTTTCTATGGTACCTTGAATAATATTTGATAATATTGAAATTGTAACACATGAACATGAAATATACTTGTAAACCATGTCATGATGAATCATGATAACCATGGATCAACCACTGAACCATACAATCTCTCCAAACTACTTGTAGACTATAGATTTGGAATTAATTTGTATTATTAAGATACAAGTAACCTGAAACATGTGAGAAGAAGATAAATACTATCATAGGAAGGTGTTTCATACTCTTGACAAGATCCACAAACTTCCATTTTTCTGTCATGATGCCTAGATGAGGAGAAAAATAAAAAACCAGTAGCTTGTTTGAATGAAGAAGGCATACTGAGTTCCTTAGCTTGTTAAGGATGGTTCATGAGGGATAGAGAGAAAATAAGAACCAATATAAAAATATGGAAGATCTATTATAACCTTTATCTTCCCAAAATTCTATATCCTAATTTTCTCTCTCATGGCTGTACCATCTGCAAATCTGAAGAGTTATCTTGATGTGCAAAGGAACTAGGTAGAAGAAGAGAATCGGTTTTGAGCCTATTTGAAATATTTTTTCCTTGAATCTATTTTGGAACACTTGTGATAACTTCATCTTCAATCTCTTGACCTCTTCTATATGTAAAAGTTCATACAAATCCGTACTCCTTGCATGAAACTCATGAAAATAGCCTTTTTATTGCATTATCTTCATACTTTAAGTTTAGAAATGCCAATTTAGGGAAAGAAGAGGAATATTATTGGTTAATAAGGAGATTAAAACAAGTAAAAATTATTTTAACATCAAAATGTGGGGAAATTTGGCACATGCAAACTCTTTAAGACCCAAACTACGCTTTAGGGATGCATGAAGCTATACTTCCAAAGTATGAACCTATATGACTAAAAAAATGACATAAATATAAAGTGATTAAAAGTATTTTTGATGATTTAGTAGTTTTTTTACTCCAAATTTATCATTTAAAGGCCAAAAAATTCACTTATATTCAACATACATATAGTAGACCACCATGTAGAGGCTTATAACACTGCCATAAAAAGTTTCAAGTTATAGGAGTTGGTATTTGGCCTTGACAGGCCAAATTGTGAATAGTAAGGAGAGAAAGGAAGTATTACATCTATGTGTAGATGTAACCATGTTTCCCCTTGGTATTTTTATTTGGTAAAGATGCTTCCTTATGAAGCATTGGAGCTAAAAGAGGTTCAAATCTAAACCTTGGAGATTTAAAGAGTAAAATTTGGAGGGTAATTATTGACCTCACGTCAAAATTGGTCAACCCCTCTAGGTTGAAACTTTATATGGATTTCAAAAAAAATTATATGGTCTTGTCATGGTATTAAATGGTCCTAAATATTTTTGTATGGTCATATTTCTCTTTGTCTAGCATTGTCCAAAGTTTGATCTCGTGTGTACTTGTCTAGCCCTAAGGGTCATTTATAAGTTCTTGATGTTTTCAAATATGGTAAAAGATTTGGTATGGTTTAATTTCATTATAAAAGGTTATTTATGTGTCATTAGGGTCATAGTATCATGCATTAACCTTTTATTTAGTTCTTATGTGCTAAAATGACCATTTGGCCAACTTTTGGCCTATTTGGAGGAGTTGCACATACCATATTCAAATAAAAACATTTAAAAAAGACCTATAACATACATAATGACATAAATAGGTCAAATAATGTTTAGGGATGGTCATATACTCACAAAATCTACATTTCAATGCCTAAACTAAGCAAAATGACACTTTACAAGCACTTTTGGGCACTTGTACGACCTTATAAGATCATTTATCAGTTAGAAATGGTTTAAAGGTGTCCTTTGGGATCCATTATATCATTTTTAAGATTTGAAACAAGTTTCAGGTTGTACAAATACTCTAGACATTCTCTTTCCTTCATCACTACCTTTACAAGCTCAAAAAGGCAAAATTGAAGTAGATGGTATGGCTAGGAGAGAGAGAGTTAGAAGCTAAAACTTTGGCCATCGTTAGGGGAAATATTAATATTGAAATTAGTGTCATTTTTTTTGTATATTCATGGTCTCTCCTTTATTAACAATTACTAAGAGTGACATAAAGTCATTATGACTTGTCCATCAAAGTAGGGTCTAATTTTGCATTTGTTTCTCTACTTAAAAATTTGATGAAGTAGAATGGTTTTGAGGGTTATCTTTAGAGGTAAATGATCTCCTTTTAATGGTGGTTTAATCAATTAAATCATTTACATAAGGTTTATTCAATAGGAGGAAAAGTATCTCAATGTATAGGGTGTTTCAATCAATCAATCATGCTATAAGTTTTGGTGATCCATAACACAAAAGCTTTGGTTGAAAGATAATTCATAGATAAGAAAAACACAATTAAAATAATGATATCTCTGAAAAGAGATGTTTTATTGATCAAAATTATAGACCCAAACATATGCCTATCTCTGAAGAGAGATGTCTGATTTCCATTTCGGGTTACATATTCATTTATACATTTTTTGAAGGTGTGAGGAGGATGTGAAAGGTCACCAATATCAAGAGAGATTAAGTGGTTCAACTTCCATGATTTACAACAATACAGAATTCAAGGAATTACTATATTTAGAAACTTACTATTTTTAGACTGCACTACTAAAATTGAAATTTGGGGCACTTCCGTTGGGTTTTCGGGGGTCAAACTTCATCAAGAAAAGCTCATGATATATCAAGAGGTTTAATTCATTATTATATTTCCAATAGTTCAAATGGTGAGTCAATTGGAGCTACGGTGCAAAAGTTATGACTCCTGAAAGTTCTGCCATCAATTGGGGTGAACCCATCACCCGAATTGTCATCTGAATTGTTGCCTGGATCATTTGGTTTGTCTGAGATATTCATCATCTTTAGAGGTTCCAAACACTTCATAATTCATGTAATATACCTCAAATTCATAGATTTCATGTGTTATTTGTCCGATATGTGATTCTTGTCTATAGCCTTTGAATATCCCAGTCTTTGGAAACATTTTCAATGTTTGAATAGTCCACTATACGTTTGATTGCCAAATTTGGCTCAAATATCAGTGATATATCATAGTATAAGATTATAAGATAAAATGGTACCATTGGAAGTATGGGAAAATGAATATAGTAGTCCAAGTACACCCTCTAATGAGATTCATAAGTATTCTAGCCATACATAGGCCTACACGCCTATAAGTAGACATACATGGAACCAAAATCCTATGTGGAGTATGTCTAAGCAGTGGAATAGTGTGTCATAGATTCATAGACACTTAATTGACACTAACTATTTCCACTAAATATCACCAAGAAACATAAAACATGTGCTAGACCTTCACTATTAACACATAAACCTTATATATTGATTGATTGTGTATACAGTCTATATAAACTAGCTAAGTAAGTTGAAGATGATGAAATTCTTGGTCATAGGATATGTAAGCCATTGACCAAATGACAAGGAAGTGCGATAAAGTTGACAATGTCAAAATGTTGAAAGGTTTAAGAACTCAAGAAGTGGCTTTTGCAACCCTAAACAAGTAGATAAAGACCTATAGGTCCTAAGCATGTAGGTCCTCACTTTGGACCAAATCAACAATCAGATCAATAAAAGCAAAGACAAAATATAAAAATCTAACTTAAATGTTTATGAAGCTAATACATAAGCCATTGGAAAGTACCTATCTGATTTTAAGTCAAGAGATGATCATGAGACTGAGCTCACAATCCTAAAAGACTATCTATAGGGCTATGTACAAAATTGAGAAGGTAACAAGGGTCTAAAAGTGTCACAAGAATCCAATGAACTCTATTATATGGTGAATAAAAATCCATGAAGTTGACTTCTCAAATCAATGTGACAATGAGAGGATTAAGTTTCAAGCCTAATCCTCAAACACACTAGCACCTACAGGTCAATTTGGGAATCACAAGCTATATGCAAGATATGAGAAGTGTCATCTACAATCAATGAGAGGGAAGTTTTAATGAGGTTATGTATATTATATGGAACCACTTTGTGCAAAAGGACCTAAATAAGGTTTAATAGAGTTTATTACCTCAGAACTCTAACCCTGCAATCCCCTAGCACCTATAGGTTGCTAATGAGTCTTAAGCCTGAGGAAGGGGTAAAGGGTGTAGGATTATTAGATCCTAATTGAGGTTAATAAATAGTAAAAATAATTCATTTGGATTCTTAGTGACTTTAAATGGAGACCTTAAACCCCTAGATGCAGTCAAATCATCCTAAAGGTCACCTACAACTTACTCAAAGAAGGTAGGCTAGTTCTAAGCCTAAGTAAGGAACAAAGCACATGAAGAGAGATTAAGATATATAAAAATTGGATAGATAAGTCAATAGGGTCATTTTAAGACAATTAAATGTCAATATATGACTGTTTAAGCTAGTCAAAATTGATTTCAAAACCTCTATGCACAGTTAAGTGACAACTTAAAGGTTTGCCTAGGTTCATGAGAGTTTTGCTTGATTAGAAGAGAGTAAAGGTTTATGTTGCAGGGATGAAGGAATGAATACTATTTTAAGATGATCCATGATGAAATTAGACCTCATTTAAACTCTCAAACCCATTGAAAAGTATAGGAAGAAAGACAACCTATTCAAGCCTAACAAACCTAATCACTATGCACAGGCCATAAGGTACATTAATGAATGAAGAGGCTTATTAGAGGTAAGATTATTGTTTGAAGGTGTTGAGTGGTTTATAGTTATAATAAAAAATTTAAATAGTCATAAAAAAAATAGATCAAAGCAAGACAAGTACCAAATTTGGCCTTAAGACTTCTTCAAACTCCCCTCATGTAAGATTGCATTTTAAGGTACGTTTTATCCCACTTGATGTGAAATTGAACCTATACATAGAGATAATAGGTTTACATAGATTGTATACATATATATTAACTACATTTTAGTGGTATCATTTTATGGTTTAGGTCTAACAACTTCATGAACAAAGCTCAAGAGCTCAGACCCGTCTCAAATGGCTTGCTTGCAATATGAGGAACACCTTCTCACACTCATAACTTTAATGAAGTTTTTCATGGGACAAAATGGTGTTTTTATGTGAAGGATGGATACCCTAAAAAAATTCTTATGTCATTAGGAGAGAGAAAGAGGATCCATTCTTTATGAACAATCCTTAAGAATGAAACATGCCTAAAACCCTCTTAAAACCTTGATAGTGACCATTTAAGAGAAATGGAACTTGAAAAGCCCTTAAAACCATCTTAATGACATAATTTTATACTTAAACCTCTTGGATGTTGTTAAGGACCTCAAGTAGGCTCTCCACAGGTAATTTTTACATACTTTTAGTTGTATAGACTATAATAAATGCCTCATTTTGCATGATTTTTGGTGTTTTTCAAGGGTTTTGAGCTAAAGGAAACTTGAAAATAATTAGAGGAGGACATTAACACAAATCCCGAAAATATGCACAATATATTTTGTAATTAATTAGACAAAGATCGTTTTCTAAGGCAATCTCAAACAAGCCTAAAAAGAGAATAGGTGGCAAGGTTATTTCATGGTTCTCACACTTCCACAGGGTCTTAGGGCCTCAAAATTTACATGGAGGTTGGTGATAGCCTAGGGAAAGTGAATAAGATTTTTTTGGGTGATTTAAAATGTGTGGGAGAAGTATAGAGTATAAAAATAGGATTTTAGATGAGGCCTAAATGAAGAGAGAGAAAGGCATAAAAATGGACTTTCACTCAGAATATGAATATTAAATTTGACATGAAGTTATATGGCCATAATGGGTATTTAAATATTCCCTTGGTTTTTCATTACCCTCCATACATTCTCCTACACAAGGATGTTTATAATTTTTCAGGGCTACAAGAAAAATAGGCCTAATGAGAGCTTGAGGAGAAAAATGGAGTCTTGGGAGTTATTCTAAGAACCAAATGGATTGTTTCAGGTTTGATAAGATATTTTAAATCCATCCATGGAGATAGTGTGACTTGAATAAGATGAACTTGAGTTTTGAGCCACTTGGACCAAGCTAGGCGTGGGAAATGAGGAGTTTTAAGACACCAATGCATATGAATGATGAAATGTTAGATAAGAGGAGTTTATGAAGGCATGATAGTTGTAAAATGAGTTTTTTTGAAGGAATTAATGGTGAATTTATGATTTATAAGCCCATTTTTCACTCTTCTTATGCAAAGAAGGATCATTTTTAAGAATCTAGTAAAGGTGTCAAGCTAAGTTTTAACTCATATGCCACTTGGAGAGTTGGAACATATTTAAGAGTGAGACACATGTATTTTGAATTTTATTTAGGACTATTATATAAATCATTTATTTTTTAACTCTTGAGGACACTTGTAAATCCCCTTCTACTAGGCCTCTCTCTCTCTCTCTCTCTCTCTCTCTCTCTCTCTCTCTTCATAATTCTCTATATAAGAAACCAATTTTGGCTTTGTAAACTATCCACATTTGGTATGGTGAAGCCTTGCTAGTTTGAGTACTGATTTTGTCTTTGAATAAATTATTTCAAGATGGTTTTGAGTTCTCAACTTCTTGTCTAAGTGTGTGAAGTAGTTCATGGTTGAATGGCAAGTGATGCTCATCTCTCGTTGTGTTCATCTTACTCTTTCATGTTTTGTGCAAGTAGTTTGCCCTCTAATAGGTCACATGAAGTGTATTTAGTTGTTTTTATATGTATTTAAGTGTAAGGAAGAGTACTAGTGTCTAAAATTAGACATCTTATTCATTCACATTGAGAAATGCATTGCATCTTACCTTTATATTGAAACACTTTTGTTAGAGAAACCTTGGGTGTTGAGATCATGAATCACATTTCATAGTGCAAGTTCATGGTAGTATTATGGAGTTAAACTTGGTGCATCGCCTCTATTATATTAGTGTTAATCCATTCTATTCCTTTTCATTCAAAATAAGTAGACTAGTAGTTAGTTGTAGTTGTAATGCAAGGGAGCTAGCCCTTCAATCTAGAGACTCATCTCTCTCATAAGTCACCCAAAACTTATGAGATGTTTCCATGTTACATAAAATTAAAGGAGGCTGAAGTAGACATCATTTAGGATGCAAATTTTATTCATAATAGTTTTGGAACGCTCGGTGGGACTCATAGTCCAAGAAGTTGTCAAAGGTAAATGCTAACCTTTGTAAATTTGAAGTTGTAAAGCTTACTTGATGCAACATTTGGTGACTCTAAAAGGTTTTGAACTCCTGGTTATTGACTAGTAGGCCAAATTTCATGCCAAAGGTGACTAAAATATCATAAGTGAAAGGTATTCCCTTTGAATTTATTGAATTACATTTGCATTCATATAAAAGAAAGAGATTTCTTCATACTCTTCCATACACCAAGTCACCTAGAAGGAGAGTCTTAATTCCATATTATCCAAGTTCTCCTAAGGATGATAACATGAGTAGAAATATTCCCTTTGTTGACTTCAATGGAAATATCCCTTTATCACTTGCTCACTATAATGAAATCACATAAGAAACATTGCAAATTTTTGTAATATTCATAACATCACTAAAAATGATGTTTCCATCAAGTTTTTGGCTATATCTTTCAAGGGAAAGGAACTTGATTGGTATTATTGAGAACATAAGAAACATTACCAATTTTTATAATATTCATAACATCACTAAAAAGGATGTTTCCATCAAGTTTTTGGCTATATATTTCAAGGGAAAGGAACTTGATTGGTATGACACTTTGGCTCCTAACTATATCAATATATGGGATGAGTTGGGTGATGTTTTGAGAAGGAGGTTTGAAGATAAATCTGATCACTTATCTTTGACTGAGTAGTTTACCACAATACAAAGAGAACCTCATAAGGCCATTCAAGACTTAAATGTAAGGTTATAAAAGACTTGGGATATGATTCCACTCTTGATAAGGCCTATTTCCCATCATGATTTACTTTACTACCTCAAGGATTTCAATTATGATATCTCTATGATGATTCAATCTATAGGAGGGGATACTTTTCATAATGATTATGAGACTACCATAAGGGATGATAAATACCTTATTCAAGTTGGGAAGATATCCGCTAGACCTCCCATGGCTTTGTTTCCTAATGTGCAAGCTCTTATGCATACCATTACTTCTATTCCTACACCCAAACACATGCAAGCTTCCCCTAATCAACAAGGCAAGCAAAAGGAGTAAGATATGATTAAGTCAATTATATAAGAGGTTCAAGCCCTTAAGAGACAACAACAACTACAATTCAGGTCTCTTCAAGGCCCTTTCCAACCCTACCATTCTTACCAAGCTCCTAGACAACCTTTTCAAGGTCAATATCAAGGACAAGGGAAACTAACTCAAGTGAGACAACACAATGGGTAAAATCAGAATGTTCCTTATACTTCTAAAGCACTTGTACATATCCAAAACAACCTTGTATAAGACAATGGAGAGTAACCTTCATGGGACCAACCTCGTGACTCTTCCACTTACACAAATGATGCATTCAATCAAGCTTATATAGATTAATGGGTAAAAATAACTTTCATGACTTAAGAGAAGATGTCTAATGGAGGAGAGAACATTGGAGAATATTCTCAATTAGGTGTTGCCTTAATGAATTGCTATCAATAGGACTCAAGTGCAATCAACCACCAAGGGAATCTCAACATTGGTTTAAGATCTATAGTTGTAAATACAAGGTCAATAAAGAGAGTAATTGAATAATTCCAAGATCAATTAGTGGTCCAAATTTTAAATATTAATTACCCCAAGGATAATGTATACCAAATGTAGCTCCCATGGCTTAGGTAAATCAAAAAACTCAGAATGCTAGAACTCCTTTTATGCCTTCTCCTACACATCAAGTTTCACAAGTTAGTGGTAGTGTTTTGGATTCTAGAGTGTATGAGAAAGTTGTAAGTTCTCTAATGAATATTTTGGAGCATATGGAGAAGGTTTGATGTAAACATTCTAATATGTGTAAAACTATCCATACCTAGTCAAAGATACCTACTCCAAAATGAGCTCTCCAAGCTCAATGCATCATCTAGGTAGCCTTGTGAAAAGGGGCCATTTTGATAAATGAAGTGAAGATTAAGGATGGACAGATAATAAAATTTTAAACAAAGAATAAAAATCCTCCACTATACTTCTCTATAATCATTGGAGACTCATTGGTACACAATTTTTTATTGATAGTGGATCAAGTACATTAGTCATGCCTAAATAAGTGGTAGACAATTTGAAGTTAAAGTATGAGCCACACTCCAAGGGGGTTTTATATTTGGATGGATAAACTACCAATATGGTTTTTATTATCATAGTTTTATATCTCACCCTCCATGCTTATCCTAAATTATCCATCTCCCAAGATGTGGTGGTTGTTGATGTGCTACCTCGCTTTTCCCTTTACTTATCAAGGGACTTCACTGCCAAGATTGGAGGTTACTTGACTTCAGATTGGTCCTACATGGCATTTAGAACTAGGTATGGTGATAAAGTCTCTATCAATTCTAAACCCTTAGCTAAGTTTCATGTGGATCCATATGTGCCTAATACTGTAAACATGAACTTCAACATCAATGATGAAGGAGACTATCTTAGTGACCAAGAACCACTAACACCACTTAAATGCATAGTTGATCTATATCTTGATGAATGGGGAGATAATTAACATGGATTTAATCCATAAAATCATATTGAAGAGATAGGTCTTAGCACATATATCATTCATGAAGAGTATTATGAGTATCCTAAGGTGAGTCTTGATGATACCCTTACACAAGCTGCATAGGGTAACTATTTTCTACACATGGATGATGATGATGATGATTTTTCAAGTGTGTTGGAACATGGTAATGTAGAAAATGATGCAATTATACCTACTCAAGATGAATAAGTTCATGAGTGTGATAGTTAAGAAGAGTGTGATGATCTATGGTAATAGTACCATGCCATAGTGTAAGAGTTTAAACAAGTGGCCCAACTCTCCTTCAGATCGAACATGAGCTTGATAGTAAGGTCATTAGTGTACCTAATGAACATGAAGAGGAGTGTCAAGTAACTATCAAGTAGGCTATAGTATTGGATGAATGCAATTAGGCCAAGGTAGACATTTGTGTGATTGAGGAGCAATATAGGATTCAATTTGATATTGAGTCACTTATAGATGTGTTTGGATAGCAAAAAGGCAAGTTTGATGCCTCTAAACATCAAGCACATCATGGTTCAAAATAAGGTGAAGATGAGAAAGTTTTCATGGCTCCCAAGAAGAATATTGACAAGCATCAAATGAGAATGAAAGAGATCAATCAGGCTACACTATCAAGCAGACCTCAAAAAGAGCTAAAAGGACCCTTCAAAAGAGATTCAAGTGATACACTTGTAGATAGCAGAGGTCCCATGAGTGGCAAGTCCTTTGATCATCTTCACAAGCAAGTTTTCTTTGACAAACATCCATCATATGGTGACTTGTTCTCATGGAGTAGTTGTGACTCAAGGAATATTATTTTTTATCATGGTTAAAGTAAGAGGAATTATTTCATCACCTCAAACATGCTTTGAGTTCTGTACATAATAGGTTAGGTTTGTTATTTTGAGTCTTTTGTGTGTGGTTCTCCCTAAATGCCTGGAGCATAGTGTGTTTGCTTCTTATTATGTGGTTTGGTATGAGTTTGAGGTATTTAGAAGGCATGTCAGTTTCATATTGTAGCATAAAAGTGATTATATTTCCCAATGGGAGGATAAGGCCACTGATCCATTAGCATTGTAGGTATGCTACACTGTGAATCACTAATTGTTGACCAAATTTTGACCTCAAGTCAAAATTTGTCACCTCCTCTAGGTTTAAACTTCATAGGGTTGTCAAAAAAATTTATATGGTATTTTCATGGTCTTAAATGGTCCTAAAGAGTTTCATTTGGTCATATTTATCCTTGTCTAGCATTGTCCAAAGTTTGATCTCATGTGTACTTGTCTAGTCCTAGGGGTCATTTATAAAGTCTTGATGTTGTCAAACATGGTCAAAGGATTGGTATGGTTTAAGGTCATTATAAAATTTTATTGATGTGTCATTAGGGTCATAATATCATGCACTAACCTTTTATTTGGTTCTTATGTGCTAAAATGACAATTTGGCCACATTTTGGCCTATTTAGAGGAGTTACATGTACCATATCAAATACAAAAGTTTCAAGAAGAATCCTAACATACTTAATGTCAAAAATAGGTTAGAAAATGTTCAATTATGGTCAAATATTGACAACATCTACACCTCAACACCTAAACTAATCAAAATGAGACTTTACAAGCACTTTTAGGCACTTGTATGGCCTTACAAGATCATTTTTTAGGTGAAAATGGTTTTAGAGTGTCCTTTGGGATCCCTTACATCATTTTCAAGATTTGGACCAAGTTTAAGGTCATAAAAATGCTCCAATATTCTCTCTCCTCCATGATTACCTTCACAAACTCAAAAAGACAAAATTGAATTGGATAGTATGGCTAGGAGAGAGAGAGAGTTATAAGATAAAACTTTGGCCTTTGTGAGGGGTCCTAGTAAGATTTAAATTATTGGCATTGGTTTTTAGATTCATGGCCTCTCCTTTATGAAAAATTGTTAAGAGTGATAGTAGGTCACTATGACTTGTCCATCCAAGTAGGGTCTAATATTACATCTGTTTATCCACTTAAAAATTTGATGGAGAAGAATGGTTTTGAAGATTGTATTAAGAGGTCAAATATATCCTTTTAATAGTGGTTTCATCAGCTAACTCGTCTCTATAAGTTGTCTTCAATAGGAGGAAAAATGTCTCAATGTATAGAGTGTTTTAGTCAATACTGCTATAAGTTTTGGTTTGTCTAAGATATTTGTCATCTTCAGAGGTTCAAAATAATTCATAATTAATTTAAGATCCCTAAAATTCATATATTTCATGTCATATTTATCTAATATGTGAATCTTATCCATAGTCTTCAAATACCCTGGTCTTTGGAAACATTATTATTAATGTTTGAACAGTGCTCTACAGGTTTGATTGCCAAATTTGGCTCAAATATCAGTGATATATCATAGTATAAGATTATAAGACAACATGGTACAATTTTAAGTATGGGAAAATAAATATCTTATTCTAGGTACAACCTCTAATGAGAGTCATAAGTATTCAAACCATACACATGCCTGTAATCCTACAAGTAGACATCCATAGAACCAAAATCCTATGTGGAATATGTCTAAGTAATGGAATAATGTGTCATAGATTAATAGACACTCAATTGAAACTAACTCTAATTATCTTACTAAATATCATCAAGAAACATGAACCCCGTGCTAAAATTTCACTATGAATATACAAACCTTATATATTAGTGGACTATGTATACAATTTATACAAACTAGTTAAGTAAGTTGAATATGATGAAATGCTTGCTCATAGGCACTGTAAGCCATTTAAATAATGATAAATAAGTGTGATAAAGTTGAAAATGTCAAAATGTTGAAAGGCTTAAGAAATAAAGAAGTGGCTTTTATAACCCTAAATAAGCAGATAGAGACCTACAGGTCCTAAGCCTGTAGGTCCTCACTTTGGACCAAATCAACAATCAAATCAATAAAATCAAAGCCAAAATATAAAAACATAACTTCAATGTAGATTAAGATAGGACCCAATCCATTGGAAAGTACCTGACCAGTTGCAAGTCAAGAGATGATCATGAGACTAAAATCACAATCCTAAAAGACTACCTATAAGATTGTGTATGAAATTGAGAAGGCAACAAGGGTCTAAAATTTTCACAAGAAGACAATGAATTATATTATATTGTGAATAAAAATCCATGAAGTTAACTTCTCAAATAACCATGATAATGAGAGGACTAATTTTCAAGCCTAATGCTCAAATAACCCACTATCACCTATAGGCCAATTTGGGAATCACAAACTATGTGCAAGATATGAGAAGAAGTTTCATCTACAGTCAGTGAGAGGGAAGTATGAATGAGGTTATAAATAATATATATAACCAATTTGATAAAAAATACCTAAATAAGGTTTAATGGAGCTAATTACCTCAGAACTCTAACCCTGCAACCCACTAGCACCTATAAGTTGCTAATAAAACAACTGGTCTTAAGCTTGAGGAAGGGGTAAAGGGTGTAGGACTATTAGATCCTAATTGAGGCTAATAAATAGTATCAATAATTAATTTTTATTCTTAATTAATTTCAATGGATACCTAAAAACCCTAGATGCAATCAAATCATCCTAAAGGTCACCTACATATTACTTAGAGAAGGCAGGCTGGTTTTAAGCCTGCTTATGGAGCAAAGTACATAAAGAGAACTTGAGTTATATCAAAAGTGTAAAAATAAGTAAACATTTTACTTTTAAGATAAAAGGAAAATTTAAGAAATGATTGTTGAATCTAGCCAAAACTGAGTTCAAAACCTCTATGCACATTCAAATGACAACCTACAAGTTTGCCTAGGTTCATGAGAGTTTTGCTTGATTATAAGAGAGTAAACATTTATGTTTAAGGTTTGAAGGAATGAAGAATATTTTAATATTATCCGTGATGAAATTATACCTCATTTAAACTCTCATATCCATTAATAGGAAGAAAGACAACCTTGCTTAGGCCTAACAGACCTAATCACTATGCATAAGCCATAAGGTACAATCATCAATGAAGAGGCCTATTGGAGGTAATATGATTATTTTAAGGTGTTGATAGGTTTATAAGTATAATACATACCCTCATGAGTCATAAAAAAAATATATATCAAAGCAAGAAAAGTGCCAAATTTAGCCTTAAGACTTTTTCAAACTCTCCTCATGCAAGACTACATTTTAAGGCAAGATTTCTCCCACTTGATGTGATATTGACCCTATGAATAGAGATAATAGGTTTATATGTATGGTATAAAAATATATACACTCCATTCTAGTGATATAATTTGATGGTTTAGGTCCATCATCTTCATGAACAAAGCTTAAGAGCTTAGACCCCTCTCAAATGGCTTGCTTGCAATCCGAGGAGCACCTTCTCAGACTCATAACTTTCATGAAGTTTTGAATGGGACCTAATGGTGTTTTTAGGTGATGGAGGGGTCACCTAAAAAAAATATTTTGGAATTAGGAGAGATAAATAGGATCTATTCTTTATGAACAATCCTTAAGAATGAAACATGCTTAAAACCCTCCTAAAACATTGATAGTGACCAGTCAAGAGAAATGGACCTCTAAATCACATTAAATGACCAATTTTTCTCTTAAAACATCTTTTATGTTGTTAAGGACTTAAATTATGTTCTCTACATGTAATTTTCATGTACTTGTAATTGTTTAGACTATAATAAATGCCCCATTTTGCATGATTTTTGGTGTTTTATATGGGTTTTGAGCAAAGGGAAACTTTAAAATAATTAGAGGAGAAAATTTGGGATGTATTATAACCATTAAAGCCAAAAAATATGCACAAGATATTTTTAAAGTGGATAGACAAATCTCAATTTCGAAGGCAGTCTCAAACAGGCCTAAAAAGAGACTAGGTGGCAAGGTCATTTTATGGTTCTCACACTTCCACAGGGTATCAAGGCCTAAAAATTGACATGGAGGTTGGTGATATCCTAGGGAAAGTGAATAAAATTATTTTAGGTGATTTAATATGTGAGGGAGAGGTTTATACTTTACACAAGTAGGCCATGAGATTAGGCTATGTTTTATTAAGGTTTTGAGATTAATGTGCTATTTATAAGTTTTCTAATATAGTGTAATGATTTAATGATTTGATACATTAATGAATAAAAAATAATGAGATATATATATATATATATATATATATATATATATATATATATATATATATATATATATATATATATATATATATATATATTATATACACCTAAAACCACTCTAACATATGCACCTACAACCACTACACAGACTGCTCGCAGCCACTAGTTGATTGGATATGAAAACATAACAACTTGAAACCATTAGTTGGCTAGATGTTGTAAATAAAATAATTTAAGTAGCTCAAATAATTTATAGCAATTAGTTGGGATCATTTGTATCAAATTTTCTAACCACTTGTAACAATATATATAGGTAAACACTTTTCTAGAATGTTACAACAATCACCAACTATCATCTCCAAAATTATTTCTATTTCATATAATAGACTTGGGGAATTAGAGAAATCATGTTGTATTCACATAAGCACTTCATTTGGATCAAGTATTTATTTTATCTATTTGCATAATAGATTTAGTTTCAAGCACTTGTATTTTTTTTCTTTTGTATATTCTAATTTATTAAGCATTATAGTTGTAACATCTTAGATTTAGAGAGATAGTTAATAAATATCTACCTACCTTATATAAGAAGTATATTTGTATGTAATAGGGTAGTTTTAGAAGTTAAAGATAAATAAATAAGTAATATTAACCTCAAAACTATTGTGATTTGTTTTGACTTTGATGCAACGATCTTTTCATTGCTATAAGTCAAGTTAATGCAATCATTTTGATTTGAAGTAGAGCAGTTATAGCCAAGGAGGGGATTGGAAATGTAGTCTAATTAAGGAGATCCCACTCGTAAGGAGTTGTGGTGAAGATCCCATCTATTAATTAGTTTGTTTATTTATATTGTGTGATTATTTTCATTTTAGTTTTGTGTATGCATCTTGATTTCATAATCATAAGTGGTTTATTCTCATATGTGTGTGTGTGTTTCCATTTTATCTAAATACTTACATTTTGGTATGGGAAGCTTACAAAATACAAAAAATAAATAAGTTATTTTCCTATAATTCATTTATTTAAAACATTTAAACTCTCTTGTAAGTGTGCTAATTCAATTCCAACAAGGTGTGCTTTCTATACATAATGTTAGTAATCCAACCCTCGAAAGTGACTAGTGTTGCACATATAATGTTAGCACCTTGAAATACTTATGTTTCAATGTTGACAATTAATGAAGATAGCATTTTCAATAACCAAGTGGTTTCCCCTATGTAGATGATGTTTATGAATTATATAACACCTCAGTCTTGTACACTTGGAAAATTTAAACCTTGGCTATTCCTCTCAGTTCTTAGCCTTTCCCACTTCAAAAGTCTCACATTTATTCTATATTATGCCCCTTACCTATCTCTTGGTTTGAGCAGTATTATGTTGATGACCCAAACCTTTTATCTTGTCTAGAATGATTAAAACATGCTTATCTTATGCCCCTACAAGTTCTAATCCTGTACCTATTTTTTAATTACCAGGACACAAGCATCAATCTCAGACTCTTATACTGATGCTAGTGTCACGTCACATAGGTGTCCATGGCCCTAAATTCATATAATTTTCAAATGAAATGTATCCTAATGGTTGGACTAAGTGATTTAATGTGAGATATTTATCAATGGGAGTGGTATATATTCACAATCACTCTTCATTCATTAACCACCTATAAAAGACCTAAAGAGACCAAGGCAACTTATCAAAAGCATTCCTTCAAGCATTTAATTGAGTAAAACTTCCATATTTTCTCCTATTTTCATATCAGCAATAGAGATAACACATCTACAAGTTTTAATTATTTAAGGAGAAACCCAAGAGCTATATTTTCTAACTTACAAGCTAGGTCACTATTGTACTTTCTTTTCACATATTGCATGATTCACACACAATCCAACACATGGGGGAAAAATACATCAGTCTGAAGCCCTCTTCGAAGTATTGGATATGTAGACAACACTCATTAACAAAAGGGTCTTTGGGGTTAGATTGACATCATGAGCCCATTAACCCATTTTTACTAAGGTCACTATGAAGATGAAAAACTAGGGTTTAACAATTTCATAATGACCAATAGTCCATGACCCAAATTTGAATACACCAACGTGAAGGCAAAGACCAGCTTAGAAACATCCAGATGGTCATATCTTTTTTCATCTAGTATTATATATAGGACATATGTGTCCAGTTCAATTAGTAACATCAACACTAATGTCTAAGGCTGATGCTAGTGTCCATAGCTCTAAAGACACTCAATCTCAAATTTAGAGACCATTCCAGAATCCTCTTCTAGTTTGCTTCCTAATTATTCTAGATCCAAAACTGTGTTAGCATCAGAAATAACTAAGTCCATTATTTCTTTGCCATTTTCATATTTAGCATAGTTTTACTTACTATTTTTATCCTATCTCATATTCAACATATGTTGTATATGAGTTTACAATTCAATTGGCCTATTATAGATTTGATTGCCACCCTTATGTATTGTCATTTATATATTCTTAACCCTATGTACCCAAGTATAATCTACATCCAAAATTATGGTTAAACATTTGGTGAACCTAATCTTTGAACTCCAAACCCTAGGTCAATTAAGGGTTTCTATTTTTTCTATTGCTAATCCTAAATTGCTATAAAATATGTGAAATATGGATCCATTTATCACCCATTTTGGGTTTTATTTTGTGATAGTTATTATGGTTTGTTACATTACTTTCCTTGTTAGATATAGTAAGAAAATTTATTATAATAATGAGAGAGTTTTAAAGTGGAAACAACACTTGATCCATCTTTAAAATTCCTTTTGCAATGTTACAAAGCCAATATCTAGACACCAATGTGCATGATCTCAACCATTTATTATACCTAAATATTACTTTAATGATATATACCATCCCACACCCTTTATTTTCCCATGGATTATACTATATTCCATGGTCCATGATGTTATTACTTGAAGAGATAAGGTTGCATAACCCATTCCACCACCCATTACCATATAATAGGTGCCTCCTAAACCTAAGCTTGTAATGAAATCTAAGGGATATAACAGTTGACCAATTTTTGGTCTTGCAGGCCAAAATTGGGCACCCCCTCCTTTTTCTTTGTAAAGAGTCTTTCACATCCATGATTTGGCTAAGTCATCCCTCAACTGCCTTGTGCAAAATACCCCCTATCAGACTTATTCCATGAAAAAGCCAAGTATTTTGTCATTTTGCTTAGCCAAGTGCATTTCAGGTTTGTCAGGTGTAGTTACTTCATCTACAACAATGAATTTTGAGTTTTAAAAACAACTTAACTTATGAAATTTTCATAAGTTAAGTCACTTGAAAAACCGATTTGGTCTTCACAGACCAAATCAGGTTTTCAAAATGACTTTACTTGTAACATTTTCATAAGTCAAGTTGCTTAATAAACATGATTTGGTCCTTGTATTGTTATTCAGACTTTGCAAGCATCTTTACTTATAAAGGTTTATAATTAAAGTCACTTGAAAAACCCGATTTGGTCTTGACAGACGAAATCAGGTTTTCCAAGTGTCTTTACTTATTTGCCTTATCAGTTGAAGTTGATGTGAAACCTGAAGTAGAAGCTCTTGGGAAGTCTGAAATGGTCTATCAAGAAGGAATCAAGTTTTCAAAGTGATTTTACTTGAAATATTCATGAGTTGTTTACGTTGAAGACCCTGGTTTGGTCTAGCATGCTCGCCAAATCAACGAATTTCTTCGGAGGACACCAAGTAAAGGAAGTAGACCTCTTCACTTTTTTGAAGGGTCATTTTCAAGATTCATAAAGGGTATGTACCCTTACAGAGGGAACCTCGGTAGGAAAAGAGACTATTGCAATTTCCCTGAAGGATAATTCAGGAAGCCAAGTGCCCTTATAGAAGGCAACAGGAGGAAGTGAAGAATGAAGACAAAAGCCCCGAAAGGCATATGCCCTTCAGGAAAAGAAGCAATCAAAAGAATCATTTCAGATAAAATGTTTGAAGGAATTCCTTCAGACATTTTTTCTAAAGGAATTCCTTCATAAATTTTGTCCAAAGGAAAGCATTAAGACAAAACTCAGAACTGTTCCAGCTGCTGACAAAGACAAAGGGCAGAATTAAAGACCAATCAGAACAAGATAAGTGGTATGCATAACTCATCAAAGGGATTTAATACATTTGGGTGGAAAATATCTACCAAAAAATAATAAATAGATTGGTTTTTAAACTATAAAGAAGAGCAACCCATGTTTTCACACTTCACCATTAATGTATAGCTAGTTGCGCCCAACATTGAAGAGAGCATGGTCTAGCCACAATAACTTGGGGATGGCTTTGTCAGTTGCTAGAAGGAGTATCCCATGATTTTTTAGGTCTAAAATAGAAAGGGTGGTGGCTTGGACATATACAACATGGCTCTCCCATATGCAATTTGAAGAATATGATAGTAACATGGTCTCTTGTCTCAGAAGTGTTTAACTCTAGCATGGGTCTCCTTTCCTTGTTTTGTCAGCATCTTGCTCTATATATTGTAATTTCTCATTTGAAAATAAAAAATATCTCTCAGCTTGTATGGTGAAGCCCTGCAAGAATTTACCTTGAATCAAGACATAAACATTTTACCTCCATTTGGGTTTACACGTTTGCATATGTCTATGGTTTTGATCTTGTGTCAAGTGATTTTATTTCATGCTTTCATAGTTTGAATCCAACATATCTAGTGTATTATGAGATCTTTCTTGTAGGGCAAAAATAATTGTCCATAGTAGAGTATAGGTGCATGTGAATATGCTACCATAGTGTGTCTTAACACCTCTGGTAATTCTTCCTCCCTGTATCTCCATAGCTCCCCTTGTTGAAACAGTGATGCAAAAGAGTTTCTTATGTCAAATGAAGTGTATGTCAACTTGTTCTTAGTGTAAAGTGTATGTCAAAACTGAGTAGACCAACCATTTTGGTGCATTACCACTTTAGTTTAGGTTCTGATTTCTAGTATTTCTCTCCCTTTTCATCCCCCCATTGTTAGCAATAGGAAATATAGGGCCTCAAGGTGCATCAAGGGAGCTAGCCCATAATCTAGAGATTCATATGTTTGCCACTCACAACAAAAGGGATGTCTCCATTGTGTCACATGGATAAAGAGAGCTGAGCCTCCCTTCATAGGTGCAATCCACCACATCAATAGTTTTTGGCATGCTCAGTGGGATAGTTTGTCCAAGGAGTTGAAGGATTTTCTGGTGTGTTCTTCATCCAATCAACCTTTGGAGGCATTTCAACCAACACCAATGGTGACTCCAAGTTGAATCAACTGGTTAAGTACTCTTGGTGCCATCAAGAAATCACATTTTAGTATGTATAATCCCATTATTCAAAAGCATGGGCCTTGTATTCTTTCATATAACTTTGATCAAGCTTAGGTTGTTCATGGAATCACCTCAAACACCTCTCCTAGTTTCCCTTCACCTAGTGTAAAGGAAATAATTCTAGATTTTGAGAAGCAAGTGATGGAGATAAATAGATTGCAGGAGCATAATAGATATAAGCAAGAGCTTATGTATAAAGAGGAGTGCTTGTTTCAGAAAGCTCAGGCCTTACAATCCATGAAGGAGGAATTAGAAAAATGGAAGAGTCCATTCATTCAAGGCAATCAACCTTGTGTGCATTCTCTCATTCCAAAGCAACCCTCTCCTATTCTAAAGAAATCCACCTCTTGTGTACCGAATCCTTTCTACCAAATAACACTTGTTCACTCTAGCTCATCTAATGCATTGACCACTCTTGCTCTTAATCCCTTGAACCTAGCTTTTCAACACCAAAGGGAATTAGAGTAGCCTCTCATAGAAATGAACCTTCTTAATTCCTTAGATTATGAATCCTCCTTTGAAGGGAATCATCTTATGCCTTTTGAAAAATAACACGTCTCTCTTCAAGAAACTCTTCCTGTGTATCAACAGTCTCTTCCTAATCTTCCTCAACCTCCTCAAGTCTTTCAACATGATGTCAAGATTCCAAGTTGGAGGAGGGAATACTGTTGGGGATCAACCAACAATATGATTACACTTATGAAAGTAATAAATTACAGAATTAAATCAGATAGATAAGTAACTAGAATCAGATAATAGCAAAGAACAAGAGATACAAGAAACCACCCTAAAAACTTGTATTAAAACTCTTTACAAAAGGAATACAATTGAAGAAACTTCTTTCTTCCACACCTCTCTCAGATGCACAAGATCTCTCTCTCTTAAGAGCTCTCTCTCTCAATTACAATCAATTCCAACACCCTAGATTGTTACAACTCTGTACTATTCTTCAACATTCACATACAATGAACTACTACAATAATCACACTAAGCTAAGAAGATCTAATTCTACATATAGAATTGGGAAACTTGAGCATGCACTTACAACCAACAGTTAAGTCTCTTGAACAAGGGCTCTAAAAACAATCTTACTAATAATAGAAATGCGAACTTAAGACTAAGACTTAAACTCATCATGCAAACACTCACTTCTGTCCTCGGAAATAGCATTCTGGACGCACAGGTAACTAACGCCGGTTCCTGTCTGCTTGCCTGTGACCGACGTCAGCCGATCCTCTGCCGACGCCGACGTTTCTTCAACTGCACCAAACTGACGTCGGTCGCTCTTGACTGACGCCGATGACTGTGTAAACCTACAACTTTGGTAATACGCTCATATGTGAAGCTTTTAGGCTCCACACATTAACAATCTCCCACTTGGAGATAAACAGCTGCACCAGTACCTGTACAACAACATCTTCTAGCTCCTCCATCTTCAACTCAATCATGAAGACCAACAGAAGTTGAATGAAGATTCAACTTCTCCTTGGTAACCAGCTTGGTTAACATATTAGTAGGATTCCTATCTATATGGATCTTCTCCAGCTTCAAATCACCATCTTCCAATACCTGTCGTATGAAATGGTACCTTAGCTGTATGTGCTTTGTTCTTGAATGAAAGGCTGAGTTCTTAGCCAAATGGATTGCACTCTGACTGTCACTATACAATCTGCAACTTCCATGCTCCCTTCCAAGCTCCTCCATGAACCGTGTCATCCATATCATCTCTTTGCTAGCTTCTGTGGCTGTAATATACTCTGCTTCTGTAGTTGACAAGGCAACAACCTTCTGCAACTTAGATATCTAGCTAACCACCGTTCCACCTACAGTAAAAACATAACCTGTAGTGCTCCTCCTGCCATCCAAATCACCTGCCATATCTAAATCTACATAACCATGTAGAGAAGTATCTGAACCTCCATAGCACAAGTGCCTACTGCTGGTTCCTCTCAGATATCTAAGGATCCACTGAACTGCTTTCCATTGTTTCTTACCTGGATTGGCCATATACTTACTTACAACTCCCACTGCTTGGGCAATATCTGGTCTAGTACACACCATTGCATACATCAAACTCCCTACTGCAGAAGAATATGGAACCTTACTCATGTACTCTACCTCATCATGTGAATTAGGACATTGTTCTTTACTCAATTTAAAATTTCTAGCCAAAGGTGTGCTTACCAGTTTAGCATCCTGCATATTGAACCGTTTCAACACCTTGTCCACATAATCCTCTTGAGACAATATCAACCTGTGATTTTTCCTGTCTCTCTTAATGCTCATGCCAAGGATTTTCTTTGCTGCTCTCAAATCCTTCATAGCAAATGTTTGAGCTAATTTCACCTTAAGCTCAGAGATATCCTGCATGTGTGATCCGGCAACCAGCATATCATCTACATACAACAATAGAATAATATATCTACCATTATCCAATCTCTTAAAATACACACAATGGTCAGATTGACACCTACTGTAGCCATGCTCAGTCATAAACCTGTCAAATTTCAAATATCACTGTCTAGGAGCTTGCTTGAGGCCATACAAGCTTTTCTTCAATCTGCACACTAACTTCTCCTTACCCTTGACCTCAAATCCTTCCGGCTGTTCCATATAAATTTCCTCATCCAAATCTCCATGAAGAAATGCTGTCTTAACATCTAGCTGCTCAAGATGCAAGTCCTCAACAGCAACCAAAGACAGTACAATCCGTATAGAAGTCATTTTAACAACAGGAGAAAAAATCTCACCAAAATCAATACCTGGCTTTTGTGCAAATCCTTTCACTACCAATCTGGCCTTATATCTCATCTGTCCATTCTCACATTCTTTCAACCGGAAGGTCCATCTGTTCTTCAGTGTTCTCTTACCAGCTGGCAATTCAACCAAATCCCATGTTTGGTTCTCTCTTAAGGACTCCAACTCCTCAACCATGCCACGCTCCCACTGACTCTTGGACTCCACCTATATTGCTTCTTCAAAACTTTCTGGTTCTCCACCATCAGTTAGCAATAAATAAAATAATGAAGGAGAATATCTAATTGGAGGCTTACTTACCCTTTCAGACCTCCTGATGGGTGTCTGAGACTCATTCACAACACGCTGTCCACCCAAATTCTCTGACAGTGACCGACCTCGGTCACCTCCAGACCTGTTACTGACTGACGCCAGTTCTGCCTGATCGACGCCGGTGCCTGTCCTGCCGACATCGGTCTCTATATGACCGACCTCAGTTTCTATTCTGCTGATGCCGGTTCCTAACCTGCTGACGTCGGTCTCTGTGTTTTCCTGCAAGTGATTATTTCTTTTTCTCGCGAGCTCATTTTGGACCATCACCTCGTCTAATTCACTATTGCTCTGCCCAGATTGATTCAGCTTCTTCAACTGATCACTATACATCACTTTTTCATTGAAAACAATGTCACGGCTCCTAATTATCTTGTTAGTTCCTAGATTCCAAAATTTGAAACCAAAATCATCTGAGCCATAGCCAATAAATGTGCACCTCATAGACTTAGCATCGAGCTTCTTTCTATTTTCCTTATCTACGTGCATAAAGGCTTCACAACCAAAAACTTTAAGAAAAGAGAGATCTACCTTTTTACATGTCCAAGCCTCTTCTGGAATTCCACCATCCAGAGCTGTGGAGGGTCCTTTGTTAATCAAGTACACTGCAGTGTCAACAGCTTCTGCCCAAAACTCTAAAGGCAAACCAGCATGCAATCTCATACATCTTGCACGCTCCATGATTGTTCTGTTCATCCTTTCAGCAATACCATTCTGTTGAGGTGTCCTTGGAACCATCCTTTGCCTATGGATTCCATGCATGTAACAATACCAATTGAACTTATAACTGTAGAACTCTCCACCATTGTCTGATCTCAGGCACTTTAATCTTTTGCCTGTTTCATTCTCAACCATAGCTTTTGAAATCTTAAAAGTCTCAAATACATCAGATTTCTTCTTAATACAGTAGATCCATACCTTTCTTGTAGCATCATCTATGAATGAAACATGGTACTATGATCCTCCAATAGAAGCTACTTGAGCCGGTCCCCACACGTCTGTGTGAACAAGCTACAACTTATGCTTCTTCTTTGTAGACCCAGTCTTGAGAAAACTAACCCTTTTCTATTTTCCAAATACACAGTGCTCACAAAATTCTAGATCCATGCTTTTCAAATCTGAAAGCTTACCTTTAGACTTAAGAATTGACATCCCCTTCTCACTCATGTGGCCAAGCCTTGAGTGCCACAATTTTGCATCCACATCTGAAGTAGATAATACAAGAGAATTGTTAGTAACACAATTACACAAATAGAGAGTACCAACTCTCTTACCTCTGGCCATAACAAGTGCACCCTTGGTCACCTTCCAAGATTCTGCTGTGAGAGTTACTGTACAACCCTCATCCCCTAACTTTCTTGCAGAAATCAAATTTCTCTTCAAGCTAGGAACATGCATAACTTCTCTCAACACCCATGTGTTGCCATTCTGCATTTTCAGCTGCACTTTACCTTTGCCAATAATTTTACAGGGTTCATCATCCCCTAGATATACTATTCCAAAATCTCCATGGATATAGTCACAAAAATATTCCCTATTAGGGGTAGCATGAAAAGATGCACCAGAATCTAACACCCAAGATTCTATATTATTATGCAAAGAGAATATTAAAGCATCTTGTGCAATACCTGCAACCTTTGCTTCTTCTTTTCCTTCGTGCTAATTGTCCTCCTTAGGTTTTGACCAGCAATCTCTACTTATGTGCCCCATCTTTCCATAGTTCTAACATTGTGGCCTTCTACCATTTTTAGATTTGGATCTGCCTTTCCCCTTAGACTTGGATCTTGATCTCCCTTTCTTGCTCTTCTCTTTTTGCCTTCCCCTGCTCTCAAAACTTAAAGCATTCCCAGATGTCTCTTCTGTGCTTTTCTTGCGAATTTCCTCATTCAAGATAACACTAACAACATCCTCTACTTTTACAATATTTGATGCAGATGCAGTATTGCTAACTGCCATTACTAAGCTATGCCAGCTTTTAGGCAAAGAACATAATATTAAAAGAGCTTTTATTTCATCATCAAATATAATTTTGACTGAACTTAATTGATTTACGATACCATGGAAATCATTCAGGTGATTAGATATAGATCCACCTTCCTGCATATGCAAATTGAATAGCTGCTTCATAAGATATACCTTATTAGAAGCTGAGGGTTTTTCGTACAAATTTTCTAGAGTAGTCATCAACTCTACTGTTGTTTTTACCTGTGATAAATTAGATATCACAGTAGATGCTAGACTCAGTCTTATAGACCCCAGAGCCTTTCTGTCAAGAACTTCCCATTCTTCATCCTTCATGTCTGTGGGCTTCTTTGCAATCCCACCTAACGGTAAGTATAGATCCTTCTGATACAGATAGTCCTCTATCTGCATTCTCCAATGTTGATAGTTTTTGCCATTGAACTTCTCCATTCTCGGTTTACTTTCATCTGCCATTGCTTCTCCCACTCAAACAAAAATGCCTGCAGAAACTCCTGTGAGCAACCTATAATCAATACACACTACACAAATCTGAACCGCCTGTTAGTGAACTTGAGCTTTGATACCAATTATTGGATGTCAAACTCTAAACCTACAACCAAGGCTCTGATACCACTTGTTGGGGATCAACCAACAATATGATTACACTTATGAAAGCAATAAACCGTGGAATTAAATCAGATAGATAAGTAACTAGAATCAGATAATAGCAAAGAACAAGAGATACAAGAAACCACCCTGAAAACTTATATTAAAACTCTTTACAAAAGGAATACAATTGAAGAAACTTCTTTCTTCCACACCTCTCTCAGATGCACAAGATCTCTCTCTAGATCTCTATCCCTTAAGAGCTCTCTCTCTCAAGTACAATCAATTCCAACACCCTGGATTGATACAACTCTGTACTGTTCTTCAACATTCACATACAATGAACTACTACAATAATCACACTAAGCTAAGAAGATCTAATTCTACATATAGAATTGGGAAACTTGAGCATGCACTTACAACCAATAGTTAAGCCTCTTGAACAAGGGCTCTAAAAATAATCTTACTAATAATAGAAATGCGAACTTAAGACTAAGACTTAAACTCATCATGCAAACACTCGCTTCTATCCTCAGAAATAACATTCTGGATGCACAGGTAACCGACGCCGGTTCTTGTCTGCTTGCCTATGATCGACATCGGTCGATCCTCTGCCGACGCTGGCATTTCTTCAACTGCGCCAGACCGACGTCGGTCGCTCCTGACCGACGCCGGTGACTGTGTAAACCTGCAACTTTGGTAATGTGCTCATATGTGAAGCTTTTAGGCTCCACACCTTAACAAATACCATGAACCAGCTCAGGGCCTTGGAAATGATGAAGCTATTGCCTATTCTAAAGAGAAGATTTTTAGCCCCAAGGTCATGAGTTGGAAGGAAACAATGGAATCATGGGGAAGGAAGGAGGAGGAGAAAGATTTTGATCAAAACCTTGAATAAGGTGAAGTTGCTTCTACACATGGTGATCCTCATAATCTCTAAGAAAGGATCTTCCAAGAGAATATAGTTAAACAAATTATAGAGTTGGAGTCCAGAATGAGGTTCCTCAGCCAAGGTGTGATGGATGGTTTAGACCAGAAAATAGATTCCATGTATGAACACACCCCATCTACACTCCTTCAAGAGAACTATCAAGCCACATCTAATGTGGATGAAGTGTTGGCCAAATGGAAGGAAGAGAATCATTCAATTCTAGCTCAAGGATTGCCTCCTATTCCACATGAGTTTGTCCATCAACCCTCCACTCCATTCTTTCTCAAGGAGGAACCTATTTTGAAAGAGAAAAGTGAAGAAGAGAGGATCCAATTTGAAGCTGCCCAAGAGGATATCATGAGTGATAATGAGGATGAGATCATCATGGATGCTCCGTTTGAAGACATCATCAACAATGGAGAAGACATAGGTCATGCATACATGTGGATGCCCAAAAATATGAAGAAGAGGTTGGCAAACTTTATTTGTCAATAATGGATGATGAGGAATGGAAGCATGGTGAGCTCTTTCCTCCCTTGTTTGATGAACTTCCTTATTGCTTTGATGAGGATAATGACCATGCCATGGGACCTGAGTTGGAGGAGGATCAGAAGCATGTCTTTGAACAACTAGAGACTCTTATTTTTTAGCAAGAAAAGGAGAGGCCTATCCATCTTGATGAAAGCTTTGAAGAAGAGAGCCTTGATCAAGAAGGTGATGTTATATGGGATGAACAAGTGGTTTGTGATCTCATTCTAGACACCACATTGGTCACCCTTCTTCAAGAAGACCATAATGAAGTAGAAGATCAATTTGACAGGATCCTTAATAAAGGGCTGAAGGGAACAAGTCAATCCATGGTACATTTCAAGGGGGATATGAGCTAAATGAGGATTATGGTGATAAGATAGCAACCATTGATTTCTTGATGAAATAAACTAACATGAGGGGCTAGCATGAATCAAGTTTCAAAGGGCAAAGTAAATACATAGATAATGGAGACATGTTTGACCCTGATCCATTTAGATACAAGCCAATCAAGGTGGTAAGCAAGAAGGGTAAGTCACCAAGCTTCCATTCCATTTAGCCACTTTTCTGGACCCATAATTTTCTTGCCATGAAGGAGACTTAAGAAGTTTTCCCTTTGATCCAAGAGGGAGGCAAATGTATCTATTTAGTTATACATAGTTGTTTGATTTCAGTTGTGCCTTTCATTTCCCCTAAGTGTTATTTCACACATGTGTGTAGTTGTTTATCCTTTGTTATGTGTGTTTTCCTTTATGTTTGAGGTAAAATCTTTGCTGGTTCATAGGTCCTTACCCCTGTTGTTAACTTCTCCAAGATGCATCCTGACTCCATGTCCAATAGACTTAGAGGCTACCAGTCTTCCCATGCATAACAAACATGCTTTCCCTATAAGTCGCCAAATGTGTTAACCAATTTTTGGTCTTACAAGCCAAAATTTTTCACCCCCTCCTTTTTCTTTGCAAAGAGTCTTTCACATCCATGATTTGGCTAAGTCATCCCTCAACTGCCTTGTGCAAAATACCCCCTATCAGACTTGTTCCATGAAAAATCCAAGTGTTTTATCATTTGACTTAGTCAAGTGCATTTTTGGTTTGTCAAGTACAATTACTTCACCTATAGTAGTGCATTTTGGGTTTTACAAACAACTTAACTTATGAAATTTTTATAAGATAAGTAACTTGCAAAACCCAATTTAGTCTTCACATACCAAATCAGGTTTTTTAAATGACTTTACTTGTGAAATTTTTATAAGTCAAGTTACTTAATAAACCTAATTTGGTCCTTGTAGTGTTATTCAGACTGTTCAAGTATCTTTACTTATAAATGTTTATAAGTAAAGTCACTTGCAAAATTTGATTTGGTCTTGACAGACCAAATCGGGTTTTCCAAGTGTCTTTACTTATTTGCCTTATCAACTAAAGTTAGTGTGAAACCCAAAGTAAAAGCTCCTAAGAAGTTTGAAATGGTTTATCAAGAAGGAATCAAGATTTCAAAGTGCTTTTACTTGAAAGCTTCATGAGTTATTTACATTGAAGAACCTAGTTTGGTCTAACATGCTCGCCAAGGCAACAAATTTATTTGGAGGACACCAATCAAAGGAAGTGGACCTCTTCACTTTTTTGAAGGTCATTTGTAAGATTCTTGAAGGGTATGTACCCTTGCAGAGGGCATTTTTGGATGAAATAAACCCTTGTGGAGGGCACTTGGGCAGGAAAAGAGACCATTGTAATTTCCCTAAAGGGTGATTTGGGAAACCAAGTGCCCTTACATAGGACACTAGGAGGAAGTGAAGAATGAAGACAAAGGGCCTGAAGGGAATGTTCCCTTCAAGAAAAGAAGCAATCAAAATAAATAATTCCTTAAGACATTTTATCCGAAGGAAAGCATGGCAAAAAACCTAGCAGAAAAGAGACAAAGGCAAAGGCTCAAGGAGTAGAAGACCGCCAAGAGCCCAAAGGCTCGATAAGTAAAGACAAGCCAAGAGGAAATTAGGAAAACAAAAATCAAAACAAAGAGACAAAATATGGGCAAAGACAAAGCAAAAAAGACAAAACTCAGAACTGTTCTCGCTAATGACAAAGATAAAGGGTAGAATTAAGGACCAATCAAAACAAGACAAGTGGCATGAACTACTCAAAAAAGGGAGTTAATACATTTGGATGGAAAATATCTATCGAAAACCAATAAATAGATTAATTTTTGAACAATAAAGGAGAGCAGCCCATGTTTTCATGCTTCACCATTAATGCATAGCCAGTTGTGCCTAGTATTAAAGAGAGCATGGTCCAACCATAATAACTTAGGGATGGCTTTGTCAGTTTCTAGGAGTATCCCATGCTTTTGTAGGCCAAGGATAGCAAGGGTGATGGCTTGGACATCTACAACATGGCTCTCTCATATGCATTTTGAAGAATATGATAGTAGCATGGTCTCTTGTCTCAAAAGTGTTTGACTCTGGCATGGGTCTCATTTCCTTGTTCTATCAACATCTTGCTCTATATATTGTAATTTATCATTTGAGGAAAAAAAACATCTCTTAGCTTGTATGGTAAAGCCCTGCAAGAATTTACCTTGAATCAAGACATAAGCATTTTACCTCCATTTGGGTTTACACTTTTGCATATGTCTATGGTTTTGATCTTGTGTCAAGTCATTCTCTTTCATGATTTCACATTTTGAATCTAGCATATCTAGTATATTATGAGCTCTTTCTTGTAGGTCAACAAGAAGTGTCCATAGTAGAGTATAGGTGCATGTGAACATGCTACCATAATGTGTCGTAGAACACTTCTGGTAGTTCTTCCTCCCTGTATCTCCATAGGGCCCCTTATTGAAAAACTGATGCAAAAGAGTTTATCATGTCAAATGAAGTGTATATCAGCTTGTTCTTGGTGTAAAGTGTATGTCAAAGCTGAGTAGATGAAACATTTTGGTGCATCACCACTTTAGTTTAGGTTTTGATTTCCAATATTTTTTTCCCTTATCATCCCCCCCATTGTTAGTAGTAGGAAATCTAGGGCCTTAAGGTGCATCAAGGGGAACTATCCCCTAGTCTAGAGATTCATCCCTCATGTTTGCCACCCACAACAAGAGGGATGTCTCCATTGTGTCGTATGGATGAAGAGAGCTAAGCCTCCCTTCATAGGGTGAAATCCACCACATCAACAATAACATTATTAAATAATTGAGCAATACACATGCTAGGATTTCAATTCTTGAGCTCCTAAAGCAATTTAATGTTTACAAAAATGTCCTATATGAGGCATTACATGAGACACAATTTCCAAGTGATATTGATCTTGATTATTTTACAGATATCATGAAATATTTCAAGAAAAATACCAAGCTCATTAGCTTTGATCCAAAAAATTACCATCCAAAGATATTATTGACCAAGACTTTCCATTATTCATACAAGTAACCATGTAAAATAAGGATTTCAAAAGGGTGCTCATTCATAATGGATCAGGCCTAAAAATTTATGGCATATACTTCCTAACCACCATGGGAATTAACACCAATCTTTTTCAAAAATTAGTCATGCGTATAAAGGAGTTTGATAATTCACATAGCCCTCTAGTTGGACAAATCACTTTTGATGTGACATTGGGGCCAAACCTAGTCCCAAATACATTTCAGGTGATGTCTCAATCATTACATTATAATTTACTTTTGGGTAAACCTTGGATACATTCAATGGAAGTAGTACCTTATACACTTCATAAATGTGTAAAATTCATAAATGATGGGACCTTATTGACTATGCCTATCGATGATACACCTTTCAAATTTTGTAAAATGATAGATTTTAAAATAAAGGGCATCCTTATAGTGGTACCACCATAATAATGCATTCCTCTTGATTGTATACATACTTTTGAAATGGGTCAGTCAAGTACAATGATGCCTTCATCTCCAAAAGTAAATAAGACACTAGCCACTGAGGTGAACATAAATATACATCGAGAGTAAAAGTAGTTCACAAATAAACCAATAATACTAAAACTTCAAGAACCCCTATTGTTTGAGCTTCCATTATTAGTGAACACTAAACAAATAGATGGCCATGTTTCAAACTATTATGATAGTGATAATGTAAATGCTTATGAAATGACAAATGAAAAATGCAAAAATTAAAATTTGATTCAATTAATCACCTTTTGTGTAACCTATAGGCTAGATTAAATATAGGCTAAATCCATTTTCAAAAGACACCAAGCTAAATAAAGATAAGGGTAAAGAGAAAATAGAAGGAAAACATGAAAATTCTTGTTATTCCATACATCCCAATTGGAAAAAACATTGAGTCAACCTTACAAGGGTTAAATGCAAATTCATCATGTGAACAATGTGGAGTATTCTCAAAAGGATTCACAAAAAACTTTATAGATCACAACATAACAAGATACTCTAGATACCATGTTATCTATGTTATTTAAACATAAAATAATTTGTTTACCTTATACTAGACACATATCATGCAGTAGACTTCTACATATAGAAGACAAGATACCATATTGTAAATTTCATTGGATCATTAGATGCATTACAAATCAATGTGAGTTATTGTAGAACCTAATTCATAAATATAAGAATTAAGGATGCATAAACATTGTGTTTGATGTGAGAAAAAGGTAAAATCCTTCCTATCTTTCATGAAGAAAATTATCTCTCAAAACAACCAAAACATGAAAATTTAACTATTACTGATAATATTGATTGGGTATATTGCCACCATATCCAGTTTGATAATAATAAGTGGGATAAAACTTGTAGAACCATATTTATCACACAATTGGGACATACTATAAATGAACTAATATATTCTCCACTAATGCCAGAATATCAAAGATACTTTTGGTTACCTATCACCTATGACCCACATGTGGAAACTTACACCATATGGATATTAGACCATGTAACACATATGCAACTAAATTTTGGAAAAAATTGGCTAGTTGAGTGGAATGCTAAGCTAGATACTACAAACATGTGTGTTATTTTTCTTAATTTGGGTACACATATTTTTATACAACATGATGGGTATGACTATTTACCTGCACCATTGGATTTAGGTAAACCATTAGATAGAAACATTAAATAGGTGGTAGTACATTGATATAAACAAATATTGATAAATTTTCTAGGTGGTCCTACACCTTTTGATGATGAGGAATTACTTTATTAGACTTCATATATTACAAAATACCAAAAAAATCAAAAACATTCAAAAATCCTAAAAAAGTTGTGGCACCTACATAATCTATTGGCTCTTTGGCATTTATGTGTTGGTTCCATGTTGATGGATGACATATTAGTTACTTCTACATGTGTTTCACATTTCTAGTTGACCGTACATGCATACAAAGATACATGAGCTATTCCTATTTCAGATGTTGGGCCTCCACTCTACTCATATCATGTGGACATTGGGGGCATCTGCTTATTTGATCTTGATACACAGATTATATCATTCTATGGTCTCTTCATTATCATGTTTGATCTCTTATGTGATTACACATGCATTTATTCATGATTAAATATTATACATGGTAATTGATATGCTATACACTTCTCATGTTTTACTAACACATTTAATCCATGGGATAAAATGATATGTTTATGTTGGTTGCTTATGCTTTCCTTTATGCACTTGTTTGAGTGTCTTGACTTGTTATTGTTTTGCTTGTTTGAACATTTTAATATGCTATTTTTTTGTGGTCCCCATGCCTATGTGTGCTTTCTTTGAAATTTCAATATGTCATTTTTATTGTATGAACATTTGATTATGTCATTCTTGATTTTGTGATATTTTACTAAGTCATGTCCCTTCGATTGTGTGGCATTTAAATATAATGATTGTTTGCAGTTTCCTAAGACAATTATGTGTTGACTTGATTTTGATTGATCTTATATGTGTGTTTTTTTTCTTATTGAGATTGTCATATCACTATCTAGATGTTGCCATGATATTTATCATGCACCTTAGGCCTTCATGTGATCACATTATTCTATGCACTTTAATGCTACATTTACTAGACATGTTATTATGTATGCTACACAATTCCATTCACAAACTATTTAGTTGTCTTATCCTTTTGAGGTGAGATAAATACCGTTTTATATTATTCCCTCACCTCAAAAGAGGGGAATATTAGTAGGGGAATGTCATAGAGGCATTTTATCTACATTTGGCATAGTTTTCATATTCACTGGGGGCATGATTTGGAAGCATGTTCTCCACACTTATTCAATATTCAGTATAATTTTTAGATTCAATGGAGGCATGCTTTGGAAACATGTCCTCCACAATCAATCAGTATTCAAAACAAACCCAAACTCAATGGGGGCATGCTTTGGAAGCACAATCTACACACTTATTCAATATTTGACACAATTTTAAGATTTATTGAGGGCATGCTTTAGAAGCATGTTATCCACACTTATTCAGTGTTTGACATACCCAAATTCAGTGGAGGCATGTTTTAGAAACATGTATTCCACATTGGTACTTATTTTAGTTTTTAAATTTCTCCATATATAGCAGGGGAATGTTATGGTAACATACTACCCACACGTGCAAAAAATTATAAATTGGCCAAAGCACACACTTACATGATTCAAATACACATTAATGGTAGAATTATATACATCGGTACCATTGTTATACATAGTTTTAACATGAGACATACTTAGGTGAATATGTTATGCAATGTGTGCCTAATATTTCAAAATCTAAATTAGTTTAAAATTTCAAAAATATTCTATGGACTGTCATTACCCACCAGATTAGATTGTTATGGACTATATTGAGCCAACTTACTACAATAATTGGTTTGATTTTGGTATGGTTGAGGTGATTAAATCACTTAATATTTACAAGTTTATAGGTTGGACTTGATTACATAATCTAACCTCATCAAATATATGGTATAACTTAATTTTATTCACTCATGATCACCAAGTTATAAGTATGATTAGGTTATACGATTGAGTTAATCTCAACTGCCAAGTGAAAATTAACCCTTTTCTCTAAGGTTGGGGGCATGTACTTTCTGATATCTCTCTATCTCCTTAGATATATGCACTTTTTAGATTTATATATTTATCCTAATCTCAGTTTTAGTGATTCATAATGATGCATCTTTCAAATCAAGTTACCAATTGGCAAGGTAGTTGCATCAAAACACGTGTACTCCTAAACCTTTCTTTTTAAATTTTAATTAGTTTCAAATTATTTTAATTTAATATATATGCACTGATTATATACTATAACATGATCTTATTTGTAGATCAGTCACCAACAAAGCACTCAAGTTGGGCTCAGACAAAGGTAAGGTGTGTTATCCCTTTGAGAGCCTAAACACAACTTGAAACCAACCATAGACATATTTTCTAGCACCCATTCTACAAGTCAAGTTGAGTCACACAGTTCTTAAAGCTTAAGGCATAAACCACAAGAAACACTAAAAGAAATCATAGGATTAATGTGCTTTAGTGTGTGTTTCTTCTCCTTGAATTTTTCTTGTCTTCTCTCTGTTTGAGTTGTGAGATTGCTTGTATCTTATTCTTTCCCCTCTTTGCATGGTTTTAACTAGGCAATAACAAAGGAATTGAGAAAACTAGGATCCACCTCTTAATCATCCATTTTCCTCTTCCTTTTCTTCCATAGATTATGTCTTGAATGCAGATGGTTCCCCCACCCTTTTAGTAATCCTGACATCACTCAGATGGTTACTCAAGGAAATGCATATTTTGTTGCCTTTTTGGATAACAACCCTATAGCTCTTCAACATTACCTCAACACTATCTCTCACCATACCTCTACTTCAGATCCACCTACTGAATTTCCCTATGGGATGCCATCCCACCTTATGGGCATCACCTCTAGTGCCTCCACTTCTAGTGAACCTTTGGTTACCTAGGCCTTATCTTCCACCCATCATCCCACTGACACCATTGTCCAAAACCAATCTACCCAACCAATCAACAACCAAACACCATCTACCCCAACTAATAAATCTTCTAACATAAGAACAACCCAGCCTTTGGCCACCCATACCCCTCTTACAGTGGGAGTACCTTATACCAATGTTGCTACTTTCCCTCTTATTTCCAACCCACCTACCTCCACTCCACTCCAGAGTTTGGTGGTTCCTATACCTTCCACCCTTGCACCCATCAACACTAATATCACCACCTATCCCCAACTCACCAACTTAACTTTACCTCCCATTCAATCCATATCAGCTTCATAACAAGTACATATTACACCTAGCCTAAGCCATATCCCAAACCCATAAGGATATGTGTCCCCATCCTCCACCCAACCTTCCACATCTACCTACCTATACCCAAAACCCTCTCAACCACTCCCATCCACACACCAATATGTGATAACTTCCCAACCTTCTATTGGTTATGCTTATGTTGCACCTACCCAAACCCAACAAAACCTACCCTATAACTATAGGGGTGCACAACCATAAAGTGATCTTGTCAAATTGCTAATGAACAAAATGAGCACCTTAGAGTCATCTATCTCTGGTACCTAGAACCTTTTATCATATGACTAAATATGTAATGAACCTATTCACCCATCTATCCATGTCTAACCTTACCCACCTTAATGGGAGCTTCCCAAATTTTCTAAAATTCAAATCAAGGAAGATCCCAAAAAACATTTGAGGTCATTTAGGCACTCATGCTACTTGATTTCCTACAATGATGCTCTCCTCTTTCGAACATTCCCCATATCTCTATCAAGTTCAAAACTAGATTGGTATAGTGTCATTCCCAGGCACCCTCTCTTTTCTTTTACCCAGCTCACCTAAACCTTCCTAGACCACTTTTCTATAAACATATTTAGGAAGGTTTCCATCATCGATCTATACTCCATTTGATAGTTTGATGATGAATCTATTACTAACTTCATGGACCATTGGAGAAGTCTTATAAACCAACTCTCTTTATTTTTGCCCCAACCTGAGTTGATTGAGGTCTTCACTCGGGCATGTGCCAATCAGATTTCCTCTAATTTATGAGTTCAAAGCTTTAGGACCTTTGAAGAGGCTTTCTCCATGGTCCATAAATTAAAAAATAGATTCATTGATGAGGTAAAATTAAAGTTGAAAAATAAAAACTTTGCCTTTAAATCAAGTAGGACCTCATTCTCCAAACCCAACAACCAAAACAACACTCAAATCAAAAATAAGGGAACCACAGATGTAGTTTTCCTTAAAACTGCCCCTCCACCCATTGTTAACCAATCTAATTCTTATAATTCTTCCAATAAAAATACCAAGAATGCAAACCACAACAACCAAGATAATTTAATCCATTATAGGAGTCATACGCTTCAGTCTTGGAGAAACTGTTAAAATCCAACATTATCTAACTTCCTCCAATCAAACCTCCACAAAAATTCAACTCTTCTCATCATGCACCTGCTTGGTATAAAGAGAATGAATTATATGCCTTCCATCATGTCATTGGACATGATGTTAGTAGGTGAAACACCTTCAAGAGTGTTATCCAAAATCTCATTGACAAGGGGGAGCTTGCGCTATACAACCCCAATCCAATCCCAAACCAATCACTTGACATCTTCAGATAACTATTTCCCAACCATGCTCCATTTGCCAATAATGAAAACAATGTAAAATCCTCCCACAAGGTACACACTATTAACATGGTGCTTAGTGAACTCATTGCTGAGGAGACCACTATCCAACCTACCCTACCATACCCTCCACTTTATGAGGTAGTGGAGTCACCAACCTCTCCTTTGAAAACTAAAACAAAGCAGATAACTTTTTACCTTCCTTCACATGTCAAGATAGTGGAGCAACCAACCGCTCTGGTAAATATACCAAATGAGATGACCATTCTCACCACACCTTTTTCTTGTATCATATAATAATCCACTCTCCCTTTGGAAAGCAACTGTAAGGAAGAAACATTCTACCTACTCCTCCTATTGATAAACTACCTTCCCAAGCCTCAAAACCTTTGATTGAGGCAAGGGATGAGCTACCCACTCCCCTTTTTCCACCTGTGGGCTTATCTTTTAAGAACAACATCGAGGGGATCAAACCTATCTACAAACATTTTTCTCAGCTAGTCCAAAACTTAGCATACCTATCCCAACCTAACATGGATAGTGCCACATTTTGGCACCATCTCAGACTTCCTTACCTAACTAGGAAAGAACCCCCAACCACAACATTATCAACCCAACCTATCACCTCTTCTGGCAAACCCACCATTATCACACCCAAACCATTAGATGTCTCTACCAACCAAACCATCACCAAATCAACTCAACCTAACTTACCTGAAGTAACTAATTTACCTCTTATCATTCTAACCAAGCCTACCATGAATCTTGGCATATTTAATACTCAAAACCTTACTCATCTATCATTAAAGGTGGATTTAAACCCACCAAACACAAAATAAACCTCTAACCAAATCAACCAAGAGATAAAAACCACCTAAGATCCCAAAAAATAAAACTTTACCTTCCCTCTCTATTTTTCCTTCTATTCGAGGACCTCACCCCTCTATATTAGAAAGGAAACCAACCACCCCAAACAAAGCTCAAACCTAACCACCACTTTTGGTCACACCATCACTGCTACTTTCATTCTCACCCATCTTTAACACACCTCTTATAACCAAACTTCCTATCCCTTAGGTCTCCACCCCAACACCTTCTACCTCTAAGTCATCCACCTCCAAGCTATCCATGCCTAAAGCATCTACAAATAAAGATACTTTACCAAAGACTCCCACCATCAAGCCTCCTCATAAAAGGGCTCTTAATCCAACCACTAAATCTAAGAATCCCATGCCCTTATCACCTTTACTAGAGTCCTACTCAACCATCCATCAGAGGTTATTGTAATTATCTTGCTTAACCTTACCACCTATCAGACCGTTTAACCCACAGAGTCCTAAACCATCTTGGTATAATGACAAACTAATATGTTCATACCATAGGAGACCTGGGCATGACACAAAGAATTATAAGGCTCTCCAAGCATTAGCCCATCAACTATATCATGAGGATGACTTATTATTAGAGGAGCCTTTTTTGAGACCCACATTGATCCAAGAACTAATAGCCATCGACCAACACCTACCTATCCCTCCACTCTCACTTTAGAATGAGGAGGAACCAAAGTAGTCACCTAGCCTAACTCTTTCCCCAATCCATACCATCTATGTGGTTACATGATCACAGGGTAAACCAAAGGATAAGGGGAAGATAAAGGTGTCCATTCCATGGACATATACCTCTTCCTCCACCCAACCACTCAACCAACACCAAGCACCTTTAACTTCAACCAAACCCAAAGTGCCCATCTTAGGACCTTCTCACTATAATCCATCTAAATCAATCCAATGAGTAGTTCTGAAATAACTTCACTAGATGTCGGTGAAGATGACTTTGTATGAACTGATCAAAACCTCACCCCATCATCACCAAGAATTAATAAAAGCATTTTAGTCTATAGAGGTTAGGACAAATTACCCATAAAATTTAGTAGCATTTATTAGAGCTCTATAGTTTTCTAACCTTGTTACCTTCAAGGATTCAGAAATACTCTTTATCCATCCAGATGATCCAGACCCTTTCCTCTTCATTACCACCTACATCAACTAAATCTGTATCAAGAGGGTTATGATTGATGAAAGAGCCACCATTAACACCATCTCCTCCCATGCCTATGACCAACTTGAATTGAAAAAAGCATGTTACAAACCTCAACGGTGCTTTGATCATTCAATGATACCATGACCACAACTCTAGGAACTATTGTCCTTCATATTCACCTAGGATCCTGTATGCAACCTGAGCTCCTTTATGTAGTGTAAGGTGATTTCTAGTACAACATCTTGTTGGGATGCCCTTGGATTTGTTCCATGGGTTGTGTGCCCTCCACCCTACATCAGTGCATCAAATTTGATCATGAAGGTCAAGTTGTTACCATACAAGTTGACCTGATCCCCTTCACATCATGTAACATGACATACCAACCCAATGATGTTCTCATCCCTCCATCCAATAAGCCTTAACTAGTGAATGATGAAACCCCATCATTTTCTACTAATGAAGCATCCACTAGTTCTTTCATCCCTTCCACCCAAATCCACACAATAGACCCTTTAGAATCAACCTTCCAATATCTTTCATTGGGGGAGTATTGCCTTCTAACCCTTGATGCTTTCTCTACTCCCTAAAAGTATGGAAAACTTGACCACCCACCTAGTTATGACACTAATATTGGAACCGTTATTCCTTTTGGACCCTCAGCTTAACGGGAGGATGACATCAGAGTCCCAGCCATCAGGGACTTCTTCTTTCTTCCCTTTCTCTCTCCCCCCTTTTTTGATATAAATAAGAGGTATTGGAGCCAAGAAGTGATCCTCGGATTGGCGATATAATTACTCTAAAAAAATTGCTTTGTAAAAGACTCTTTTGAAGTAATACAAGGAAGACTTTTCTATTTCTAATTAAAGACAAGTGTGCATGTTCGGTTTGGCTTGCAAGATGTATGATAGTTGTTCATCACCTATGATTTTTCCAAGCACCTTGCTTTTGATCCTTTTGGTTTTGTGTAGGATTGTGCGAAGTGTCATTGTGTTGAGCCCTCTTTGAAGTGTTATCATCTTATAGTGTCATAAACCTATTCTTGTTATCCTTCAAAACGCAAAGCTCGGCCTTGAGATAGAACCAGGATAGCATGTGTCTTGTTTGGTTTCATTACTAGTTGACTCTTTTCCATATTCAGTGGATCATTCTCTTTTGGTGCATCACCTCCCTTAGCTTAGATTTCTTTCCAAGTTATCCTCCTATCCCTTTTCCTTAGCCATAGTATATTTTAGTGTAAGAATCAAGAGCTAAAGTGAAACACTTGAGGAACTAGCCTCATTAAAAAGCCTAGATGTTCAACCTCACCATAGGATACCCACATCCTAAAATTGTTTGAAAGTGAGAGAGCCTAAAGAACTCTCTCATAGGGGTGCAATTCCAAGCTATAATAGTTCTGACATGCTCGATATGACACACTACCATTTTCACTTCCATTTTTTATGGAAGATTGGTCAAGTTTGATGTTGTTTTGATCAATTTGCAGCAGTGGTAGATTTCATCTTCCAACATCTAGCGATTTCGAGGAACACCCACCTATCTGGTGGCAGAGCAATAGCTATTTTTCATGCCAAAAGTAACTACAAGATCAACTTCTAGAGGTATTCCTTCTAAGTTTGTTGAATTGCCTTTGAACTCAGCAAGAAGGTTAAGGTTCACCCATACTCATCCATACGTAGGGCACCATTTTTCTAAACCAATCATAAGGTATACCTACAAAAGATCTTTGTTAGCTCCTCTTGCTACCATGATTCTCCAAAGAGATTTTGTGGGCTTCAATGGCCACAACCCTTTAAATTTACCACAGTATGACTCTATGTCAGTAGCAGCCCTCAAAAGTGTTCCATATTACACAAGAGATCAAGTTGTAAGTCCTACTGAGCACATAACAAACATAGCCAATTTCTACAACATTCACAATATCATAGTGGAGAACGTGGCTATTAGGATATTGATTGTATCCTTCAAGGAAAAGGCATTAGATTGGTATAAGGCCTAGCTCCTAATTCTATCCACTCATGGGATGAGTTGGAAACAACCCTATGTAAAAGGTTTGCAAATCAAAGTGATCATTTGTCACTTGCTAAGTAGTTAACCACAATCAAGAGAGCTCCCCATAAAGTCATGCAAGACTTCAATACGAGATTTCAAAAGGCATGGAATAGAATTCCAGTAGCTATTAGACCATCTCTAAACTTTGCTTTCTTATATTACTTGAAGGCTCTCAATAGTGATATAGTTGTAATGATCCAATCCATGGGAGGGGACATACCACCAAATTCATACGAGGTGGCCATTAAAATAGAAAATTGCATGGTTCAAGCGGGCAAGCTTACTCCCAGACCCCCAATGCTTCTTTTTCGTGAGATCAGACCACCTCTTGTCATTCCTCCACTTGATGTTATACTTCCAATGCCAACAATTGCTATTGTGCCTTCACCAAAGCAAGAGAAGGCCTCAACTAGTGGATCCAGTGACTCCAAAGAGCAAAAGAATTACTTGGAACTGAAGAGTATGCTCCAATCCTTACGAAATGATGTGGTCAATGGCAAGAGGCAACAAGCTTACAACAAGCCATAACAAGCTCCATACTAGCCTCAACAACAACCTTATCAAGCAAATACGCCACCCTACAAAGAAAATTTTCAAGGATAGGGGCAACTTAACTATGTTAGACAACATAATTATAATCCAAATGTTGCAGGTCCTTCCAATTCCTTAGTTTTGGTTCAGAACAATATGGCTGAGGATGTTGAAGTGATAATGCCTTGGAATCATTCTTTTGGACAATCCATTATCCCAATTAATGGCTCTAACCAAGCATTAAATGACCAATGGCAGCAAGTTATTGTTTATGAGTATAGCCAAGCTCTTATGGGCCAAAACACGAAGGTGCCCACAATGACAAAGCAAGAGCAACCTCCACAAGAACAAGGCTCATATCAGGTGTCAAACTAGTCAGAGGCCACAATGGTCATCAGTGAACAAGAGGAGTGTTATGCATCCACTCAACAGGTCATTCCTAGTTTGGCTCATGTCCTAGTCTCAACAAAACACAAGATTTAAGAAAAAGAATATGGGTGACAACCAAGAAGCTTTCAAAGAACCTCTTGTCACCACTCCTTCATTGACAAAAACAACAATAGTAGCTCCCAAAACCCAAACAAATGTTGGTGGTACACCAATCAACATTGTGGAGCAAATGAAGAAATACAACTTAAGCGTACCAATGTGGGACATAATTTCTATGCCTGGTCAAGTGGACATCCTTCAGGAAGGTTTGTTCAAGATGAGCGTTATGACAGCTACAGGTAAACAACCAAGAAAGGAAGCTGAGGTCTTGACTAATGTAGCCAAGGGTCCTTTGAGAGAAAGGTCAAGTAGTGTGACCAAGCCCCCTCCATTCTACATTTTATTAATCATCAACGATTCCTTGATGCATAATTGCTTGGTAGATAGTGGGGCTATCACCTCAGTCATGCCAAAGTCTATAGCTGATCAACTGCATCTTAAATATGAGCCGCATACCAAGGGAGTCCTGCAGCTTGGTGGTTCTTCCAAAAAGCCACCAGGTATCATCAAGAATTTGAGCTTAACCCTGCATGCTTGTCCTAACATTTTCATGGTACAAGATGTGTTGATTCTTGATGATACTCCTCGCTTTACTTTGTGTATTTTGAGGGAGTTCACAGCCAAGATTGGGGGTTACCTTGCAGCAGATTGGTCTTACATGGTGTTCAGAACAAGGTATGGGACTAAGGTCTCAATCAAGGCTGAACCCATGGCACAATTCCACATTGAACCTCATTAGCCAGATAACATAAAACTCAATTTTACTATCCTTGATGAGGATGATTTTACAATTGACTAGAATCTGAACACTCATCCTGAAGAGGTTCCAGACTTGTTCTTGGATGAGCTATGGGGAGATAACCAATTTTTCAACCCTTTGGAAGGTGTTGAGGAAAGAGACATGGGTGTCTATCTATTGCATGAAGAGAATCGACCCATGCCTTCCCTCATTGGACCTAAAGAAGACCCCAATGTTTTATGGAAATTTTTCTTTGATGGCTCAAGGAGCAAAAATGGCGTAGGTGTTGGGGCAATATTGGTTTCCCCTTCGGGTAACAAGTTTTTCTCTTCTTATAGGTTCCATTTAAGTTGCTCTTCAAATGCAATAGAATATGAAAGCTTGATCCATGGCCTTCAATGGGCCAATAAAAGATGAATCAAACTGCTGCAAGTTTATGGGGACAACGAGCTCATAGTAAACCAAGGTAGAGGTTTGAACGTTACAAAGAATTCCTTAATGAGGTCCTACAAAAATCGAGTGTGGGACCTAATTGAAGATTTTGAGGCCTTTGACATTTAAGCTATCCCAAAAAATTAAAACCAACATGCTGAGGCTCACAGTCGTGGGAGCTCATTGTGAACTAAAAGAAGCTAAGGTTCATCCACATGTCAAGGTGGTGGTAAGGCCATTAGTGTCGGATAATGAAGCTCACTGGTAGATTTTTGAAAGTGACAAGCAAATTGCTTGTTTCTTACAACACAAAGCTAAGTTATCTTTCAATCAAGCTAAATTGCAACATCAATATGAGGATCAGATTGTTCAGCTAAAGTCGAATAAACTTCTCAAGGGGCTAGTTACACTTGAGGGCCTTTTTCATGAAGGAGACCATGTGAGGAAAGATAAGGCAATAATGTCTACTAACGAAGAAAATTATGAGAGAGTTCTCATTTTCAAAGATAAGCTTCTCAAGCTTAAAAATGTAAGCAACAAGGTTGAGAGGCACACTTTCATAGCACTTTCCCATGAATATGCATACATTTTTGCTTGGGAGTATAACGACCTAAAAGGTTTTGATCCGAAGTTAGCTCAGCATACCATAGAATTTAAGGCCAATGCCAAGCATGTAAGGCAGAAGCAAAGGCTGGTCAACCCCAAAATAGAAGAGGTAATGAGGAAAGAGTTAACTAAATTGATCGAGTCCAAGATCATCTTTCCCATCAAACACTCGTCATAGATAGCCAACTTGGTGCCCGTAAGGAAGAAGAGTGGGGAGATTAAGTTGTGTGTGGACTTCAGAGATTTGAACAAAGTCTCCTTGAAGATCACTACCCTCTACCATCCATGGAGCAACTTATCCAAGTAGTTGTAGGATCAAAACACTTCTCTCTATTAGATGGATTTTCAGGCTACAACCAAGTCTGGGTGAAAGATGAAGATCGATACAAGGTTGCTTTCACCACTAAATGGGCCACGTTTGCGTACCAAAAGACTCCTTTTGGTCTATCAAATGTTGGCATAACTTTTTAAAGAGCCATGAACATGGATTTCCAAGGGTTGCTAAATCAAATGGTGTTGGTATACTTGGATCACATCACGGTTTTCTCTAAGAATGCCAGTGAACACATGAACCACCTGAGGTTGATTTTTGAGAGATGTAAGAAGTATGGGATTTATTTGAATCCCAAGAAGTGTGTGTTTGTCATGCATGAAGGCAAGTTGTTGGGCCACATCGTCTCAAAGGAAGGGTTGTCCATTGATCCTGATATAATAAGTGCCATCTTGGCCTTATCCTTATCCAAGCATAAGAAGGGACTCCAAAGTTTCCTTGGAAAGATAAACTTCATGAGAAGATTTATCCCCAATTTTACAAGTTTGGTCAAGCCCATCACTGCTATGTTTAAGAACCAAGTGTTCACTTGGTCAAATGAAGGTAAGTTAGCATTTGAGGCTATCAAGCAAGCCATTGCTCAAGCACCCACACTTATGAATCCTAATTTCTCAAAGGATTTCATTATGTATGTGTTTGCCAATATAAATAACATATCAGCTATGCTAACGCAAATGAATGGTGAAGGACTTGAGCAACCATTAACATTTTTCAATCAGGGGCTTGGAGGGTATGAGGTGAGGTATACCTTTTTAGAAAATCAAGTCCTTGCAGAAGTAAGGAGCCTCAAGAAGTTCAGGCCAAGGCTCTCCAACATCAAAATCTACCTTATGGTGTCTCATCCTGGAGTAAGAGACTTCCTTCTTGACAAGGACTTAAGCAAAAAAAGCATTGGTTGGATTACTAAGGTCATGGAGTATGATGTGAAAATCAAGGTCACTAAGCTAGTAAGAGGTAAAGGCTTATGTGAGCATATGGTCGATAACCTTCATGGAGACAAAAAGGCCATCTTGGTAACACAAGATAACCCACAAGCAGATGCACCTCCACCTCACACTAGATGGCTCCATGATATGACACACTTTTTGCTAATAGGTGAGTGCCCTCAAGGTATAGACAAAGCAAAAAGAAGGTATTTTAGACTTTAGTCCATACCTTATGCTTTGGTTGGGGGAGTTTTATTCAAAAGGGACCTCAATAGAGTGCTCCTAAGGTGCGTAGATGACGATCAAGTAGCCAAGCTTTTGGAGAATTTCCATGATGGACCTGTAGGAGGTCATTTTACTCTAAGGACTACAGAAACAAAGATCATGAAGGATGGTTATTATTGGCCGATCCTCTTCAAGGATGCTTATGCATTGGTGAAGAGGTGTCAAGAATGTGCTCTCTTCATGGGCAAGCAAAGGTTAGCATCTTTCTCTCTCAACGTAATTTAAGTGGAGCAACCATTCATGTAATGGGGTTTGGATTTCATTGGTGTGATCAACCCCCATCAAGTGTAGGGCATAAGTGGGTGCTTACTACAACTGATTACTTCACCAAGTGGGTGTAAGCCATTGCATTGAAGGAAGCCAAAGAAAGTGCAGTCTTAGATTTCTATGACAACATTGTGACCAAGTTTGGTGTTCCATCCACTATCATATCTGATAATGCATTGGCTTTCCTTGGTTTGAAAATAAGTGAATGGGCCCTCAAGATGGGCATCTACCTCAGCACTTCCTCAAATTATTACCCTCAAGGCAACGAGCTGGCTGAGTCTACAAATAAAATTTGTTGAGAATCATCAAGAGGACTATGGAGGAGAACTAGAGGACGTGTCACACCAAGTTGAAGACAACCTTATGGGCTGACTAGGTAACTCTTAGAGCCATTGTTGGTAATTCTCCATATGTTCTAGTATATATAAGGGAGGCAAAGTTACCCATCTCTCTTGAGCTACATGCATTAGAACTGACCCATCAACTAGAGCTGCTGGAAGAGGAACCCATGAATGTCAGATTGGAAAAACTCACAGAGCTTGAGGAGATGAGAGACCTTGCAATGAAGATGTTGGAGTCACATCAAGCTCAGGTCAAAAAGGCTTTTGATAAGAGAGCCACGGCAAGGAATTTCGAGGGAGACTTGGTTCTCAAATGGAACTCAAATAAAGCTAAATCATGGAATCATACCAAGTTTGACAACTTGTGGAGTGGTCCTTATTTGATCCATGGATGCAAACAACATAATGCCTACTAGCTCGCTGAATTAGATGGAGAAGTATTACCAATTCCAGTCAATGGGATTCATCTGAAGCCTTGTTATTGAGAGTTTGCAGCTATTGTATATATTTTTGTATGCTTCATTTAGTTTTTTTTGTGTTTTCTTCTAAGTGCCTTGTGGACATCCATTTTAGTTGTGTGTTTCCCTTCCCTAAGTGCATTGGGCACAATTTGTTTCATTTTGGTCATTCTTGTTGCTTTAAGAGAATTTTTTAGATAGAGCTAACCTTGTCCAAAAAGCAGTGACTCCATGCCCAATGGATCGAATGAAGCAAAAGTGTTGGGGTCGTTAAAGCATAGTAGGCATGCTTCCCTATGAGTCACCAAAATTTTGGCCATTTTTTGGCCCCCATATCAAATTTTGCCTAATCATGGGAAGATGGAATTTCAAGCAAGAGAATGACAAGTCTTTGAGAAGACTTCAGGTTTTCTAGCAGTGTATATTAGGTTTTCAGGGGATCACAACTAATTTATTTTATAAGTTACAAGAAAATGAGAACCCAAAGTAATGAGACTTAGGGAAACCGATTTAGTCTTGAGCAGAGTGTTTTGGGTTGTGGCAGCAACACTACTTATGACTTTATAATTAGTAAGCAAGTAGAAGCTCGAAGCAAGTAAGTTGTGAGCTTCGAAAAACCTGATTAGGCAAGCAGTTCATCCAATTTTTTCCCAAAAGCTTCCTCATGCACATGCTTTTTTCAGAGGTTTTGGCCAAATCTTTGGAAATTGTCTTGGACAATTTTTCCAAGACAATCTTCTCAAAAGGTTTGTTCTCAGGCCAAAGGGCACTTCAAGCTTTGCAGAGAGACTTTTCAACTTTGATGGACTATTTCAACTTCCCCGAAGGGCAACTGAATTTTTTCTAAAGGGTATTTCTTCAAGTTTCAGAGGGCACAACCAATTTCAAAGGGACATTTCAAAAGTTTTGAAGGGCATTTTGCCCCTCGAAAGGATTATTGCAAATTTTATGAGGGGTAACTACCCTTAGAGAGGGTTCAAAGCAAAAAGCCTAAAGGACAGTTACCCTTCAAAAATAGTCTTCGAAAAGACTTTCGAAGGGCAAATGCCCTTCAAAAAGGTTATTTACAAAATCACCGAGGGACACTTCCCCTTTGGCAAAATTGGCAGAGGGATTCTCCAAACTTCTCGAAGGGCACTTGCCCTTCGAAAAGTTCACCCAAGAATATTGTCAGCAAATTTATCGAAATAATTCCCTAAGGAATTCCTTCAAGAATTTTGATCACAAGATAATGTAAGAGCCAAGTCCCGAAGGAATACATAAACTTGAGAAAAGGAAAAGGTGAACCCAAAATGGTAATGTCAAAAGTGTTGAAAGAAAATCAATCGAAAATAGTCAACAGGTCAGAACAAATCAAGCGGGGACAAGTGGCACGCTGCAGAGTAGATGAATGGCATATATGTGTCAAAGAAGGTAGAGGCGATTTTCCAAAGGGAGGCTATATATTCTATATATTGACTATAGGAGAACCAATGTCTTGGATTGGTTTTCCTCAATAATCAATTTTGGTCTCTATGGGCAGATGATAAATTAATGTAGTGACATGGCTTCACTCAAAGCAAGTAGGTACGCCCAAGAATAGGCACGACATGGTTATCATTCCAGGATCCAAAATTGGATCTTGATTGGAAGTTCAGTAGATAAAGAGTCTTGAGGTGGCAGATTGGTAGTTATATGCAGTAGCTGAAGACATTTAATTCCACTCAAAATAACATGGTCATCACACTCAGTCATTAAAGAACTAAAATCATATAGATAACCATCCAAGAACAAGTTAATCATGATGTTGCAAGCATGGAGGATTGTTCCTCACAAAGGGAAAATCAATGCTGTCAAAAGTTAGACTTCACAAGAATAAGTCCGAAAGACTTTGTCAAGGAAAAGTCTGAAGACTTAGGAATGAGAAAGCCCGCAATAAGTAGGCTTGAGAAACTTGAGTTACTCCACTTAGAGTAAATTAGAATTATTCAGGTGCTCGACTTAATCTTGGTCCAATGGCATGAGAGACATGGAAGTAATGAATGATAAGCTTTCACATGGTGTAAGCTGGAGAAGAAAGAGCCAATCAGCACAAGACAGGTGGCACAAAGGTGACCAATTAGGGTGGGAGAGTCCAAGCGGCTGGTAGATGGAGTTTTAATGAAGTTTTCCATCCTTCAACATGACCATCGACAAACAATTGTTCAGTTTAAATGCAACATGGATTGAGCAAGTTAAAACACATGGAGGCCTCATTTTCTTCTATAAGACACGTGAAAATGAAAGTGACCACACCATTTTGAATGCAAAATTCTTTTCAACCACAAAGGAAGCAACATTTTAGTGACTCATAAATGGCTCCTGAAATGTGCCAAGGAGAGGCTTGAATGCATGGGAAGGACTCAAGAAGATCTACGACGATCTTAAGTAGCGCATTTAGTAGCACAAGGGAGGATGACATCAGAGTCCCAACCATCAGTGACTTCTTATTTCTTCCCTTTCTCTCTCCACCCTTTTTTGATATAAATAAGAGGCCTTGAAGCCAAGAAGTGATCCCCAGATTGGTGATAGAGTTAATCTACAGAAATCGCTTTGTAAAAGACTCTTTTGAAGCAATACAAGGAAGACTTTTTTGTTTCTAGTTAAATAAAAGTGTGTATGTTTGGTTTGGCTTGCAGGATGTATGATTGTTGTTCATCACCTACAATTTTTCCAAGCACCTTGCTTTTGATCCTTTTGGTTTTGTGCAGGATTGTGTGAAGTGTCATTGTGTTGAGCTCCCTTTGAAGTGTTACCAGCTTATAGTGTCTCCCGTAGACCTATTCTTGTTATCCTTCAAAATGCAAAGTTCTCCTTTGAACTCCACCCAAAATCTACATGCTTATGGCCTTGAGATAGAACCAAAATAGCTTGTATGATGTTTGGTTTCATTACTAGTTGACTCTTTTCCATATTTAGTGGATCATTCTCTTTTGGTGAATTACCTCCCTTAGCTTAGATTTCTTTTCATGTTATCCTCCTATCCCTTTTCCTTAGCCATAGTAGATTTTAGTGTGGGAATCAAGAGCTAAAGTGAAACACCTGAGGAACTAGCCTCATTAAAAAGCCTAGAGGTTCAACCTCACCATAAGATACCCACATCCTAAGGTTGTCTCTATGCTTGTATCTGGAAGTGAGAGAGCCTAAAGAACTCTTTCACAGGGGTGAAATTCCAAGCTATAATAGGCACCAGATGCCATGCATTCACTGCAAGTCTTACTTTGTCACTACATTTGAGTTGACCCTTGTAGTGGCCACCTTGGCCCAGACACCCTTACATGAACCCCTCCAACTGTAAGTGGTGATGCTTAAGCAACACATTCAAATTGTAGATGTATACAAAGTTTGAGGGGAACAAATTAAATCCAAATAACATTGGCTCAAGATTGATGATCGAGTTTCTAAGGAGGTCTTCCAAATGCTTAAGGCCAAATAATTTGTTTAGAGATTGAAATCCATTAGGGAAGCTAAATAGTGGGTCACAACCTTCCCTATTATGGTTCAACCTTGTCCGCCATTATTTTCAAGTTTTCAAAGTGCAGGGTTCTTCTCTTGGGTCATATAAAACCCTTCAACAATGTATTTCGGTGGTCCCATGTAAGTTCCCTCAACCCCAACAAGTGGCATGTGATTGGTTACTCACCATCAAAGAATTGCATGAAGTTGTAATGTAGATGACTAATGATAAAGCTCTTGGGTGTGATGGTTTTCCCTATAATTTTTAGAAAGTGTTTTGGGATACCATTAGAGAGGACTTATTTTAATTCTACCTTGAAGCATATCGCACCAAAACCTTTGGCCAAATCATTAACAAAGATCTTATTAGATTCACACCTAAGACATGTGATCCTGAGTATATTTACAACTAGGGGTGTATCATTTTGCTCAATGTCTCATATGATATTATTGCCAAATTCCTTACACTATGCATCTACAATCTCCTCCCTTTGATTGTTAACCATGAACAAACAAGATTTATCAAAATAAAATGGACATATTAGACAACATTATTGTAGTCTAGGAAGGCATGGAGTGGGCATGTAGTTCTAATCAACAAGCATTACTCATCTAAATTAACTATGAGAAAGCCTATTATCACATTGAGTGTCCTTTCATGCTTTCCATGTTACAAGCACTAGGATTTGGTACCAATGTTCTCCAGTTGGGATGAATTTTTTTTATATATGCCTCAACTTGTCTCTTAGTCAATGGTATGTTGTTGAAGGAATTTGTTTTGTTCAGCACTATTAGACAAGGTTGCCATCTTGCCTAAACTTTGTATATACTGGTTGTAGAAGGTTTTGATTATTTGTTGGCTAAATACATGGCTCAAGGTCTTGTGAAAGGGATCTATCTTCTTACATATAAGTCCTCTTAGCTTATTAATGTCCATTTTGTTGACAACTCCTTCACACTTATTGAAGAATAAGATGATATCAAACAAGCAATGTAGTTCCTTGATATTTTTTCCCTAGCTTTAGGTTCCAACATTCAATAGAGAAAAAATAAATCTACTTCTAGTATTTTAGTCCCTATTTCCAATGGCTATAAATATATGCTTTGAAATTGATTCAACATGGTGATATTTTTTTATTTATAGGTATCCCTTTTGCATTTGAAGTTTCCCTTTCCCACCTTTGGTAGTATGCCATAGATAGGTTTAAGAAGAAACTCTCCTACTAGTTCAATAAGTTGTTCTCTCTAGTGGGTAAATTTCAAATCTAATTTAAGGTTCTCATTTCAACTTGTGTCTATTACTCATCTTGTTGGGTAGCATCCAAAGCCTCATACCAAAAACATGAGAAACTCCTCAGGTATTTTCTTTGGGTCAGATCAGAACATGGGAAATGTTTCCATTAGTAACCTTGGGAATTGTTTCGGCTTCCCAAAGAGGCAAGGGGCTTGGGTGTTATTGACATTTATCACCAAGGTATTATTATGTGCAAAATGGATAATCCAATCCATTGAAGGGAAAGATGCTTGGAATTTATTTGTGTTGGAATTGTATCTCTAAGGGTTCTCCCTATGGATGAGCAGCTAGGAAGGACTTATGATTTCAAAATATTATTATCTTGTGTGCTCCTATTAATATTTTGAGGTTGTTTGTTGTCAAAATCATTTGGAAAGCACATGAATATATTAAAACATAACAACTATAGAATGGGGATGGGCTTAGTGATGGTCTCTCCATCAATCACCATTCTTTGTGATGGTCACAAATCATCAATTTTCATAATGTTCCTTTTGCATGGGTGTCCTAAGTTCATGGTCTCAAGATTTTCAAAAGAGGCATGCACACTGTGCAAGACATTTAATCCAAATCCACTCAGGTTTGGATATCTTGGCGTAAGATAAAAACTAAATTTCATCTTCATAACAAAGGCAAATAATCCTTTCATAAGGTTATTGATCTAATGTCTGTAAAGATGTTACATAAAATTCCTATTAATTATGCCAAACTATGGTGGAAGGACTAGGAATGGTATGTTGAAACCCCCTTCTTTATCTATACTCTCAACAAGGGATTGATCTGAGACCTAGGAGGAGACCCAATGGGAAACTTCACTTAAAAAATTAAATAGGTTATTGCATAAACATATATGAATGATAAAGGCCAACAAATATGTCAGAGTGTAATAAGAAAATAAAAAAATGAAGAAGAACAATGGACACTAGATTATAATTGTAATAAAAAGCTATATTATGCTAAGTTATGTACAAGATTCTATAGATTAGATGTGTGATGTCCAAGTACTCCTAATCTAATCTATCTTTATATCACTCTAACCTATTGCAACGAATAGAATAATATATTAATATACAAAGGAGGAAGATGAAGCATTGTTTGGACCATTACAAATTTGGTATCAACTGTTTCATAAATAATCATTAGTTTGATAGCCTGTATTTACGTCATGCCAATGTTGTGTGCTACATTACTAAAAGTGCACAAGTTATACATTGTTGCAAAATAGGAGTTAGGACTTATGATTTCACACAGATGTGCATGCGACAATACTAAAGCTATTGGCAAAGACATATAGGGTGTCAAAGTGATGACTCAAATTCACTTGGATCAATCACCCCTCCTCAAAGAGCAATGGTCCCCATTGCATGTAGTTACAACACAAAATGTGGAAAGAGATTAACAACCTACACTTATGTAAACCATTTTTCCTGGGAAAATAATTGACCTACTTTGATGATCTGAAAGAGAGGGGTCTCTTGTTGATATGTTTGTTTTACCTTGACATCAATGAATTGATCCAAATATGTTGGTGCATTTCAATCAAGATTAATCTTTGCTTATTGACAAGTCTCTGCAACATCGTAAGTATCCAATAGAGGTGAAAAGTAATGGTGTCATAATTTTTCATTGAAGATTGGATAAAATCCAAGTTAGGAAGGAAGATTAAGATCAAAAGCATTATCTCCTATTTGTTTGGTAATGGTGTAAGGCCTATATTGAAATGGATGAAGCTTGTGGCAAAGGCTTGTTAGTATTTCCTTTTGCAATGAAACCATACTTGATCACCAACCTGGGAGGTGTGCGATGTTTGATGCTAATCATGGCACTGCTTGTACTTAGCATTTCCTTGTTGCATAATGGTTTACACTTGTTGTATGTGTTGAATGTGCTCAATAAACTAAACACCTTTATCAACTTCCTTTTGAGTTGAAGGAGTTGTTGATGATGACATACAGTAAACTACGTCAATAGGTGCTAAAGTTTGGAAACCCAGATAAACCTTAATTAAAGGAATATTTTAATTCAAAATGCATTGATTCTTGAATTGTATATTCAGAAAAAAGACACTATCATCTTGTTTACCACTTTCATTTGTCCATAAGTTTGTGGATGGAAGGAGGTAAACTTGTTCAATTTTGTGTCTAGCATAGACCAAAGCATAGAAAAAATTACAACCATCCCTCTATCCATTTTTTTTCAAGTGAAGCCACCACTTCATGTAGAGTGAAACCACCACTTTGTGAAAGTTGAAACTACCATTTGCATGATCAATTAGTAACATAATTTTTGAGGTGGTTTATGAAACCACCACCTGAAAGAATCAATGGTTTCATTACATTTAATGAAACCCTTCTTTCATAAAATAGGGACTGACACATGTAATCTCAACTAGGATGTCTAGATCATCCTAGACCTAACTCTAAATATACAATCCCTATGTACTTTTGATCAATTTTTGTCCTATAGGCCAAAACTGAGCACCCCCTTTCATCTTCTTTGCAGGGTCTTTTAATCAGCTTCTGACAAGTTCATCCCACAACCGCCTTATGGGTTTTCTCTATGATAGGCCTGATTTTATAAAAAACCAAGTGTTTCAAGTCTGGCAAGCACTTGGGTTGATTTGGAACTCATTTTGATCCTAGAGGTTTAGCAGGGCAAACAGGTTACTTCGGGTGGGCCTTTGATCAGAAAAATGGACCAAGTTTAAAGAGACAAGGGTCTTTTACAAAAAATTTGAAGGGTAGGTACCCTTGTGGAGGGCACTCAGGTCTAGAATAGGGCCTTTATGAAAGCCTGAAGGGTAGCATTGGGCCCAAAGTGTCTTTGCAAAGGGCAAAAAGTTTCCTTGCAAAAGGGCAAGGAAGGATTCTTTCGGGGAACATGACAAGCCAAAGAAGGAATTCCTTCGGATAAATTTTTTGAAGGAAATCCAAGGAGGAACGTTCAAGTCCCAAATTTCTTCGAACAAAATGTCTAAAGGAATTCCTTCAGACTCTTTATTCGAAGAAATTCGGCAGGTAAAGAAGCCCAGAGAAATTCGACAAGACAAGACCCTGAAGGGTAGGTGCCCTTTCGGAGGACACTTGGTCATAAGAGGAAGACCTTTCCATTTTTTTTGAAGGGTAACTTTCCCTTTGGAAAAGTCCATTTGCAAAAAAGCTGAGGAAATTGCTAAAGGGTAGTGATAGGCCCGTGGACGTCAATTTTAAGGTAGTAAGCTGGCCGTTGGAGTTCAAATGCCTGGTGACAGGCCTGCGAATGCCAAATTCAAGGTAGCCAAATAGCTATTAGTTTTCAAATGAGATGAAGGGCCTACAGACATCAAATTTAAGATGATAGGTTAACAGTTGAAGAGAAGCCCAAGAAAGAAATTCTTTTAGACAAAATGTCTAAAAGAATTATTTCAGGTATTTCGTCTGAAAGAACTCATGAGTGGCAAGCATAAAGAAAGAATTCCTTCAGACAAAATGTCTAAAGGAATTCCTTCAGACATTTTGTTTGAAGAAATTCAGAGGAAGCCCGAAGGGAGACTTAGCAACCCACTAAGGAAAGAGCCCGAGGAAAGAAAGAGATAGCCATGAGGAGCCCGAATTGCTAAGAAATACCAAGAAAAGAGAAAGTAGAGTGGGTAATCCAGAACATGGCCACGCACAGATAAGAAAAATAATTAAAACCCGCTAGGTGGCATGGCAAGTCAAATGTAGGGATGAACCAGACCAGGGCAAGTGGCACAAGGGACATCAATAGAAAAAGTAAATGCTTGTAGGTGGACTAGTTCCATTGAATAACCATTAAGAGAAGTTACATAGGCATTCAAAGGAGCGACCCATTTTTTCTTGTTTTGACATTAATAAGTAGCTAGTTGTGTGAGCATTCAAAGAGGATCATGACCTAGAACATGAAGAGAGATGGCTTTGTCGGTTATTGAGAGAAGTGACCCATACTCTTGCAGGAGTGTTTAATATGCTCGACATCAAAGTCAATGTTGGGGACACCTACAACATGGTTTTCACAGGCACGTTTAATGAGAAGTGACAGTAGCATGGGAAAATTCTTTGCTACAGATGTATTCAATCCAATATGGGCCTCTTGATATTTACCGGGGAAGGATCTTTCTCCATTTTTCTCTATATATTGTAACCTCTCAATTTTAAAGAACAATCTCTCAGTTTTGTAGGGCGAAGCCCTGAATAAATTTACCTTTAATCAAAGAAGTATTTTACATCCATTTGATTTTTGTACTTATGCATATGCTTGTGTATTATCTTGTGTTCAATTATTTATTTTAAATGCTTTCATAGGTTGATGCTAATATATCTAGTGTATTCTAGATCCTCTTCTACAGGTCAACCAAAAGTGTCCAGGTTGAAGTATAGGCACACGTGAGCAACTGTCTAACAGTGTGCCTTTGGAGCACCTCTGGTAGGTTCTTCCTCATTATACCTCCACAAAACCCTTGTTGAAACATTGATGTAGTTTAATTTCTTAATCAAATGAAGTGCATGTCTGCTCCTTTGGTGCAAAGTGTAGATAAAAAAACTGAGTAGACCAATCAATTTTGGTGTATCACCATTTTAGTCAGGTTCTACTTTTATAGTATCCCTCTCTCTTTTCACCCACCCCATTATTAGCAGTAGAAATCCAGGGCCTCAAGGTGAATCAAGGGGAGCTATCCCTTAATCTAGAGATTCATTCTTCAAATTTACTACCCACAGCAAGAAGAATGTCTCCATTATGCTACATGAAAGAAAAGAGCTAAGTTTCCTTTCAAAGGGTGCAATCCACTACATTAATAGTTTTTAGCACATCTGGTGGGATATTATTTACATCCTATGAGTTTTAAGAATTGGTGCTAGTCCTGTTACTATAAGAAAATCCAAAAGAAAGAGTTATAATTCAACATCTGATGACTCCATTTTAAGAACTCAGTCTCTGGTTATTGATCAGCCTAGCACCCCATGCCGAAGGTCACCACAAGATCCTCTTCTAAGAGTGTTCCTTTCAAATTTTTTGAGCTGCCCTTGAACTTAGCAAAGAGGCTTAGGTTTGCAATGACTCATCCTTACATAGCAAATTAGTTTCCCAGACCTACCATAAGATACACCTACATAAGGAGACCCAAGTTGAACCCTATCACAGCCACGGCTTTACCCTTTATGGCCTTCAATGGTTAGAGTCCTTTGAACCTTCTATAGTATGACCCAATTCTAGGGACAACTCTCAAGAGCGTTCCTCCCTTTGGTGGAGAGGGACCAATCACTGCTATTGAGAATATCAGAAACATAGCCAACCTCTAAAATATCCATAATATTAATAAATAAATTGTAGCCATTAGGTTACTAGCCTTGTCCTTTAAAGGGAAAGTTTTGGATTGGTATGGGACCTTGCCTATGAGTTCAGTTGGCTCATGGAATGCATTAGGCACCCTCATGACAAATAGGTTTGGAGAGAAAAGTGACCATTTGTCTCTAGCTGAGTAATTGACCACTATGAAGAGAACTCCACATGAATTTATGTAGGATTTTAACACTAAATTCCAAAAGACTTGGGACAGAATCCCAATTCTAGTGAGGTTGACCCCAAGCTATGCCTTCCTTTACTACTTAAAAGCCTTGAATAGTGACATTGCTATCATGATACAGTCCATGGGTGGATAGGTCCTACCCATTGCTTATGAAATATCCATAGTTGCTGAAAATTGTTTGGTACAAGCATGAAAGATTGCTCCTAGACCTCATATACAACTCTTCCCTGATTTACAGCCCTCAGTTCAGCCTACTACACCCACTTTAGCTCCTCTGCCTAGTGTGGAAAGGCCAGTTGCCACCCATGTAAATGACCTCCACGAGGTTAAGAGTCTACTCTAGAGTGTTACCAACAAATTAGTGGCCTACAAGAGGCAACAAGCTCAGAGCTATCGATCAAATCAAGGATACCAGTAGTTTGGGCAAACAAATAGACCTCCTTTTCAGAATTATAATCAAGGACAGGGTTAGATTATGCAAGTCAGGCCTTATCAAAGCTATAATCCAAATGCCCCTTCATTGTCCAAGGCTCTTGTCCCCACTCAAAATAATTTGGTATAGGAATAACCTAATTATCCACCCCTAGGGTATGGTCAATAGTAGGTTGCTTATGCCAATGAGCTACCGAATCAATTTATGCCCACACAAGGTGATCAGGTAGCTCAATTCTTAGGTTTTGAGGTGTCAACACAACCTATAATGGACAACATGTAGACTCAATCTGATTCCACTCTTATGAACCACCTGGAAGGGGAGTTATATGCAGTCAATTATGTGGGGACCACAAATAATCAGGATGATTGTGTTTTAGCCAACACCAGGTCCAAGAAAAGAGCTATGGAAGAAGCTCAAGCATCTGTGGCATCTCTTTTATCACAAGTAAATCAGAGATTTCCCAATCATAGACCTCCAATTGCAACTTTAACTCCTTGAGTTTCACCTGAAGCTACAAATGTCCCTAAGGAGAACTTAAAGGGGGGCAATCCTTCAATCAATGTGGTGGACCAAATGAAGAAGCTACACATGAACATCTCATTATGGGATTCCTTAGCAATGCCAGGATAAAAGGATATACTCCAAAAAGAATTACATGGTTTAAGTGAGCAAGCCATCCCAACAAAAGATGATAATGTGTTGATAGTGAATGGGACTCCTTCCATGGAAGGTCAAGCAAATAAAGATGAAAAGGTTCCTCCTTTTTACCTATTCTTGATTATTGGTGATTTTTTGGTCCACAATTGCATCATTGATAGTGGAGCAAGCACCTTAGTGATGTCCAAATGCATAGCTGACAAGCTAAGACTCAAATATGAACACATGACCAAGGGAGTTTTGCAGTTGGGTGGATCACCAGTTAAGATATTGAGAGAGGTTAGAGGCTTGAATCTAACTCTCCATGCATGTGCAACCTTCTTCGTTCCCCATGATGTGGTAATGGCGGATGTCCCCCCTTACTTCACTTTTTGCTTATATAAGGATTTTATGTCCAAGATAGGTGGGTACTTGGCAACAAATTGGTCTTACACGGTCTTTAGGATGAATAATGGAACCAAAGTGAAGATTGAGTTAGAGCCTATCCACAAAGATCACTTGGAGCCATACTTGCCCAAAGTAGCAAATTTTAGCTATGCCATCAATGATGAAGAACTCTAGGTAGACCAATCCCCACCATCTTCTCTTGAAAGAGTTGCTGACCTGCTCCTAGATGAATGGAAAAATGACAATTTCAAACATGATCCTTACAAGTTCATTGAGGAGGTAGGTCTTGGGTTTATAGCATGCATGAAAAGGATACTTTCATGCCAAATGTAATGAAGGAAAACCAAGAAAGTTGTGGTCCTTGGTAACTTTTCTTTGATGGATCTATAAGCAAGTTGAGAGCTAGTGGTGGAGCAATGTTGGTTTCACCTTCAAAAGAAAGATACTTTTCAAGTTTCAAGTTATAGTTCTCCTACAATTACAACATAGCAGAATATGAATCTCTTGTTCATGGTTTAAAGTGGGCAAAAAAAAGAGGAATCAAAGAATTGTAAGTGTTTGGAGATAGCGAATTAATTGTAAATCAGGTGAGGGGTCAAAACTTGACCAAGAACTCCTTGTTCAAGTCTTACAAGCACAGGGTGTGGGACATAATGGAGAGCTTCACTACTTTCAACATCACTTCCATCCCAAGAGAGGAAAACAAGCATGCGGATAGACTAGCAGCAATTGGTGCTTAGATTGATATTCCCAAGGGAGTGATACATGACATCGATCAACACCATTTAAAGGTGATAGTGAGGCCCTCCATACCATACAATGTCAACAATTGTCAAGTATTTGATAGTGACCAATAGATAGCACTTTTATTACAGGAAGAAGCTGTGTTCACTTTAGGAATCAATCCAAGCTGCACCAACAATATGAGGGGTAGATTGTTCAGTTGAAGAACAACAAACTTCCTAAAGGTTTGGTCACTCTGGAGAACATCTTCAATGAGGATGACCAAATCAAGAGCGACAAGGTGAGGATGAAAACCAAGAAACATAGTTACGAAAGGGTAGAGATATTCAAGGATAAGTTGCTTGCACTTGGGAAGGTATGTACAAATGAGGAAAGACATTCTTTCATTTTGTTATGCCAAGAGTTTTTGAAGTCTTTGCTTGATAGTATGGTGATTTGAAGGGGTTAGACCCAAGCTTGGCCCAACACACCATTGAGATGGAAGAAGGTGCCAAACCCATCAAGAAAAAACAAAGACCAATAAATCTAAGGATTGAGCCTCTCATGAGGAAGGAACTCACCAAGCTGATTGAGTCCAAGATCATTTTTTATATCAAACACTCTTCTTGGCTAGCCAATTTGGTCCCCGTTAGGAAGAAGAATGGGAAGATCAGATTGTGTGTTGATTTTAGAGACATGAATAGAGTCTTATTAAGATATCACTATTCCCTCCTAAGCATGGAACAAATTCTCTAGGTGGTGACAGGTAGTGAATGATTCTCCCTCCTAGATGGGTACTCCAAGTATAATCAAATTCTGGTGTAAGACTATGACCAGTACAAGACAACCTTCACCACCAAGTGGGGAACTTTTGCCTACATAAATATGCCTTTTGGACTATTAAATGTTAGAGTTACTTTCCAAGGAGATATGGATATGGCCTTCCAAGGTTTGATAAATGATATTATGTTAGTTTATCTTGACGATGTGACAGTCTTCTCCAAGGAGGCAAGATAACATTTGAAACACCTGAGGCAAATCTTTGAGAGGTGTAGTGAGTTCAACATCTCTCGCAACCCTAAGAAATGTGTGTTTGCTGTCCACGAAGGCAAACTCTTGGGTCATGTCATTTCAAAAAGGGGCTTAACCATTGATTTAGAAAGAGTGCACACCATCTTAGCATTTTCCTTTCCTAAACACAATAAAGGTCTGCAAAGTTTCTTTGGGAAAAATAAACTTTATTAGGAGATTCATCCCTAATTTTGTTGAACTAGTCAAGCCACTAACTTCCATGCTAAGGAAGAGCGAGATGTTCACATGGACAACATGAAGAAGAGATAGTTTTGAAGGCATCAAACAAGCCATCACCCAGGCTCCTGCCTTGACTAGTCCATACTTCTCCAAGGATTTCAACCTCTACACCTTTGGCAATGAAGAGGTAATCTATGCTGTGCTCACTCAAGTGAATGACAAAAATTTGGAACAACCTCTCACATTTTTTAGCTAGGGCTTAGAGGGCTATGAGATTAGGTACACTTATGTTGAGAAGCAAGCACTTGCAGTCATACAAACCCTGAAAAATTTTAGACGTATGTTGTCAAATAGAAAGATTCACATCATGGTGCCACATCCTAGTGTCAAGGACTTCTTGCTAAGTTGTGACTTGAATGAAAAAAGGGCAGGGTGGATCACCAAGGTGATGGAGTATGACGTGGATATCAAGGCCACCAAGCTAGTGAGGGGAAGAAGGTTGTGCGAGCACCTAGCTATAGACTTCAAAGAACTAAAGGAAGGTGTTTTAGTACTCAATGATGACACTGCAGTGGAAATACCTATAATCATGAAGAGCTGGACACAAGATATGGTTCATTTCCTTCAAAATGGTGAGTGTTTGCAAGGTCTTCATAGAACTAAGAGGAGATATTTTTGGCTCCAATCTCTTCCTTATGTCTTAGTTGATGGAGTGTTATTTAGAAAATAATTTTCTGAGGTACTCCTAAGATACATCGATTCAGAACAAGTCAACATAGTACTATCTAAATTTCATGATGGACCAGCTGGTGGTCACTTTGCTCCCAAGGCTATAGCTACAAGGATTATGAGGGCTGGCTACTTTTGGCCCACCTTATTTAGAGACACTCATGCTTGGGTGAGGAGATGCCATAAATGTGCTCTCTTTGATGGAAAAAAGTGGTTGGTTGCAATGCCTCTACATCTTATTCAAGTGGAATATCCATTCATGTAATGGGGTTTAGAATTCTAGTGCTAGCCACAAGTGGGTCTTGGTCGCTACAGATTATTTCATGAGATGGGTAAAAGCCGTCGCTTTGAAGGAAGCCAATGAGAGTGTGGTCCTGGACTTCTATGAAGGCCTGGTGATGAGATTTGGGGTCCCAGCCATAATCATTTCAAACAACACATTGGCTTTCTTGGGAACAAAGACAAGCGAGTGGGTATTAAGATATGGCATCTATCTCAGTACTTCTTTAAACTACTACCCACAAGAGAATGCGTTGGCTGAGTCCACCAATAAGAACTTGATCAAGATCATTAAAAGGATAATGGAGAAAAATCAAAGGACTTGGCATGCCAAGCTGAAGACAGCCCTGTGGGAAAATAGGATTACTCTAAAGAGGACAGTTGGTAATTCACCATACACACTTATGTATGGAAGGGAAGCTAGACTTCCTATTTCACTTGAGTTACTAGCCTTGGATCTTGCCCATCAACTGCAATTGGAGGAGAGTGACAACATGGAGGTCAAATTTTGTGAACTAATGGAGCTTCAAGAGGCAAGAGACTAAGCCATGGATGCCATGACCAATCACCAACAGTAAACAAAGAAACATTTCAATAAGAAGTCTTCATCAAAAGACTTTTCAAAAGGCGATATTGTCTTGAAATGGGATGAAGATCAAGCTAAACTTGGAAGGCACACAAAGTTTGATGCCTTGTGGAGTGGTCTATATGTTATCACTGAATGTAAGCAACATAATGCATTCCAACTTCCAAGTTGGATGGTGAAGGACTGTAAATCCCAATCAATGGGGTATATCTTAAACATTGTCACTAACCTTCTCTTGTTATGTACATAGTTTGCCTATTTTTCCTTGTTTTCCCTAAGTGCTTTTATGCATGTCTGTAGTTTTTTTAGCCTTAGTGTGTTCTCTTTACCATTTGGGTTAAAATATTTATTAGTTCTTAGGTTTTTCAAGGTTCTTGTCAGCCTTCCAAACTATAGCCTGACTCCATGCCCAATGGACTTTTAAGCCACTAGTCTTCTCAAATCATAGCAGGCATGCTTTCCCTATGAATCACCAAATGTGGTGACCAATTTTGGTCCTACAGGCCAAAATTGAGCACCCCCTTTCCTTTTCCTTGCAGGGTCCTTTAATCAATTTCTGACAAGTTCATCCCACAACTGCCTTATGGGTTTTCTCTATGAAAGGCCTATTTCCATAAAAACCAAGTGTTTCCCCCTTCTGAAAACCAAGTGTTTCAAGTCCGACAAACACTTGGGTTGATTTGGAACTCATTTTGATCTTAGAGGTTTAGTAGGGCAAACATGTTAATTCAAGTGGGCCTTTGATCAGAAAAACAGACCAAATTTAAAGAGACAAGGGTATTTTACAAAAATTTTGAAGGGTAGGTACCCTTATGGAGGGCACTCAGATCCAGAACAAGGCCTTTGAGAAATCTCAAAGGGTAGCCTTGGGCCCAAAGTGTCCTTGCAAAGGGTAGAAATTTTTTTTGCAAAAGGGCAAAGAAGGATTCTTTCAGGGAACATGGCAAGCTAAAGAAGGAATTCCTTCTAACAAAATGTCTGAAGGAAATCCAAAGAGGAACGCTCAAGGCCCAAATTTCTTTGGATAAAATGTCTGAAGGAATTCCTTTAGACTTTTTGTCTAAAGAAATTCGGCAGGTAAAGAAGCCTAGAGAAATTTGACAAGATAAGAGCTCGAAGGGTAGGTGCCCTTTCATAGGACACTTGGCCATAAGAGGAAGACCTTTCCATTTTTTTGAAGGGTCAGTTTCCCTTCAGAAAAGTCTGTTTGCAAAAAAATTGAGGAAATTGTTAAAGGGTAGTGACAAGGCTACGAATGTCAATTTTAAGGTAGTAATCTAGCTGTTGGAGTTTAAATGTCTGGTGACAGGACCGTGAACGTCAAATTCAAGGTAGAAAAATAAATGTTGGTTTTCAAATGATATAACGGCCCTACAGATGCCAAATTTAAGATGATAGGTTAACCATTAAAGAGAATCCCAAAAAAGTAATTCTTTCAGACAAAATGTTTGAAAGAATTCTTTCGGCCATTTTCTCCAAAATAATTCATGAGTGGCAAGCGTAAAGAAAGAATTCCTTCAAACCAAATGTTTGAAGGAATTCCTTCAGACATTTTGTTTGAAGAAATTCAAAGGAGGAAGCCCAAAGGGAGACTTAGTGACTCATCAAGGAAAGAGCCCGAGGAAAGAAAGAGATAGCCTCGAGGAGCCTGAATTGCCAAAAAAAGACAAGAAATACCAAGAAAAGAGAAATCAAAGTGGGTAATCTAGAACATGGTCACGCACAGATAAGACAAATACTCAAAACTTGCTAGGTGGTGTGGCAAGTCAAATGTAGGGATGAACTAGACTAGGGTAGGTGGCACAGGGGACGTCAGTGGAAGAAGTAAATGCTTGCAGGTGGAAGAGTTTCCATCAAATATCCATTAAGAGAAGTTATGTAGGCATTCAAAAAGATGACCCATTTTTCCTTTTTTTGGCATTAATAAATAGCCAGCTACATGAACATTCAAGGAAAATCATGGCCCAAAACATGAAGAGAGATGGCTTTGTCAGTTACTAAGAGAAGTGACCCATACTCTTGCAGGAGTGTTTAATATGCCCGATAGTAAAGTCAATGTTGGGGACACCTACAACATGGTTTTCACAAGCACGTTTAATGAGAAGTGACAGTAGCATTGGTGAATTCTTCACTACAGAGGTATTCAATGCAGTATGGGCCTCTTGCTCTTGACTGGGGAAGGATCTTGTTGACCATTTTTGGTCCAACAGGCCAAAATCAGTCCCCTCTTCTTTCCCTGTTGTTCTAAGCCAGTTCATTTTTTGATTTTGCACAAGTCTGGAAATTTCTACGGACTCTGCAAGTTTTTTATAGACTCTGCAAGTTTTCTACGAACTCTGCAGATATTTCTAAGGACTCTGCAGGGCCATTTATATGGACTCTGTAGGAGAGATTCCTACGGACTCGGCAGGTGGAAAACTACGGACTCTACAGGAAGAGGCAAGTTCCCACTTAGGCACAAAATGGACCATTCCAAGTGCCCTTTCAGAGGGTAGTTCGGGACTCAAGAGCCCTTGCAGTGGGTAGGGAACATTTGCAAAGAGGCCACAGAGAAAAGCCACAAAGGTAAGTTTACTTCAGAAATTTGTTTAAGGCATAAGGAGGTACCCTTCGGAAGGGTCATTTCCATTTTTCTCGAAGGGCACTTTTCAAAGGCAGTCAAAGAAGACAAGGAAGAAATCCTTCAAAATTTTTGTCCAAAGGAATTCCTTCAGACAAAAAGTCTGAAGGAATTCAGAGGGTCCAAAGTAGAAAGCCTGAAGAAAAGCTAGTTTAAAGACTAAGGCATAGAACGAATTCTTTTGGACTTTTTGTCTAAAGGAATTCCTTCAGACAAAAAGTTTGAATAAATTTAGGAAGCTGTGGGAGAAAAGCTCGAAAGAGAATTTTTGAAGGAAGGCGAAGCGGTCGAAGACAATTCTTGCAGACTTTTTGTCTGCAAGAAAAGTGGTCGGGAAAATTGGCCGTGGGAAAAAAGGCCCAAGGAAAATCCGAAGAAGTGGAGAAGGCAATTCTTGCGGACTTTTTTTTTGCGGGAAAAGGTTTTGAAGAAAATAGGCCGCAAAAGGACCCCAAAGGGCAGGTGCCCTTGTGGGGGACTCTTGGCTGCCAAAATAAAGGACACTTCCCCAAATCTGAAGGGTCACCTTTCCTTCGAGAGGATGCAAAACAATAAATCTGAAGGAAAGGGAGCGATGAAAAAGGCCGAATCAAGAGGAAATCTAAAGAAAGTCCAAGGGGTGATGGGCTCGAGGATGTCAAAATCAAGCATGATAAACTAGCTGTTGGAAGTTCAAACACAGTGATGGGTGCACAGACGTCAAGTTTAAGGCGGTGAAATAGCCGTTGATTTTGAAAAAGAACAAGAAGAGTCCAAAGAACTCAGTGACCCACCAAGAAGATAACATCGAGGGCCAAAGGAGCCAGAAAGAGATAAAACAAGGAAGAGAGAAAGTGCAAAAGTAGACAAACAATCCAGGTGGCAAGGAGGAGGTGTCAACTCAGGGATTTATTCCTGCAGTTGGAACAATGCTTGCCAAGTGGTCATCAAATGATGTGAATAGTAAACAACGTGGCCTATTTTCTTCATTTCACATTGACGAGTAGACAAGCAGCGTAAATACCTTGAAAGGAGCAGTCTGTTTGCAGAAAAGAGGCATGGCCCGTGCTTTCACATTAATGTTGGAATGCCAAAGTCAAAGCAGGAGCCGACAATCAAATGGCTTCTTCTTCCCAAGGCTCAAAACGCACATGGGCCACTTGCAAAAGGAGCACCAAAGTCTTTTCCAAAAAAGTGCCAAGTCTTTTCCTCTTTCTATATATTGTAAAACTTCTCATTTTGAGAAGGATCTGATTCTCTTAGCCCGTAAGGCAAAGCTCTGCCCAAAAATCTCTTGGGCTTGTAAGGCAGAACTCTGCCAGATTTTACCTTGAATCAAGACTTAGCATTTTTACCTCCATCTGGACTTGCACTCACACATATGTTTATGTTTTCTTTTGTGTTAAGTCATTTTATTTTATGCTTTTCATAGAATGATTCTAGCATGTCTGGTGCATTGTGAAGTTTCTTCTTATGCAGGTCTACCAGAAGTGTCTACAATAGAAATATAGGCGCATGTGAATAGGCTGCCAAAGTGTGTCTCAGAACACCTTTGACAGTTCTTCCTCCTTGTATCTCTACAGACCCCTGGCTCACTGATACAAGAGAGTTTTCCACATCAGATGAAGTGTATGACAGCTTCTTCTTGGTGAAAAGTGTATATTCAGGCTGAGTGGATCAACTTTTTTGGTGTATCACCTTTTTAGTTTAGGTTTATGTTCTATTTTCAGCATCTTTCTCCCTTTTCTTCCCCCCCCTTTTTCATTTATTTGTTAGCAGTAGGAAGTCTAGGACCTAAAAGATACATTAGAGAGAGCTAGCCCTTATCTAGAGACTCTCCGCTTAGCTTCGCCGGTCCCACAGGTGAGAGGGGAGTTTCCATTATTGTGTGTGGAAGGCAGGAGCTCGGCCTCCTACCCAGGGTGAAATCCACTGCGTCAACAAATCTTTTTCCATTTTTCTCTATTTATTGTAACCTCTCAGTTTTGAAGAATGATCTCTCAGTTTTGTAGGGCGAAGCCTTGAAGAAATTAACCTTTAATCAAAGAAGTGTTTTACCTCCATTTGATTTTTGCACTTTTGCATATGCTTGCATATTGTCTTGTGTTCAGTCATTTATTTTAAATGCTTTCATAGGTTGATGCCAATATATCTAGTGTATTGTAGATCCTCTTTTGCAAGTCAACAAGAAGTGTCCAGGTTGAATTATAGGTGCAGGTGAGAAACCATCCAACAGTGTGCCTTTGGAGAACCTCTAGTAGGTTCTTCCTCATTATACCTCCATAAAGCTCCTTGTTTAAGCATTGATGCAGTTTAGTTTCTTATTCAAATGAAGTGCTTGTTCACTCCTTTGGTGCAAAGTGTAGGTAAAAAACTAAATAGACCAATCAATTCTGCGGCATCACCATTTTAGTCAGGTTCTACTTTTATAGTATCCCTCTCTTTTCACCCTCCCATTGTTAGCAGTAGAAATCTAGGGCCTCAAAGTGCATCAAAGGGAGTGATCCCTTAATCTAGAGATTCATTCCTGAAACTTGCTACCCACAACAAGAGGAATGTCTCCATTGTGCCACGTGGAAGAAAGGAGCTAAGTTTCCTTTCAAAGGGTGCAATCCACTACATCAACATGTACTTTCTAGTCAATATCTTGATTGTGACTATGTGGGAAGCAACTACTTTGGAAGAGTTACAAGTGATCCAAATCACCTATTTACATATTTGATAATAACGGACTAATTAGCTCATATGGCTGACAAATACTACTCCAAAATTTGGATCACACTGTGATGCTTTCAAAACTCTAATATACCTATAAATAATGACCACTTTTCAATAAATAGTCAACTTCGTATGATATCGATGTGAATATAGTTTTAAAATATCAATTAAAAAATGAACATATGAATGAATCCACTTTTTTTATGCGAACCATGATGTCATAACTTGTAAATAAAACCTACTATTGTTCATTCTGATTAGAATTTTTAGATTAACTTTTGACAACTCTATTTTGTTTCTTGAACAAATAAATAGATATATTTCATCTATCCATTTATGATACCTTCACTTCTACCAATTTAGCTCAAAGTTTCTCAATTTTATCAATCATGAAAATATATTTCATTCAATTTTTATCATTCTTACTAAATTTTTAAAAATACCTTGTTAAATTTCTCTCAATCTTAAAAAATCTAAAAATTATACTAGTTATATTCTTCCATTTTTAGGTAAGGGATTAGATAACCTATTCCTGAAAATTACTCATTTAAAAATAAAGAGTTACATGCATCTTGTGTCATCATATAATATACTTGAGGTTGTTAGAAATCCTACAAAATTGCTAAAACATATGTACATGTATTCATCATAAAATGTCTATCATGTATGCTCATATTGATAAAATACAAGTCAAGGAAGTGTGATTGAATGCAAACATTATGCCCCACTACAAATGATAAGATACTATAGTCTCATATTAGTGTAAATAAAATGGAATAGATAATATTGTGTCATGCTCAATAAGTAGCAATGTGATGGAAAACAAGGGTATGCCCCCAAATGGTAAAACTCTCTCTACATGTAAAATGTTAGAAATTTGTTTTATATTAGACATGGATTTGTGTACATAATGACCATGTTGTGTAATTACAACTATAATCACGATGATCAACTACAAGTGATTTGTAATATTGAGTAATTATATGAGTGCATTGGATGGCTACTTTGATTACTTCTACAAGCACAGTGGATGGTTGTAATTTAATAATTATTTGATAAATAGTGTTGCCGAGCAGTGGATGGTCACACTTGAATAATTATACAAGAACAATGTTGAGTACTTATATGTGTGTATTGGATGGTTTCACGATGTTTAGTACTTCTAAAAAATTAGTGGATGTTTAAATAGTGTAGAGTGCCTCAATGAGTGTGAAACATGGTTTCAATGAGTAATTTTGCAAGCACAATTGATGGTCACACTAATTACTTCTAAAAGTGCAATGTTCATTATTTATACAAACACAAGGGATGGTTATGTAGTTTTGAGTACTTTTGTGATCATAATGTTAATTACTTTTAAAAACACAATGTTAAGTATTTCTAAAAGTGTAATGTTAAGTACTTGTGTGGGTGTAGTGTAAAGTACTTATGAAACCATACCAAATGGTTTGTGCAAGATTTTTACACAAGGTATTTGCACATTGGAAGTTTATCTGCAAAATTTTTATAAATTGGTGTGCAATGGTTCAACTGGTTTTGTAGTATGATGTTGCGAGGAGGTGCACAACAAGGTCATGTAATGCAAGCAAAACTTGAGGTGTTATTACACTTTTCTAATTATATTTGTCTAGGAGTGTGTGTGAAATTTCTTGGCAATTCTCTAACATGGAGTTTTTTAAGAGCATTATGCAATGATCACTTGGTTTGGTAGTTTTTAATTTCAAAGTACCCTATTGTGTAACTGTTGTGCTAGTATATAGGAATGTTGTCTCTCAAGGAGAATATGATGCTAAAGAACCATACAATGCAAGAAATATCATGGATGTGAACATACATTATGAAGTTTATGCATTGTAAATTACATGCTATAGTGTACATACACTAAATTATTGCATGGGTAGGCTATGGAGGAGGTATAAACCCTTTCTAGTCATTTTTATCAAATTTATATTTTTTAATGTAGCTCAGTTTTCAATTTCATGCATTTTGAGACTATTTTTAGCTTATTTTGAATTTTCCCCCTAACTGCTAAGTGTACCGTACTCGTTGAATCTATCCCACAAACCACCAATTCTATCCTATAAGACATTGAATCTAACTCTTCTACTACAAAATCTAACCCTCATGTTGTTGAATATGTTTTACGTACTTCCAAATTTTTCCTTTATATATTTTTATTGTATATTATTTGTTTAGAATGTTTCTATTGTCATTTTGTGATTTGAAGAATTGATGTGTTTTTTTTCGTGTGTTTGTGGTTATATCTTTTGATACATATTTGATATTGGAAGCATAATAGAGATTTGAATTTGATTTAAAACTTGGATCTTAATCCATAAGATCAAGATTGTGTATATTCTACTAGTTTAGGTTAGTCACACTGATTAGGGTCGGTTCTTTATGATATTCCATTGCTAATAGCCCTTGTAGAGAGATGAGATTTTGATTCATGTATGTTCTTGTTCCCAATAAAGGAGATGAAAATTATTTTGGAAGTTATGTGGTGCATATTAAACATATCAACCATAGGCTAGGAGATTATAATTGTATCATTATCTTGAACTGCACATTGCTAGGTGTTATTACAAGGTTGGTTAGGAAGGCCAATAGAGAGCTAGGAAAAACTTAGTGTTGGTTGATATTATTACTAGTAGTGTTCCACATTGTAGAAATATTTTCTTATATAGGTTTATGTTTTCATTTTTTTAAATATTAGTGTGTGTTCACTTTCATGTGGACTTCATCCTATCATCCAGTACATGAAGGAGCATGGAACAGTCTACAATTGGGGTCTATTTATTGTTAGTCATTTGTACATATATTCATTTCACTTTACTCTTAAGAGGTTCTCTATAGGTTTGGTTTTCAAAACACTACTACAAGTTTGGGTGTACATGAATATTACACTTATCTAACCACAAAGGCTTAATTTAGTGAGATAGATAGTAGCAATGCCATATGCCACTTGATGGGTATATGCATATCCAAAAAAATTAGGCTAAATAGATAGTGTGGCAGCCTTATAAATTACATCTTGGGTGACTTGAGGATGGTCATATGTTGCATCAAATGTCTCACAATTGATGCAAATGAGGTAAGGGGGTCCTATTGGCCATTTTTAGCCCACATACCAAAATTTTGCCCAAGTGTGAGAAGATGGACATTCAAGCAAAAGCGGCAAGTTTAGAACAACTTTGAGTTTCTAGGAGTAGACAACAGATAGCTTTGGGTTCTTGGAAGGAGAAGGCTTCAGGATTTAACAAGTAAAAGACTTTGAGGTTTCTCTCAAAATACTTTGGGTTTATCAAGCAGGAAGACTTCAGGTTTGTGAAGGTGCACTACTTATTTCACTTTATAAGTTCTAAGTAATATCCAAAGTAAATAAGTAGTGCCATTTGAGAAGCCTGAATTGGTCTTGGCTAATGTTTTTTGGGTTCTCTCAGCAAGAAGACTTTGGCTTTGTGGGGTTGCCTTGCTTGAAAGGTGAAGTAAGTTGCAAGCAGTCAGAAACTTGAAATAAGTAAAGGGACATGACAAACGTGAGCTGGTCTTGGGCGGTGGTTCGTGGGTTCTTCAAGAGGTAAGTTTTCAGGTTTTTTGAGGTGAAAGACTTAAATTATTTTATAAGTCATAAGCATTGGAAACCCTGAAGTAAGGAAGCAAGAAATAAGTTTCAAGGAGTCAAAATCCTGAAGGAATGAGTAAAATCAATAGTTCCAAAAGGAAAATTATGGAAAATAGTCCAAAAAAAGCAAATGGCCGTGGAACATTAAGGTCAATGGTCAAAAAATCCAAGGGGGGAATCAGTCAAGGATAAGTGACACAAGTGTATACAGCTCACTTCCAGAACATATAAAGTGGTCAAATAGGGATTAGATGCATCCATATGGAGTGAAACATGCAAGGACCAACTGTGTAGTGAAGAACACACCAAGTCTTAAATGTCAATGTCAAATTAATTACACTTGGTAGGGACATGCAACTACCATGGGCATGGCTCTGTCAGTTCCAATAAGAGACTTGAATGCATAAGGGGCTCGAGCAGCTTGGCAATGGTCTTGGGTGATTACCTCATAGTCAAAGCAGTTGCATGCTTTGAATAAAAAAGAACTCAAGGACAACAAGGAATAGTCTCAATCATTGGCAAATGGCGACTTCTTCTCTCCATTCTCCATTGTCAAAAGCTCTTCCTCTTCTCTCTCCTCTTATATATATATATATATATATATATATATCTCATGCTTTTCATTATGTAAGAGTTTCTAGTTTTTGAAAAGCTCTAATTTTGGAGAAGTTCCCAGTTTTTAGACTTATCTATATCTCTAGGAGATGGGACACTCTTTGAGATATTGAAAAATATGCTTAGCTTGATTAGGCTTGACCCTGTCATGTCTATTATAAGAACTACCTCTTGATATAATAAGATGATTTCTTTGCCTATCTCTTGTCATTAATCAATGCCTTAGTATGTTTGTGCTTAGTGGATTCATGAAGGAGATTATTCCTAGTCTATCTTCCTTCTACTTGCCTTTTTAATGTATTTTCAAGCTCTTGCAGGTCTGGATTAGTGTTTTTCCTAAACCTCTTCCAATGTGTTAACTTGATCTCAAAATTACGTAAGCCATAGTTGTCTTATGACTGATCTAGTGTGGGTTCAAGCATAGATGAGTGTTCATTTAGCTTTGGTGCATCACCTAGTTATATTTATTAGGATCCCTTATCCCCTTTCTAACCCTTTTCCCTATGAATCATTAGTTTAGGTGAGCATCAAAGAGGAACCGACCTACTTTGGAGGTTCAACCTCACTAAAGGATACCCACAGCTTGAGGTTGTCTCAATGCTTGTAGCTGGGAGTGGGAGAGCCTAAAAAAATCTCCCAAAAGGGTGAAATTCCATGCTACAATAGGTCTAATGAAGGACATCCTTGGACCATTCAACCCATGAAACAAATACAACATTAGACTAATTTTTAGCCTAGTGTATGGAAACATAATGAGAATGCTATGCCCCTAACCTATCACATGTATTAGGATAGGAATAGCCAACTTGTGGCTTACTTATCCCTCTTTGTTGCTATATCACATTTATCTATGCATTCATTTGGTTAGTAGGTTAGCCTATGGAGTAACCATGGCCTAGATAGACTATATATAAGAGGTAGTGGATAATTATTTATTATCATATTGTGAATTTTGCTCTTATTGAAGCTTGTGGAGGTTGCCCCCTCGAAGTGGCTTATCTATTATCATATATTATGATATATTTCAATCATATTTAGATCTATTTCTGCTATTCTACTTTATTGTTGAAGTAATTTCATTGCAAGTGGTATCAAAGCTGCGATTTGGGAAATCTTGTGGGCGAAACCTTAATTTTTTGAAATTTGGATATATCTAAAAAATGTTATGAATTTATCTTAAATTTTTTACTAGAGGTGATAAATCATTAAATTAAGCTTCCATTAAGATTTTAGCTCATTTGGATCTATTTTACAAAAGTTATTGCCATTTTAGGGTTTTTCATAAAATTGCTCTATAGTGCGCAATTCAAATTTTTTTTTTGAGTTATTTACATTTTTGGAAAGCTTAGAATTTTTTTTATAGGGTATGTTATGATTTGAGGCCGAAATAAGTCCAAAATCACTTGGTCAAAGTTGGGTCAAAAGTGCTAATCAGGGTTGACATCGTACAACCCTTTTATGGCAGGTCCAAAAACTTGGGGCCATGGAAAGGGTGCTGAAACTCCAGGTAAAACTCCTAAAAAGGAAGAAATGGAGTCAGAAGGGGGATGTAATGGATCCTTTGTATCAGGTTTCTCTAACATCGATCACAAAGTGAGCCAGCTTAACTATAGTGTGTAAAGCATTCAAAGTGAGATGCAAGGCATACAATCTAATATAAAATCCATACAAGATAGTTTGGTAGATATCATGATGGATTTAAAAAATAATCAGTCAAATCATCTAGCTATCACTATTACACAACCCCACTAGGGTGGTTCTACCAACCAGTCTACTTTCAATCCAACTAGATTGCCATAGAGGAACCTTTTACCAAAGGTGGACATGCACACATTTGATGGAAAAGATCCACTAAATTGGATCAACCAAATGGATAATTTTTTTGATCTGCATCAGATCCCAGGTGGACAAAAGGTTACCATGGCATCCTTATATCTTGAACTTGATCAATTCATTTGGTATCAATGGTTGTGTGCTCAAAAGAAAAAGATGGCTCTTAGTGTCACCTGGTCAATTTTTACAGAGGAGCTGCAATTACACTATGGCAATAGTGTGATAGAGAATTACTTCAGCCAACTGGAAAAATTGTGATAGACTAGCTCCGTCAAAGATTATATTCATCATTTTTAGAACCTCTTCTTATGGGTGGAGATAATTTATAAGAACTTGAATGACCTATTTTTGGGTGGACTCAAGGACCACATTCAACATGAGGTACACATGTTTAATCCACTTAATATTTTTGATTATATTATCATGACACGCAGAGCTGGGAAAAAAATCATATCCAACAAGAAGCAGCCATTCACTCACTTCAAAGATCATAGCATATCGACACCAACATTTCCTCCACCTACCAGATTGACCCCTCAATAAATTGAAGAGAAGCGTGCAAAAGGATTATGTTTCGATTGTGATAGCAAGTGGAGCAAAGGACATAGATGTGCTGAGAAGAAGTTATTATACATTGAGGGATCTAATAAAGATGAAGAAGAAGATGATGCCTTTAATGATGATGAGGAAGAGATAGAGGAGGTAACTGAAGATTCCCAACCTATAATCTCTTGTCATGCACTTTTAAGTATTAGCACTCCACAAACTCTTAAGGTGGTGGGTTTCCTCAAGAAATAGAAGGTGATAGTATTGATTGATTCGGGGAGCACACATAACTTCATCAACCATAAGTTGGCCACTCGATTAAACTGTTTCATCTATCCAGCATCAAAATTTTAGGTCATGATTGCAGATGGTGGCATAATTAATTATTCAGGCAAATGCCATAGTATTAAGATTGTTATGGGTGGGTACAATCTCAATTCTCCTATGTTTTCTATTCCCATGGGTAGTGTTGGGTGAATATTTTGTCAGCCAGCTAACTGGTGACCAAAATAGTTCTTATCACCACAACATATGGAGATCAGTCGGCCAGGTGTGCAGCTTTACTACATTAGCCAGAGACAAATCTCTCCTCTCATCAAGGGGAGGTTCCCTATAGATATGTAGGAGATGCAGGAGGCTATATATATATATATATATATATATATATATATATATATGACACAGGGGGTAGGACAAACCATCCATCTCTCTTCTTTCAGAGATGATGCTGACAAACAAAGGAGAAATACAGGGTGATGGGGAAGGTTCTTCTCTTCTTTGAGAAGCAACTTTCAGCCAAGAGCCAGATTCCTTCCTAAATAGTAGTAATCCTGGTGAGGCAACAAAAGGCACTTCTCTTCTTTCAGAAGTGTTTATTCTTTCAAATAGCAAGACTCTTTTTGGTAGCAAGTAACTGGTAATAGGGGTGCTGAGTGACTAGCAACCCGAGAGAGAAAGACATGAAGAACAATGTGGGCACAAAGTCATCCCAAGGCTCTTTACACAGGAAATGAAAATGCAAACACACTGAAGGTACTTATGGGGGCACAAAGTCTCTCCACAGTGGGCCTTCAGGACACCTTCCTGCTCACCTTCATGAGTTCTACTTACCAAATTAAATGAATAAGGGCACCTCCAGATGACACAAGTCAGAACATCACAAGTCTAGAAAAACCTACTTTCTCATTCAAATAACAAGGAAAATGAAATTACAACCTGAGCTTAAAGTCTCAATAATGCCTTTCAAAATGGGCAGAGTTTCACTTCTTGGTAAGGGGAAGATCTCCCTTTTCAAAAAACAAGAGATTACATTATATAGAGGCCAAGAGAGGCTTGACACATCATTCTATGGAATGGCCCATGCTGTGCATTCAATGCCTTGAATGCATTTTTGGCTCTATTAAGGGGGCATGATGGAACAGGGTGGTTGCCTTAACTTTGGCGTGTCATTCATCTGATATGTCTCCTCCTTAATATGGACCATCTTGTCATTTGCATATTTGTCTTTACTTCATGGAAGAAAACAAGCTGCATCCTTGGTTTGGTGCGCTCAAAAATCTACTCGATCCACTGTTTCACCTATTGGAAATAACTCTTTCAAAGATATTTTTGATCCTTTGGTCTCGCTCCTCTCTTCATTGCTTAAGCGCTTCTTTGCTCTTTATAGCCCTTCTTGCCTAAGTCTTTGGGGGGTCCTTTCTGCGTCTTTGACAAGTGGCAAGTTTTGATGTTATGAAACTCATTAGAAACTTACAGAAAATGGGGTCCATGACACATTTTGCCCAAGCAACTCCAAAAGGGGAACACGGATGCAAACACTTGTCACATTTTTCTAAGTCATAACAAGACATGTGACGTATTCCGATTAACTTATAAAATCTTTAGAAACCTTTGTGAGTCCTACAAAAGATGACACGTGGCGGCTTCCACTCTACTTTATAATGGACACGTGGTGGCATCCACTGCACTTTGTCTTTTTCCATCAGACGCTTTTCTAAGGGCTTTTCTCTTTAGTAAAACTTTTCCTTTAATTTCTTTGGGCTCTCTTCCCAGGTGAATTCCTTCAGACAATTTGTTCGAAGGACTTTACTTTGCCTTTTGCCTTGTTCATTTTTTCGAAGGAGTTCACTTCGTTCATTTTGGCTCGCGGCCATCCGCAAGGGCACTTGACTTGATTCATGGTCCTCCGTAGGGGAATTTGTTCCTTTAGCTGTGGGGCAACCCCTTGAACCTGCCGATTGAACTGATCGATTGAACCATCTTTGGTTCAACGGTTCAACAGTTCATGCCTCTATTTTTTCGATAAGTGTTTGAAGTCGTGGGACATTTGAACTTAGACGAAATGTTTGATCTGTTTGAAGCTTGCCACCGATATTGAACCTTAAACCCATTAAACTTTGAATCAAAGTGGTTCAAGGCTCAATGGTTCATTGGTTCATTTGATTAGAAGATTGCCGATGACCCTTTTTCGGTTGAACCAAAGCATTGAACTTACCCCAAAAGTGTCCAAGTGCGAGAAACTAGTCCCTTGTGATTGAACTCGCCTGCAGAAGCCTTTGAACCCATTGAACCTGCTAATTTCTTTATTGAAAAAGCTCAAATACTGAAGAATTTGAAAGCTCAGAGCAAAATTTTAAAAGGAGATAGACAAATTTGGATCGTACAGGGCCAAAATAGCTTCATATGTTGTCGCAAAATTGAGTGACATTTTTGGGGACCAACAGGGAGCACCAACATTATTTTGGGAGTCCAATGGCTCACAACCTTGGGTACCATTGAGATGAACTTCTAAGAACTATTCATGCACTTTCATTTTAAAGGTAGGAAAATTGAACTACATGGATTACAGGCAAAATCTCCACAATCAATTAGTTCACATCAAATGACCAAGATGCTAAAAAAAGGGGTAGAGGGAATTATGGCATGATTATGTTCCATAGAAGTTCAACCCACACATGCATCTACATATCTTGATCTACAGATGATTCTTGATGACCACCCATTTATTTTTAGGGCTATGCCAAAAGGACTACCACCAAAAAGAGAACATGATCATGCCATTAAAATACTTATAGGGAGTCAACCACTAAATATCAGACCATATAGATATCCATATGCAAAAAAGAGTGAAATTGAAATGATGGTCCATGAGATAATGTAGGTAGAGATCATCAAGCACAGCCAAAGCGCATATTCATCACTAGTGGTCATGGTGAGGAAGAAGGATGACACATAGAAGATGTGCCCAGATTATAGGGAACTCAACAAGTACACCCTCAAAGATAAGTTTCATATTCCAGTAATTGATGATTTACTTGATGAGTTGCATCGTGTTAATTATTTCACAAAATTGGATCTTCACTCGGGGTACCATCAAATTAGAATCACGAATGAAGATGTTCATAAAATTGTTTTTAGAATACATGAGGGCCATTATGAGTTTTTGGTAATGCCATTTGGTCTTACAAATGCACCATCTACTTTTTAGAGCTTGATGAACACTAGTTTTAGGCCTTTTTTAAGAAAGTTTGTGTTGGTTTTCTTTGACGACATATTGATTTATAGTCAGACATGGGAAGCACATCTGCAACATGTGAAACATGTGTTGATAGTTTTGGAGAATCATCGGCTTTATGCGAAGCCATCCAAATGTGCTTTTGGAGTACATGAGGTAGAGTACCTAGGTCACATTGTTTCCCATGAAGGTGTCAAATTTGATCCCTAGAAGATCAAAGCTATGATAGAATGGCCCATGCCAAAAACTCTCAAAAACCTCTAAGGGTTCCTATGACTAACAGGCTACTACCAAAGATTTGTGAAAGGTTATGGCAGCATAGTGGCTCCACTCACTGCATTGCTAAATAAGGATGCCTTCCATTGGAATGATGCTGCCACCAAAGCATTTGAGAAACTGAAAGTAGCTATGTGCACCACCCTAGTTTTGTCTACTCTAGACTTCTCAAAGACATTCACTATTGAATGTGATGCTTTTGGATCCAAGTTTGGATCAGTACTAATGCAATAAGGAAGACCCATTGCATTTGAGAGTCATCAACTCAAAGGTAAGAATATATAAAAACCTATCTATGAGAAATAAATGATGGCTATTCTTCATGCAGTTAAATAATACAGGCCCTATTTGATGGGTAGACACTTTAAGGTGAAAATAGATCATGATAGTCTCAAATACTTTTTGGAGCAAAGATTATCATTTGAGGAACAATAGAAATGGGTGACCAAAATGTTTGGTTATGATTTTGAAATCATCTACAAGCAGGGTAAAGATAATGTAGTAGCAGGTGCACTATCCAGACGGGATACATCCACAAAAGCATTACTTTGTACAATGACCATGTTGCAAGCAAATTGGGTGGATGAAACCAGGTTAAAATGGGAGCAAGACAAGGATACATAGGTTCTGATTTAGAATCTACATCAAGGTACTTTATCTTCTGACAAATTTGAATGGAAAGGTAATGCCCTATGGTATAAGCATAGGTTATACTTGTGCAAAGATTTTGAGCTTAAGCATAAGATTCTTGTAGAGTTGCATGCATCTCTAATTGGGGGACACTCAGGGTTCTTGAAAACTTATCATAGAATTAAGAAAGAATTATTTTGGAAAGGACTCAAGGGATATGTACAAAATTTTGTGGCAGAATGCTTGATATGCCAACAGAATAAAGGTGAGACAGTTAAGACCCTAGGTCTATTATAACCATTAACAATTCCTAGTCAAAGGTGGGTGGAGGTTTCCATGGATTTCATCATAGGGTTGCCTTGTTTTGAAGGTAAAAATGTTATCTTGGTCATTGTGAATAGGCTTACAAAATATGCACATTTTTGTGCTCTTTCACACCCATTTTTAGCAAGTACAGTAGCAACTATTTTTCTGGAGGTAGTTCTAAAATTACATGGAACCCTAAAAATAATTGTAAGTGATCGTGATCCTATTTTCACTATTCATTTCTGGACTGAACTATTTTCCTATTTGGATACTTAGCTAGCTCATAGCTCATCTTACCACACCCAATATGATAGACAAACAAAAGTGGTTAACAAATGTTTAGAGGGGTATCTATATTGTTTTGTATCAGATAAACAAGAACATTGGGTTAAATGGCTACCACTTGCAGAATGGTGGTATAACACATCTTTCCATTCCTCTTCTAAAATGTCTCCATTTGTAGCACTATATGGTTACCATCCACATTCCATCACTTCTTTATTAAAGGTGCAAACCAAGGTTTGAGATGTGGAGGAGCACATTCAACATCAACAAGAGGTTTTGGCTAGTTTGAGAGAGAATTTGGCCTTGACACAAAACATGATGAAGCAACAAGCAGATCAACATCGTAGTGAGTGAAATTTTGAGGTGGGTGACTGTGTATTTGTACGTTTGTATCCTTACAAGTAGATGTCCTTGAAGCAACATAAAAAGGATAAAAAACTTGCTCCTAAGTATCATGGACCTTATCAAGTTTTACAAAAAATTGGAAGTGTGGCTTACAAGCTCAAGTTACCTCATTCATCTCGCATATACCCAGTATTTCATGTTTCCTGTTTGAAGAAGGTCATTAGACAAAAAGTTTTAGCCTATATATAGCTCCCAGAACTAGATGAAGAAGGACGAGTCATTTTGGAACTAGAGAAGATAATCCAAACACGTACTAAGAGGTTTAGAACTAGAGAGATTAGGGAATATCTGATCAAGTGGAAGAACCTGAGCAGTGAAGATGAAACTTGAGAAGGTGAAGATTTTTTGCAACAACATCCAGAGTTATTCAACATTGAGGACAAAATTGGTTTGAAGGGGAAGGGCATGCTACGCCCCTAACCTATCACATGTATTAGGATAGGAATAGCTGACTTGTGGCTTACTTATCCCTCTTTGATGCTATATCACATTTCTCTATGCATTCATTTAGTTAGTAGGTCGGCCTATGGAGTAACCATGGCCTAAATAGACTATAAATAAGAGGTAATGGGTAATTATTTATCATCATATTGTGAATTCTGCTCTTATTGAAGCTTGTGGAGGTTTCCCCCTCGAAGTGGCTTGTATATTATCATATATTTTGATATATTTCAGTCATATTTGGATCTATTTTTGCTATTCTACTTTATTGTTGAAGTAATTTCATTACAAAGAAACAATGCTTTTTATTATTATAATAGAGGTATTACAACTTGTACACACTACAATCTGATTATATACATTATAATATCAGTATAATCTTAGATTGAGATGTGTCACATCCTTTTTATAATTTAATACTCTTACCTCATGAATCTCCCTTGTAGCTCTGATTTGTCTTATTTTCCTCTTCTTAATTTATCTCTTATGTAAGGATTGTTGGGTGAATATTTTGTCACCAGCTAACTAATGAGCAAAATAGGTCGTTTCAACCATAGTAAGGGAGATCGGTCGGCCTGATGTGCAGGTTTACCACATCAAAACGGGACAAATCTCTTCTCTCATCAAGGGGAGGTTCCTGTAAATATGAGGGGTTATATACTATATATATATATGTAGAAAATAACAGTCAGGGGTAGGACAACACCATCCATCTCTCTTTTTTTAAAGATGATGTTCACAAACAAAGGAGAAATTCAGGTGAAAACACTGAAGGCACATCTCTTCTTTCAGAAGTGGTCTTGCTGCAAATAGCAGAAGTTCTTTCTGATAGGTAACAAGTAACTAGTAACAGGGGCGTAGTAACCAATAGAATGAGGTGTAGCACAAAGTCTCCACCTCAACTGCCCAAGAGTGAAATACAAAGAATAATGAGGGCACAAAGTCATCCCAAGATCCTTTACATAGAAATAAACTTAAGACACACACACTAAAGACAGTTGTGGCAGCACAAAGTTTCTCCACAATTGGCTTCAGGACACCTTCCTGATTACTTTCACTAGTTCTACTTATTTCATTAAAATGGATAAGAAATCATTCAAGAAATAGACATAAGAACAATCTCCTAAATGACACAAGCTATTATAGCACAAAGTCTAAAAGCAACTTGCTTTCTCATTCAAATAAATAAATATGATTAACAATCTGATCTCAAAGTCTCAGTGATCGCCTCACAATTTTGGCAAAGTTTTGCTTCTATAACCAAAAAGATCTCCCTTGCATAAAATAGGAGATTACAATATATAGTAGCCAAGAAAGGCTTGGCATGTTGCTTCATGGAATGGCCCATACTACATTCAATGCCTTGAATGCATTTTTAGTTTAGTCAAAGAGGGCCATGTTGGAACAGGGCATCTGCCTTAACTGTGGCGTGTCGATTCATCTCAAATGTCTTCTCTTGGGCTTGGGTCATCTGGTCTGTCTCCAAATATACACATGGTTGTCCCTTCACCTTTATCCCAAGGGAGAGAAATAGGCCATGCCTTTAATGTTTGCAAGCTCAAATATCTACTTGGTGGACTGTTCCACCTACTGAAAATAACTCTTACGTAGATATTTTTGGTCTTTCCCTCTTTCCTGTTGTAATTTGAGCTCTCAGGCTATCTTTTCCCTTTCTGCTGGCTCTTTTAGCTCCTTCTTCAACTAGTCACTGAGTTTATTTTTAGGTTTCATGCCACATTTGAAAATCAACAGATATTTCACTACCCTGAATTTGACATCTGCAGGAATGTCATTGGTTCATTGTTTCAACAATTAGGGTGGCCTTCTCGGCTCCTTGATTCCATTGCTTCTCTGGTTTATTCACTTTCCTTCCTTTGCTTGGGGCTTTCATTGAACCGTCAAACTTGTTGAACCATTGAACCATTTTGGTTTAAGGCTCAATGGTTCATTCTCTTTCTTAGAAGCCTTCATTTTCTCTAAGTCTTTCAAAGCTTTGAAATTCCTTCATCTTTATCAATCCTGTAGAGTCCATAGAAATTAGGCCTACAAAGTCCATAGAAATCAACCTATGAAGTCTATAGAAATTAGGTCTACAGAGTCCATAGAAATGGGTCTACAGAGTTCGTAGAAAGTAGTCCTTAGAACCCAACCTACAGAGTCTGTAGAAATGGGTCTGCAGAGTCTGTAGAAATGAGTCCATAGAAATGGGTCTACAGAGTCTGTAGAAACCATCCTGCAGAGTCCATAGAAATGAGTCTATAGAAATAGGTCTGTAGAGTCTGTAGAAACTAGTCCATCGGCTTAATGTCTTTGGAACCTCCCGAAGGGAAAGTGTCCCTTCAGGCCTTGAGAAGGTCCATTTCCTGGTCGCTAAGAGCCCCCCGCAAGGGTACCTGCCCTTCAGGGTCCTTCGAGGTCCTTCAGACAGTCTTCAAGCGGTCTTTTTCTTCAATTCCTTTAGACAAAATGTCTGAAGGAATTCTTTCAGACATTTTGTCTGAAGGAAATCTTCCCTTTCTTTAGCCACTTTTCGTCAAGCTTTTGATCATTCCTTCAGACAAAAATGTTCAAAGAAATTCCTTCAGACATTTTGTCCGAAGGATTTTCCTTGTAAAATTTGGATGCAAAAAATCTTTCCGAAAGATATCTCTTTGTCCACTTTTGTTCACTACTCTCCGCAAGGGCACTTGGCCTTTGGTTCACTGCCTTCCACAAGGGCACTTTCCCTTTGGGCTTTGGGGCACTCCTTTGAAGCATTCAACTGAACCGATCGATTGAACCAACTTTAGTTCAATGGTTTAATGGTTCAATCTTGTGTTCCGCTCATTCAATTGACTGCTTGAACCAATCTCATTGAACCTTTAAACCTTTGAACCTTTTTGGTTCAACGATTCAATGGTTCAATCTTCCTTCTTTACGCTAAGTATTTTGAAGCCGTTGAACTTGTCGAAGCAGTTGAACTTTGAACTTTTGCTGAAGCGCTTAACTCTTTTAAGATTGCTGATGTCATTGAACCTTTGAACCCATTGAACCTTTTGATTGAACTTCGGCATTGAACCTGTCTTGAAATTGCCTGTGTTGGGAACTTATTTTTTTGAGAGAGCTCACCTGTTGAAGCCATTGAACCTGTTGAACTGGCTAGTCACTTAGCTAAAAAATCTTGAATAATGAAGAATTTGAATGCTCAGAACAATTTTTTAAGAAGGGAAGAGAGGATTTTAGCCTGCAGGACCAAAATAGTTCATATGTTGTCCCAAAAATAAGTGACAAATTTTAGGAACAATAGCTGACTCCAGTTGGGGAACTTCCTTCAGTTGAAATTTTGAAACAACTGAGGGGAGTAGAAACCACAATCTCTAGTGCCTTTAAGTATGCCATTGGGCTACGGAGTCATGCTACTCAAAAATAAAGGCACCAAAAATGAAAATAAAAAGCACAAAATAAAACTAAAGACTATACAAATATACATATGTACAGATGATCTTATCTGATACTTCAAAAATTGAAGTGCTTCAGATGCTAGCCATTGTGAGACAGTGAAATGGGCATTCCATCCTAATAAACAAGTAAGAAACTATTTTCTCCCTAGAATCGGTGATGGGTGAATGGAACTCTCCACTAGGAATCACATTTTTTGTGCACTCGTTTTGTTTCTCTCTTCTTGTCCCATGGCAAAACGTGGTCTCCAATCTGAAAACCATAAATCCTTGTTCTTTTGCAAAAGAGTTTCTTTTCTTGACTTTGGCGTGCAGCAGTATGGTCCATTACCATAATTCACTATTCTTCTAGTTCAGTCCAGCACATGATTTGATTGTCATTATCAAACACCTACCAATGATTGGCATTGTCAAGCACACTTGGTCGAAAGACCAGCTCGATAGTGTACTTCTGTTCTTCAAAGTCTTTGTGAGGACCAAGAGGGTCGTAGAGACAGCCAATGAACCTGCATGACTATGAAGCTCTCTGGGCACTACAAATATATTGAAAGCATCAAAACTTTCAATACAGTCCCATACCAAATTGTGGTAATGACACAATATTTTATTCTTAGTTTGACATAGGTTCCTCACCTGAAAAACCATCAACTCAGCATCTCCTTTGGCGTGAAGGAGTTTGACACCTTTGTCTTGAGCAACCTTCAACCCGAGTAACAGAGATTCATACTTGGCAGTGTTATTGGTGTTGCTAAACTATAACTTTTATGAAGAAGGAAAAATACCTCCTTAAGGAGATATTAGAACAATCCCAGCTCCAGCACCGATAGAAGAGTAGCTGGCATCAAATTTCAGAATCCATATGCCACCAAAAATTGCTCTTTTCTCAAAAGTTCCTTCATTTGGAGGGGAGGGTCCTTCTGCACCTACTCTGTGCTTTATTAATTCTTCTATTGTCTTGTTTGAATCAATTTCTAGATCACCACCTACAAGACTTTCATCTATTGAAACATGAACATCCTCTGTAGTTAGAAAAAAGTTACCCATTCCTAAAGACTCAAACATAATTTGAGCTTTAGGGGCCGATGTTTGGGTGACAATATATTTTGCCTCCTTAAGAAGCAGCCTCTGCATGATGCCTTTGATAGGTATCCTCACCTCAGATAGGTCCATGCTCAATTCACCACCAACATCCTTGCAAAAAATTTTCCCAAGAAGGATGCTATATGAGGCTGGGACGTCAGCCACCAGGACTATCATCTTGATTCTTTTTTTTGAGAATGCTACAAATGTAAATTGGGTGTCCTTGATTTGTCCCAGCAATGGCACTTATTTGTTCTCTATGGAGAAACATCTCCCAAATGTCTTGGTCAGTGTGAGACCAAGGGATTCTACCACTTTGGCAGGCATGACATTGTTTGACGCACCTGAGTCTATGATGCAATTATTCAGCTAATTTCCATTTATCAGCAAGGAGACATAAAATGGTTTAGTCCTTCTGAGAGCAGTAGGAAGAGTAATGACAAGGTTATTCTAGGTGGACGTGGGAGTCACCTTTGGAACAACTGGTCCTATAGGGACAATTTTATTCTTCACACATTCTACTAGCTTACCCAACTGCTCAGGGTTGGATTGCGAAAATTCAAATTCAGACATTTAAATTTTAGTTTTCTTGACATGATTGACTACGTCAAATGTCTGAAATGAATTATGAACAAGGGAAGGGAATTCATCTTTCTAGTTTTTAGGAGGGGTGGTACTAGTCTATGGAATTGAAGTTAAATATGAAGGAGTGCTTGATGTATTTACCTTTCTTATGATCACCGGGTCCTTTGCTTGAAAAAGTAGAGTGATTTTCCTCTTAGCAATTAAAATTGTAGGCTAAGATCCTTCTCCTGTTTTGTCATTATCAGCTTGTTGGGCTGACTAGTTCTTGGACCAGGTGAAAATAGCGTATGATCCATCAACTATTTTACCTTCACTTCTAAGTTCATCCTGGTAATTTAGGAAACTAATGTTGGAGTCGTCAGCTGATTCTTCTTAGTCCTTTGCAAAGAGATCATCATCATTTTCTTGGTTTAATTTAGGCTAAAAAGAGAAATCATATTCTGTTTTAAGATATCCAACTACTGAATTGGTTGGGGGAGCTTCAATGGCCAACTTCCCCTAAGGGGGAGGAAGATGATTTGACTGCTCTTGATTCATGGCACATTGCCTTGGTATGACTAATTGGGGAATGTCCTCTTTGGTATATCTCTGTATGAAGGGGCAGATGACATCCCTTACACCATTTACTTTCTAAGATCTAACAACTCATTTGTCAGCTTCTACACCATTGGATCAGTGGTGCCTATAGATGAGTATTCAAAAGATGAAGAATATTTATCTCTGTTAGGATCTCTCCTTATCTTTCCTACCAAGATAAGGTCATCTTCCACCTCAGTGGCCAAATCTTGAGCAGTAGCAAGGTTTATGTGGCTAACACATCTCAACCAAAAACTTACTTCAGGCAGCTATGAGTTGATGAAGAAACATTTAAAGTTCTTATGTGTTGGCTGCGCAATTATAGGAATCCTATTCCTCAGCTTGTCAAGCTTGGCTATGAAATCTCTCATTGGTTCATGAGGCTCCTTCTTCATTTGTGTGAGCTTAGCCAGCATGGCATGCACATCTTCTACAGGCTTGAACCTAGCTTCAAACTTAGCTTTGAGAGTGTTCCAATCAGTCACAGTGTAGCAGCACCTTACAATATTTTTACAAATAGCTTGACTGCTACGTCCTCATACTCCATGTCTATCACACTGCAGGCTATGCTGAAAGCTGTAATGTGTTCATTAGGATGAACTCTCCCATCACTAAATAATTTGGAGAAATTCTTTCTTAAATTGTGTGGTAGCTCATGTAGAGGTGGAGTTAAATTGAGTGGGTCGAAAGATTTATCCCAAGGGCCTTGAACTGCCATTATATGGCTATGGAAAGGGAGAATAACAAATCTTGGTGGGGTATGTATGGGCAAAGCTCTACCAGCAAAGGAAAGAGAAGCTCTGCCTTGTATTGGTGACCTGGTGTTGGTAGGAGGAAGACTCCTAGTTTGTTGAAGGTGAGGTTGTGGAGGAAACAAATCAAAATTACTCTGCTGTACCAACTCAAAAATAAGGTCAACAACACCTTGAGCTTTCTAGCTTCTTGTATAGCATGGAACTACCAGATTGTAGAATAAAAATAGAAAATAACTGGCCCTGCTCCAGCTTGGAGCTTGAGGCTCCAAACTGATCATTCTTCCCTAGCGGAGTTGCCAAAAATTGTTGGCATGAAGCTGGTACTGTTCTTCCCCAGTAGAGAAAATGGATAAGGAAAAGAACTAAAATTGTTCATTCTTTCCCAACAGAGTCACCAAAAAATTGTTGGCATGGAGCTAGAGGAAAATGGAAAAAAAAAGTGAAACATTTGATCCCCAGTGGCTCTAGTTCACAGACCAGATTATATAACGGAAATGGATAAGGCTATAATGATAATGTATATGACACAGGTGATGCTTCAATCTAAAGCTTGAGGCTTCAAATTGTGCAAAATTATTGTGTTCCCTAGTAGAGTCACCAAAAACTGTTGGCGTGAAGCTAGCAGTGTTCTTTCCTACTTCACATTGTTCCCCAGTGATATGAAATGCTTCAATTTGAATAGACTAGAAAAAGACTGGAAATGCTCATTGATCCCCAGTGGAGTCGCCAAAAAACTATTGGCATGAAGCTGGCAGTGTTCTTTCCTACTTCATGTTGTTCCCCAGCAGATAAAATGGATAAGGAAAAGAACTAAACCTGCTCGTTCTTCCCCAACAGAGTCACCAAAAAACTATTAACATGGAGCTGGAGGAAAGTGGAAAAAAAAGTGAAATGTTTGATCCCCAGCGACTCTGGTTCGTAGACCAGATTATATAACAGAAATGGATAAGGCTATAATGATAATGGATAAGACATAGGTGATGCTTCAATCTAAAGCTTGAGGCTTCAAATTGTATAAAATTATTGTGTTTTCTAGTGGAGTTGCCAAAAAACTATTGGGTGAATATTTTGTCACTAGCTAACTGATGAGCAAAATAGGTCATTTCAACCACAACAAGGGAGATCAATCAGCTCGATGTTCAGGTTTACCACATCAAAAGGGCACAAATCTCTTCTCTCATCAAGGGGAGGTTCCATGTAAATATGAGGGGCTATATATATATATATATATATATATATATATATATATGCAAAAAATAATACTCAGGGGTGGGACAACACCATCCATCTCTCTTTTTTCAGAGATGATGTTCACAAACAAAAGATAAATCTAGGTGAAAACACTGAAGGCACTTCTCTTCTTTCAAAAGTGGTCTTGCTGCAAATAGTAAGAGTTATTTCTGATAGGTAACAAGTAACTGGTAACAGGTGGTGTAATAACCAGTAGAATGAGGTGTAGCACAAAGTCTCCACCTCAATTTCCCAAGAGTGAAATATGAAGAATAATGGGGGCACAAAGTCATCCCAAGATCCTTTACATAGAAATAAACTAAAAACACACACACTAAAGATAGTTGTGGCAACACAAAGTTTCTCCACAGTTGGCTTCAAGACACCTTCCTGATTACTTCGACTAGTTCTGCTTATTTCATTAAAATGGACAAGAACTCATTCAAGAAATAGACATAAGAACAATCTCCTAAATGACAAGCTATTACAGCACAAAGTCTGAAAGTAACTTGCTTTCTCATTCAAACAAAGAAATATGATTAACAATCTGAGCTCAAAGTCTCAGTGATCACCTCACAATTTTGGCAGAGTTTTGCTTCTATAACTAAAAATATCTCCCTTGCATAAAATAGGAGATTACAATAAATAGTAGCCAAGAAAGGCTTGACATGTTGTTTCATGGAATGGCCCACACTACATTCAATGCCTTGAATGCATTTACAGTTTAGTCAAAGAGGGCCATGCTGGAACAGGGCGTCTACCTTAACTTTGGTGTGTCGATTCATCTCAAATGTCTTCTCTTCGGCCTGGGTCATCTGGTCTGTCTCTAGATATGCACACGGCTGTCTCCTTGCTTTTATCCCAAGGGAGAAAAATAGGCTACACCTTTAATGTTTGCAAGCTCAAATATCTACTTGGTGGACTATTCCACCAATTGGAAATAACTCCTACATAGATATTTCTGGTCTTTCCCTCTTTCCTATTGCAATTTGAGCTCTCGAGCTATCTTTTCCCTTTCTACTGGCTCTTTCAGCTCCTTCTTTAGCTAGTCATTGAGTTTGTTTTCAGGTTTCACGCTACACTAATTTTCACTACCCTAAATTTGACGTCAATGGGAACATCATTGGTTCACTGTTTCAACAATTAGGGTGGCCTTCTCATCTCCTTGATCCATGGCTTCTCTGGTTCATTCACTTTCCTTCCTTTGCTTGGGGGTTTCATTGAACCGTCGAACTCGTTGAACCATTGAACCATTTTGGTTCAAGGTTCAACGGTTCATCCTCTTTCTTAGAAGCCTTCATTTTCTCTAAGTCTTTTGAAGCTTTGAAATTCCTTTGTCTTTATCAAGCCTGTAGAGTCTGTAGAAATTAGGCCTGCAAAGTCCATAGAAATCAACCTATGGAGTCTATAGAAATTAGGCCTGCAGAGTCCGTAGAAATGGGTCTGTAGAGTCTGTAGAAACTAGTCCGTAGAACCCAACCTACAGAGTCCATAGAAATGAGTTCATAGAAACGGGTCTATAGAGTCTGTAAAAACAAGTCTGCAGAGTCTGTAGAAACCATCTTGCAAAGTCCATAGAAATGAGTTCGTAGAAACAGGTCTGTAGAGTCCGTAGAAACTAATCCATCAGCTTAATGTCTTTGGAACCTCCTGAAGGGAAGGTGTCCCTTCAGACCTTGAGAAGGTCTATTTCTTGGTCGCTAAGAGCCCCCTGCAAGGGTACCTTCCCTTTGGAGTCCTTTGGGGTCCTTCAAGCGGTCTTCGGGTGGTCTTCTTCTTCAATTCCTTCAGACATTTTGTTCAAAGGAAATCTTCCCTTGCCTTAGCCGCTTTCTGTCAGGCTTTTGATCATTCCTTTGGACAAAAATGTTCGAAGGAATTCCTTCGGACATTTTGTCTAAAGGATTTTCCTTATAAAATTTGGCCGAGAAAAATCTTTCTGAAAGATATCTCTTTGTCTGCTTTTGTTCACTGCCCTCCACAAGGGCAGTTGGCCTTTGGTTCACTGCCTTCCACAAGGGCACTTGCCCTTTGGGCTTTGGGGCACTCCTTTGAATTGTTTTATTGAACCAACTTTGGTTCAATAGTTCAACAATTCAATCTTGTGTTCCGCTCATTCAATTGACCACTTGAACCAACTGCTTTGAACTAATCTCATTGAACCTTTGAACCTTTTAACCTTTTTGGTTCAACAATTCAATGGTTCAATCTTCCTTCTTTATGCTAAGTCTTTTGAAGCCGTTGAACTTGCTGAAGTGGTGAACTTTGAACTTTTGCCGAAGCACTTAACTCTTTTAAGCTTGCTGATGTCATTGAACCTTTGAACCCGTTGAACCTGTCTTGAAATTGCCTAAGTGTTGGGAACTTTTTTTTTTGAGAGAGCTCGCCTATTAAATCCGTTGAACCTATTGAACCTGCTAGTCTCTTAGCTGAAAAAGCTTGAATAATGAAGAATTTGAATTCTCAGAATAATTTTTTGAGAAAGGAAGAGAGGATTTTGGCCTGTAGGACCAAAATAGTTCATATGTTGTCCCAAAAATGAGTGACAGATTTTGGGAACAATAGGGATATGTTTATTTAGATACATTATTTTCTTGACTACATTAATACCCTCCACTAAATCACCTACCAATCAATATATGTCAATTACTCTTTCACAATAAAGCCTTATAATATTTTACCCCACTACTCTTGAATGTTATACCATGGTGCACACAAAAATTTAGTGAATAGGAGCACTAAAAGGACATCATTTTAGAATTTATATAGGTATAGTCCAAGAGGTGTTGTGAAATTGTGTAACATTAGAGATGAAGAAAGAAAGAATTTCGAAGTAGATTTTTTTGACTACATGTGTGACATACAACAACAACTTCATAAATAGTTAGATCATATAAGTCATTACCCTTTTTAAATTGACTACTCTTGCTTAATTAGTCTCCCTTATGTTAGAAATATTTTATGTTATTGTGTTTCAATTGATTATTTCACTAACTCACCCAACACAAAGTGGCATAAAGCTTGAAATAATGGAGAAATCACCATATGAAAGGAGATTTTCCTCTATGTTTGACAAAGATGACTCCCTTGTATGATGGGGTTTTCAAGCTTTTTAATACTTTTAACATAAAAGTATAAAAAGGCAAACAAAAATGAGAAAAAGGATAAAGTTAGAAATATAAAAATAATGAGAGGAGGTGGAAGGGGAAATGGAAAACCCACAATAGAGTAAACACAAAAAAATACCTAGATAACCCAGATTAAAATGAAATGGGTTAAAATATTTCCCTAACATGTGAACGTAAATACAAAGTAGAGAATATAGAGGAAATAAACAACTACCTGGGAGCACAAATTTCTCTTTCAAATATTTATGTGATTGGTTTAAAGTCCACTCCCCTGGGTTCACAATGCAAAGTTTGTGAAACACTTTTTTTAACATGAAATAAATGAAATGCTTATTTTTAATAGCTTTTATGAGTATAAACAACAATGCATGATTTCATAAACCAAGAGCTTTAAAATCCAAGCAGGCAAAGATTGTTTTTATATCATTACTTATATTATCTTCAAAATTTCTTGGAAATTAGAAAAAATGTACACAAAGTTGCACCAACTCAGTCCTTAGGCAGGGAACATAGAAAATCCAAACCTGACTTCTTAAAAATTAAGTCATTTATTTAAATTTTCTCCCTCAAGGTAGTTGAGAAACTATTTTTAGACTTAACCCAACTCAAGACTAACTCCACCTCAACCTGAGTTTGCCCACATTTTATTTTTATTATTATTCCAAGCACTCCTTTTGAAGTACATTACATAATAGAAATATTAAATTGATATCTGAATTTGTATTTGAAATATAATAATTGATTTACAATTAATTAATTAAATATATTTTTACAAATTCACTCTAAACCCACACTATTACCCACTTCAACACATTAGATTATTTCACTTTTGAGATTTTTGAATGCATGAATTTATTTACATGTGAAAAATATATAAAAAAATGCTTTATTATAAAAATCAATTAATTCATAGAGGATAAATATAATTTAATACTGAAAAGTCATTTGGATCTCATATTAGATCAATTAAATTTTCCTACTTGAATTATTTCAAATGTCGACTAGCCTATTTATGAACATTTCCTTTTGAGGTATTTGTGATAACAATGAACCAATTTGTGACAATAACATTTTTGAAACAAATTAGTACACCAAATGGTATCAATTTGGCATCGAATTAGCTTGATGTTAATGAGGCCTTCTATTTTTTGATTTAGTTTGGCCATGTGAACATTGGGTCCTAGATGCTTTATTTTTATTTTTATTCTACCTTAACGCTAATTGGATCAAATTTAAAATACGCCAAATTGGATTGAATAATCACTTAATGAAACAAGCGTCAAATTCAAACAAATATAAATGTAACGAAGCACCAAATTTCATTGAAACTTGCGTTGATTCTCATGTTGTCACATTCACAAGTGTATGTACTTGATAACTCTTATGATCCTTTTGCAAATTTGACCTTATTCTTGTCATGTTATTGAATAAGATCAATGAACTCACATTAAAAAATGATTAAAATTTGGTTCTTATTCCACTAAATTCTAGTTCTTGAATTTTGACCATGCATAATTTTATCCTGTGGGTCTGTCTGGTATGAAACTATAGATTGGGTTTGTCAAGCCTTGTCTATTGGTATATAGAGTCAACATCCTCATTTTGTAAAACTTATATTTTCTATGTTCTTGATTTACATCAAATTACCTATTAGGAGTGTAGTTCGGGGTGTTACTACAAATGAAAAAAATTGTGATAATAGTTGGCTTTGATTGTGGGACTTCATTCCTTAACAGAATGTAGGAGCAATTTAGATTATTTGATAACTAATACCTTACCCATCTTATAGATATATTTATATAATATCTAATACACACTCACATTCCTTAAACCATCCAACTAGTATCTATTTCATCAATCTCAATCGTATGAGAAATGAACATGTGTTGTCATCTAGATCACTTGTTTTGATAATCCTATATGCTTCCATGTTCCCTTGTTTGCTTGAGTAATCACACTAAAATAATTTATTGTTAATATTTACCTCTAAGTGGTAAAATTTATTACAAGCAATGACACATTGATTGAGCTTCCCTGTGCTTTGAACATGATCCAAAACGGACTTCGAATGTGAAAGATAGAGGCAAAACAAGGTACATAATTTAACAACAATTAAACATAAAATCTGATTAAAAATAAATATTTGAATATTAGGTGTCTCATAAAATGGGTAAGACTTTCTATACATGGTTCACAAGCATTGTCTGAGATTTGTAATGGTATATCAAAAGTTTTTAGCTTGACAAGGCTTTTGACTTGATACACTTTTTGGATCTTGGTGGGTTCAACAATAAGAGCATAAAAAGGTGACACTTGACTAACATTATTTTTTTAGAATAGATGACAAATATAAGTTAGATTACATGAATTATGAGGCAAAACTATAGAATAGGTGTATTTTCAATGCTTAAGCAATTCTTACGGGTGAAAGGAGACTCGACTTTAAAGCATTTAAAAATTTTCATTTATATTTAAAAACACAAATGGCAAAATTGATTACATGGATTTGGTTAGAGTCATAACACTCTTTTATGATCAACACTTATATAACCTTTGCAAAAATGAACCAAAATTGGAGGAGAAAATTGCATTGACGTGTTCAACCTATTATGAGATATATAGAATATTTTTGATGTTTTAAAATCTTATTCATTATGAGTATCAAAGATGCATAGCTCTATTTAATAGATTTCTCAAAAGTTTGTAACAAGATGATTTATTTTATTGTTCAACTTCAAATTCCTTTCTTTATTTTCAACCTTAGAGGTGCCAATGAATTCACTACTCTCCTTAGTAGACATGAGGGCTAGGGAAAACATTTCCTCAACTTAGCACCATATGTCTCAATTTCACCATTTCACCTTCAACATATCTCATTGCTATATTCAACTACTATATAACTCATCTTTCCATACAATTTATTTATTTCTCCCTTAATCTTGCTCATGATACCATTATTTAAATGAGATTCCTTGACTTCACCTTTACATCAATCATTCACCCTTGTTATTTTGTCCCAAGCCTCTTATGCATGCCTGTGGCATTTCTATCACTTATTGTATGTGGTGGTCAATTGAATATCATGCATTTTGATAGTGTTGGTTTAGATACGAGTACAATTAAGCCAATAACATTCATGAATAATGGAACTGAACTAGATATTTAAAATACTGATAATATACTATTTCTCACTCTAATCATAAAACAATATGGGAGGTTACATATTTATAGGAACATCATTCCTATATTCTCTCCATTAATCTACCTCAACCAAAATCTCTCAATATTCTATATATGATATATTGTTATAAATTATAACAATATATCTAAACAAATAACATATACTAATCTATTATCGTAATGTTGTTTCGATAACCAATTACTAACCAAATACTAACTAACTCACAAATATGTTATTTACCTCTTGGTAAATACCCAAAGTTACACAATGTAAAATTTAATCTCTAACATTCTGCCACACACGCCCCTCACTCCACCCCTCCCCCTCCCCGCCCTTAGTTTTTACATGGTGCAAAAACATTCACAATCTCACCTACATATTGTTCACTCCTTGTAGCATGTCCTATTTGACTCATGACCTTGATACAAAGAAAGGCTAACTCCTCCCATGGTTTTACAAGTTTATAACAAACCTTGACATGAACAGGGCCCATCAACTATTCACCTCCTGTGGTTTTTTGGACCCACCACAAACCTTTTTAAGATTCATGAACTTATTTGCATTGGTGCTTTTTGTCCTTTCACAATGTTTTCACATCATGAAATTATGTTTGAAATTTCACGCGAATTACAATACATGAAAAAGCGTTATTCTATTCTTATTTTACAAACACAATGGAAATGAAAAACACACCATATTATATATGTCACCAAATCTTCTTGGGCTCCATCGTTGGTGACTAACGAGAGGCTCTGTAACCTCCAACCTCTGTTTCCTCCTTCCTCTAGTGGGTTATTGCTTACTCAACTAATGAAGTATCCTTGAATCTTGGATGTATGTCGCTTTGACTGAAATACCCCCCATAATACTGACACATTTATCATTAAGACGTCACATACAAGTGATAGTGCATCCTTTAAAACAAAAGATTTGACGTTGATGATTGAGTGGCTCTTAACACTCGACTCATTTTTTGACAATATAACTAGACATAAATCGACACTTTAGATTTTTAATATGACTCTTTTGATAATATAAAATGAGATAATTAACTCAAAACTTATTACTTTTAATGACAAACGTACACTTATAAAAGATAGACTATAATTAAATCTTATTTCAAAAGAAATAAAACTTAAAATTAAAAAATACAATTCTAAACTCAATAATATAACTCATTGTTGACGTGAATGACATTAACCACTTATTTTTATAATTAAAGGACAAATCAACTAAGACTATAATTACGAGACCATGACAAGATAACTTAACATAATACCTAAAAATACAACATAACATATAGAAACAAAATGACACAAAGTTTAAAACTAATAGAACAAACCTAAAAGACACAAAAAAGATTGAATTGACCGATGCTTGAGGAGGAATGATAAAGATTCTTATGTGAAACTTTTCTTAGAATGTGTATGGTGTGGAAAGACCACCAGTTCATCGCCTTAATATTTTAAGTTGTTTAAATGACTTATTTTTTATTTTATTAAAAAATACTAACTTAGTATTACTTTAATATTTTTAAAAATAAAAGAAAAAAGTGAAAAAAGGGTAAAGGAAAAAAAAAAATATAAGGATAAGAGTGAAAAGTAAAACCTTGAAGTTAAAAATGTAATCCTAATTCTAAAAGTGACAATTGAGTCTATATATTGAGAGTTCTTTCTCATTTGTATCCATTCAAGATAATCAATATATTTTCTCAATTTATTGAGCTTCATAGTTCTTTATATTTTTTAACGTAAGGATGAAAACCCTCATTGGTTGAAGACATTTGTGGGGATGAAAACCTCCATCTTTTGTAATTCAAGAATCTAAAGACAAAAACCCTCCTATCTTTTGTGGTGATTCCATACAGGGATCATAATTGTGTAGACAAATCAAGTTATTTTTAGATTTTAGTTGGCTGTAAGTTACTATCAATTTTTAGATTTTTTCAGTGTTTATTGGATCAATAAATCAAGGTTTTTTGTTGTACAAAGGGTTATCATACCCTAAAAGACATTGCCATACCTTTTGGAGAATGTTGTGCCTCAAATTAACCATTGGGGACTATTACATAGACTTTGGTGAGAAGTTATAGTGGTATCCACTTTATTTGTTGCCGATCTTTCCATTCCAATGATTACATGTTGTAATTCAATTGTAGCCAACCTATTTTTCCACTCTAGTAATTGCATGTTATTGTAACTCATTTAAACTTAGTCATATTTTTATTTACATCTATCATAACAATAATACTAGTCAAGTTGTGTCATCTTGTGTTGATTTTGTAAGTGTTTTATGCCCTTTGTAAGCATTCATTTAGATCGGTACAACCATCTGCTGTAGGAAAAATGAGACTGTAAGGGTTTCATTTATCAAATTTTATTATTTTGGCATCCTAGGGTTTAGCTGGGAAATAGTTAGCAATCTATTGAAATTATTTTTAGCATTATTTTATGTAATAGTTAATTGAAATAAAGACTACAATTTGGGTTTTCAATCTTAAGTGTTGCATGTGCTAGTCTAGTATTTGCATGTGAATATAAAAAATAGAATTCATAAATTTACTAGAAAGGGTTTACATAAAAAATTGAAATTGTTGTTTTTAATCCTAAAAAGGATAATATAGTGTATCAAAGCACAAATCATGTCAGCCTGTAGGGTAAGAGATAAAATGGAAAAGCATTTAGAAGAGTATCAAAATAATATTCAAGATCTAGTGGTATCAATAAAAATATAGTTGGACAAAAAAGAGTCAAAAGAAGAAGAATGGCAACAACTCAATTGATTATGAGGTGTAATGTGAAGAATATTATAATCTAAGATTTAAATTTCAAGCTAATATGACCCTCCAAGATTTTTGTGATTAAAAAAATAGGTATGAGCCAAGAAGAAGAGAAAGAAGGATCACTCAAAATCCTAATCAAGCTTCCCACATATGATGAAAAGTTTGAATTTAACTTTGAAGAATTCTTCAAAATGCTCAAAGAAGGTAGAAGTAGAAAATTAAATAAGGAGATCAAGGAGCAATAAAGTGATAATTATTGCACACTTGAAGTAGATGAGAAAGCATATTCTTTATCACTAGTTTCTAGAGCTAACAAGTCTCTCTTGAGTCAACCCAAAAGCTCAGGTTTTAGGTGTTGGATTGAAGTCCCTGCTTTATTTGATTATCTAAGGGACATCAAAAGTACCTAGGCTATCAAGTTTGTCTTATAAGATAAAAAAATATAGGGTTAACACAAATAAATTCTATTACAATGGATTCATTTTATTAGCAAAAACCTATTTTAGGTCTGACAAAAATTGATTTTTGGAAGGGCACTAAATATTCTCACGTAAAGCTTCTTGAGATAGTGGTTATGATCAAATTCTCTACATGCACTATTCCACGATTATCTATAGGACTTAAATCTCATGAAATCTTAACTTTTGATGACATATGGAATGTTAACGCCTTCAAATCTAAAAAATTCAAAGGTTGCAATCATGGATATCCATATGCTCTTAATGAATTGTAATCTATAACTGATAATACAAATCTATATGTAAGGAATTCAATTCATTCATCAGTTATATACCAAATTATCCCAACCAGAATAAATACAACATTATCATCTAACTTTAGTGATATAAAGACAGTGACCATGAAAAAACACAAATTCTAGGGAATGATAGAAACATTAGAGTATGCCAACAGGAATATGCCATCATACATGTTATCTTTAGTGAATATTGACCAAGTCAAGGAAGAAATAACATGTTCAATGTCTATTATGGACACAAGGGAAATTAAAATTCCATAATGTTCTGACTAGAATTACATTCATGGAAGGTGCATTCTTGTGAATATATCTCTATCATATGTACCACAAAAGTATGCATATGATGAAAAATAAATACTATTCAAAAACATGGGGAGGAAGCTCTCACTAGTATGAAGCAATGGGCAGTTCTTTTTTAGGAGGAGAAAGTATAAGGCCAATTAATTTCAATGCATTTGAAACATTAGATGTTGGCACTATTTGCCAATTTTTGGCCCACATTCTAAAGCTCTTGCATTGTTTGATGAAGCAATGGATCAAGGAGGGCTAAGATAAGATCTGAGCAGGTTGTTCAAGGGTTAATAACATGTTCAAAAGCAAGCCTGTAGGCTAGAAGGATAAGTGCAAAGTGCAAAGTTCATGTTAAGTCCTTTTTCATTCAGCTAAGTCCTTGATTCATTATTTTTGGATTTCTAAGAACTAAGTGTTTCTTCCCTCAGGCTTTTCTTTGGTTAAACTTCATGTTTTTATTTGAAAAAATTATCTACACAATTTTTTTGAAGGAATGGTTTTCTTTCGGCCAAGTGTTTTCAAGATTTTATTTTTCGGCTAAGTAAAGAAATTCTTTCAGACAATTTTTCCAAAAGAAAGGTTTAAAAAAAAAGACCATTTCAAGGATGCCGAAGGAAAAACTCTGAAGGAATTCCTTTGAAAGGATTTATTTTAGGGAATCTTGAGACAAAGTGTCCAAAGGAAGCATGACATGCCAATTGACGTCAAATTTAGAGTAAGGGACTAGCCATTGGGAAGTAATCAGAATTGAAAACTTTGAAGTAATCAAGCTCGATAAGCCTAAAGTAGAAGAGGTTCATAAGCCCGAATTCATCAAGCTAGAGGAATTCAAAGACATTAGGGCTGGAAACAATGAAGTAAGAGGATTCCAAAAGTCTGAAGTAAGCTTGGAGAACCCAAATTACTCTTCAAAGTATAAATTAGGATTCCCCAATCACTTTACTTAAAAAAGACCTTATAAGTGGAGCAACTTGAAGAGTCTAAAGTTGAGGAGATCAAAAAGCCTAAATTACTCTACATAGAGTAAATTGAGATTCTTTAGGGACTTAGCTTATAAGTTTATTTGTAAGTTAAGTAGCTTTGAAAACTTGAATTACACTACAAAGAGTAAAACGAGTTTCCAAAGCTACTTGACTTAATAAACTTGGTTCAATGGCATAGTTCTAAGGATCAGATGAATGAGAGGCTACCAAGTAGCACAAGGGCATCCAACTGGTAGGGAGATTGATGATATATAGATGTCCATGATAAAAAGATCTATGGTGCAATTTGAGGATCTGAGGTGACTCCCAATGAATGCAAAGGGGAGTCTAAGCGACTAATAGGAGCCGTTAGCTAAAAATTTAATGAAGGCTTTCATCCTTCAATATGGCTCCCACTCCCAACAAATAGATGTTCAACATAGAAGCAACATGGTTCAACTAGAATTTTAACACATGGATACCTCATCCTCTTTAGGCAAGACACATGTAGGGAAGTCACCATGCCATTTTAATACATGGATCAAGTTAGTCACACCAAGTAGAGACACTCAGCCACTCATGACATGGCTCCCTCAAAATCCACTAAGGGCGACTTGAATGCAAGATGACGTCAAGGGGGTTGGGATGACTTTTAGCAACTCACTCTAGGGTCAAAGAAGGATGATGGTGGTAGCTGTAGGAATTTATGGCTTCCCTCCTAGTTTTCTCAAGCATTCTCATTTTTCTCTTCCCCTTTTTGTTATAAATAGAGGCCTTGGAGCGAAGAAACTATCCCCAAACTGGAAAAAAAGTGACTCTGTCAAAATCATTTTTTAAAAGACCTTTTGAAGCAATAAAGATTAATTTTTAACCTATCTCTTTGTCTAAAAATCATGTTGAGCAAGCTTGTGTACAATGGCGTTGTGAAGAAGTGTCCTTACAAGATCATTATCCTTCTTTCTTACCTATTTTCAGGTGTTTTTAAAGTTAGTTTTAGGTCTATACTTGAGCTCTTTTAGCCATTAATGGATGCTTGGTGTGGATTTAAAAATCCCTTTTTGCTTCATGTATGGTTCAGTGAGCCTAGTTTATGAAATACTTATGCAAGTTAATTGGTTGTGAGGTTGTGTAAGCAAAAATTTGTCTTATGTTGAATTAGTGTTTATTCCAAGACTAAGTGGATCATTTATTTTGGTGCATCACCTCCCTTAGTTTAGATTTCCTTTCATGTTATTCTCCTACCCCTTTTCCTTAGCCAACAATAGATTTTAGTGTGGGAATCAAGAGCTGAAGTGAAGCATTTGAGGAACTAGCCTCATAAAAAATCCTAGAGGTTCAACCTCACCATAGGATACCCACATCCTAAGGTTGTTCCCATGCTTGTAGCTAGAAGTGAGAGAGCCTAAAAACTTCTCCCACAAGGGTGGAATTCCACGCTTCAACAAACACGTTAATAGTGGAGTCATTATGCACTCTAGCAAACATGCATGCATAATTTTTGAAGCAAATTTATAAGTTATTCTCTGGAATTGATTTTCTTAGAGAAATTTGTTAAAATATTATTATTATTGACTCTCTACCAACTCACCCAAATAGATCTAAAACATGACAAGCCACCAACAGAATTAAATGCTATCATTCAAATTTGAAATTTGGAGTTTTTTTGACTTATTTAGGCGGGAAATCTATGAAGTAGGTGAGTATGTCAGTAAAAGACAAAATGAAAAGAGAATGTATTATATAACATTGTATTCAATGCAATAGTAGGAGAGAGAACAAAGAAACAACCTGTAGGAGAGAAGAGTAGAGAAAGAATAGGGGGATATTCCTAGTAGTCCATAACAAAGAGAACAAGCACCAACAATAGTTTGTATCATATACAACAAAGTGAATGAGTAACAGTCTATCAAGAGAGAGAAAGAAAATAAGGGAAAACATAGTAGCAGTAGTCTACAAAAAAAAACATAGATCAACAATGAAGTAAAGTCCTCTTTTATATGTTTTTATGAGTTATTTCTATAAACAACAACTATGTATGTAATCAATTTCAAAGTCTTTATATATATATATATATATATATATATATATATATATATATATATATATATATATATTTGTGTTTATTCTTCCACTCTCTCTCTTCCCTGTTTCATTTCTTTGGTTGTTCATTGTTGTCCACCTGGGCCTTTCAAATTTGGTAATTTTTATACCTATACAACCATTAGTGTTGTAAGCATTTCCAACAACTAGTATCAGAGTAGCCAGGTTGTGAGTCCATTTAGACATGGCAATAGGAAGTTCAGGGTCATGTCAGCATCCCCCTATATTTGATGGTAAAAACTATGATGTGTGGAGCATCAAAATAAAAACTATATTCAACTCTCAAGAACTATGTGAGTTAATTGAATCAGTGTACAATGAGGTTGCAGACATGGTAGCCTTCAATGCTTTGACTCAATCACAAAATAATGTGTCGAAGGAGAATAGAAGGAAAGATGTCAAAGCACTCAACTATGTGCAAATAGCATTAGCTGATGCAATTTTTCTTAAGATGGCAGTAACTATCCATTTCAAGCAAGCATGAGATATCTTGCAAAATGCATATCAATGGAGTGACAAGGTGAAGCTTGTCAAGTTTTGGACATTAAGGAGGGACTTTAAGACCCTAAAGATGAAGGAGAATGCATTTATCAATGACTTCTTCACAATGACAATAAACATTTTCAATCAAATAAAAACATGTGGTGATACCCTTGAAGATCATAGGATCATTGAGAAGGTGTTAAGGAACCTTCCAATTAGATTTGACCTTATAGTGGTTTCAATACAACAGTCAAAGTATTTTAGGTAAATGATTGTTGATGAGTTAATGGGATCCTTACAAACCTATGAACAAAGGTTGAATAGGTCAGCCACATCCTCCCATGAGCAAGCATTCAAAACCAATATGAATGTGAAAGAAAGGGGGAGAGGATCAAACAATATAAGAAGAGGAAGAACTTACAGTAGTCAAGAAGGTGGAAGACATAGTCACATGAAAGAGGAAGAGGAAGGAGCAACGACACTTCTAGAGGAGGTTCTACACAAAGGTATGATAAATCTAGCGTCCAATGTTATTATTGCAAGAGGTATGGACACTATGCTAGTGAGTGTAGAAATGAGTATGACATGAATAAGAAAAATTCAAATTCAACTCATACACAAGAGGTTGAACCTAATAAGAATGAGAAAGGTGGAAGCTTGTTTATAACATGTAACATTGCTGAGCAAAGTGGCAAAGAGACATGGTACCTGGATAGTGGTTTTAACAACCACATGAGTGGGAACAAAGAGATGTTTAACCACATTGATGACTCAATCAAATCAGAGGTAAATATGGGAAACAATGAGAAGGTTATCATCATGGGCAAGGGTAGCATTTCAATCCATACCAAGCAAGGTGATACAAGGCAAATTTATGATGTTTACTATGTACCCAAGTTGAAACACAACCTTATCAGCATAGGGTAGCTTGTGAAAAAGGGGTAAAAAATCAGATTTGAGAATGGTGAGTGTATTATCTTTGATATGAGTGGATGCAATAGAAAGATTACAGCAGTTAAGATGACAAGTAATCAGATGTTTCCAATGAGAATGCAAAGTGATATCACAACAACATTTAAAATTATGGTAGTAGATGAGTCTACTCTTTGGCATCTTAGGTATGGGAATTTGACCTTTGGAGGTTGAACCTTCTTCACAAGAAACACATGGTGAAGGGGTTGCCCCTTATAGAACAACCAAACAAGGTGTGTGAAGGATGAATATTAAGGAAGGAACATAGGAATGCATTTCCCATGGATAAAGCATGGAGAGCTAGTGCTCCTTTAGATTTGATACATTGAGACTTGTGTGGGCTAATGAAGACCCCCTCCCTATCTAAGAATGTTTACTTCATGACATTCATAGAGGACTACAATCAGAAGATTTGGGTGTACTTCTTGAATAAAAAATTGGAGGCATTTGAGACCTTTAAGAAATTCAAGGACATGGTGGAGAAGCAAAAGTGGCCACTACATCAAGAATTTAAGGACGGATAGAGGGGGAGAGTATATCTCAAATGAGTTCATGAATTTTTACAAGGATCATGGCATAAAGAAGAAATTTATAGCTAGGTATACACCACAATAAAATGGTGTGTCTGAGAGTAAGAATAGGACCATCCAAGAGATGACAAGGAGCATCCTAAAGGCAAAGGGTTTTCCTAATGATTTTTGGGCTTAGGCTATATCAACAGTCGTGTAATTGTTAAACATATTGTTTCCAAACAAGTTTTTGCTTTTCACATTCCAAAGGAAATGAGAAACTAAGATAAATGGTCTAGGGTTAGATGTTACCCGGATGAAGTCTTGTGCACCGAATCTAGACGATTGAAGGAACTCCTCTTTGGTTGTGGAGAATGACACCTGTAGAAGAAAGAGACTCAAACACAGAGGTTGTTAGATAGCTAGAAAGTGGACTACCAAGTGAAAGCTTGGTCCTAGAAGTGCAAAGACTTCTTGGGGGATGACAACCCACTGATTGTTAAAAAGGAGAATATTGTCAGAAACAAAAATGATAAACACTGAATAAAAGAAATGAAAGCAAATGCATACCTATATGCAGCAATCTGCTTTCCATAGTCACCGATGTCGATGGTTCTGCTAGCATCGGTCAAGGAAGGTCATCGACATCGTTTAGTCTGCCAACATCGATAGGGGAAATGGCCGATGTCGGTTAGGGTAATGGCTTTTGACAGGGTTTGAATGAGTTGCAGGTCAGTCAGGTCGATCAGAATGGCCTTGGGAGGGTCTGTAGGGCTCTGATAGATTGTGCTGGGTTGATTGGACAGAGAGTATTGTTTGGAGAGGGACTAAATGGGTGACAGAGGCAAAAAAGGGGGATAAGGGTGAGAGAAGGCTTTTCAGCCTCTCTGGGAAGAACAGGCAAGGTTGTGTCAAGGATGCTTGGAATGGATGGCAGACAGAATGCTAATATATTTGAAATGACACTAAAATAAAAATAGTATAAATACTTAGCTGTGGCACGAGTTGGCAGAGGTACAGGAGCTATGTTTCCATTATGGCTGGTGATGGAGATGTCATGCAATCTTCAAACCTGTATGGAATGACTGGTGCTGGTCCTCCAAGCCTAGAAAATGCTGTCAAAATGCTGATACCTGCGAGAAAATGAGAAGCAAGAATGCTGGGAAGTAAAAGCAAGAGAATTTTGTTTCATGGGGGACCAGCAACAGATGCAAAAACTAGTTTTAAAGGAAACCAACGTCGGTAGAACCGCTGACGTTGGCTGAATAATGACCGATGTCGGCGACTGAAGAATGGGGATAGAGTCTAATTTTAGCCTTCTGCCCATTCTTACAAGCTGCCAGGTTCAATTGTCATGGGAAAACGGTCGAGAGGGGCTTAAATGAGCACGAGAGGAAGGGTTAAGATGGGATTTAGGTCATTAAGGCTTGGAATGGGGTGAGGGCATCCAAGGAAAGGAATTCAAGGTGGAGTGAGGTGGCATGGGTGAGGTGGCAAGGGGGCAATTAAATTAAAATATTTGATTATTTTAATTTAATAATGGAGTGGGCTAGGAATTGTGTTACAAAGTGGACCAAGGAGACCAAGGGGGGAGGATGACCAAGGGATAGACACAATTTCAATGTCTACATTTGCCCCTTTTTGTCTTGTTGGTTATTCTTAACGAACTGCAAGACAAAAATAGGAGTTGGTTGCCCCAAGTATGGGATGAGGTGTTCCCCCCTCAAAACGAGAGTCGAGGGAATGGAACCTAAGATCGAGTGTCGATTTGACAGAGAGATGGATAGAGAGGATGAAGAGTGAGTGTGAACGCTGCAAAGGGTGGGATTACACGTATACCACACCATGCGATAGGTAGGTCAAATTGTCACAGGTCGAGGTCGAAGAGTGCCAAAATTGAAATAACTAGGCCCCAACATTAGTTGTAGCTGATTGGGTTATTCAATCTAAGCTGTAGCTCCAATGGTCATTGTGTTCCAGGTATCCCGAGCTCAGGAAGTGCTCTTAGAAATACGAAAATATCAAAAATAGTGAGGATCAACTGGCTTGCGATCCTATACTTGTGAGGGTCAAAATATGGGTTGTGGACAATTTTGCTAACCATTCATGAGGTAGCATACATGCAAAAACAACCAAGGCAATGTTTGTCTTGGAAGTGGTCAGAGTCTAAGGAGATAGTTGTGATCTCCAAGGTCATTGGTCAAGGCAGGTCGAGATAGATAGTTGGTCGAATGAATGGATGGATTAAAGAATGTGGCTGAGCTAACCCCAGAAGATGCTATGTCAACTGAGTGCTGCATACATAGCCCTTATTGGAAGGGCCTCAGGCCAATGTAGTTCTCCCCAAAGGGAAGAAGGATCAAAGTTATGGATTGTTTTGGTCGAGGTCAAGTCATGGTCAAAAGGAGGATATGGTTTGTCCATCAGGTAGATGAACAAATGAGGGTGGTCGAGCTAACCCCAAAAGATGTCATGTTATCTGAGTGCTACCTACATAGCCCCTATCGTTTAGGGCCTCAGACCAATGTAGTTCGAGCTAGGAGTCAAAGTCGATCGATAAATTGGTTGATGATCAGTTTGGTCATGATAAAGATTTAGCACTTCCCATGTCTGAGGGTAGGTACTTGAAATGATGAGGGAAGATGGTTTGTCCATTAGATAGATGAACAAATGGATGTGGCTGAGCTAACCCCAGAAGACATCATGTCATCTAAGTGCTACCTACATAGCCCTGGTCTTAGGGCCTCAGACCAATGTAGTTCAGACTAAGAGGCAAAATGGTTGATGATTGGTTTGGTCATGTGTTGAGGTCAAGTCATGGTCAAAAGGTAGAATGGTTTGTCCATCAAGTAGATGAACAAATGAGGGTGGTCGAGCTAACTCCAGAAGATGTCATGTCATCTGAGTGCTGCCTACATAGCCCCAGTCTTAAGGCCTTAGACCAATGTAGTTCAGACTAGGAGGCAAAATGGTTGATGATTGGTTTGAAATGATGAGAATAAGATGATGTTACAGCCTTTTCCATATTGTGTGATGGTGTATTCTATAACATCAATTGAGGGGTCTTTCATCCCTAGCAATTTTCCATATTCGTGATGGATGTATGCTAAAAATGAATTGAGTCTATTTATGCTTTAGCAAGTAATGGTTTATGCTTAACATAAATTGTGTGGTCAATAGTTTCCATGTGTATTGGTGTCCATAGAAACTATGTGAAATGGATTATGTCATGTTGGTGGTCTAAAAATGTTTGGGTTGGTTTGGTTTGAGAAAATGATTTGGTTGAATGTGACCAAAGTGTGAAAAAAAGTGAAAGGCAAATTGCTCTTTCATTGACACAGACCAGAACGATAGCATAGATAGGGGTTGTTAGAACTAAGAGCCCTATTCATGCATTACGTCGTTGACCATGGGTTGTGTTAGAGAGGTAATCGAATCACTTTGACATTTAAGTGAGCTCAAAGTCCCTTGAGTAGGTGATATGATATATGAGGATAGGGTAACCCCTTTTAGTAGGGATAACTTTGCCCCCTTTTTATAGGAGACCCTGAGATGACTACAAGCCAAGTCCATGACCCCCTTTTTTTTGGAGGTAGATTGATCAATGCGGGAAGTCTACATAGAGATGTCATTTTGCTTTGTGGTCATTTGTGAAGCTGATCGATGCGAGAAGCTTTTGAGAGAGTGCTGTTTGTAGCAAGATTTAGTCATAGCCATCCTTCAAGGGAGTGGTCTATATTTTTGCTTTATATATATAAGGGCTTTGAATAGCTATCCTTCGAGGGAGCAGTCTATTAGCTACAACAATGATAGTACAACTATCCTTCAAGGGAGCAGTCTGTCTTTTTGATTTTGTGACCTTGGATATTTTGACATCTTGATTTATTTTTGACAAGATTTTGAGTCATGGACAAGACTATAGAAGTTTAAAGACTCCCTTTTATTAGGACAAAGCATTCATACTTTATAAAAGGGTTACATAGGGTTTGTTTTAAGGGAACAAGGTTGAAAGGAATGAGGATTAACAGGACGGGGTTGCTTAAGGGATGAGTTCAAGTTAAATGTCAAATGGATGAGTACTCGACTAACAATAGAATGGTCGCAGATGCAAGGCATTAAAGGGCTCAGGTTCTGATAAGTCCCTGGTCCATGCTTGTGCGTGATGATGTAAGGTTCAAGCCAATTTAGAGAAAACTTGTCTTTGTTTACTTCTTTCCAAATTGGTCATGTGTTGGTTGATGTTAGACATGAAGTTGGTTGATGTGTTGTTGGATTGTTTGGTTGATACTTGGTCGAGGCTTAGTTGGTGCTTGGTTGAGGACATGATTAAAAGGTTGGTTGATGTTTGGTTGATGTCTGGTCGGTGCTTGGTTGATTGATATTTGGTCAATGGTTGGTTGAATGTTTGGTTGAGGTCGGTTGAGGTCATGATGAAAAGGTTTGGTTGATGTTTGGTCAAAGTTTGGTTGGTTGATATTTGGTCAATGGTCGGTTGAATGTTTGGTCGAGGTCGGTTGAGGTCATGATTAAAAGGTTTGGTTGATGTTTGGTCAAGGTTTGGTTGATGTTTGGTCGATGTCTAGTCGATGTTTGGTCATTGTTTAGTCGATGAAGGACATGAATTTGGTTGATATATTGTTGGATTATTTGGCTGGATGATGTTTGGTCATTGCTTGGTCAATGGTCGGTCAAATGTTTGGTCGAGGTTTGGTCAATGGTCAGTTGAATGTTTGGTCAATGGTCGGTTGAGGTCATGATTAAAAGGTTTGGTTGATGTTTGGTCAAGGTTTGGTTGATGTTTTTTTGATGTTTGGTCGATGTTTGGTCATTGTTTGGTCGATGTAGGACATGAATTTGGTTGATATGTTAGATTATTTGGCTGGATGATGTTTGGTCATTGCTTGGTCAATGGTCAGTCAAATGTTTGGTCGAGGTTTGGTCAATGGTCGGTTGAATGTTTGGTCAATGGTCGGTAGACATTTGGTCATTGTTTGGTCGAGGTCATGGTTGAGGTCATGATTAAAAGGTTTGGTTGATGTTTAGTCAAGGTATGATTGAGGTCATGATTAAAAGGTTTGGTCGATGGTTACGATAGTCAAGATAAGGTCGAATTCCCCCAGTTGCTAGGGAGAATGTTTGACAGATTTAGTTTGAGAGGGCGAGATCTTGATCTACCAGGTTGGAGGCAGGAATCTCAAAATCATGGATGGTGGTGGAGGCAATGATTAGTAATGATTTGATTAAAGTGGCCAGAGGTTGGGGGTCATTAGGTTGGACCTCCATTGATTGTAAGGCTTTGATGAAGGTTTGATAATGCTGTGGAGAGCTTTGAATGAGATCATACAAAGACATCTTCACAGGGGTCGTGTGGTGAAGTTGTTTCACCATGGAGTCAAGGATAATCTTTGAAGATGCTGGTCGAGATGAGCCCAAGACAGTAATCTTGGGTTTTGGTTGTGGTGAAGGTTTGATGGATGGGGATGTCCAAGGGATAGAAACATGTCTTTTCCCTTTATCCTTTGGGGTTGGTGGGCTGGTGGTCAGATTGACTGTGTTGATTTCAAATAATGGGGTTAAAGGCAGTGGAGGGACCATGGTCTGATGAGGGGATCCTGATTTAGGTGATGATGTTTGTGAGACATGTGATGGTGTCGATGATTTGGTTAAAGGGTAGTCAAGAGGATCCTTGATGAGAAGGGTATCCTTTTTCTGGTGTTGACGAATGACAGCTTTAAGAGTGCAACAACGCTCAGTGTTATGTCCCATTGTGTGATGATAGTGACAAAATTTAGTGGTGTCAAACCAAGATGGTCTTGATCTGAGAGTTGATAAGTGTAAAGGTGAGGAGGTATGGGAAGCGTGGGGCGATGTTGAAGGTTTGTTGATAATATGGTCAAGAAGAAGGGTGTATTTCTCCAAGCATTGGTGAATGACAACCTTGAGGGCACAACAATGCTCAGTGTCATGTCCCAACATGCGATGATATGCACAAACTTGAGTGTCGTCGAACTAAGGGGGTTTTGGTCTGAAAGATTGATATGGCTTAAGAGGTGGGAGACTGATGCAAGAAGACTACAAAAATTGTCGTAACAGCAAGGCATAAGAACCCGCCAATGGGTCTACATGTTTTGTTGTAGTAGGGGTTGATGACTTTTGTTTTGGAGGTGTATGAGGCATTGGTCGTACCACCTTTTTATTTGGCAGTGTAGCCGCACGTGTAGATGACACTTTTGTGTTAAGAGGCATTGGATGCTTTGGAGGAGGTATATGTCTGATGGGTTGAGGGAATAATGGAGGCAATTTGCCTCTGTGAGGTGTGGGAGTAGGAATCACCTCTATTAAGGTAGATGGATGCGGGCCCAAAATTGAAGGTAATGATGAAGGTGGGGAAGGAATTGTCTAGTGTGGTCTAGTGGCCTTCTTTGGTTTGGTTTAAGGGCCACTATTGTGCGAGGCAAGGTTAGAGTCTACCCTCACTTATGGGTGAGTGAGGTTTGATGTAGGCCGAATGTCGAGAGATTTAGTCTCTTTTGGTTTGATGGATGCCTGTGCGGATTTGGGTTCAGATGTGGACGGAGGTGAGTGAGATGTAGTGATCTCAGGCAAAAGACAAGAGAAAACCATCACTGGGTCTTCCTCAGTTGAATTGGGTGAAGAGATAGGTTCTTCTCTTGGTGGAGAAGAAATTGGAGAATGTGACTCCTCAAGAGGGTAGAGGGCAGGGATGATCGTGCCTTCTACTTGTGGTTGAGGAGTAGGAAGGGTAGGGTCCTCCGTTGATAGTAAGAATGATGAAGGTGGGGCTAATGGCATTGGTATGGTCAAAGCATCCTCCAATATAAGAGAGGTCAATGGAGAACTAATAGGAGAAGAAGGCTCTTCTACTTGTGGAGGAGGTTGGTCAGGGACAAGAGGTGAGACCGTGTTGACCGTGCATATATCATGCTTGTGGGAGCTATCGGCTATGGTCTGGACATTGTTTTGATTAGGAGGATGGTTAGAAAAGGGTTGTCTAAAGATATTTATGTTTTGATTGGGCGGCGTGTTTGGGTTATCCAAGACAAGATCCCCCTTATCTATCATTTTTTGGACAATGTTCTTGAAAGTTTGGCAGTTGTTGATGTCATGGCCTTAGACACGGTGAAAGTGACAAAAGTCATTCTCCCTATACCATGTAGGGAGGGCTTTTGAGGAGTCTAATTGAGGTGGTTGGATTGGAGGGAGATTGAGGACCCTCTGCTTGACGAGTTTTTCCAACACGGAAGCGTATGACTCTCCAATTAGAGTGTATTGACGCTGTATGTAGCGTTGTTGGAATTATTTTGTGATGCTTTGAGATGTTGAAGGTTGAGATTGGTTAGTTGTTGTCGAGGATGGTGATCTAACGACCACAGTGTTTGCCACTCCTTTGGACTTGGAGTGGGAAGAAGAAGGTCTGGAAGAATAAGGGTCATCAGTTTTCACATTGGTATTACACATTTTGACCTTGTTTTCTTCAATAACGCAGAGTTCAAGCTTTTAGGCCATGGTGAAAGCTTCATCGAAAGTACATAATGTTTGAACCCACACAGTGGATGCGATGTGCTTGACACATGCTTGAGAAAATATCTCAATGAGCTCGGGTTGAGGTAAAGGGAAGGAGAGTTGGCCGATTAATCCTCTCCAACGGTTGACAAAATCGACTATTGATTTGTCATCAAACTGTTTGATAGAGTAGAGGTCTATGATTGAGACTTTTTTGGTGATATTGATTGAAAAATGGTCAAGAAATAATTGGGCAAGTTGAGTGAATGAAAAGAGGGAGTGACTAGTAAGAGAGCTGTACCAATCAAGGGCAGGGCCAAAAAGTGACATGGGGAACATGCGCAGCAATAATTCATTGTCATGGGCTATAAGATAACAAGCATGTCTGAATGCTCATAGATGTTGTTGTGGGTCTTCCTTACTTTGGAAGTGAGTAAACTTAGGAAGCTCCCACTGACTGGGATACGGTCAGATTGGAACAGAGGGATGGATGGGTTTGTTGCAAATTTGGTCATATGAAAGGACATTGCTTGAACCAAAAATAAAAGCTTCAAGACTAGACATCTTGTCTATCAGCATCTTGATGAGATCGGCCGACGGATTGGCGGGAGGGGTGCCCCCTAGGTTGTAAGTGCTTGGAAGGTGCTAGAAGGGGCGTATGACGTAGTCGATTGCACTTGTATAGGCGCAACATATGGGTAACTAGTCATTGGGGCAGATGTGGAAGCCAGGGGTGGTTGTGTCATGAAGGTAAAAGGCATAAGTTGACTAAATACCGCCAAAGGTGGTTGCATGGCAACATTGGCAAAAGGGGAGGTGGATACTCCTGCATTTATAGGTGCAAGAGTGTGTGGAGTCGAGACAATCAAGTTTTGGTATGATGTAGAACTTGGTTGAATTGCATGTGGTTGAGGGGGTAATGGAACCCCGATGGAGGTCGGTCCAAAAATAAATGGGGAGGCCAAACTTTGCGTACTGGCCATGGTCGGGTTAATGGTTGATGCAATAGTCTGAGTCATAAAAGGCTGGGTAGCGGATGGTGTTGATGTCATCGCTGCTTCATCCGAAAGGTCTCGCGTTTGATTTCTTGCGAGATAGTATTGGAGAGCCTTGATGTTGTGGTCAAGGAGTCTCTCAAAGTATGGGTCCCCTTCAGGGACAATTGAAGGTTGATTGGGAGTTGGTCGGGTAGGAGTTCGTTCGGTCTCTGAATGATACTCCATTAGAGGACTAGGCATAGATGGCAAAGGCGGGAGTGGTCGTTGCCCTGCGTGGTCAAGAAGAGTTCTGGTTTGACTACGTGTCAAAACCATTCAAGGCAAGAAGGGTCAGGTTCCAGAAACTGTGTTTTTTAGTCTCAAAAAATCAGAATGGGTGTTGGACAACAAGAAAGTCAGGTTTTAAGCTTGTTGTTTTGGAAGAAGAAAGTTTTGGACAATGACCGATGTCGGTTAAAAAATTGATGTCGGTGAAATAGATTGCCGATGTCGATCGGATAACCGATGTCGGCAAAAAAGGTACAAACGTCGATGGAAAAATCGATGTCAGTTACTGTGTTTTCCAAAAACTCAGAAAACTTGAAAGTTTTTGGAAAAAAAAGAAGAAAACGTCCTCACTAGCTCAGATAGGAAAAAAAATAGATGGAGACAGGCAGACCCTAAGCGTTAAATCCTAAGAATCAACTTTTAGAATCATGTTGGCTTATGCCTTAGAATGTGTTTGGGAAGTTGGCTTGTAGAACAGGTCCTAGGAGAGGTAGTCTAAAGTTGGTTTCGGGTTAGTTTCACTGCTCAAGAGTCTATGTTAGGTTCCGTACTTGGCCTGGTGCTAAGGAGCAAGCTCCCCTCACTTCACGAGCCCATTGGTAAGTTGGTCTCACTTAGCCAGTATATACTTCCCTTAGAGATTATCCTCTGCCAGAGAACAGAGTGGGCTTTCCCCTTGGTAGTGAAGTCCAAGTGGGCTTGCTGGGACGGGTAAGGTATCCGCTAGGTGATGAAATCCTAGTCGGACCTTGTCTCAGGTAAGTTAAGATGTTTGATTTGTGTAAGTGGTTTGGATGTGTAACATAAGTGGCCTACGCTTTAATTCATGATGCGATTTTAATTACTAGATGTGAGAGCTAAGTATGTAGTCAAGAAGAGATGAAATGCAATGCGTTTTAAGCCCAAATAGAAATGTGAGTTCGTATGAAGACAAGTGGAGAAAGGGTTGAAGAGTATGACTTTGACTAGTCTAAGATGCAAGAAAGGAAAAAGAATGATTCTTTTTAATTTTGTTGATAGTGTCTTTTGGAAGAGATAGAAGAAGAAGATGCAAGGAGAGACCTAATTCACCTATATGAAAAGTAAGAAAAGAACCCAAGGAAGATCTTAGGGTCCCACCAGGCGTGCCAAAATGTTTCCAAACAAGTTTTTGCTTTTCACATTCCAAAGGAAATGAGAAACTAAGATAAATGGTCTAGGGTTAGATGTTACCCGGATGAAGTCTTGCGCACTGAATCCAGACGACTGAAGGAACTCCTCTTTGGTTGTGGAGGATGACACCTGTAGAAGAAAGAGACTCAAACACAGAGGTTGTTAGATAGCTAGAAAGTGGACTACCAAGTGAAATCTTGGTCCTAGAAGTGCGAAGACTTCTTGGGGGATGACAACCCACTGATTGTTAAAAAGCAAAATATTGCCAGAAATAGAAATGATAAACACTGAATAAAAGAAATGAAAGCAAATGCGTACCTGTATGCAGCAATCTACTTTCCACAGTCGTCGACGTCGGTGGTTCTACCGGCGTCGATCAAGGAAGGTCGCCAATGTCATTTAGTCTGCTAATGTCAGTAGGGGAAATGGCCGATGTCGATCAGTGTAATGGCTTTTGATAGGGTCTAAACGAGTTGCAATTCAGTCAGGTCGATCAGAATGGCCTTGGGAGGGTCTGTAGGGCTCTGATAGCTTGTGCTGGGTTGATTGGATAGAGAGTATTGTCTAGAGAGGGACTAAATGGGTGACAGAGGCAAAAAAGGGGGATAAGGGTGAGAGAAGGCTTTTCAGCCTCTCCGAGAAGAATAAGCAAGGTTGTGTCAAGGATGCTTGGAATGGATGGTAGACAGAATGCTAATATATTTGAAATGACACTAAAATAAAAATAGTACGAGTTGGTAGAGGTGCAGGAGCTGTGTTTCCATTGTGGCTGGTGATGGAGATGTCATGCAATCTTCAAACCTGTATGGAATGACTGGTGCTGGTCCTCCAAGCCTGGAAAATGCTGTCAAAATGCTAATACCTGTGAGAAAATGAGAAGCAAGAACATTGGGAAGCAAGAGCAAGATAATTTTGTTTTGCGGGGGGCCAACAACGGATGCAAAAAATTGGTTTTAAAGATAATTGACGCCGGTAGAACTGCTGATGTTGGCTAAATAATGACTGACGTCGACAGCTGAAGAATGGGGACAGAGTCTAATTTTAGCCTTTTGCCCATTTTTACAAGCTGCTAGGTTCAAATGTCATGGGAAAATGGTCAAGAGGGGCTTAAATGAGCGCGAGAGGAAGGATTAAGATGGGATTTAGGTCATTAAGGCTTGGAATGGGGTGAGGGCATCCAAGGAAAGGAATTCGAGGTGGAGTGAGGTGGCATGGGTGAGGTGGCAAGGGGGCAATTAAATTAAAATATTTGATTATTTTAATTTAATAATGGAGTGGGCTAGGACTTGTGTTACAAGGTGGACCAAGGAGACCAAGGGGGGAGGATGACCAAGGGATAGACACAATTTCGATGTCTACACATATGTCCAATAAAGAGTGTTAGGATGTGATCTCTCAAGAATCTTGGATTAGCTATAAGCCCAGTGTATAACACCTTAGAGTGTTTAGTTGTGTAGCATACACACACATGCCTAAGAAAAAAAGGATAAAATAGGATGACAAAGGTGAGAAATGCATATTCATATGATATAATGACTAATTAAAGGCTTATCGATTGTACAATCCCATCACCAAAGAGCTAATAATCAACTGAGATGTTCAATTCATTGACCATAAAGCTTGGGAAGAAAGTTAAGAAGAGCATGTGGAAACAAGGGCTGGTGGACCCTTTATTGAATCTAAAATAGTAGGTGGTATAACCACCAATACACCAAGTTGGACCCTATTTCACATAAGGCTGATTCATCCAATGGTATTAGCCATCATGGAGGTCAAGGAGTTGTTCAAGAGTCTACATCCTCCTTCTCCAACTCAAATCAACACCAAGTAAGGACAAGGAGCTTACAAGAAGTCTATGAGTAGTCAAGGTATGTGTTGATGCTATGGATTGCACCCTTGAGAGAAGGGTGGGCTTCTCTCTTCCACGTGGCACAATAGAGACTCCTCTTTTGCCTATGGGTTAGGCAAAACTAAGGGGAGAATCTCTTGATAAGGGTTAGCTCCCTTTGATGCATCTCTGGGTTATTCACTACTACTGCTAATATATAAAAAAGGGTGGGTTGAAAAGGGAGAAGGATGCTAAAAACAAAGACTAACCTAAGACAGTGATGCACCAAACAAGTTTGATCTACTCATTACTCACACTTCAAACCATAATAACACATACATACACTTCATCTGATGAAAATACCATATTTTAGGGAGCTTATCAGGAAGGCTTAACAAAGACACACAGAAGATGAACTTACCACATGTAGTATAAGAAAACACAATGTCTGGTAACCTTTTCCTATCTTTGCACTCCAGATACAGCTCTTCTTGTTACCTGTAGGAATGGCACTTTGTCTATACCAGGTGTGTTGGTATCAAGCTTGTGAAAACATCATGGTAAAATGACTGAACACAAGGTTAATACTCAGGCACACTCAGAGATATATCCAACCAAATAGAGGTAAAAATGCCTTTTATTGATTCAAGGTGAAAATTTGGTAGGGTTGCACCATACAAAAAATGAGAGATCTCCCTCTCAAATGAGAGTTTTACAATATATATATATATATATATATAGAGAGAGAGAGAGAGAGAGGGGAAGTAATGGTGCCCCTTTGGAAAAGACTTTGGTGCCCTTTTTTACAAGTGGCCCATGTGCGTTGAGAACATTTACAAGATGAAGCTATTGAAAGAGAATGTTGTGTCGGCTGCCAGTTTTGACTTTTAGTGTTTAAAATATATTAAATGTCATGTGTGAAATCATGGTCTGCACCATTTATCTACAAACAAGACCCCTTATTCAAGACGTTCATGTAGTTTTCTTCTCATTAATGCAAAATGAGGAAAAATAGGCCACACAGTTTACTGTTTGTGCTCCTTGATGACCATTTCATAAGGACTATTCCAACTGCTATAATAACTCTCCTGCTGATGCCTCCCTTTTGCCACATGGGCTATTTTATCCATATCTCATTATTTTGTCTCTTCATGGCTTTGTCTTTTCCTAGAATTTGAGCTCTCAGGGCTATCTTATCATTCTTTGCTAGCTCCTTAGGCTCTTTTCTTAGCGGGCTCTTCCTTTTGGCCCTAAGGCCTTTGAATTCCTTCAGGTTCATGCTCAAGCATTTAAAGATCAATGACTATTTCATTACCATAAAGTTGGCATTCGTGCACCCATCACCATTTGAAAGCCAATGGCTATCCTATTGCCCTAAATTTGATGTCTACGGAGATGTCATCAGTCATCTGGATTCCAACAGCTAGTTCATGATGCTCAATTTTGACGTCTTCAGGGTCGTCAACCATTGATCAATTCCTTTGGCTTCACTTTCCTTTAGCTTTCTTAGCTCTCAAATTTCTTTTTGAACTATTCCTTTGACTGGGCTTAGTCTTTGAACACTCCTGAAGGGAGGGTTTCCCTTTGGGGTTTGAGAAAGGTCCCTTTAATGGTCACCAAGAGTCCCCTGCAAGGGCACCTACCCTTTGAGGTCCTTCAGACTGCCTCAACTTTTCAAATCCTTCAAACAAAATGTCTGAAGGAATTCCTTCAGAGATTATATTTGAAGGAAATCTTTCCTTCATTCTACCACTTGTTTCTTTCGATGGGTTTTATCTTCAGATAAAATTCCTTCAGACAAAAGTTCGAAGGAATTCCTTCAGAATTTTTGTTTGAAGGATTTGCCTTGTGAATTTTTTCCATGGAATTTTTTTGAAAGATAATCCTTTTTGTTATTTGCCTTATGAATTTATTTGGACAAAATGTCTGAAAGAATTCCTTTGGGTATTTTGCCCAGAGAAATTTGACTTTTGGTCTTTGCCTTTCCTTTTTTCCTTGTCTTCTGATTCCTCTGCAATGGTTCCCTGCCCTCTGCAAGGGCACTTAGACCCCAAGATGTCCTTTAGAACCTGCTTGAAATAGCCCCATTCAACACTTGCCTACCGTCCGTAAGGGCATTTGCTCTTCAGAGCTTTGTAAGAGACTCGTATTCCTACTGGCTTATTTCCTTGCAAAAAGTTTGTCTAAGGCATTTGTACAAAGCAAAAAGCTCCATACTAAACTAAAACCTATAGGTCCTTAGATATTTTAATGTTTTATAAGAACAGGGCTTATTGCAAAGAAAAAAGGAATTTTGTAGAAGGTGGGTACATGACTAGATTGAGGGTTCAAAATGGTAGGGAAGGAAGGAGACTAATTTTGGCCTGCAGGGTCAAAAATGGTTAACAAATTTGTTATTCCTAGGGGAAGTATGCCTGCTATGCTTAGAAACCAGTAGCCTTAAATTCCATTAGGCATGGAGTTAAGATGTAGCTTTGAAAGAGTTAGCAACAGCCTTGAGGTATCCAAGAATCAATCACGAAGCTTTTACCCCAAAAGGAAATGAAACACACAAGATTAAGAAAACTACTAACATGTGCAAAAGCACTTAGGAAAAATAGGGAAAAATAATGAAAATATGTATATGATGGAAGAAGGCTCAGTGATAATGATTAAAATATATCTTGTTAATTGAGATACATAGTTCTTCACTATCCAACCTAGAGAGTTGGAATGCATTATGCTGCTTGCACTGAGTGATGACATATGGACCACTCCATAGGGCATCAAACTTCATGTGCTTTCTAGGCTTAGCTCGATCTTCATCCCATTTCAAGATGATGTCTCCTTCAGAGAAACCTTTTGATGAGGATCTCTTGTCGAAGTGCTTCTTCATCTATTGTTGGTGGTTGGTCATAGAAGCCATAGCTTGGTCCCTTGTTTCTTGAAGTTCCACCAATTCACACAGCCTAACCTCCATGTTGCATTTTTCTAATTGCAGCTAGTGAGCAAAGTCCAAGGCTAGCAATTCAAGTGAAATAGGAAGTCTAGCTTCCATTCCATACATGAGCGTGTATGGTTAATTGCCAATTGCCCTCTTTGGAGTGACCCTATCTACCCACATGGCTATTTTCAACTTGGCATGCCAAGTTCTTTGATTTTCTTCCATTATTCTTTTGATAATCCTGACCAGATTCTTATTGGTGGACTCAACCAACCCATTACCTTGTGGGTAGTAGTTGGAAGAAGTGCTGAGATATATGCCATATCTCAATGCCCACTCACTCATTTTGGATCCTAAAAAGGCCAATGCATTGTCTGATATGATGGTAGCTGGGACTCCAAACATTATCACCAAGCTTTCATAGAAGTCCAAGACTGCACTTTCATTGGCCTCCTTCAAAGCGATAGCCTCTACCCATCTCGTGAAGTAGTATGTGGTGGTTAAAACCCATTCGTGGCCAGCACTAAAGGGAGGATTGATCATCCCTATGAATTTTAGGCCCCATTGCATGAATGGTTGTTCCACATGAATAGGCTGTAGGGGCATTACAACTAGCCATTATTTCCCATCAAAGAGTGCACACCTCTATCACTTTCATACCCAGGCATGGGTATCTCTGAATAAAGTGGGCTAAAAGTAACTGACTCTCATAATTCTTGTAGTTGTAGGCTTAGGAGCAAAGTGACCACTAGCTGGCCCATCATGGAACTCGGACAACACCCTGGCGACCTGACCTAGGTCTATGCACCTTAAAATCACTCCTAAGAAATCCTTTCTGAATAGCACTCCATCAATCAAGACATAAGGGAGAGATTAGAGTCTAAAATATCTCTTCTTAGTCCTATCAAGGCCCTGTGGGCACTCACCAGTGAGAAGGAAACATCTCATGTTTGATGTCCAATCCTTCATGACAGTTGGTTCTTCTACTATCGCTGCATCATGGATTATCAAACTATCCTCTTTCTGCTATTTAAATTTTGCAACAAGGTGTTCACATAGGGCCTTTCCTCTTACCAGCTTGGTAGTTTTGATATCTACGTCATAGTCCATTACCCTAGTGATCCATCCCACTCTCTTTTCATTCAGATCACTACTGATCAAGAAGTCTTTGACGTTGGGATGTGGCACCATGAGGTGAAACCTATTGTTGGACAACATATGTCTAAATTTATTTAGACTCTGTATGACCACAAGGACTTGCTTTTCCACATACGTATACCTAACCTCAAAACCCTCTAGACCCTGGCTAAAAAATGCAAACGGTTGTTCAAAGTTCCCACCATTCACTTGGGTAAGCATTGCGGAGATTACATCTTCATTTCTAAAGGTGTAGAGGTTGAAATCCTTGGTGAAGTCAAGACTGATCAAGGTAGGAGCCTGGGCGATAGCCTTCTTGATCCCTTCAAAACTATCCTTCCTTTGCGCTGTCCACACAAATTTCTCATCTTTCTTCAACATAGAGGTCAATGGATTGAATACCTCCACAAAATTTGGAATAAACCTTCTGATAAAATTTATTTTGCCAAAGAAGCTCTGTAGAGATTTCTTATGTTTAGGCAAGGATAGCTCTAGGATGGAGCAAACTCTTTCTGGATCAATGGTTATGCCTTTTTTAGAAACCACATGGCCAAGGAGTTTACCCTCATGGACAACAAACATGCATTTTTTTGGGTTGAGAGACATACCAAACTCTCTACACCTCTCAAAGATTTGTATGAGGTGTTTCATGTGTTGGCTCACCTCCTTAGAGAATACTGTCACATCATCAAGATACACCAGCACAATGTTATTTATCAGGCCTTGAAAAGCCATGCCATAGCTCATTGAAAAGTAGCACCAGCATTAGATAGTCCAAATGGAATTTTCCTATAATCAAACGTCCCCCATTTGGTAGTGAACACTGTCTTGTACTAGTCACAGTCTTGCACCAAAATCTGATTATACCCTGAATACCCATCCAAGAGGGAGAAATGCTCACTGCTTGTCACCATTTATAGGATCTTCTCCATACTTGGGAGAGGATAATGGTCTTTCAAATAGACTTTATTGAGGTCTCTAAAATCTACACATAATCTGATCTCCCCATTCTTTTTTTAGATAGGAACAAGATTGGCTAGCCAAGAAGAGTGTTTAATCCGAAATATGATTCTGGACTCAATCAACTTGGTGAGTTCCTTCCACATAAAAGGCTCAATTTTTGGGTTAACAGGTCTTTGTTTCTACTTGATCATCTTAGCACCTTCCTCTAGCTTAATAGCGTGTTGGGCCAAGCTTGGGTCAAAACCCTTCAAGTTGCTATACTCCCAAGTAAAGACATCAACAAACCCCTGGCACAACAAGATAAAGGCCTACCTTTTCTTATCCGTACACACTTTCCCAAGTGCAAGCAGCTTATCCTTGAATATCTCAAAATTTTCACAGTTTTCTTTCTTCATTGTGATGCTTGCTTTATCATCTTTTAATTTGTAATCCTTGTTGAAGATACTTTCGAGAGTGACCAAGCCTTTGGAAAGTTTATTGTTTTTCAACTGAACAATCTGGCTGCTATACTGCTGTTGTAGCTTAGCCTAGTTTCTAGCAACAAAATCAGCTTCCTCTTGCAAGAAGAGTTCTATTTTGTGATTGCTATCAAGACCTACCAGTTGGTGATGTTTTTAGGCATAGAGAGTCTAATTACCACTTTCAAATGATGCAGACTGTGGTCTCAGCGTATCTCCTTGGGGACATTGAATTGAGCATCAACTGCTGCTAGTATGTCTGCTTGTTTGTTTTGTTCCCTTGAAATGGAGGTGATATTGAAAGCAAGAAAACTCTCCACTAAGTCCCATACCTTGTGCTTGTAATACTTAAGCAAGGAATTCTTTGTCAAATTTTCGCCTCTCACCTGATTCATGTCAACTTGGTATCCCCAAAAACCTGCAGCTTCCTAATTCCTCTTTTCCTTGCCAACTCCAAACCATGGATGAGAGATTCATATTCTACAACATTGCACATGCAAGAAAATTAGAACTTGAAAGCCGAAAAATACTTCTCCTGTGAAGGAGAAACTAGCACCACTCCCCCACTAGCTCTCAGCTTGCTTCATGGGCCATCAAAGAAAAGTTTCCATAAACCTAAGCTCTCTTGGTTTGCTTTCATCAAATTTGGTACAAAATTACCCTCTTCATGCATGCAATAAATCCCAAGGCCTACCTCTTCTATGAACTTATAAGGGTCATGTTCAAATTTTTCACTTCCCCATTCATCTAAGATCAGGTCAGCAACTCCTTCAAGGGCAGAGGGTGGAGATTGATCCACTTGGAATACTTCTTGATCAATAATGGCGTAGCTGACATTTCCACCTTGAGTGAGTATGGTTCCAGATGATCTCTGTGGATTGGATCTGACTCAATTTTGACCTTGGTCCTATTGACACAGTGGATTACACCCTGGATAGGAGGCTGAGCTCCTGCGTTCCACACGTAACAATGGAAACTCCCCTCTCGCCTGTGGGACCAGTGAAGCTAGAGGGGAGAGTCTCTAGATAAGGGCTAGCTCCCTCTGATGTATCTTTTAGGTCCTGGACTTCCTACTACTAACAAATAAATGAAAAAGGGGGGATGAAAAGGGAGAAAGATGCTGAAATAGAATCTAAACCTAAACTAAAAGGTGAAACACCAAAAAATATGACCCACCCAGCCCAAATATACACTTTTCACCAAGAAGAAGTGCCTATACACTTCATATGATGTGGAAAACTCTTCTGCAATAGTGAGCTAGGGGTCCATGGAAATACAGGGAGGAAGAAACTACCAGAGGCATCCTCAGACACACTTATGGCAGCCTATTCATAGGCACCTACACTCCTCTAGGGACACTTATGGTGAACCTGCAAAAGAGATACTCACAATGCACTAGACATGCTGAAATCACCCTGTGAAAGCATAAGGAAAATGACTTAACACAAAACAAAGGCATAGACACATACAAAAGTGCAAGCTCAAATAAAGGTAAAAATGTTAAGTCCTGATTCAAGGTAAAATCCAATAAAATTTTGCCTTACAAACCCAAAGATTTTTGGGCAGAGCTTTGCCTTAAGGCTGAGAGATGGATGCTTCTCAAATGAGAATTTTACAATATATAGATAGAGGAGAAGAGAACTTGATGCTTCTTTTGAAAAGACTTTAGCGCTCTTGACAAGCTGGCCCATGTGTGCTGAGAGCATTGGGAAGAGGAAGTCACTATTGTTGATGTCATTCTTCTAGAAAAGGCCTGCTGGAACCATGCTGTGTAATCGCCGATCTTGACTTTGGCATTCAAGCATTAATGTGAAAGCATGGGATGCACCTCTTTTCTACAAATAGACTGCTCTTTCCAAATATTCACGTGGTTTATCCCCTTATAAATGTAAAATGGAGAAGACGGGCCACGTCGTTTACTATTTGCATCATTTGGTGACCATCTAGCAATAACTCACCTCTCCTCACCACTTAGACTACTTTGTCTTTTCCTTGCCTTGTCTCATCCTGCTTTGTCTCTTTCTGGCTCCTTCAGCCCCCTGAGGCTATCTCCTTGGTGGGTCGCTGGCTCCTTGGGCTCTTTTCTGGTTGGTGCTCAAGCATTTTAAAAATAAATGGCTATTTCACCGTCTTAAAATTAAAATTCACACACCTGTCATTGCTTGAAAACCAATGGCTAGTTTGCCATGCTTGACTTTGACGTCCTCGGCCCCATCACCCCTTGGACTTTCTTCAGCTTTCTTGCTTTGACCTTTTTTGTGAACTTCCTTCTTTGCACCTTCCCGAAGGGAAGGTGACCCTTCAGCTTTTTGAAAGCATCCTTCATTTTGGTTGAGAGTCCCCTGCAAGGGCACCTACCCTTCAGGGTCCTTCGACTCCTCGGTGGGTTTTTCCTTTGGGCTTTTTCCCATGGATTTTTTTTTTGCGGACAATTTTCTCGCGGACAAAAAGTCTGAAAGAATTATTTTGGTCACTTTGATTTCTTTTGAGTTTTCTTCCCGGCCACTTTCCCTACAGCTATCTTCCATTCTGAATTTCTTCAAACTTTTTGTTTGAAGGAATTCCTTCAGACAAAAGTCCAAAAGAATTCATTCACTGCCTTAGTCTTTTGCGGGATTTTGTCAGGCTTTCAGCTTTAGATCCTTCCGAATTCCTTCAAACTTTTTGTCTGAAGGAATTCCTTCAGACAAAAAGTCTGAAGGATTTCTTCCTTGGCTTCTTCGCTCAGCTGCCTTTGAAAAGTGCCCTTTGGGTTTCTTGAATTCGACCCTTTCGAAGGGTGCTGTCACCGACCAAGTGCCCTCCACAAGGGCACTTGTCCTTTAGGAGGCTCTCTTGAACTTTTGCATTGAACTGCTCCTTTGAACCAAGCGTTGAACCAAGCTCATTGAACCGACTGAATGAAATGAGTGATTGAACCATCTGAATTGAACCAAGCATTGAACTTTGCTGATTGAACTTTGATTAAACCAAAGCGATGAACTTTGCCGATGAACTTTGTAGTTGAACTGAAGCGTTGAACCAAGGCATTGAATTGAAGCAATTAACCAGTTCAATGGTTCAAAGATGCCAACTTTCCTTGTGAATTTCTTTAGACAAGAGTCCAAAGAAGCTTTTTAAAACTTTGCACTCTTTGAACTGGTTCCTCATCTGCCGAAAGACACACCTGCAGAGTCTGTAGAAGTCCCTATGGAGTGTGTAGAAAACCTACAGAGTCCATAGAAATGGACCTATAGAGTCTGTAGAAACCTTCACTGATGAGTCCATAGAAACCCAAACTCTGCAGAGTCTATAGAAATGGACCTGCAGAGTCCATAGAAAACCTGAAAGACTCATGCAAAATCAAAAGTACTGGCTCAGAACAACATGAAAAAGGGGGGATCAATTTTTGGCTTGTTGGGCCAAAAATGGTCAATAGGTCCCATATTTGGTTCTAAGAACTAGGTAGGACCAGTTTGCTGCTAGGCAACTGCTTATTTTAGATGTGAATTCCCTAGATAAGCAAATGGCAAAGTAAGGAGGAACATCCACCACCACCACATCATAAGGGACCGAGAAGGTTAGACAAGCATGGAGTGTCAAATTCAAGCCTCTCACCACCCATATTGTTTTTACTAGTGTTCCATCTAGCTACAGGAATCCCTTAGTCATTTCTTCATATTTGAGCCCCAGTTTATCCGCTATGCATTTAGGCATTACTAAGGTGCTTACTCCACTATCAATGATGCAATTGTGCACTAGGAAATCTCCTATAACTAAGGACAAATAGAAAGGGGGAACCTTTTCTTCTTTCTTAACTTGACCTGATGTGGAAGGCTGCCCATTCGTGATCAAAACATTATCGAATTTTACTGGGACAGCTTGTTCATTTAGCCCATGCAATTCCTTTTACAGCATGTCCTTTTGTCTTGGTATTGATAATGAATCCCACAAGGAAATATTCATGTGCATCTTTTTCATCTAGTCTACCACATTGATCTGAGGGTTGCTCCCTTTCAAATTTTCTTTGGGATCACTTGCAGCCTTTTGAGGTGCAGGCCTAGAAGCTAAGGGTACAACGAGCGACCTAAAATTTAGAAATTTTTGGTTCACCTGTGGTGAAGAAGATGGTGTAGATGTTTGAGAAACTGCTTGAGCTTCTTCCATAGCTCTCCTTTTATACCTTGTGTTCACTGCGACATAGTCGCCTTGATTATCTGCACTACCCACATAATTGACTACATAGAATTCACCTTCCAGGTGATTCATGAGAGTGGAATTGAGCTAAGCCTGACTATTGCACACACTAGGTTGCACTGAAGTCTCAAAGCTTGGGAATTGGGTGGTTGCCTGATTATCTTGTGCATTCATGTATTGACTCAGCATCTCATTTGTATAAATAGCCTGATCTTGACCATATCCCATGGGTGAGCAATTTGGTTGTTCTTGTATCAGATTATTTTGAGTGGGCATCAAAGCCTTGGATGATGAAGGAGCGCCTAGATTATAGCCTTGATAAGGTTTAGCTTGTGTAAACTGACCCTATCCTTGATTTTAATTCTAGAAAGGAGGCCTATTTGTTTGCCCAAATTGTTGATATCCCTGATTTGGCCGATAGTTTTTAGCTTGTTGTCTTTTGAGAGCCATTAGTTCATTTGTCACGCTTTGTAACAAGCTTTTGACTTCATGGAGGTCATTGTAAGGAGTAGCAGCTGGATTTTATATGCTAGGTAGGATAGCTAAGGTGGGTGCAGTAGTCTGGACTAGAGGTGACAATTCTAGGAAGAATGACATATGGGGTTTAGGGGCTATCTTTTTAGCTTACACCAAGCAATTCTTAGCTGTTATGGCTATGTCATAGGTAGCAGGCAGCACATGTCCTCCCATGGAATGTATCATGACAGCAATGTCACTATTCAATGCTTTCAAATAATAAATGAAAGCATAGCTTGGGGTCGGTCTTACCAAAATGGGGATTCTATCCCATATCTTCTGAAACTGAGTATTGAAATCCTGCATAAATTCATGTGGAGCTCTTTTCATAGTGGTCAGCTGCTTAGCAAGTGAGAGGTGGTCACTCTTCTCCCTAAATCTATTTATTAAGAGGGTGCCCAATTCATTCCATGAGTCAACTGAATTCATGGGCAAATTCCCATACTAGTCCAGAACCTTGCCCTTAAAAGACAATGCCATCAATCTGATAGCAATGTTTTCCTCAGTGACATTGTGAATATTGCAGAGGTTAGCAATATTTCTAATGTGTTCAATGGCAGTGATAGGTCCTTCTCCATTAAAGGGAGGCACACTCTTAAGGGCTGCACTTGGGATTGGGTCATAATGCAGAAGATTCAAAGGACTCTAACCATGAAAGGCCACAAAAGATAAAGCCATAGCTATGATAGGGTTCAACCAAGGCCTTATTGCGTAAGTGTATCTTATAGCAGGTCTAGGAAAATGACTTGCTAAATAAGGATGAGTCCTTACTAACCTTAGTCACCTTGCTGAGCTTAAAGGTAGTTCAACAAATTCAAAAGGGACACCCTTAGCAGCAGATCATGTGGTGACCTTAGGCATGGGATGTTAGACTGATCTTTGACCAGAGAATGATGTTCTTAATAGTGGAGTCGCCAGATGCTGAAAAAATGATTGATTTTGCTATAATAGGACCAACATCAATCCTAGAACTTTTTTGAGTGTTAAAAATGTGTCCACTAGGCATGCCAAAAACTGTTGACACTGTGGATTGCACCTTTGAAAGAAGGATGGGATTCTCTCTTCCACGCGGCACAATGGAGACTCCTCTCTTGTCTGTGGGTCTAGAAAAACTAAGGGGAGAATATATAGATAAGGGCTAGCTCCCTTTGATGCATCTTTGGGTTATTTCACTACTGCGACTAATATATAAAAAAGGGGGGGTTGAAAAGGGAGAAGGATGCTGAAAATAGAGACTAACCTAAGATGGTGATGCACCAAACAAGTTTGATCTACTCATTACTCACACTTCAAACCATAAGAACACATATATACACTTTATCTGATGAAAATACCATACTGTAGGGAGCTTATCAGGAAGGCTTAATGAAGACACATAGAAGATGAACTTACCACAGGCACTATAAAAAAACACACTATCTAGTAAACTTCTCCTATCTCTGTGCTCTAGATACAACTCTTCTTGTTACCTACAGGAATGGCACTTTGTCTATACCAAGTGTGTTGGTATCAAGCTTGTGAAAACATCATGGAAAAATGACTGAACACAAGGTTAATACTCAAACACACTCAAAGATATATCTAACCAAATAGAGGTAAAAATGCCTTTTATTGATTCAAGGTGAAAATTTGGTAGGGTTGCGCCATACAAAAAATGAAAGATCTCCCTCTCAAATGAGAGTTTTACAATATATATATATATATATATAGAGGAAGCAATGGCACCTCTTTGGAAAAGACTTTGGCCTCCTTTTTTACAAGTGGCCCATGTGCATTGAGAACATTGGGAAGAGGAAGCTGTAGAAAGAGAATGCTATGTCGGCTACCAGTTTTGACTTTTAGTGTTTAAAATATATTAAATGTCATGTGTGAAATCATGGGCCGTGCCATTTGTCTACAAACAAGACCCCTTCTTCAAGACATTCACATAGTTGTTTGCTCATTAATGGAAAATAAGGAAAAATAGGTCGCACCGTTTACTGTTTGTGCTCCTTGATGACCATTTCATAGGGACTATTCCAACCGCTGTAATAACTCTCTTTTTGACACCTCCCTTTTGCCACCTGGGCTATTTTTTCCATATCTCATTATTTTATCTCTTCTTGGCTTTGTCTTTTCTTGGAATTTGAGCTCTCAGGGCTATCTTATCATCCTTTGTTGGCTCCTTGGGCTCTTTGCTCAGCAGGCTCTTCCTTTTGGCCCTAAGGCCTTTGAATTCCTTTGGGTCCATGCTCAAGCATTTAAAGATCAATGACTATTTCATTACCGTAAAGTTGATGTTTGCACACCCGTCGCCATTTGAAAGCTAACGACTATCCTATTGCCCTGAATTTAAGTCTGTGGGGACATCATCAGACGTCTAGATTCCAACGGCTAGTTCACGATGCTCGATTTTGACATCTTTGGGCCCGTCACCCCTTGGTCAATTCCTTTGGCTTCACTTTCCTTCAGCTTTCTTGGCTCTCAGCTTTCTTTTCAAAGTGTTCCTTTGACTGAGCTTAGTCTTTGAACCCTCCTGAAGGGAGGGTATCCCTTCAGGGTTTGAGAAAGGTCCCTTTAACAATCGCTGAGAGTCCCCCGCAAGGGCACCTTCCCTTCGGGGTCCTTTAGACTGCCTCAATTTTTCAAATCCTTTAGATAAAATGTCTAAAGGAATTCATTCAGACATTTTTGTTGAAGGAAATCTTTCCTTCATTCTTCCGCTTGTTTCTTTCAGTGGGTTTTATCTTCGGATAAAATTCCTTTGGACAAAAATTTGAAGGAATTCCTTCAGACTTTTTGTCTGAAGGATTTGCCTTGTGAATTTTTGCCACGTAATTTTTTTCAAAAGATAATCCTTTTTGTTCTTTGCCTTGTGAATTTCTTCAAAAAAAATGTTTGAAGGAATTCCTTTGGGCATTTTGCTTGCAAAAATTTGACTTTTGGTCTTTGCCTTTCCTTTTTTCCTTGTCTTCTGATTCCTTCACAAGGGTTCCTTGCCCTCCACAAGGGCACTTAGACCCCAATATGTCCTTCAAAACCTGCTTGAAATTGCCCCATTCGGCACCTGCCTACCCTCCGTAAGGGCATTTGCCCTTCGGAACTTTGTAAGAGACTCATATTCCTGCTGGCCCATTTCCTTGCCGAAAGTTTGTCTAAGGCATTTACACAAAGCGAAAAGCTCCATACTAAACCAAAACCTACAAGTCCTTAGATATTTTAATGTTTTATAAGAACTGGGCTTATTACAAAGAAAAAAGGAATTTTGCAGAAGGTGGGTACATGACTAGACTGAGGGTTCAGAATGGTAGGGAAGGAAGGAGATCGATTTTGGCTTGCAGGGCCAAAAATGGTCAACAATATGAGCAAAACAAAGATGAAATAATTAATTATGCACTTTTTTAAGCAACTGATCTAATCTAATTTGAAGAAATAGTCAAGGACAACAAGTGGTGTGAGGCTATGGATGAAGAGATGCACGCCATAGAGAGAAATGAGACATGGGAGTTAGTTGACCTGCCAAAAGGAAAGGAGGTCGTAGGAGTTAAGTGGGTGTAAAAGAAAAAAACTACTCTTGAAGGTAAGATAGAGAGGTATAAGGTGAGGCTAGTGGTCAAGGGATACAAATAAAGGCCCATACATAATTACAATGAAATGTTTGTACCTATAGCAAGGCTAAAAATCATAAGGATAATCATAACCATTACTGCCCAACACAAGTGGAAGGTGCATCAAATGGATGTGAAGTTGACATTATTGAATGGAGGGATAGAAGGAGATGTCTATGTGGGACAACCACCCTGATATGAGATTCTAAAACATGAGAACAAAGTGTATAGGCTAAAAAAGGTGTTATATAGGTTCAAGCAAGCCCCAAGAGCATGGTACAGTCATATATACTCATACTTGTTGAGCAACAGCTTTATCGAGAGTGCAAGTGAGCCCATACTATACATCAAAGCATGAAAATAAGGTATTTTGATTATTGTATTATATGTAGATGATCTAATATTCATCAAAAATGCAAATCAATCTATTGAACAATTCAAAACAACCATAAAAAATGAGTTTGAAATGACTGATTTGGGTTTATTGAAGTACTTTCTTAAGATAGAAGTCAATAAAACAGATGAAGGCATATTCATATGCTAATCAAAGTATGCAAAGGAGATCTTAGAGAGGTTCAAAATCATGGACAACAAGTGTATGCTCACTCTAGTTGAGACAAGCCTTAAGTTGTGCAAAGATGATTGTAGCAACATTGTAGACCCCACACGCTATAAGAGCCTAATGGGAAGCCTAATGTATTTGATTACAACAAGACCAGACATCATGTATGTAGTCAGCCTCATATTAAGATTTATGGAGATGCCAAAGGAGACACATTGGTAAGTCGGCAAGAGGATATTGATGAATGTGAATGGAACAAGGGATTATGTAGTTTTGTATGTAGCAGATGAGTTTCAACTTGTTGGTTACATAGATAGTGATTAGGTAGGCAATCTTGATGATTGAAAGAGCACTTTGGAGTATGTATTTCATCTTGGGTCAAGATCTATATCTTAAGATTTAAAGAAACAACCCATAATGTCACTTTTTATAGTTGAAGTGGAGTACATAACAACCAATGCAACAACATGTCAGGATATATGGTTAAGAAGGATACTTTCTGATTTGCATGAAGAGTAACAATGAGATTCTACGGTCTATTATGATAATGTATCATCCATAGCATTATCAAATAACCATGTGTTTCATGGTAGGAGCAAACATATTGCAATCAAGTATCACTTCATTCGAGAGTTAGTTGAAAATTATGTCATAGAGCTTAGTTTTTGCAAGTCTGATTAGTAGTTAGCTGATAGTTTTACTAAGCCATTGTCTAAAGACACTTTCATGCACTTAAGAGGAAGGTTATGGGTTATAAATGCAACCAAATTAGGCCTAAAAAGTGTTATGATAGCTCTAGAGTATTACAACACAACTACATACTCAAATAACATAGCTCTGGACTCCTACAACAGAGCTATGGATTTCAATAGGGTAGCTACAAATTTTGTCAATCCAACTACGGATTTCAATAGGCCAATTATATATTACAGTCTAGCTATAGATTTCATTAGTCCAACTACAAATTTTGTCAGTCCAACTATGGATTTTGACAATCCAGCTATGGATTTTGACAATCCAGCTATGGATTTTGTTAGTCTAACTATGGATTATAGTTTAGCTACATATTTTGATAGGGTAGTTATGGATTTCAATAGTCTAGCTATGGACTCTATCAATAGAGCTATGGACTTCAGAAATGAAGCTCCAAACATGCATAAAAGAAGTGCAAAAGCATTTGGGAATCCAAAGAGAAGTTATAAGGAGGTTTTAGAGACTAAGAAAAATCTAACTGACCATGGTAGGAAGGTCAAAAATAAGGGGGAGTGTTAAAATATTATTATTTTTTTACTCTCTACCAACTCACCCAAATAGTGCTAGAACACAACATGCCACGAACAAAATTAAATGCTATGATTAAAAATTGAAATTTGGAGCTTTTTTTACTTATTTGGGGGGAAAATCTATGGAGTAGGTGAGTGTGTCAGTAAAAGACAAAAGGAAAATAGAATGTATTGTAGAACATTGCATTCAACACAACATCAAGAGAGAAAACATAGCAACAACTTGTAGGAGAGTAGAATAGAGAAAGAATAGTGGAGATATTCCCAACAGTCCATACTAAAGAGAACAAGCACCAACAATAGTTTGTAGCATATATAACAAAGTGAATGAGCAACACTATGTCAAGAGAGAGCAAAAAAACAAGGGAAAATAGAGTAGTAGCAGTCTACAATGAAAAACACAAAGCAACAGTTAAGGAAAGTCCTCTTTTATATGTTTTTGTGAGTTATTCTATAAATAGTAGTAGCTATGTATGTAATCAATTTCAAAGTCTTTATATATATATATATATATATATATATATATATATATATATATATATATATATATATATATATATATATGGCTTTGAAATTGATTACATACATAGCTATATATATATATATATATATATATATATATATATATATATATATATATATATATATATATATATATATATATATATATATATATAGGCTTTGAAATTGATTACATACATAGCTACTGCTTTTTATAGAAATAACTCACAACAACATATTAAAGAGGACTGTGTGTTTATTCTTCCACTCTCTCTCCCTTATTTCATTTCTTTGGTTGTTCATTGCTTCCCACCTGGGCCTTTCAAATTTGGTAATTTTTCTACCTATACAGCCATTAGTGTTGTAAGCATTTCCAATAAAACCAATGGCTTACAACAATATATATTTGAAATATGTAATTTTGGTGACAGATTCAAAGGATAAAATGGAGTAATTATGCTCAATAATTTTTTGTTTCATCTCACAAAATACTACAGGCACCTAGTTGATGATTTATTAGTGGTTTTTAGAGTCATAGTTCAATCCAACAAGGAAGAAGATGCTTTAGAAACTTCTCAATTTCTTCTCCAAGTGTTTATAGTGCTTGCAGGTGGTGTAGTTGATTATTCATAGGAAGTTCAATGGAATAATCTTCCCTTATATCCACTAGATTTAGAGATAAATGTTGTAGCACGTGAAATAGACAAATCAAGTAAGGGATCATTTCTTAAACCACTTCCTTGTGTTGTAAATAAGTGAATCTATGGTTCCATTGAAGTCTTTATAGATACATATTTTTGGCTTCTAACAGAGGATTGTTTTATGAAATTGAAAAGTGGTATATCTGCATTAAAGGCTAATCAATTGGATCCAAAAGACATGAGGGTTTGAGTCCAAGGGTATGTTATGGGAATTAATTTTGGTACAAGTTATTATATTTTTTTAATTGCGATAAGGAGTGAGAAGTTAAGTATAAAATTCAGTAGCCATAGTGATAATCCTATGACTGGAAACCTTCTATTTATTTATGATGATGGAGGAAATTTTGACAGTCTTATTTGGGGGATTATATCACAACCTGAGGAAGGTAATGTCCAGAATGTGGACAATAGTGCTTGAGTTCGTGTGGGGTCAAAAATGTCTTTGGAATGGATTTTTTCTATCACTAGAAAAAGATTTGGCTCAAGTTTGCTCTATGTGGCCTGAAGAAGGATGTTTACATCTTATTCATGGTGCCATTTACATGGGGATTACAAGGGAAGGTTCCAACTCTCAATTCTTATTGATGGATGGACACAATCTTCTTAAAGCACATGATATTAGCCACTTTTCACTTCTTATGGTTTCTATCCTAGTTTCACAAGCATAAAATAGCATAGGCAGGGGGAAGGCAAAGTGGGAGATAAATCTTCATCTAAAATGTTCATCTTAGCCAGCAAAGATACCTGAAGAGTTAATATTTTAGATGCATTTACTTACAAATCAATCTAGATCTATCTCAAAATGAGCCATTTGGAATTGAAAATCCATAAGGATGAATTGGGATACAAGTATTACAAAGTTGGTCAGTTGGGGTAAGTCAGCAGTGAAGTTTTTAATTAATTGAGGACATGTAATCTTTAGGAAGGGTGGACTGTCATGTCCCCTTTTTCAAATAAAGTAAAAAATAATAAAGTTAATATTTTAAGTTATCTAAGTGACTTAATTTTTATTTTATTAAAATGACAACTTAATAAGACTTTATTATTATTAGAAATAAAATAAAAGAGTGAGAAAAAGGGAAAGTGAAAAGAAAAGAAAAGGATATGAGTGAAAATTAAAACCCTAAACCTAAAAGTATAACCCTAACCCTAAAAGTGACAATTGAATCTATATATTAAGAGTTATCTCTCATTTGTATCCATTCAATTTTATGATCAATATTTTTTTTCAATTTGTTGAGCTTCATAGATCTTCAAGTTTTTTAACATAAAGACAAAAACTTTTACTGGTTGAAAATGGTTGTGGAGATGAAAAACTCCATCTTTCGTAATTCAGGATTTGAGGATGAAAATTGTCCTATCTTTTGAGGTGATTCCATATAAAGATCATAATTGTATAGACAAATCAATTTATTCTCAGATTTTAGTTGGTTAGAAGGTACTATTAATTTATAATTTTTTTGAGGGTTCATTAGATTAGCAAATTAGGGATTTCTATTATACAAAGGGTTTTTATGCCCTAGAAGAGTTCACCATACCTTTTGGATATTATTGTGCCTTAAATCATAACCATTGGGGAATATTGCATAGGATTTGGTGAGGGGTTATAGTTGTATCCACTTTGTTGTCCTCTAATCTTTACATTCTAGCAATTGCATGTTGTTGTAATTCATTTGTAGCTAGTCAATCTTTCCATTCCAATGATTGCATGTTGCTGTAACTCATTCACATCTAATTGTACCTTAATTTACAACTATCATAACATTAAAATCAATCAAGATGTGTCATATCATGATGATCTTGTAAGTGTTTTATTCCATTTGCAAGCATTCATTCAAATCGGTACACCCATTCTACTATAAGAAAAATTAAAATGTAAGGGTTTCAGTTATCAAAATTTACTTTTTCAACATCCTAGGGTTTTGCTAGGAGACATTCAACAATATATTGAAATTATTTTCAACATTAATTTATGTAATCATTGACTGAAGTAAAAACTATAATTTAGGTTTTATGTATTAAGTGTTAAATGTACTAGTTTAGTATTTGCATGTGAATATAAAAATCAAAATTTAGAAATTTACCAGAAAGGGTTTACAAAAAAATCTAAAATCATTAGTTTTTATCCAAAAATGGATATTACAGACCCCCATAGGTACAAATTCATAAAGGGTATTTTCATTGATGAAATGTAAAGAACTTGTGTTTCCAAGCACCACATTTGTTTAGTCCTTTTCCTACTTTGATGGAACTCTTGACACCTTAGTGACCATTTCAAAACTTTTTGATATTGATGGAACCTATGATAAAACCATAATGTTTGAACTTCAATGACACATTGAACACCCAATACCATTTTTGGATTTTGCCCTAGTGGAACCAAGACCATTTCAAGATTTTTAGAATTTACGGGAAATTATGGAACTTTAGGAAGTTCTTTGGGCACCAAAAAATTCTAAAACCTTTGAAATGAAATTTGAGACCCAACACGAAGGTTATCACACTATGTATTTATACTCAAAATTCATCTCTCTAACTTGGTCTACACATTAGAACAAAAAAATTAATTTTTATGAGGTTAAAATTTGGGCAAGAATTTTGGATGCTTATGGTACCAAATTGGATCTGAGTTGGTTGAGCATGTAAATGTGATTTTTAAAGAGAAAACAAACTATAAATATTCCATTCAGAATTTGATAATGAACAAATAATTTTTAAAAATAACTGGTTGCATTGTATCTTGTTCAAAATTGCTTACCTCTTTATGGCATGAATATTTCAAAACAACTCTTTCATCTTTTCTCCATGTTGATTCAGGAATAAACTTGCATGGAGGCTCATTAGTGATGCTTTCATGATTGTGTATTTGATGTTATTAAATAAGCATTTGAGGAGGATTTTTTAATCTCTTCAATGGTCTCCTCAATAAATCCACATGATTGAAAATATAAGAATGTGAGAAGAGCATACATTCTCTTTTGCACCACTTTATTTTTCACTAACTTGCAACATATTTGTTGCTTACTTGTCTTTTACTTGAAAGATTATTACTATTGATTCTTCTATTTTGGCACAACAAGGGTCTTATTATTTACAAGAAAATGAAAAAGTAACATTATCTTAATTACAAAGGGGAAAACTGAACTATTTATTGTTATCTTAAAAATATGCATGATGTACCTACTTGTCTTCTTTTGTACCTAGACTTAGCACTTCAACAATTAAAACATGATTGTAATCAGAATCACTACACATCTCCTCAATAAAGTGCAATGCATGATTTTCATTGTTTCATTGATTTTCTTCAGAATGGGTTGAATTAAATCTTGTTTTAGGTTTTCTAATGATTTATTCCTTTTGAGTCAGATAATAAAAACATACTTCAAAGAAGTTTTTGAAGAGTGGTTCATTTGATGCAATGGTATTTTCTTTCAAGGTTGAGACAAAGCCATCATGTATAGTACTTTACTATTCTTGTTCTTGAACTTGATCATTTATATGTGGGTCTTGAAAAAATCCCACATCTCCTTGCTTTGTTTGCATATCCACTTCATGACTAAAAATTTGAATGAACATCAAGTCATTTTATTCATGACAAAGAAATTCATTTCTAATCTAGTTAATATCTTCATGGAACTATATCAAAGGCTAAGATGAAGTTGCAAAACATGATTGGTTTTATTCCTTGCATTCGTTAATAGCTTGATCCTTTTCAAAGATAGTTGTGAAAGGGAAAGTATCTAGTGGCTCATAAAAGAAATCTTCATCAGAAGCTTTTAGGTATTGATTTGGAAAAAAATAATCATGATTATGCAAAGATTTTGAGACTACTTTTGATAAATAGGTATTTAATAAATGGATTTTTAGTGCTTCAAGATCTTCAAACTTATTTTCCATGGATTCTACAAACTATGAGACTTCATGCATGAGGCTAGGATTTGATTGTCCTTTAATCACTTTTTTAATATTTTGAATGTATTATTTATTCAATACATCCATATCTTCATCTTTGTACATAATAAATGTGCAAATAGGAATGTGGACAAAGGGCATGACCTTGAGTTTTTTTGTCAAGCCATGAACCATCTATAAACTATTTTTCAACATATTTTTTATCTAACAAATCAAATTAAGGGCAAGTGATGATACCATATTTTATTGTGCATGCCAACTTTTCTTCAAGATGATTTTATTTATTTTGTGTTTGTAAAATATTGTATCTCTTTGGTATTTATTTCATCAGATGCCTAGACTTGTGATTATCAACAAGTTCTAATTGATTTATTTTTTTTATGTAATAACACTGATTTTATATTGTCTCCACATGGCTTTGATTGTAGGATCATCATATGAAGTGATTTTATAAATATCAGTTTAGACAAATTCACGTGCAAATTCTTGTTTTATTCATCTTTCTACCACTATATCTTTTCAAGTTGATCAATTTATAGTTGTAGCTCAATATTTTCAAACTGAAATTTTTTATAGTGTTCAATTAAATTTTGAACAACATGATATCGATTCAGAATAGTTGGAGAAAAATTAGTCTTAGATTTCATTGTCAAGTAGGATTGGGGCTTGGGTACCCCACTTTTTTAAAGTCACCAAATTCCATTCCATGGGAGGTTTCTTGAAATTTTTGAAAATTAAATAAACAAGACACTTAAATCCCCATCAAAAGCACCAAAAACTTTGGCAAGTTTGTATTTTGTTGTGCTCTAATTTATTATTTCATTGACTTGCCAAATGAAAAGTGGCATAAATCTTGAAACAATGGAGAAATCAATATGTGATCGGTGATTTTACTATATGTTTGGGAGGGAAGTATCCCTCTTATGATTAGGTTTTGGGGTTTCTTAGTACTTTTAACTTGAAAGTACAAAAAGGCATGCAAAAATGGGAAAAGTAAAAATTAAGAAATCGAGAAAGAATGAAAGGATATGAAAGGGAGAATGAGAAACCCAAAATAAAGTAAACATAAAAAATTTCATGGATAACCTAGATTAATCTTGAATGGGTTGAAATATAGTTTTGAATTGAAATATAGAGCAGAAAATATGATGGGAATAAACACTTTCAAGGAAGCGTAAATTCCTCTTTCAAATATTTATGTATGTGATTGGTTCAAAGCCCATTCACTCAAGCTCACAATGTAAAGTTTGTGAAACTGGAAATTTCAACATGCAATAAATAAAAATTCAAAAATTTAATAGCTTTTATGAGTATGAACAACAATGCATGATTCCATAAACCAAAAGCCTTAAAATCCAAATATGCAGAGATTGATTATACACCTTTAGTTTTACTATATTCACAAAATCTTAGAAGATAAAAACCTATACACAAAGTTAAAAAAACCCTCTCCTAGGCTGAAAGAAAATAAAATCCACACCTAGCTTCTTTTATGCCTTTAATGAGGCATCCTTCTTCTTGAAGATATCCTTCTCCAAGCAACTCTCCTCTTTCAGGGTAACAAACCATTGCATCTCTATACATGATTTCCCAATCAAATTATTATTCAACATAAGCATGGTGTTCATGCTTTCTCTCCTTCATAATTTAAATTTTTACATCTTCAAAATAAAATTCTTCTTTCTTCACTTTTGTACCTGCATAGACACATGACAAGAAATCATAAGATTTAAAAGCTCGAGGCTTGTTTGCCTCCATATTCTTGTTTTTAGGTTATTTTGGTAATGCCTTTAACTATTTTATCTCATCATATTCCATGAATATCTCATTATCCTCAAGATGTTTCTCACATTTCTCTTGTCTACCAACCTTTTCATCCATCATGAACTTCTTCATCTCCTCCTTGAGTTGCCTACATAGTAACTTATTTTGATTTTCATTGTCTCTCATGATAATCTTTTTTCTTCTCTCCATGAGTATCCTTATAGGCCACTTAACTCTCTTCTTCCTCATTATCCAACCATACCATTGGATTTCCTCTTCTTGTATGAGCTCCACCAAGATCTTTATCCTCTCTATCCTTTGATCTATCTCACTCATCTCCTCTTCAATAACCAACCCTTTTCTCTTTGGTTTTTCCTTATTCTTTCTCTCATTGTGGTACTCTAACTCATCTAATCCCTTCCTCATTTTTTAATTCTTTATCTTCATCTTCTCTCAATCAAGTCTTTTCCACCTTGCTTTGGTGTCTTAACCTAGGTTCTCTCATCTACCTAGTCTATTGACACTCCTGTCCAAGTTTTTTTCACCTTGGAACTACTCCTCTTCTTGGATTCTTTCTTCTCTCTTCTTAGGGATGATATTATACCATAAACACTTTACCTCTCTCTTTTTCTAATCACTCTCGAACTTTATTGCATGGTCTTTATACCTACAACCTCAATTAGAAACCTTTTATATTCAAAATCATAAACTATTCCAAGAGTTTACCTACTCTGATACCACTTGATGAAGAGATAATCCATAGATATCCTCATACATCTCCCTGGATCTGATTTCTTGCCTTTGATCTCTTTCTCTAAACTCTAAATGTATTTCTTGTCATAGGTAATCTACTTGTCTTGACACCCTTTCTATCTCTTATCTTCACTAGGCTCACAAGCCTCTTTGCATCATAGTTTTCTTCTCTCTTTTGAAGAACCATCATCCTTCATATTATTGTGCACTCTCTCCTCTTTATCACCAAATTCATCTTTTCATACACTAATTTCATGCCTTCACTCCTTGTTTTTGCTTCAAACTTGTTCATTCTTTGATATGGTTTCATAGGTCTAACAACTCATTACATGATTTCAAGGTTCTTGACCCTACAACTAGAAATCCTATGGCCATTCACCTACCTATATTAACTCTCATACACATCCAACCAAATAACATAATATCCAAGTAATAAATATCCAATCATCCACTCTATCTCTCTTAAGGCCTAGTTGCTTATAGCCCTCTTTTAATATAAAGCTTAATTATTTGAACTGACTACAAGGGTTATAGACAAAATAAACATATTTTAAGATACCCTTTATCCATTTTTAGCTTCATACAAAGTTTCAATACCCAACCCTCAATGGAAGTCCTTCTTTCATAACCTCTTGTCAATTAGGTCTCTTTAGGCCTAGTGTAAGCACATAGACTAAATGACCATAGTGTATGGTATTACACCAATTCATTAACTCATGAATCCTCTAGCACATGTCAAAAAATAGTGGATTCTAAATTTTCAAGAATTTTGGTTGGTAGAGACACAAATTATTCAAATTGCAAGTTTTAAAACCCTAACTTGGTTTTGACAAGCCTATAGGTGGCCAAGAGCAATAAAAAGGGGATATTTTAAAGTTTAAACCATTTTGAATAATTATAATACCTATGAGAGGTCTAACCCAACTCACCTCAACCTCTCCAATTAGTTCATGAACAATCCTCACAAGGCTCTAACAAGCCATTATACAAAATTTTGAGTGCCTTTCTTGACTGTGTTAGATGAATGAAGACTTAAGATTAACTTTTTCTCACTTAGAAGAGTCTCTAAGGTTTATTTTCACTAGTACAAATCCTACAGTCTTGAAGACAACCTATACAACTCAAACAAATTTTAACAATCTTCTTAACACCTTGTTAAGCTTATTTTATAGATTGAGTAAACACAAAATTGTTCTCATATAGGACTGTGTTGTATATTATCACCTTGTTATCCAAGAAATGATTATGGAAACACAATAAAATCATGCCTATAAATAAAACACATCACTTATAGTCATATTAATCCTTGAGATTCAACAATGCTTCTTCAAACACATTCCTTTATTCAATTCTCTCAAACATATACATAGTCTATGAACATAATTTGGAAGGTAGGCAAAGTTAATTTAATTCTTGATATTTATTGTTTTATCCTTATCTCCAACTCTATCTCCTCTGAATTTATCCTCCTACCAGCCTAAAAAACTCTCCTTTTTCACCTTACATGCATTTCTCCTTTCAAAGACACCAAACATGCAAGATAACTCCCTTTTCTTGGTCAACTCTACATAAGATGGCAGTTACAATTCAAAATCCTTGACTTAAGTTGCTTTATTCCATTAATTGCACATTGATACACCTTTTACACAACACCTAGGACCTAATAGGACCCTTCAAAACATTCATCAACCTTTACATTTCTCATAAAACCTAAAAACACAACTCAAAGCCTAGACAATTCCAAATTTTCAAATTATATTTTTTGATGAGAAAAGTCTAAATGAGATCAAACACACAAACCCTAATGCCTCCAACCTAACTTAAGGGTCCCTATAAGACCTATTACACTCAAACTAAACCAAAAATGGTCATTATGAACTTTCAAACATACTAACACTCTTTGTTACTTGGTGATGCTATGTATTAGGTTAGGTTTCACCAACAATACTAAATGAAATTTATATAAGTTGGGTGTCACCAATAATAGCACATGTAATTGATACGAGAACATGCATCCCATTCTACTACTCTATTTGGAGAATTTAATTTGTTTTCTCTTCCTTCTATCTCCTCAATCCTAGCTTTGAGATATTTTAGTTTTTGATATGTTAGGATTGTGGAGCTAAAAGCTTCACTGATGCAGACATGGAGGAGGTTGCAGAATGAGTTGCTAAGTGTCAGAAGTGTTTGGCGTTGGTCTGGCCAACCGGCGTCGGCAGGGTAAGACAGGAAGGCAACCGACGTCGGTCATATATCGGCCGACGTCGGTGACCCCCAGGCGGACAGGGACCGGCGTCGGTCGCCTGTGTGGTTCGGACTGAGCCAATTACGGGTAGTTAACTAACGAACCAAGTGTTTGCATGAAGAGATCTATTTTTAGACAGAGAGCTGCAGATCTAATTATTGTAATTAGATGTCTAATTATTGTTTGGATGAGATCTATATAATAGACTCATGGTTGTATTGGAAAACAGTGCTAGGGAGTAAGAGAGCATAATTATAAGCTCCTTCTGTGTGTGAGGTAGAGCAATGGTGCGTTCCTCCTAGTGCCACAGTACCAGGTGTGTTGGTGCTGGATTGGAGAGCCAGCTGGGTTCTTCAGGAGTGTAGGATCTTGGTCATAGTTGCATGGCCTCTATAGGAGATCTACATGGTAAGTAAGATCGTTGATCTGCAGGTGTATGTGTGTGCAAGGTCGAGGTTCACAGGTGATCAGAACCATTGTTTGATTTGCAGGTGTGCAAGGTCATATAGACAGCAACACAACAGGGAGCAGTATCAGGCAGGATCTACTTGGAGTACAGGTGTGTACTCGGATAGAACGAGAGGAAGGCAAGGAAGTTCCTTCCATAAGTATGGTCTGTTGAAGTGCAGGTTATTGCAGGTTCATGGGAGATCTACTTGAAGTACCTTGAGTACTTGTGGAGCACGTGGAGTGCTTGTGGAGTGCGTGGAGCACTTGTGTTATGCGTGGAGCATGGGAGGTGAACATCAACTCTGTATTTGAGTTGGGTGTTGGGACCTGTGAGAGGGAGAGCTTTGGGGAGAAGAATTACTGTTCACTTGAGGTGTGGGAAACCTCTGTAAGGTGGTGGAGAAGAAGTGGCATCTTCTTTATTGTATTCTTTTCTGTATAAAGTGTTAATACAAGTTGTGTATTGTCTCTCATATGCTGTGTTATTCTGAATTCTAGTTACTTGGTGAATCTGGTTTATTTCCGCATTTTAAGTTGCTTGAAGTTTGGTAATCAATTGTATGTTTCCGGTTTTGCATCCTAACAAGTGGGATCAGAGCATGTTTGTTGTTCTAGATTCCTGACAAGTGGTATCAGAGCCTTGGTTGTAGGTTCTTGAGCTCGATACCAACAAGTGGTATCAGAGCTAAGGTTGCAGGAAGCAGGTTGTGTTTTGATTACAGGGCACTCTCAGGGTTTTCTGATTGAGTGGGAGTAGAGCAACGGTAGATCAAAGTAAGCTAAGAATGGAGGAGTTGAAAAGCACAGACGGTTACTCACGGTCCGATGGAAAGAAAGAGCAGGTAAAAGAAGATTGTTGGTTGGTAACAGATCAGCATGAAGAAACTGAAGACACAGATGTAGCAGGTGTTGTTGCACAGGATGTGTTTGCAGGTTTCTTGGATAAAGTTGAATCTTGGATAAAAGATTCGGTTGCCTCTTTCCATGCAGCCCCAAGTAGAGGAGCTGGTAAGCCTTGCCAAAGAATTGGCAAAGGGGAAGTGAAGCTAAAATTGCAGGCGGCCAACACACAGGTGTTGATGAAGGTCATGCAGGTCCCAGGTTTGGAGATATGGTTAATTTCTTCAGAAAGATTGGGTGATGAGAGATGCACAAGAACTCTCACAGCGGTAGCACTTGAATTAGCTGGTGGTAAGAAAACAGGTATACTTTATCTACTTGTTTATATTACTGATTCTTCTTCTGTTGCGGAGACGTGGCTTCGTAGGCTTGGTCACATGAGCAGGAAGGAGATGCATGTTCTTAAGCAGAAGACAGATATATTTGACAGGTTTAAGAACTGGAAAGCCTTGGTGTTCTTGGAGGAGATGGCGGACAGAGTTCAGTGGATGAGGCTGGATACATCTGAGCAGGGCAGTTTGGACATGGGTTTTGATCCAAAGGAGCTCGCGGATAAAAAGTCATCACTCACAAGCGAACACAGACACCGATGTCGGTCAGGGGGAACCGGCGTCGAACAGACAGGTGCCGATGTCGGTCATGTGCAGACCGAAGCCGGCGATGTCGGGCAGGGTAAGACCGGCGTCGGTCATCGGACCGACGTCGGCAGCAGGGACACCAGCGCTGGCAGGTTGGTAGTCAGGTACAGACGCATGGAACCGACGTCGGTCGGATGCAGACTGTGGAGTGACCGAGGTCGGTCACTGTAACGAATTTTGGGTGGACAGCACGTTGTCAAGGAGTCTCAAACACCCATACGGAGGACTGAAGGCGTAAGTAGGCCCTCAAATTCATGTTCCTCTTCTTCATACTTGTTGCTGATTGTAAAGCAGGAAGGATCCAGGAAACAGGTGTGAGCTAGGCAGGATTATGATGCAGAACCAGACGGGAGTCTTGGTAGGTTTGCCAGCTGGATGAAAGCACAGAGACGAATGGATTCCTTAGTAGAAGAATAGAGAGAACGGATACGTGAGACGGAAGACCAGGCATATGGTCTTGAGGAGCTGCAGGACAGTGGTACCAGGTTTTGACAGGTGGAGGACGAAGCATAGCTTCAGTCGATGTCAGGGTAACTACTGTGGTTTGACTTACCAGGAGGATGATGGTCATGACATCATTCTGTTACTGTATGTGGACGGTATGTTTTGCTATCGCAGGTTTGTACATACAGGGTTTTGCTGAGCTAAGGGTAAGATTAGTTCAGTGGCATGTCATGAGGAGTTTGGAGCAGCAGAATTCTTTGACATGAGAGGCATGGAGATCACAGGGTGATTTTGTCTCAAGTGGGAGCTGATGTGAATCAGGTGTTGGCGAGGTTCGGGATGCAGAGCCGGAGCACACTAAGGGCTGGACAGGTACAGTGTCCGAAATCACATGAGGTCTGGTATAGACCTGAGTATTCCCATGCAGTGGGAGCTGTCAGAGTTAGGAGCCAATTCGGGGAAGTGGGTTCTCAGGTTTTCTGAGAGGGACCGGCAGCAGGTGTTGCTATGCAGGGTCAGGACTTCACTACATGGTGTTGTAGGTTCGGATGTGGCAGGGTACTCGGATGACAGGAGGTACATCACAGGTTGTGTGGTGTGTTGTCTTCAGGTGGGAGCTTGAAGAGGGATACAAACCAGGAAATAGATTAGACGGAGTACAAGTACAGGTACAGTGCAGCTGTTTATCTCCAAGTGGGAGATTGTTAGGATTGTGGAGCTAAAAGCTTCACTGATGCAGACATGGAGGAGGTTGCAGAATGAGTTGCTAAGTGTCAGAAGTGTTTGGCGTTGGTCTGGCCAACCGGCGTCGGCAGGGTAAGACAGGAAGGCAACCGATGTCGGTCATATATCGGCCGGCGTCAGCGACCCCCAGGCGGACAGGGACCGGCGTCGGTCGCCTGTGTGGTTCGGACTGAGCCAATTACGGGCAGTTAACTAACGAACCAAGTGTTTGCATGAAGAGATCTATTTTTAGACAGAGAGCTGCGGATCTAATTATTGTAATTAGATGTCTAATTATTGTTTGGATGAGATCTATATAATAGACTCATGGTTGTATTGGAAAACAGTGCTAGGGAGTAAGAGAGCATAATTATAAGCTCCTTCTGTGTGTGAGGTAGAGCAATGGTGCGTTCCTCCTAGTGCCACAGTACCAGGTGTGTTGGTGCTGGATTGGAGAGCCAGCTGGGTTCTTCAGGAGTGTAGGATCTTGGTCATAGTTGCATGGCCTCTATAAGAGATCTACATGGTAAGTAAGATCGTTGATCTGCAGGTGTATGTGTGTGCAAGGTCGAGGTTCACAGGTGATCAGAACCATTGTTTGATTTGCAGGTGTGCAAGGTCATATAGACAGCAACACAACAGGGAGCAGTATCAGGCAGGATCTACTTGGAGTACAGGTGTGTACTCGGATAGAACGAGAGGAAGGCAAGGAAGTTCCTTCCATAAGTATGGTCTGTTGAAGTGCAGGTTATTGCAGGTTCATGGGAGATCTACTTGAAGTACCTTGAGTACTTGTGGAGCACGTGGAGTGCTTGTGGAGTGCGTGGAGCACTTGTGTTATGCGTGGAGCATGGGAGGTGAACATCAACTCTGTATTTGAGTTGGGTGTTGGGACCTGTGAGAGGGAGAGCTTTGGGGAGAAGAATTACTGTTCACTTGAGGTGTGGGAAACCTCTGTAAGGTGGTGGAGAAGAAGTGGCATCTTCTTTATTGTATTCTTTTCTATATAAAGTGTTAATACAAGTTGTGTATTGTCTCTCATATGCTGTGTTATTCTGAATTCTAGTTACTTGGTGAATCTGGTTTATTTCCGCATTTTAAGTTGCTTGAAGTTTGGTAATCAATTGTATGTTTCCGGTTTTGCATCCTAACAAGTGGGATCAGAGCATGTTTGTTGTTCTAGATTCCTGACATGATATACAACAACCATAATTGCATTCTATGTATGATTACCATTTAAATTTCCTTACAAAATCCTTTCTCAACCATTTTTTATTTGCATAGGGTTAGTCCTTTTGGATATATATTTTTGAATTACCCCTAATTAATGTTATAGCATGTAGAGACAAAATAAGGGTAGGAGCTTTCATATTAATGAAGGATAAATATTTATGGTGTCTAATTTCTACTTATGCAAAATATAATTTATTATAGAAAATAGAAAATTTAATGTAGAAAGTAATAAAATTAATCTAGAAAGCAAGGAAGTTAATCTAGAAAACAAGAAAATTAATCTAAAAAGAAGAGAAAATAATGTAGAAAGCATGAAATCTAACTCAACGTCCTAGGATACTAATGCTTGACACCTATCCTCAGAAAAGGCACCAAAATGATGAGCAAAATCAAACCATAAATTAAACTTGATGTAGATAAAGCTTGCATACAACCTAGCAAAGTCACCTAAGAGGCATCCATTTGATTTATTGATACTACTACTTTCATTAATTGTCAACCCAATACATGTATTTGGTAAGGTGTATATGCAATACTAGTCTCGTTCAAAGGTTGAGGTGATTATAGGTTGTGTAAATGGAAACACTTGAAAAAAGTAAATTGCTTGAGATTAAATTACATGAAAGGAAAGTATAGGAAAAGATATTTTAATAAATGAAATATTAATCTAGATTTAAATGTTTCCCACCCAATGGAATTGAAAATTACACACACGAAATTAAATTGCATAAATGGAATTGAATTAGTAGAAATGAAAAATAAACACTATAATGAAATTACATGAAATAAGGAATGCACACAACAAAAAAGAAATTAATCTAATGGATAGGGATCTACACCACAACTCCTCGTGAGTGGTCCCTGCCTTGGTTAGACTTGAGCTTTAATACCTTCCTCACTATGGATGAGTTACTTCAAATAAGCTATATTGTATTAATTATTACTTAACAATAATAATATTGTTACATTAATCTTTAAAAATTACAGCAACATATACATTTCCTCTATAAATTATCTCCTTAATTTTGACTATTGATTGGCTTCTTACAATGTGCATCTCCTTTTATTAAATAGAGAGTGCAACACTTTATCTAAATTCCTAATATCTAATTGGTTACAACCACAAATCTAAAACATACGAATAAAATAATTTATAACCTTCAAGCCATACTTGGAATAAAATAAGTTGGAACAATGTACCTAAAATAATAAATCTCCAAAATAGGAGAATATCCAGTTGCCCCGTAAATTAACTATTAAACCCCCTTTAATAATGTAAGAATGAATATAGGAATATCTTGGAGCAAAATATTCAACTTCCACCAATGGTGGAGTGTGAATCAAAAAATAAATCTTCTCCTAAAATAATTATTTAACTCCCATCAAAGTGGAGTAATTTTAGATCCAACTAAAAATTAACCATTGCAACTAGAAATGTGCACCTAAAATAGTTGTTGCAGGTACATGCAATAAAGTTGATCAATTACTTCTCCTTTATGGTTTTAGGTATAAAATCTAATGAAAGAAGTATATTTTGCATGCTTAATTTCCCATTAAAAAACCATAAACATTAAAAATATTAAATCATACTAATTTATATAAAGATAACTAGTTTTAACCTAAAAAATATGTGTACATTATTCATATAATATGTACCTATACCATCATAATGTGGGCAAGAAGTGTGTGAATAAAAACATAGGAAAGTATTTCAAGAAATACTAAGAAGTAATATGAGGAAAATTTTTGGACGTCATCAACGACCACCTTGCAATAAAGGCAACATCAGACTTGTTAAGTTCTTGTTTGATGTGTAAGAACTCATGTATACTAGTTCAAAGGACTTTATTCATATCAAACACTTACACAAATTCAGTCATGAGTTGGTAGAAGGAGTGGATGGAAGCATCATGGATATAGTTATACAAATCTAAATCAATTCCTTCTAGATTTTTTGGAAATATCTTAGCCACGACCCCATCCTAAGGTATGAGCTCTCTAATGGTTGTGGCATATGCCTTAACATGTGCATTTGGATCTCCCTTCCTTTTGTATTTGGGAAGTTCAATAAATGAACATGATAGGAGGATTCCTCATATGTTGTGGTTGAGAGTTTTATTTAGGTATACCATATAAATCCCCATGGATCCAAAATCCACCAAAGGTATGTTAGGATAGGCTTGGGGGAGAGGATTTGGATAAAAATCAAGAAGATGAAGAATACTATGCTAGAAAATAATTATCTAGCCGAGTGGATTTAGAAAAAATGTGATAGTATAATGTTATGGAGTTCAAATGGGGTGTGCTAATGTCATGTGATTGGGTACCCCATAAGTAAGGATATCCCCAAGGTTTTGGCTTGGTGTGTAGTCAGTAGGAATTAAAGTGGATTGGTATTATGGTGGTTGGAAAGATGCTGATGGAATGGGAATATAAGAAGAATGACCTTGATTGTTGATGTTTGTGGTCACCCCTTGTTGAAATCACTAGTTTTGAAAGAGGCTTAATTACTCTATAAATATTGAATGCTACCCATCAAGGTGGAGATGAGTTCATTTAGTGTAGTACTAGTGGTGGGTATGGGATCCTCCCTTGTGGGAAGCTTTGAAGGTGAAGATTCATAGCATGTGATAAATTGGTTCATGTTGAATGAATCTGAGGAGTCATCGTGGATTGCTCAAGTGGTATGAAAGTGTTTTGATTAATGTTTGAGAGAGATGGAGGTAGTTGCAATCTACTTAGCCCCTCTTCTAAGAGATGAATTATTTGAGTGTAATGATCAAACCTCACCATAATTTTAGTGCTAGGGATTTTTAGACTAATGTGACATCTAATCAAAATTTAAGGGTAGATCCCACCTCTACTGCTAAGATTCATTTCATTGGGGCTAAAAAAACTTATAGCTATTTCTAAAGGATCGTGTAACTCTTGACTCTTTACACAAGATTTGGTTTTCAAGATAGACAAATAAGAGTTATGGAATGAAGATTAGTTCTACATGTTTTGAGTGGATTTGTTATTCTAGTTAAAGAAAGAAACTTCACTTTGAGGTTGAATACTTTTTCAATAAGCTTCAAGGTTGAAAGTCCTATCAAACTCATGTCCAAACATATTTAGGGAGTGTATGTGCACCCACAAAATAAATGGAAGTGGAGAGAAGGAAGGAGGAAATAAAGAAAAGGGGAAATGTAAAACGAGAAGCCTTTCACAATGGGTTCACCAAATTTTTAAATGTGAAAAGTGACACATTAACTTTCTTGCATTCAATTTACCAAGTTTCATCCAAGATAACTAATGAAATGATGATGTGATAAGCATTATATTGGTTTGGTAGATTTGGTTAATTTGGTTGAGGGATTTTACTAGGAAGAGCTAGAAGTGTTGGGTAGTTAAAACGAGCTACCTGTATATATTTTTAAGAAACAAGTGGTATAAGATGTCCTTTGTTATATAAAAATATATTAACTATGTCAAAATGCTCGTTAAGGGTAGAAAATTAAGGTGTGATGGGATTCCAATAATCCCTGGAGTTGAGGAGGACAAGGTAGTGGAACTCTTGGTCTATGCTTGGCTCTGGGAATGGGTTGAACTAGGGTTAGATAAATTTAAGATTTGGGTTAGATTTGTCATGTTGGGCTTGCCTGAAAAATGTCATCCAAAAAGTGAATGAAATTTGACAAGACTAGACCAGAGGATGAGAAGGAAAAATTAGATTTGTATGTTATGGGCTTGGTAGCTAAAATGTGGATTTATCTCGCTACTTGGGCTTCGATTAATTTGGTTTGCTCCTCAAGAGCATTTATTTGGTTGATGATGAGGTTAGTAATTAGAGTAGAGTGAAAATACTTGTTGCAAAATCTTTGAATCTATGTCACTTTGAATGTTACTTGTTGGTATATGGGCTCGTACTCTTGTAAACATTCATACTTTGTGCAAATGGGTTTGTTCAAAAAACATTATTCAAGAGACAAACATTTGTTTCGAGGCTTTGAAAAGTGTTTTATATTTTATTTGGCCTTTTATTTTGAAGCATCTAGATGATTTGATTTATTTATAAAAATGTATATTTGTTGATTTTGAAGTTGAGTGATTTGTTTGGCAATGTCTTTTCGATTTGTTTCTATTTGAAAAAGGCTTTTGAAATGAAAAATAAACTATGCTATTAATGGAAATAAAATGACTAAAATAAAAGAAATTAAAATATTATTTAATTTATTTTTTCTATAATATATTTGCATGCAATGATTGTTGGAGTGAGCATGTTCACACGTAATTATGCATGTAAGCTTGATTTGGGAGTTTGTTGTGTATTTTTGAGGAAAAACTATACACAAATTGTTTGTAGATTCTCCCATATTTGATTTAATCACAACAACCAAGTAGTTGTTTTGAAACCAACACTTATGTCTATTTATTAGGCACTCCCTATTGTATTTCTAACACACATGGATTATGTGAATATCATGAACAAAAACTTTACTTGTGCATGCTTGATTATTGTCTGTGTAATATGTATGTAATTATGGCTTTGTTATGGTAATGGTATGCAATAGTGATCCTATGATTTTGTGAGAAACATTGGATTCTCTGAAATGGTATCAAAACCGGCTTCATGTAACCATTTATAGTTAAAATTCATTTTTTTCTTTTAAAATTTTGCTTAGCCATAATTGACCATACTCTAAGACAATTGATTTGTAGTGGGTTTTTAATGGTTTGGCATCTATTAATCCTTGAAATATTTACATTAGCATTAGAATTTTCATGCATTGAGATCTAGTGTTTGATTTTTGACTAGATTGAAGTTTGTACATCGCATTGGCCTAGCATTAACATTGATTTACATTAATGTTAGGCAATCTGAGCTTGGTTACAATCAATATTGTTTATGTTAGCCAACACATTGGATCGGCCATTGTTAGACATGCATCATTGGAGCTTGTGTTGGATTGAGTCTCCAAAGTTTAAATCCATCCCACTGTCAAACACTCCACCCATAGTCCTTCACTCACTACCACCTCTCAATTGATACCTCAACTACCGCCACCTACCAAGGGTTTAACTATGTTTTTTTTTTGTTAACTAAGGGAATCAAGATTTAGCCCAATGCCCTGGAGCTTATTCGACGCTAATTTGAACAGGGCGAGCCCCGCCTCTCACCCTAAAACCCCTAGTGCGCTGTGTAAATGCAAGAGTAACTAGTCCTCTGCTCTGGGTGGGGGCTAGCAAATCACTCAAGTCCCACCACATGACCTCACCCTTGCACCAAGAATTTAACTATGTTATAAAGGTCGAGATTAACCAACACGCATAAATTCGGGGGCATGTTGGCATGGCTCCAGGGCGCACCATCTGTTGAATAGTCATCCCGTAACGGAGTGACCTTATCCATTTCTAATGAGAGAGTGGCATGACTCTTTGGAGAGCGGTTATAGTGGTAGTTTAGAGAGCTGTTGACTATTCAAACAAATTTATATTTTGAAAATCCTGCTCAAACTGCCACCCGCCTACACAATATACCAGCTGATAAATGGGAGACATTTCTTAAAAGGGTATTTGAATGTGGATAGCGTGGTGGGCACAGAGTTGCAGGTGATAAAGGGGTATTGCACTAGCTTGGTAGTTGTAACGAGGCTGTGCATTGGAATATGGTTGCCTAACGAGATGGCTGTGGCAATGAGAACATTGTTGGCGGTGCGACTGAGAGTGAAAGGCCTTCCACCGCAGAACATATGTTTGCTCCCACTGAATGTTCTTGGACCCAATTTGTCTTACAATGGCCCTTCGGAAACCAGTGATGACAGTTACATACAGTATCAGTAGAATGTCGAAGATTCTGGCCCCTATCAAGACGACCCATTTGGCTTACGCAAAATAAATCGAAGGATGAAAAGGCTGT